>CADEBD010001048.1:0-1354848 GCA_902825455.1 Arctia plantaginis | reverse complement strand
CATGGCTTTTCCAACGGTATTGTAATTTATCACTACTCCAACCCCTTGGAAAAATTTAAAGTCTTGTTCCCCTACTCTCCCCAAAAAACTACCCGACCAATAAATTATTAGTTTAAAAATTAAAGGGGGTTTTTGAGCATTTCCCCGATTTACGGTGCTTAACACGATCCCAAGTTTTGAGCATTTTTGAGGACTTGTTTGGGAAAAGGTTCAAGCGGTTCCAGGCTCGGCATGTATCGCGCAGGCCACGGCGTGGGTAACTCCCACGATTACGGCGCGCGCTAAATTGATTGATTGGGTAAAATAACATTTTTACAAATGATTGTAAAAAATTCTGGTTCTTTACAACGTCCAAAATTTTAAATGCGAATTACTTCCAAGCCTACTTACACCGGTACAATCATCCTGGTAACAAATGCTTTAAATCTGAAAAAAAGCAGACCCAACATAAATCCGCGGAGCAGCATGCACATTATTCAGAAGTAATCGGCATACTAAAACCCCAAAAACCCGAGTCTTTGCCCGCCCCCACTATTTGGCATGTTAGAAGCCCCTTTATCGTGAAGATCCCGTATTGAATAAGTTTGTATGTTACCTTTATATTTGGTTAAAATGAATAAGTGATTTATGGTGGTGCTATTTCTTAACCCTAAGGGCCCCCCCGAACAACATTTTGGGTTAGGGCCCAAATTGAAAAGTTTAAAAATGACAAAAAAAAACCCTTTTTGCAATTTTCTTTTAAAAATGCAAATAAAATAGAAACTATTGATACCACACCTCTCAAGGTTGTAACAAAATCGTTGTTTGGCTCTCCTGTGGGGTTTACATTGCTATTACTATTTTAAATTTTAGTCTATTTCACCTTTTTTGATTTCGTTAATTGTTAAACTACTACCTAAATCTCTCTTAGAACAGCAAATTTTCCAAATTTTTTGATGACTCTGGATTTTTTTGTAGTGCAAATTTCTTTAAAAAATTTTTCCAAATTTTAGTCAAGAAAAAACAAAAAACCCCGTTTTTATTACCATAAATTTTTTTGTATTTAAGTAAATAGCCTTTTAAAAATTCCCGTATCCCCTTTCAAATCATTCGTCTTGGGACCACACTTTGGAAATTTCCTCTGGATGTGAGAGAAGGGAAGTACGTCATGTACAGATCTCGCCGTGAATAGTGTTAACAAGACTTTAAAGCTAGAACAGTTAACTTTTTGACTATGGGGTTTTTCATTTACACCCGTAAAAACTCCTGGTAAAAAAAAAAAACAAATAACCATTAGTATTTAAAACGGGAAACAAAAAAATTTATTTTGGATGAATTTTAAAAAATTACCCCATTGTGAAAATTAACATCCCCTTAACGTTGACGTGTCGGAGGGGTTTTTTCCCTTAGAGCGCGCACACCCCTTGCCCGTGACAAAATTCCCCTTGAGAACATTCAAAATTTTCCCACCCCTTTTCTCATCTACTCCATCTCGTCTACCCCTTTCCCTTCCCGTCCCCTTCTTCAGCTATGGTCCCGACAGTCTAAAAAAAAAGAAAAAAATGAATAAATGTTGTCTCATGTTTTGGGAATTTTAGAAGTTAAATTATGAAAATTTTAATTTTTTAATTTCCCTAAATTGTTTCCCTTAATATATTTTTTGGGTATTATGGACGAGTGCAAAATTCCTTATGTGTCCAGTTTACTGCACTGGAAGTAAGTTTAATTTAAAACAAATGTGGGTTTTTCGTTTTTGGACATTTCAACACACCCAAGGGAAGATTTAACGGTAAATCAAAACAGAAAAGGGATAAAATAAACCAGTGTCATAAAGGGAAGGAAATTTAAAAATACATTTTTCCTATCTAGTACAGGGAAATTATTTTTTTAAAACATTTCTTTCCAAATTTTTTTGAATTTTTTTTGGGGTTTTCAAAAAAAAATTGGCTCATAATGCTTCCCCCCCTTGCCGGGCAGCACTAGCCATCAGTACCACCCGGCAGCCCCTCTCATTTTCCCCCCTTAAAACGCTCAGCCGCCTCCCCTAGTGGCTTCCCTTGGTGAAAAAATTCTTCATCTTAGCCTCACCAAACCCAATGTAGGTGTCGAGTGGGGGTTTTTTGGTATACATCGGGCGAAATTAATCACAAAAAGAATATTCTTTAAACTTCCCCTTTTATCGTGACTCTGTTTACGCCTTGAACCTCCCAAATGGGATGTTTTTTTTTCTATAAAAGTAAAAGAATAGGAAACCTGAGGAAATTTTTTGGTAGGGGATGTGTTTTTCAACTACTAATCAGAACCCAATACTCAAAAACCACCCATTTTTAAAGATTTTTTTTGTTTTTGTATTCAGGGGTTTTTAAAAATTTTTTTGTATTTATTTTCCCTTTTGAAAAAGAACAAAACAAAATTGCTTTGGGCCCCAGCTATTTAATTTTATATAAAAAAAATAAATACAAAATTTAAAAACCCTTTTATCACTTCATTCTTTGACACTTCAGACACACCCCAAGTAGATTTAATGGAAAATCAACACACAAATGTAAAATATTTGATCTTTTAAAATTAAAATTGTCAACAAAATAAAGAATGTTTAATAAATACTAACTAACAGATTTGGCCCCTATCATATCATCCGAAACAGTCATTTACAAAAAAAAAAAATTTTGATTTGTGAAAGGTTTTTTAAAAACTCAGCGCTCAGCCTCGGGCCGAAAAAAAAAAAAAAAATGTTTTTTTAAAACGGGATTTACTCAAATTTTGACACTTTTCCCCCCCCCGACCCTTCAAATTGGTTTTTAAATCTTTTTTTACGTCATTTTTTTTTTCCCCAAATTTTCTCACCCGTACAAGAACAATATCCCAAAAGAAAGTAGGGCCCTTTGGTACTCCCTTTGTGTTTTAAAAAAAAAAATTATTTTAGACATAGCTTTTTTGACTTTTAAACCCCAAAAAAATTGTACATGCACTTAAATTATGTTGTTCATTTTTTACACTCAAAAACTAACCCAACTAAAACTAATAAGTACTGAAAGGATATTTTTTTAAAAACTTTTTATTGATTTTCAAAAAAAAAAACCCAATGCATATTTTGCCCTTTACTTTGTGATGTTTTAACGTCTTTTTGTCATTTCCTATAGAGTTTGAAGATTTATGGCAAAATCCCAGAACAAAGTAAATTTCCTTTCCCCTTTTATGGGAAAAAAGTATCTAATTTTTTTTGTGCTTTAAAATTCACATTTTGATTTACCATTTTTCCATTTTTTTTTGTAATTTATTTATTACTTAGTAAAAACAAAAAATATTTTAAGCTGGACTTGAAACAGTATATTGTAGAAACTTGAAGGCAGTTGCTTGTTCTCGAAGCCTAAATATTACTACTAGCCTGCGTCATATTTCAATGCTTTTATAATAACTAATTTAGGTTTAAAAGCGATTTGAAAAATACATCAATTTAGATTCAGAATCGCTAGTCAATATTCATTCACGTAAAAGATGAAGACAATGTATACTAACAGGCTTCAGGCCCAGTTTGCTCATAATCTTGCGCGCCTTTTTCTCTCCTCGCGACTGCTTAGCTTTTGAAACGATGTCGATACCGGCAATGGGGTTGGCAATGCCACCAGCGCCTGGTGCCCCTGATAAACAAAAGGCAAAACTATAAAAAAATATTAAATTGACTTGAGTTATAGCTAGGTGGTAACTGAGTAGGTTAGCATTTTGAAAGTTGAGAATCTTAGCCAGGTTGGCCTATGGATAGGTGACCATTCTTAACACATTGAGAACCCTCTGTGCCTCAGAGAGCATGTTAAGTCGTTGATGTTGGTTGCCATTGAAACATCTGTGGCAATTGTCACTAGTAGTTGGAGCCCTAAAAGTCCGACAACAGTATCTATAGAACTTCTATATAACCCTTCACTTGATTTGTGGAGATCTGATGGCAGTTGCTCCCCATACAAGATCGATGTTTATTTCACATCTATTTGAATATCACAGTGAGCATGTTAGTTAGTGCAGATTTCAGTGCTGGTCAATCGCAGTGTGGTTGTGAAATAAACTCGCACTTGGGCCTCTGATGAGTTATAGCCAGTATTTTATATAAAATGGAAGTTCAAATGATTATGTAAAATATAAAAGTAGACACAAAACTTCAATTTCTAGATCACACAAAGTGTTGACTCATGTGAGGATGAAACCCATTACACTCAATGCAGTAGGAAGAGATAAACAATTAAACCGTGCAAAATCAAAATACCTAAGAAGAATGGTCTACCACACTCACACATTATCATCTAGTCCTAAACTAAGCAGCTTGTACTATGGGTACTAGACAACTGTAAAGTAATAAATATAATAATGTAATGTAACTGTAAAATATATACCAGCATCCTCCAGTTCAGGGATGGTGTCATCGGAATCACTGTCCGATGAAGCAGTTTCTTCCTTTCGCTTCTCTGTCATGGAGGCGGTGGCCTTGTCCAGCTCAGTAAGTTCCGGCATCTTTGAACCTCCTGAAGAAGTAGCAATTGTGTCAGGTCAGGAAAATTCCTGGTAAACAGAAAACTTTTGATTATTATGGAAAGACTTTTATATGATCAACTTCTATTCTTGACTTATTTTATATTTTAGTTCTTTATAAAATGGTTTGCATTGAGGACTTCAGTTAATATCTTAAGACTAAATCACTAGATAGTAAACATCTATTAAGTCTTAAGTCAAAGAGAGAGGAGTGAGAGAGTAGAACCATTGCTTCTCACGACTGCCTACAATGGAACAAAATTATATATAAAATACTAATTTGTTCAATATCCTAATGTCTACAAATAGTAATTTTAATAATTAATTGTACAATTTTAAACTGTATAGTATAATTGGTATAATAATTACATTAGAAATAAACACTAGCAGCACTTTCCTAAGTTGAATTTTACTAATTCTGCCATTTTATTATTTTATATTCTCAACAAATAGAAAATACACAACTGTGATAAGTATAATTTGACGCAGTTATGATTCAAATGAATCCAAGGCAATGAACTAGAGAGTTTTCTTTGAATCATATTTTATGGATAATTTAAAGATTAAATACTAATGAATAACACGTAATTCAATATTGTGCCTCAGCCTTTTACAGCTAGGAGATCAAAGTATGTACATTTAACTTGACATTAATATTGTTTGGATATCATGTTACCACTTATCCAAATAAGTTATTTTTTTCTATTTGAATATTACTCTTAGAGCAAAATTCATGGTTTTCAATACATATAATGCTACCGGTGTTACAACAGTTAGGAAGATCACAGAGTCAAGGCTCCAAAGCCTTAAACGACTGATCTTCAATGCGCAACTGCAGTTTCATATTTACATACGTATATTAAAAAGCATGTACCATAAATCTATACTCATAACCTTTTGACATTTAGAAGAAATAAAGGATGCACGAAATTATAACAGTAATGATATACACACGAGATGTATGACCATATACGAATATTACACTACATAATCTACACTTGTTTATATTTTAAAGAGTAAATACACTAAATTAATAGCACTGTACATTTATTGACTGCTAAATACTTGTACTATCACTAATATGTTATATTATTATAACACTTGTAGGAACATAATATGGGCGCGAGTTTGGCTAATTCACCGATAGGAAACATTAAAATAATAACTAATTTAAAATTAGCTGTAATTGCAAATCACTAAAATATACAAAATTTCCACTTTAACTCAATGATTTCAACAACTTTTCTAGATTAATTACCTTTAGTTAGGAATATTCGGAATATTACGAATCAACGGGGACTCGCTTTACTTTGACAAGAGCGAAAAGAACAACTCTGTGGAACAACTTGAGTAACAGATTAAAAATATCGTTGACCGCACAGTACTTGAAGAATTTTGACTACAAATTAAATACTATAATTCGCTTTCACACCGTAAAGCTATTGCATCATTTTATTGTAAAATGTACTTTGTGTCATTATTACGAACCAATAAAATTTTAAACAAGAGTACCAGTATAAATACAGTAAGAAATAAAGGATTTCACCATAGAAATAAAGATAATATTTATGACTATGTTCTTTCGTTCCTACTATAATTGCCATGGTGTGATGCTAAGGAAATAAATATAATTATCACATATTTTAGGAGGTACAACGTTGACAGTGAGTCTTATAATGAACCACACCTCTGAACGTATTTCAAGAAACTCTACTATAGGTTCTAATTCAAATATTTTGTCAAAGAGCAGCAGTTCACTTGAAATGTTATTATTTATTTATTTCCTTTAAAAACAACTATTATTACAGGTTTAGCCCAATGCAATAGTGTTATACCATCTACTTATTTATTGTTGCATAGTCCATAGACGTATACTTAGATCTAATATAAAAAAAAACTGAAATTAATACGTTCGGAGATGTGGGTCATTATAGGACTCACTGTCAACATGGTAACTCTGAATGAGAAAAGGCTCTGAATGGGATTTACGTGAGGCTGGTCGAATTAAGAATGAAATTGCCCACCTACTAAAATTCGAACGCTGGCGAGCTTAATTCATGTATATAAGGTGCATTGTAATTTGCGTACACGGTTCAAATAGGTTGTTTGTAATCTTTATTTAGTAGATGAAAATTTAAAAAAATAATAGTTAAAAACATAGGTTCACCAAAGTAGCGAAGATTCTACACACGCACGCAGAATTACAGGAACACACAAAAAGGGGAATATACAATAGTTAATTTTATTTTTAAACTTAATCTCAACAATGATATTTTACAAAACGTACTCAATAAACAGTATTCGTACATCAGTTTTCATAAAAAACAGTAGCTTTTATCTATCCTGATTCCCTGAATACATGTTTTAAATTATTGCACTAGGGAGTATACTGCTAGGGAGCTACAATTTGAAGCTCATTATTTTGTTACATGGTATAGGTATAGCAATAATGGCCCCAAGTACATTATGAATTATTATGGCTTTTATGGACGGTGGTAGTTGAATGCCCAACACGACGAGTTTTTAACTACAAAATGTACGTTTGACGTACTTCATTAGAAGATGTAATTGATCGGTATTTGTTAGGTGGCTCTGCGGCATAGCACGACACATATTTTTCACTATCTGGTCTATTTGGTCTGAAAAACCTATATGAATCCGAATATTTTTTTTTTGTGCGGTATGGCAATATTAAAAAGAGAAGTATTGACAATTTTACCTTAGAGTTGTCAAATACATATATCGATAGAAACCTTTTGGGTTAGATTTCATTAGTATTAGATACTTTTGCAGTTTTTAAGACATATTTACCAAGTAATTAAATTTTTGCATCATTATTTCTGAAGAAACTTTAATAAAATTGTGGTTTACCCAGTATATTTTTTTTCTTTAACATGGCTAATTATTGTCATTATTTACGGATATATCTAACAGTAAACCATGATAGTGTTCAGTAAATTATATGGATTATATTAAAACAACTCTAGGGCATGTTCACACCTCCAAGTGTCTAATGATGGATGGATTTATTGTATTTCCAACTCCTCCAATTTTCTTCTGATTAAGTTTGTTGCGGGTTCCAAGATATTTTAATTTTTGCCAGGGACTTCCCGTGTGTCATAACAGTACACACAGGAGTTACAGTGGTGGGAGTGTGGGAGGGATTAGTCCCATTATAAAAGTGCCCAATGACCTAATATCTCTTTGGACGAGCTTTAAACTCCAAATAAATAAAATATTCTGGTGAGACTTCTCATTTGTCCCATTTACCAAGGTTCGTTCTAAAATATATGCCATTCAGCCATTACGTATGCATTTTTGTGAATATATAGGTATTGGACACAGAGATCCGAGTTTTTTAAGAAGGTGTAGTCGGAAGAAAAAGAAAACCTATTATTTAATAGACCAAATTTCTCCAATATAACTTTGGAATATTATACATATCATCCACTTCACAGGATTAATAATGATGAATCAATCAGAAATATTAAAAAGTTTACGTATAAAGCAGTTTGTGTTTCAACACTTGAAACACGGAACAGCATGAGAGATACAGAATGAGAATTAACTTTTCGTGCTTATTTAGAATTCTAAGAATAAAGTGAAAGCACTAATTACCTATTTGTTCGAAATGTAAATCATGCTCTATGCAAATATGAGTGCTTAAGTAAATATTCAAATTGAATTAAATTTATGCAACGAACGCATACTTTTTACTTTGTCGTTTTACGATGTCGTAAAAACAATCATCGATATCGATAATCTGTTCCTTGCAGCACTACAAAAATGACATTTATTCATTACATTTAGGACTTGTTCAGGTTCAGTCCAGTGTTCATTTCATTGCATTTCGTTGTCAAGTGGTTTTCTTGGTTTCTTGCGCGGTATAAGTTTGTAATTGTTCCGTCTGTTAATAAGTATAAACATTTTTACTGTTTATCAATCACGAAACGTTGATAGTTATTAAATGTTAAATCGATAGTGATTATTGATTTCAAAACATGTCACTGTTTGTGCAGTGATTCGGTGTTATTTTATTCAGACAAGTCCAAAGTGCGTGTTTAAATATTAAGTGTTTTGTGTTGAAAAGTGCTAAAACATGTCTTTGGAAGAAAAGTTCAATGCCGCAGTCAACGTTATCAGGAGTTTGCCGAAAAGCGGTGAGTAATTACGTAGTTTTTTTTTCTTTTGCGACCAGTGCTATTATTGATTTTTTTATTTGCAGTCTCTGCTTTGTAGTGACTCTGTCACATTTGTATGTTTTTTTTTTAATATTTGCTTTGAAAACCACGTATTATTCGTTTTTTTTGTTATAAATTTGTATGCTAAATATTTAAATATGTTGATTTATTGGAATACGTTTCCTCTGGCGAATTTTAAAAATAATTTTCGTAAAATATAAGTTGGAGTACATGTGATTTAGATTACTTAGAGAACTTATTTAAGATTATTTAGAGAACTTAATGTTTTATGTGTTTCTCAGGCAAGTGAAATATAGTAAAAAATATTAATTTAATAGTAAGTAACATTATATCTAATTATTTTACATACCTACCTATATTTGTTACGATGGGCCTGTTGGTCTAGTGGTTTAGTGACCCTGACTGCTAAACCGATTTTCATGGGTTTGATTGCCACACAGAACACATATTGTGTGATGAACACGGTCATTTATTCTTGTCTGGGTGTAATTTATCTATAATATGTATTTACTTAAAATATATATGTGTGTAAGATGTGTGAGATATATTATAATTTGAGATATATATTTATAGTCAATATATCTTGGAATAATAAGTATTGTAAAAGTAAAACCTTTTTTGCTATATTAGAAGCCTGCCTGCTAATTATAAAACATCCAAAGCCAATAATAAAATTATCAGAAAATTCATCTAGTCTATGGATATGAAAAAACTTTGGTTACCCATTTGAATAATGTTGTCAATTTAATTTAATTGTAAAACTAATAAATTATTTTTGTTATTTCTCCTTGCTTATCATAATATTAACAATTAAATAATCATAAGTTAATTTATCTGTTTGAGCATATAATTAGGCTGATTCTAATTAGCCCCAAGTTTGACTTTAAAAATAATACAATGAGTAATTAAAAAAATAATAGTCACATTTTTATAGCAAACAGGTTTGTTTTATAAAATGCACACTGCTGGTTATAAACTGTTACATTTTCAACCTACAAAGTAATGTTTTAGTACTTTTCTAGTCTCCTGAGTTGGAGGCCTTCCTTGACCCGTCTGCACATTTGCCCCCCCCCCTTCTATTAAAAAAAGCTATTCCTAAAAATGAAGATGTTGTGTTTAGGGTCCTCATCAAGTCCATCTATCTGCCTGTCTGTCTTCAGCTTAACTTTGATACTGTTAAGACTAGAATATTATATTTTTCCATAGGTATACAATGTACAATGATATCTATATATCTGTACAAATAAATAAAATAAAAGTGTCTGTTTGTAATATCAAAACAATAGGGTTTTGTCATGCTCACACGGTTATTTGCACGATACCTATGAATAAAAACCAGTTTAAATATTTTTTGTCTATCTGTCCAGGTAATCTCCCAAACGGCTGGCCCTTTTTATAAAGTAGTACACCACTAACGAAGTCACGGGTACCATGTAGTTGATATATATAATGATGCAGACAAAGGAGCAGAATAATGTTAAAAGGGTTTGGGTTCTTTTAATGTAAATTAGGTTTTTTATCCTGTTGTGTGAAATATTAGCAATGTATGTTGTGTCCAACAATGTTTTAAACAGGTTGGTACCTAGTAATAAACTACGAAAGTCTACATTTGACTTCGACACCCACATGGCCTGTTTTCTTTTGGCATTGAACTTGCCAATTAACATGGGTTAAACTTTAACTGCAGAAATATATATATATACTAAGTATGTATTATGTATGTAACACCACAATGTTTGCCTATTACCATGCATCACTGGTTTCTTATGAACAAAGGAGTAATAATATTTTTATTTCATATTTCTTACATCATCATCATCTAAGGCTCAGTATTGAATGGTAAGTAAACAAAGAAATATTAAATTTACAACTGGCATCTTAAAGTGCTTATCTCATAATATGTAACAGTGAAACCTATTTTTACACATAAACACTTTAGTCTATGACTCTTTATTAGTCTATTGCTAATGCAATACATCTATGAAACAAATATTATGATAGATATTTTGATTTAGTAGAAACAATAAGTATACGTTGGTTTCTTATAACTCTTTTCAAAATACCGTTTTGCCTTTGTTTTATCATTAGCGCAGCCTAATAGACATACCAATCATTTACTATGTATATGTAACTCTTGGGCTTGCGCACATACTTAACTTAGCTGGTTTTCTTCACGTTTACACAATACTTCTGTAGTAATATTTTATAGCTGAAAAATTTGTTTTTTGGTTGAACACACTAAGCTCAGGCAATACTGGTTTGAATTGAAAAATTATTTTAGTGTTGGATAGCCTAATTATCGGGGAAAATTATATAAACATCACACTACGATCAGTAGGAGCCGAGCACCAATGAAATATGTTGCAAAAACGGAGATTTTTATTTTTCTGCCCCATTTCCAAATTTACGTAGGCTTAGCTCAGTGTGTGATATTGCTAAAGGGTTTGTCTGGTTTCTGGCCGGCCGTCTGTCTGACGCAAACTGCTGGGGAATGTGATCTGTTTCAGACGGAACAAAAAAGGACGTAAATTAAGGGAAAAAAATGGATGGTGTTAATGGTCACTCACTTGGTTAAAAGCATTGCTGCATAACGTCGGTTTTCTGTGAGGTATTACTCCGGTCGAGCTGATCTAAATGGGCCGAAGCGATGCTCTCGCACGGTTAAGTGTCAAAAAGAACACACACCTTGTTAATGATTTGCGGAAATCCTCCATATTTTCTATTGTTGATGCACAAAGGGGCTTTCAAGCATCGTTTGCATACACATTAAAACAGAAAATCTACTATCAGGTGGGAGAAGTTTTTACATCAGCGCTTTCCTGTTTTAGTTATATAGTTTGATGACGTCACAAGTCGCTACGACACGAATTAAAAGTTACATGTCTTGTCCAAATTACCTTATAATAGACATGGATGTGCTTAATAGTGTGATTCGCTATTACCTATAGCTATTAAATACCTTTGCAGAAAATTATGCATTTAATACATTAAAAAAATCAAAAGACGAACATAGGTTACGTATTCCTGGTGTTATTGTTACCTATCCAGCTATCTAAAAATGCTAATGGTACCAGTTGCTTCAAGTCTACTTATGATTTGAACTCACAACCAATTTTTTCTTTCAAGTCTGGTGCTTTAGCCTTTCGACTACTAAGGTTTAAGGTGAAGATGAGGAAATACATTGTTACGTTTAGGTTCACCCTTGAAACCGACCTAATTATTTTATTTTTGATCATTATCTCTCTCTAGCTTTATGTTGGTTACTATGAGCAACGTTAGAAATATTTTAGCCTTTATATATTTTTTATTCCAAAGAAATCCTTGTAAATGTTTACATAAACAAAATGCGATGAATTACATGATGACCCGCGGCACTATTCAGACTGACGATAATTTTGCAGAAATGTGTCCATTGTGTGTAGGTCGTGGGAATTAACAACAATTGCGTCATGTTTTGCATCTATATGTTAGGATATGACTAGTGCTAAGTGCTGGATCCACAAGATGATAGGAATATATATTATCTTGACTGTCACTCAAGACCTTTGACCCTATTGATATTACGTACATACATACACTCACGTCTTTTATCTCCGAAGCGGTAGACAGAAGCGTACTAAGACCCCACGTTTTGCCGACCATAGTCCCAGTGCTACTCACGTAAGAGAGAGTAGAAAACCTATAACCTATATATTTCTAAATAAACTTTATTACTGGACTGGACACTGGACGAACATGGCCGCCAATTATTAATATTAATTTAAATATAAATGTACGGTATAATTCTATGTATTTTGGGAATGCCGTTTTCTTAACGATGAAAGCACTCGTTTGAGGCCAAAATCGTGCACTGTGGAGGATCAGGCTTTAAGACCTCTAACACAAAGTGAGGATCCTCCGAACAGGCGAGGTGATCCTGCCTGACAGACCGCGCGCTTCAACGGTTGATGTTGAGAAGTTGTATAATATGTCCTGATGTCTTCATAACAGGTGTTCCCGGATCCCTCCTATTTTAGGCGCAGATTGACTTTAATCAGTTTGATTCGAGCCGCAAACCCCTTGTGGGTTGACGGCCCGAGGAGGGGGGGGGGGGGAGGGGGGCGTTTGAATCGCTCACCGAGGGTTCTGTTATATACTATAAATAGTTCAGGTTCACTTTAATCGATTCCCGCAGTTTTTTCGGAGCTTTGCTCAAAATTCAGTTACTAAAACCTAAAATTAGTTATATTATTACCTATATTATAACCAAAAGTATTAGTTATATTCATTGATATACAAAAAACCCAAGATACACAGTCTCGAACTAAAGTAACACTTGAATCTGTCTCCAATCACACATGAGTAGTTATAGTTATGTTATAAACATATTTTTTTGCAAATTCAAACTTACGCACATGATATAAAGCTCTTTTTACAAAGCAGTGTACAAAAAGCAATAAAATTTTACGACCGAAGTCTGCTGGTAGGACAAGGCATGGAATGGAGACTTCATTATGTTTATACTTTTTATTTTTATACTACGTTCACTTAATATTTTAATAATTTATAAAAATATGTTCTCAACTTATAATTATACTTTTATTTCAGTGTATATATATTTTTGAGTGGAACATGTATTTATCAATAAAACAAATGTTAACCATTAAAAATATTTATTTGTATATTTAGTTGAAAAGGTAATATTGTAGAAACTAAGTACCTAGATATTTAGTTTATGATGATTGCGTGTTGGTGGTGAAAGCTTTTTGAATTTTGGTATCATGCATCAAATTTAAGTTGGTGGTGATGAGTGATGCTTCTTATATTTAAAATGACATAAATACATATTTTTATAAGAAATAAAATTAAAGTGTCTGTTCTTAATATCAGAATTACAGTTTTTATGATTACATATATGAATATTTTTACAATATTTATTTAACGATACATTGCCAAAATTACAATTTTCGAGGTGTATCCAAAATTGAGCCTATACTTAGAGAAGTAGTAGGAGATTTGAATTCCTTTTTGTTATCTAAAACGAACATAGTAGGACCAACTTCAGTATCATCGCCATTGTGCGGTTCAATCTGTAAGCAACATTAAAGTGATAAGTAACTATAAGAATACCAAGTAACATTTTATTGTAAAACGGAAATAAAGTTCCGTTCGTTCTTCACTGTAGTTACTTACAATCTTAAGGACTTGAAAAGATATGATTATTAAAAATAATTATTCGAATCAAGAGGTACCTAATAACGATACTAATTCGACAAACTATTTTCTGGGTAACTATAGTTACTTACCGCTACACGAGGAACAGCCGTTTTAAGAACACGTTTTATGCCTTTTGCAGTGACATACATATCTTCGTCCAAAAAATGTTCTGAACAAACTACACTTGATCTATTTGGCTTAAAACAATCTTCACGCCTTTGCTGACTGACGATTGATTTCCACCCTTCACATTGTGGGTCACGAGGAAAACTAAAATATTAAAATTAGAAATCATATAGGAGGTATATAGTTGGTACATACCTACAAAAATCAGAAGTTCTAAGTAATCGAAATATACAGAAAATTTAAAAAAAAAATAGTCAACATGACTGCCTCTTCAACTTTTGAAAGTCGATTCGAAACTATGTTATATTGTATGATATATGTTTATAGTTTTAGTTATGTTTTTAGTTACAAATTTTAGTTATGTTTTTAGTTACAAATTACACTCAAATAAAGTCAAAACGTGAACAAACTTATTATTCTTATTAATAAAAAAAAATAGTTCAATATTAAAAAATCGACTCCATTGGAAACGAACAGGGTCATTTGTATTAAGCGACTAATTTAAAGGACGTTGTAATGCGTTGTTCTTACACTGATACGAACCTATTGAAATGTGCTGTACTATATTGGACCGTTAAGTGAAGATTTTAGATAAAATAAATCAAAATCACATAATACTTCCTATATTTAGTCATGAAAATCAGAAAAGCAAATCAATAAACTATTTTACTTACCGAAAATAAGATATTCCATCCTTTTTTAAAGTTCTTGACGTATTATTTTTGCAATTTTTCATAGAACATTTTGGCATATTTGTCGTGCGTGCATAAACACGGGCGATGCGAGACTATTTGAAATGAGCGCTCAATTTGGAGTTTAGCGCTCATTTTATGCGGACGGTTTTGATATCCTGACTGTGTATCTTGGGTTTTTTTGTATATCAATGGTTATATTATTACCAAAACCAAAAACAAAATGTAAGTTTTTGACTATGAACTGGTTACAGAAACTAAATTACAATTGTACAGAAAACCTACTCCATTCAAATTGACTCAAACACTTTATTGCACAGACACGCACACACGCACGCACGCACACACGCACACACGCACGCGCACACACACACACACACACACACACACACACACACACACACACACACACACACACACAACACACACAAACAATACACTTCATCCGACACGTTTTACTCTACACATCAAACACTTTCACAGATATCCACACACTTACTCTTTTCATTAGTACTTCTAAACTCGTTTGTTATAATGCACCGGTCAACAATGTATCTGAATGTCCGTGGGGTGAGGACATGGTGATTTGTAACACAGGCATTCCATGCCCATCACAGACACCAGCTCTTCACATATGAAAACTAGTCTAGACTGTGTAAATGTCACTAGCTATAAGTATATTGTGAAGAGAAATAAAGTATTATTATTATTTATTATTGATTATGTCTAAATAACTTGTTTCCTAATTACAAGTAATTTCATAAAATTATCGCATGATATAACAACCTTATAATCATTGGAGCACGTCAAGTGAGTATCTAACTGTTTTTATGGTATAGGGGACCCAACGAGCAGACGGATCACCTGATGGTAAATGACTTCCCCCGCCCATGAACACCTGCAACTCAAGAGTCACAAAATACGACCCCTCCCTTTAAGTCCCTCCCCCCAGAATGAGGAGTAGGAGGGTTTGTATTTATTTCACTCGGTGAAAAACAACGAATAAACTTCTTAATACTGGTTATCTGTGAATATATCTATAAATAAACCGCTTAATTGAGTCTTCGTTTGCGATGCACACGATGGAGATAGTATTGATCACGGTGCGAGCGCCCACCGCCCACAACTCTTCCCACCCCTTACCGTTCCCCGCCCCCGTACTGATCCCCGCTCCAGTCCGCTGGAACGGTTCGTCCAGGGGTACAGGAGCGCAGTACCGCGACGCCCCTGTACCCTGCCGGTGGGGACTCAATTAATAATATAATAAATAATTAAAGGCATTTATTTCATATAGATGAGCTACAGTACAATACATTAACTAACTTATAAGTAACAAACACTTAAACATAAACTACACTTAGCGGTTAAAGTAATGGTCTCTTAAATACGCCACATAATAGCCTGTATTAAAGAGAAACAGTACCACCTGTGTATAGTTCTTGACAACATTGTCAGTCATGTAAGTACTAACTTTTATTTATAACTATAAAACTGTGTTTTGTATTTTAGTGTGTGTGTGTGTGTGTATTCCCTACTCATCCCGTGGGTGTCGTAAGAGCCGACTAAGGGAGCGAACTACGCAGGACAACAGCACTGTAGAGAGAAGGATAACTTGACACAAACCCGTCTGGACAGCGTGGTATAGTAGGCCAAAACCTCATTTCTAAGGAGAGGCCTATGTCCAGCAGTGGACTGTTAAAGGCTGTTGATGTGATGTGATGATGTGTGTGTATGTGTTAGTGTGTCTGTTACATGTGTATGTTTGCGTTATTATAGTAAAGAACCTAAAAATGATTCCGTTTCATTATATGTTGTATTTTGAAAAAACTCTTGAACAACTTTTTTATTATCATACTATTGTTTCACCATAGGACTAAATGGTTCTAGTGTTGAGTCGTTAGTTCATAAATAATCAAGAGCTGTATGGAATCTCGAGGACGGCGCCGTCTAGTGTCAAGTAATGCTCAACGAACACTACGCGTTGAAATTATGGTTTATAATTCCGATATTTGCTGCGCCATCTAGTATCGAATATTGGAAGATTACAGCTAACAGAACTCGTGGATTCTTTAATGTACGTGGGTCTGTTTGGAACCATCTATCGGAATTTCGGGATTACTCTGGTAATTTCTGTAGCCCTGTTTAAGCAGAGAGTGTTGGCCGGAAGGGCGAGTATTGTTTTACATAACACCTAAGCGTTTTTTTAGTGCGACTGAGGAGTTATTTAGTTAAGTTATTGTTTGTGAAAATTTGTGTTTATAAATATAGTGCTAATTTTGGTAATTAACCGCCTTCTTTTATTTATTGAACTCCCGGCTCGTAACAATATGATAGATTGTAGATAAATATGGTCAAAGATAAAAGAAAAATCTTTTTGTGAAAGAATATTTACCTAATCCTAGGCGGGGAGCAAATTTTATATCTACGACGGCGGTCAGTGAGCACAACCTATGGTGTATTACTATGTTGCAAGAGATTAGTTTGAAGTTCAAAGTTTTGTTCAAAAGTATAATAAGTAACTATAGATTAACAAATGGCGTAATATACTTTAAATATTATAAATTTACCAGCAACATACTGAAAGGTTATAAAAACACTTTGCATGTCGCAACAATTTACGCACTTTGCATGTGAATGTTTATGTGTGGTCTAAGATTTGAATTTCTGTCTATAACTACACCGAGATACTTTATATCATTAACATTATTAATTAATGGACAACAGCTAGAATATGTTTCAAGGTAACATACGTGCGGTGTGAGTGTGATCAGAGTTTTTGGTTGAAAAGCAGCGCTAATCGAAAAGGTAATGAATTTTGTTTTACTAGTGTTAAGTGTTAGAGTATGTGATGAAAGCCAGTTAAAAGCAGACGTAAAACCATCTTGCGCTAAGTCTAGGAGATCTGACCAAGTGTCTGCGGAAAAAGTTGTTGCAGTATCATCTGCGCAAGAAGTTTATTGGCATTTGCGATCTTGACATTGCAGAGGTCATTAATGTAAACTAGAAGCAATCTTGGTCCAAGAATGCTACCTTGCGGCACACCGTATTCTATAGGAAGTTTATCACCCAAAGTATTATACATTTTTGCCATTTAGGTTTTCCTGTGAGATTACTTTTAAAATACTGGTTATGAAGTCCTCTAACTTCTATGCTTTCGAGTTTTTGCAAAAGGGTATTAATAGGTATGGTATCGAAGGCCTTTGTGAGATCTAAAAATATCGTAAGCAGTGTTTTATCGCTATTAAAGTTGGTAACAATATGATTAGTTAGTTGATGGACTGCGTCAGATGTCGATTTATTTTTGCGGAAACCAAACTGTTAGGATGATATTAAATTATTATTTTCCAAATTAATAATTAAGGCGTTGAAGTGCCTTAGAGAAGATACTGAGTACTGCAATTGAACGGTAATTAATGACCAAGCGCCTGTTTCCACCCTTAAAGACGGGATGTATAATTGTCTTTTGTTAAAGAAGTTAGAACGACAGATGTCTGAAAAGATAGGTTAACAATAAGACATAATACAGGTGCAAAGGTAGTGCCATATGTTTTAAGCACGAGAGACGAAATACCGTCCCATCTGACCGCTGCATCAGAACTCAAATAGCCGATTGATGAAATAATCTTATCGCAATCAGTTGCCTCCAGGACAAACGAAGACACCGGACAATAGTCACTAGAAGTGTGTATTCATGGAAATTGTATTAAAATAGTGTTATTGTTATTTGCAAGTTCTTTCCGTTATAAAGGTACAACGTTTATAAAGAAGTTGTTAACTTTATTGCATGAGTGAGATGGTGAGTGTGAGACTGATAACAGTTGTGAAGATGCTTGTGTATTTTTAATGGTTTTTATAGTGTTCCATAGCGCCTTGTTCTCCCGGCATTCATCTGAATCATACCTCCGTTTAGCCTTTTTTAATAGTTTGGTACAAAAAAAATAGCGTCTTTATGTTATTATTAATATTATTATTATGTAATTAAGAGGTTTATCTATAACGAATACATAATTTAGTTGTATAGGGTAGAGCGTACTTGTCTTACAGCTTCTTTTTCCACTTCACATATTAAATAGTATTTAACAATCAATTTTCAATATTTAACTTATATCGAAAATATCGGGATAAAGACACTAGTTTACTAATACTAAAGAGTGGCACAACCTAATAAATAATACTACTACTATGATACATAACATACACACATTAATTCCCCGAAGGGGTTGACAGAGACATGTTAAACGCCCACATTTTGATAACTGTATTTCCAGTCTCACTCATGTAACCTATTGCCATATTCGATTCGAAGGTTAGATTCTGAGCACGATCATTATTTTTTTCTTAGGTGACCCGCCTGCTCAGTTGCCCCCTCCGATACCATAAAAAAATCTATACGGCGACAAATTAAAACTAGGTTATAAGCATTGTTGCAAAAAATGAATTGAATTTCGAACTCGATTTAAGAACATGTGTAAAATGACAAAAGAGTATGTCATAGCGTCACTTAACCCAGTAATGTCAGTATTAAAAGTTCGCATTAATAGACAAAGGTTCAATCTTATGACGTTAGTATAAAAGTACAATCATGTTTAGCTACACAATGTAACTAGAATAAAAGTGTGTTATTTCGTGTGTTACATAAAATGTTAGGTACTTATATGTACCTATCCAATTATTTGGTCATTACTAGATTTCACTAAGTTTAAAATTACGCTAAATGTGGCGCCTTTCACATAAATGCAAATCTGACAATGATAGCAACACTCGAGGTCGTTGACATTCAGTTTCTTAAGTTACAAGCGTACAACTCGATAAATAAATAATTATAAAAAAGGTTCAATGGAATACTGATAGTAAAAGAGGTAAGATAAAAAGGTCTTGTTGCATAGATTGGAGTCTGCGTGCAATTATATTCACGAGGCCTATGAGATAGAAAATGATACAGACAGATTAACTATTTTTGAAAAGAATTGTAGACACTGGTAACCGCTTACCATTATATATATCTTAATGGAATTTAGTAGAGTGTTTAGTCAGTTAAGAGTTGTAGTATGTAGAAAAACAACTTGAATTTCTACTGTCGATGCTAAAATCATCACAAATTAAATTGTAACAAGCTGTAATATGCAGTATGCTCTTCATCCGTTAATTTCCACCCTCAGAGGTGAAATATTTTAATAAAATTTTAATGGAACAATCTTCAGTACAACCAAGTTATTTTTTTTTTGAAATCAGTTAAGTCAACACAATAAAAAGCCGAATGGACAATGTACGTGACCATTTCGAAGTCGTTCAAAAATATAAAATGTTTCATTCAGGTGTATACAATAGATGGTATAATGCTTCACGATAATAAGTTAACAGAATTTGTAATTAGTTAAAAGGTTAAATTAAATCAGAAATTATTTTGTCGTTAATATCACTTTTCAAAGTCATTGTATTATGTATTTATCGAGTGAATGCCAACACTTAATGATTAATGAATAATGAATGTCGTAACAGCCACTTTTTGTTGTGGTTTTGTGCTAACAAATAACGAACAAGGGTTGTATTTACGTAATATGTTTTTGAGCAAGGCTATAGACGGTATCATCACGCTACCATCAATTGGAACCGAGCATTAATGAAAATTGTTCAAAGGTGACGAAATTTATTCCTTTTGAGAAACGCAGGTGGCGCGGGTCAGTTAGTTATTGATAAAGGTTCATCATCAGCCTATCGCAGACCACTGCTTTACATAGGCCTCTCCCATTGCACATTGATAAAGGTTAAAGCGAAAAAAGTTTTTCTATAACATCAAAGAACATCAAAATTATATAATATATGCAGTAAATACAGTATAGGTATACAGTGATATTCAGTTAAAAACTTCAAATAGCTTTACAAATAGGTGGAAACGACACGGAACTGTTGTCTTTAAAAAATAAATGAAAAGTAAATTATGTAAAATTACACTAAAATAATCTGAAGAAGTTAAACATCAAGGATCCCACGATGTTTTGAATTGAATTCAAAGACTAATGGTTTTATTTTTATCTTAGTTACATACCTCTATTATTAAAATTAACTTTTAAAAAGTATCAACGACTACGTATTGTACTTTTAATCTCTTAATTTTCTGCTCCTAGGGAAGGTATTTTTATTTAAATTTTTATTAGAACAAAAATGGGAAGTATACCCTCGCTCTTCTTCCGAACCTTTTGCACAAATGAGGTTGGGGTCGGCTTTAAGTCTGTTACCCCACAATCCAAGTACTAGGCGATATCGAAGTTCTGTAGAAAAACTGTTGTTCGACTTTTTAGGGTTCTCCCGGTCCCGTAACGATTGCCACAGATGTTCGTATGGCAATCGTGACCGACGTCTTAACGATCACCCATCCATAGCCTGACCTGGCTAGGATTGCTTAAGCTTTAAAATGTGTTAGTTAACCTACTTAGATATCACTCAGCCACGATCCCCTCAGTATACCCTCCCAATTACAAAACAAAATCCAAATCGGTTCATAAATGACGGAGTTCTGAACTTCTGTGGTAACAAACATAAAAGAAAAAAAATACAATCGAATTGAGAGAACTGAAAAGAAGTAATACTATTTAACCTACATACCGATCATCTGTGTTTTTGTAATTGTTAAAATTGAAAGTGAATGCATCTAGTTTGGACTTGCTATATTCTAGTCTAACAGGTTTTGGGCATGCTCGTAGAACGTGAGGTTTAACGTTAAGTTATGTCGTCGATGTAAAATTTCTTTTAGTCTTAAAATAGACTATATGTGAATGTTTTATTCCGGTTGCGTTCACTGAGATTTGAATCTTGCATTTAATTTTGTATTGTTTTTTTTCATTTTTTCCTTCCATTCGCTTCCTTCTAATCTTTGTGTTGATTTTTATACTTCTGTAATTACTGTACTTACAATATTACAATACAATAATATACCATTAATTTTTTAATAGTTTTGTAAACTTTGTATACAAGAAGAATAACGTCTTTATACTTCTGCCTCCTATTATTGCTGTCCACTGCTCAACAAAGGCCTCCCCCCCCCCCCAAACAGCGATAACCATCCCGGTCTTGGGTTGGGTAGTCCGTATCCATCCGTAAACACCTAAAAGGTGCACCTGACACTTCGCAAGGAGTACTCCCTAAACCTACCCCTAGGTTGCAATTCCCAGGCTTTGTCGCAGTAGCATGTGTTGTCCCCATCTCTCATGCAAAAGATCGGCACCCGCACGATGATCCACGGAAGGCTAAGAAAAATAGGTTTTATGAGAATCCAAAATAAATACTTTCGGGTATCAAGGGCTACAAAATTTAAGTAAATCGAATATAAATATACTCCCTTTTTAGTGTACAATAATTTCAAATGGCAATCACATCAGCAAATCTTAGGATATTACAACCCAAATTGCATCTGAGCCTGGCATTCGGGGTGGTTTTTTCTGGTATCACCATATACCTAGAGGAGTAGGTATATGATCTTCCTTGGGGACACAGTGTCTCCTGACTCCAAGAAGCCGGATATTCGAAGATATTTACCACTTCGTCACAAAAAGTTTTTTTTTAATATTTAAGGATTTATTTTAATATAAATATTTCATTATAAGCATTCGTTTAATAACAAGTGAATTGTGTGCTTGTTTACCATCTTATAAAATATAGTATTCCAACCAACACAATTGTGACAGAGGGTTACGCTCGATCTGATGCTTGTTTGATGTAAGACTTCGGTTAACCACAAGATTAGTTCTATTTTGTGGTTTTGTTGCAAGTTTACTATAAAACCACAAAGTCACTCTTTTTTTTTATCACAACTAATTGGTCACGATGAAAATGCCGCCAAAATAGGTTTAATAAAATTACAAGGTTTTTATGTTTACCTTTTAGACGAAAAACAAATGTGTCAATAATAAAATTTGAATGGCACAATCTTCAGTACAACCAAGTTATTTTTTTTTTGAAATCAGTTTAAATACGGCGGCGGCAGCGTAACACAATAAAAAGCCGAATGGACAATGTACAATAATGCTCAGTTGTAAACTATGAAGTCTCTTTTAAAGGCGAATTTTAACGGCATAGACAAATAAATGTAAAGAAATAATTTACTTTTTAAAGAATATCACCGACTTCACTGTGCCTAGGTACGCCATGATGATTTAATAAACACCTATATTTATTTACCCTCCTATATAAAGCAGGAATTTCTCAAATCGATTCACAGGGTACCATGAAGTAGAAATAGGGTTATTCATCTGGAAGGCACACAGACGTATAACTATTGCCACACACCCACCAAATATGATCTAGATTGAGAGGAAGATCATTTCAGAAAAATATCAATTTAAAAAAATTATAATATTTTTGCATAATATACATATTTATCTAAACTTAACTATCATATTGTCAGCTGTGAGAATGTATTCAAGGCCTTTTTAAAAATTATACTTTGTGTTTAAAGTTAATAAGAATTGCTGTTGTGAATAAAATATTACTCAAGAGGTTACTCGTTTAATGCTCGCCCCTACAGGACAATATGTCAATGTCTGTTAAGGAGATGCGAATATATTTAATTATTTTCAATCTTTATAAATCGATTTTAAACACGCACCTGCTACTAGCGACATCTAAATTACAGGACAAGAGTTAAAGAGAATTAAAGAGAAAGGAGTGGAAGAAAGAAAATAAGACCAAACAGTAGGCGAGGAGACTTTTCGTCAGGGTTATTTGTGACATTAGACGAGCTGGACTAATGTCGCAAATAACCCTTATGACGAGTATCATCAGTACACTAAACGCCACAAAACTATAACATGATTTGACATTTGTCCTGTAAGTGTTATATTTTCAGCATTTTATTGTCAATGACCTTATAAAATGTGTATGTCAGCCCATCAGTTAATTCTTCAATGAAATTAATTTTTGTTTCAAACTAAGTTCAAAAGTGAAACGTAAAAATATAATAAATTTTAAACGCTTAACCTTTTTGAGTTGCGCTTGTTATTTAAGCGAAGGTCCGATTTCTTTATAAATCGTTTTAAACAGGCACCGAAACTACTTTTACCCGCATCAAAACGGTGCGAACGGTAGAAGAGATAGAAATGGAACAAGAAAATAACACCAATCTACAGTAGATCAGGAGACTTTTCATTAGGGTTATTTGTGACATAAGACGAACATGGTCTCATGTCTCAAAATTTCTCAAATGACGAGTATCATCACATCTTCAAATGCCACAGGATATCTATAACATGATTCAACCTTTGTCCTGTAAATGTTATATTTTCAGCAATTAATTTTTACTGACTTTTTGGTCAGCTAAACACATTATATTATTGCATGTGTATGTCAGCCACATAGTTTACAAAATAGTTTTTTTTTTTATCTTTTAAAGTAAGACTTAAAAAGTGAAATGCCATAAATTTTAAACGCTTAAACTTTTAAGTTGCGCTTATGTTATTTGAGCGAAGGTGCTATTTCTTAATAAATAATTTACACTACACTTTGTGTTTAATGTACATAAGTAATTGTTGTTGTTTATAAGGTATTGCCAAGAGGTCAGTCGATTAATACTCACTTTTGGTGGTGGACACAATATGTCAATACCTATTAAAAATTAAATGGTAAGAACATTGTATGTTAAATAAGTATCGAAACATACTTGAATGGTGTTATGTCTATTTTTTTGACAATTACCTATAACATTATACAACCGTTGTCCTGACGAATGTTGTATTTTCAGCACTTTACTCGCAATGCATTTTTGGTCAGCTTAACACAATATATTATTATACGTGAAATGTAAGCAAAAAGATAAAACAGATTGCGCTTCAAACGCTTTGATCACAATCCGAAGCACCTCAGTTAATTCTTCAATTACAAATTCTGTATTTGATTGACATCAGATTAATGCAAACTGATATTATAAATGCGAGGACCAGTTTTTTCATCGATACCCACAACTCAAGAGACGCTAGTGTGTTACCATCTTTTGGATGGCCCCCTTTCCCATCATCGATCATTCTGGTCGAAGCATACCATATTTGCCGAAGTATGGCTCTCCTACCAAAAAGGAGGATTGGAAAACTAGTTTTAGTTATGGACGTATTATAGAGAACTTCCACATACTTGGAAATTTACAGGAAGTAATATATACAGATGTTCACAATGCTTGTCAGAATGTTTAAAGAATTTGCCTGAAATCGGTAGTCTAAGTGTTGTTATGTCAATATTTATTTTTGCCTTTGTTTTAATGTCTTTCAGAATATTTAGTACAGATGGACATTGATTTATTCTGATTATATCTCTGAAACTTATTATACAATTCGATAATGCGATTCGAGTCTAAGCATATCCATGGATAACAACATTGGAAATGCTCAGTTTGGAATAACATGGTACACACACATATGAAAAAGAAATGTTGATATTATCCAGATTATTGCAGTGATCTAACAAGTCTAGGATTAACCTGAAACCAGATTATAATCCTTCTTAATGACATGAAATTTTTCTAATACAGATTTCTTCTACACCACTCAATGGTTGGCTGGTAAAGAGTGCCCTTGGCATCAAGTTCGCTGATGTACTTAAGTACATAAACTTGCAAATAAATAAATAATCCAGATGTGAAAGTGTTTCCATCTAGAATCTGGAATACCAAGTGTTGTATTTCAGATTCTGCAAGGATTACTTATTGTGAACATTTTATTATTATTGAGACGTTTTGCCATCTCTGTCACTGCCATTCTCTATTACCCTTCTCAGATTCGGTTTCAGTTTCAGTTTCATATTCTCGGCAAAAACAAAGACATCGTTCGTGATCGTCGTCGTTATCAACAAATATGAATGATTTTATCAATAATAACACTACTACTCAAAATGATTGTACATACACACAATACTAAAACTAATTCATAATAAAGTTTATTGATACATTTTATAAAGGTTATTAGGTTCTGGTGGTTTTGTTGTTTTGTATTTTACTCATAAGTTTATGTAGTAAAATGATTCAAAATAATAAAATATATTTCGTACCTTCGCTCATATAACCAGAACAAATAAAAAGTGTAATTATCGAGAAAAAGGCTAATTAACGCTGAAAGAAAAAGTTACAAGCTTACTTGGAGCTACAAAGTTAGCTTTAGGCAAGTTTCTGACCGTTTGAAAACCATTTTGTATTTCTTTAAAACTAAGAAATGAAAACTGACAAGACACTTTTTCCTCGCGCTACCAACCTGTGGAACCGGTTATCGTCAGTGGGTTTTCCGGACCTTCAAGATAAGAGCGTTCTCTTTCCTCAAGAATGAAAGTAAGACCAATTTCCAGTAGACTAGGTGATTTTTCATTAGGGTTATTTGCGACATTAGACGAGTGTGGACTCATGTCGCAAATAACCCTTATGACGAGTATCCATCGCCAAATGGATGGGACGCATGATTCTAGAAGTAAAATGGAGTAAAGAAACCCACAAATCGGTATATATAAACTGTCTTAAATTTTTTATATTCATTATTTGGTTACGTGTTACATTTTTTATTTAAATGTAAGTATGTAACTAAACTGTCTGTGTTAGCTGTCATTACTAATCGATTCCCAATTAAATATTCCTCGTGCTTTGAGTGTGAGACTTTGATCTGAAACACGCACCGAAATTACTGCTAACGTCGTCAAAACGATACGACGGGAGAAGAGCCAGGAAAGGAAGAAAGCAAATGAGACCAATCTAAGTTAGACCAGGAGACTTTTCATTAGGGTTATTTGCGACATTAGACGAGCGTGGACTCATGTCGCAAATAACCCTAATGACGATTTTCCATCGCGAAATGGACGTGCCACATGATTCTGAAAGGAAAACCGAGTAAAGAAACATACACAAAGCGGTATATTTAAAGTGTCACAATTTTTTTATGTTAATTATTTGGATACGTGTTACATTTTTATGCAAATATAGAAGTATATAACTAAACTGTCTGTCTCAGCTGTCATTACTACTTAATCGATTCCAAATTAAGTGCTCTTCGTGCTTTGAGACTGATTTAAAACAGGCATCGAAATTACTGCTACCGTCGTCAAAACGATACGACAGGAACAGAGCCAGAAAAGGAAGAAAGAAAATAAAACCAATCTACATTAGACCAGGAGATTTTTCATTAGGGTTATTTGCTACATTAGACGAGCGTGGACTCATGTCGCAAATAACCCTTATGACGAGTATCCATCTCCAAATGCACGGGCCACATGATTCTAGAAGGGAAATGGAGTACAGTAACAAACACAAATCGGTTTATATAAACTGTCTTAAATTTTTTATATTGATAATTTGGCTACGTGTTACATTTTTGATGTAAATGTAAGTATATAACTAAACTGTCTGTGTTAGCTGTCATTACTGCTTGACTCCCAATTAAATGCTCATCGTGCTTTGATTTTGAGACTTTGATCTGAAACATGCACCGAAATTACTGCTACCGTCGTCAAAACGATACGACAGGAGAAGAGCCAGGAAAGGAAGAAAGAAAACTACATTAGACCAGGAGACTTTTCATTAGGGTTATTTGCGACATTAGACGAGCGTGGACTCATGTCGCAAATAACCCTTATGACGAGTGTCCATCGCCAAATGGACGGGCAACGTGATTCTGGAAGGAAAACGAAGTAAAGAAACATACACTAATCTGTATATAAAAAGTGTCACAATTTTCTTATATTCATTATTTGGTTAACATTTTTTATGCAAATATACAGGTATATAACTAAACTGTCTGTCTCAGCTGTCATTATTACTTAATCGATTCCAAATTAAGTGCTCATTTTGCTTTGAGTTTGAGACTTTGATTTGGAACAGGCATCGAAATTACTGCTACCGTCGTAAAAACGATACGACAGGAGAAGAGCCAGAAAAGGAAGAAAGAAAACTACATTAGACCAGGAGACTTTTCATTAGGGTTATTTGCGACATTAGACGAGCGTGGACTCATGTCGCAAATAACCCTTATGACGAGTATCCATCGCCAAATGGACGGGCAACGTGATTCTGGAAGGAAAACGGAGTAAAGAAACATACACTAATCTGTATATAAAAAGTGTCACAATTTTTCTTATATTTATTATTTGTTTAACATTTAATATGCAAATATATAAGTATGTAACTAAACTGTCTGCCTTAGCTGTCATTACTAATCGATTCCGAATTAAGTGCCCCTCGTGTATTTCGTTTGAAACTTCGATTTGAAATAGGCACCGAAATTACTGCTACCGTCGTTAAAACGACACGACGGGAGAAGAGCCAGGAAAGGAAGAAAGATAATAAGACCAATCTACATTAGACCAGGAGACTTTTCATTAGGGTTATTTGCGTCATTAGACGAGCGTGGACTCATGTCGCAAA
Organism: Arctia plantaginis; assembly: GCA_902825455.1. Taxonomy (NCBI): domain Eukaryota; kingdom Metazoa; phylum Arthropoda; class Insecta; order Lepidoptera; family Erebidae; genus Arctia; species Arctia plantaginis. The sequence goes on along the minus strand of CADEBD010001048.1, from coordinate 1,326,751 downwards.
TAACCCTTATGACGAGTATTCATCGCCAAGTGGACAAGCCACATGATTCTGAAAGGAAAACGGAGTAAATAAACATATACAAATCGGTAGATAAAAAGTGTCACAATTTTCTTATATTCATTGTTTGGATAAGTGTTACATTTTTTATGCAAATATATAAGTATATAACCAAACTGTCTTAGCTGTCATTACCAATCGTTTCCAAAATTAAGTGCTCCTCGGGCTTTTAGTTTAAGACTTTGATTTGAAACAGGCGCCGAAATGACTGCTACCGTCGTTAAAACGACACGAAGGGAGAAGAGCCAGGAAAGAAAGAAAGAAAATAAGACCAATCTACATTAGACCAGGAGGCTTTTCATTAGGGTTATTTGCGTCATTAGACGAGCGTGGACTCATGTCGCAAATAACCCTTATGACGAGTATCCATCTCCAAATAGACGGGCCACATGATTCTGAAAGGAAAGTGGAGTAAAGAAACGCACACAAATTTGTATGTTTATAAATTTTCTTATTTGGCTTGGTCACGTGTTACATTTTTTATGTAAATGTAAGTAAATAACCAAATTGTCTGTCTCAGCTGTCATTACTAGAATGAGCGATCCCAAATTAAGTGCCCCTCGTGCTTTAAGCTCGTTAGACTGGTCAACACGTTTTGATATATGTAATAGTGACAAATTGATGGATTGAAGTCGGAATGTCAACTGTGTACTTACAGGTGTTTAGAATAAGTAATTGACTTGTCCCATTGCGTTTATTACTTTCTAATATTGTGATGTAACATCCATTTCTATATCACTATATTTAAAAACCATCCCTCCTAAAAGTATAACTGCACACGATCACAATTGTTTACATGACACGAACACCCTGACCTGCAATTGTCCTTAAATAGATTTTAGTTATTTTACAAACCTTAGTGGTTTAAGAATGCTATTTTACGAATTATACTTTTTTTTTGTATAGGAGTTTGCCAGCGTGGTATAGTAGGCCAAAACCTCCTTTCTAAGGAGAGGCTTATGTCTAGCAGTGGACTATTAAAGGCTGTTGATGAAATAAAAAAAAATGTAAAAAATTAATTTACTGTTGGAGTCATGCTTCGGCCTATGTGAGACGGCACAATACCATGGCCTCAGAAAACTGCAGTTCTCTAAGGAAACAGTATTTTTTTGTACAGGGTACTTCCCGTTGACCTGTGAAAGCAAGTAGCATCGTCTTATACTTACTACAAGTACAGTACATTTTTAAATCATTTGTCTCGGAACCCTCGGTGGCGAGTCCTTTTTTTTCTTACCCCATAACTCCGCTATTTATGAACCGATTTCGAAAATTCCTTTTTCATTTAGTAGACCATACTTCCAGTTTTACCAGAAAAATACCAACCTTAAGGGTGGCAAATTAAGGAATGAAAACTGCGTTTATTACAATTCATCACGATGTTGGCGTATTGAAGTAGGTATCACCGATTTCTTTTTAACAAGTTATTAAGCATTCCCTAGCCAAGTGGGAAGCAAAGTACTCTATTATTATACAGCCTCCGTTACCCAGCCAGACGACAGACTCCCCGGTTCCCCATTCCCCTCCGTCTGTGTTAGTATGCAGACACAATCGTAATCGATCGATGGGGAACAGCCAGCCGACAGACGGAGGAGAAGGGGGAACCCCTAGTAGCAAAGTACTCGATTAGAAAGCATCCGTTACCCGACTGCCCGCCCACAGACGGAGGGGAAGGGGCCGACAAACCTGGCAATTGCCCCGGGCGTCGCGTTTTGGCGTAAATTTTTAAATAGAGACATATTATAGATAAATTACACCCAGACACAAAACAAATGACCGTGCTCATCACACAATATTTGTCCTGGGTGAGAATGGAACCCACGATATCCTATTTAGCAAGTCATGGTCACTAACCGCTAGACCAACAGGCCCATTTATTTAACACAACACTTATTTTTAGAGTATTTAGATATATAGAGAGATAGTCCGAATTTAAATGTAATTTATTTGGTCAATCTAAATAAAAATATTACACCTATAACAATTAATTACAAATTGCTTTCTTAATTAATAAAAACATTTCTAACCTATTTTTTTCGTATAAATCGAGAAGTTTTGGAAATGGAGTAAGACAATTTGCGATTTGATTTCAAAACGCCCAGTTCGAAATGCGCTGCGAGCAGCTGCAGCGCAGCAGATAGTTGGCAGCATCTAGTTTCAATTTCAATATTTATTTATTTTACCAATCGTAGTAGAGTAAATTTAAATAAAATTAAGAGTCGCGATTTTTTGTAATTGTCAAGGAATTATTTCAAATAGTGTTTTAAAGAAAACATATTTTTTTTAGAAAAAAACCACATAATTTTTTGAATATAAAATGTTTCTCGAAAGTAAATATATATATACATTTTTTAAATAGTTATCCTTAATTATTCATAAAATACTTAGTTGGGAAGTCACCACCGAATCTAGGGATGCTAAAATTTAAAGATTGTAAATGTCTTAATTGGCTGTTGTCTTTTCTGGTTATATGTTTCCTATGTATAATTTTATACCACATAAATAAAAAAGCTATCAGGTAAAATATATTAAAGAGTGCAAATTTATGAAAGGGTTCTTATAAGAACCAATATATTGTTGTCCCAATCACGAAAAAGGGCAACCATTATATATTTGCAGGCTTTTTTTTTTAATTTATTTATCTCAAGCGCTGCAGAGAGGGGGCGTTATTTATTAAGTTCTGCCCCTTTTAGAAAAAAATCTAGATCCAGGGCTGGCGTTAGTACGCAGACAGACGATCGTAATGGATCGATGGGGTACAGTCCGCCGACAGACGGAGGGGCAGGGGGAATCCCCTTCTCGGCTCCGCAGCGCCGGGAATGTTACGTAGCAAGACATGTGCTAAAATATTTACAAAGTCGCGCAATTTAATGTATGTCACAGAAAACTTGAGTATCTATAGTAACTATGAATCTTTATCAGCATCTTCGTGAGACGAGTTGTTAAAAGACAGTCGATAGTCAGTTTTTGTACCGAAAAAGGTATCAAAGAAATTGTTATATTGAAAAAATGTTGAAACACGAATTTATTAAAAAATATGGTATGATATTTTAAAGAGAATAGCAAGACGTTGTTTCCTGAACATAAAGTATGTATAGTAAAAGATGTACAGCGAGTGGGGGGAAAAGATGAGATAAAGATCATAAGGAATGATTTTCATATTTTACCCTCTAGTGGTCAAGCAGGGATACGTAGGATGATTAGTTACATAAAAAAGTATTATTACTGGCTTTCCATAGCAAGAGATGTAGGAGAATATGTCCTAAAATGGAAATTTCAAAAGCAGAAGTTTCACAAGAATACAAAAGAACCGATGACGGTTACTGCTATTGTATCATCGTCTTTCGAAAAACTATATTTAGATGTAGTGGGACCCCTTGATAGGGATTATTATGGAAACGTGTATATATTGACACTTTAGTGTGAACTTACAAAGTTTGTTGAAGCATACCCTTTAAAAACTTAATCAGCTAACGAAGTTGCAAAAGCTTTGAAGTATGGGATACTTCAAACAATTGCTTCATATCGTCGGCGGGCTCGATCGTCTAACGCAGACATATAAATATTTTATCGTGTGTTTTAATACCGAACGAACGTAAATATAACAATTAAGAGGTGAAAGGCTTTTTCGTCGTAAATTTTGTACGATCGTGCGGAACCAAGAACTGGTTCTTGATAAATGTGATAGACTGTTTTTATTGAGAAGCCCATATTGAATGCCGTAATAGTCTGACAAAGTACTTCCACATCACCACATGATGGTAGTTAACCATCTAATCTTACGTTGGTCAGTAGGATTAAAATTATAGTCTTCAATCTCTAAAATGTGAGCGCTTAATATCGCTCTGCTTACCTCTAGGAATAAATGCGTGAGTCTATGGATTTGGATTGTGTATCTGGCCATTTGCATCCGTCTGGTGACGGCAAAATGGTCTATGTTAGGCCTTGCAAAAAATACATTTATTTACGTGATTCTTATGACCTTTCACTTTAAGTCATCTCTGTTGTTCTAGTGTCTCGATTTTTTTTTATATATGATTTAGTATACTCCTGAAGTTCGAAAGTACACTGTAACAAGATTTTCTCAATAAAAACAGGCGTACAAATATGCAAATCTGGTAGAACGTGAGGCAAAGCTAGTGCTTATCGATCGGTGTGTGTCGTTGGCAATCGTCAATGGTCGACATGAGGACATCAGTCTGACCTATGGACGGCTGATAACTGACTGGAATATTAATGTGTATGTTGTGAAATTATTCCAGTGTCTTGTTGACTTGTAATCGATTTCAAATTGCTGATAATTGCTCTGTTTGTTGATTGATTTCTAAAAAAGAAAGTGGTTAGTTGATTCAGTTGTTTTTTTTTTATGTTTGTTACCTCAGGACTCGATATTTATGAACAAATTTTGAAATTTCCTTTGTATTTGGGAGGAAAATGAAGAATGCAATTTATTACGATTCGTGTTGTAGTAGGCACATTGAAGTCAGGATATTTTTTAAAAGTTAATTGTTATTTATATATCACAGCCATAATTTTACTAATAAACTTTAAGTTTTTCTACAACATGACATACGAATGTACTCGTATGTCAAATTATGAAAAATATTATCGCCAGAATTATGGTAAAGTTTATCAACTTACAAATGGTGCATTGTTTTTTTCTAAAATTTTATAAGCACAAGTAACCTCTTATAGTCGGGCATCAACATTATAAAGTTAATATTTAGAAAAATAAAACACCGACTGCGTATTTCCTCACTCAGCAAAATTACAAAAACCTTGAGTTCGTTAGTAGATAATTTACAAATCTCATCATAAATTTCTTCACCCTTTTAAATACTGCTCGAAGTAGCTTTTGATTCTCTCGGCCATTGAACGTCTCGAAATCACGACTATTGCTGAATCTGATGTTGCACAATTTGATACTCAATCTATAGTCTTTTTAACACGCTTTTATTAGCTTGGAATGTATGTATGTAACGGAATCGTCGAACGTGATTTTGAATCACTTCAAAACGTCGAATTAAATTGACCCTTCGGACACATATCAAGGACCGATGACTATACAATCATTTGATAAATTTTGCCGATTATCCTGGTCAGGGTCTTCAGGATTAACGACTTTTTCCATACCTAAAAATATGGTGGTGTCTTTTGCTATGTACTAAAAGGCGTGCATTCATATCCAATATTATTTAAATCAACTTATTAAGTGGAATAACAAATCTTATCATAATTAAGTAGATTACGTTCCAGGGTCCTTTATTCTTTAATACCGTCTCAAGTTAAAAGCGATAAAGAACAGTACAAATGTGTTTTTTGTCTGTGACTTTCTTTCTAAGGCAGTAAACAATATAATAATCATTACATAATCATTTGTCAACAATTTAATATGGGCTCATTACTCCACGACCTGATACAGAAATCAGAATCACTAACCAGCCAAAAAAGACCGACTGACCGGTCAAATATTTATATTTTTGTATTGAATGGATATTTTAATAAGTGAAATAGTTAAATAGAAATGTATGTGAATGCCACAACCTTGGTTTCCTACCTTGGGGGAGACCTATGTCCATCAGTGAACGTCTTTCGGCTGAGATGATGACGTGAATGCCTCAATGAACAAGGCAAAAATTTCAAACCAACCTTATAGTCGCGGCCCCAGAGACATGAAAATGACCACTACTCTCGTTTCCCTGGGGCTGCGACCATTAGCCTTTAGCTTTGTTCTGTTTTTATATCAAAGTTTACCAATTTTAAGTTCTCGGTGTATACATTTTGTTTTAATCTATACATGTGTAAACATAAAATGTATAGGATTGTAACATCAGGTGTTTTCTAAAATGTTTTTACGTACTGATAATACCCATTTTTTAAAGAATGCGTACGTTCATGCTTTTGGTACACCAAAAAAAAAAAAAACGTTTCAAAGTCTATGTTTAGGTACAGTACGCACCATAAAAGTTCATTAACCAATTTATTTATTGAAACTTCATACACACATTGACACAAAGACACATGACATAAAGACTTAATGCCCAAGGCATCCTCTGCCAGCCAACTTAAGGCTGTGCAAAAACAAAAATGCATTAGGTGCGAAGACATAATAAAATAAAAAGAGATGACAGATTTAATTATCTTTGTTCATCTGGCAAATTAAAATCAAGATGATAAAATACAAAACATGTACATAGTGAAGGATTATTGTTCAGTATCAATAAGGCAAGGTTCATGTCGAACGATATTGACTCAAGGCTGACCGGCTACACAGGACCGGTATTCCATACTAGCTTCTCACACACGAATATGTATTTTACAACTAATATATCAAAATGAATATTACAGTACTAACTGACCCGCGCAACTTCGTCTGCGTATTGCTCCTTGGTAATAGCGTAATACTATAGGGTTTTTCAATAAGGGCGGGTAGATGTTGAATGGATATAAAACAAGCTGTGTGTAAGTTTATTAAAATTAAGATTAGATTAATAAAATTCTTTTTTTATTTGAAAGGGCCGTATGTGCCATTAACTGCGGGATATGACATCGTTCATATGCCCGCCCGAAACATCAAAGATTGCATTGTAATAAAAGAAAGGCGGCGCCATGATAATAGGAAAAATAACTTAAAGTTTTGAACTCAACACTATTTTTAATGTGGACTGGCAATACCGTTTCCAATTACTATCACTGGAGTCCCTTTCTCTCTTTCACTGATTGTTTAAACGCGCGTTAACACGCGTCGACAAAAACACGCATTTTGATCAATCCGTCAAACTCGAATGTCTAAAAGCTATGACAACCATGCCACGGTTTCATAAAATTATAGATATTTCGTGTAATTTAAGTGTGGTTAAACCAGTCATCTGATAGTAAGTGATAGGCTCGTTCCCGGCCTTTTCTTATGAATCTTGTGTTCGCAATAAAGTTTTATTATTATTATTATATCAGTGTGGCAATACCGCAGGCGACAGTTTGATCCACAGATTGGTTGTGCAAGGCAACGGTTATGATAACGACACAGTGGTGAAGTTATCTTGCATTGAAGGATCGCAGAAAGTTGCGTATATTATAAAAAAAATTCCTATATCCATAAAAAAATCTATATTTAGATTGTTCGCTGAGTTCGCCTCCAAAACCCATAGTTTTACGAACTTTCTCTTTACAACGGCCAGCGTCTTAAAATAGAACCCAGTTCAATTCAGATAACGGTAGTTTTTGTGTTCCGGAGGTCAAATATAAAAAACGAATAATGAGTCTACGGAACGAAATTTCAGTAGTAAAAACTACCCAATATAGTGTGAAATATATATAATAAGAGTGCCTCTAACTGGACCATACTTTAACTACGAGAACAGCAAGAGATCGGCTATCGCTCGAAGGAGCGGTTATAGACTGAGCATTGATGAATCAGTCAGTCAGTCAGGGCAAGTAATTTTATATGTATAGACAACCATTCTTAACAACTATTTACGTTCTTAATCGACAACAATCGCACGACCTCGTACGAATAAAGTTCAAAATCTAGTGAATCTAAATGCAGTGACAAATTAATAATTCATAGTTATGAATATTCTTATTTACCTTTATTGGGAATTACCTCCTACTAAGGCTTGTCAAGCTTTCAAATATTTGCTCACTAAAAGAAACTATTAGTCTAAGTGTATATAATATACATGTTTTTTTTACGTGTTATTGAACATTTAACACTATCTATACTAATATTATAAAGCTGAAGAGTTTGTTTGTTTGTTTGTTTGTTTGAACGCGCTAATCTCAGGAACTACTGGTCCGATTTGAAAAATTATTTCAGTGTTAGAGAGCCCATTTATCGAGGAAGGCTATAGGCTATATATCATCACGCTAAGACCAATAGGAGCGGAGCACCAATGAAGAATGTTTAAAAAACGGAGAAAAATTATTACTATTGAGAGACGCAGACGAAGTTGCGCGGGTCAGCTAGTTATAAATAAACGTCATCTTATGCAAGCAAGCAAACGACGACCGTGAAGCAAGCATTCGCTTGTTTGCTTATGAGGTTAGGTTTTCGATAGGGGAATCACCTGTATTCACTTTACATAAAGCTAATTACTGCAAAAAATTGGATTGCCCGACTGCACCTCGGGTTGGGAATGTTTAAAGATTAAACGGAAAAAAAGGGTTAGAGTATTAAGTTATGTAATACCTATCGACTATTTATTAATTGTATAGTACAAAATAAATCTGCACGAGTTGTTGACAATAGATAGAAAACAATTTGAAGTTCATAATACAGCTGTTTGTTCATGATGACCAACAACAAAATTGTTTAAAAATCTATACAATCAACTTTGTTAACAACATTGTTATACAAGTAGCTGATATGCCGAGTATGTTATATACATATATTATGTATTCTAACAATGACTGTTTGATATTGTTTATGCGTAGGCAACTATCAGGGTCAAGAGGTCATCTTTTGTTCACATAAAGAAATATAAACAACATTACGTTTTGTAACCTTCATTTATAAGGAGTTAATTCCAGGTTTTGTAGGGAGAAGAGAGGAGGGGGTTTGATGCGTATGTATGTCTTATGTCTCTGGGTAGACAAGGTAGTAATACCATGCAGACGGCGATTCAATGGTTGATTTTTAGAAGTAAAGAATTATAACATGATGTACTTAATATAATACTAATGAGTACGGGGACTTTTATGGCGGGATGCAGGTAGAGGACTAAGTAAAATACGTGGTGAAATAAATGGTAAAATACGTGGTAAAGTATATGGTCCTACGAAATGGGGTAGCCCGACAAAAAATAGTTGAAGTGGTACAATATATACCAAACAAATAATGCTAGAGTATTATTTATGAGACAAGTTGTTTAACATGGCGCCAATACCTTTACGGTCGGATGATGAAAGATCTTGATTGCGGGTAAAACCACAGGTAGCTGTTAGTTTATTTTTTAACCGTCTTCAAAAGGAGGAGGTTCATTCGGATGTTAAAATATATATATTGTTAAAATATGTATGTTCGGGCATAACTCCGTCACACATAGACGGATTTTCTTTATTGTTCGAAAATGTTTATTCCGAAATTCCGAGGTTCCATTTAAATTTCATGTAGATCTGATGCTGAGTTTCGGAGACACACAACGAAACTCTTCAAAATATGACAGCAAATCTGTTTGCTGCTAGGTTGTTAGTGCTCTTATTTATTATTTTAAAAAGACAACTCCTCCATTAAGAATATATCCTGTGTGAGACAAACATACATGAAACGGACACAAAGAACACCCAGACTCAGAACAACAACTTGTGGATCACACAAAGAGTCGTCCCATGCGCGGTTTGAACCCACAACACTTAGGCGTAGTAGGAAGCGGCGTGGCGACCGCCGCTATATAAAGTTCAATATAAACACTCAGTTCTAGATTTCATTTATTCGAGATTGCCTGCATCAAACTAAATTGCGCGTGTATGTTAAAATGGAACCAGGGCAAAACGTTTTTATTTGGTATTTAAAAGTAAATGAAACAAAATATTTTGGAGTACGGCCTTGTGCGTTGATTAATCTGTGTTTATCTGTCAATAGTTTCCTTTAATGTATTAGTTTAAATGGTCACTTCGGTACTACGCCACGCCGAGTTTTATTCTCTCGAGACATCTTCTCGAGATTCTTATTTGGAAGTAAGATTTGTGGATCACACAATTGACACTCGAGAGCATTACATCTGGGCCACTTAAAAATACCTAAAAATATTGGCTCTAAGACTGTTAGCTTCGTAAAATAAGTTGTGTGAAATACACAATGTTGTTAAAAAGAAAGTAACAAAAATCATATGTTACTTTGTATTCATTTATAATACAATGTAATATGTTGTGCAATGCAATGTAATGTAAATGTTTCACAGATTATGTTGTAATAATGTTGTTTGTAATAATGTGTATTTATATAAGTATTGCCAGGACTGACTGCATTATAATCAATAATACTTTGTTATTTACTTTCAACCGAAATGTAATGTTGTTTGCTGTATAAATATTTTATGCAAGTATTAATTTTTTTACACCAAAACTACCCATGAATTCGTCTATCTACAGTCTATTTGTCCATCTAAAGGCTGTCTGTAAGAAGACGTCTGTGGAAGTGTACTGTAGAAGGGCCTTATTAAAAGCCCTCGTAACCGACTTCGGTTTCGGCTCGGCTTCGGTCGGCTTTTAATAAGGCCCTATATACTTATATAGACGGCCTGATGAATGTGGAAAAGTCGTGGTATGTCAGGATCATTTCGTAAGTGTATGTAAAAAAACCACCATCGATGACCAACCAACGACATCTTAACATTGTTCTGGTATATTGACAATTTCTGTATAATGATTTCTTTGACTCTATCCATTAATTGAAAAGTATACATATAACAGATCTTGGATAGGTATAATTTATTTCTTTAGTAAGAAATATTTGACAAATCAGAGATTGTTGCTATTGTGTGTCTAAGGCTTTATAGTCTTCGTAAAAGATGATTTTGTTATGTCAAAAGATATTTTGAGTCTGAGTTTTGAGTCACATATGATATCTATGTCGTCTGTTTAACGAAAAATACAGAAGGGGTTCAATTTGGGTTACCCGAAATAAACTGTTTCTTTTTTAACTTAGTGTACACTAAAGATTACTTATTAAAGTAAGTTGCGAGTTGTGCTACTTTATTTTTTGCTTACGTCTCGCTTTGTTGGCGTCTAAATGGTGGTAAAACGCGTCTAAATGGTGGTACAACGCGTAAAAACGGAGTTAGTAGTACGCATTGACTCTAGTGCAGGGGGAGATTTGGGGGAGACCTTCGTTAAGCAGTGGAAGGCAATAGGCTGAAGTATAAGTATTGACTCTAGTGATATAAATTGATATAAAAGTTCTCAGTTAATCTTCAAATGCAAACCCAACTTTAATTCAACCAAACAAACTTGAATGCGCTTCACGATCGGAAATACATTTAGCTTTAGCGTCGGACCGATAAGAAGAAGGCGAAGAATATTCTGGAGCTCAGCTTGAAATTTCTTGTGCTTTGTGGTCGGCGCTCGAAGCGAATTCCAGCGTTGACCACAGGGCACCGGAAATCTAGACTTCAATTTGCCGGACCATGAAGCAACACGTGCGGGTAAGAGATCTTAGGACCTAATGTCATCCCGTTTACCCCATTTTTTGTAGAAGTTTATGATTGATGTACGACAAAGCTCGTGAGGATATCGCTGGAATGTGCTGAAGATTGCTGTGGTCGAGGAGAAGATACCAGAGTAAGTCAGATATATATAAGACATAATGGATCTTCTTCCAAATTGATTAGAGGAGGTCAAAAGTGCCTAAAGAGGTAATATTTTAGTTATTATAATTAAGGTTTTTAATGTCAACAAAAACTTTTATATTGTTTATTTGTTTTTGTATTTTATCGGTATTTTTTGTTATTGTTAAAACATAAATATTTCAGCAAGTTTATTTTTTGTTTATTTTTTATTAGATATTATCCTATTTACTATATTGCCAAAAAAAATCCTAATTATTTTTTAAAGTAACGTTAAGTGGGTAAGTAAATTGTGTCTCTGAGTGTAGATATTATTCAGAGTCGGTCTAGACGATCTATTAAGCTCATTGATTAGGCTCGTCCTTTCACCCTTATCAAGTTATATTTAAATAAAATTTCATCTTCTTATATATTTCTTATGTTTTCATAGCTTTTATTCTTTATATCTACAGTTCTGATTGAGGTACGCAATACGTTTTCGTCTAAGAACAGTTACTAGAACGATATCATTTAAGCTTTAGCCCATTTAAATTGGTTGAGTTGAAGGGATACTAGATTTAAATCTCATCCAAGTTAAACTGACTACTAATTCTTATCGTTTTTTTAAATATTGAAGTGTTTATTTTTCTTTTATTTTATTTACTAGCTTTTATTTCTGAGTGTAAATGTATAGATGTTTAAATAATCAAAATTATGGCCGAAAACATGATATGTACTTTAACCATCCACTGCGTGTGCGTTTACTTTATTATACGTTTTAAGTAAGTGCGTTTTTAACCGACTGCGCTAGAAGGATTTTTATTAAATGGTATATTTAATTTTGTATTCTTCTTTCCCAATAAGTTGATATTTACCTGATTAAAACGGAAAGCTGCGACTGTGAAAGTAACATTGAAACATAAATAGCTTTTCTCATCCAAGCAGTTATTAAAATGGTTTTATCTTAATTTTCCAGGATCATATCAACCGAGCAATGAGCTGATGCTGCGTTTCTACAGTTACTTCAAGCAGGCCACAGAGGGACCGTGCGATAAGCCCAAACCTGGTTTCTGGGATGTTGTGAACAGGTAACTTCATCCTATATTAATAAAATATTATAAGTTTCATAATTAAACACGGTCTTTTGTCTGGGGGTCTTACGGGGGTCTTAGAGGGGTCCGTACGCAAAAAGAAAGATATGTTGGGTATTTTTATAAAACCAAGTAAAATATATTTCAAATTAGTGTCATTGCCCAATATAGTAATTTATGTAGCATGTATCGAGACTAGTACGTCTACGAATTGCACATAATATATAGAGCACGGCCCGATCTGGAACATGAAATTTTGACAAAAAATAATCGCGAAACCCTGCTATTCATCTAGTGATCACCAATTAAGTATATTTTTTTTTTATAGATTTTATAATTATTATCATTTAATTTATTAAAAATATTGTAATACATGAATCATTTTTTTACATTGCAAGTTTTATTAATGCTAAAATGATCTATGATTTATATAATCTGCATGTATTAAACTCATGATTCCCGCGTTCTAAAAATTATAAACTATCTAAACTACCTATATAATTAATTAAGTTGCGAGCGTTCTTTGGTTTCAATAACCGCTTCCAAGAACCGTATTCTTGTTTGCCAATAATACGATACTAATTATACCTACGGAACCATAAACGCTACTAACAGTTCTTGTCCCATTTTTATTATAAAACAAGTATCTTTGACATGCAACATAAAATCGAAAGTTTAAAGGCAGCATTGCAGACATGGTTTGTTGTTAAATAAGTATAAATTAGAAAGTGTTATTGTGTCATTACGTTTTATTTAGATCTCGTATGGAAGGGGCGACTTCGATGCGAATCGTCTCTTTCTCGTTTTAGTTTTGTAAAGCCTTCGCATTTGATTCTTGGGCGTTGAACGTGGGTTAAAGCGTAAATCGGAGTTTAGTTCGTTTGATCGAATTTCGATAATTGATCGATCTGAAATCGGCATAAGTTAGAGGGATTTCCTTTCTAGGGAACACCTGGTTCTCCAGCTAGTGGTATCCGAGACGCGTGCGGTTTTTGGTGGGGCATGTCCGACATAACCACCGGTGGTATCTGAGGGGATTTCCGCAGACAAAAAAAGGCGTACAATAGTAATTTTCATTAAACTGTATTGTGTACTTGTAATTTAAAAAACGTAAAATCATAATAATCACCTTCAATATAGGCTTAAATTAATAGATTTAAATGATGCCGTGTAAATAAATCTACAGAAAGAAGCAAAATTAAACACATGCTAAGAAACTTCAATGAATGTCTAAGAAAAGGAAACAGCACAACACACACAGCAACCACCATCTACACACAACTTGGTTTTGGCCCATAAATACTGTTAAAACCAGCCTCGAGCTAAAAACAAACATAAAATAATAATAAAACCATTTATTCCCAAAATAAGATTGCACAATAAAACTTAAAAGACATAAAATCACAATAACGGTACAGAAGCATAGTAACAATAATTTTTATCAATATCTATTCAAAATATATTCCAATTGCTAGTGGTTATCGGAAACAAGTCGGGAACCAATTTTTTTTTTTTGGACTTGAGCCTTTATTCTTTTCATTTCTCAAGGTATTTCGTCACAGAGTCTCATTACCGGCCTCAGGTGTAATCTTGAATTGAAATTTCTGTGAATCGCAGTAAAGAATTGAAACGGTTTTTACAGAAAGTAAAAGTTTAGTATGTTGGTAAGAAAAATAATAAATTTTCAAAATATTTTTGAAGTAATTTAACAGAGTAATGAAAATTAAGCTCCCTTTTTTTTTTTTTTAACGTGTGGAAATCCCCTCGGACCGTCACCCCACCAGGGTTTGCGGTGGGGTGGTGTGTCGGACTCGGACCGACTAAAACCACACGGTGTGCCACTCTGCGCCTGTAATAGGAGCTGTTATTAAGACATCCGGACCCCTCCTAGCGCCGGCCCGCTCCTGGTGCGGGCTCCGTCTCAAATTTTTTGTTTCCTCTCTTTAGGCGACGTCCGGCACACACGGACGCCGCCCCCTCGCGGCTGGCCAAACTAATGCGGGTGGAGGGGAAACATACCCCGTCCAACCGCGGCCACACTCAGGGCGGTGATAGGCGCGCTTCCGCCGCCCGGTTCGCCGGCGGCGGATCGGGTCCGAGTGAAGGTCGTCCTCCCGGGCCTTCTCCGCCGCCTCCTTCTGCGAGATTACTTCCTCGCAGAAGGTTGCGACCGCGGTAAAACAACTGTCGCTACCGGCCATGGAGCGTACTACGGCCGGTAGCGAGAGATCCACTCCGATGACTGCAGTGAGGGCCCGGCGCTGCGTCGCCCATGCGGGGCATACCGCCAGCGTGTGCTGGGCCGAGTCCTCACTGCAGTCGCAGTGGTGGCAGGCGGGACTCAGTTCCCTCCTAGCGACCAAGTGCAGGTACTTTCCGAAGCAACCGTGCCCGGAAAGCACCTGTGTCAGGAAGGTAAGGGTCCCGTGCTGCCGCCCTGCCCACTCGGCGATGACCGGCTGGAGAGCTTCCACGGCGGCGAAGCCAGCGCGTGGAGTCTCCAGCCGGAACGACCAACGAGCCATCGTGGCTCGGCGAGCGGCTTCGCGCCACTCGCGAACTTCCTCGGGCGGAGGGCGAAATCCGCTCTCCGCCCGGGAGTCAGCCACTCGCCGATAAACTTCGGCGAGCACTTCCGCCTCCAAATCCCACGGAGGAGTTACGGCCAACGCGCATGCCACCTCCGTCGAAACGGTGCGGTAACCGCGTATGGCTCTGACCGCCATTACCCTCTGAGGGCGCCAAAGGCGAGCCCTATTCTGGGCGGTCAGAGCCGCCGCCCACACCGGTGCACCGTATAGTGGCATTGACCGGACAACCCCCGTGTACAGCCGTCTTGTCGCGACGCTGGGTCCACCCAAATTTGGCAAAAGTCGCCCTAGGGCAGACGCAGCGCCGAACAAGTCGGGAACCAAATGGGACCTCTATTCTTAAATATTAATTTCACTGTTCACAGCTCGTTTGTAATCAAAGGTTTAAAGTTACTTAATAAACCATCTTAAGCTTAACTAAAAAACAATCCATTTAGTTTTAAAATCGCCTCGGCAATTTATTTCTAATTTTTTATACTTATGTCAACGTATGTCGACATAACAAATGTCGTTCAAAAATAGGTGAGACATATTGATACCTTTTTTTAGTTGAGTATTTATTATATAAGTGGCTAAAAGACCTCCTAACGTCTTAAAAGATGTCATTTATGTTTGTTTTTATCGAAATAAACAAAGATTGTTCAAAGTACTTGATAATTAGCTGTGATTATTCAAACAATTTGATGCTAGGTTTACAAAACCGGCAAATTGATATTGATTACGAGAAGTATTTTAGAACGTTTTGTGTATGACATTAGTATAGGTGTATTGTTGCCAAATTGACCAGAGATAATTATTTAGGTCAGAAATTAATACATTGCAGGTCAGCCGAAAAGGTTCATGGTACAAATAGAAAACCTGTCAGGTTACTTGTAAAGTTGCGGTGCTGTGCACTTGGCAGTTATTTAAAAAAATCATGGTAGGCCTCCTGCGCTACTACTGTTGTGGGTTCGATCCCCACATGTTACAACATTTTGTGTGATTCACAAATTGTTGTTCTCCAAAAGTCCACCGCAACACAGAATATATTCCTAATGCTAATAAATACTTAAATAAACTGCCTGAATTCAATGACATAAAGCATGACATAAGTGACAAAAATAACCAAATAGTAGTAGAATGTTTAAAGGGATTTTGTTTTTTTTTGCATTCAATAATCTACTGAATCGATTTTTAATTCTTTAAAGTATAGTAATTAAATTGATAACAATAAAGAGATCCGATAAATTAAAAAATACAATTAGACCACATTGTCTATGATGCAAATCGCCTAAGCAAAGCACTAAGGCGATTTGCACCTAGGGATGACCTTAACTTTGTCTGGCAAGACGTTACAACTAGCGAAAGTGTCTGGCAACTTAGAAAACTTGTTTCAATCTATACCCAAGTATCTCAAATAAAATACAACATTAATGCTATTACTAAAGTAGAATTAGAATGTAATTACACAAATCAAGGGTGTCTCTATGAATGACACGACTTTTAATATTACCCTAAAAATACATAATATAAAAAAGTAAACTATGAGAGAAGTAGGTCTCAATTTTTTGCACCAGTAGCCCTCAGATCAAATAAAAAAGTCAAGATGGAACTTTGCGAAGAAAGAAATGAGGCTGGTTTTATAAACATGGCCATCATAATTTTATTTTATTGAAAATATTAGTTTCTACGATAACTTATGTGGAAAATGCAATTCCATCAATCTCTTGTAGTTTGATTTTTACATCCTTTCGAAATTCGGAATTTTACTTGTAAATATTGTCGACATTTTTATGATGTTTTACTGACAACGCGTAGTTTCGTAGTACACGTGTGCGTGTAATTGTTTATGTACACGCCAAGGCTTAGTTTTAATTGGCCTCACTTGTTTGTTCACCATCTTAACTGTTGTATGTGTGAGCTTCGGCCTATGCCAATGCTAAATCATCCGAACAAACTCTGTGACAACTTCTACATCGGTACCTGAAAAACTTTCAGCTTAGAACTGGAGAGGGGTTTTATTAAAGGAAGGTCTAGCGATGCTGGCATTTGAACCACTGGGCCTGACTCATTTTGGTTCTTAAAAACGTCGTCTCGGAAGCAAAGGTGTTGTAGTTATATTGAAAGTATTGAAGTCTATTTTATTTATAGATCGGTAATTTGACAGATACAGACTCCTCGGTGTAATTGAGTTATGTTAGTAAGTCTACAAGTTTTGGTGATAGAATTATTCCGTTAGTTAGTCTAACTAGTCACTTAGGTACTTTTGTTTTTATTTCCAGAGCAAAATGGGAGTCGTGGAACAAATTGGGCAATATGACGAAGGATGAAGCAATGCAGGCATACGTCGATGAATTACATAAGGTATTATAATATTTGATTGATAGTTTTATTTCGTCCTTTATCATGTTTAGTTTTATTCCATGGTGTATTGATAATGTTTCATCATCATCATCGACAGCCTTTAATAGTTCACTGCTGGACATTGGCCTCTCCTTAGAGAGGAGGTTTTGTATAGGGACGGGTTAGTATAGGGTTGGTTTCAAGTTTTTCTTCTCTTTGCATTGCTGTTGTACTGGGTAGTTTGCTGCCTCAGTCCACTCTTACGACACCCACGGGATGAATAGGGATGGTGACACTACGTGTTCCTAATGAGTCACCACGCGGACATTGACATTGATAATGTTTATAATATAAGTATAATGAACGTAATATAATGCTGAATAGCTTGCAGGTGACATCTGGGGCGGTATACTATGGCGATCTTGTGTCAACTAGGGTGAATTTCCGTGCGTTTAGGCGATTCTGCCATACATATTATAGAAATCAAACATAGCTCACGTAGGACCCATAATATTTGTGGCCGTGGTGCTTCCCTGTTTAAAAGGGTGTATGCCCATTTTACTTCATTTTGTCTCCCGCTTTGCTAAGGAGGGAAGTGGATTTACTGTATTTCCAACTCCTCCAATTTTCTTCTGATTAATTTCGTTGCGGGTTCCAAGACAGTTTTATTTCTTCCTGGGACTTCCCGAGTGTCACAACTCGGTGTGTTCGTGGGTCACTGCTGTGGATCCTGGTGTACAGGAGTTACAGTGGTGGGCGTGTGGGTGGGATTAGTCCCAAAACTTACTTTTACTTCTATTTAAATATATTGATATATTTTATTAGTTTAATTGTTGCTTGATAATATAATTGCTAAATAAAAAACATAAATACTTATTTTTGTAAATACAAACATATAATACATAGATACACCCATACCAAATCAAATATTAAATGCTCGTGCACATAAATGTTTGATTTGAGCGCGATCGAACCCACGACCTTCAACGTAGTAATCCGTTACACAAACTGTTACGCCATCCGGCAGTCCAAGTAAAACCAAGTGAATTATAATTAAGTACAGCGTTGGCCAAAAATATTAGGCACCCGACATTTTACTTAAAATAAAGGAAAAAAACAACTTATACTTCTTGAATTGATTTATTACCATTAAATTACACAAAAAATAATGAAAAAACTTAAAATCTAGTCGGTCCACCTTTGGATTTAATTAAGCTTAGTACAATCCTCCCTTGTAACCTCCTCTTTAATCTTGCACTTCAAAATGCTTCAAAGATGTTCAATTGGGTTCAAATCTGGTGACTGCGCTGGTCAATCAAACAAGTCAATGTTGTTTTCAGTAAACCAACTCCCTCTAAGTTGGTATCGCCGAAAATACTCGTTAGCGAAGGCATAAGCGCAGTTTTAAGTACTTTTATGTACTTTTCGCTGTTCATACGACCTTCGCAAACAAACATTTCGCCAACCCCATCATTAGCCATGCAGCCCCAGATCATTATGCTGCCTCCTCCATGCTTTACTGTCGGTACGACGCAATCTGGATGGTATTCTTCGCCCACACGTCGCCTCTCGAAGGTCACACATGGCGTTCCAAATATCTGTTAAAAAAAGAAAAAAAAACACTTTTTTTAAACTACCTTAACTTTTATTATTTTAGTTATATGAATAACTGACCATGATTATTAATAACAAAAGCAGTAAAATTTACTTACCTCAAAGTTAGACTCGTCAGACCATACCACATTGGCCCAATCTTCCTCAGTAAAATGTTGATGCCGTAGAGCCCATTCAAGTCGTTTTCTTTTGTTAACTTCTGAAAGCCAGGGCTTCTTCCTGGCTTTGCATCCTTTTAAGCCTGCTTCTCCAAGTCTTCTTCTGGTGGTCCGAGCACTTATTGGCTTTCCAGCCTCTTCGGACAAAGTAGCAGCAAGCTCTGATGATGTTTTCTGCCGATCTTTCATAGATTCGCGTATTAATTTTCTATCCTCGCGCTTCGAAGTCACACGTTTTCTGGCTGTTCTTGGTTTATTAGCGTGACTGCCAGTCTCAGCAAACCGCTTGATAGCAGATTGCACAGCGCAACGCGAACATTTCACAAACTTAGCAATTTCTTTTTGCGACTTCCCTTGTTCATGGAAAAGTTGTATTTTTACTCGGTTTTCCAAACTAATTTCACTTCTTTTCCGCATTTTTAAATAAATTACACGTCAAGTTAATCACTATGTTAGAAATAAAAGCTTGTTTACTCGTTAGAGTCCTGAACACAAGTGACCAAACATTGACTGATAAGAACTCATAAAAACAAATCCTTTGTTTTCAGTCACCAGGTGTTTTATGACCATAACAGACAGCTGCTTGCTTTTCTAGGAAGTTATTTGTGACCCCGGCATGCCATCTAAGATTCAATCAGTAAACATAAACTTCAATCAGTAAGAATATTCATTGTTCAATCAGTAAACATGAATTGTGTATTTTTCTGGGGTGCCTAATACTTTTGGCCAAGGCTGTTGACGGAATTACTGTGAGATAAAGCGATTTCTGATAACGTCGACTTTCGATTCTCATTTCTAACTTGAATCCATGAAGGCGCCATATAAACACCAGTGCGCAGTATTTTCAACCGACTTCAAAAACATAAATGATGAGGTTCTCAATTCGACTGTATTTTTTTCAATCGATTAAGTATTTAAGCATCACCCTGGAAGAGTACTTTTTTGGGTTAAAGGGCAATGAATAAACACAGAATATGCATGAATAAACAGTGTTAGGAATTGTTTCGATTGTTTTGACCGAGTCAGTGAGGTCACATAGACCCCACCTACCTCCTAGTTCTGGGGGGAGACTAAACGGGCAGAACAACGGAAATTATCACATAGCCGATCTGACCGCATTAAATGTTTCATATCAAAAACAAACACACACGTTTATCATCATTTGCCTACCCTTATCCCAATTTTACTTGGGGTCGGCAGTAAGTATAATTCTTCCATTCTACTCTATTATGCGTCATCTCACTGTTTATTCCCTTCCTAGCTATTCTCACTTTGGTCTTTGGTTTTCCTCTTTTCTTGTACCCTTCAACTCCCATACCTAAAACTTTCTTCACCACGTTTTCCTCATCCCTTCGCATGACATTTCCATACCAAGATGAGCTATTACTTCTTATCTTTTCATCCAGAGCCGCTGCTTTCAGACTCCCTCGCATATACTCATTCCTAACCTTGTCCATCCGAGTCACACCACACATCCATCTTAGCATTCCCATTTTGGCTACGTGCAGGCGTCTCTCATCCGTTCACTTAATGGGCCATCTTTCAGATATATATCCATACAGGACGGCAGGTCTGATGATAGTTTTATAAATTTGTCTCTTCAGTGTTAAGTTCCCCTTAACTGAACTGACCTTACATGAATGCTAGACTCTCTGTACATAGCACGAATCAATTCTACATACTTAACAGACACTCTTTCTTCATATCATTCTCTTTCTTATCATATGTCTTTTCGAGGTCCACAAACACCATATGCAAGTTTTTGTACGCACTCCTGTATTTCTCACATAGTTGACTTTTTGCAAATATAGCATCTGTTGTCCCGCGTCCTGGCATAAACCCAAATTGACTTATGTTTATCTAACTCTCATCTCTTATTCTTTTCTCTATCACTTTCTCCCAGACTTTCATAGTATGTGACATAAGCTTTATTCCTCGATAGTTGTTGCATTTCTACACATCACCTTTATTTTTAAAAATGGGTACGAGTTTGGTTTGACACCATTCCTTTGGGATTACCTCTTCATCCAACAACATATTGAAGAATAGAGTCAGCCACTCATATCCGTCTTCCTTCAGTAACTTCCAAACTTCCACTGGTATACCTTCGGGGCCGACTGCTTTTTCATACTTCGTACTGCCAATCTGACTTCATCTATACTAATCTCGTTCACCAGTTCGACATTCACAAACACATCCACATCCTTCAGCACTCAGCTCCATTCGTTCTCTTTATTCATAAGTTTTTCAAAGTAAGTTTTCCATCGCTCTTTTATATCTTCATCTTTAACCAACACTCTCCCCTCTTCATCTTTTATACATCTCACAATGCTTTAGGTCTTTTGCTCTTTCTTCCCTGTTTTTTGTAATGCGGTAGTGCTCTTTTTGACCTCTAGGTTCATGTAGGTGTTTAAACATATTGTATTGGTACTCGGGCTACTATTGTTCTTCAATCAGTCAGTAGACGTCAGATATATATATTCGTGATTGAATATCTAATGTTTATGGTATAGGGGCCTCCCTATACCATAAACAAACGAGGAGATGGGTCACCTAAGGGTAAGTGACTACCACCAGGGATACCATGACTCAAGAGTCACAATTGAATAGTCACTCTTTGAGTCCCCCTCTCCCAGAAATGGAGAGGGATTGGGGTTTTGGGCGCCGGTGAGCCAGCCCCTTTATACCGAAGCATAGCTCTCCCACGGTTAATCACATCATCTGCACATCAACAAGTTTTAATAGTCCACTGGACATAACTCCTCTCCTTAGAAATACCACGCTGGCGAGACGGATTGGTATAGGATTTGTGTCAAGTTTACGAGTACTTTCTCTTTGCAGTACTGTTGTCCTGCGTAGTTTGCTCCCTTTGTCGGCTCTTACACACGGGATGAATAAGGGTAACACTCCGTATCCCTAATCCGTCACCACACGAACCCTCAGTTAATATTTTGACACAACTGTTTTTTTTCTGTGGGTACGATACCCTTGAAATTCAGTTTCTTTTATGTTATACTATTTCTTATTCTTTCAGATAGTAGAAACGATGTCATACAGCTCAGATGTGGCCTCATTTCTGTTGGTGGACGATGACGATCAAGGATTTCCCAATACAGACCTTGAGCTGGTCGCCGGAGACGTACTGGCGAGGGTTCGTTCTGCACACAATTCACCCATAGGTAAGCTATATACCACATAACTTAATGAGGAGGAACAGGTGTCATGTCCCTCCAACACAAAAGGAACCACCGATCAGGCGGGGTGATCATGCCTGGCGGGCCGCGGTCCAACGGCTGATTTTCGGAAGTTATATACATGCTAATCGGCGTGAGAACTTTCATTTCGCGATACAGGATTAGCTGGTTGGCATTGCAGTATATTTTTGTTTGACTGCATATGGAAGTCAAGCAGGCAGGCAAGTGAGTAGACGTGTTACCTGATGGTAAGTGACTATCGTCGTCGCAAGAGTCACTAGTGCGTTGCGACTTCGTTCGCGTGGAATTTGATAAACGCTTAGTGGGTTCGAAGCCCGGGCAAAATTTTATCGAGGTTTTTTGAGAGATAAAATAGCCTTAGTTACTCCTTATATGGACGGCTACCTGGTATTAGAAGATTATCTAAATCGGTTCAGCCGATTTGAAGATTACCCTAAACAAACAAACCGACAGACAAAAAATATTTAAACTGATTTTTGGGCATAGGTATCGTGCAAGTAACCGTGTGAACATGAAAAAAACCTATTATTTTGACATTACAAACAGACACTTCAATTTTATTTATTTGTATAGATGTATAATTGATAAAAAGTAAAATAACTATTTAATTATTCCCAGGCTCTCGTTCAGTGAGCGGTGCATCATCTCCCATCCGCGGGCCCACGCCTCCGCCACGACAACGACACGACTCCGAGGACGAGTACATAGATACGGTCGATGTTAGTATTGTACGTATGGGGTTGCAACTAATATTTAGCATTAAATGTGAGCGTCGACAGGTAACTAAACTGGTGATGGTTTAATGTGTGACTGTGTTCAAAATTGTTGGTCTGGTTGAGGTGGGTGTGTAGGAGGGGACGAATTTTAAAACTCATATTTTCAATCTTATTTCTTTTGTATTTATTAAAGACTAGTTGGTACCCTCGACTTCGTTGGCGTGGAATTTGAAAATCGTTCGTGTGTTCGTGGGTTAGTGGGTTCGATTCCCGGACCAGGCAAAATTTTATAGCCTAAGTTACTTTTTATATAGACAGCTACCTGGTAGTAAAATATTATCAAAATCGGTCCAGCCGTATTCAAGATTAACTTGCACGAACAGACAGACAGAGACAAAAAAATATTTAAACTTGTTTTAGGTATAGGTATCGTGCAAATAACCGTTTGAGCATGAAAATAACCTATTACTTTGACATTACATACAGACACTTCAATTTTATTTATTTGTATAGATATACGGTATAACTCTCTTGTAAAGTCTTGAGATTTCCCACTAGTCTTCGACGTTTAGAACCTAACACTTACATCCAAAATTACAACTCTAACCGCCAGTCCAAGAGATAATCCATTTATAAGAGAAATGTATTGATTTTCAGAGTGATCCTGAAGTCCCCGTATCAGTCCCGGTACCACAGCAGCAAGTCCAGCAAGTGCAGAGGACGACAGCTCCCCGCCTCAGCAATGGACACGCGCACCAGATCACATCGCAACTCACACGTAAGTTAAGTTTAAAAAGCAAAATATATTTTACAGCACTATCTAACGAGAACGAGCCAAACTAAATTCGGTCGTGCATCGCAATGAGCGAATAATCCTACACACGGCCGTCTGACCCCAGACTAGGCAGGATCCTGTACTATGGTAACCAGACTGCTGATAAACATACTTAAACATTTCTAAATACTGCTTTTTCTCATTTCTTCCCTTCTCCTTCTGTGCGAGACAGTATTTCTTGATATTTAGTTATTTTTATGTTCGCTTTAAAATTCTCAACCATAGCTTTTCATTCATTTCCACACTACCCTGCGATAGACTGGTAGAGAAAGTCTATGGCATTAAGTCCGTCATTGTACATTTTGTGCATACAATTTTCATCCTCATTACCTGGATAGTTGGCGCTCCAGTACTGTGCGCTTTTCGAGACACTTTTTGCCCCGCACAACCAATCTGTGGAACGGGTTATCGTCTGCGGTATTTCCTGACCGATCCGACCTACGGCCTAAAAGGCCGGCAACGCGTTTGTGACTCCTGAGTTGCAGACGTTCATGGGCGGCGATAGTCACTTTCCATCAGGTGACCCGTCTGCTCGTCTGCCCCTCTAACATAAAAAATAATAATAGAGTTATTAAATAAAAATAAATATACATACCTATTATAATAGATAAATTACACTCAGACACAAAACAAATAATCGTGCACAATTATCTGTCCTCAGTGGGAATCGAACCCACAATACGTGGCTTAGTATTAGTAGTCAGGATCAATAACCACTAGACCAACCGTCAAATAATAAAAGTAGTATGCTGGCCGCGAATCATCAGATATGATCACCGATCCTGGTCATAGGATTCACTTTACATCAGAGTGACATGACATTCGTTCGTCAACATGACTGTGAAGTAACGGGTGTCATGTCCCTCCAAAGGGAGGCTCCTCCGACGAAGTGAGGTGATAATGCCTGACGGACCGCGGCCCAACGGTTAATGTTAGGAGGTTGTATATATATTAATCAGCGGGAGAACTTTCATTACGCGATTCAGGATTAGTAGTTACTCCGTAGTTCGGTGTGTCTTCGTTAGATGGCACTAAAGTATGTTTTTGTTTCATTGTATGTGGAAGTCGCCACAGGCTGAATGATATTCCTAATTTGGATTTGTGTTCTTTAGTACCTACCCTACTCACCCTAGCGGTTTCATCACAACAATAACGTTTTGTATATTATTTATGTATATATAACTTAGCAAGTATATATGTATGTGTATTTCAGTACGTATAGATGTAGGTGCAGATGCAGGGTACTGGTGCATAACTATGTGACTATCTAGTCACATAATTATGCACTATCCTAAGGTAGACTGGGCGAATATCCTGTGGCTTTAAGTCTACCATTGTTCACTTATTTGTGCATAAAAAATTAAAATAAATAAATAAAAAGTTGCTTTACCAATAGTAAGTTAGTAAAATATAATGTCTTTTTTTGGGACTAATCCCACCCACACGCCCACCACTGTAACTCCTGTACACCAGGATCCATAGCAGTGAACCACGAACACACCGAGTTATGACACTCGGGAAGTCCCAGGCAGAAATTAAAGTGTCTTGGAACCCGCAACGAAATTAATCAGAAGAAAATTGGAGGAGTTGGAAATACAGTAAATCCACTTCCCTCCTTAGCAAAGCGGGAGACAAAATGAAGTAAAATGGGCATACAGCCTTTTAAACAGGGAAGCACCATGGTCACAAAATATTACGGGTCCTACGTGAGCTATATTTGATTTCTATAATATGTATGGCAGAAAATATAATGTCTAGTGTCTATTCGACTGCTCCTCACCGCTTCAAACTGCAATGAGTGTTATGGGTCTATTGTTGCTCTGACTCTGCATGTTCTTTGTGTCCCTTTCTATGTATGTTTGTAACGTCCCCACGACACAGGCTATATTCCTAGTGCGGGAGTTGTCTTAAAAAAAAGAGAATGAGATAAGAGATGATTGATCCGTCACCAATCACCGGACATACACACTATTTACAGCACCACTACTGTACGTGTCAAGGAAAGTACTGATTAATAGTTTTTTGTTGCTCTTTTATGCAAAAACGGTTAAACAGATGTGGATGAAAATCGAAACACAGGTAGTTTATGACCTGGTTTGAATAGTGGTATTATTTATACCGTGACAAACGAGGTCCACGCAGGCTAAGCCATGGGCAAACAGTTCTAAAGAAGGGATTCCCTTGTTTCAGATTTAAAGGTGCTAGAACAGTTACCGGGTACTCTAGCTAGACTAGAAGCTGACGTGGCCGCCCTCAGGAAGGCTGTCGAAGGAGACCGCCGGATACTTGATGTAAGTTTTAGTTTTTTATAATATAAAAAAGAAATATTTGCAATTACCACGACTGTCACTTGATTTTTATATTTCTATAGCGTTAGTAATACTTACATCTTAAATATGACATGACTTGTTTAAAAATAAACTTGAAATAGTGTGCAAACGAGCAGACGGGTCCACTGATGGAAAGCGACTCCCGCCGCCCATGAACGCTCACAACTCAGAAGTCACAAGCGTGTTGAGTTAATGGCACATCAACTATCTACACTCTTTAAATATCTACTTGAGAAATAACAAAAAAAAAATGTAATAAAGAAAGCCATACGGATTTCTTCACGATTACCTTCGGAAAGTAAGGCGGCCTTTATTTTGGGTCATTTTTCAACAAATGAAGTGTTAGTGAAGGTTGAATGTTTTGTATTGAAACAATTTGTCGTTGACTGATTTAAGTTTTGTTTCGTCTGGGTGCTTATAACGAAATATTAATTTATTTTTATAGCAAGTGTCGCAAGGTTGGCGCTGGCCCTGGCAGGAGCTGAGTCCGCCGACGCTAGCACTTCTCTTCATCTGGCCCTTCGTGGCGTATAGAATCGCAGCCAGAATCAACAGGCGTAACACGTAACGTAAGTCATGTTACGAGCGGAGTATACAATAAATAAAAGTAGTCGGTTAATTACTTTTATTGCACTCTATTTACAAACACTCACTATTACAAACAAGAAATAGTTATGTAACTCGTTAGTCGCACTAGAAATTCGCTTCGATGTTAATTCGCTGTGTCGTAAAACGATACTGTCCCGTACGACCAACACGCTCCACTTTTTTAGTGCTATCGAAATTACTAGACTAATCCCGAAGATCCGATGGAATTTTCCAGACAGAGCCACGTACAATAAGGAATCTACAAATTCCTATAATCTTCCAATATTTGACACTAGATGGCACTGCAAGCAAGTATGAATTAAGAACCATAATCTCAATGCGTAGCGTTGTGCCCCACCTGATACTAGATGGCGCTGTGGTTCGTGGGTTCAATTCTCACTCAAGGCAAATAATTGTGTAATGAGCACGATAATTTATTGTGCCTAGCTGTATTTTATCTCTATGTTTATTACTCTTTTCGTTTCTAAATACATAGATTTGTCTATAATTTACGTACCGGAAGACAAAGCGTGGGTAGCCTCCCCCCACAAGGATGTCCGACGACCTGGCAAAAGCGCGGCAAGCCGTTGGTCGGTTGTTGTGGCGCACCTTGAGGGGGGGAGGCCTATGTCTAGCAGTGGACGTCTTTCGGCTGAGATGATGATGATTCATAGGTATTTTTTTATTTTCAGGTCTCAACTGTGTACATCACATAGTGTTAAGAGCACGAGGTCGCGTCACGTGACTGCGTTTTGTGCGCGGACGCAACGACTACACAGTCCATGTTGGTGGTTACTATATAATTAACTATGAGATGACACAGTGTATTTTTTAACCATGGTTTTTTTATTATGTTTGGTACGTCAGAACTGCGTCATTTGTCTACTGATTTGGAAAATTCTTTTTTTCAAATTAGTTCGCAGAACATCAGTTAAATTTTCATTCTTAGCCCACTTCGTTTTTTTTTTAATAATTGTCAGGTAAAATTTTTACCAAAGGAAGACAAAATATGAGACCTTGCTATTGTCAAATAATTTACTTTCAAAGGGTGTGAAATTAAAAATAATATCTATTAGTCTAATACTAATTCGATCAAATTAATTTTATGGTTTATGTTATAAAATAATACACTGTGACATCACATAATACAATAAAGGTTAAGTAAAGATTGGTCCATTTCAAATAATTATTTGTAAACACAGTCATAATTTCTTTTTAACGTGAAATATATTTCACAAAACTTGTGTTTTATTATTTTAAAAAGGTGTTATTATTATTTTTTATTTTGAGTAGGGTAGGGGGTTACAATACTGGTAGCATTTGAGAGTCATTTGTAAATTATACACAATCACAAATATACTTAATGGTGTGTTAGTCGACATTTTTGCAGTATATCTTTTAAAAACTTTTTTCTTTAATGATGCTTACTATGCAATGCTAATGCAAAAGCATCATCAATGGCTAAATATTGGGTTGAGACTACAGGGGTGGCTACCCAGCACGGAAACAGCAATTGGCTGTATAGCTTGGGTTTGTATATTGCAAATAAGACTTATAAGTTTGTATGGTTATTTATACAGAGATAACAATATGTACAGAGTGGGAAGGAAATAAAATTATTTATCCATTAATTGAAAGAAATACTTAGATTTGATTTTTTGCTATAATTACAAACGAAGTAATATTGGCTTGTCGACTAGCGTACCCTTAAATATTGCATTTCTATAGCTGTGAGGCTGATCGAAAAAAAAACATATTGGTATATTTTAGATTTAATAAAAATTGTATTCAGATATGAAGTGACGCCTCGACCAAACGCTTTTTTTTTATAAAATAGTTGGGAATAAACATGGCAATACAGAAACGGATATGTCAAATCAGTAAATTAATAGTAGTAGTAATTGTTTTTAGAGTCTAATTGAACCCCCTTTACGTTATGACCACTACCTTTTCGACCAATAAAATGAATTACACAAGAAAAAAAAAATAATAAATGGTAGCTCAATAATATATTTGCTCATTTCATATTAAGCCTCGATTAAATAATCTCCAACTGATAATTTTATTTAAAATTAAATGTAACAATAGCACAGATATATAATAATGTATGTATATATACGGGAATTGTATTATATTACATAACCTTGAAATGTCGTAATATTGGGACTTTCTCTATCATTAAATGTAAATTGGGTATTCCGCCGGATTTCTGAAAAAAAAATTGAAAGTCGAAAATCGAATGTTGCACATTTTTTAAAAGAACCTCATTGGTATCATGTGAAAAAAGTTTCACACGATAGAAGAAAAGGTCTCGCAGAAAAGTGTTTTTAAACAATTCTTTTCTTGCTTTTCACCGAGTGAGTGACGTCACCGGAGCCTAAATCCTCTGCTATTTCTAGGCTAGGGGGAGAATACTCAAAGGCGTTGCACCTTAGATTCTCGAGTTTGCTCTTAAACCATAAAAAATGTATTAGAGACCGTGTCGAGCCATGTTTGACTTAACCGTCACATATGCAATTGGCAATCTCTGTTTTATTTCTCTCGTCGAGGCAGTTCTAAATATATTGGTCGACAACTCACTCATACCAAGAATTTAAACATTGTTACCTATATTTTTAGTTTTAAATTTCACATAATATTTTCTTCTAAGTGGTAGGATTTATAGTTTGTTGGTAATCTTTATGTGATATGTAGTTTAGTTAAGTACAGTCAGCACTATAAATTTTTAACAAATAAGTATACTGATGAACCATACTATATTACTACTCTATTTACTATAAATAATCTAATAATGGTCGAAACCTCTAATGTCAGGAGATTATGATTCAGTCTTCTTTATCCATACATTGTAGAGTCCAGAAAACACGTTTCTTGATTGATCTTCGCTTTTTTTGTTTAGGGAATTACGCGATTTTTAATTAACAGCGATAGTCTTTTTAGCTTTTTTCTATGATTACTTAATAATGTCTTTATTCATTATTACATTTTCGTGGTAACACGCCTAGAATCGAATTTAATTAGAAGAGTTTACACGATGTATTTATATTGCTGACTGTATATTTATTTGTAATAATTAATTATTGTGCAGTTATCTCCACCTTACGGCTAAGTCAGATGTAATTATTTGTTAATAAAATAAATAAAATGACACTATAAAGCGACAATTGCAGTCACTTCTTTTTTTTTTTGTGGCACAAGGTGTGTTTCATCCCTCATCTTTACACTCACTTGGTACATCAATCTATTTATAAATTCGAAATGTGTCAAAATTATTCTCTTGTTCCGATTTGATTTACTTAAGATATAAATGACATTTTACTTGAAATTGATTGTTATATATAAATGTTTAAAATAATTACATGTGTAAAAAGAAAGAAAAAACGAATAGTTTCGAAGCAAACATTTATTAATATTGAATTAGAAGTCTTTAAAGTCTTCATGGCATTCGACCAGCCAATCATGTCCCGATAAACAATTATGCCTCTGTTAAAACTATCTGTCTAATCCAGTAGTCATGACAGAAAAGATAAGCGTATATTTTTTTTTTTGTGTTGCATCGAAACTATATAATTATTAAAATACAATATAATGTTAGAAAAAAAAATGTGGATACTGAATTGTGTGGCAATTAATATTATTATAATTATGAAATAAAAGGGATTTTTTACTGATACTCGTATTTTATTTTATCGAAATAAGCTGTCCAGTACACAGATATAAACTAGAAGAACCACAAGTATGAAGTCGAAACGACCTTAACCTTTTAAAAAGTGTGCCGCCGCCTAAAGACACCTACGACTGCATTCCAGGCCTTTGAAGTGGAAGGTACCTACACTCTTTGCTTAATTTGCCCGTTTTTGGTGCCATTCCTCTAAACCCATACTGAGTAAGACATCTAACCAGAGGTTTCATGTTTTACAAATAAATTACAACTTTATATAATTGTTTTTTTTTTAATATTAATTATATTTATTGATTATTGAAGTACCTACTGAATAATAATACAATGCATTATTTATATATATTATAGGAATCAGAAATGATTATAACATACACACACACAACAATACAATTCATTATGTCAATTTAAATACTAATATCATCGCAAAAGTTAAATATTGATAATATAGTTAATAATTAAATAGTTAACAAGATAATATTCAGTTACATTGTTTATATATTTACTTATCCTTATCTTTCCTATTCTCTACCATACTCACGCATGTACGCAAAAAAACAACACACACTTACACTTACACAAAACACGTTACATCTGGCTGGAGTACTTAACCAAAATATTGTTAAATAATAACTAAATCTCAGTAAGCAAATTGTTTATTTTGTCTGTCTATATAAGAAAACCATATTGTATTGTTACACTTTTTTTTAGATTTTAGATACCCATATTTGTACCAGGTACCAGGCCTGAAGACTTGTAACACACGTTAAACACAGGCTCCAGTCTCCACGGCATAATTATTATTTTTCCGTTTTTTTTTAAAGACAAATCCCGCATTAGGAATATATCCTGTGTCGCGGGGGACTTTACAAACATACATGAAACGGGCACAAAGAACAGCCAGACTCAGAACAACAATTTGTGGATCACACAAAGTGTCGTCCCATGTGGGGATCGGACCCACAACACTCAGCGTAGTAGTGTGCGGCGTTGCGACCGCTTTAACCAATACGCCATCCGTTCAGTCAAATATTAATGTAAGGAAAAATTGTACTACAGAGTACTGAGTCTGTAAGAATGTTTGTGAAGAAAATAAACAGCATATTATATATAACTTAAATCAAACAGATTTATATTAAATTGATGTTAGCTGTTTATTGATAATTAATTTAAAATGTCCTACAGTATTACCGAGGATGTCTACATTATTAGATCTATTTGAAACCTCATTAAAGTGGTTACTATATCCTAATTATTATTGGAGAGTGTTTACCAAGCTTTGTGCGACAGCAGGGAGCTTTCAGCAGTGAACCTGGATAACGAGGTAACCTGCTAGGTACATCAATATGGCATTTACTCAGAAGACTCGGACATTTCGTTGTTACAAAGGTAAAATAAAACTCCACAGATCACAAAAACATATTTCTTATATTCAGTGTGACAAGTTATTCGAGTTACAATATCCAACGAAGCTAGGTAATGTGAACTTAAGCTTATTTCTAACGCATTTGTACACTCACGACATGCGACCAGCGTGTGGACTTGCTATTAGACGGATTTAGAAATGAACAATAAGCTGGAGATACATATGATATACTACTATTAAGTTTTTACCCCTAAGTAGGGTAACATTCAGAATTCTTAAGCAGAAGATATGTTGCCAATGAGTTATAATTATGTAAATTATCAGTCTTCAGAAAAAAATCTGTTACCAGTTACATAAATTCATACAGTTTTTATACAGTGTAAGGGACGTCGTAACTAATACTGAAATAGTGTATTCAGACCATGATTCTGAGTCGAAAATTATTAGAATTTTCCGGAAAATTCATCATTTTTTTTTATAATTTTCATTTTTTTTTGGTTAAAAATGATAAAAAGTGATACCACAATGGGTAAAAAGAATTTTACCGAAAACAGTTTAATAAATATACAGTCAAAAACTGCAATGTAATTAATCAAACAGCCGAAGTATCTTCCCTTCCCTTGGCCGGTCTTCCCTCCTGCCGCCAACTTATGATAATGTGCGTAGACTGTTTGCACGGAACACACATGTAGTTATTACTTTTGTGCGATACATACGGGGAATGACCTTTCACAGCTGATTGCACAAAAAGTTTAATTTTCCGGCAGAAAAATGGTCTGAATACACCATTTCAGTATTCGTTACGACGTCCTTTACACCCTTTATAAATAAAAACATTTTCATACATAAAAGTTTATGATCAGGCATGAGTTCTCCGACAAATTATAAATGTAGTTAAAAAGTATATAATTAAGAAACTTAGTTGTACATAAATCAAATGTCCAGTAGCACACATTCCAACACGGTTCGCCGTCCTCTCGCAACAATCTATAATTCTATTCCAGGTATACATTTACAACTTTGGTGCATGTACACACTAGTGATGTGCCGGATATCCGCATCAGCGGATATTTAAAAGAGAAAAAAGAATGCATGTCCGTATCTGATACTTTTCCGGGCATCCCCTTCAATACATTTAATTAGGTTTGTGAAATTCTAACTTAATTTTAACAAAATTATAGTACCTATTTATCTTAAATTTTTGTATGTATAGTTATTTGAAAATACGCGCAGTGCGATTCGAAACATGTCATTTTATTTAGTCTTCAACATCATATGAAGTTTCAAATGACGCGTTTAGGCATTCACTGAGAAAAACTTATGTTGCCTTGTGATTCGTATTCGCATCTGCGGATTTCACATTTGTAACGATCCAGCCCATCACTAGTATCGACACTGTTATTGACGCAAAATGTTACATATAATATGGTGTATACAGATGTAATAGATGTTAACGTACATGTTCATTTATAAACAAATTCTTTGTTTTAATATTTTTACATTTGACAAAGCAACTTTTTATTGTTTTACTTGCTAGTTTTGTGTGTTGATCTTTAATTATAATACTAAATTTTGCATTCTTTACACAGTTATTCACAGTAATAATTATGCAGTTCAACTACGCAGGACAACAGCACTGCAAAAAGAAGGAAATCTTGACACGGTTGGTGTTTTTAAGTTTTTAATTATTGAAGAAAAGAAAGACACAGAAAGATTACATAAAGAAAGATTTTCTTTTGTGTCTTGTTAATTTTTATTATAATTTATAGCTGACCCGGCAAACGTTGCTCCGCCATATAAATTACCAAAGAAATCAAATAACGATTAAAAACTAGGGAAGGGTAGGAGGGCAAAAATTCACCCTGAGACGGTTCCAAGTTTTCGTACGAAACGATAATTTCTTGGAACTTGATTAATGCGTCACTATTTTCTTAACGCGAATGAGCTATGGTGTAAATTGTCCTAATACTGAACAATACGATAGTACTCAATATATCAAGATAAATACTCAACACATTTGCGTCAATAACAGTGCTGTTAACATACATTTTGAATATATTTAATATTTAACAAATTCAATAGTTTTTGCTTGCTTAACCGAACCACAATTTTATAATATGGTAATTACAACTGCAACGTATTAATATTATTTTATCATTATGTTGTACTAAACCATTGCTTATTAAAGTATATTTTTTACTGTGATAATACTGGTTATCCATTGAAGAGCATGTTCAGGATATTAGCCCAAAATAGACACGTAATAAACTGAATTTATCCATAAAAAAAAAACTAAATTTAAATTGTATAAGTAACCACAAAATTGCGCGTCGAGAACCGCGGATTCGATTCCTGCTCAAAAAACTATTACGTTCAACAATAGACTGCAAGAGGCTCATGCCTATTACTATAATAATCACAAAAAGAATTTAATTATTAGTATTTACTAGGAATTCATAAAATTACTTTTTTGAAAGACTTTAATTAGAACACTATAAAGTTTATTTCACTTTTCAAATCAAATCAAATAAATTTATTTGCATAATTATGATATAAAGTTCTTAAAAGTACAATCAGGAATCACAGCATATTCTGCCACAAGGGCGTACAAATCTTAAGTTAAAAAAAAGTGTTGTTACAGGCAGTTTAATGAGCCGGAGAAGATCGATGGTTAGACTGCCATTTAAATAATCGTTTACATATAATAACATTTTTCAGACAGCTGTTTTTTAAATATATTCTTAAAATCGTTCATATTTAATTTTCTATATATATCCGGCAGTTTATTGTATATTTTTGGGGCAAAACAAAAAATACTTTACCACATGAGAGCTGGGTTAGATCTACATATACATAAATTATTTTTCGCCTATTTTATTATATTTCTACTGCGTTGTTCGCCATAGTGGATCACCAGCATTATTTATAAAGGCGCTAACAGACCATAAACATGTGATTATCAACCATATTATAAAACTATGGATTTATATTTTTAAACAGTTTGACCGTGACTTGATACGGAAACATTGTTAGGTACTTTTGTAATATGCAATTTTATGGAATGACTGAAATACATTTCTAAGTTGACCGGTCAGTTTGGGTATTAACTAAAATAAGATAGACAGATAGATAAGATTATTTTTAATATCTACCACTGCTAGCAGAATGTCTAGATAATAGAAATTTTATGAGTGTTTTTGTATGCAAGGCACATTTGTTATTTGTACCAAAAGGTATAATATTACCCAATAAAATTAGCAATAACCAATTTCTTCATAAACATAAAATGCTTTAATTTTATGTAATAGCTTACTATTCTATCTCCTATATATTTTGTCAGATATTTCTCAAACTGATCGGTCAAAGTCAGAAACAAAACGTATTTTAACCGCAATAAAAAAAAACCCACAAACATAAAACTCAAAAATGCAAAATTGTAAGGAATTATTTACAAAAATATTAAAGCTAAAGATATTAATTTGCCTTAATATAATATGTGATAAAAATATCACTTAAAAATCAACTCCTGCAATACAATTATAACACAGGCATTAGATGCAGTTTCGCAAACTATGCTAAAAACTCGTTCGGAAACCTTTTGTCTCCTTCACACTTAAGGTAAAAGCAAGAAGTATTAGCGGGAGAGTACTCCTATTATAATTGTAGCGCAATAATTCCTGACGAAATCTTAAACTTAACAATTAAAAAAACAACTAAACATGGCTTGGATATAGGAACTAAAAAAATCTATTTTTATACATCACAATTATAATTTGCACACAACCAGAATAGTTGAACTAATGATAACCTTTTAGATACAATGTCATTACTAAAAGATTGTTCTTTACATGGACAATTCTTTCTGTTCGTTCCCGCTCTTCGAGCCCAAGTCGTGGTATGACTTCGATAATGTGAGGTAATGTGAGGGTTCTAATTGATACTGAATCTAGACTAGATCTAAATTAGTAAAATGATCGTATATTCTGGCGGTGCGCAAATTCCAATCAACAATATTTATATCTTCTATCGTTTTTTTTAATAAACTAAATAAACTTAATATTTTTCATCCCTAAAATATAAACAAGGCAGAAATATAAAAAAAAAACATAAATTGTAAGTTTAAACAGTTATTGCAGTTATTGTGTATAATATCCATTTCTAAATGGGCATTTCCCGAAACAACCAGTCAAACTTAAGAATATATAAGTATTATTATAACACTGATTATAAATATCTTACAACGCGAAATATAGAAACGATGGTTAAAAGTTAATTTTGAATGCAAAATTGAACTGTGTTGTAGAGAAAAAATTCAATCTACAAAATGGCCAAATGAATAAAGCTATTCCAAAAAATGTCTGTATTCATATATGCACATACTCACGTCTTTATCCTTAAAGGCGTAGACAGAGTCATTTTCTGTATTCCTATTGAGAAAATCCGAATTAACCGAAAATTAACTAAGGATTTGTTTGATAATGTCTCTATATTACTCTAGAAAGATTATTGGGCTTTACTCCTTAAGAATCGATTTTCATATAAGGCGCCCGGTATGTAAAAAAATTTGAAGAGCAAAATTTAGTGATCGAATGACCTCGTTACGTTTTTTTTTTGTTAAACCTATCGTGCGCACCTTTCACATGTGTAGAAATAACTTAACGAGTAAACTCCAGTCGTGCGTCGGAGGTTACAGAAACACTTTTTCTTCATAAATACAGATATATTTTTTAAGTTTATTAGCTTTAATTTTGGCCTATTTTTAGATTGGATCCTTTCTGCACCAACCGGGATGGAATTATCGAAAGATGAAAACGTACTAAATATCATTCATTTCTGTTGATAATGTGCAGAAGCTTTAATTTTGGTCAAGCAGAAACACGCGACTGACCCTAGGAACAGGTGTACAAACGCAACAGGCTATGCTCGTTGACAATGGACCCCTGCCGAGTCAAAAAGAAGGTTCCATACCCATGACCCTCATCAATAAATGATATCGTTATATATCTTTTCACACAATTTACATACAAAATCGACTTCACCTGTTTATTTAATAAAGAAGAAGCCCAAATATATTGAACACCTTAATTTTAATATGAGGTAATCGTAATTGATTGAAAACATTTTAGCTTTTTATAATAGCGAAAAGAGATTTTTTGTTTATATCTATAAATGCATTTAAATGACACTTTAGTTACATAACTTAGTTTTTATAAAATTAACATGTGGCGTTATAATCTGTGGTTTTGTCATTTGACGTTTGTCTTAACTTTGTTCATCTAATGCCGTTTTTTTATCGACTATTTAAACATTTATTCTCATCCAGTAGTTAACAAAAAAAATACATAGCCAAAGTGGAAGCGAGTGGAATGCTGTTATCGATTTCTTCGAAATTTGATTGATTAAGTCTATATTGACATAAGACATTTTCCATTATAAAAACAGATTCCACAGATTAGTCCGCCAAATATTATAAATTGCATTAAATTATGTTCACGAAATAAGCGCGCCATCTAGTTTCTCATTTAAGTATATAGTTTCATATTTAACATTTGAACAAAAAATCAAGTTTAAGTACTTCAATAATGTTATACATCATTATTTAATATTCACATACCTCTTCGTAACCAACACTAAATGGTTGTGTTCGGAACTGGACACAAAACGACCGATAGTCGATTGACTGACATTCAATCGATTGTCTATCAAAGTGATAATCTATTTTATATCGCTAAGTATTTTTATTGCACAAAATCAGCGTGTGCAGTGACGTTCTATGGTAAATGTAAAACACTTTTAGATTTCATATTATTGTAAATATTTTTTTTGTTAATTATTTTAACTTCAACAATTTGGAGTTCGACAGTATATCTGTACGTATTTATTAGGGTATAATAACATCAGTACAATGTATCGAACCAGAAAGCAATCTACTATAACTTCATGTTACATAAAATACTACAGTAAATATTCATATAATTTTTTTAGACATCGATATTCGGGTGCTATTGACTCCACGTTTTATCATCGATCGACTATCAATCGAATATCGATTACATTGATGTGTACAACCCTAATGGATGAGTTAGCGACCGTCGTGAACATAATTATAAAATTGTATTGTATTTTTGTGATGTACTTTTCATATTTGTACTAAATACAGTAAATACTAAACATCTAGAGTACTTTTATTATAATAATGTCAGACTTATAAGTCTAGAGACGCATGCAAAATAAATATTATTTTTTGAATTGGAATTACCAATAGAGACAACAAGAGTTATAGACATTTTATTTTTCGTGCAAATAGGCTTGTAATAGATCTGGTCCAGCGAGAATTAATGCAAATATTGAGTTTTAGAAACAAAAATAGGCAAATAATTGTAATTGTATTTGTTTCTATATAGCTAACATATTATTTTAATTGGTAACGAATATTTGACAAACCCATTGGAGTAGCTCGTTCAGGTGCATATATTTATCGGCATATAGGAAAACCCTTGTCAGGATAAGTCTACAATAAATTCAATCCTCGTTCCAACTCACACAGAATTATTCCAAAATGATTTGCTGAAGCAAAAACATTTACAAACAAGACTACAAGCTATTACCGAACATCATTCTATCATCATACAAACTCAATCTATTAGACTCACTAGCTCTACCCTTCTGCAAAGCCCTATCGCGTCTCGCCCTTCTCACCGCCACAGGTAAATCCCCAGGAGTTTTCACCCTACCCGCCGGATTCAGAAGATTCACATCCCCAGAAGAAGAGAAGATTTCACTTACTTGCTCCAAAGAATGTTGACGTTTTATAGCTAAGTTCTTCAAAGTCGGCTTAGGAGATCTACTACCACTCATGTTGTACTTCAATTCTGCTGTGTCTATTTCACCATTCAGAGCTGCCAGATATACAGGGTTGTCACCACTGTACCCATTAACTAAATTTTCCTTATCATTTGGATCACTAAATTCGTTATCGAAATTCGTATATTTATTTTGAAATTTATTAAAAGTGAAATCAGTTTTGACTTGACTAGATTCTTTTAGTACTACGTTTTGATATTTCTTTTTGTCGGAGTCAGATTTCGGGATCGTCTGCATGGTGATTTTTGAACCACCATTTTCTGATAATAACATAAGATGTTCATCCTCAGAGCTTGAGCAATCAGAGTTCAGATCAAAAGGACTTATGTTTCCGTTGTAATTTTCTTGAGTATCTATATATTGGAGTTCTAAGTTTATACTGGCTTTTGATGAGCTGCCACTATCTATGATCTCGTTACCACAACTCAGCCGTTTTTTAACTGTGGAATCTTCAGACTCTGAATTTGATTTCAAAATACTCTGCGATGAAGTAGACGTTTTAACAGATCTTTTATTAAGACTATCTGAACTGCCACGTTTGTTTTTCATTTCGATAAAATCAGGTGGTTTTGCTTTAGGAACTATTACTGCGAATACTTGATTGGGAGTTTTGACGTCATCTCTCGAAGGAAGCTCTTTAAAACTGAATACTTTGTTCTCTGATTCCATCATCATTGTAGGAGAGAGAGTTCTATTAGGAGGGGATAAAGTGCAAGGTCCTTCAAAGTTATAGGGTGCCCGATCTTGGTTTATAGTGAGGTTCGATGGCCTATCGATATTGGAAGGTTTATCTACAATGGAAGTTAAAGTTTTTTGAGAATTTTCAGTCAATTTAACTTCAGTTTCTAATTTACTTCTGTTCAATTTCTCGAAAAATTTCTTTATACCCCATTTTGGTTTTTCGACTTTTACATCTTGAAGCAAATTAGTCTCTTTAGGACCTCTATCCTCGTGAGCCGTGACGTCATTAGGAATATACTCCAACGGTCTTTGATAAGACCTTATTTCGTTTAACGTTGCGTTCTCCTGGATAGGAATTCGAGTATGAGATATTCTGGCAACAGAGAGACAGTTCTCTTCTATGTTAGATACTCTGTGGGTCTCAACTGGTGCCGTTATGTCTTTTAAACTCTTGTGTATAAGTTCAACGGTAGTCTGTTGTGTGTTTGTGTGTGTGTTGCGCTCTATACAAGCGTTTCTGCCTATGTGAGGCTGTGGGTAAAGTAAAGGGGTGTGAACATCACAGTTCTGTGTGCTCGTACAGTTTGAATTTTTCTCGACCTCCGGTGGTGAGTTGGAGTCTGCAGGAAAAAAGTTTCATGTTAGGTTCATTTAACATTATATGTGAATATTAAATAGGAAATTTAAATATTTCTCTTCTCTTGAAAAAGACAACTCCCGCATTAGGAATATACCCTGTGTCGCGGGGGATTTTACAAACATACATGAAACGGACACAAAGAACACCCAGACTCAGAACAACAATTTGTGGATCACACAAAGTGTCGTCCCATGTGGGGTTTGAACCCACAACACTCGGCGTAGTAGGAAGCGGTGTGGCGACCGCTTAAACCACTACGCCATCCGTGCAGTCACGGAGTTTGAAAGTGAAGTGTGTGTGAAGTGAAAAACTCAAGTTTGGTTAAACTTGAGCTCCTTGAAGTATACAGTATACAGATACACAGGTTGTGTGTATCTGTGTCTGTCTACGGCATCATAGCTCCTAAATGGATTGACATTTGGAAATTTTTACTTCTATTATGTTCAAGAATACTATAAAGAAAATACTGTAGCTTACAATGAGCATGTGAGTGTGGGTGGATATTGTCGTGTATGAGAGGTCCCTGGGAGTGCAGCATCTGTTTTAGTTCTGACATACGCTCCTCCACGCATACAGCTGTTAATCTGTAAACAAATTATAATAAGCAAATAATAATATTTTTGACGTTATGTTTAGTGGTGACGGATTAAGAATACGGAGTGTCACCACCCCTATTCATCCCGTGGGTGTCGTAAGAAGCGACTAAAGGGAGCTAACGCAGGACAACCAGCACTGCAAAGAGAAGGAAAACTTGACACAAACCATATACCAACCCGTCTGGCCAGCGTGGTGTAGTAGGCCAAAGCCTCCTTTCTAAGGAGAGGCCTAAGTCCAGCAGTGGACTATTAAAGGCTGTTGATGATGATGATGAATATTTTTTATTTGTTTAGAGCATGGAAAACTTACAGCTATGTATGTATGTTAAAGACGATACAAATTACAATAGTCACTTGAAAGCCAATGACAAGTCTTCACGCATAGAACTATTCTTTCTT
Source organism: Arctia plantaginis (assembly GCA_902825455.1). NCBI lineage: Eukaryota > Metazoa > Arthropoda > Insecta > Lepidoptera > Erebidae > Arctia > Arctia plantaginis. Next base: position 1,285,751 of record CADEBD010001048.1, on the reverse strand, counting down.
TCGACTAAAGAGACGGCACTACTGATACACTTATAAAACCAATCTTAACTTAATAACAGTCCGGCATGGTTACTCTTCTGTTCACTTAGAACGCGTTGATGTTTACTGCACTGTAGCTCAAACTAAAATGTCCTACAGACGAGAAGGTGCCCGCATTTTAACTACTCGCTAAAGCGCTAGAAACTTTATTAACCTTGAAAAAAAAATCGAAATACTATGAGGACGTCAATGAAAACAAGATCGCGTTACCGTCTATTTATGATCTTGTGCGATTTGTTATAAAGCTCATTGTTCCGTGACAACCCTGTATTCATCATCTTAAACAGCCTTTAATAGTCCACTGCCGGACATAGGCTTCTCCTTAGAACTTATGACTCTTAACTTGACAAAAACTTTATACCAACCCGTCCGGGTTGGTATAGAGTTTGTGTCAAGTTTTCCTTCACTTAGCAGTGCTGTTGTCTTCCTTAGTCCGCTTTTACTACCCCAAGAGATGAATTACCCTCCGAGGCATGGAGGGTCTCAATGTGTTAAGAATGGTAACCTATCCATAGACTGAACTAGCTAGGATTGCTTAACTTTGCAATGTGTTAACCTACTTAGTTAGCCACGAGCCCACTAAATTATAATTCTGAAAACCTGGTAAAAACGTTTGCAATGTCAACATCATCTGTTATTACAGATGATGTTGAAGTTTATATTATGATGATGATGAACAAAAAAGTTATCTTGTTTTTTAACTACTAAATATATTTTGATCCTATTTGGAAATCGTCTAAGAATAATGCCCTGTGTAAATATTAGAAATTTTTGTGAAGAAACATAAATGTAAAGTGAGGAGTTCTATTTTATACCTCCTGGGTTTATCATTAGATCAGTTTTCTTATACCAAGTTATCGTATCGTCATCCAATAAAATATATGGTTTTTTAAGGGTAAGTACACACCTAGCTTCCGCATCATGGTCCCAACACTCATCGCAGGTGTCGACGGCGACCTTGAGAGCGCGGGACTGTTGCACCGGTCCCTTGGGAAGGGGAGGTCGCGCCTTGTTACGCGATACTAAGCTCTGTAAACGGGCAAATAGGGTTTAGTTCAGATTCAAGGTACGATATCTCAAATTATTTTTAGCGAAAATGACAATAAAGTTATGCGTGCACTTCGCCAGAGTTACGCAAAAGTACAAAAGGTACTTTTTATTAAAAAAGGTGGAGAGAAGAATAAAAAAGTTAGTATGTGACGGGTCGAAGCGCCAAAGGACCTGCATCTGCGCGAGCGTGGGCTTGGGCGGCAGGCCGGCGTGCTGGTAGGGCGGCGCGTAGGGCGGCACGGGCCCCTGGTGCGCGCCGCGCGTGCGCCACAGCATCTCCCACAGCACCAGCGCCAGCGCGAACACGTCCACCGCGCACAGCGCCGCCAGCGCGCCGCTCAGGTCCAGCGCGCCCTCCAGCGCCTCGGGCGACAGGTAGCGCAGCGTGCCCGCCTGCGACCCACACACCGCTCGTTACTTGTCTTATCGTCCGATAACCTTATATATATATATATTTCGTTCAACTGAATAATCTTCTTTTTCATATTTTTAACGTGTCTACAGATTTTAACGGTACCTCAGTAATCCTAGTGGGGGTCGTGCGATCCCTCCTCGAGTGCAACGACTGCGCCAGTCCCAAGTCGGCCAACCTCGCGTCGCCGTTGGCCGTCACCAGAACGTTGCTGCTGTTCACGTCACGGTGTACCACGCAGGGTTTGTTACCGCCTGTCGTGAATATGTTCACCATAGATACGAGTGAAATAAAAAACCGAGGCCGAAGGTTCGGTTTCGTTCAGACGGTATCCAAATATATACAGATACGAGGAGTACTGACCGGGCGTGTGCAAGTGCGCGAGCGCGGCGGCGAGCCCGTGCGCGAGGTGCGCGAAGTCGCGCCACGACAGCGGCGCGGCCTGCAGGCGCGCGCGCAGCGGGCCCGCGCACAGCTCCACCACGATCAGCTGCGAGCGCGCGCCGCCCGTCAGCGACACGCGGCTGTCGCTGCCTGCGACCACACGACTATGTGAGCACATATTATACACGGTTCCTCGACAGACGCTTACGTTTCCGTTGAGGGCTGGCAAAGGCAGACGAAAATGAACCAAAATCTTTTGCAACGTTACACTTGCACCGACCTCAAATAAAATTAAAGAATAAGCACGAAGACGATGCTAATATTTCTATTTAATTTACCGTAATATTTAAGTATGTTGGGATGCGCAAGATGAGGAAGTGCATACACAGCAGCTTCTCGTTGCCAGGTGTGGGTGTTGGAATAGAGCTTCACGGCAACCGGTGAGGTTCCCAAGCTACCTCTCCATACTGATCCAAATTTGCCTTGACCTATGTATCAATAGTAAATATTAACTAAATAAGTATCAAAGCATGTTTAGTTTTAAATTCAATTTATTATTTAACATATATGAAATGTACATACAGCAGATGTACATTTTATATTATTCACTTACCTATATGTTCGATAAGAGTCAAATTATCGACACATGTAAGCCCAGTCGCTAGAGCATCAGGCCCAGTGCCCATCACGTCTCCTGAAATATAAAATTAATAAACACTATATTTTTTTCATATACAGCCTTGGCCAAAAGTATTAGGCACCCCAGAAAATTGCACAATTCATGTTTACTGATTGAACAATGAACAAATGCTTATCTTAGTTGGCATGCCGGGGTCACAAATAACTTCCTAGAAAAGCAAGCAGCTATCTGTTATGGTCATAAAACACCTGGTGACTGAAAACAAAGGATTTGTTTTTATGCGTTCTTATCAGTCAATGTTTGATCACTTGTGTTCAGGACTCTAACGAGTAAACAAGCTTTTATTTCTAACATAGTGATTAAATTGACGCGTAATTTATTTTAAAATGCCGAAAAGAAGTGAAATTAGTTTGGAAAACCGAGTAAAAATACAACTTTTCCATGAACAAGGGAAGTCGCAAAAAGAAATTGCTAAGTTTGTGAAATGTTCGCGTTGAGCTGTGCAATCTGCTATCAAACGGTTTGCTGAGACTGGCAGTCACGCTAATAAACCAAGAACAGCCAGAAAACGTGTGACTTCGAAGCGCGAGGATAGAAAATTAATACGCGAATCTATGAAAGATCGGAAGAAAACATCATCAGAGCTTGCTGCTACTTTGTCCGAAGAGGCTGGAAAGCCAATAAGTGCTCGGACCACCAGAAGAAGACTTGGAGAAGCAGGCTTAAAAGGATGCAAAGCCAGGAAGAAGCCCTGGCTTTCAGAAGCTAACAAAAGAAAACGACTTGAATGGGCTCTACGGCATCAACATTTTACTGAGGAAGATTGGGCCAATGTGGTATGGTCTGACGAATCTAACTTTGAGGTAAGTAAATTTTACTGCTTTTGTTATTAATAATCATGGTCAGTTATTTATATAACTAAAATAATAAAAGTTAAGGCAGTTTAAAAAATGTGTTTTTTTTCTTTTTTCAACAGATATTTGGAACGCCATGTGTGACCTTCGTGAGGCGACGTGTGGGCGAAGAATACCATCCAGATTGCGTCGTACCGACAGTAAAGCATGGAGGAGGCAGCATAATGATCTGGGGCTGCATGGCTATTGATGGGGTTGGCGAAATGTTTGTTTGCGAAGGTCGTATGAACAGCGAAAAGAACATAAAAGTGCTTAAAACTGCGCTTATGCCTTTCGCTAACGAGTATTTTCGGCGATATCAACTTAGAGTGAGTTATATTCCAGCAAGACAATGCACCTTGTCATAAGTCAGCGACTACGATGCGTTGGTTTACCGAAAACAACATTGACTTGTTTGATTGGCCAACGCAGTCACCAGATTTAAACCCAATTGAACATCTTTGGAGCATTTTGAAGCGCAAGATTAAAGAGCATATCACATCGAAAACGGCATTAAAAAATGCGTTAGTACAAGAATGGCATGCCATTACAAGGGAGGATTGTACTAAGCTTGTACGTAACATGCCAGCTAGAATTAGTGCAGTAATTAAATCCAAAGGTGGACCGACTAGATTTTAAGTTTTTTTCATTCTTTTTTGTGTAATTTAATGGTAATAAATCAATTCAAAAAGTATAAGTTGTTTTTTTCCTTTATTTTAAGTAAAATGTAGGGTGCCTAATACTTTGTACACCGCAGTTACATTTCAAGGATTTCTCAAAGGCATTTGAATGCGTGAATAACAGTATTGGTTGAAACTTGCTAGTATTATAATGCGACTATGGTAATCATATTTTCATAGAAATGCAAATCGTCTGTTTATTAATAAACCTTAGCATACAAGCATTTCAGTTCGATTTTATCAGGTGTACCCCAGGGATCTCAGCTAGGACTTTTTTATATTTACTTTAATTATAACGGTAATATCAATATACCAATTACAATAATTAAAATCGTATACATGCACAAATAAAAACACAAATTAATACAAAGAAAAATATAAGTTATACTTTTTAGTTAGTTAGTTAGTTTTGGCGTACCTTTCTCCACATCGGGATCATCGCTCACATCATCCTTATCAATCTCAATCTTATTACAATATAGTTTTCGCAGCACCAGTGCCATAACCAAGATGGCCACTAACGCTAATATGGCGCTAGCAGCTATATTAGATGTTGCAACATTATGTGATTGAGATGAAGTGTCCATTGTAGATTCCGCTGTTATTGTGACTGTTTCTTCTTTGATAGATACTATAAACAAGAGAAAGGGGTTAAATAAGATGTTCTAGAACACAGCAGATATCTGCTGGAAGCATTGTTAAACTATGGCAAAGTGAACTATTTGGTGCAAACTGAAAACAAAAGACAAAAGAGTTGCCGGTGTCACAGAATCAAATTTTAACTAAGAATATAATTAAAATTGCATGTCATTATAAAAACTGTACTCAGTTTCTTATTTCAGTTTTAAAACGAGACAACACTATTTATGTCAATAGCATTAGGGTGCAAGATACAGATACAGAGACAGTAGACCAATAACCTATTGCTAAGTGGGAAAGAGAGAACAAAATTACAATTTGCATCATTTAAATGATCTTACAATAGCGCTTGTATGTCAGCTTGTGAGAAAGGTCTCATCAAGCAACCACAGGGTTGGCACCTTCAGTAGAAAAATAAATCATACTCATGGATAATTTCTTTAGTTCGAAATTTTTAGTTCTTAGAGTTACTTACAAAAATCAGCATTACAGTAATCTTTTGAGCAGCAACAGAATTTGCTTCCCGGTAGCTTTGCGGTGACTTTCGTACACCGGTCACAGGATCTACGACCTGTTGATGCCCGCCAGCATCCTAGAAGCAGAAATGTCTAGTCAGTTACGAAAGTATAGCATATTTATTCTGAATTACTAATTTGAAGCAAATAATAATGAAATAAAATATTTTCATAAATGTGGTCAAATTGTTCAACAGAGATTATCACATAAAAGAAAAGGAGATCTATCTTTGGAATCCCACTCCCCAATCCTAAAATTACTAGGATTTTATTACAATTTTAATTAGGTTTAATTTAGGCCTAAATAATGATGATGATAACAGAATTGTAAGCATGTAAGCATTTATAGCACCCATTTTTTATGTTATTATTACCGGTAATTGTTTATCTCCGAATGTAATTATTTTTATCTCTGAGAGTTCTAAACATTTCCTATGAATATATCAAAAGCTAGTAAAATCAATTAAAAAATTACCTTGTCCTAATATAGTAATGTTGCCAGCCTTGTCTTGATGCCAGAGGGTGTAGCATGAAGCCCTTGTATCAGTACATTGTTCCACCTGTGTCACTTCACCGTTGGGCAAAGTTGTTTCAGATATTGGACCCGTTTCTAAAATGACAACCACATATTAAAAAAAATTGAACTAATACAGGTAGACCAAGAGATTGAATCCCATAATACTCAGTGTGACTATCTCAGTGAGCCTACATGATGCCTTTGTAACCGTTTCTTTGACATAAAAAAAGTTAGTCATATTTTTACTTTGATGTGAGACATATTATCCAAGTACCACATGGTATGCCTATGATTTGAGGGATCATCCAATGCAGGGGTTTATTAATAGTTACCAAAGCGTTAAAGTAGTGGCTGTGAGCCTCATCATCAGATCAACTCGACGACTACATGATTAAATGTACATGACTAAATGATTGCATGGTTATCAATATACATTGTATATATTTTTATTACATATATGTGTATGTAAATGTATGTGTGTGTATGTATGCCTATTTTATATATTACTTTTTACACTACTGTAGGTTCAATACACCTGGACTACATATTGTTTCTTCTCATTTATTGTCGATCTGCCGTTAAGATATTACTTTTAGCAATAAGGCCGCCCATTGTACATATACATCTGTAATATTTATTAAACACTAACTGACCCGGCAAACATTGTTTTGCCATATAAATTATTTCTAGTGAATATTTTGGAAGTTAAATAAAAAATAACTAACTTATTGGAAGTATGAGATGATAGAGTCTATGACGGAAAGAGGAATAGAGCACGGTGGCCGCTGAGAGCCTATAAAAATAACAATTCACTAACCATTCATTTTCTTAATTCAATGTACTTTATTAACTAAACTGACATATTTACAATAAAATAAAAAAATCTATGGAGGGTCACCTAGAGGTATAAAAAATAGCTTACAATCTATTCTGAAACCTACCAAATATGTGCAAAAAAGCCATTTCAGAGGAGTTTGATAACAAACACTGTGACATTAGATTTTTATATTTTAGATATTGTAATTGGTGTACAATAAAGTATGTCAATCTACATTTACATGCAACTGTTGGTCTAGTGGTTAGTGATTCTGACTGATAAGCCTGAGGTTGTAGGTTTGATTCCCTCAAGGACAAATAATTGTATGATGAGCATCAGTACTTATTCTGTGTCTGACTATCTTTACTATATACCTGTGTATTTAAAATTATATGAACATGATTATCACCGGTTTGGTAACCATAGCATCCATAGGCTCTTTCTAGTTTGGAATCAGACAGCAGTGCAGTTTCAGCAGTTTTATTTTGATTTAATACTTTAGAAGTAGGTTAAATTTAAAATCCTAGATTTGTTAACATAATTAGTTGCAAGTGAATATCAATAGTCCGTTAATAGAAATGTAATACCAACAAATTAAAAATACCAACCAAAACTATCATTTTCCACCACCAGCTGTGCATTTCGTTCATCGTCATATGATGGTGTAACACTCATTGCAACACTATCATGTATTTTATATAAACAGGAGATAGTGGGACCCATAGTAGTTGTTGTTTCAGTTGGTATTTTAGCTGCCATGACCTTATATTTTTTAACATTTTCAGGTACACCATTTTTTCCATTATTTTCCTTGCCAGAGCTTATCGCTTTCTTCTCAAAAGAACTGACAATGTTGCCTCTGACTGCATCAGAGGTGTACTGATCTAGCCTGGCTATCTCTTGAGAGGTACTTACAAATTCATTTGAATTTAGAATCTCCAAACTTCTTTTTTCCAGTTTTTGATCTTGCACTGGCCAGTATTCTTGTACAACAGAGTCATCTAGTATACTTCTTTTATTAATTCTCCTCTCATATTCAATATAATTTAAATCATCAATACTTCTTTTACCTGTGGCTTTTGGTTGATCATTTGACACTGGCCAGTAATTACTAATATCTTGATCATTATTGTTGTTGTTGTTCCATTGTATAGTTCTCCTATGATGATATTTAGTGAATGTTCTCACATAATGTGAAGGTTTTAGTTGATGATTGCCATTCTTTAAGTCCTGAGATTCTTGGGGCCGAGAAGTTAACACTTTCGCCGTAAAAATAAACAGAAACAACACCATACATTTTAAAATAGGTGTTATTCTATTGTATATCAAGGTCTCCATCATTGTAAATTTAATTACAATGTTTTATTTAACTTTTATATTCATTTTTATTATTCAAAAAAGGTTATACGTAAATGTTGTACTGCATAAACTAACCCACTAAGACACTGAAGAAATATTGATTTTTTTCACATTGACTCATTTAGGAATCGAGCAGTATTATCACAATACTATTATTTTCTAACTGTAACACTTCACAATATAAACATCCTTTACTGCAATTCAATGAGTATAACATCAGATATAGGTTTTTAACGTTGAATTTAACGATTTTAAGAGTAAGTCGCAATATGAAAATAAAATGTTATATACAGGACTTAGTTATTCTATAGTGTTTTGTTAACATTTATCAGGTAATTTGCATAGAATAAATTTAATATAGACGATTTCAAGGTTACTGTTTTAAAGTTATTTATGTTGTTTTTCTGTAAAACAGAAATGATCACAAACATTTCCCCGACATATTGCAAGCGTTTCGTTTAGTAGTTCTACCCGATGAGATAAATGTCAAGTAACGTTTTGTTACTCGTCATTCTTTTATTGTGCACCGTAGCATACTTATTTTCAACTTAATTTAATGTAAATTTTCAGTTCACTAAGTTCACACTGAGTTCCACTAAAAATATACATTACATTAAATTACAGTTTTCACCAACTTATTCCATTATTTAACTCTTAAACTAAAATAAATAAATAAAGTACACGTTTTTCTAAATAATAATAATTCTTATTAGACATTTTGACCCAATACTTAAGAGATTGTAAAATAAAATCATACACCACATACATTTTAAATACAGATACTCAATATAAATATCAGTATATTTACTATTTATTTCAATATAAATATCAATAACACAAATGCTCGTAACTAAGTTCATTAACAGACGTCAAAAGTTGAGGGTGTTTTTGAAATAATAAAATAGTTTATTGTTTCAAATCTACCCCCAAACTTTTATCTCATAGCTCATATCACATACCATGAAAGTAAGTAATAAGAGATGAGAGTGAGATAACCCAAAGTCAATTTGGGTTTATGCCAGGATACGGGACAACAGATGCTATATTTGCAATGCGTCAAATATGTGATAAATACAGGAGTGCGCACAAAAACTTGCATATAGTGTTTGTAGACCTCGAAAAGGTATATAATAGGGTACCCCGAGAGGTTTTGTGGTGGCCTTTGAAAGAAAAAAGAATGCCTAGTAAGTATGTAGAATTGATACGTGCTAAGTACAAAGAGTCTAGCACTTGTGTAAGATCAGTCACGGGATCGGCTCTGAGCCCATACCTCTTCCTGTTGATAATGGTTGGTCTGACTTCGGACATACAGGAGGAGGCACCTTGGTGCATGCTATTTGCAGATGACATTGTGTTGGTCGGTGAAGACGGGGGTGAGGTCCAGAGCAGACTGGAAAAATGGCAACAACGGCTGGAGAATGTGTGCTTGAAAATCAGCAGAACCAAAACTGAGTACATGTTCTGCTATTTCGGCGGTCTCTCCAGTCCTGAAATCATTTCGCTAGATGGGATAGCGTTAACAGCTTCAATTTCAAGTACCTCGGCTCCATCTTACAATGTGATGGTGAGATTGATCGAACTGTACAGCATCGAATCAATACGGGACGGATGAAGTGGCGGCAGGTAACGGGAACAATTTGTGACCCCAGTTTACCCTTAACACAGAAGACTTAATGCTGAAAGTTGGCCCATTAAGAGAACGGATGAGAGACGCCTGAACGTAGACGAAATGCGATTGCTGAGATGGATGTGTGGAGGACTCGGATGGACAAGGTTAGCAATGAGTAAGAAAGTAGCGACGCTGGATGAAAAGTTAAGAGGTAAAAGGTTATCTTGGTATGGACATTTCATGCGAAGGGACGAGGAAAATGAGGCTAAGAAAGTTTTAGGTATGGAGTAGAAGGGTACAAGAGAAGAGAAAGACCATAGAAAAAGTGGATGGACTGTGTGAGTGAGGATATGGCTAAGAAAGGAGTAAATAATGATATTAGGTATACCGTAGACGACCGTCGTTAGACGATAGAGTAGAATTGCAGAATCATACTTACTGCGTCGACCCCAAATAAAATTGGGATAGTGGTAGGCAGATGATGAAATTAAGGCTAATGTTGATTCGATTGGATTATTAATGCCTAAAAAATTTCAATTTATAGATTGATTTTTGTTTTCCAACTGATGTTTTAGTATTTCGTTTTTTTTTTTGCCCGAGCCTATAACTACCGAAATCGGCGATTACTCAGCGATTTAGACATGGGACAAAATCACAGTGAACTGTGATTTATAATTCGATTTTTGCGTACGTAGGTTAGGGTTGCTAGGTAGGTTGGTAAGACGCTATTTAATAGTAAATCTAGTATTTTTTTTAATTATTAGGGTATGTGGTAGTTTTATATAATAAAATAATTACTAGATTTACTGTTAAATGGGGAAATAGGGTCTTTATGCATCGTTTGAAAACAGCTTATTGGCAACAACGCGTGAGTAACTAGTAACCCTAACCTACGTACGAAAAATCGAATGATAAATCACCGCTCATTCTTCTTCTATACTAACTTATATTAGTGTATTATCTATGGTCTATACTCGGCAGTCGGCAGCATACTCGGATTGCCGTAGTTCCGTCATTGTTTGAAGGCTTGGTCGTGATAAAAATAAATTTAAAAGTATTTGAATACCTCATATTCTAAACTGTATTGCTCTTCAATTTTACACTTAATACTTATTTAAGTCTTTGTGTGTGTGTTAAATATTCCTAAACAATGTCTTCTGCATCAGTCGCGGACGAAATAGATGAGGCGCAAGAACGACAACACTTTCGCGCCGTTGTCACCGCTTTCAAATATTATAAGTAAGTATTTATTGAATTAAACCCCTTTAGAACTCTACCACACCCTAATAATTGTTATGTAAAAGAATCTATTTATAACTAGTAGTCCAAAACAAAGTTTTATTTTTGGGTAGCAACAAGTCTTTGTTTGAACAAAATCGGACGATATAATTAACCTATTTAGATACAAACTAAACTTCTTTGTTTATGTCCTATGTAAAATGAGTAGTGTAGATATTTGGATAATGTGCCGTTTTATTTCGCTAGGATATTTGTTATTTCATCATCATTAATATAAAAATCGAATTAAAAAAAAATACTACTAATAAACCTATTTTATTTTTTTAGAAAACTATGTTTAGTTATTTTAAATCTGTAGGTAGATTTAATTAAATACAGAAAGTTATCAGCGCCTAATAATGTTAAAATGCTGTTTAAACTGGTTTATTTGCTATATAATAATACAGATTGCATTGAACTTACGAACTAGAAGTACCTAGGTGTCAAGGGGCAGCTTTGTTCATTTTTAACAGAGTAACAGCATCCCCATAGTATTGCCTAATTGCAGAAAAATCTCACGGGTCATTGTTATCATGTCCTTATAAGAGTTATTTTACAATATTAACAAAAAGGAGGAGAAGGAAAATGAGTCTGGAAGTTGCTTTGGATATCCTAAAATTTGGTTAGATTTTTGTTCGTTTGGCTTGGCTCATTGTTCTCGCTTAGGCCTCTTTCATGGGTAGAAGACCTTGTATACATGATCAAAATATTTTTTCTCTTGTATGATTTGTAAATTTAATCAATTAATACTTTTTCGAAGAAAAGAAAAATTACCTGACAGAAAATTACAAAGATTAAGCAGTTAAACAACCAATATAACAAAAACTATTGACATTATATTAGTAACAGATATCTTAATAACGGTGAATCTAATTAAGGCTTATTTGCAAAGGACATAAGGTCATATACCAAAAGGTGATGCAATATAATTAATTTAATTGTCATACTCTGTGGTTGGATGGTTAATCATCCTTTGTATGATGCAATGACATAGATATGACTGGTGCAGGGATTTCCAGAATATCTGGCACAATCAATGACTGTTCTCTTAATCATTTGTTACACACTATCTGAGCAAAATTTTACTCCATGGATTGTAGGTCATTGTAAAAAGAATGATAGCATTATTGTAATGTTTTAAACAGAAATCTAGTGTGGTGTTCCTACCACCACCAGTTGATTTCTATTACCGTATGTTGTGTGTGTTGACCAGAATATATTAAATTTTAAACCTGTTTATAAAATAAATAAGGTTTTAAATTTTATAGTATAAGTTTAAATTCAGTACAATCTGAGGGACAATTACTAGCATTACAAGCAAATGCGGTCAAAAATATTTTTCTTCTTATTTTATTTTTTTTTCATCAAAGAACTGTAACTCCCAAAATAAGAACCACAAAACTACTTAACACTTCACGAGATTAACATGCTTCCCTAAGATAAAACACCTGCTTAATTGCTAACCTTTAACTAAAAAACCCTTATTCCACAAATGGCTAATTTTATTTTTTAAAAGGAAGAAACAAAGTTCAAAATTCCCTATCTTTCTGTAAAAATATCTTATTATTGTTTTAAATCTAGTTAGAGATAAATAAAAAATCGCTACATGACTGATTATTTGATTACTCCATTTAATAAAAAAATATTCTGTTACTAAATTAAGATTAAACTATTTTCGGGCCTTTTACTATTTATATCAACAGTAATCTTTGCTCATCTTATTTTCTAGTTTTGAGGAAACACAGATTGCAACATTTTATACTATTTTTTTCAAAATATATTTTTGCACTTAATATCTATTTACCTAAAGGAAAGCAGTTAAAGAGCTTATGAATGTCATACACACTAAACAATTTAACCAAAACATTTAATATTTTCCAGGTTATGCAGTTTAGATAGAATACAAAAATCTGAAAAAATAATATCCATACTGCCACAAAATCATCAACGACGTTTAGAAAAATATAAGACTTACCTCGCAAAGTTCAAGAAATGTCTTGATGTGAATAACAGTGTTGTTCATTTAATCATCACAGATGTTGATACAATGTTTGAAAATGTTGATCATACAGTTACTAACACATCTGGAACCAATGGAACTGAAAGTTTTGGATGTAATTACAATAATTGTGAGATCGCATCACAGAAGCAGCATAAAATGCAGCATGATGTCGAAAAGGTATGTTATTTTGACTGGCCTTATGAAAAATGAGAAAAAGAATTCTCATATTTTTTATTCATCAAATTAAATATTTTAGTAGATATTCTGCTATTTGGGGCAGATACAAGGCCAAAAAAATCAAATATAAAAATTGCTCCAACTGCTCTCGAGTTATAAATAATGTAACTAACCTGTCTTTGTTTTTATTAAACTTTGTACCGCCTTAAAATTAATAAATTGGGTTACAAAGACAAGCACACAAGAATTATGTCTATTAACATATAAAAATAATATGTATGTATTTAGAAATCTATAAAGTATTTTTATCAGCAATTTGGTAACCATATTATAGGCTCAGTCTAGTTTGTAGTAATACAAACATCAATATTATATGAGGCAAAATATAAAACTAGAATTACATAGTGCAACCCTGTTCCCTCCAGGTACAGTCAGTTCTAAAGAACATAGTCCGTGATTGGAGCGACATGGGAGCTGCTGAACGGGAGCAGTGCTATAAACCTGTGTTGGATGAGATGGAGGAAAGATTTCCGCCTGATGAATACAAGTAGGTACATAGTGCTAAGTTAGAGGAAAATATTGGGTAGACACATTCATTAGTGGAATGATATAAATACTTGTTTTTTTTTTATAATGGAACACCATTGAAAAAAAAACAAGTATTTATAAGAGTGCATCGACCAAGCCCTCACCCCCTGACTAATCAAGACTCAAGAATTTATAGTTTTGTACGAAAGCATGGAGCCTCATTGGTCAGGGTGCGTTTTTTATTTAATTACCACCCTCTAGTGAGGCTGGTAGTGACACTGTCATAGGGTAGTTTACTTTTTCAGGGTTTCCCTACTTACTGTCAAGATTTCAGCAAAACCTTTTTTTTTTAAATTGGAACCCAAAAACAGTTATTCGCTGTACTATTAAGCAACTTATGAAAAATTGTGTTAACCTCAAAGAGCAAGTTCTTTTCCCATCTTAATTTTTTTTATACTATATATTAATATGATAAAGTTCTGAACGTAGTATATCACTAGCTTAGCCTACAGCCCTCACGTTGAAGTTATTATTCTATCCCTCAAGATCTGTATAGTTTATTGGATGAAAGATAGTCAATGTCTGATGAAAGATTTCTTGCCTTTCCTACCTTTTTCTGGGATCGACGCAATGTGCATATTGCAATGAGTTTTGACTTGCCTGACGTTGAACTTCTTGGGAATGTAATAGTTATCAAATGAAACAAAAGAAGGGAAATTTGGACAAGAGAAAAGCGTAGGGTGTGGTAGCTAGGGTTCATGATACCGTAAGTCTCGAATAAGGAAATTGGAGTGAGTCTGCAATAGTCCTGTGATTGCTAACGTCACCAGGACAGAACATCAACACGCCTTAAATGAATAAACTCACACGCTTTCATACTGCTAGTTAGGTCAACAATCATGTCAAGTTTGATCCAAAGTTTAATGGTTAAAAAATGTTGGTTCCAGTGACCGTACTCAGATCCGCGTACTGGTCCCGGGCGCGGGGCTCGGTCGGCTCGCGTGGGAGATAGCAGCCCGCGGCTACACGTGCCAGGGAAACGAGTTCTCATTGTTTATGCTGTTCGCCAGCAACTTTATACTCAATAGATGTAATGAGGTAAGTTTGTACAGGCATTTAAAGTTAATGTGAAGTTTTAAACTTAAGGTGTAGAGAGAGAACCGGCTCAGTTTCCATGGGAATTGAGACACGGTTCTTATCTTATTTGAAAGGAACCGCGAGTACCCCTAGTTTGTAGACTAAAATTATGTTAAATTATCAACTTTTAAGCAACACTATTTGGTTCGGAATACAATGATTATTATTTCATAATATTCATTTAAATATTTTTTTCGTATGCAATCTTGATCCAAACCCAATATGAAGTAGTGCATTTTTTTTAACTAAATAAGAACTAGTACCACTTTTTTAAACCACGACAAATTAAGTTTTATTCGCCAACCATAAAAGATGTTTAAATATACTGTCAGTGCTAGTGGTTGCCTGTAAGAAAAATGTTCATTCTCATTTAGACATTTTCTAATTTGAGTAGAAATAACTTGATACATTTTCCGTTTCATCCGTGGGTGTCGTAAGAACCGACTAAGGGAGCAAACTACGCAGGACAAGAGCACTGCATAGAGAATGAAAACTTGAAAAAACTCAAAACAAACAAAATCCATCTGGCCACCGTTGTATAGTAAGCCAAAACCTCCTTTTCTAGGAGGGGCTTGTGTCCAGCAGTGGACTACTAAAGGCTTTTAATGATGATTTTCCGTTTCAGGTGAACAAGTACACCGTGCACCCGTGGGTGCACCAGTACGTGAACAACGTGACGTGCGAGCACCAGCTGCTCGCCGCGCGCTTCCCCGACGTGTGTCCCGCCGGGAACAGGCCCAACCCTAATTTCTCCATGACGGCTGGAGACTTTTTAAAGGTACACTTTTAATTTAACCAATTTTTTTTTATATGATTTCCTAACAAGACACTTTTATCTCTTTTTATTCACTATTGATTAACTCGCAATTTCAAAACAATATGCGTGACTCAGTATGTTAATAGTGAACTAATATCATAGTGACAGTCGCACTTTCACTAGCGTTGCAGAGTAGAGTTTTATCATAACCTGTGTACATTCACTCTTTAAGAAGCAATACTATAATTTAAATTGTAGCTTTTTAAAAATGATAAAATATTTTGTTCAATTCACAGGTGTATACAGAGGCTGATGAGTGGTCATGCGTGGTCACCTGTTTCTTCATAGACTGTGCACCAAATGTGATAGAGTTTATAGAGAGAATATACACTATACTACAACCTGGCGGTTACTGGATCAATTTAGGTCCTCTTTTGTATCATTATAGGTATGTAATCAAGTGAAATAAGTTTTTTTGTTTCTTGCACAATATATATATATCTTGTGTACTCAGAACAACAATTTTAACGATTCGAACACAACACTCAGCGGTAGGAAGCGGCGAGGTGACCGCTTAAACCACTATGCCAACCATGCAGTCAATTTGATAAACTATTTGTTTGTTTCCAGTGACATGCCAACTGAGAACAGTATTGAACCGCCGTACGATATCTTGCTAGAGGTTATTAGAGACATAGGATTCGATATATTGGTAAGTGCATTCTAATTTTAACTAACCCAAAGTATAATGTCAGGTATACTCCAGCTTTTGAGATATAACAATATGGTAGATTCCTGTTTAAAACAAATGATATAACCTGAGTCTTTAAAATATGTAACATCTTAAAGCATATCCTGAATTGCCCTCCATATTTTTTTTCGTTTTTATGGTATAAGGGGGCAAACTAGCTACTAATATTATTTTTGTTTTCATATCTACAAATATAATGTCACACTTATACTAAAAATACCAAAATGAACTGCGTCTATTGGTTTACGTTAAATAAAGAGATACATATTTGACTTTACAGTCATCATATATTATGTAGGCGCCTTACCATAGCTTCAATATAAGATACAATGATTATCATCATGATGATGATGATTGATGATGTCATCTGGAGGTCATCAGCTTTTTTCTAATTGTTGATGAGATCTCCGAGTCAGGGTTGCTGAAATTATTAAATGGTTTTATTTAACTTGCAATGTTTGTGTTACTTAACTCAGTTGCAATTTAACTTTAAAACAATTATCCTCACGACTGACAGCGCCTGGGTTGAATTCATTTTATTTCCAATATGTCTGACAGCCCAAGATCCAATTTTGCGGCAAAGTGCTATCATATAAATCGCGTTATATGATAAATTGAGGGGTTTGATTCAATTTAATCAATAATTTAAAAGCTTTTTATAATATGTTTTAAATTGTTAATTTATATTATTTATTTACAGAAAGAACAAACAGGTGTCAAAACGAAATACGCCCAGAATCCAAACTCGATGATGCAACACGAATACGACTCGGTATTCTTCGTGTGTCGGAAACCTTACTGCATGTAGCGGGGTGCGAGCCGTTCTGTCAGACATCAGGGCTCGTGGCTCAAAGATGAATGACTTAGAGGTTTCACTGTACATCTTTGTTTAAGAAAAAGTACCAATAAGTTATTAGTTTACGTAAATGAGAGGTGTGATCTCGACTTTCGAGATTATAAACTATTTTGTTATGTCATTTACTGTGATACATACAGACAAAATAAGTGAACAACTAATCTAACTGATATGTCAGATGATTTGACAACATTCAGAATATAAGTCAGTTTAATGAAGAGATAGCTCGTAGATTCGATAGTATTTGTAATGTAATATCTACAATCTATATCGAAAAAGAGGTTTATGAATAATAATAATATCGATACTGTAGATTGTCATTGATAGTATATGTTTTAATATCGATAATCTGTACTGTAAATTTCTAACGTTTTTATCGAAATCTGATGTTGTAGATTATTATCGATACTATCGATGTTTGTTTTTTTTTCTAAAGCGCGCTGTATTTTGTTTAGAATATATAAATTCTATTACATTGTTAAGTCATTTTTTATTGGCGGCAATTCATAAAATAGTTTATAAAGTTATGTAATTAATAAATTCACTGTTTATACTGCATGCGATATAATCTCAAATATAAGTATGTAGTGTTAAAATATATTTTTATTTTGTATACTGTAACGCACGTAGCGTTAATTTACAGAAGGTGGACATATTTTTTGATTAAAAAAAAGTTTACAAACAGAAGCCATTAACATCACAGTTTCAAGAGATTTTAGCACTTAATTTTTTTTTTGTTTAGAGTATAGATTTTAACCGATACTCTAAATCAGGGATTCCTAAACTATTTTGGGCAAGAGACCCCGTTTCTAAAATGAACTGATACCTCAGACCAGACATTGCCAAATTACTGCACGCTTATCGACTTGTTGCGTTTTTTAAAGTACAACAATGCTACTTGCTACTAAAATATTAGTCATTCTTATAAAAAGTTGGTACACGTAACATAATTAATACATTATCTTGAAAGTTTCAAACAAGAACTGTTAAGTAATGGAGGTTGATTTTTAGACCTCGTTGACCCCCAAAATCAGTTTTTGTTTATGTAGACCCCTGGGAAGCCGATTTCAACCCAAAGGGGTCAATATCGACCACTTTGGGAATCCCTGCTTTAAATTATATTCTAAATTTAAAATTATACCATAGATATTAGTTTTTTTTATAGACTTTTGTGCTCTATCTTATTTCTTTATATTAGGACGTATATATTACGTACTACAGAACAGATCTCTTTTTTGCAGTAATTTAATATACTGATAGAACAAAGAGCATACATACTCGAGTCAATATTTAGTAACCAGCCATTTACGAAGGTAGGGACTAGACACTGATTCATCAATTTTAGTAGAAATGCTATGCCCTTGTATGATAATGATCTGCAAGGAGACAGTCGAAGTTAAGGTATGACGGCTGGATTGATTGAGGAATATAAGCCCATATTCACACTGTCTGTATAGGTGTTGTGACTGTTTATAGATGATGGTGACAGTTAACCATTAGGAGGTTTTGTTGTTTCATAATTTAATTACAACTCTGGTTCAAGTCTTCCAAACAGGACTTTATTTATCGAGTTGCGTTCGTTTTTAACATAGCTGTCTTCTCATCTTTGTAATGGTTAAAGTGGTGGGTTAAAGTATGAAATTACCCATTTGTACTGAAAAATTGAAACTCGTTTTTTTCCAAGATGTAACATATTTAATCAAAATATTTACCTTCATTATCTACACATTCCTGCCATGCCGGAAGTTTATTTATGCCTTTACGATAAAACTCTGGGGATCTAGATTCGATAAACTGTGAAAATATTTTGTACTACCTACTGGGATGAATTCGGTGCGTTCATTAACAGTCTCCTTTCCAAACGCGGCGTTGATATTGCGAGCCGTTTCTGCCGCGTTAGTTCCGCGTCGGAACTCTTATTCACAAAAATGACTCGGATTTTTTAAGTATCCATTTTTACGTCTAAGCTGAATAAAAAAAAACAATTGAAAGTCGAAATTCGTACATATACCTCAAAGGTATCATGTGAAATAAGTTTCACACGAGAATCTCACAACATGAAGGTTTCCAACGGCAATTTCATACTTTAATTCCTATTATATATGAGTTATATTGTGATAGTTTTTGTAAAGTTCAATTTGTAGAATTTGATCAAAACTCGTGATCTCTATAGCAATGTACACAAAGGTTAAGTAATATATAATTTCTGTACAATATGAGTACATCTGAAACAACGCATAGTAGTGGAAAACAAGGACATCTAAAATAGTTGTTGAGTTACAAAAACTACCAATTTCAGGTAACACAGATTTCTGTTTGACGTAGCATCTTCACCCTATATAAACATGTTCTTTAACCTACAACCGTAGTTAAGAATAACTGATGGCTTCGAAATAATTCAATAAGGGGTTGATATCAGCCAGTATATGTGCTTGTTTGCCACATTAGCAGCATAAATAAATTTGTCCCAAGTAATATTTTATTCACTTTGTGTTTGTAAGTGTTGTTGCTGTTTGTTACGTTTCTGTCTACTCCCACGGGGTGACTAGCGTGAGTGTATGTATTTTATGAAATGGTGAATATTTAAACATCATGACATAAAGGTTCGAACTGTTAACTGCGTCTAATATTTTTAAGTAGCGTTAGGAGACATAACAGCCTAGTCTGAGTAGTATGACTGCACGGATGGCGTAGTGGTTTAAGCGATCACCTGCCGCTTCCTACTGCTCTGAGAGCCGTCGGTTCGATCCCCACATGGGACAACACTTGGTGTTATCCACTAATTGTTTGTTTGGGTTTATCTTTGTGTCCGTTTCATAGATGTGTGTAAAGTCCCCTGCGACACAGGATGTATTCCTAGTGCGGCAGTTATCTTTTGAAACAATTAGTGTTTGAGTTTTGTTGTATAAATGTCCGTCTGTACAGAAAATGTAAGGGTATTATTTAAGCAGTTATTTAGAAAATAGAACTTAAGATGTTATCACAAAGTATTTTTTTGTAAATTCTTGTCGGTCAGTTAGTACATAATAATTATATATTTCAAACAAGGTCAGTAACTAAATAAGTCTAATGTTTAAGATCTATTTTAAATCAAAGCCCTACACTGTACTACATATGTTGCTCAAATTAATATTATATTATCACCCAGGATTCTTTGAATTGGGAGAGAGTGGGCGGGGGGTTTTTCGACAAACGAAAACCAACAAAAAATGCTTCTCCGGGTATCTGTGAGGCCGTTGTTATCACTTTCGGTCGAGCCTTTAATAATTTCGATAAGGTTATATAATAATAAATATATTTTTGGAAATTCACACACAAAGCCATCTAGTTGCAAACTAAGCAGAGCTTGTATGTGGAAGCTAGATTGACTGATAGAATACTTATATACTTTATTTTTTATAAATACATACATATTATACATAGAAAATATCGAAACTCCGAAATAAATATTTGCAGATCAGACAAACATTTGGTCCGACCCGGGAATTAAACCCGAGACCTTAGCACAGCAGTCGCAAATAATTAATATTGTATAATGTGAAAAAAGTAATTTTTAAATAATTAGTGGGAGATCTTTATTTCGGCACAAATGGGCCACGCTCGACCGGAATGGTATCACGACCTCATAAACCGATGCTAAGCAGTTCTTAAATTGCTTTTAACCGAGTGAGTGAAGTTTCCGGAGCCCAAACCCTGCCCCTGATCCTGGGGAGAGACTGAAAGAACGGTAACGCACTTGAGACTCTTTAAGTTGCAGGTGCCAGGGATCTTTCCAAAGGATGATTGGGTTTAACATGCTTCTGCGTGATGTCCACTGCCCATTGTTGTCGCAGGTAGTAGTCACTTACCATTAGAGGCCCAAGTGTGAGTTTATTTCCTACTGGATTACTTTACTCTGAAATCTCCAACAATCGCAACGCTAAATGTGTCAAATCGCACGCTAAATGTGTCACTCGCACTTGGGCCTCGGATGACTCCTCTGCTCGTTTGACCTATATAATAAAAAAACTAAGTGGATGACAAGAATTATTTTGTATTGTCGCTGCGGCGATCACGACTGAAATATAATGTTACATAGTAAAAACATATAATTTATGGATAATGAAGTTTTTTTTGTATCGATACAAAAATGTATACTTGTTTGCACTTTAAACACCCTGTTTTCAGCTCTGACCACAATCGGAGAATGACAATTTCAATTTAGTGAATAAAAAATGATTTAGTGAACATCAAATTGTCCTATCTAAAGAGAGGCCCATGTCCAACAGTGGACTGGTCACGCGTAGAGTAGGGTTGCCATAACTGCTGAATCACCGACTGGGATATGGGGACAGAAAAGGGTAAATCATGGACAAATTCAAAAGATCAACTTTTAATTTTCATTTTTGGTACATATTTGCTGAAACTGAATAAAATGTAAAAAACAAAACAACAAAGAAAAACACCCATAATGAACAGAGATCCTTAAAAAAGTAAAAGGCCTTCAGAAAAATATGAATATTCTTTGCCCGTTCATATTTGGAAAAGTGAAGTTGAAAACGCGAAGATAGGGTCTCGCCCTCGTCCGGTTCGAGTGCGACATAGCCACCGGTAGGTGGTATCCGAGGGGATTTCCGCACAGAAAAAAAAGGGTCTCGCCCTGATATCTCCCGGTGATTATAAACTCGTGCATACCAAACGGGGACTAAGGGTTTATTGACCGGGACACCACGACATATCGCTTCAAACCGAGAATTGTCTCGGTGTACCGGGACGTATGGCAGTTCTATCGTAAACTGTGCAAAATTAACTAGAGAAATCTTGTAATCCGTATCTGGATCTGCATCACCTAGACTCTAAGGTATATATATATAAAATCTAAAGTGTAGGTATATAAGATGAAAATCTTACAGTATCGTCGCCGTCTGTAGTGCCCCTTATCGTATCTGCTAATTTACATTGTAACGATCCGGCATTGGAAATGCCAGCATTTTAGTTCACGTAGTATCATCATCAACAGCCTTTTAGTAGGCCCCTCCTTATAAAGGAGGTTCTGGCCTAATATACTACGTTGGCCAGACGGGAAGTTTTCCTTCTCTTTGCAGTGCTGTTGTCATGCGTAGTTTGCTCTCTTAGTCGACTCTTACGACACCCATGGGAAAAACAGGATCTTTTTTTTTAGCGTAATACCGCCTTTATTAGTCCCCCTAATGTCGCAAGACTCGCAAGATTGTATGCCATTAATTATTGAAATGACTTAAGGTATATTGAATGTACTAGTTTTACTTTTTGTTAAAATATTGTTAAAACCTTTTATCATTAAGGAATAATGAAGACAAAGGGATTTTCTACTCATAACAGCATTTTTATTTGCAATCCAAATGTAATAAATTAAGTAGCCAGTACTTTGATGTACCTAAATGCTGCGGATTTCCGCATAATTGTGAGATACGATTTCTGCATGGCGCTTTTGTTCTCTTGTTTAGTGACCAGGTGGCCAAACAATAGTCTCAACATGATTGAAGAGTTATTAAGTTTAATAAAAGATCGATACGGCATCGTACGATCCTTTACGGCAATGTGTCTTTTTGTAATAAGGTATAAGAATAAGAAAAAAATGACACAAGGAATTATCAAAAGCGATTATTAGTTTTTATATTTAATGTAAAAAAATAATAGCGATTCCAGGCACATTCCAGCGAAAAATCGGAGTTTGGATCCTTGTTCGCGATAAAGAGATTCACGGTTTCGTATGCGATTTTCTGTTCCGCGCATAATCTGCGGTTCCGCATCCGGTTTAAGACACAGAATTCGTATGGAAAAGTGTAGTGATAAATTGAGCTAGTTGGTACGAATTTTACAGTAGCCACCAGCTGTCCTTAAAACTTAGTTGTTATATGTATGTTAATTTGTTAAGAAAAGAGATTAAAACAATGATTTATAATATCATGTTGTTTCATTACGTGTACAACCGTGGACGGACCGTGCTTGGGCACAAATGGGCTGGCTCGAGTTAGTGATACCACCACAAAAATGTAGTGTTAAGCAATTCTCTCATTGCTTTTCCCCAAATGAGTTTCTTTACCGGAGCTCAAATCAGGAGGGGGAGGGGGGTTGAGATCCTCTGACTCTTGGGAGGAGAGGGGGGGGGGGGGGGGAACAAAAAGGCGCACTTAGGTATGACGCTTGAGTTTCAGGAGTCCATGGGCAGTCAATGAATTCCAAGATTTATTACACTTACCACAAAATGAAATATGTTATTAAAAAAAGATACGATTTTATGAAAAGGACGTATGTATTTAGTTGACGAATTATGTGTAACAAACATTCGTGAATTAACAGTTACCGCTGCAGTGGGAGATGTACTTTTTCGGTAGGTGCCTTAGCGATAGGATTACCTTTGTATTTGCTCCGTGGATATAACTCTGCTTACGCCTCGGAACTTGCTTTGTACTGGCTAGAGTCGAATACCAATAATAATATATAGATTACAACAGAATGGATCGATGGATGGGAGGTATGGAAACAATCCTATCGCTAAGGCACCTACCGAAAAAGTACATCTCCCACTGCAGCGGTAACTGTTAATTCACGAATGTTTGTTACGCTAGGGCTGCCACGTATGTTTTCCAAAAATGAAAACAACAATTTCAATCCGTCAATGTTTTATTTAAATATTGTATATAATATCGTCCTATTTTACTCGTATCTTCATTAGAATGATTCATCTTCGCGTAAGTGAGAAACTGTCTTCTTAATCTGAGTAACTTCTGTGGATTAACAAACTGAGTGTAGCCAGCTTCTAATATACATCCGGGATATTCTGGAAACTTGACTTCACCATCCATATTGAGTTGCTTTGCGTCTAAGATCTGTTTTGATATTGATTGAGTCACTTTGTCCAATTCGTACAAGAAATTTGTTGCTGTCAGAGGTGCCTGTAATGAGAAAATAAAGTAATTTATACATTCATATTCGACGGGCCTGTTGGTCTAGAGCAGGGATTCCCAAACTATTTTGGGCAAGACACCCAGACTTTTCTAAAATAAACTGATAGCTAAATTACTGACACTTATCGACTTGTTGAGTTTTTTTAAAGTAAAATAATTATACTAACTACTAAAATATTAGTCATTCTTATAACAAGTTGGTACTTCTTATAACAACATAATTAATACAGTATCTTGAGAACTTGTGTTAATTAATAGAGGTCGATGTCTACACTTCGACTACCCCCAAAATCAGTTTTCGTTTATGTCGACCCTTGGGAAACCAATTTCGACCTCAAGGGGTCGATATCGACCGCTTTGGGAATCCTTTTAGGGATCCTGATTGCCAAGCCAGGATCGTTAATCTCTGAGGTCATGAGGTTATTTGAAATCAGACTGCCGTGTGTGCGATGTGTCAAGTTATTATTATTATCAAGTTGCCAGGTATTAGGAATAAAAACTCCCGTAAATGGTATATTTATTAAAGATACGATTTTTCTCATCTATATCAACGATGCACGAATATGTAAGAGGAATCCCCATTGGTTCTTTTTAACAAAAAGTATAGCATTCAGAACCCTGGGCTGCATCCCCCAAAATAAAGTATAATAAAAGACACTTAAAACTAAATAAATGATGTGGCACAACAGTAGTGCATTCAACTATCACACTGATTTTGCAGTTCGATATTAGCAAGTGTAAATAATTTTAAATGAATGAATATTTCAATTTTTAAAATCGGTTGAGTGGTTTAGGCGTAAAGGCGTAACAAACAAATTCACATTAATAATATTAGTATGATTAGGTACCATAATGGTCAAATACTCACATTCTGTGTACTCATATTAGGAGGAGGCGGCTTCTTCTCAAACAGGACCTTGTATATATTGTCCAAATTGAGTTCATCTGATGGTGTATTGAGTACTGTGAATAGTGGACTGTCCCATCTATTATTGGAGTTGGGTTCTTCAAATCTGTAACAATAAACCATATACATCATCATCAACAGCCTACTGCTGTCCACTGCTGAACGTAGGCCTCTCCCAAGGAGCCAACCATTCATAAATACCATATACATATTAGTCTCTTTTTTAAGTGATTCTCTATAGATAGGGCCTCAGAATAAAGACTTGTGGAGTTCTCTTGAATCATGTGTGTTTAAAATAAAAAATAGCCCTTATATCTTCTGGACGGACTGCTATTCCAAAGGTCGCGGGTTCGATTCCCGCTCAAGTAAAGCATTTGTGTGCATGAACATTTAATGTTTGATTTGGTCTGGGTTTCTCTATGTATAATTTGTAAGTATTTACAAAAAAAAAAGTATGTATGTATTTATATCAGTTGTCTAGTACCCATAGTACCAGCTCTGCTTAGTTTGGGACTAGATGGCGTTGTGTGAATGTAGTAGAATATTATTATATTAGTAGAATATTGTATAACATTAGAGTTTAGTTAATTATCTTAAAAATAGTCAGGTTGTCTTGACAGAGGCTATCACAAGCTCCATCCATTTGTTTCTATCATATCTCCTATATAATGTATAAATTATAACAAATACAAACAATATAAGTTATTTATCTATAATATGTATGTATTTAGAAATATATAAGTATATTTATCAGCAGTCTGGTTAAGTGTGGTAGCCCCCTTCAGCCATCACCCCACCGAGGTTTGCAAGAGGGTGGTGTGTCAGAATCGAATGGACTAAATCCACTCTGCGCCTCAAGTACATCTGGACCAACAGTCTGGTTACCGTATTACAAGCTCTCAAGCTTGGCTTTGCTCAGTATTTTTGGTTCTAAATTTTCTAAAAATGAAACCTATCTAGATAAATTAATCACCCCCGAAACCGAAGATTTCGATTATATATATATTTATACAAGAATTGCTCAGTTAAAGGTGTTAGATTATTGGATACTAGTTTTTAGTTGTTTTCAATATAGTAAGGTATCCCTTGGAGACATTATTTAAAGGTAGTGGTGAAAATTGTGTATAAGGTAGGAATATTTCGTAGTTCTGTAGAAATATTAAGGAAACCAAGTTATTTATGCTTACCTTAACCTGGTCAAGGCATTGAACACTTCCTCAGTATATGGCATACTGTTTATACTGCTGTCCTTATCTACTAATTGTTTTTCCGTGTTTGCATCCTGCTCTCTCTTAAGGTTCGCCTCCCAAGCTTCGTCATGATTTCTTATGGTGTAAACTGTACATTGTGTGGATTTAGATGCTTTAGAAGCACAGTAGAGTTCATAGCGGTAACCTGTTAATATATTAAGCAGTGGTTTATAAAGTACTATCTTATTAAGGATGTAAAAGAAATTTAGGACCACCGAGCAATCTACAGCAGGAAGTCTTTTTTTTCTATAAAACATTGTTTATCCTATTTCATATCTGAAGTTTATGCAAAATTTTATTTTGGATGATTGCATGATTGGATGAATTGGCATAAGTATGAATACTATATATTAAATAACACAGCAGATTTTAACACTAAAAATATTATTATTTTTGCAAAAAATATAATAAAAGACATTTAAAACTAAACAAATGATGTGGTACAGCATTAGTTTTACCTTTTATGTAGTTACTTCCATCCAATATAACAACATTATCTTTGCCAATAAGCCTCAATACTTCGGACTTTAGGTACCCTCTGATTCTCTTCTCTTTCTGCGAGTCCAAATAAGTAGAGTTCTTCTCATAACCTAACTTGGCAATAGCCTCGTCTTCAGAAACTATCTCAACTTTCTTCTTGTGTTTATTAATGAAAAAATCTTTCAGTTCATTCGTTCTAAAAGTTTTACCACTCACTGGTGTTCCACATATTATTATTAAAGGCATAATTATACCACAAACTTTAACACGAAACAAACAGATTTTCGAAGACTGTCACTGTTGTCAACACAAAAATGACAGTTAGTCGTGTCGTTCATAAATGTGTATCCATGGACCAGCTAAATTAAAGAGGTGAAGATCTCAGAGTTTCAAAATATTTATGAATTATCCAATTGTGTGTATAACAATTCAAGTTGTTCTCAGATTGTCCGATTTTGAAGTAAAATTTTCCCCTTATATCCCTATTAGCCCTAAATACTTTTAACATAGTTTCATCATCATTAAATTAAAACGAAAAAAAGTTGGTACTGCCAAAATATGGTAAAAAGATGGGTAGGTGGAACGGTGACACCGGGTTGTAAAGTTTATACTATTATAGTCAGTATTATTAACTAGGTACAGGTAGGTAGGTACACATACATTACATTCGACTCATCATACTGCTCCGCTCAGTCAGCTCCAACCTTTATTTTGCAATTTCCTTTCATACAACATTATTTTGGACACTAAAACTATGAGTTATATGATCTTAATAACCTAGTTCACCTGCCACTTTTATTAAAATCTTTAAAACATGAAAAATAATGTTAATGGAAAAAAGTAATGTGATATGCAAATATACGGGACATGTCTTTTATACCGACAGCCTCAACATTTTTCGGGTAAACGTCATCGAGAGCCGAAACAAACTTGTGTCTAAAATTGAAACTCTTTAGCATAGGTTTCAGATTGGGGTCGACTGAATCTATTTCAATTTACCCCAAAAAGATACAGGTTTCATCAGTTACCGCAAAAAAGATACAGTTTTTATTATCACCTTAGTTTGAGAGTACCTCCCTAACTGCCTCAGCCAGTATTAGAATCCTTGGTGTAGACATATCATTTAGAGATTAAGGTGACAATGGCGTCGAAGAAGTTTGGTGTGCTGAACAGATCGAGGCGGTATTTCACTACCCCACCACCTTCAACTATATAAGGCGCAAGTCCGGCTACATAATATATGGAATACTGTTCTCATCTCTGTTCAGGGACACCCCAGTAACAGCTTCTCCCTCTGGACCTCATCTAACGGGGGATTCCTCGAGTCTTCAATAGTTTGAAGACCTCCGATCGGCTTGACCTCTTGGCGTTACGTCAAGGCCGTCTTAAATCTTGCCGGGGCTCCCGGCCACACAACAATTTGGAGCCCTATTAGACAGTAAAGCAAAATGAATAGACAGATACAAATTCACTCATCAAAAAAGTCTAAGTAAACTGTACAGTTTTGAACTTTTGAACGATTTTTACTATTGTAATATATTTATATTTCTAACTAAGCATTAATTGATGCATTAGCGACTAAAGCAACAAAATGTCAATTGTTTTTTTAATCACAATAATTAACAATATGTGTACCGTAACATACGTAGTATAAAAACAAACGTAGATAGGTGACTAATCTAGGGCTTAACTCGCCATTAACCAGGATGGCGAAGTCTTACAACGAACTTTCTCGTTAGTTAGATTTGGACATTTTTGGAGATAGTTTGCCTATTTTTAAGAGAAAAATCGCGGTCTATCTTGAGTCTAAGTTGGGGGGAGCAAAAAGTTCACCTATATATGGGATTTGAATAGTCCGTGATATGTGATTCTTGATGATAAAACCACTTTCTCTTTTTTCCCTAGTGGTTTTTATTTTCTTTAATATTTTTTTTATTATTATTATGCCTTATTTTTTTGTAGAATGGTAGAAGTTTTACTTATGTTAGTCGTGATTGCCTATAACTGAATGAGCACAAGGTATGTTTTTGTATAATTTTTAATTATTGTAGAAATGTGTATCGTGTGTTGGCGATCCAAATAAATTAAAAAAAGTTAAAACGAAATTAAACTTTTCATGTTTTCCATAATTTAAAAAAACGTCATTTTTAGGTTTAGTTTTTAGATACATACTATGTAGTTTATATATATCTCTCATAACTATTATATTATCAATTTCACAAACAAAATTTTAAAGCTGTAGGTAATTATGTAAATACCTAGTAACTGAAAATTTAGAAAAAAATCCAGGCTATTAGTAAGGCCATTTTACAGCCCAACAAAAAACTTTAGATGGTGGCGAAACGGGGAACTAACCATTTCCTATCTGGAAAGATTGGCAATGCTACATATTCTGTGGCATTCCGCATGCCATTGTCTTGTCATTGCTCAGAGTTGCCACAAAGTCGCTAACTAAGGCC
Source organism: Arctia plantaginis (assembly GCA_902825455.1). NCBI lineage: Eukaryota > Metazoa > Arthropoda > Insecta > Lepidoptera > Erebidae > Arctia > Arctia plantaginis. The sequence continues at coordinate 1,256,686 of CADEBD010001048.1, read as the reverse complement.
CCATTTTAATATTTTTTTCGTATTACATCGATCTTAAATATAAAAAAAACTTGTATGGTGTAAGCGAATATATCGCTCTATGTATTCGCTTTCGGGGCCCCGGTGACGATGGGCGCCCTGGGCCCCGTATATGTATAACTTATGGTAAAGACGCCTAGAGATGTAGCTTGACTGTGCATTCTCTATGGTACTCGTATGTATCATGAAGATTGCTCCGAGGAACTGTTCGAACTTATTTCATTTTAATTCATTATGCACAAAGACAAGTTGTACAATGGCGCACCTAATACTACAGGCATTTTCTCCTAGTCTACCTCAGGGTGGTGCTGAAAGTGTGATTAGGTGCAACAGACATTGATGTGTAAAGTAAGAGAAAAATATTAAGTTATACAGAATCACTGAGATAAATATACATACATACAAACGTACCAAATACATACACATAGATAAATACTTACTTAGTTACGAGTACATGCATACATAAACCTACAAATCTTTAAATCCTAGTATTGAATAAAGTCGCTTTATTGTGTTGTACGCTTAGATATTTTAAACTAAGCAACGGATTTTAATGCGGTTTTCACCAATAGAGAGAGCGATTCAAGAGGAAGGTTTATATGTATAACTAGATGGTACCCGATACTTCATTCGTTGGAATTTGAAAAGCGCTGCCTTAGTGGTGTATTACGGTACGTGACTGCAGTCCGTAAGGCCTCGGGTTCGATTCCCTGACCGGCAAATTTTATAAGGTTTTTCTGATAGGAAATAGCCTAAGTTATGCCTTATTTAGACAGCTACCTGGTAGTAAAATAATATCAAGATCGGTCCAGCCATTTTGAAGAATAACCGGGAGCAAAAAGGGAGACAAAAAATATTTAAACTGGTTTTTAGGCATAGGTATCGTACAAATAACCTTGTGAGCATAAAAAAACCTATTAGTTTGACATTACAAACGGACACTTCAATTTTATTTATTTGTATATATAGATACATGCGTTTTTTAGTAGAGAAAATCCGAGTATTTAAAAGAATTGTTGTAAAAAACATGGTATACTTACTTACATTGCGAATACTGGCTAATCCTTACGAGATAGACCAAAAAAATTCCCGGCATCAGTTCCGTATTTGGTTAATAGGTGGCGCCATCTATACTGATAGGTTTTGCACAAATTTCACGCGGGCGAAGCTGCGTGGGTCAGCTAGTAATATATAAAAGACTTATAGCTCCACCATTACTTGGATAATTGGCACTCCACCATTGTGAGCTTTTGAAGACATTTTTTGCATCGCACTACCAATCTGTGGAACAAATTATCGCTTGCAGTATTTCCGGACCGATATGACCTTCAAGAAACGAGCGTACTCTTACCGTTTGTGAGTCCCGAGTTGTGAACGTTCTGGGGTGGAGGTAGTCACTCTCCATCAGGTGATCTATCTGCTCGTTTACTCCCTTTATCATAAAGGAAAATATGTGTAAATAAAAAAGAAAATATTTTTGCACTTCAGGCACACATATGCGTAAGTTTTATTTGTACATTTCAATACATATATATATAATTATCTACGGTGTCTGATACTCAATACATGACTCATGGATTATTCTTGAGGCACATTGATTAAGTTTTAACTTGAACATCTATATATTTCACATGTTATAAACAGTAATGTTCTAAGTAGACATTCCACAATGACTCTCAGTCAAGTAACTAAAATGCTTCTTATTTTCAAAACTAAAAACTTATATTAAAATCGCCTTCGTGATGTAGTCGATCTTCTTACTAAACGGTGTCTAGCATTTCGTCTGAAGCAAAACTTTTCCGAATCTAATAAGGGCAGAAGCCTTGATTTTCAGTAGATCAGTGTCTGTAAGCACACTCTTCCAACTACATCAGTGGATTAAAGGAGGTGATGAGTGTTCCAGGCTGAGTACACAACCTCTTCCTCCCTACGACCAGTTTTCTAATCTGTCAGAAATTCGTAAACTGTTTACAATAAACAAGCAGTAACTTTGTGTCAGTAACTGTATAAAGGCCAGTAAACCTAAAACAAATCCATCCGCACAGTGGGCCTTTATTGGTTTGAAAATCATTACTATTAAACCTGCACAAACAGTAACAGTCATAGATAACAGTATGGTCATCATGTAAACATACATTGGATATTTTTTTTCTCGACATAGCCCGTACACGAAATATATTGAAGTAAGAACAGAAAGTACAACAATTACGCCAGAGAGGAATATAGTAATTTTTGTCAATGTATGTTCTCTATTATAACAGTAGTAAATTTCACCACTAATGCATGGAACCATGTATATTATAGAGAACATGGTCATAATATAACAACCAATTTTCAAATCGAGACAATAACAACAGCTCTTAGTGGCAAAACAGGTGGAAGCTTTCGGTGGCATAATTACACGTAATAATTTTTACATCAATTTCATTTCGTGACAAATGTCAATTCTTTAGTCTTTGGCTAAACTTTAAAAAGTATTAGCTATTTTATATGGCCACACTGACCGATACCTAAAGTTCAGTAAGTCGATTCGAGTTCGAATCTTTCAGCTTAAAAAAGGACGGCATCATATGCCGTTATGTAGACGCTACTCGTGCTACAGTTCGCATCTTAATTCGCAGTGAAACTACTTTGGTAATTTTGTATTATTGTTTACCTGTTGTAACTTGGTGTAGCAACTTCCACTACAATGATACAAAAACAGCAGTACAGTACAGCAGTAGAACGGTTGGGAAAGATTTGAAAAGAGAGGAAGGAGAATTAGGAAGAACACAAAGGTCCGTTTGATAAAGTTCCTCGTATTTCCCATCTCTCTTTAAGGGTCTGGAAATCGATGCCTTGAAGATGTGGTGCTAGAGACGACTGTTAAATATACCCTAGACAGCGAGCCGCACTAATAACTTCATCATCAATCGCCCTTTGAATCCTGCCCCCTTGAAGAGGAGGTAGATTAGGCTCTGGTAACGAGAAAATGGTAAAGTAGCGAGAGAATAGCTCAACACCGTTTTCTATGAACCGTGGTATAACTCCGATCGAGCTGGCATATTTGTGCCGAAGCATGACTCACCCTTTGTTGCGTCTGTCCCACGGTAGGTATATTATTTAGAGCGATAATTTTACCTATATTTTGTTGTATCTGGGTGACATTCTCCTCCAATACCGTGTGATAATAGTCATAACTAGTCCCAAACTGTTTGCCGCTGTAGTAAATCAAACCTTGTTTTCTTAAAATCGTAAAATCAAGAAAGAAAGAAAGCTAAGAAATAGGAAGAAGGAAGGAAAATGAAAATGTTTTTATTCCTTTAGTTTGCAGTTATTTATTTAAGAAAATTTAGAGACGTTCGACTTGGTTTTAATCTTTAAATAAATGATCTGTTTTAATAAGCCACAACTTTGATCACTGTAGTAAACGTCGAACTGTTTGGCTTCTTATTGAAACAAACATTTACATAGAGATTGTGGGTAGATGAATACTTTTAACCTAAATAATCGTCTTGTTCGCAAGAAAATACACGAATTTTCTTTTTAATACAAAGTTCGCCAACAAAAATTTCACCTACCTAATCGATAATGTTTAACACTACTATATTAAATTGAGCTATTAGTGCATAGTTATAAGTCAGAAACAAATAATTAGAACCCAATGGCCACGACGCGTGACTAATATTGATCCAATCACTTTTCTAAAACAAGGATCTTCGACGCAACACGAGACGTTCGAGACGCGTCTCTGGTTTCAAAAATATGTTTTTGACCTTAGGTTATAGGGCTCAGACTTTCCAATTTTCAATCTGTCCCTATCGATTCCTATCTAACCCTATCTGATCCCGGCAACTGATGACGTCTACCGGGATGACAATAGTTTTGCCTCCTTCACGTAAGTTAGTACATACTAAAATTGTAGTTGACATCTGTCTATCCCTTTATCAAATCTGAAGGGACATAGTCGTGAATGTATAAACGTACTTTCATTGGGTCATGCTTAATAAACCTTTCTTTGTTTTTGATTTACCCATCAATTTAAACATAACAATTTTTATTTAGTAGTCTATGCTCAGCATAACCGTCAGATAATGTAGACATTTATTATGAGTAATGTTATTTATTTGCGAATTATATAAGAAAAATTTTACAAGTAGTTTTTTATACTATTAAATATGGAGTTTGTTAATGAGATGACTGTGAAGCGTTGTTGTTACTGTTTGCCGCTCAAAATAGGATGTTATTTTATAGCTTGGTGCTCAATACTGCACATGGTCCCAAGCACAGTCCACGAAATATACCTCTGCTACGATCGTGAGCGTCCTTTAATAAAAATTATTCTGTTTTTCTCCGGTGTGATGTTAATAATCTCCATTTTTGCTACGGCCTATCTCATGTATGGCCTGTACACAGCAGATGCTCCTATATTAGGCATTTACATGATTCTGATATTGATTGCGATGGGTGTGACCTTGCTGTCTGCGCTTCTTGTTTGTACACAACCTTATAAGGAAGACTGTACCGAATTCTTTCCATTGTGGCTCAGTGCTGTGATAGAATTATTGGTTCAAAGTTATTGTTTACTGATTGTGAATAGCTACAGAGTGGTATTGATGTCCATGTCTATGTAGACAAATTATCATATATAGCTCGATAGATTACTAACCAATCATTGTTCAGATCAGATGATTTTAAGAGCAAAAGCGACCGCAGTAAGCGTTATAATCCATTGTTTTCTGTTTATATTGTTTTAATATTTACAATCCTTACTAAAAGATGGAACGAACTATCAGAGTACCTATGATTGTTCAATTTGTACGAAAATTAAAATACGACCACTGAAACAGTGGACACTACCAGATTTATATGAAGCTTCATTGGTGTAAGGTCAGTCGTTATGCCTGTATTTTTATTGATAAAGACAACTCATACTAGGAATATATCCTGTGTAGCCGGGGAGTTAACAAACATTCAGGAAACGGTCACAAAGAACACCCATACTAAGAACAACAATTTGTGGATCACACAAAGTGTTATCTAATGTGGTAGTAGGAAGCGGCGAGGTAACAGCCTAAATCCCTACGCCATCCGTGCAGTCAGTATGGTATCAAGTTATGATAATTGGAGAAAGGGGTAGCGTCAAAAAGAGCAGGAGGATGATGATTTTGCACGCTTGTTGAAAGTTTTGTTTTTTTGTAGCAAAATTCATTTACTCCTCTACTACCAGCGTTTAAATGTTGAGTTACAAATACATGACAAAGTGGTTTTCTGACTTAAACCGACTATTTCCACAATTTTTTTCAGATTTTAGATATGATGCGGAGAGAGGTGGCTTCGCGGCAGACTCAAAAACTCCTATCAGGTTTTGTAAATTATTTGTCACGGTATTCTATTAACTTAGCGAAGAATAAGCAAATTTTCACCTTTGAAAACCGTGCGAGAAATCGTTTGGCACTGAACTGTGGGACTCGTTAGCAGACCTGACGGTGAAAGTTGGTGTTATCGGACAAGCCGTTCCTATACTGAAAACTGTGCAAATGAAGCAAATGAATTTTCAGAGTGTGGCATTTCTTCAGGATATTTTACGGATATTTTACATTCAACATAATGTTTTTATTTGTTTTTGGTAGTCGATTCGGTTTAAATGTTTGTTACACAGTTTTTATTAAATGATACAAGTTTTTTTTGTTTTTTTTTACTTATTACTTTCAGTTTCAAATGAATTCTGAATTCTGACTTGTATGAAGCCATAACTTCCTTTTTCATTTGAATGTTACTTGATATTCTAATAATTAGGTAACAAATTAAGCCTAGTCAAAAATCAAAATAAATCTTCTTGATTTCTTTAATTTTTGTTTTATTATAATAAAACAAAAATATATTCACATGTAAAAATTAGTAGTTATAACTGCTAATCTTGTATATAAAGATAGCTCTAAGTCGGATAGCGGGAGGTTCGGCGGCAAATTAACTTTGAATCTAAGAAAATAGCTCCGGTCCTTGCCACAGACGCGAGGCCGTAACGTAAAATGTAAGAAAAAAAAGAAAGAAAGATGTATTAGAAAGTCGTTTCAAACCCTTGGGGAAGAGAAACTACTTGGGGTTGCTGATGCTAAAACAGCTCAGAGCACAGATGATTTTATTGAAATTTCTAACAATACATTGCGGCGAATTCCTAAGTATGGTATATATCATAGAGAGTGCTTCGAGGGGTTGTTTCTTACTAATACCAGTCGCATAACCAAGCTGTGGAATAAATTATCGTCTGCGGTATTTACGGACCGATTCGACCTTCAAAACTTCAAGAAAAGAACGCACTCCTTCAAAGTTCGGTAACGCGCTTGTGACTCCTGAGTTGCAGGCGTTCATGGGCGGCGGTAGTCACTTTCCATCAGGTAACCCGTTTGCCCAATCATCAAAAAGTAGCTGTTGTATTTCGTGAAGCTTTACAATGCGTTTGTTGTACTTATATTGAGGAAGCAAATGAAAACAATAGGAATCTGTCTCACGATCCAGAAAAATGTAATTTGCAATTGTTTGTACAAATTGCAAATAGCAAAATGGAATGGAAAAATGGCTTCATAAAACTCTGAATTAAATAGAATCCGCAAATGTAAATGACCCTGCTTAAATGTAGCGTTGGCACCGATATTTTATATCCACAACAATATCGAATAGTTTGGAAATCGGCCTATATAAATAATATTCCTCCCGTTAGGTTCGTTCGTAAGAGCTCACTATCAAATCTACGCAGGACAACAGCACTGCTGCAAAGGGCAGGAAAACTTGGAATAAACCCTGTAGCAACCCGTCTGACCAACGTAGGATAGTAGGTCAAAACCTCCTTTCTAAGAAACCGTGGACTATTAAAATTTTGTTGATAATTACAGAAAAAATTGATTGTCAGTTAACCTTAGAAACCGAATCAGTTCGTAGTGCGTTACCTACCTTTTGACAACTCTTAGATTTTGTTCAGCTATATCACTATATCAAAAAATATGGGTTGCTTAGTACATTTTACTGTAAAAAAGTTCTGCTGTTGTATGAGATTAAAGACTGGATGCTACATATTAGCTATTCTAGCCATTTTATTCTTACCACCATCAGTAGTATTGGACATTCAGCAATGTTATCCAAAAACTTATTTCACAAAACTAGTCCTAGGAGTGTGCTATGCAATAATGATGTTTACGTTGATAGCTTCAATATATTTTCTATTCGGATTGTGTATGAATCTAGAATCAGCCACATCGATATTTCTCATTGCTGTGGTCTTGGATATGATTGCAACTGGGCTTGCATATATGATAATGTTTACTGAGACACCAGATAAGGAGAACTGCTGTAATCATTCTCGTATTCAAGGAGGATTATCTGTGTCGTTTGCTTGCGAAATGGTTGTAAAATTTTACTATTTTCTTATTGTGAACAGTTACAGAGTCCAGTCACTCATGTAAGTTACAAAAGACAGTTCACACATCCACCAATACAGGATTAGTTTGTCTACCCATCTACGCCTATAAACTCTCGTTCGTTCCTGGCTGTTTGTGAAGATTGCTTATTGTGAAGGTCGAAGGATTAAGGCCTCAGAAGAGAGTGTGGATTAAAAGAGGTTTTCTGTAGTTACTAACAAGTACAAGTGCAAGCAACGTTCGAGTTGAGGCCTATTAACGGAGATAATTGTATGGAGTTGTATCTTATCACAGTCGATCTGATTTGCTGTATATGTGTAATTTAAAGACGAAATTCCCCCTATCAATTTAACTTAATAGAAACTTTAGGTGACTTCACTGAAGATATTCGCAGGATGGAGAATGACTGCATCATATCCGTAGCTGCGACTTAGTGAGGCGATAAATGTTAGTCGAAGAGAAAATGCCCTGTACGTATGCTACATTGCTCGCTCGAGGTTACTGGCTGAATCCAACGATATATCTTCATCCTGGGTGATCTACGAACAACGTTTCCTTAGCGAAAGGTCTGAAGCCAACTACGTACATTTTCAAATAGAAGATCATTGCTAATGTTTGATTCGATCTTCAGAATATTGTGACAAGTTAGGAATGTTGGCTAATGTCGTTCAAAGCCCAGCGCTACGCTGACCAACTTGAAAGCAATCGGAACGCAACTGTGTTAGTTTCTAAGTTTTCTCCATCCTCCAGGTACAAGGTCGTAATTCACTCGACCACTCTTGTTTTTATAAGATCTAATCTGTTTTTTTTAGGTCTAAACCTAGCGTTATAATAATAATAAGTCGCAGTTGTTTTGTAATTTAGTCACAGGTAATCACAGCTGGTTGATGAAGATGACTTATAAATCATATGATTTGAAGTGGCAAGCAAGCACTAACTCATTGGGTGGTAATAAATGATTTCATGATAATGCTAGTGTTTGGGTTCAATTACCAGACGGGTTTGTGTGATACGCAATTTTTTATTTAACCTTGTTATAGTTTGAGTTCTAATAGTTACTCTATTTGTAGTTATGCTTTAATTTTAAGTCATTTATATGTAGGTAGTCCTATGTAACATAGGTTGCAAATGCGAATAATATATAAAAAGGAGCTTTCTTATTTGTATTAGTATTTTTCATTAAATAAATTATGTATTTGGCCTAACTAGTTAGTGTCAAATGTATTCTGGTATGAACTTTATTATCAAAGAATTATAATTTGTTGAGATTAATTTGTTTTACCATTTATTTATCTATCCTTCCTAAGCTAATTTCTTTCCCTAGCGTTTTGACCCATTAATACGAATGGAATTAACTCAATCTTTATTGAGGAGGCCTGGGCCTCAATTCTGCTATTTTATGTTCACGCCAAGCCAGTTTCATACCACTGACACGCTATTGAGATGCCATCGAGTGGCCATTGGCATCGGTATAAATATCGGTAGTTGAAAATATATCGCCGGCCTGAAGTAATAATAATATATCTGACACATCTCACATACAGCCGTCTGATCCCAAATTAGGCACAGCCTTTAATATGGTAACCAGACTGCTGATAAACATACTAATATATTTCTCAATATATATACATATTATAGATAAATTACACCCAGACACAGACCAAATAACCGTGCTCATCAAGCAATATTTGTCCTGGGTGGGAATCAAACCCACTGACACTGGTTTACAGGAAACCGGTATTGAGCAATTACCGTTAGTTAACGGAGGCCCATTCGTCCTCTCTCTCTAACTCCGAGCCCCCCCTCATAAATTGATTGAAAAAATAGGTGTGTAATAAGCCATGGGCAGTCCGTGATTAAGTACTCATGCATGCTAGACATTTTTAAGATTCTACCATTTTTAATTACAATATAGGTACATAATTGTATTGACATTTTTAACAGACTCAAAAAAGATATTCTCTATTGGACTGTAAGTTGTTTCTTTTTAAATGTCTGTTACTTCAGAACTCCGTGATTTATACACGGATCTTCGTGCTCCGTCTCGTTTAAATTGGAAGAAAAAATGCCATACCTAGGGGTTCAAAATTGATAAAGTAAGAATTCAGTTTATTCAATTTCAGCATTACGTAGACGCATTCGAGTAGGTTTTATAAGGCTATTGCTAACTAATATTGTTAATGGCAATCATAAACAAATTATTTCGTGTGTTAAAGTGGCAACATTGTAATTGTTATTATAACTATTATCGACTACAATAGTTGTGGTCGTGTGAATGGAGTGTAGAAGCAAGGAGAACCATCACATAAGGGGGAAAGATGAAAAATTGTCCAGCTGTATATTGAAAATAGAGGTCGCTGGCGTACGAAAACCTACGATATGATCACAGCTGTTGTACACGGAGTGAAGTGTGTTGAGTTAAAATATTATAATACTTTTATTGTCTGAAAGTTATGACACGTTTATTTATTGTCTGTAAAAGTCACTGACTATTTTCGCTGTTTAGTACACAGTGTCTAATTATTATTGAAGCCAATATAAATTTATGCTAAGTTACCGCAACGCCACCGAGATGGTTCTCCTTGCCCCTACCCTATATAGTCGTGTGTGTTAATGCCTGTGCTCTCTCTCAGTCAAGACTAACAAAAGCATCTAAATGCCATAACCAAGGATTTCATTTACGAGCGACCCAAATATACAGTCCACTGCCAACTACATATGTAAACGTGTTTCTAACTTAAAACATGACGAATTTGTACATATCATGTTCATCCTTTATTTTACACTTTTTGGGGGTGAAAGTCTCAATTTCTCACCTAGTGGGTGCAATACAACATAAAAAGCATCAGCTGCCAAAATTTCAACTTTGTAGCGCCAGTGGTTTAGGTTCTGTGCTGATGAATCAGTCAGTCTGTCAGGGCAAGGTATTTTTTATGTATAGGTTTATAACAAACTAGCTGACACCGGCGAACTTCGTACCGCCTTAGAATTAACAAATCAGGTGACAAATTTGGTGACATACCGACAGCAGCGCCACCTACCAGGTCCATTGTATTTTTTAACCTTCCAGGAACCCATTGAAATATACATACAAAATTTCATCAAAATCGGTCCAGCCGTTTTGGAGGTGTTAGGTTACAAACACACGTTCAGAAGAGTTACGTAAATTAAGATGTATTCAGAAATGAAAAAAGGAACTATTTGAGTTGTTTTATTAAAAACGATTGCACAATAAATTTTCAGTTATAACAATAAAACAATAATAAAAGAGATCATATAAGAGAATGAGTTTCATTTATACAAGAATAATAATAAAACTATATACACAAAAAGTAACAAAGTTAGTTGAATCTAATCTAATCTAAGATCTTGTCCAAATGCCACATTTCAATTACTTTTAATTTTTCATATTACAGGGGGATAAACGAACGGACGAGGCGCCTATTGGTAAGTGACTACCACCACCCATCGACACCAAAAGTCATAAATGCGTTGCCACCCTCTCAGTCCCTCCCCCAGAATAAATTGGGGAGGAAGCGATTGGGCTCGGGTAACCTCACTCGGTTCAGTGTGGTGTTTTATTAAGAATATAGAGTGCCACCACCTCTATTCATCCCGTTGGTGTCGTAAGAGTCGACAAAGGGCGCAAACTCTGCAGGACAACAGCACTGCAAAAAGAAGGAAAATTTGAAACAAACCCCGGGCAGACGAGTTGGTATACAACCCGTCTGGCCAGCGTGGTATAGTAGGCCAAAACCTCCATTGTAAGGAGAGGCCTATGTCCAGCAGTGGACTGTTACAGATTGTTGATGAGCCTCACTCGGTGAAAATCAAGGAAAGAACTGCTCAACACTGATTTTCTGTGAGGCCGTGGTATGATTTTGGTCGAGCCTGGCCGATATATGCCTAAGCAGGGAGACGGTCACATGTCTCATCTCACTTACAATCAGTGACTAAATATCAAAATCTGCTAAAGTATCCATGGCTTTGATCGAAGTAATTATTGTATCTCTTAGAAACACATACTTTTTTGTTATAGCCTTCCATAAATTAAGTCTCAAGAATTTCCCTCGGACCTTCGTCCTTGTCCCAGCTAATCACATTTGTGTTACGTCACATATTTTGCAATTTTAGTTTACTACTTTTTACACTACTACATTACAGTAAATGCTATGTACACCTTAATTGTCATACATATCAGGTATAATGCCACATATTGTCAAAACTAGTTATAAGTATAATATGTATGATGTGGTAGTACTTATTAATAAATAAATAAATAGAAATGATTAAATTAAAATACCAGTTCCGAAATTAGTTAGATTTTTAAGTTCAATAGTTTTTAAATTAAATCAACAATTTACAAAATATCAACATAAAATCAAAGATTTGAAAAGTTAACATAAAAAACGATGAATTAAATTACTGTTAATAATTCAAATTTTGCGTTTTAATATCAAGATGTATTGTTTTGAAATGGGACGTCACGAAACTCAGGCCCACTCTCAGCCTTTGACATACAATGTCACAAATCGTCGACCCTCTCCCGTCCTCAGCGTGTGACGTAATTTATGGTTGGTCCTTTATTGGTTGAACTATTCAACAGAAAAAAGGGGGCGATTAAGTGAAGATCTACCTTTCAATGGTGCTAATTCTGTTGTTCGAAAACTCTCTAAACTAAACAAAAAATCACAAAAAAATAGTTTAGTACTGTCAAGTAGGTACTACGTTTTCAGCATACGAAATGCTGTTTGACAGGTATCAGCAAGTTTTTTTGGGATTTTTGGTTTAGTTAAGAGTTTTCGAACAATAGAATTAGCACCGTTATCTTCCTATTTAATTTTTGAATTGCCGTTTGACGGTAATAGGTTTGCCTCTGATTGTATTAGAGGCAGGGCCGTCTTTAGCCTATCGGAGGGCCTGGGCACATTGGTATAAAGGGGACGACCTTGACTGATTAGTGTCTGTGGTAGAATAGCCAAACAAGGTATTATAATTAGCTATTTTCGCTGGATTTTTCTAAATAAGTATGGTTTTCGGTATAAATATCGATTATCGAATTAGGTGGGCAGGAATTAGGGAGCCTCTATCTATCGAGAGGCCCTGGGCACGTGCCCAGAGTGCCCAGTAGGAAACAGGGGCCTGATTAAAGGGACTAAAATCATGAAATAAAGGCAAAATGTGGGCGGTATATACGCACAGGTGGCAAACGAGCAGATAGGTAAAGGCAAAGTGCGAATTTATTTCACTTCTACTCGATCGCTGCGGTGACCGTATTCGGCGCTACGATTGGCCGGCACTGAAATCTCCACCAATCGCAACGCTAAACGCGCTCGCCGTCGAAAGCCAGTATTAAAGATGTGAAATAAACTTGCTCTCGGCCCTCGGATGTCAAGTGACTACCGCTGTCCAAGAACACTTGCAACCCAAGAGACAAGTGTCTTTGAGTCCCCCCTTCGGAAGCATGGAGGGAGGAAGGGTTGGTGCTCTGATAACCTCACTCGCTATGAAAAACAACAAAAGAATTGCTTAACACCGGCTGGTTAGTTTTCTGTGAAGCCAAATACCATCAAAGCACCATCATCATGAACAGCCTTTAACAGTCCACTGCTGGACATATGCCTCTCCTTAGAAAGGAGGTTTTGGCCTACCATCATAGCATTTGACCTGAACACTAATTATATGTTTGTGTATTTTTTTCTAAAATTGTATGCATAGTCTACACTTAATGCTAGTCAAATTTAAGCCCAACTTTCTATAACACTGTATAAGGCATTTCTTTACATCCTATACTTACTATCAAATACAGCCCAATTTCTGACTTTGTACATCAAATTTGCAAGCAAGCAACGCATTTTCTATACATTTTTAAAGTTCAACTGTTATAAAAGCTCTCCAAATCGTGTTTACCCCTTGTTATTTAGTGTCACGTCGGTAGACAACTCGCTGGAGTTTCAATCCACATCGCGTAAGTTTTGAGACAGCGTGGGACGCTCCGGTTGTAGATTGACATAGTTAAAGCATCAGAAACCTTTGAAAATATGGATCAAAAGGAGAGCATTAACACTCAAACAAAGAGCGATTTTGATCCATATTTGTCAGCGGCTCACCAGTAGACATTCAATAGCTGATGATTGTTCCCAAAATTTCGCCTCGAGTTTTAAGCTGATGGGTCTGTTGGTCTAATGGCTATTGAATCTGAATGCTATTCTAGAGGTAGACCCAGGACCAGAAATTGTGTGATAAGCACGATCATTTGTACCGTGTCTGAGTGTAATTTATCTATAAAATGTAAGTATTTAGAACTATATAAGTACGTTTATCAGCAGTCTAGTTACAATAGTATAGGCTTTGCCTAGTTTGGGATCAAATGGCCGTGTCTGAGTGTAAGATTATTATAATTTATACACATATCTTGATACAGGGCACAATAACTTCTTCTCCTCCAGCTCGATATTTCTTTTTTATGTGTTAAAAATCAACATAATTCATCACAGGTGATATGACTCCCCGTATCCAGTGGCTGGTGACCTTCACGTTGTGATAAATCCCTGGTTGATGGTCTACTCCGCAGCCAAAACCAGCGGATGTGATGCCTACGAGGTAGTATCGACCGTTTTCGAGCACTATTAGGGGGCCTCCGGAGTCACCTGGATAGAGAAGGGTTGTTTTATTAAGTGTGGTATTTATAATTATGTATTCTGTAAAGTTTGGGATATCGTCTAAGACATGGAACGTGCTTCACAAGTGTTTGTCAAGAAATCGGTTTGTCCGTCAATTGTTTGAATGTTCGTAGAGTTTTCTGCCATACAGAAGTATTTTCTTTTTAATTCTTAACGCAAAAAGAAGGGTTGATATCAGTTCAACGTAACTATGTGTCTCTCTATGGAATTATTGTCATTATAATTACAGTCATAGATAATCATAACTAATATAAAAACCTTTTTTTAATTGAAATTTGACTTGGTCGAGAGGGTTTTCAATTATATAATAATCAAGAATTCGAATCTCTTCGCAGCTCTTCGAATCTTCAAGAAGACGTGTGGGTTGGAGTAATTTTATTTATTTTATTTATGCTTGTTGCTAATTCAATCAAAATAAATATCCTTCAATTCTACGAAATGAGAGGACCTAGTTTAAATAACAAGGTTAGTAGTAGTAATTCGAAGCTACTATAGTTAAACCGCCGTAAGCTTGGCCCTCCTGATGGTTTACGGGACGCGGGGCGGGTGATGCGCTCGGCTATACATGACAAGATGTACTAACTCGATATCTTCAGATTTATTTGTTTGAGATTTAATCTACACACGATGTAATAAAAATCGAATTTATTTCCATGTATTATAATGTCAGTGTATTGTAAGTTTTTATGATTAATTGTAAAATTTAATACTGTAAAATAATTTTAATAAAATCACCTTATCTTCATCATGTGTATTATATTCAGATACAATTTCAAAATTTAAGTAAAATAATAAATTTTATTTATTAGAACTTTAACAATAGAACCTCTGTAAGCCGAACTTCAAGTTTTTAAATCTTTTTGTGACGCAGAGTCGGCAGATTATCCATGTTGCAAAATAATACCGTGTGTAGCAGTCTTAAGAAAAATAACACGTACAGCTCTGCTTTCACGTCAGTCACTGCCGGCGGACAGCGACGCACTAGCTAATTGGTTGAATGCACCCCCGCCCCGCGTCCCCCAAATCATCAGGAGGGCCAAGCTTACGGCGGTTTAACTATAGTTTGTACGTACGTTCATTACATAAGTTGTATACAACTTATGTAATGAACGTCTGTTTTATGGTGTCCTATTAACATTCGTTAGCAGATTGTCCAAATGCCCAAAACAATTTTTAAATCTATCCGGGGAATAAACTCGAATCTTTGCGAAAAGCTAGGCCTTTTAGTTGACTGCTTTGCAGTCAATCTAATGTACCGATTTTTTTTGTTTTTTTTTCAAATTTGAAAGTAGGCAAAAGTGTAATGAGCCAAGTAAATCAATTTTAGTGCCAAAGCTTACCTAAGCATGCGTCCTGGTGTCCATCTGAGTGTCCCGCACAAATCATCTCGGAGTGTATCTCCACAGAGATTTGTTTGATCCTGTGCCAGTTGATACACTGTTCTGTACCTGACAATAAAAAAAACACAAGTTAATATCAAAATCTATGCTAATTAATATTATAAATGAATGTAGCCTTGTCCGGCTCTGGCTGTTACGGTTGCAGGCCTTTCTGATGTGTAACATCTAATGCGGAGGGCGAGACTCTGCGACTTATCCTTTTACACTCATTATTTTTGCAAAATAATTACGATGTTTCACACCTGTCTCAATATTAGGTATGAAAATCACCATACCGTGGAGTAAGTTTTGATTAAAAAATAAAACAGCTAGTCCAGTGAACAAAATTTTAATTGTAGATTCATACTGACTGGCTTGTTGGTCTAGTGGTTATTGACCCTGACTGCTGCGCCACTGGTCGTGGGTTCGATTCCCACCTAAGACAAATAATTGTGTGAAGAGCACGGTCATTTGTTCTGTGTCTGGGTGTACTCTATCTATTATATGTATGTAATTAAAAATATATAAGTATGCTT
Source organism: Arctia plantaginis (assembly GCA_902825455.1). Lineage (NCBI taxonomy): Eukaryota > Metazoa > Arthropoda > Insecta > Lepidoptera > Erebidae > Arctia > Arctia plantaginis. Next base: position 1,240,676 of record CADEBD010001048.1, on the reverse strand, counting down.
ATCAGCAGTCTGGTTACCATAGTAAAAGGTCTGCCTATTTTAGGATCGGACGGCCGTATTTTATACTAATGTAATAAATGTTATTTAACTCGGTCTGTCTATTTGTTATGCTTTTATGCCTCAACTACTTAACTTATGCTCACACTATTTTGCATACGAAGTATCTGATATACGGAAAAGGAAATGGAAAATGTAAATAAAATAGAGAAGAAAGCTGCCGGTAGAAGTTGGTAATTAATAAATACTTACTTAAAATTGGGACCGTAGCTGATCTTAAAAGATTAGTCCCGGTATGACCCGTACTCGCATCAGTCTTACCCCATCCAGCTATAACCCCCGCTCTTCCCCGGAGCTCTATGTCCCGTTCAGGGAGGCAAATTGGAAGTATATGGCTAGTGTAGGTAATAGGCCGGGACAGCTTTAGCAACGCGATGTCGTATCGATCTGGTTGCGTTATTCGAAACTGGAATAGTGGGTGCAGGATCTTTTGGGTGACACTGTAAAACAAATAATAATTTTACTAACTACTAGCTTCGTTCGCGTGGCAATTGAAAAGTGCTGCCTCAGTGGTGTAGTACGGTACGCGACTGCAGTCCATGAGACCTCAGGTTCGATACCCTAAATTTAAATTTTCTAGGTTACTCCTTATATAGACAGCTTCCAGGTAGCATAATATTATCAAAATCGGTCGATCCGTTTTGAAGATTACCCGAAACAGACAGATAGGCAAAAAGTATTTAAACTAGTTTTTAGGCATAGGTATCGTGCAAATGACCGCATGAGCATGAAAAAAACCTGTTATTTTAACATTACAAACAGACACTTCAATTCTATTTATTTGTATATATGAGAGAGGAATATGAAGCAGAGAAAATGTATTATTTATCCATATTCTAAAACCTGGCGGTAAATCTGCATTTTTTATGACATAGCGGGCAAACAAGCTTAAGGGTCACTTGATGGTAAGTGAGAACTGCCATCCATGGATATCTGTCACCCAAGTGCGTTTTCAGCCTTTAAACCGTACACAGAATTTGGCCTCCAGTAAAAATTACTTAACGCCGGTTTTCATTGAGTAACACTCCGGTCGAGCTAGGCCAAATGTGCTGAGCTTCTCTTATGAATTCTTCCTTTGCTTCCTTTTGGGCTACTCAAAGAGGGGAGGAACCACCTAAATAATTTATTAATGTGCCCCTCTCATTGAACTAAAAGCTAGGTCTATACATAATGTAGCAAAAACTTTGTAGTCCGTTTATAGCTGAAAGTCAGTTTAGCTTACCCAAGTTTCCTTGCAGTGTGAGCTCCAGCGCTGGTGTCCAAAGCTCCTAACCACACTGCTATGTCTCGAGGTCGTGCCCGAGACACGCAGTGTGCTGCCGTTGCTACGTAATACCGTGACACTGGAATATTGAAAGCTTTTTTCTAAAGGAATATCTGGAGGAAATACTCAACCCCAGCAGCCCATTGCCTGTGTCGTTTCCAAAACCATTGGCTGAAATAAAGCTGCATTCAATTGAATTCGCTAACCTAAAGTACAAATCAATGAAATGTAGTTTATGTCATGTTCACACGTGATTCGTAATTTCATGATGATGGGTTGAGTAAATAACATACGAAACCGTAAGAAACAGACAAATGTACCTACAGTCTCCATCTATAGATTTTGTGGCATATTCCATCTATCAGCTTGGAACAGGTATCGGTACAGAAAACATTGGTAAGAGGGTTCTAACCTCCCTGAAATAGTCAGTTCTAATTACAGATATTATGACCTTGTTCGCACTTTGCTTATGTTTTTATCTTTAAATACACTCAAAAAGTCCCGTCAGGTAATACGTGTAGTTAAAGAATATGTTTGTTCTCTGTTACCTGAGTGGGAGAAAATTGTAGTTGCCAAAATATGTAGTTGATCCTCAACATACCAAGAACGCCTCCACATTGGAACTCCGAAATCCTCACGTGCGCCTGCCAGGGGAACTCTGCGAACCTCGCTTCGCGACCTCCAATTATTCTTTTTTGAATTATTTTGGTCGAAGATAAGCCGCAATCAGCCTTGAAATGATAACATATGTATGAATTCATGGTTTTTTAAGTAATTTCTATGTCTGGTATAAAAATCAAAGTTTTGTGACGAAGTATGTTTTTTTTTATGTAAGAAAGAAAAAGAAACATCAACCAATGATAAATAAGAGGCGAAGAGTCAGTAGTAATGGCAAAGTTATATAAAATTACCTGAGGCACGTCATCATCAGCCCGTCTTCTAAAGACGTTGGCGGGGACCACGCTGCGTTGAGGCACCTGACGGAGCTTCGGTGGAACCACTTTGTATTTCCAATCTGATGACGGGATGCTGTGATCAAAAAGATTACAAATGGTTCAAATACAGGTTACAGTAGTAATATTATTATTATTCTATTTTTTTTTCGATTCCATTATGTTTCTAAGATTTTTAAGATGTTTCTATAATATGATGATCTACAGGTCCTCTACAATCAAGGTTGTAAAATATTTAATAACTCATTAAGCGCAGTAGTAAAGTTTCGTTAGAAGTAGTGAATCGACGTTAGTAGTATGTTGTGTTAAAAAGCGTTACTACTTCTCTTGTTGAAGATCATCAATTAAGCTCCTATGACACCTGTACGTGAGTGGCAAAAACGGCTGTAGTTGAACGAAATCGCAACCAATAAATTAAATATGTACATATAAAACTAAATTATACTTATTATTGTTAGTTTGTATTATCTCTACCTCTCTCATCTATTGCTGTGCCCGACAGGGTCTATGATGATCTGATTTCCTATTTAAGTTACCACCTGCTCAGGTGGTAACTTAAAGATGAAATCAGAACATTGTGGAATGCAATAAATATATTAAGGACTCTACTCAAGTAGATTTGTATACATTTCAAGCCTGGATTTCCTCTGCCTCCAGTGTTTGAATGATTGCAAAGTCCATCGCGATGAAGCAATTCCTAGTTCAGGAATTTGAATGCCCATTTTTTAAAGATAGTTAAAAAAAAATAGAATTTGGCTGTCCATTTGTTTTTCTTGTCACTTCAGTACGATTTAAGAAACAAACCTATTATCCAGAACTTCATTTTTGTTCGGTTCTAAAGCGCAGCATGAAAACAGCCAGCTCCCTCCGCATCCTCTTACTCTGGTGCCTCCCTTCAACCAGCAGGTCAAAGATAGTGTGCAAGGTCTCACCTCCAAGCCTAAGTTGCAGGTGGTGGGGTATCCCAGCAGTGACGCTAGCATGCGACTGGTAAGGGCTGCAATATATATCACAAATTAAAAAAATAGGAAATTAAGAAATTGGGTAAAGAAAAAACGATAAAAACGAGTTTAAAAAACTGAATGTTTCCTGCTTCTGGGGAGGTTTCTTTAACAAACCGTTTATCAATGTACGTACTCGTATACTGCTGCCACTTGATGATAATCATCATAAAACTCATGACGACTGATGAATATGACTAAACATATTTGTGTTAATCTTTTTTTTTCACTTTGTCATTTCTATGTATTATAATAATATTTTCGGACATGTGACACACAACGCCATCTAGTTTCAAACTAAGCAGAGCTTATACTATGAAAGCTAGATTAGATTAGATAGAAAAAAAGGAAAAGTATTCTATCAGAATACTTTTCCTTTTTTTTGTAAATACATACATAATATACATAGAAAACACCCAAACTCCGAAACAAATATTTGCAGATCATACAAACATTTGGTCCGAAGCAGAAATCGAACCCGAGATCTCAGCACAGCAGTCGGATACGCTACCACTGCGCCACCGAAGCAGCAATATCTAATTTGTAATATAAAAATCTTATAATGCTATTAGTTTATCGCTGCATTCTGGTACAGTACAAAACATTTTAAAGTGAACTTGTAGTGGAAGAACGGACATTATCTACCCCTGCTAATAATGGCTGAACAGCAGATGTTGGTCTGGGTATGTACTGTTTTGCTTGAGAACTATAATTACGCGATTTGGAATCAATAGTTATCAGTAGTTCTGCAACTTTTCGCTAGATGACACAAGAACGTCTGTTTGGTAAAACTCGCTCAATTTTTTTTAAAATTAATACTATAATATAAATTAATTATACTACAATATAATTAATACTTATAAAAAATAACTTACATTCGCCAGCGTTCACGTGTCCAGTGACATTGAGAATCACTAATGGTATCAGTACGCTGAATCGCCATTTTGGATCTGATCCATTCCTTCTGCTTCTTTCTACTTTATCTGTCTCCTTGCTTATCCTGTAATGTATTAAAATAGTGATAATCATTGAACACAAAATGATAATAACTAATCTACTCTATTACATTATTACTCGAAAAGAATTGATTGTACCACCATTTAAGAAAATTTTAGGACCAGAGATATTTAGAATTTGTAAAACTCAAAATTTCCTTAACATTTACTCGATAGGGCTGAAATGATTCAGTCAGATCGACTAATCGACGAATTTAGATTATTATTCCTTTTTTTTTTACGTGCGGAAATCCCCTCGGATATCACCTATCGGTGGCATGTCGGACACGAACCGACTAAAACCGCACGCCGTCTCGGGTACTAATAGCCGGGGAACCAGGTATACCCTAGAAAGGAAGTCCCTGGTGAGATTATTACTCCTGAAATCGGGGAGGTACTATTCGGAAGCCCGCAAATTTTGTAAACATTCTTAAGGTATTTCTTAAAAAAGTATAGATATACTGATATTTTACATCCATGAACTTGTGCAATAAATGGTCTCCTACACAAAATTTCAACCCTTATTTCACCAATTTCAAGTATTATTGTCCTCCAACGTCCCGTCTATATTTATAACATAATACAGTTACATACAGGTTCATCTGAGCTGGATGTATACATTAACGGTATTTTAATTTAAATTAATGCCACATAATTTATTTAAACCGCTGCCGTACCTGTCTTGATTTTGGTGCCATGATGGTACCGCATGGTTCACCGCGGACATTGCGTTTGTCTGCCTCTGTAGTGGTATGACATAGCGCGTGCTGTCACTTCTCTCCGATGTAAGATGTTATCTACAAACAGAATAACATACAGTTTTTGACTTCATAAATTTCAATGTCTAATTTTACAGGTCTAGTATAAGGTGAACTGTCATTGTAAGACGTTAATTGGCAGGTCAACATATTGTTGCGCCAAAGTTGGTTCTAGTGTTGAGTCGTTAGTTGATTAAGAATCGAGAGCCGTACGAAAACTTGAGTCAACGCCATCTAGTGTCAAGTAACGCACAACGAACACTGCGCGTTGAGATTATATTTCATAACTAGTTGGTACCCGCGACTTCGTACGCGTAGAGTTTGAAAAGCGCTGCCTTAGGGCCGCCGTACGAAAATAAATGCAAATGTTTATAGTCTTCGAATTACTTTGTTAAACGTAAGTATGTATACAATACAAAAAAAAAAAAAGGAAAAAAAAGTATGTACATATAATTTGAATCAGTCAAGATGCGGGCACAGGGTTCCCAAATATCCTATACGCGCAAGGTTTACGTTCGGGATATTATAGGGCGGCTTTGGATGTCATCTGTGTCTGATCCGCAAAGAGCCAACGCCCGGATGCTGCCGCTACGATGGCCAGAGCGACTCTCTACACTAGAATGTCCAGCGTGTATGGCGCGTCCAGCGTGTATGCATACCCAACTTCTCCCTTCAAAATAAGAATTTTGAAAATCCGTCCACATATGACGGCGTTATATAGATGTATATTATCCGTGTGGTGACGGATTAAGAATACAGAGTGTCACCGCCCCTATTCATCCCGAGGGTGTCATAAGAGCCGACTAAGGGAGAAAAATACGCAGAACAACAGCACTGCAGAGAGAAGGAAAACTTGACACAAACCCTACACCAATCCGTCTGGCCAGCGTGGTATAGTAGGCCAAAACCTACTTTCTAAGGAGAGGCTTATGTCCAGCATTGGACTATTAAAGACTGTTGATGATATATACTCTATTGACAACCTCCTCCTTTTTGCAGTCGGTTAAAAATAGCCTAAGTTAGCCTTATGGTAGTTAAATATTATCAAAATCGGTCCAGCCCTTTAAAAGATTACCCGGAACGGACAGACAGAAAAAAAAATCAACTGGTTTTCTGGCATAGTTATCGTGCAAATAATCGTGTAAGCATGAAAAAAACATTATTTCGAACTTACAAATAGAGACTTCAATTTTATTTATTTGTATGGATTCCGATACTTGCAGCGCAAATTATTACTGGAAATTCCTTATTATCTCGAACACTCCATTGAATTTTAGGGATAATTCTAGTTATTTCGGCAGCCCTATAAAACCGGAGCGTGTTGGCCGTGAGGGCGAGTATTGTTTTACGAGACAGCGAATTAAAACCTACAAGATTTTCTAGTGCGATAAAGGAGTTATTTAGTTAGCATTGTTTATAAAAATGTGTGTTTATCGTGTGTTAATTTAATGAATTAACCGCCTACGTTTATTTGTCGAATTCCCGGCTGGATCAGTAACTTGATGTAGCCGTTTTCATGTAGCTTCATGGGCGTAGTCACGGTGGATCAGGGTGGGGTACTTGCCACAAGACCCATACGCCCAGAGCCCAAACGGCTGAAGTTAGAGACACTTTTTTGGATGGTAGATTTCGTGGTGTAGGTAGGTGAGCAATAAGAAAGTGTATTGGATAATTCGAATTATACATACGAGTACAGATACAGGGTGCTATAGGGTTGCACCAGGGACTTCCTTTCTGCACCAGGGATTTCCTTTCTAGGGTACACGTGGTTCCCCGACTACTGGTACCTGAGACGGCGTGCGGTTTTAGTCGGTTCGAGTCCGATATTGCCACCGGTAAGTGGTACCCGATGGGGGAATTGCGCACAGAAAAAAAAAGGGTGCTATAGGGTGTAATCTATTTGTATAAAAAAAAACCGGGTACGACCGCGGGTATAGTTTGCTAGTTTCATATTATTTTAGACTTCTGCCCCACCCTGAGCCCATGGCTAGCTACACCCATGTGTAATTTTTAATACTTGTGTACTACAGTAGTAGTGTGATTACTAGCACACATACATTTCATTCTTGAGATCAAGTAGTTAAGGATCGTTTTAGTTAAGATAGAATTAAGCACGTAGATTTAAGTATATGGTGTATTTCTTACATTAATGAGATATACTCTTTATTCTAAATATTATTACCGCTACTACACTAAATATTATAATAGACAACTCCCGCATTAGGAATGAATCTGTATGTATCATGTGTCGCGGGGGACTTTAAAAACCTTCATGAAACGGACACAAAGAACACCCAGACTCAGAACAACAATTTGTGGATCACAAAAAGTGTCCCCATAGGATCGAACCTAAAACACTCAGCGCAGTAAGTGGCAGGTCCGCTGAATACTACAAGTAGATACTAAATACCACAAGGTGCGCCGTACATGCATGGTAGTGTTGCCAGGTCGTGACATACAACGCCACCCACGCGTGGACCGTAGACTACCTTGGCCATTGCTTTAGACTTTCCCTAGCTCTAATTACAGACATTTTTAGTACTAAGAATGCAAATAAGCACACTGTCTAATGTAATGTGATCTGGAGACTCATGGCTTTCCCACGGTTACACGAGAACTGATAACCATCCTGCTTTAGTATATTTTATTATAGTGATGGCCATATGTAAGCTGAAACAAAGCAATATCAAAGTTACTAAAATATAATAATAATAATAACCTTCACTCATCTCACACACAGCTGTCTGATCCCAAACTAGGCAAAGCCTGTACGATGATTACCAGGCTGATAAACATACTTAAATATTTCTAAATACATACATATATTACAGATAAATTGAAAAAATATATATTGAAAAACTTTTATTTAGAAACACAAAAAAAGAAAATAAAATAAAATACAAAAGTGCTTAACAAGACTTTAAATTAGTGTAGCAGATCTTATTAGATAAATATTTAACGCGTTCCCCACACTGGGCAAGCCTGTATCGTGGGCCAGGAGTTTTATATCGCAAACATCGTGTTTACGATATAAAACTCCTGTACTTCACAATTTTAATGACACCCAGACACAGAACAAATCGTGTTCATCACACAAAGATCGAGTTCACTACACAAATATTTGTACTGTGTGGTAATCGAACTCACGACCTGCGGCTCAGCAGTCAGAGTAACTAACCACCAACCACCACCAACAGGCCATACAGATGAGGGGCGTTGGTCGCGCGTCGAACGCGCGTTTTATCTTTGTACAGTGTTTCTACGCGCGTTATCATCATTGAGTTCGAGTTTTGTAGTAATTAAAACTTGGCGTTTTATAAATAAATCTCTGTTTGTAAAATAGTCACCGCTGTGTGAAAAATGGTGTACGGGATGTAATTAATTGGTAGAATCCTTTTATGAAAATAATGTGTAGTCGTATTAAAATAGTGTCTAATGTGAACGAATCTACGGCAAACCAGTGATCTGAAAGTAGCTTATTACTGCGCAAAAGCGCACATCGGATCAGAACACTCATAAGGATCAAACATTACTTGAACAGAATGCTTGATTGTTTTGACACAATAGCAAATCGTGCAAGCTTTTCGTCTGTACATCGCCTTATCGCTAGGTGACTATATTAATCATTATTCACTCTCTTATTTTCACTAAAGTTAGTATATAATAATATTTATTTAATTATTATATCAATTTGTTAATATATGCAAATTAAATTATAATAAAAAAGTATTATGTCTTAAACAAAACAAATTAAAACAAAGTTTAATGTTACATTAGAATAATATATACGTGTTATGTGATAATGAGTTAGTAAGTGATTATTTATTTATATAAAAAAACGTAGTTCTTTGCAGCATTAAAAGCTAGAGAATATTCAGTGGATGGAGACACGTTTGATGAAAATGACTTAGTTCCAAAATACAACATAAACAGGGTTGCTGAGTAAGTCAACCTAAATACTTTAAGTTGTTATAGTTGCCATAATTTCTGTCAGATTTCACTATGAATAACATTACCCGAAACTCAACCATTTTTAAGATGTGGGACTATTAAGATTTTTATAAAAGTTGCCGAAATTTTGCCTATTTTTTTTTCATAAAATAAAAGGTATGTCTTTTATTTTATGTTTTTTTACTGTTTTGGTGTGGTTTATACACTGTTTTACAATTTCCATTACTAAAGTTGTAAACTTAACCGACTAGGCCGAAGTAGATGGTTAATATTAGCAAAAAAGAGTTTTTTTTTTCTTTTACGAATATTTAAAAAAATCTATGTCAGCTAAACTGCAGATATGTTAAACAGTACGTATTTTCAGCTATCTAACAAGGTATAATACAATAGGATAGTAGCACAATTCATAGAAAAAAAACTTAGACGAAAGGCCGGGAGTTTTAAGAATTAGCGTACAACCCGCTAGTACCTAGTTCAAAACTTGGCTTGTATTTTTGGACTGTTTCGTTTTCTATTCATGACGAACTATTGCTAACAGAACTTTGATTTGTGCTTCTGATACTGTTGAAGATGACGACCTATACGAAAGAGGAATATGCTGATATTCTGATTTGTTACACTACTCCCAATGCGTATACGCACGAGTCTCCCAACCAACTAATTATCAATCTTTCTCGCTTCTTCTATAATGCGCAAAGCAACGACCATCTTAAAACCTCATACCACGAATGAGATGAGATCAAGTGGTAAATCATCAAGTAAGTTAGTTAAATTTTGTACCTAAACCTAACCTTTGTGTTTTCGTAGTGTTCTCGCGGAGAAAAAAAGTGGTTTAACAATACCTATCTACACATTCAAACTGAAGCGTCTTTGTGGGCCCCTTTTATCCGCGTAATATTAGGATTTATCAGCGCTTTTAGCGCGAAAAATTAACGCTGTGGTAATTAGAAATAAAATTACGGGTCGTCTACATATACCTGCATTAACCATAAATCTGTAGAAATCCAATCTCTTCAAAGTATCTCCTTCTTCAATAACTTGTACCAGCGTAAAGTGATTAGGGGATAGGCTCGCAGCATTCAGAGCACACTACACTTTCCACTGTGAGAGTCTAAGTTCTAGGGCAACAATATTGGTTTAAGTTGTTGGCACCAATCAAAATCGTTGAATTATCTCGTTGCCTTCTTCGTCATCTTCATCAGGGAAACGTGATCTACGCAGATCAGATCGTCGCCTTGAAACAGAGCCGGTCGCTCTAAGTTGTCGATAGGCTGCGTCCAACAAAATAACTTCGAACACTCGATTTCCCTATCTATCTATCAGAAATGATGGCAACTATAACCCCTTAAAGTATTAGGGACGACTTACCCAGTGACCCTGTATTTGGAAGTATGACATACTTACATCGATGGGTTCTACGATTAGTCAAACAAAGGACAATGGCAGGTCCCCATACATAATTTTATTTGAACTGAAATGTTAGCGTTTAAATATCAAAAAATCCTTAACACTTGAGAATTTATTCTTGACCATTCTCATATCAAAATTACTTGCGAAAGAAGTCTAGAAAAAAAGATATTGGATTTTGAATGTTTCGAGGTTAAATACTAACATATTGTTAATGTATTGTTTGAAACTAGATGGCGTGGTGTGTCAGATAGCCGAAAATATTATTTTCATTGTTATTACAGTATATGAAATAAAAAAAATAAAAGCATAACATCTATTCGAGTTTAACACTAAATTAAACAAAAATAAATAACAAACGTGGTGAGTCCGGAACTTGACAGGATCTAAACCACAGATTAAGAGATATGTACTAAACGACGACGTATCGACATTTTGAAAATATCGATGTATGTCTATTTATGTGCCGTTATCAATGAAAATGTATTTTTCTCATTACACTGTGTAGTGGAAAATAACGTAACTATATTCTATTTCTTTAGTGTGTTTAAAATCGTTTAAAGAGAGTCAAAAATATTTTAAATCATTTCTAATTATGTTGATTCAGTCACTCTACCGTACGAGTGAAGACGTGGGCAGAAGCAAATTCATAATCATAATAGTGAACCTTCGGTAAATATTTCAGCCAAAGCTGTAAGAATCGATTATCGATAAATTGTTCCATAATATAATATTGCCACCACGCATCCCTAGTCAGTTATACGTGATGGCGAATCTGACATTACGTACTTAGGTCAAATAAAATCTTCAAAAATATCTTATCTCTTATAAGACTTATACAACACATGGTGGTGTAATGATAAATCATAGAAAAAAAATTGATTAAGTTTACTGTGACTCGATTTTTTAAACGCTTAAGTTTTAGGTAAATATGTTTCTGCCATTGTTCTTTTAGGAATTCGAAAATTAATAGAGCTTATTTATTGTCATTAATCACAAAACTTAAAGTACTAAAGACTTACAAGCAATTTCAAATCGATACAATCAATTATGAAATTTGCATATGACTCTCTATAATATAGTAAATATGGTAAGATATTTATGTAGTATCGTTAATGGTCTGCGGAAGTCATTTACCGTCAGGTGACCTGTACGTTTGCCCCTCTATGCCATGAAAAGATAGAGATAACAAAAGATGAGCAGCGAAACAAAACTATCCAATAGTTATTGTGCCGAATCCCAGGATTAAGTGGGTAAAGGGTAGGAAGATGTTAATACCTATTCTAAAAGCTATAATGAGTGCAAGTCATCTATAAGTCCTAATTAATCACGATAAAATAATTGAAAAAGGAAGATTTTTGATAAGTCGGATGTTTTAAAACAGTGAAGGCCTAGATTGCGTAATGAAAGTTTTCTCCCTTGATCACAGAACTTTGTTGTCCCTTTCGTTGGCAAAATTTCACAACCGTTGCTCCGTAATATATTAATATTTATTTGTTTTATATAGCCTCTTAAACCTTACAGACACTATTGTGACAGAGAAATGAAAAATGAAAACCGTCTAACAGTTGTAATTTAAAACACATTTTGTTATGTTAACTACGTGTGCTTTTAAGATTTAACAAAGAAAAAAAGTCGTTTTAAGATGGACTTTCTACACAGAATCCTTTGTATATTAATGTTATGAAAAGGAAAGTTATTGAGAAGTTGTATGAGCAATTTGTTTACGGATGTGTATATTTGTAGGTATGTGGAACGTTTTTATTAATGACTATTAGTAACGTGTTAAGAAGACTAATTTCTAAATGACTACAGAGAAGGGGACGAAACCTCAACGGTTTTTCTGTATTATTTTTATTTAAATATTTTTTAATTAATTGGTCATACTCAATGTTGTTCTCATTTAAATTTGAAAAAAAATCTATCTATTGGACAATTAACAAACATAAGTACATATACCCTATTCATAACGTGAGTGTCGTAAGACAACGCAGGACTACAGCACTGTAAAGAGAAGGAAAACTTTAAACAAACCCTATACCAACTCGTGTGGCCAGCGTGATATAGTAAACCAAAACCTTCTTACTAAGGAGAGGCCTATTTTCAGCAGTAGACTATCGAAGGCTGTTAATGATAATGATGATGTAGAGGTAAGCCGAGCCGTATTAAACGCCCACTCTGTCTAAATATTATTTTAGCCCCAGTTCCGTAGTAGGAGCAAGGCTTTTATCGTAATCGAGCACGGTGATAAACTGGGAGAAATTTGAAGAATATTGAAAGGAAATGTAGATTAGAAGAGAAGGCAATAAAGAGTAGAAAACGGAACGAATGCTAATACAGATGATTTGGGGAATATATCGAATTGGGGAATTCACTATATCAAAATATCGTTTTGATGTGTGCCAGTATATCAGTAGGACTAAAAGATAAATAGCTCGCGCAAGTTATGGTCGCATAATTTTTTTTTTTACATTTAGGATATCAGGGGTACGAAAATCCGATGGGACTTCGGATATCATTTCCGAGGTCTGGTCCCCAAGTTGGTTGGGGCAGCGCGTGCGTTGGCGCGGCTGCTGCCCAACATAAAGGGACCCGATGACTCCTGCAGGAGACTCTACTCGGGGGTTGTGCGGTCCATGGCCCTTTACGGGTGCCCAGTATGGGCGGGGGCCCTGAAGGCCAGCAACGTCGCGATACTGCGACGACCGCAGCGAGTGCTGGCCATCAGGATCATAAGGGGGTACCGCACGATCTCCTTTGAGGCGGCGAGTCTCATGGCCGGAACTCCACCGTGGGACCTGGAGGCGAGAGCCCTTGCGGCTCTGTACCAGTGGCGCAAGGAGGCGCGGGAGTTGGGTCGATTCCAGGAGATTCGAGAAATCGATGACCGGAAATCCCAACTCCGCCACGTCATCATAGGGGAGTGGAGGGAACGACTCGGGCAACCGAGCGCCGGGCACGCCGTCATCGCGGCGGTAAGACCCGTTATGGAGGATTGGCTCGAGAGGCGTCACGGGACCCTCTCATACCGATTGACGCAGGTGATCACTGGGAAGGGATGTTTCGGGGATCACCTGTGTCTGATCCGCAAGGAGCCAACGCCTGAGTGCCACCACTGCGATGGCCAGACCGTGGACACGGCTCTCCACACGCTGGCAGAGTGCCCGGCGTGGGTTGAGCAGAGGCGAGACCTCGTGGCGGCCATCGGAGTGGGAGTTCTCTCGCTCGATAGCCTGATTGCGGATATCGTGCGGAGCGAGAGTGCGTGGAACTCTGCCGTCTCCTTCTGCGAGCAAGTTATGCTCGCGAAGGAGACGGCGGAGCGGGACCGGGAGAGGTTTAGGACTCTCCCGGCCCGCCAGGCCCGGGAACGGGCCAGGTACCGCAGGCGACTCAGGCGCCGGAGGTCGCAGAACGACCTCCGTCCTCCATAAGCGCATGGAGGACGGAGGTCGTTCTGCGCATGACAGGTGAGGCCATCTGTCACCCTAGCAGAAGCAGGCCGGAGTGGCGGCGAGCGCGTTGCGAAGCGCGCTCGCTTCCAGGGAGCACAGGGAACATGGGGTTCCCACACGGGGGGGGGGGGGTCGTCTACTCGTCTGTAGATGACCCGAGGTATGACGGGGCACCAGGGACTTCCTTTCTAGGGTATACCTGGTTCCCCGGCTATTAGTACCCGGCGACGGCGTGCGGTTTTAGTCGGTTCGAGTCCGACATGCCACCGACAGGTGGTATCCGAGGGGATTTCCGCACGGAAAAAAAAAAAGAAAAAAAAAGGGGTACGAAAATGGACATAGAGTAATCATCTAGATGAAAACACTGGTCCCGAAGGATAGATGAATTTTTGTAGGGCTTTGAAGTTGGGATCGGCAAGGCCATACATTGGTGATGACTGTTAACGAGCTCTGGAGTCGTGGGTTCGATTCTCACCTAGGATATATAAATAATTCTGTAACGAGTACGATCATTGGTTCTATATTTGGGTGTAATTTATTTTAAAATGTATGTATTTGAAAATATAAATGTATGTTTGCTTTCCTCGATAAATGGGCTATCCAATAGTTAAGATTTTTTTGAATTCGAACCAGTAGTTTCTGAGGTTAACGCCTTCAACCAAACAAAAAAAATATTACAACTTTATAAAATTAGTATGGATAAGTAAAAATACGTGCACCGTTTTTGTATAAATAACAATGTTGTTGTTTTTAGGGTTCCGTATCTCAAAAGGTAAAAAAGGAACCCTCATAAGATCACTTTCTTATCCGTCTGTCCGTGTGTCACCATCGATTTTCTCAGGAACGGGTAGACCTAGCAAGTTGAAATTTATACCAGATCCTGAGGTCTATGGTCCTTATTAGTAGTATCAAAATCAAGGTCCTAAGCCAATACAATAAAAAGATATGGGCAAATTTTGATTTTCGTGAAAACTTGTAAGTACCAAAATCTACCTTAATTTTCATTATTTTTTTCAGAATTTTCTCATTACTTGTGCTGTAAGACCTTGCTTTTAACCAAAATTGTCAATTCTAGGTCAACCGGAAGTACCCTATAGGTTTTGGGTCGAAAACCTACATATATGGTAGTTTCCGTTGACCTAGAATCGCGAAATTTGGCAAAAAGAAACTTCTCACAGCACAAATAAAGGAATAATTCTAAAAAGAAAAAAGTTGAAAATTAAGACACATTTTGGTACTTACCAATTTTCGCAAAAATCTACGTAAAATCTGGGTAGGTACGGAACCCTCGGCGCACGAGTTCGACTCGTACCTGACCGGTTTTTTTTCTTGTTCACTAATCTTGAGTTTATTAGTAATTATTTCTATGGCAAAGCTTCAATCAGAACATGACTTTTAAAAAATACATCATTATAATCGATGACAAGACAATTTCTTTTGTTTCTTATTTTCAATAATTGGTATAAATTTAAACTTTTAAGCCTTATTTTCCCATTTTCAAGATTTATTTTGAGATAAACAGTAGCCTAACTCGTTCTTCCTTCCTTTATTTCTGTACCAAAATTTTTCAAATTGATTCAATGCTTTATGCGAGAAAATGTATCAGCATGACAGGACAGTTATTTTTCATATTTAGAATGTTAGTTTAATTTTTTGATATTACGTTATGTTATGTTACATTAATAAAATCATGCAGGATTTTTTAGATCGCATAGATAGTAAAAAAGGTTTTACAGCGCAGTTTTTAAATTAATCAACAAGTCAAACGCGTGAATGTGATGTCAAATCCCACATGTTACAAACATTTTTGTAGTTCACAGATTTTGACACTAGATTATTTACATCTTTTTTTATAAATAACTTCTCAAGTCATCCCGTTGTTTTTTACAAAATCCTTTCACAAGCGATTACCTGTACGTAAAAATCTACTCAGTAAAAGAGATTTCGCTTGAGTATTAATTCATTATTTTTTCCTGAATGTTTGCTAAATACTAGAAAGATATCAGTATGCCCGTGCTGGTAGCGGTAAGGGTGTAGGTGTGGTTGTATGTATGGGTGTTGGTGTAGGAGCAGAAGTAGGTGTAAGGTTAAGTGTAGGTGTATGTCAGTGCTTATATTGTGGAGTCCGAGTTCTATCAAATACACAGAATTGGGACTAAAAATAATTATTTTTATAACATCTCTAATTCTGTATATAAATGGTTGTGTCATAAATGGTCTCACGACCATATTGTAAGGAGTAAACCTGCGACCATTTGATCGAAAGTCCGAAATCGCACAAAGACTATTTTTTTCTTTCTACTACTACTACTACTTATTACGTGAGATTCAAACATAATTGTGGCCAAATTATATTAAGAATCGAATGTAAGTCCCTATTAGTCGATGTAGGTCAGTGGACACGGTCAAAGCATCTTCGGTGTAACATTGCTCCGCATCTAACCAGATTAAACTAAACAAGATTTCGAGGACCCTACACTCACCTGACGACGCCTTTCACTTTTAAATAAGAAATCACTTTCACTCCACAACAACTATAAGACTAATATTAAAAAGCACTTAAACAGAAAAAACGAAAACAAGCTTTTCTAAGAACAACCACTGTCGTCGAGATCCTCATTCGAAATGAACACGGCTGTAACAAAACGTTCGATTTTTAAATTTGATGTATTACTTTTTTTATGACCCGTTCGCTGGCAACGACTGTCAATTGCATACTGCCTTGTTTTCTCGAAACTGGTTGTGAGCTAGCAGCGGTCGCGCTGTCTCGATTATTATAGCTCTGGTTTTAATGTGATATTTCACGTTTTCGCATCGGAAAGTATGCTGTTGTGGAAAAATTTAATAAATAGCCTCGATGTGCTGATTATTTACTAGAGTTCCGTAGTTAACACAACGCTTCGAACACAATTTGAATTATAAATCTAAATTTTTGATGACCGGAAGGTGTTACAGTGCATTGCGGGAGCATTCTTTGTTTTTTGAGAAGCATTTACACTTCATTATTTTTAGATTACTTTTAAAATAATACACTCACAGACGGCCTACACTCACAGGGCGATAATGTACAATGGTAACCAGACTGTTGATAGGCCGACTGGTATATGACTAAATACAGACAAATTGTAGATAATTTACACCCAGATCAAAATAAATGATTGAGCTCATCACACAATTATTTATTTTGGTTTAGAATTGAACTTTGGCTCAGTAGTCAGCATCTCCTTGCGCTATGACGCACCGGTATCCCACGTATTCTTGTTTGGGACTATGGACAGAGCCCCCACTGAAGTGCAGTGTCTTCGCGACAGCTTTTGCAGCGGTCTTACCAGCAAGGGACTTACCCTTCCAAAGGAGACTATGTGCTATTCTCTTATTACCTTGATGTCCATAATTAGTTGTGAGTGCAACATTGTAGGGGGTTTGGGTCTCCGCCCATATTGAGGTCCCATATAGGGCCGTGGACTTCATGATTCCAATGTATAGTCCTGCAGGAGACTTCGGGATCCCCCAAATTTTGATAGTAGCACTGACATCGCGGCCGCCACTATCGTAACCTGAGAGGGAGAGTAAAAAATGAGGTCCGAAGTCCAATCAACAGTCGAGTATGAGTCAGATATTACCCAGATATTTCATCAAGAACTCGATGAAAAAACCCACTGGGGAGGATCCCCACAGTGGGTTTTTTTATCTCTGAATTTTGAGCCTTCAATATTTTCATTTCATTAGGTACAAATGTAGTGGAAACGGTTTTTATTTTTGTGCTATTAATGACTGTGCAGACTGCTGTTCAAAATACTTATATATTTTTAAATTACAACATATTATACATAAATTACACCTAGACACAACAAACAATCGTGCTCACTACACAATCGTTTTACCTGTGTGGGAATCGACCCCACGACCTCTGGCTTAGCAGTCAGGGTCACTAACCACTAAACCAATAGACTAGTTAAGGCCTGGTCATATAAAAAAGTTGTATTGTGGCCTCTGCAGATATTACGACCCAATAGAGAATTATGCTGTCTAGTATAACTCAAGCGCAATGTGAAGAACGTTTGACAGAGACAGAGTGACAATTATAGAATGTGTAAAAATAATAATAATAATTTTTCGCACATTTAACTCGCAACGCCATCTAGTTTTACACTGAGCAGAGCTTGTACTGTAAGGCTAGATTGATTGATAAAATACTTATATACTTTTTTTTTTGTAAATACATACAAAATATACATAGAACCACACATCATGATCATACAAACATTTGGTCCGACCTGGGAATCAAACCCGAGACCTATTTAGAAATCCGTGAGATAACGTATCGGTTAGGCTTGATCAGAGTAACCAGGGTTCAGCAATTCTTTATGATGATGTGATGAAACTTCCCCTTTCTCCTCTGGGGGAGGGGTTCGAAGTGTGGCAACGTCCTTGTGACTCTCGAGTTGCAGATGTTCATGGTCGATGGTAGTCACTTACCATCAGGTGACCCGTCTTGGCATTTGGTCCCAATAACGAAAAAATAAAACATTATTTTGTTACTTTATGAAATGTCTTAGATTAAAAACAAATTAAGGTATTTTTATGAATACCAACCTTATTTTGAAGTTGAAAGTATGAACTCGAAAATTTAACGATTCATCATATATTTTATGAGATTTTACTCTTGTCAGTCTTCTCGTCTGGCATGAATAAAATTATCAGTAATAATAATAATACTTTCACACATCACGGCGGTCTCATCACAAATTAGGCAGAGCTTGTTCTTGATAGCTAGACTTTTGATAAACAAATTTCAATAGTTCTAAATATATACATTTTATATAGGTAAATTACACCCAGACACAGAACAAATGATCGTGCTCATCACACAATTATTTGTCCTGGGTGGTAATCGAACCCACACTTTGGCTTAACAGTCAGAATTATTAACATCTAGACCAACAGCAACGTCATAAATACAAAGATCCCAATGGTGATAAATACCAATAAGTTGAAGGAATAAATATTATAACAAAATATATGTGTATTAAATTGGAATTGATAAATTTTTGGTATTGCTAAGAAATAAGGTATTCATAGACAGACGACAACAACAAGCAAACTACACGACGATCTTATAGGGGTTTCATTTTCCCTTTGGAGGTACGGGACTTTAAAATGATTATAAGACATTAGATTCCAATGAGTCAATAGATTTTTCCAGGATAAGAAGTCAGTGTACTGCCAAATTTTGTTCAGGCGTAATTGAGTAACAAACAACCATCTAAACTTTCATATGTATAAGATTCTAGCAATTGCCAAAAACAGCCGGATGGCGTAGTGGTTTGTGTATCGGACTGCTACGTTAAAAATCACGGGTTCCATTCCCGCTCAAGTCAAAAATTTGTGTGCATTTAATGTTTGATTTGGTCTGGGTGTATTCCCGTATATTGTTATGTATTTACAAAAAAACATTTTATATGTATTTTTATCAGTTATCTATTAATAGTACATGATCTGCTTAGTTTGGAGCTAGATGGCGTTGTGTGAATTTGGTTAAATAATATTATTGTTAAAAAAAACCTCTAAGGGAAAATTATTATTTTCTTTTTAACTAATTTAAGCACAACATCGAAAGTTTTTAAAGAAATGGAGTATCATAAAATCCTTTATTTGGAATACTTAACGAAAATACAGTAATGATGGCAAATAATTGTTGTGACGTCACCGGCGCCGGCGCATCAGAAACGCGTTAGTAAAGTGAAAACGATCTTTTATATACAGTATGTTGAATAAGATAGAATGATTAAATATACATGTGAACTTATTTGTTAATTATGAGATGACATGAAGATCTATGCCACCATATCTTCAGATAACTTAGGGTTTTATTGCCTTTTTAGATGGCGATAGATGCTCAGTACTGACATATACCCGTAAAATATTGCCAATTTCCACAAGCTACACCTACGTATAGGCGATTCTGCCATACATATTATAGAAATCAAATTCCTCAGTTAGGACCCATAATATTTTGTGGCCATGGTGTTACCCTGTTTAAAAGGGTGTATACCTATTTTACTTCATTTTGTCTCCCGCTTTGCTAAGGAGGGAAGCAGATTTATTTTATTTTCAACTCTTCCAATTTTCTTCTAATTAATTTCGTTGCGGGTTCCAAGATATTTTTTTTTTTGGGGCTTCTCAAGTGTCATAAATCGGTGTGTTCATGGTGGGTATGTGGGAGGGATTAATCCCATTAAAAGCTACACCTTAGGCGGTCGAGCTTTAGCCAGATGTAGACTAGACTCTAAATTAATCTTCGACTAACACGTAGACGCAAACGTGAAAAAAGCTTCTAGAGTTCTAGGTTTTATAATGGTTTTACACAAGCGAAAACCCCTAAGATCTTATACTGTATGTTTGTATGTTCTACCTTTAGTAAAGCGCTGTGATATCGTTAACTATATTCTTTTATTAAAAATTACTAATAACGACATCGACTGTTCGGAACTCCTACATAAATTCTTATTAAATGTCCTATCCAAATTAACATGCTTTAACCCACCAATGAGAGTAGCATCTGCCTATACCAACTATAGACAGAAGAGCTACGTAGTGCGAGCGAGCCGCAATTTAAATAACCTGTGCAAACAGTACGACTGTGATAGTTTTTCGACAAAATTGAGTTTAGTCAAAAGTTACTTAATCCAGACCTTTTTGTATATTTGCAATTTAATTGTTTTTTTTTCATTACTTTTAATATGTATTCTGTAATTAAGAAAGCGTAAGGTTTTAGCTGTAAGTCCTTCAGGTTTGTAAAATAAATAATTTAAAAACCGGTGTTAAGTAATTCTTTCGTTGCTTTTTATCGAGTGAGTGAGGGTAGCTTAGGTAAGGGATTGGGTCTTCCCAATCCCTTAATTCTAGACGGGGGAAGGGAGGACACAAATGGTGTTAAAGCACTTGTATCTATTGAGTTGCAAGTGTCTGTGCACCGTGGTAGTTACTTACCATCTTGTGACCCGTCTGCTAATTTGCACAACAAAAATGTTTTGTACAACAAAAAGCACAATATCTCTCCAGTTTTATTAAAAGTAGCTACTAAAGTTATTTAAGACAGCGGGGTATAAAAACGCACTTTTAAATATTCTGACTGCCTCAGTGGTGCAGTAACCTATGCGACTTCTGTGCTGAGGTCTCGGGTTTGTTTCGGAATTTGCGTGTTTTCTTTGTATAATAATAATCTTTTTATTTCGGAATATCCATAATAATTGGTTTAAGTACGTTATTGTAGGATTGTCGTGTCTGTTTGCAATGACACTCAGGAGACGGTTAGAACTACCACGTATCCTCTGCAGCAGTCACGATTGCTGCAAAACCGTCTGTGTGAGCATCGGCGAATATTCCAGAAGCACTGCACCACCGTGGCAGCCCTAACAGCGTCCTGAATGCATTGTTGAACTGGAACCGAAAAGCAATAATAGTCTTCTGCGTACCACTGGTCCAAAGACTGTACTGTATAATATGTATGTCTTTACGAAAAAAAAGTATCTAAGTATTCTATCAGTCAATTTAGCTTTCATAGTACAAGCACTGTTTAGTTTGAAACTAGATGGCGTTGTGTGTTTGATGTCCGAAAATATTATAAAAAGATTATTATTCTTTTGTATATGGAAATCGTAATTTCCATTGGTTTTGGTATATTTAAGCATTACTCAATCTATTTACACAAAAATATCTATTTTAGTACATACATCCGTATTCTGGATCACGCAGTACAAGTGTAAAACTGTACAATGTCCCGGGTTATATTATAGTCAATATTTACCTTCAGATGTATGCTTATTTACAACCTAATTACAAAAGTGACTAAAGAAAAAGCTAAAAAGAAAAAAAATGTAACATGATGTATATGTTCGCATTCATTATAGTCCAATATTTAAAAATTACTCGCGCCATCGGCCGGTGAGGTCATCGGCGCCTGCGCAGAGAAATTAGAAGTGAAATTGTGAACATATTATTATAGGTATATTATGGAAGACGAAAAAATATTTATTGTGGTTTATTATAAAATTAACAGTCGGCGGTAGAGCAACAGTTAAAGAACTCGGACTTCCAATCGAGTGGCTGTGGTTTTGAACCTGACCTTTTACACTATATTCAAATTTATTTATGGCGAAACATAAACAGAACAGAGCAATAAAGGTATCAGGACAATGCATTGTCATTATGTTCTACCAAAATGGGCATTTTTTTTTTTTTTGGACTAATCCCACCCACACGCCCACCGCTGTAACTCCTGTACACCAGGATCCACAGCAGTGACCCACGAACACACCGAGTTATGACACTCGGGAAGTCCCAGGAAGAAATTAAACTGTCTTGGAACCCGCAACGAAATTAATCAGAAGAAAATTGGAGGAGTTGGAAATACAGTAAATCCACTTCCCTCCTTAGCAAAGCGGGAGACAAAATGAAGTAAAAAGGGCATACACCCTTTTAAACAGGGAAGCACCACGGCCACAAATATTACAGGTCCTACGTGAGCTATGTTTGATTTCTATAATATGTATGGCAGAATCGCCTAAACGCACGGAAATTCACCCTAGTTGACACAAGATCCCCATAGTATACCGCCCCAGATGTCACCTGCAAGCTATTCAGCATTATATTACGTTCATTATACCAAAGACTACATTCCCAGAGGATATGATGAGCAGACTGTTCATAGTGAGAGTTAGGTGTTGAGCATTGACACAATGGTGACTCGACTAATTTAAATGAATAAAGCTTGCTCTTAAAGTTACCATGACCCGTAAGAAATTGAGCGACACAGTGATCCACCTCAAGCCATATCCTCGACAACCGTTCGCGAACAGGTGGAAAGAATTGGTAAAGATGGCGCCCCTTGGATGATTCATCCCAGCGTTGTTGCCATTCGTCTATGAGGTCGTTATAGACAACGGGCTGCTGTTGAAGCAATCTTGTAATTTTACCGCGATCCCGCGCGGGCATGGGCATACAAAATATAGTATTATTAATGCCAGGGGATTCTCAATCATATGTATACCAACTTAAATGTCAATAAAATTATTATTATTATTATTATTATTATAGTATTTACTTTAGTTACAGGGGTCCGTGGGTGACGACAGTCACTTACCATCAGGTGACCCGTCTTCTAGTTTGCTCCCCCCCATATAAAACCATATACACCATAAACAAAAGTAAGGTTAGGTAAGATCGTGTTCAAAAGAAAAGTGTTGAACCCACGTTATACTGTCGTGCGTCAACAAGAACGCGCAATTGTTTTAAGTTGCATATTTAAAGTTGTTTACTGCACTTATATTATTTAAAAATTTTAAGCACTAATTGTAACATATATTGGCGGACTTAATGCCTTAGGCCATTTCTCCCAGTCAACCATGGAGTGTTGTGAAAATAAAATAGTAGGTGCAAACTTAGTGAAGAAAAGTTAGAGAATATAAATATCGGCACAGACGTCAAAATTGTAGAATAAGTTGTTATATACAACTTATTCTACAATTTTGACGTCTGTGTCTATCAAAAAGATTAAATTTTGCAACATTTGTTATTTATGCTCGGCTCTTCTCGGTCCAACCAACCAAATAAACGAATCAACTCTTCAACTTCATACTGGTGCGTACATACGGAATTAGCACCAATATTAGTATAGATGAGTATTGAACTTGAACTGAACTACCTCAACGCTCATTCTACGCCTGAGAGGAGCTCACCATAGGAAGGTATTGCACCTAATGTGCCATCTACGTGCGGCCCAACGGTTGTCGTTCGAAAGTATTCTAGCTTAATAAATGTACGAGGCGTGCTCTCGACTTCGTTATTAAAATAGAGAATACAGTCCCTTTCTATTAATAATTATGTAAAACCCTAACGTACGTTTGACGCGCCGCCAACGCCCATCGTCTGATCATAGCCAAAAATGTATTTTTTTAACATTTGAACGCGTTGATGTCTTTTGTATGAGGGCTCAAACAGAAGCGCCGTTAGGGGACACAACTAACAACGCGTTGATGTCTTTTGTATCAGGACCAAAACCATACTTTTAAGTGCTAGCAATATAACAAGTGGCGTGCAATGGGAGAGGCCTATGTCCAGCAGTGGACTGCGATAGGCTGATGATGATGATGATGATGAATAAAACATCCAAATACGTAAGCGTGACTAATATAATATTCGGCAAAATATGGGTGTTCGTCTCTGCCTACCCCTTGGGGTATATAGACATGAATATATGAACATGTCCACTTTATGTGCATTATATGTTTTTTAAGTAATTTATACAAAATAATATAATTATGTTTTATAAATTTAAAGTTTCATTTACAGGCCAGTTAACACTGACATCTCACGGCATTACATTGTACTAATCAATAAAAGAAATCTGCATCTCTACGTAGAGAAGGCTTTCTTGCAATTGTACAACTTTAAATATAGATGGCACTGTTCAATATAGAATTGATCTCTACAATGTATGTAAATCGCTTTAGATTATTTTTTTGTAGAGTCGTTGTGAAAGTGTATGTATGTAATCAAATTTTAGTAAGCAACTCGGTAAAGTCATGTATTCAATAGTGGCTTGTAAGGCATTCTAACTAATATAAATACGAATGTCACATTGTTTGCTTGTTGCTTGCATTTTTATAGCATCATCATCATTAACAGCCTTTAATAGTCCACTTCTGGGCCTCTCCTTAGAAAGGAGGTTTTGACCTAATCACAGACGGGTTGGTATAGAGTTTGTGTCAAGTTTTCCTTCTATTTGTAGTGCTGTTGTCTGCTGAAATTTTGTATACATATTGTCAAGGGTGCAACAAAACGTTTCATTTAAGATACATTTTTATATTTTTTTAAATATGAAAAGTATCTTAAAAAAACAGCTACAAAGGCAAAGGGGGGGGGGAGGGTTGGTTTCAGATGGTAATTAAATTGAGAATGGAACTTGAATGTAATGAATGAAGCACGAGACCATTGTTCGTACATTAAGTATGCTAGTTTGTAACTTTAATGCCATGACATTTTGAACGCTAAAATTATATAGTAGATTATGTCTGTTATGAAGACAGTTCAAATTTGGTTCCCGTCTTCACTAAACCTAATTTACCATTGAGAGAGAATAACTTCTCAAAAGTATCCTTGTTTACGGCTTAAATGGCATAAATAATTGCAATCATTATAACAGAGGTTAGAGGTAATAAAATAAAATAAAAACTTTCATCTTTATGATATTATAATGTTTCCTTTCAGACACGTTTATGAGCAGATCATTAACACTATATGTAGTGATGTAGAGTTACATACATATATACACTCACGGCTGTATCCTTAGAAAGGGTAGACAGAAGCCTGTTAAATATACATATTTTGTCAACTATAATTTGACATCATTCATGTAATATTGTATTGTTGTATTTCTTTGGAGATAAAATTAAAATGAAAAGAAGGAGGCTACCCCCTTGAAAAGAAAGTGAGTAGGTAACAAGAGAAGTTATAGAAGAAAAGGAATATAGCATATACATATGAATTTAGGCAACAGCTGGAGTATCGACGGGTATATTGGCCTAGTGGTTAGTTATCCTGAGTGCTAAGTCAGAGGTCGTGGGTTCGATTTCTACCCAGAACAAATAATTGTGTGAAGAGCACGATAATTTGTTCTGTATCTGGATGTAAGTTATCTATAATACGTATGTATTTAAAAATATATAAGTATGTTTATCTGCATCAGAAGGGCGTGTGTGAGATGTGTGAAGGGTATTATTATTATTATTGACTGTAATCAGAAAGCCTTCTTCCTATTATGTTTAATAGATGTAGAACAACTTTGACTCTACATTACATTTTTTTTCTAGGGTGTATTGAGGGAGAATGCCAAATACAAAAATAAAATGTAGGATGAATTTTATGCCGGCAGAGAGTAAAATTCTAACTTTATAAATCTATTACTTTTTAACTCCATCTACCTTGTCTGTGTCGACCTTCCTTTCTTGAGAATCTTTTGGTCTCATTGGCTGTTTCTCGAGACTGTGTTTTTTTTTACTTCTTTATACTTCTTCTACCAACAGTTATCTACTTTTCCGTCCTTCTACGGATCTCTTTGTTTCTTATAATATTTAGGAAAACCAAATGCAGACCTCTAATCCGCACAGTTTTTAAGCTAATATTCTTCAATATCAAGAATAATAATAACTTGTCGTCAAATGATCTGACGTCAAGAAAAAGGTCAAAGAACATTCAAAATAATATAAATATTAAACATTGAGTTGCAAACATTAATTTATTAAAACTCTATTCATTTTAAAACCGTACTGAACAAATCCAATATTTAACCATTAACCTTTGACCCATATGGGTCGCAGGTTCGATTCTACTACTTATTACTACTACTGACGAGAATATGGATAATCATATATACATACATACATCAGATGTTTATTATATATTTACAAAAATCTATATGTTTGTATGTAAGATAAAGTTATGCTTAGTTGTTTTAGATATTGCTGTAAAGCATATCCCAAAACTTTATTAAAAAAAAACTGAAAAGAAAAAAATGACATAACTCCAAACTTAACGCAAATAGTCCTCAAATCGGATCTGAAAGTGTTGCTTTCAGGTCGTTTCATCAAAAACACGAGCCCACTATCACTAATCACCGATGTTACATAAATGAACACGTCACTACATGCATTTTTATATAACTGTACTGGAACAGCATTGGCGGGCCTCGGGCCGCGCCAGTAGCCGCCCGGCCGTCGCGACAAACGCACGTACCACCGTACATTAAAAAAAACTATGAAATACGAACAAAAAAATAAAATATAAAGACAAAAAATCCGATTCAAATCATGTACTAAACACATCAACAATTATTTAATAATAAGTAGTTTTTATTTGAATATGTTATGAAAGTGAAAACGTCAGAGCAGTGACCGTACCAACATGTTGAGCGAAAATGGATGGAAAGTGATTTTGCTGGTGGTGGTATCTGTTGCCGCCGTTGAACCGAGCCGGGCGCTTAGCATAGTCTACCCAAAAACGTATAAAAACGTTATGTTCGTGCCAAAAAATTATTTACGCAGACCCAGAAGTCGACAGTCCCGGGTAATATTCTTGGATGAAGACGAAAACAACCAACCGTTTGGCAAAGGAGAAATAGACCTGACTCAAGACAAGAACTATTCGAAGATCAAATTTGATGAATCGACGGATTATGAGTTTACATCACCGGGTGATGAAAAGAAGCTGGAGGAGCTGCCTTCAGGGAATGAGAGGTTTTACGAGCCTTTGCCTAGATATCGTACTTATCAAGGGTTTCCGCAGTATTACCATGGAAGATTTGGCAGAACATACGCCCCGAATTTCTCCTTTGATCCTTTTCCTATTGGTCCTGTTGCCTCTTACGCCCCAGCGGGGCGGAACGGTTACTATCCTGGCTGGAAGCCGAGGTCTCCTCGTGTAGTGTTCCCTTATGCCACAGAAAATGTAAATTCAGTGCTTACGAACTCTCACGCAGGTCCAATACAGGATAATGTTGTGTTTCGTGAACAAAGTTTCGGTTTGAATGACGTTGGTGATGAACAACAGCTCCAGGATATTGGGACGGGATCTGGTGATGGATTCGCGGAGAGAGGTGAGTCGATTGTTTTGGAGAATACGATGAATTAGTGATGAGATTTCAGTTATTATTCATAAGTTATTGGTATGTTGGGTGTTTTAAGCGGAAATATTTCACATTAATATTTTAGAAAATGTATGATGGTACTAGAAATTCTATGTTTAGATGCACGACTCATTTATTAATAAAATTGGCATATTTCAATAATAAAATAATATCGTTAGTCATTTGCGTTTAGAGCCAATGTGCCGCTCTCAAAGGCAGAAGCATGATGTTTTATAGCCTGTTTTATGTCTTAATAATTGTTTTATTTAACACAAAAAATATCATTAGAATCTGACTGATAGTTTTTGAGATTAATGTATTTAATCAAACAAGCAAAGTACAGATATAATATAATGCTTATAGTGCAGACGTAGAATATCCTTTGATATATTTACAGAACTATTTAGATCTCATTGTAAATTGTTCTGGACGATGTAGGACGCACACTGATATATATTTTTGTATCACATACATATTTTACATATAAATATCCCAACTTATATACACGGACAAATTTATGCTTATACGAGTATATATTTGAAATGAGATGGAATTGAACTCATGGCTTCTGGCGTTAAGGTCGAATTAAGCATCACTTAGATTCTTAGTAGCTTTGCCCGCGGCTCCGCACGCGTGTATGATGGTTTAGTATAAATAAGATGGCGTAAGAATTTTTAAAATCGGTTAAGTGGTTTAGGCGTAACAACATTAAAAACATACAAACAAACGTAACAAGTATCGATTGAAATAAAACGTTATTAATGTATAATTTTTTACTTTACTAAAAGTATCACTGACTTCTAGGTACATTGTGATAAGTTATAACCTATATTCTTCATTCCTTAATTTTTAACTTCAAGGTTAATATTTTTCTTATGCTTTTAATGAGACAAAACGGGAAGTATACCTTCCTATATATCACAAAAAAAAAAAAATTGAGTTCGTAAATGAGAGAGTTCTGAACTGACAAACAAAACAGTACAATGGAATTGACAACCTCTTTCTTTTTTAAAGTCGGTTAAAAACTATAAACAATTGTATAATATAAAAAGTCAGTACATAACAGTTTGTGTGAAGTTTGAACTTAAAAAAGAATCGGTAGACATTGTTACTTCTTCTCCTAACATTAGAAAGCAGAAGATCGCTTGTATAGGATGCCTTATTTGTCAGGTATTACTCGTACAACTTTACAAAAAAAAAAACTTCCTTTCTAAGGAGAGCCCTATGTCCATCGGTGGACTATTAAAGGCTGTTTATGATGATAACTTAACAAAGACTAGACGAAATGAGCTATTTCTTTACTTTGTATGTTAGTCATAGATCAAATTAATAACGAAAAAAGAAATTTTTTTTCGTTAAGTACTGTGAGGCCTCTTTTTTGTAATTTTGACAGGGTATGAAATTTGCTTAACAAGAGGTGCAAAAATCTCTTCACATAAATATATACCTACATAGATTCATTACACGCACATCACATCACAACAACAGCCTTTAATAGTCCATTGCTGGACATAGGCCTCTCCTTAGAAAATAGGTTTTGGCCTACTATACCACGCTGGCCAGACGGGTTGGTATTGGGTTCGATTTTCTTCTCTATGCAGTTTACATCCTTAGTCGGCTCTTACGACACCTACGTAATGAATAAGGGTGGTTGACCCTCCGTATCCTTAATCCGTCACGAAACGCATTGTTCGTTTAGAAAACTTCTTATACGCATGACCTAAATTACATGTTACACAACCCTCCATCTGTAAAGTTTTCACGCTTAAACAGCTAAACCTAATTTCAATGAATTTTAGTATCAGACAGATAACACTTAGAAAAGAGAAGGAAAACTTGAAACAAACCCTATACCGACCCGTCGGGCCAGCGTGGTATCGCAGGCCCAAATTCTCCTTTCTAAGGAGAGGCCTATGTACAACAGTAATAACTTTGAAAAGGATGCAGCATTATACTAACCTTGGCCTACTAAGAAAAGATACTCTAGATCAATTTTGTTTTCTGCTTGCTTAATCTAATTCTTCAGTTGAGGGGTGAAGGGATGGAAGTGGGTTTAAAATAGAGTCTATAAATAAATATAGAATAACTCTACATAAGTGAAACCAATGTCACAGGCAATTTTGATATTATTATGAAATGTCCTCACTTTTCGAAAGTAAGAGCGTTATATAACACCATTTATGTTTATTCTATTCATATAGAATGCGAGACTCTAGGCAGAGATAGTTTCTGTTTTTTAGTATTCTTTGTTAAGAATATTTTTTTTAGATATTTGGATATTGATAACATTTAAAAAAGTTAAAGTGAGTAGGTTTGATATTCCTATCCTAGGAATACCTCTCTGCAGAAGAAACATATAAAAAAAATGTAACAAAATAACCTCACACAAATCACTCACGGCCGTCTGACCCCATACCATGCAGAGCCCGTACTATGGTAACCAGACTGCTGAGAAACATACTTATATATTTCTAAACAGATCATATTATAGATAACCTAGCTTTAAGCTGTACCCTGCCAAGCTTTGCTGTAGTAAATTGTGGTTGAATTGATGAGAAATTAGAAAGAAAACTGACGCGAAAAATAGATAAAAATAATCTTTGAAGCGAATTGTATATTGTGTCAAAATTTAAGTACAATCGGTGCAAAACTTATTGAATTTTTGTAGCGTACACAAACCGACCTAACATTTGACTGACTGCACGGATGGCGTTGTGTTTTAAGCGGTCGCCATACCGCTTTCTATTACGCTGAGTGTTGTGGGTTCGATCCCCACAAGGGACGACACTTTGTGTGATCCACAAATTGTCGTTCTGAGTCTAGGTATTTTTTGTGTCCGTTTTGTGTATATTTGTGTTTTGTGTATAAAGTCCCCCGCCACACAGGATATATTCCTAATGCGAGAGTTGTCTAAAAAAAGCATTACAAAAAACATTATATATATAAACTATACTCAGGCATATCACGCAACCAGTTTTTGTGGGGGGGGATTCCAACCCATGACCTCTGGCTTAGAAGGTAGAATCACTTATCACTAGACCAACAGGTCCGTCCGGGTACGTAACACCTATTTCTTCCAGCTACTACTATCTTTATCCAGTTTACCAACTCGAGACATGTGGTATCTTAGTCCTATGTATGAATTAAGATCTAAAAATTAGTCCGGTGTACAAGGAGAGAGAGTTAGGGTAAGAAATAGCTGCAGATGGGGAAACGGGATTAAGCCTGGAGGAAATCAACTGGTTTTTAAGAGGCTATCATATAGGCGTATTATTACATACATTTGGGTTATCTTGAATTATTAGAGTAGCCGTACAATATTATACACACAGTAGCTTGTTCTCATTGGAATAAAAACAAAATAAATATTCAAGAATTATATAACAAAAACCACAGCCATTTTCAAACAGCCACAGAGAGACATGCGACCGCGCAGTTTGAAACCGTAGAAGTTATCGCATGAATCGTTTTTCAGCACAAAATTATCACACAATTGGTAAAAGTCCTATTGTCAAGGGACGCGGAGTTAGTTCATACTGGATACGGTAAGCGGTAAATTGTTAATATATTCCATATGAAGTATCAAAGCGGTCAAACATTCTTGGTTCTTTTTCAATTTTAGGGTGCCGTAGCTCAAATAGCAAAAACAAAACCCTTATATTTTCGTCATGTCTGTCCGTCCGTCCATCTATCCACACTATATCTCGTAGACTATTAGTGTTAGAGACCTGTAACTTCACTTAACCTCTCGACAGAATCACGAAAACAAAGTGATAAACTGAAGTCTTGAAAAATATATTTTTTAGGGTATCTCTAGTACCTCTAGAGTGGGGATGTTATTTTTCATATTCATCCATCCCATGATGTGGGGTGTCATATATATATATATATAAATAAGATATATTATAAATAAGACAGGTCTGTCTTATTTATAATATATATAAATAAGACAGACCTGTCTTTTAAAAATAATAAGTCTCTGTAAAGACAATATTTTGTCCTTTTGTGAGATATCAAGCCTTAAAGCGCCGACATTTGTTACAGTCAAGTGTTTTCCCCCCTCCTAGCTAGCTAAACGGAAGTATCAGAAGTCCGAAAAAAGTACCGGTAGTAGTATATATAACAACATTAAAAGGAAAACTACCACAACTAAGCAGGAAATTAAACAATGCATTCAAAAGCTAATGAATTATAGTAGATCTTCAGCCACCAGACAATCTTTACATTTTTTTTATTCTATTTCCTTTTGAAAGCATTTATAGTCAGTACCTCCAAACCAAAATACGTATCGTATGAAATACGAATCATATCTAGTGTAACTACATCTTGGTAGAAGAGGCGAAAAGGAAGCGCACGACTCCCCGCATTGCATTCAACGACAAAAACTTACTAAGCAACAAGTTTGAGCAAGTTATGGTATTGTGAAATAGTACGTTTTGAAGTCATTGCCACGAGAAGTGCGTTCGATAGTTTTTTAGTAGTGTGCTTTCTTTCCGTGCATTTGAATCGACAGATGTCGAAACTGTGTTGAATTTTGAGCAATCGAATTAAGTTTTATATTATTCAGAGTACTGTTCTTATGTACATCACAAATAGTATGTATTATTTGTACGTCCGTCTGTCTGTTTGTTCCGGATGACCTTCAAAACGGCTGGACTGATTTTGATATTATTTTACTACCAGATTTTGATATCTATAAAAGGAGTAACTCAGGCTATTTTTCCTCTCAGAAAAACCCTATAAAATTTTGCCCGGTCCGGGAATCGAACCTGAGGCCTCATGGACTGCAGTCGGTCAGTACACCACTAAGGCAGCGCTTATCAAACTCCATGCGAACGCAGTCGCGGGCAGCAGCTAGTTTATAATATGTTTGAATTTAGAAATATATTATTTTAGGTATATATAAGTCATAGCACAGGCTCCGCCTAGTTTAAAATTAGACGGCCATGTTTGTGAAATGGGTTAGACGCTTATTTTTTTCATGATTATTGAAAAAGAAAATAAGGTGATCAATATAGAAATAACATACTTTTGAATTGCTTGAAGTTTTAATCAAGTTTCACGTGCATTGGTCGCAGGCCAAAGTTCAAGTTTAGTATCATCAAATTTAAAGTGTTTTTGCTTATCTTGATGGAGGTTCATTGTTATATAGTTTAATGAATAAAGGTCTTATTTTGGGCCGTCATTTATCTATTTATTAATTTAAAAAGAGAAATAATTGTAGTGGGAATACATTATATGAAATACTTTAATATACGTAGTACTTACTTATATATTCGGAGGAGTAAATATAAAGTTAAGTGTACGAGGATATTGTTTCAAATAATGTGTTTTTAATTTAAAAATTATATGGCTTTGATGGAGCTGCACGCATCGTATATTTATAATTTTATATTGACCTACTAAGGTACGGAAAGTCTATATAATGATAGTGCTAGTTATACTGGTAAATGAAAAAATTATTACCTTAGAGGACATGGTGTTTTATGTCTACTATCTCGTAAGTAGGAATGCTGTATTTCGTTAAGGGTTGGTAGAGAAATGTGGCCGATGGGTGACGTTCGCACCCGAGGTCGGGATTGGTGTCAGGTCAGTTACCTAATGCTTGTATGAAATAATCTATGTTTTTGATGGTAGGCAAGTAGCAAAATACCAGACTGGGTTTGCGTCGGTAAGAGTCACATAATTCTCTCTGTTCTAAAAACAACCGGTCAGGTACGAGTTAAACTCGTGCACCGAGGGTTCCGTATCTACCCAGATTTTACTTAGATTTTGGTGAAAATTTGTAAGTACCAAAATTTATCTTAACTTTCAACTTTTTTATTTTTTTAAATTATTATTTTTCTTGTGTTATAAGACGTTTCTTTTTGCTAAATTTCGTGATTCTAGGTCAACTGGAACTACCAAATAGGTTTTCGACCCAAAACCTATAGGGTACTTCCGGTTGACCTGGAATTGTCAATTTTAGTTAAAAGCAAGGTCTTACAGCACAAATAAAGAGAAAATTCTGAAAAATAAAAAAAGTTGAAAATTAAGGTAAATTTTGGTACTTACAAGTTTTCGCGAAAATCGAAATTTTCCCATATGTTTTTATCGTGTTGACTCAGGACCTTGATTTTTATACACCCAGTAGAGACCATAGACCTCAGTATCTGGTATAAATTTCAACTTGCTAGGTATACCCGTTCCTGAGAAAATCGGTGGTGACACACGGACAGACGGACAAGAAAGTGATCTTATAAGGGTTCTTTTTTACCTTTTGAGACACGGAACCCTAAAAAATGAAATAAAAATAGTAAAACTCCTATGTATAATATACCCATTTATGAACAATACTCTAAGAATTATAATAACGAGCTCATTTTCTTTCCGCAGTGTTGCTATCACCATTTTTAGAGTTGTCAACGAAATAAAATAGAATCCAATAACTTTTTTGCTATAAGGCGAGCGTTCGTGTTATCGGCAAAGATCTTAAAACAAATCAAGTATAATAGATTTAAAATAGACTTTAGCTGTGAATTATAAAGTTTAGTCTTGATTGTGTATTTTTTGAAATAGAACTCTCGGCTACGTTCGCGTGATAATATGTTGCGTGTATTGTGACGTAGGGAGTGAATCGATTAAAATGGTGATTGTTATTTAGAATTACTTTTACTAGTGTTTTAATAATTTGTAGTATTTGTGTTCTATATTCACATAATAACTCTATTTATTTTTATATGCTACATCTTATCTCTCGCTTTTCTGCAATCTGTGGAGGTGATTTCGTTAAAATGAAAATAGTAAAAATTCTGTATTTACTCAAAGATTTACAATATTTTAATACACAGTTGATGAAAATTTACAAATTTTCTTTTTGACATGTGGAACTCTGCTTCTTAAACTTGGTGCATTACCTGTAACTTAGAGACAGAGTTCAGCCTTACAGATTCATTTTAAATTAATTCTGTCGGAGTTGTGTCGTTAGGTATATAATATATAATTGGATGTTTTTATTATACAGACTTAAATTACTTACTATATATTGAAGGTGGTGTATGTGTGTGTGTGTGTGTGTGTTTATACGTCTGAGTGTGTATGTCAGTAAGAGTAAAGGAACGGCAATGTGAGGAGCGCTTGATTTGACCAATAACCGAGTTGCTAGATGTTAGATGTTAATTTATCCTACGCGATCACTGTAAGTCTAGTTTCAATCAATTTGATTCAATTCAATTCTTTAATTTGCTTAAACGTGATAATTAAAGATGGTAAATACATTACAAAACATCCAGCACATTTGCCATTTAACTCATGACATGCAAATCACTAATAATCTACTTTACAACAATTACAATATACTCGTAATACAAATACAATAAAATACAAAGTAACTTAAATTACCAATGAATTATACATTTATTACGATAGATCAATCATCAGACAAATTAATAACTCCATAATATTATGTAAATTTATAATTTAAATTTACGTAAACAGAGTAGAAACATCTGTCAACAAGCCATCTGAACAGTTGTTCATTGAACTTGTTAATAGGTAAATGTCTGACATCTTCGGGTAAGTGATTGTAGATGCGCACTGACATTGCATAACTATTCCGACTACAGTTTTCGGTTTTTATTGGCGGAAGAACAATTATTTGGATATCGTGTATTGAATTTTTACATATATTTCTTCAAAATAAATAAGTAAATGTTTTTTTAGAAAAATACATGTTTCATATATGTAAAGACATAGTAGAGTCAACAATGAAAGTTTATAGAACAGAGGCTATAGGTTATCCCGGGAACTACGTTGCATATTGCCCTAACATAAGTTGCAAATTGCCCTAACAAAAGAAGCGGGCCGAGTGTGGTCCCCTGAGGCACACCTACCTTGTTGTATCTAGCGTTCGATTTAAAAGTCATTTCTTCATTTTTTGAATTAAAGTTAGTGACTGCCACGAATTGGGTCCTATCATTGAGATAGCTTTTTAGCCAGTCTTGTGCCGGACCACGTATGCCATATATATCACACTTCTGTAGAAGTAATTCGTGTTTTACAAAATCAAACGCCTTACTCATACCGAAAAAAATTCTGTTATATGTTTTTTTTTTGTATTTATACTTTTAATTATATTATTAATCAGTTTAAATGTTGCAAGTGTAGTTGATTTTCCTTTTAAAATCCGTGTTGTTCTGGACAGATAAATAAAAAAATATTTTAGCCAAAGTGGGAATTAAAGCCATTACAGGCATCATACAATTTGGTCTGGTCTGACACAAATGCTTTTTGCTAATGGGAATCAAATATGGCATAGTCAGCTTCTGTTCTCAATGATATCATTTGGATGCCCGTAAAAGAAACTAGCCAAATTTCTTTTGCAATGTTACGCATTCTGCTGATTCCAAATATAATTAGGTTATTTACTTATTTAATATAATTAAATAAGTACTAATTAAAAAGTGAAAATAATATAGTCGCTGGATTTGAACCCGTAACCACTTGTACGCACGTCCAAGTTATTACCATCACCAAGTCAGACGCTACACACGTCCAAATTATTACCGTTACCAAGTCAGACGCTACACCTATTACCTGGCACGTTGAACGCATTAAAATTATAATACATAATTACAGATGATATTGTGAGTTACAACATAATTGTGGCTAGCACTTTCTTCAACCATATCTGACAGTTATATGCTTTGTTTTATAGGTAATGTCTTTTTACTTCTGACGATAATAGTAAAGACTTAGCTGCCTTAGTGTCTCCATGTGTCTGTCTGTCCGTCTGTCTGTATTTCTTTTATTAGGGGGTTTTTAGAATGAGAAACAGCAGGAGGTACTTAAGACCAAAATGAAATAAATTCATCATCATCATGAAAAAATATATTATTTAAATTAAATATATTAAAGAGAAAATTTGAACACAGTATTAGGTAGTAGTAGGTAATAGCAGTTAGACTAAATTAGTCACGAAGTTAGTTGCCTGCTCTAATACATATCTTAAGGAGTAGGCTATTCCAGAAATTCGATGGAATGCTTTTCCGACATGTTTTTTTACAAGTTACATCTATTATAAGCTCAAATTAAATGCAATACTTTATTTGAGTATAGTAGTCTCGAGATGACCAGTCCTGACCCACTCACAAATAAGACGCATGTGCCAGACATAGTTCAGATCCAAAGGTATTATCAAAATAATTGCCTTTAGGACAGACTGCCTGACCTACTGCCTGACATAAGATAAGATAAGCGTAATATTATTTGATTAATTAGCTTCTACCTCCAGATTTGCTCGCTGTAATATTGACTTTGTTAATTAACTTTTCCGGGACGAAAACAACCTTTGCTTTTCCAGGCTGTAATCTATCTCTGTATGTTATTTGATTCAGATCTGTTCAGCAGTTCGGCTTGATTGAGTATCATCATCATCTGAATTTTGGAATTTAAGACAGTTTAGTAGGTAGTAATAAGATAATTTGTTTTATTTATTGGTTTTAATTCTTCACAATATTTACTATTTGGATAATTATATAAGTATGTGCATAATAATCCACAAAACATGTTCGGCTGGTATTTAAAATAGGTAATACCCAAGCTATAAGTACAGCAGTAATTAATTCAGACGTCGCTGATTCGAGCGTTGTTTATTTTCCCCTAGCTCTACAAAGACTCTACAATACTAGGTAGAGTCGTCCTAATAAGTATTGTGACCTCTACAAAGATTACATCAGCGGTTACATGAACGGTTTGTCAAGGAAGCGTTGCGCAATGAGCTCGAAAGCGCTCGGTAGAGTCAGTAGAAAGTATTGTAGCGTTAGCTATCTGACGTACGTTAAAGACGATGTTAAGGCTTTATCATCGCTATTTGTAAAGACTAGTAGTTTAACGTGTGTATCTGCGGTGTCTCTCAAAGCTCTTTTAAAGGAGAGGCCTATGTCCAGCAGTGGACTATAAGGGGCTGTTGATGCATTGATGCAAACCGAGTTGCTGTTAAACAGGCGACTGGCCATATAAGAAACCAACCCTATCTGTAACCCGAACCAACAACACAAATAAAATTGAGAAATTCGCAGGAAAATGATGACAATATAAGTTATCTTGTATATGGAGAAAATATTCCATCGTCGGGTGGCTCTAAATTACTGGTTGTACCCAGGGGGCGGGATAAGTCACTTGGGTATGTGACTACCGTCGCCTATGAAGACCTGCAACTCGGCTACCGGTGTAACCACCTTTTGGCACTCCCCTCTTTGAATAAGGGTTTTATGACTCCGATAATCTCCCTCACTCAGTGTAAAGCAACGCGAGAATTACTTATTATCGGTTTTCTGTGAGGCCGAAGTATCTCTAGTGTCATGGCGTCCATGGGCTGTAAAACAATTTTGCTCATACTAGAACAGAAGCTCATTTTCATTCAGAATTCTGAAGAATTCAGACCACAAGAACAAAGAAGTAAGAGTTTTACTCTGAAACATATTTAAACCGGATATTTCTAATTGTATAATATACTTCTAGTTAATTTCAGTTCCGTTAAAATAACATAAATATACAAAAATACTACACTAATTGCAATTAATAAATAAACGAAACACTTTCTTACAAACAATGCGTGTTCCCATGGTTTATCTGAGTTTTTTGTAACGATCAGTGAAACTGCCATTTTCACCCGCAATCCCACGCTCTTGGGACGTAGAAATTATCTATTGTTTCTAAAGTTTTTTTTGTACAAGTATTTATTTTGATATCGATGGGAGAATATGGAGTATATACGCAGCGGACGCAGTTAGATAGTACTGTTGATGTTAAATGTAAACAAGATAATCAGGCGACAACTTATTTTTGATCCTATGCCTTTTGATATAAAACTCATTGTTCCATGCCGCCCTGTATTATTATTAATATTTTTCCTACACAGTTATATGAAGTTTCTTTTTCTTTCTTGAATTTCTAACTCAAGACAACTCCCGCATTAGGATTGTATCCTGTGTCTCGGGGGACTTTACAAACATACATGAAACGGACACACAGAACACCCAGACTCAGAACAACAATTCGTGGAACACACAAAGTGTCGCCCCATGTGGGGATCGGACCCACAACACTCAGCGTAGTAGTACGCGGCGTGGCGACTGCTTAAACCACTACGCCATCCGTGCAGTGTTTTTATGGCGTGGAGGGAAATCGGGCAGACGAGTGACCTTATGACAAGTGACTACCATCACTTATTGATAGTAAGAGAGACAAAACTCCTCCTAGCCCGTATTATGAGGAAGATCGGACCTTCATTTGTCTTACTCACTTGAACACCGGTAAATGAATTGCTGAACACCGGTGATTTGTGAAGGCGTGGTCTCTTGAAGTATGACTCTCTCACGTTCTTAACTGTTTCTGTTGTTTATGTATAGCCGTCTGATTCCAAACTAGGTAGAGCTTGTACTATGGTCACCAGATTACTGATAAACATAGTCATCAATCGTCAACAGGCATTAGTAGTCCACTGTTGAACATAGGCCTCTCCTTAGAAAAGAGGTTGTGTATACAACACTGGCCAGACGGGTTGGTTTGTGTCAAGTTTTCCTACTTTATGCAGTGCTGTTGTCCTGCGGAGTTTGCTCCCCTAGTCGGCTCCTACGACACTCACGGGATGAATAGGAGTGGTGACATTGTTAATCGGTCACCACATGGATTACATACACATACACATTATACACAAAAACATTATAGATGAATTACACTCAGACACAGAACAAATGATCGTGATCAACACACAATTGTTTGTCCTGGGTGGGAATCGAACCCACGACCTCTGGCTTAGCAGTTAGGACCATTAACCACTAGACTAACAAGCCAGTCAATATGACTTATCGTAACACTTATACTCGTATGTCCAAATGATATGCAATCACGGCATCGGTTCTAGTCACTTAAATGTATACCCGACTTTACATGTTGTAAGTGCAATTTGAGTTACACTTAACAAATTACTATTGTTTACAGCTGGGGGCAATGTTGTGACAAGGTTTCTACACCATAGCGAAATTCATGCAATTTTGAATGTTGAAATAATAGAGAATGAGTGTAAAACTCATTAACAATTGTTCGTGAATACGTTAATCTATCTTTCACAAGTGTCTTGAGACGAGTCAGCAAGCTTTATTACAGGATACTAGCTGATCCACGCAACTTCGTCTGAGTCTCTTAAAAGGAATAATTTTTACTCTTTATTTGCAACATTTTTATTGATGTTCGGGTCCTATTGATAGTAGTGTGATGTGATAGCCTGTAGCCTTTTTCGATAAATGGACTTTCAAACACTATGTGGAGACTCCCACATACAAAGAAATAGAAACATTCTACAGCGCCTTCTAACGAAGGCACACCGAACTAGTAACTACTGAAAGAGAATTGCTAATCCTGTATCGCAATATGAAGAATTCTCTCGAGAAAAAAAGAACTTCCCAAAGACACCCGTTGTGCCGCGGCCCACCAGGCATAATCATCTCGCCTGGTCGGAGAATCCTCCCTTTGTGTTCGAGGGACATGATACCCGTCCCTCCACAGCTAAAATATTTTTTTATTCGTACCAGTAGTTGCTGAGATTACCCCGATTGGCTAAACAAAAACTCTTTAGCACTAATATTATTATAGATTCAAGCTGTCGTTAACAGTTCTCGTTTTTCCTTAGTAAAAGGAATTCCACATCCTTTACGAAGAGGACAATCAAAGAAAAATGAGCTGAACTAAAGTAAAAGAGTATGGCTAAAAACGGCGTTATGATTGAAGTGATGAATGATAGTGTAGTACGGAAAAAGAGAATAACAGATAGAGAATAACAATTGAAATTCCAAATAGATTTAGGAATATAAGAACATGATTGTCACTCTGTTGGAAGATCACGGCAATTGTCACCTCGTAGGCTATCATTATGCTGACTATTGAGGATATATCTTCACAGAACACCATTAAATATTTAGCCAGTTCAATTCAGACGTGATAACGTGAAATAATTTGGTTCAAACTCAAATATTGTTTATTGAGTAAGCTTTGTAACGTCAGTAGTGCAATGGATAATTAATTTAAAAAAAAAACGAGGCACTAGGATAACAGTGAAATGGACAATGAACGAGTCATAAGTATTACATAAATGTATTTATATCGAGATATATGAATCTTCGGTACCTAAATACCCTTTTACTTTGTGTGTCCGTGTCCACACGTCAGATAAGAAAAAGGCTTGTGATTCATTTGGTTTTTTATGTGTTTCTTAAAGGCCTGTTAATACTCGTCAAACAGTGACACCTAGCATATAGTATACATGTAGATATAGCAGGTCAGTCTTTAAAAAATGAAAGTTGAAAAGTGATTAATAACAGTTTCATTATAATTAATCTTTTCGAATATATTTTTTCTAACGTGACCTACATACATACTTAAAAACAAGACATAAATCAAACAAGAATATAACTGTTAGGTAACTTGCAGGCTGTATTTAAATCTTTGATTTAGGAAGTAGCAGAAGTAGGGCACTGCAGATTAAATTGCACAAATTGGGGAAATCTTACTTCAATGGTACTGCTAGAATAGTATAGCGAGGGATAATAGGTATTCGTAATCGTGGTAATCGTTACATACAGACAAAACATCCTTAGAAAGGAGGTTTTGTCCCACTATACTATGCTGGCCAGACGGGTTGGTATACGGTTTGTGTCAAGTTTTCCTTCTCATTGCAGTGCAGTTGTCCTGCGTAGTTTGTTCCTTTATTCGGCTCTTACGACACTCATGGGATGAATAGGGGTGGTGACATTTCGTATTCTTAATCCGTCCCAATATGAATAAATTGTAGTAATACCGTCTTAGGTAATACGGGGTAAGTACCTGGCAATTTGGGAAATAGAGATGGGAAAATTAGGAGTACATTGAAAGAAAAAATTGGGTAAAAAGAAGGTATGGAAGGATATTGCTTATACGGATTAATAGGGGAGTGTGAGAAATATCGGGAGTGAATCAAGGTCGCATACCGGTAACTCGAACAGGCTGTGGAATGTTCGAGCCCTCGAGCTGATATAATCATTATCTTATTATACTTACATTAAATACGATAAACTTATGACTCCTATTCTATTCGTGTTACGATTATATTTACATATAAAATTACTTGCAAATGACTGATTGACTTATTAATCAACTCTTCCTTTCTTTGAGCCTTTTTCCCATACTAGGTTGGGGTCGACTTTATGTCTAATACGATACGGCTGAACTTCAATTATCAAGCGGAGCGACTGCCGTCCAAGTACTAGGCCATATCGTAGTTCTGTAGAAAGACTGCTGTCGGACTTTTCAGTGCTCCGACTACCCGTAGCGATTGACACAGATGTTTGAATGTCAACCGGGACCGAGGGCTTTAAGTGCTTTCTGAGGCACGGAGGGGTCTCAATGTGTTAAGAAATGGTCATCCATATATAGACGGACCTGGCTAGGATTGCTTTACTTTGCAATTTGTGTTAACCTTCTCGGTTACCACTTAGCCACACTTATCAATCAGCATATAGCCTAGTCATACTGTACAATGATATCTTGTAGGTAGAAATTTTTCCGATCCAATCCACAACATAACTGGCGCCAAGGCGGCGCTTAAACGGAACATACAAAAAATCATTAAAACATCAACAAGCCGTCCATATGGTTGTCGAATAGGTTGTCACAACCGGTTGGTTGCACAACCTCTTATAACATATTACACAACCGAATTTCTGTGACATGCGTGTTTTGTTCAAAATGTCAAGTTTTGAGTATTGCGTAACGGTATTTGATTGTTATCGCAAGAAATTTGACGAATAAAAACATTTCTAGGGTTCCCTACTTTAAGGGTACAATTTAACCTAATAGTTGGTCCATCTACTTTTTTTTAAACGCCTACCACTGTACACCAGGATAAACAGCAGTGACCCACGAACACACCGAGTTATGACACCCGGGAAGTCAAAGGAAAAATAAAACTGTTTTGGAACCCACTACGAAATAAGTCAGCAGAAAATTGAAGGAGCTAGAAATATAATAAATTCCCTCCTTAGCAAAGCGGGAGAGAAAATGAAGTAAAGATAGGCATACACCCTTTTGAACAGGGTAGCACAAAATGTTACGGGTCTTAAGTGAGCGATACGGTAAAAATTATAACTTTACACATCTCACACATGAGTATACGACAGTTTGGTCCCAAACTAGGCAG
This sequence comes from Arctia plantaginis, assembly GCA_902825455.1. Classification (NCBI taxonomy): domain Eukaryota; kingdom Metazoa; phylum Arthropoda; class Insecta; order Lepidoptera; family Erebidae; genus Arctia; species Arctia plantaginis. The sequence goes on along the minus strand of CADEBD010001048.1, from coordinate 1,197,940 downwards.
AACCTGTATTATGGTAACCAATCTGCTGATAAACATACTTATATATTTCTAAATACATAAATATTATAGATAAATCGCACCTAGGCACTGAACAAATGACCGTGCTCATCCCACAATATTTGTCCTGGGGGGAATCGAACACACGACCTCCGGCTTAGCAGTCAGGGTTACTAACCACTAGACCAACAGGTCTGTCATGGTCTACTTATTAGGATGCTTTATCATAAGTGCCTTAGAAAGCACAAAGACAGCATAGATTATGAAGACATGTAATCATGTAATGTCATCAAATATCATCAAATGTCATCAAATGAGTCAAATATCTATCTATCTATTATGAAGATTATGCACTCTCTTATGTCTTTGGGTAGACACAAGCGTGGGTCAGACTCATATTTAGTTGACCATACTTTACGTCCCACTTACATAAGTGAAAGGGGCAAGCCTTTTACCTTCAACTGCAATACAAAAGCTGCAAAATAAGGGATAATCAAATTTCGTGTTTCTAACTTTGTCAATAATGAACTTTTATACAACCGTTCATCCCTTATTTTTGTGAAATTTTCAAAACTGCATATTATAGACTAGCTGAGGCATAGGGTTCAATTCCCGGACCGGGTAAAATTTTATAGGGGTTTTCTGAGATGAAAAATAGCCTAAGTTATCCTTATATAGACAGCTACTTGAACAGACAGACAGAAAAAGTATTTTAATTGGGTTTTACGCATACGTATTGTGCAAATAACCGTGTAAGCGTATAGAACCTATTAATTTAACATTATGAACAGATAAGATACTTTAATTTCTTTTTTTTATATAGATAAATTCCACCCAGATATAGAACAAAGCATCATTCTCATCAGACAATATTTGTCCTCCGTGGAAATCGAATCCACGACCTGTGGATTAGCCGTCAGGATCGCTAAGTACCAGTTTCATATGAAGATTAAATGACATTTTTTTTTAAAGACATCTTCCGGATTAGGAATGTATCCTGTGTCGCGGGGGACTTTACAAACATACATGAAACGGACACAAAGAACACCCAGACAGACAATTTGTGGATCAAACAAACCGTCGTCCCATGTGGGGATCGAAGCCATAACACTCAGCGTAGCAGGAAGCGGCGTGGCGACCGCTTAAACCACTACGCCATCCGTGCAGTCTAACCACTAGGTCACTAATAAAGTTATCTAAAAATAAACAATTTTTTGCTAACGAAAAAATGGTAAATAATTTTTTGTTTTAAACTTTCTATCGTTTCAAACCATGTTTTTTGCGATATATACCTATATAATTGATTATTTAGTTGTAAAAGATGTCATGTAGACACTCTCAAAGGACAGCTAGTTTCTGCTCGAATTAGATCAAAACGACGCCGCGACGTTATAAATAGTTAATTTTTTGTGTTTTATTTCCTGCCGCAAACGCAGAGGCTTATCTTGCCTAAACATTTAGAAAAGTTCATGGGAGTTTTTCAATAAAGCAGTAAATATACGATAGGTTTTAAGGTCTGTTATATAAGTAAAGTAAAGTCAAAAGTATCCCGGAATTGGAGGCTCCTTAGTTATACGAGTACGGTAACCGCTTCACATCAAGCGCACTGCTTGCTTACCACCTACGTGATCAATACTTTTTTTTACTACCTTCGATATCGCCTAGTGCTTTATAATTTCGATATCTGTTATGATCCTTCATTTTGAAAGGAAAGAAAAACATGTAAACATAGGCACTTGAACTTTGGCAAAGATCTAGTTTTGATATTTTTTGATTGAAATACTTTGACTAGAAAATGACGAATTGAACGAAAATGATCAAAATTAGTTTGGCCGTTTAGTTCTAATCAAAGAACTCACGGATAGACACACGATTACAGTCTGGTGAGATCGGCTACAGTCATTTAAAAAAGTTTTAAATTTGACCAAAAACCAAAGTTCCAACTAGTGTCACATAAATATAAAAAATAATTTAAAATGTTGTTACAAAATATTACCATTCCAAGATTAATGTTTAAAACGATTATATTAATACCCAAAAAAATATATGTATTTCTTACATTTGTAAGTAGATTGAATTTCCTTTCTCATAAACATTGCATAATGTTGGTCTTTAATACCTATTGTACCGTTACTTTTACGCGCCACTGTGTTTCTGTGGGTGTGTGTGTGCGCGCGTGAGCCTGTGTTTATGCATGAGTGTGTGTAAGTGCATAGTATAACGGTTCTTATTGGTCAACACGCGCTCCATGCAACTTAAGTGGACGATGTCAACTAATTAGTAATAATTCATTTTTTATAGGGGATTATGTTTAAATGATGACAATGACAAATATTTTTTATGACTTAATGACGATTTAAAAAAATAATTGCTACGTAGCTACATAGTTTTTACTCATAAATAAAGGATTTAAATAACTTTTTAAATTTAATAGCGTAATTTTGAAAAAAGGTAATAGGGCTATTTATCACGCTACGATCCTTGGGAGCAGAACAGTGACCGGCTTTGACTATTTCATCTGTCCATACTAATATTATAAATGCGAAAGTGTGTCTGTCTGTAACCTCATCACGCTTATACCGCTGAACCGATTTAGATAAAATTTGGTACAGAGATAGACCGTGTCCCGGGAAAGGACGTAGGGTAGTTTTTATCCCAGAAAACATCTTCTGAGGAGGTAAAAAGGAGGGTGGAAGTTTGTATGGGGAATCAATAACCACTCTGTACCGATTTAGATGGTATAATTTGGTATAAAGATACTTTGATTCTTGAGGAAAGACATAGGCTACTTTTTACCGCGATAACCAACATTAACGCGGGCGGAGCCGCGGACAAAAGCTAGTACATAATAAAACCACTTGTTCTGACTGGCTAATTCATCAACGCAGAGTCTAAACCGCTGTGCTGCCGTGCCAATCTAATGCATTGTAACTTTTGAAAACGACTTTTGACTTTGAAAGCTCTGTTACAGTTTTTTTACCATGTTAAACCCTTAATTTCAATACAATACAGTATTTTTTAGATGATTGTCTCTTATAAAATACACTTTAGATTAATAAAAGTTTTGATCAGTGGTACTAAAAGGACGTAAAGAGACTGATTGAGTGTTGTTAAGGCAAAACTGTGTGGCTTCAAACTTGCAAAACTGTGTGGCTTTTTTGGTAGCTGATGTTATTTATTTTGTAAACACCCACTAAGAAAGGAATTTTGGAAAATTTATTGTAAAACATCGTATTACGTTTGTATTTAAGTTCTTCATTTTCAAAGTTAGAAACACGAAATAATTACACAAGCGCACTGCTGGTAATCTCTGGTATACAATATAATATAAGATTAACAGTGGACAGAGATCGTCCGCTCTTGATGCTGATAGCAATTCTCGGACATGAGGTACCAACCAGAAGAGAAAATTACCAGTATTTGTTAGTACTTGGCACGCCAAGAAAATATTTTGAGTTGCGTTCTGATACGTCTGTTAGTTTAAAATGAATATCTTCCGATGTTCCTAAGAAAAATGGTCTTAACAATGCCATATAGAGAATAATTACTATCGGTATTATGCTAGGTAGGCAACACAGTGTCCTCTAAATTGGAGTTTAGTTTTTCTTTCGCATCAAAGTTGATTTTGAGATATTTTTTTCATGGAAAAGTTGTTACAGGTTATTGTTATAAGTAATTATAATAACATCACACATCTTACACAAGACCATCTGAGGCAAATATACTATGGTAACCAGACTGCTGATCATCATCACATCCCATCAACAGCCTTTAGTAGTTTAGTGCTGGACATAGGCCTCTCCTTAGAAAGGAGGGTTTGGCCTACTATACCACGCTGGCCAGACGAGTTGGTAAAGCGTTTGTATCAAGTTTTCTTTCTCTTTTTTGCAGTGCTTTTGTCCTGCGTAGTTTATTCCCTTAGTCGGCTTTTACGACACCCACGGGATGAATAGAATAGAAACATAGTTACATATTTATAAATACATACATATTATGGATAACTTACACCCAGACACAGAAAAATGATCGTATTTATTACACAATTATTTGTACCAGGTGGGAATCAAACCCACGACCTCTGACTTAGCAGTCAGGATCACTAACCACTAGAGCAACAGGCCCGTTGATTTTGCTGTGGATTGTGCTGCACGAATTTAAATTAAAAAAATAAATAATTAAAAACAAAATATTTTATAAATAATTACTTCATAGCAATTACTTGCAGCAAATCAAAACACAGTGACCAAATAAGAAATGATGAAATAGAGAGAGTCACTCTATTATAACAATTTTGTGGTTTAATAATTAAATAATAGTTAATAACAAAAACATCGTCGCCTTAACACAATGTTTTCACTACCGCGGTCGTCAACATATTACGGCACACACAAACATATATCTATCTTGTTTCTTCCCATGCGTAACGCAATATATGTCTACGTCACGCGTTTCTATGTCAATGACTCGATGCATATTACTAGATAGGGATTTTCCTAACATTTCATAATAGAGGACATGTGGCATTTTAATTATTATATAAATTTAACTACGAAGTGGCGTTTTAATATAAACTAGATTTCCCGTATGATTTCATACATGCTGCGTGCATACTAGCTGTGCCCCGTAGTGTTACCCGCGGTTTATCAGATATATTTCAATTCCTTGCTCATCCACAACACTATCGTAATAAATTTTATCAAAATTAGCCCAGCTGTTTAAGCGTAAAAAGTAATAACATATAAACGCACACACTCATACTTTCGCCTTTATAATATTAATGTGATAGCCAGTTACGCGCTCGTGACTCTTGAGTTGGATGGACCCATGAGCAGCGGTAATCACCTACCATCAGTGAGCCGTCTGCTCGCTTTCTCCCTATATCAATAAAAAACTGCTTTTGGTGAAGCAGGCCGGATTGGCGGTATCCTTTAGGATGTAGACTGGGAACACCGTGGTTGTGACACACGAGGGGCTATGTACAAGCTGTAGATAGCCCGGGGTTCGTCGGGGTACCAGGGATTTCTTTCCTAGGTTACACCTGGTTCCCCGGCTACTGGTACCCGAGTCCGACTTAACCACTGGTGGATTATATTCGCGGGGAATTCCCACACCGCACCGGTCGTATGCCTCTGCCTACCCCTATGTGTATATAGCTGTGTGTGTATGTTTGTCCAACTTCATCAAATTTGAATTTTGCTATACCTCCTAAAGTCATAATGTTAAATCTTTTCAACGATAAAAATATGTTTTCTACATATGGGAGGGCGGCCTTAATTCACATGTGTTACTTTTATGTCTCACCCATATTTCTAAGGTGGCTATATAAATAGTTATTTAGTTGTGGCCAGTAAACAAATAACAGTTATTGTGTAACGTTACGTAGTGGAACTATACCGCATTGGAAGCGGTGAAAGCAATAGGTACGGCTTGCAAAATAAAGTTAGGAAAATTATATAGGTACAATGAATTATTTGGGAGAGCCATGTTTAAGCAGGCCCGCTCGACTGGAGTACCATAGCCTCACAGAGTTGAGTTAAGTAATTGTTTTGTCATTTTTCACGCACCAAAGCAGAAGCAGGCCGGGTTGGCGTCACGACACACTATCGCTGCCCCTTATGTTGTAGAGCGGGAACACCGTGGTTCCCACACATGAGGGGGTCATCTAAATGCCGTAGATGGCCCGGGGTACGTCGGGGTACCAGGGATTTCCTTCCTAGGGTACACCTGGTTCCCTGGCTACTGGTACTTGAGACGGCGCGTTGTTTTCAGTCGGTTAGCGTCCGATATCATCACCGGTGGGTGGTATCCGAGGGGATTCCGCACAGAAAAAAAGGGGGACACTCAAAGGGTGCCAGCAAACATAGTTTTTTGATTTTTAGGTCCCATCAGGTGAAGAGTTTGCTCGTTTGCCCAGAATACCAGAATTATATATTGTAGAATAACCAGTCTGACGACCATTTTGTCGTAAGATCAATTCCTATAAAAAATGATTGTGTGATAAGGAGGATTATTTATTAATATTTAAACGTTCACCTTACATGGTTTATAATGTTTATATGGTATATGTACATAATTACCTTCTCGAAGATATGGCGGAAGTAGTATGCACAGTGTACGAACATAAAGAATATGTATTTATATGTATATTTATTACATACATGTATAATTCTATAATGTATGTAAGTTTAGTTAAGTTTTACATTTTTATTGATAAAAAAATTAAAATCAGTGATCACATTTGTAACCTCGGTGCACCTTACAAGATTTCTACACCACCCAAAGGTTGGCTGGTAGAGAATGCCCAGGGCATTAAGTATGTTGATGTACATAAGCGCATAAAGATGTAAAATGAATAAATAATTATGTATAAGTTGGCTGACGTATTGTGCAGTTAGGCAATGTGAAGATGTGTTATTACATGATCGCATATTTCCTGTGCATATTGATAATTATCAATAACTTTTGGGCTTCTCGCATCCAGCTCCTGCCAGCCATCTTGCGCAAATCGTCACTCCACCTGGCCTGTGGGCGTCCTACACTACGTTTGCCGAGACGCGGTCTCCACTCAAGAGATCATGCTAATTAATTATAATTAATTAATTAATTATAATTAATTAGCATGATCTCTTGTTCTGTACCCAGGTGTAATACATATAAAATTACTTGCCCTGACTGACTGATTCATCAACGGAGTGCCTTAACCGCTGCGGCCACAAACTTGAGATTTTGGCAGGTGATACTTTTTGTGATGTAAGCTCCCCAAAAGTGGTAAAATAAAGGATGTAAGGTTGTATGGAACTTGTCATTTTTAAAGTTAAAAAGATGAAATAAGAAAAAAAACGCTAGCGAATTTGTAGTTTATATAGTAGTTTATATATATATTAGACGACCGTCTTTGAGTTATCTCAGGTTATTATCATTATTTTTATTAGGTCGATAACACATCTAAATTACACTTTAAATACAAAAACAAATATGATGAAAAATAGTGTGTCACCAGTATCGGGCACAGGAACCTCCTAACAATAGGCGCCGTATCGTAGCGGATTACAGCTTTTTGCATCAGGCCCTTCCTCAGGCTGTCTAACATGAGCCTCTGAAGATGTTGGTCTGGAAGATGACTATCGGCACATTGATTTGTCGAATCCATATCCCACATGTCGATAAGGTCGTTATCATCTTATTTAAAATAAACAATTTTATGAATTAACTTTAATACTTTTTTGCTATCAGTACAGCTTAGTTACAGCTCTTGCGTAATATCGATAAAGATGACTTTACCGATCTTCTGTATCGATATTTATGTCCCGATTGCATCAACTTTAATCGATACCGGTAGCTCGGAAACTGTTCATGAAATCGGTTTGGAAACGGATAAGGTCATTGCCTTTTGCTTTATACACATCTGGTTTTGATCTTAGGAAATGTTAAATTCGATGGACCTGTTGATAGAGATTCTGATTGCTAAGCCTCTTACGAGCTAGCGACAGCTTGGCAGTCAGGCTCGATTTGCTCCCAGGGTTTGTGTGATGAGCATGATAATTTATTGTGTCTGGGTGTAATTTATCTATAATAAGTATGTATTTAGCACTGTGTAAGTATGTTTATCAGCGGTCTGGTTACATAGACTAAGCCTTCTTTGGGATCAAAAGGCCGTGTGTATCTTATGTTAAGTTGTGAAGAAAAGTTCAAAATCAATACGATCCTTGACTAATAGTTCACATAGTTGACTATTATCATACATAACAGTAATGTTTAGCTACATAGTTTAAGATATATTTTTTTTATGGAAGAGGGCAAACGAGCAGGCGGGTCACCTGATGGAAAGTGACTACCACCGCCCATGAACGCCTTTAACTCAGGAGTCACAAGCGCGTTGCCGTTCTTTTAGGAAGGAGTACGCTCATTTCTTGAAGGTTTGAAGGTCGTGTCGGTCCAGAAGTAATGCAGACGATAACTTGTTTTACAGATTGAAAAAGGTGTGTTGAAAAGCGCACAGTGGTGAAGTGCCAATTATCCAAGGGATGGGGATGATTAATAACCAGTCCTGATTTCGACTGTATCTTTCATTATTATATCTTATTAAAATTCACCAAGATTAAGGCGCATTGAACTCAGTATTGCATTTTTAGAGGATAATTACTTCAAAAAGAATTATAACATAGGCAATTTGATATACATTTTATAACAATGAAAACATTAAAAAACGAGTACACTTACATAAAATATTTTATTACCAAATAAATTTAGAAAAATAATGTTTAAAAATATCGTAGAAAGGAGGTTAAAAATTGAAGACAAACATTAAAGAACTCATTTTAAAAATCATTTCAAGGAGTTTTAAAAGTACACAGCCTTATTACATCAAATATTTCTCGGTTAGTAGAATCCCCTATTAATTTTAAACCAAATTTAAAAAATCTGTTTATTTGAAGATAAAAAAGAAAGAAAGAAATAGTTCTAACTTAGCCTTTTAGTCAAAACGTTTAAAGGACTGTTTAAATTAAACAATCATGTAACACACGATTTAACATAAGGAAGTGTGTCAATAGAAATTTATATTCAGTTCAACTATCATGTCGTAATTACAACGCCATCTATGGAAGAACCACGTGTAGTTCCCTTATTGGTACTTAGTAACGTAATCCAGTGACTGATTGTAAGAGGTTACTCACGTACTGTTTATGGTCGTATTAAAAAGTGGTTTTTAAAAAAGAATTTTGAAAATCGGTAGGAGTAATCGGTGAACTTACATAAAAAAAGGGCATACAGTGGAATATAGAACTAACTTAAACACTAATAGACTTTACAAATATTCACAACAAAAACACCCAGACTTAGAACAACAATTTGTGGAGAACACTAAGTGTTGTCCCATATGGGGACCAAACACCCCACTTAGCGCAGTATTATGCGGTGAGGTGACCGCTTAAATCACTACTCCATTTATGCAGTCAAGACAAGTTAGATTATAATTCATAGTCTTTTGTGTCCGTTTCATGTATCTTTGTAAAGTCCCCCGCGACACACGATTTTTTCCTAGAGCTAGAATTGTCTTTTTAGATAAAAAAAAATAGTAGACTGTGTAGCATTCAAGTTCGCTCCCCACATGGGACACTTTATGTGATCCACAAATTGTTGTTCTGAGTCTGGGTGTTCTTAGTGTCTGTTTTATGAATATTCGAAAAGTGCCCCGTGATACAGGATATACGGCGTACGGCGTAAATAAAATCTCGTGTCACAATATGTGTAAAGAAGTATATGGGTAAAAATAGTTATAACAATCGGCTGAGTTTCATCTACACAAATTAATAAAATTAAAGTGCCTGTTTGTAATGTGAAAATGCTCACATGGTTATTTGCTCGATACCTATGCCTACAAACCAGTTTAAAATATTTTTTGTCAGTCTGTCTGTCTGTTTGTTCCGGGTAATCTTCAAAACGGCTGGACCGATCTGGAAAATATTTTACTACCAGGTAGCTGTCTATATAAGGAGTAACTAAGGCTATTTTTCCTCTCAGAAAAACCCTTTAAAATTTTGCCCGGTCCGAGAATCGAACCTCATGGAGTGCAGTCGCGTAGCGTACTACACGACTAAGGCAGCGCTTTTCAAATTCCACGCGAACGAACTCGCGGGTCACATTAGTTAAAGAATAAAACTAGAGAGCCTTACACTAGTCACAATTATATAACATGAAGCAAACACACGCGTGAGTGAGTAACACGCTTCCGTCCCTTATAAAAAAATCCCGAAAGCGAGATTTAAGAAAGTTCATATCAAAAACTGCATGTAAACCTTCTAGGTTATTCAAGTAACACTAGGTTGAGGGAACTATCGGTCTAGTGATCCGGACTGCTGAGATCGTGGGTTTGATTGCCGCCCAGGACAAATAATTGTGCAATAAGAACTACCATAAATTTGCTCTACGAGGCATGCCTTTTAAGTTTTGTCGTTCGAAGACAAAAACACAACTAAAACCTTATAGTACTTTTAATTGTTTTTCAAAGTATTCACCACGTAGCTTAATACACTTTTCCATTCGCTCAAACCAGTTATTATAACATTTATTCCACCCTAAAGTGGGGGTGTTCAAAATGGCTGTCTTCTTCACCGGACTGACACCTTTGACCACGAAGACTTTTTTTAATTTTAGGAAATGTAAAGAAATCGTTAGGGCTTAGGTCAGGACTGTATGGAGGATGGTCAAGAATTTCTACTTTTTCCTGCTTCAAATACTCAATCGGTTGACGAACGCTGTGTGAGCTTGCGTTGTCGTGGTGCAGGATGATGCGTCGCTTTGAGTTAGATTTTCGAAGTTCGGCGATGACTTGTGGTAAACAAACTGTGGTATACCACTCTGCGTTAACCGTTCTACGATCTTCAAGTGCAATAGTCGCATCATGGCCTGTTTTTTCCAACGAACGTGGCTACCATCTTCTTTGAAGTGCTTCGAGGACGAACAACTTTAGTCGGCTTTGGCTCGTCTTGAAAGACCCAGATTGTAGATTGTTGTTTGGAATCAGGATCGTAGGCATAGATCCAAGATTCGTCACCACTGATGATGTCGTAAACGTGATTGACTCTCCTCCGTTGAACCTTTGCAGAGTTTTCTTACACCATCTGACGCGGGCCGCCTTGTGATCGTCGGAAAGCAAATGCAGTATCCAACGGCAAACTAACTTTCTCACACCAAGCGCTTCATGCAAGATCTTCTGAATGGTTGTCCCTGAGATGCCTGATAGAGCCTCTATCTCTCGATACGTCACATGACGATCTTCGAGAATTAGTTGTCTCACAGCCATGATATTATCTTCAGTGAAGGCGGATTTTTGGTGTCTTTCGCGAGATTTGTCACTAACAACTGGAATTCTAAATACCAGCGTTCGACAGTCCGCAGACATGGGGCCTCATCACTGAACACAGATGTTAGCTCTTCAAAGCACTGAAGCCGTGTCAGGCCTCTTCTAAATTTGTACAAAATTATTGCACAAACATTTTCCTTAAAAAGATTTATTTTCGTACGTAACCTGACAGATTCCAATCGACGCTGTGACTAAACAATATCATTAATCCTAATACTTTCAACTGTTTTACGATTCAAAATTTAAACACATTCGAATATAGAACAGTTCCAAATTCAAAATTGCCGGGAAATATGGAAACGACAGAACTTAAAAGGCATGCCTAGTATGTCTGTGTTAATCGAGTGTTATTTATCTATAATATGTCTGTTTTTTAAATATATATAAGTATGTTTATTGACATTTTGGTTACCATAGTATGAAAGCTTCTTAATTTATGATTAAAGCCCGTCTGTAAGGTTTTTCAAGTTATTTTTATGATTAATTTGACTATCACGGCTGAAATTACAATTAAATTAACGAAATAATAACTTAGAATAAAAAAATGAATAGGTTTAATGAATTTATACGTCTCGTTAATCTTGAGACTAATTAAACTAAAGTTAAAATTTTGTGAAATAAACTACAAACAGTTAACTGTGAATAAAACAGTAAAAATTACTGTTACATCATTATACACAATCTACTATTTAACTATTTCCGGGAGTTAACGTATTAACTAACAGAGTACCAAGAGTTAAACGCAATGCTTCCCTACTAAGTCAGCCGCTGGATGACGTGATATTTAGCGGCTCTTTTGGTAGGGAGCTCACCTGGGTTACAAGCGGTACAACGACAATAGGGTAGATGACTGTCCGACATGCCACCGACAGGTGGTATCCGAGGGGATTTCCGCACGGAAAAAAAAAAAGGGTAGATGACTGTCAAATCAGTGTCTTTTTTTAAACGTCAAAACGCTGGACGCGGTACATTTTTGTATGAGATACTATTTCGTGACGTCATACCTAGTTATTGTCAAATCATTTATATTTAACGTTGATTTCAAGATATCAAATGAATAAAAAAATCAAATTGACGACGGAGGACAATTCAGTCTCTACTTTGAGATGTTAGATTTAATGATACAGGCGAAGTAATTCATTTTAAACCTAGGAATCTACCCTATTGTGTTGCTAGAACTAGAAGAGGGGGGGGAAGGGAGGTTGTTCCTACGGTATCTTACTCATTCTGTAAAAAGCAAAGAAGATATTACTTATTTTCTGCGATGCTGTGGTCATTACACCGGTCGACCGTCCCGTAATTCCTCTCAAAAAACCAATAACATTTACCGATACTTCAAAATTGCAACCATGAATGTTTGCTTCTGTGTGTTGCAGTCACGTGATCATAGTTCCTTTATTATTATTTTTTCTCAATTTGACTAAATTTGTTATACAATTTTTTATTAAGTTCATACGGGTTTGTTCTACACAAGTAACTAATTGTGATAAAAAAATGGAATCATATTTTTCCTGTAACTATCAGTTGACATAGCAGTTACAATAGAAACTCGGTTTTCAGTCCCTCAGTTACACAGATTCAAATTGCAATCATCTTAACGGATATTAAAAAAAATATATAAATTTTAGATTGCTTTTCAAAAGTCCTATCTCTAATTATATCAGTCGGTACAACATTCTAATTAACGTCAATAAAAGTATAAATATCGTGCATACTTTTTAAATTGCCACAATTATAATTATTATAATTGTAAACGTTGACAGCCAAACGTCAATATACAGCATGGCCGGTGACGTAACGGACAAATTGCGAAGGAAACAAAACGGTTTGAAAGCGCCCAAAGTGAGGTGCGCAGAGACAGAATGATTCAAGCACTTTCGCTCTCTCATGTGCCATAATGGGGGAAACGAGGCATATGTCGTAATACCTTTGTTTTTGTTGTCGAATAGGATTTGATGATATCATCCTGATACTTCTTGTGAAATCCGATTATTAGTTTTACTTGTAATTTCATTTTAAGAAGATCTAGATCATGATGTTTTGTTTTAGTTTAAATTTAAACAATAAAATTTAAAGTTTTGTTTTTATGCCAATATTCACTGATTTCTTAGTGACAGAAAATAGAAACATATAATATGTCACGTTATCAGAAAATTGTAAATACCGTGGGATTATAATCTGTCTGACGAAAGATTGTGAACCGAAACATCCTGTTTGATTATTAACGCATTAATTTTATGTAGATTTATCAAAGTTAAAATTATTTATTTCGGACAAAATCTATCCATATTGTATTAGTAACAGTGGGTCTTAAACTAGTGTTAGTATTAAATAAAATTATTAACAAACTAAATATTTTTATTTTGTACTAGAATAGAAATCCACATCTGAATAAGGAAGTATCTAAAAAACATTCAGGATGCTGTTGGAAGAAGAGCGCAAACACGTCTACATGGAGGCGCAACGTAAAAAATAAATAAATCTATCGAAGTGTAAACGTCAAACTGTGATTTTTTTAATGGTTGATGATTCTCTGAGATACAAAATTAATATAATCGCACCAAGAAATCTAGGTGGACATAAAAAATAACCACGAAGATTAAGGCGCTTTAACCTCTAACCTAATCTATTCATGTCAGAGCGCGATCATTTTCGGTTTACAATCTTTCGACAGTTTACAATCTCGTGAGATAGATTATAATCTAACGGTATTTACAATTTTACGGCTACATTGATATTTTGCTAACTATTATATAACAAAAGACAAACCAACTACTAATAAAAAAATATATGCGACTATGTATTCAACCTAAGAATCGAACTCGTCATTGGTTGATGAATGATGAAAGAAATAATCCTTTGGCATTTCGTATACATTATACATATTTCTATGGTGACCTATTCTATAAAAAAATGACATTGGAACAATCTCTTTTGACGAAAGAATCCTAATTCCATGTATTAACAATGACATATTAATTTTTACTAAGTATACATCACAAGCTTCCCCAGGATGTCATAATATATGACTGTGCAAGGGATTGCGCAAATCGGATGTCAAGAATTTTGCGATGCCGTTCACTTTGGTGCTGTTGTGAAGTCTATATTGACATATCAGGATATTGTTGAGGTTAAAGTGATGCTTTATGACATTTTAATTTGACGTAAGCTGTCATTTTGATAGTTGATAAGTTGACAACTGTATATTTAAAATATTATTTACCTTTGACGGATGTTGTACATTCAAGACTTATGTATTTTTTTATAGGCACGACTTTAATATCGGAACGATGGTATATTTCGCTGATATTCAATACAAGATCAGACGTCGTGTTCCTCGATTTTTAAACTGAAAGCAACATTGGGGTTGCCCTTAATTTAAAAGGTGGCCTTGTCTGCCAGAGTCCAGAGGGTGGCCTGTGAATACTGGTATCTCAAGCCCTGATTTACTAGACAATCAACACTTTAATCAATCAACTAGATCAACACTTTACCGTAAAACCTCAGTTGGGAAACGACACTTTAAAAATATCGATTTCCACTTCTTTTTTTCTGTGCGGCAATCCCACGGGTACCACCCACCGGTGAGGTGGTTATGTCGGACTTAAACCGACTACGAACCGTAAGCCGTCTCGGACCAGTAGCCGGGGAACCAGGTGTACTCTAGAAAGGAAATCCCTGGTACCCCAACGTACCTCGGGCCATCTACGGCGTGTAGATTACCCCACCCTGTGTGTGAACCCCTATTTTTTCTTATTTGGAATTTAAAAAGGCGAAATGGAATATTACAGTTTTTTACTTTTATATTGTAATTCAAATAAGAAAATGAAAATAAAACTATATGTAAATTAACAAAATCTTTCGCATTTTTTTAAGACAGTAAAATTAACTTAATAATGCGAGTTATTCTAAAGGCTGCACCGTTTACAATTATAGCACATCAACATGTAATATTAAATTAATAATTAAAAAGTATCAAATACATCAAATGTTCAGCGTAAAATTAATTTATTAAGCACTAACCCACAAGTGAAACAAAAACAAAAACTATGCCTCTTAATCATCAACACTGGTGTGTAATACGTTAAATTAAAAATATATTAATATTTAATAAACGGTGAGTCGGTCGGTCTTACACAATGTAATTAATATTTATTAAACCTTATTCTTTTTTTTGGATTTAGTTTTTAAACTAGAATTTTATGCTGCATGTCGACATTATTGTATTCTTTGGATTTAGAATATCTATAATACTTTCTTTGATCAAAATTTCTGGGCACTATTCTTTTTGGTTTTTAATGTGATTTCTACGGTATTTTAAGGTGTACAATAATTTTCTTTTAGATATCTAATATTGTGAAAATGTATATACCAAAAAAGTTCATGATGTATATACATATATGTATAACACGTGACTAGAATAACTTTTCATCAGGTACATAATTATAGAATTATGGTGTAGTTGTTTTACATTTATTTCTTGTATCATGCATGTAATTTACTATTTCCTAATGTGGTACTAAATACATTCTTTACCATTAAATCCTTTAGAACCCTTTAGATCCCCTTTTATAGCTATTTCATTACGCTTCTTCTTCTTAATCTTTCGAAAGTCGTAGTAAGTGTCTACTTGTATTCTTATCTTAAAAAAAACTTTTTAAAAGTAGATCTTGATCCGTATTTATTATAATCAAGTCTATTATTTAACGCTCAATTTGAAATAAGAATGACTTACATTCACCACTTCATTCATTCATTCGCTGTTTCCAAAATGACATTCTTTTTTTTAATTCGAACAGATGCCAACGAACCACATCGAGCTCGGTACGACACGGATTATAAAATAAAAAGAAAAAAACACGTATTAGAGAAACCGATGTTCATACAAACGGACAATGCACAAATGAAAAGGGCGGATTTCTATGGGTTCCCAAACGTAACAAATCGACTAGCCGATCTTCCTAAATTCAAGCCCATATCAGATGAACAGATGTTAAAGATTAATGAAATACTGAATAGTCTGCCATCAAGACTGCCAAAGAGGAAGGGTCGAGTTCTGACACCTCTAAAAACTATCATAAATGACATTCCAACAACGACAGAACCTCCAACATCTGACGACAGGCAAGATGAGAAACGATGTCCTCAAGGAGGGACCTGTGAGTTTTTTTTCTACTGTTGGATGGTGGGAGGTTTACTTGAAGGCTCCTGTGGAGGAGTTTTGAAAGGTTGCTGTCATAGAGTGGCGAAAGCTGGAATTTTGGGAGTCCAGGATTCTAATAATATTGACTATGTGAACGAAGGCCTAAGTTACGGACCGGTGGTGAATGACGAAAGTAAGTCTTAATACACACCGAAGCGTAATATTGTGATTTTTTTTAAATAAATGCACGCTTCCTGTACTGTACCTAAAAAAAAATCTTTTAACTTTTTATTAGAATTTAACAAAAACTGGATGTAAGTATATCGACACCTCAAAGTTATTTGCATTTTTCTTTTCTGTGTATATTTATTTATTCTTTTTTCTGTCTTTATTCTTCGAAAACACGATATTACGATTCAGTGTGTCTCGCATCAATACAGCGCCTCCTACCGACAGTTAAACGTACTAACAGAGCTCAGATGTGGTCGTTCGGCAAGACATAGCTAGGATATACCGACTTTTTATACATTTCCGGATGCGGTGACAACATCAGGTATTGAATAATTGTATTTAAGATATTTTTTGTACATTTCATATTTTCATTTTTTTCCTTAAATTAATTTCGCCTATTCTAACTATGTCTTGCTTTCTCACATCTATGATGTCATTGTACATATACCTACATATTTATACACTAACACATTAATACATATATTTCCCTTGTTTATAAATGCTCTTTTAATTTTGTGTTTATAGCCCTGCAGGTAAGTGTTCCTTTTTAATATTTCTAATTTATTGTATGTTTACATGTATAAATATTTAGAAAATATTTACCATCTTCTTTCCATAGTATAAAACACAGCCACTTTCCGCTTCTATCTTTATCTGTATGCCTGTTAATTCCTCATTAACTGTGGTTCAAGCGGTACGTATTTTAAGCAGTTGTCAACATCACTTAGATGAAACTTGTATAATTTTTTAAGCAACATAAGTAATACATTATATCACATCAACAGCCTTTAATAGTCCACTGCTGGCCATAGGCCTCTCCTTAGAAAAGAGGTTTTGGCCTACTATACCACGCTGGCCACACGGGTTGATATAGGGTTTGCGTCAAGTTTTCCTTCTCTCTGCAGTGCTGTTGTCCTGCGTAGTTTTCTCCCTTAATCGGCTCTTATGACACCCACGGAATGAATAAGGGTGATAGAATAAATTCCTAATAGAATAAATTATATTAATGTATTAATTTTTAATAATCTTGTTTTAAAGTCGAAAAAAATATGTGTCTTAAGCGACTTTCCACTGGTAATCGAACGGCTTAACCCTAAGCGAATACAGGTATACTATTAGATTATTCGTAAGCAAGTTTTAAATTGGTTATTTTTCTTTTACTTTCGCTATATTTTATGGTAATTGTGTAATGAGCAAGATCATATGTTTTGTGTTTGTGTGTGATTACTTAGTTCAAACCCTACTTGATTTAAGATCAGACGGCCGCATATTTTAGGTTAGGCCGTTTTAGGTTAGGTATTAGAAGAAATCGATTGGCTGGTCCAATTTCGACCTTCTTTGTCCTCACCTCTTCCCGTTCCGCGGGGTCGGCTTTCCCAATCTTGAGGCGCTATATACCTACATATAACCATTAAATGTGCCGACTAAAATATGCTTACCTGTGCCAAATCTATAATTTAATAATAATATTGTACCACATTCACACAACGCCATCTAGTTCCAAACTAAGTAGTACTAACTAAGGGTACTAGACAACTGACATAAATATATACAATATAAATACTTTTTTTTGTAAATACATACATATTATACATAGAAACACCCACACCAAATCAAACATTAAATGTCCATGCATACAAATGTTTGACTTAAGCTGAAATCGAGCCCACGATCTTTTGGCATAGCACTCCATTAAAGAAACTACTACGCCATCCGTTCGTCTGTTGTTTAAAAAGACTACAAATAATTATTTTATGAATAATAAAAAGTAGATTATTAATTATGTTCAAGTCAATCCATAGGCGAATTGTTCATAGACTTAACAGAAATGTGTTGGACTTACAATGATGTATCTGTTCAAATCTGAGGTTGTTTCAATTAGTTATGAATATATATAGATTTATATTTTATTTCCCTTATACGCAAAGAAAAGAAATCTTGACTCGCTACCAATTTATCTGTCATTCCTATTCATCGTATCTACACCCGTTTAAAGAGTAGGTCGTCAACGGTGGCTCTCGCTGAGAGACGTTACGAAATGAGCTCTCCTAATAGAATATTTTATTTCGACACACATTTGCCATATATATTGATAACTTATTTTGTACTGGCAATATCTAATCTAATATACCGGCTATAGACCGCGACCTAGTTTGTGTTTGCTTAAGGATTGAACTGAACTAGGTAGGAATTAGAAGATGCGCACAATGCGCGCGTAGTTTTATATTAATAATATCATAAAACCATTGCTCTTCCGTTAATATTTAGGTATATTATCTTCCTTTAGAAGTAATTATAGAATCTTTACAATTGTGACATTTCTTTAAATACAAATTATTAAAAAGAGAGAGAGAGAAGGAGAAATTGAGATCAAACACATAGAACTTCGACTCTGTCCTTTTGACCTATATTTCAATTGTAGTCCAGATAGCTTGCTAAAGAGCAAAGATCGTTTTATATTTACTCGTAAAAATAAAGTATAGATTTTAAATATAGCTTGTAACTGACCTCAAAAGAAAGAGAGAACCTCCATTTCAACTGTTTTTTTGTGTATTGAACACGAACCTTTACCATTTGTGAACCAATTTTAATTCGATTGAATACCTTCCCTGAAGATTAACGACCTACTACACTACTACTACTGCTACACTACTAAACTACACTATAAGGGAATCGAGTAAACGGTTTACCCGAGGGCCGAGTGCAAGTTTTTTACAAATCGAATCGCTCTCGATGGCGAGCGCGGTTAGCGTTGCCATTGGTTAAGATTTCAGTGCGGGCCAATCGTAGCGCCGAACGCCGTCACCGTGACGATCAAGTAGATGTGAAATAAACTCGCAATTGGCCCTCAGATGGCTTAGCGCTACACCTACATACACCTCAAGAGTCACTAGAGCGTCGCCTCTCTTTCAGTCTCCCTCTAGAAATAGAGAAGAGGGGGTTTTGGGCTTCGCTAACCTCACTCACTCGGTGAACAGCAACGAAACAATTGCTTAATACCGGTTTTCTGTGAGGGCGTGGCATCATTCCGATGGAGTCGACCCATCTGTGCTGAAGTATGGCTCTCCTTTTTTGGTCCCCATAAAAGAAAATACACATACAAAATTTAAGTTTGTAGGATGCCTCGGTAGTGTAGTGGTAGTATATGCGACTGCTGTGTTGAGGTTTTGTATGTAACCAAATGTTTGTATGATCTGCAAATATTTGTTCTGGAGTTTTATTTTTATTTTTTTATAGTACAGGCATTGTGTGTCATATGTCCAAAATATATTATTATTATGGTCCATTACAATTTATCATGATTGGAGACGTTAATACTTTTTTAAAGTTAATTATTATAGTTTCCTGGTAACATTCTTGTGCTCAATATTCTCCCTACGCCTAATTAAGCTCTTGGCCTAAATGACGTCATTAAAAAAAGCGGACCGACAAGCATCTCACCTCTTTACACCAGATTGTACTACACAGCTGATTGTTACGTAATAACTTTCACTTCGCTCGGCGCCGTACACCCGCTCACACAAGCAGATACATTTTTGCATTATAAATGCTCATGTTTGACATTAAAACTTGTGTTCTGTGGTGTATCTGTACAGTGACGTTCTTAAAAGCAGATATGTTGACGTTTTTGGGGTCATATATCCGAAAAAAGGATGACTGAATGCATATCATGCGTGGTTATATAAAATTTATTTTTCTTTTGAGGTACGGAACCCTAAAAAAACTGTATTTGAATACGAGGAAACAAATTATAAAGTCTAAAAATTATACTGAAGCTATAAAAACTATCATAATTATTTGCCTGCGTTTTTACAATTCTGTTGCAAATCCAATATTGCGAAAGGTTCAGACTGATGTCTCTTAGAATAAACCTTTTAGTGTTAAAATTTCTTGGAATTTAATCGCTTTCAGGTTAAGGAAATTGGGACAAGTAAAACGGAAAAAAGGCCAAAAGTCTCGTACCATATGGGATAGGGGTCAGCTACCCCTATCCCATATGGTACGAGACCCTGACCTAGCCACCCTGTACCATGACAGGTCATTACTGAATATCTATATTTATACTCGTATGCAGCGGTGCAATTTACTTTATGGCAAATCATCATCATCAACAGCCTTTAATAGTCCGCGGCTGGACATATGCCTCTCCTTAGAAAGGAGGTTTTGGCCTACTATACTATGCTGGCCATACGGGTTGGTATAGGGTTTGTTTCAAGATTTCCTTCTCTTTGCAGTGCTGTTATCTTGCTTAGTTTGCTCCCTCAGACGGCTCTTACAACTCTTACGACACCCATAGGATAAATAGGGGTAGTGACACGCTGTATTCTTAATCCGTCACTACACGCCCCATAAAAAATTGAGCTTTCGGATTTTTTTCTACAAATAAACTTTAAGTATTCCAAATATTATATACTTCCGTAAACCATATTAGTTTAAAAAGTAGTATGTACTAAGAAGTTTCTTTACATTTTCATAACCTTTCGTCAAACAGGCGTCAAATATATTTATCTGTCATATGTCTATTGTCGCTTAAGTACTCTAATGATTACTTATTCTGAAATAAAAGTGCATTTACGTACTGTTTTTGAACATTATAACACTTTAACTGTGTTGTTTAGCGTAAAAGTGTTCTTTAATATCGTATTTTGATGGCGAATGAGCGTGTTACTTGTTTTTTTTTTATAATTTGCTCTTTTACGTAAAATAATGTTTTTACTTTACAATTTGGATGAAAGCATGAATGGTTTAAGTGTTTGGCTTACCGCTTCCTACTGCATTAAGTGTTGTTGGTTTGATCCCCACACGGGACAAAACTTTGTGTGATCCATAAATTCTGAGTCGGGGTGTACTTTGTGTCCCTTTCATGTATATTTGTAAAGTCAGTATAGAATAGGATTTTTAAAAAGAGAAAGAAAATAGAATTCATGTGTATAAAGTACAAAAAATATTTGTTTAATTTGATTTGAGAAAAAACTTCACCATAGACAACACCGTATTTGTAGAGCGATGTTAGCGAATATTTATATATAAATATAAAGCAGTACAGAGCAAGTAAGGCTCTGACTGATTGACCGATTCATCAACGCACAGCCTAAACAGACAAACTTGAAATTTTGGCTGCTGATGCTTTTTGATGTTGTAAGCACTAAGAAAAGATTTTTGGGATTTAATGAATTGATTGATTCGGAAATTTAAAAGAAGGAATGAACGTTTGTACGGAAGATTTTTGTTTTAGATTCTTTATGCACAAAGTACATGGCGTACATTGTACAATGGCGGGCTTAATGAAACAGGCATTTTCTCCCAGTTTAAGATATCTCCCAGAATTAGATGTTAAGTATTATTTTAAAGAGGTACCTAATAATACATAATTGAGAAAAAGGACCGAAACAGATCGATGAAAATGATTGTTGTATTGTGACCGAAAGTAGAATCGGTATTCTGCTAGTCTTTATAGTACTTTACTATTTTACCACGAGAATACCTTTTATGACATATGAGGTATTTAAACTGAATTTTAAACGTATTTTTCTGACGAGAATTGACCTTCGCTTGTTAAAATTTTTTATAGTTCATGCTACCACTTGCCATCACACAATTCAACAGCTTATTTGCAAAGCTAATTAATAAAATTAGTTATTAAAATAGTATTTTGACTTCTATCGCATTTTTGTGAAGACATATTTGAGTAGCCTTCATACATAATTATGATAAATATTGCACATAAATGTAATGACCGTAAACTAATATCGAACCAAATGTCTACCTTGGAAATACCCATAACAAATTCTCTATGTTATGTAATATAGGGAATACCGTATTGGATAATATTCATTTAAGTATTTGCAATAAAACTTGTGAATCATTGAGGCAACGGTTATTCTCTGGTCAAATTTCGTCTATGTCGACATAAGTACCGTCATCTAATGAAACAAACTCAAACTATTTCAGAAATCTGAAGATGTTAAGATATGTTTTATCATATAGGGGCCAAACAAGGAGACGGGTCTCCTGATGGTAAATGCCTATCGGCGCCCATGGACACCTGATACAAACAAATAAATGTGTAACCGCCCCTGAGCGCCCCTAGATTTAAGGGGAGGGGTAGGATTTACAACATATGGGATTGTAGGTTTGATTGCCTTCCATTGAAATATTGAACAGCAGAAATTCGTGTTTTCTCATTTCCACTGACACGCACAAGCTTTTCTCCGTAACACTTATATTGATGTATCAAACCATTGTGGTATATGTTTACTTTACCGTGACTAATAAGGCTGCACTGCCTGCTAAGTGAATATTTATGTTTTAGTATCGATTTTACTTATTTTTATGTTGATGCTACCTACTATCTATATATTTTATACAAATAAATAAAATTGAAGGTTTTTTCATGCTCACACGGTTATTTGCACGATACCTAAGCCTAAAAAACATTTTAAATGTTTTTTGTCTGTCTGTCTATCTATTTGTTTGTTCTGGGTAATCTTCAAAGCGGATGGACCGATTTTGATAATATTTTACTACCAGGTAGCTGTCTATATAAGAAGTAACTTAGGCTGTTTTTTGTCTCAGAAAAACCTTTTTTTTGCCCGATCCGGGTATCGCACCACACTAAGGCAGCGTTTTTCAAATTCAAAGCTGGTCTCTACTATATATAATAAATCTACCATACCTACTATTCCTAGTATACCTACTATCCCTATTAGTTTTTGACATCTCTTAACGCTTCTAAACGCGTTAATAAAACTTTGTAGCTAACGCTTTTTAAAATCCCGTTCGAATTTAAACATAATATTCATATGTATACAAAGTGTAATATTCAACACAAAAATTCAGGCAAATCGATTAACCGTAACTGAATCGAATGCTAGAGATGTAACCCACTATCTAGTTATCGTTGGTTACGTATTTATTGCATAATGACTAGAGTAGATCATTCGTCAATATAGATTTCCTTCCTAAATATTTAGTGTGAAAGTAAACATAGTTTGTTTAAATTTTTAACCCCACATGGGACATCACTTTGTGTCATCCACAAATCGTTATTCCAAGTCTGAGTTTTCTTTGAGCCCGTATCAAAAATGTCTGTAAAGGGCCTGCGACACAGGATACATTCCTTGAGCGGGAGTTGTCATGCAAGTTTAGTAATTACTCCTCCATAATTAAATGGTATGCTATGTGGAAGTCACATAGTGTTAACATCATCACACATCAACAGCCTTTAATAGTCCCCTACTGGATATAAGCCTCTCCTTAGAAACCTCCTTTCCTGAGTGGAAATCGAACCGCGATCATGACGTTGCTCTATCGCTAATCACGTGATCGTTAAGTACAATTTTTGATGGCGTATTTAATCCCACCAAGTTCACTTATTAACTTATTATATTTTGTATGTTGTTGTAATGTAAATACAGTGAAAGGCAGGGAAGTGAGGAAAGCACGCGTCAATGAAAGTGTTTACAACATAGATAGTGTGGTCCAAGTTAAGTGATGTAGCGGTTTATATTAGAATGACCACAATGCTTGGGTACATATGAACCGGCTCGACTGAAGTGATACTTTGGTCTCAGAGAAAACCGGTGCTAAGCAACTCCTACTCTCTGATTCTGGGGAGGGGGGGGGGGGACTGTCTCGGTGGTGCATTGGTAGTGTATGTGACTGCCCTGCTGAGGTCTCGGATTCGATTCCCGGGTCGGAAAAAAGGTTTGTATGATCAGCAAATATTTGTTACGGAGTTTGGGTGGTTTCTATGTATAGTATATGTATTTACAAGTACCGTCCGTGTGGTGACGGATTAAGGATACAGAGTGTCACCACCCCTATTCATTCCGTGGGTGTCGTAAGAGCCAACCAAGGGAGAAAACAACGCAGAACAACAGCACTGCAGAGAGAAGGAAAACTCGACACAAACCCAAAAGTATATATTTATACTTAAGTCAATCTAGTTTTCATAGTACAAGCTCTGCTTAGTTTGAAACTAGATGGCGTTGTGTAACTTATCGTCAAGTGGTCTGTCTGTTTGTTTGACCTCCTTTTTTTTTCCGTGCGGAAATCCCCTCGGATACTAACTGTCGGTGGCATGTCGGACTCGAACCGACTAAAACCGCACGCCGTCTCGGGTACTAATAGCCGGGGAACCAGCTATACCCTAGAAAGGAAGTCCCTGGTGCCCCGACATACCTCGGGCCATCTTCAACAACAGGTAGAAGACAAGTGTGGGCATCCCATGTTCCCTATGCTCCCTGGAAGTGAGCGCGCTTCGCAACGCGCTCGCCCCCACCCCGGTCTGCGCTTATGGAGGACGGAGGTCGTTCTGCGACCTCCGGCGCCTGAGTCGCCTGCGGTACCTGCCCCGTTCCCGGGCCTGGCGGGCCGGGAGAGTCCTAAACCTCTCCCGCTCCCGCTCCGCCGTCTCCTTTGCGAGCATAACTTGCTCGCAGAATGTTTGTTTGCCCTCCTAAACTTTAACAAACGAATTGAGAATATAACATTAGAAATGCCATTAAACGAACTCTGTTTCAACTAGTGTGTAGTTGTACACCCTAGACTAGATTAGACTATTTTTATCGGAGACATATCTAACCCATACCCAGATCATCCCAAACCATAACACTAGATCGTTTTGCATATATAATAAAAATCTCACACATCTTACACATGGCTGTCTGATCTCAAACTAGGCCTTTAATATTTCTAAATACATACATATTATAGATGAATGATACTTAGACACAGAACAAACGATCGTGCTCATCACACAAATATTTGTATTGGTTGGGAATCAGAAGTCCACCAGGGCCACTAAAGCGATTTGCACACTGCACAGCATTACGCGGGAATGCGTGTTGTTACGTTGCTTGAAAGTATCTCTCTTTGAGTTGAAAACACGCGCAGTGCAACACACAGGAAACGCATACTTATATAGTTCTAAACACATACATGTTTTAGATAAATTACACCCAGACACAGAATAAATGACCGTGCTCATCACACAATATTTGTCCTGGGTGGGAATAGAACCCACGACCTCCGGCTTAGCAGTCAGGGTCACTAACCGCTAGACCAACAGCAAATATAGGTACTTTTATGTAAATTATACAGTTGTACTCGAGTGGCTTAATATTAAAAGATGACAATTGTATCATAGACATGTCTTTAACCGTTACCTCTTCTCAATTGCGTCAAAGCTGCGCTGGCGCAGTCGAGCGCCACTTCCGGAGAGCTATAATCAAGGCCAGACCCCTTCCGGATGATTATCTGAAGCTCACTTATGTATCGGATTCACATAACTACACATCTTAGAATTACGTTCTTATAAACGTACGTACGAAGAGTTTGGTTATATAATCTGCAGAAAATATTAATATTACAAAGGTACCAACCCGTCTGGCCATCGTGGTATAGTAGGCCAAAACCTCCTTTCTGAGGAGAGGCCTATGTCCAGCAGTGGACTAGTAAAGGCTGTTGTTGATCATGATGATGATAAAAACTTCTAAAATTCTAAAAAAGAAATCGTAGGAGGGCCTGAGTGCTGAAGATGCTTTGGTCCGGGTCCTCCTAGAGTAAGGCACTTGAGGCCGGCCGTCGGGGTGGTTTTTAGTGGAATTACTCATGGCTCCTGAGTCCCTGAGGAGCAGGAGATCTGAAGGGATTTAATACTCGTCAACAAGAAAAAAAAGGAGGGCCCTGCTTTGGCACAAATGGACCGACTCTAGACCGTCGTGGAGTGATACCATGGCCTCACAGAAAACCACTGCTAGGTCATTTTTTTCGTTCCTTTTCACTAAGAGTGACTGAGGTAACCGGAGCCTGCCTCCCTCAAATTCTGGGGATTGGGGACACTTATTGGGGGGATTGGGGAGCCTCCTTGGCGGCGATAGTTTCTTACTATCAAGTGACCCATCTGCTCGTTTGCTCCCTAATTATTAAATAAGCCGGTTGGTGTCTTTGTCCTCAGACTCTTTGAGCTTAGTCTTAGTCCTGTTCAAACATCCCAGACTCGTCAAAGCCCTTACTCGATCAATCTCATTTCTTACCCACAACCCCAAATATGGTTGGGAGAAAGGCAGAAGGATAATGGTGAAACAGCTTCTTGGTTTACTACTATTTGGTATTGGTTGACTATTTGGTAGGTAGCAGGAATGGCGCCACATAACAAATTCGAAATTTAAATTGATTGAACCCTAAAACTTTACTATTAGCATTACACGTGGGTAGTTCGTTTTCTTAAAATGGCAACCCATAAATCGTTTTCAAGTGTGAATCAAGAGAAACGTTTAATTTCCCTACGATAATTACTTCACGTAGGTTGATGAATAATCTGTGTATAAAGAAAATACTTTCTTTTTCACTAAGTTATAGTCAATTTTTTTTGACCCTATAGTAGATATAAATTTATATTATAACTAGCTATGACCCGCGGCATCATTCGCGTGATTATTTCGTGTGTCTAATTTTAAAAAAAGACGAACTTTAATACAACGGTTCATCCCTTATTTTACCTTGTGCAATTCCAAAAAATCTCTCAAAATAAAAAGCATCAGCTCCCAAAATTTCAAGTTTGTAGCACCAGCAGATTGGGCTTTGCGATGATCAAGTTAGTCAGACAGGGAAATCTTTTTTTTTATGCATAGATAAAAATAACATTTAAGTGAAAACAACTTCCAATTACCTACAGAAATCTGTAGTTAATGGCAAGTGTCAAAACGACACCAGCCACATCCAAACTAAACACATATAAGTTGCATTATCAGGCATTTCATAGGCCTCACTTTAGAAAGGAAGTTTTGTCCTACTACGAGTATATCACGGTTAGTATAGGGTTTGTATAAAGTTTTCCTGCTCTTTGCAGTGCTGTTTTCCTGCATAGTTTTCTCCCTTATTCGGCTCTTACGACACCCATAGGATGAATAGGGGTGGTGACACACCGTATTCTTAATCCGTCACCATGAGTTGATGACACGTAGGTAACCATAGCCAATCTTAGGTAAAATACAAAACCATTTTATTAAGTTGTTAAACAAATATACGAATAGACCACGTCGAGGAAAGCGGTTATCTAAACTTCAAGGAATATATCTTTTGGCTTTACGTAATTACTTGAGATAGGGTACAGAATTCTGTCTGAATTCTAGCCGCCTGATGAAGATATAAAACTTTCTAAATCATCTGCATATTTGAATTGTCTTTTGAACACAAATATGGCGTTCGTTAGCGCCATTGTCTATGAACACAATAGAATTAATCGTATTGTAAAAATTAGAAATGCAGATAAAATATTACCTTCATATTTTACTGTCCATAGTTATTGAATTTTTTTTGTCGAGCCTCGAAGGTTTTGTTTCATAATCATATGAAATATAGTCAAGTGTCACTTTAATTTACTATTGCCAGATATGTAGTTAAATGTGGATTTGGTAGTATTTTACTATACCCTTTCATTGAGATTTCCTCTCTGGTCTGCTGCGGTTCAACAGTGTTGCACTGCGGTGATGCAGCATTGTATGCGATTCACCTGGAAAGTCCAATTAAAACTGAGGGCTTGGCCACGGGACTATTATATTTTCATTCACAATTTATAACTTTTGAAATTTTGTACTATTCATATCCAAACACAGGACGGATATTCAGGAACGCGATGCTGGCCAGTGGAGCTACCACTTTCTCAACCTTATTTCCCCATCCAAGACTTGCGCTATGCGGCTGCCACTTACCGTAGCTTCCTCACCCTCGTAATAATAATAACTTCAAACATCTTACACACTGCCGCGGCAGTCTGTGCCCAAAGTAGGCGGAGCGTGTCATGTAGTAACCAGATTACTGATATCCATACGTAAATATTTCTAAATACATACATATTATAGATAAATTATACCCAGACACAGAAATAATTATCATTGTTCATCATTTGAACTGAAGTCCTCCCGCTTATTGGCTAGGTTCACTAACTACACGATCAACAGGCCCTATTGGTATCAGTTTAATCCATTTATCACCTTTTTGCTAATTCGGAAATGATTAAATTCCATGGGAGAGTTGGCGTTAGGCAGGCAACTCACCATGAAAAAAACGGTAAAACTCTTTGCAATACTACAAGTTACACCGATTACAAATAAAATTTGGATAAGGGATTGGAAGACACTGATAATATTAATATATTCGGACATCTGACACACAACGCCATCTGGTTTTAAACTAAGCAGAGCTTCTACTATGAAAGCTGGATTGACTGATCGAATACTTATATACTTTTTTTTATAAATACTTACATATAATGCATAGAAAACACCCAAACTCCGCAACAAATTATGCAGATCATACATTTGGTCCGACCCGGGAGTTCGACCCTTGATCTCAACAGTCGTATACGCTACCACTACACTACCGAGACACTCTAATTATTGAAGGCAAAATTCTGTTTGGGTCCCATTTGATAAGTTTGTTGTAAGACATTTTAACTTTAAAAGAAACGAGCGAGTGTTTGATACGGTTCATTTATTAAATGCAAGGCACCATACCTTCACATACAATTATTTTTTTTAAGCATCTTTTTATTTCCCTGTGGGACAGTTATGCTTTTTTATATATAGGCTGGCTCGAGCGGAATCATACTACAGACAGTGAAAGCAATTATTTCTTTGCTTTTTAATGAGTAAGAGAAGCAGACATACCAGAACTCCCCGCTCAATTCTGGAGGTGGCTTTTAGAATCTGGCGAATTAGCACTTAAACCAATCGCTACTCCATTAAAGAAATCCACTTTCAGAATCAAATCGAAATCAAATTAAGAACTGTAGAGATTTTAACGTACAAATGGACACAAATAAATCGATTACATAAAAGTGAACCATTGAACAAGGGAACAGCTCCATGAATAGAGCTAGTGTTGCATAACGAACAAACAGACACTCGCTCATCGAATTCTAATCCTCCAAATGTGGGACAGTACATATAGTATATTATTTATTTATTCTGCACATACCTTGAGGACAAGACCTTGAATATAGGCCCACATATTTGTACTACTAATATTTGAGAAGTATCTTAATTAAAATAAATAATTTTGTCACAGTAAAAACATGACTGGCCTATTGGTCGTGCGTGGGTTCGATTACTGTCTGCAACATAAAAATCGTGTATTTTTTATAAGATTAGAATTATTTAAGTAATTGATTAATAAAATAAATTTTACTAGTTCTCCTTCATTAAGGAGACATAAATATTAAATTTATTTTCCAACAAAGAAATAAACACGCAAAAAACTACTGAAAACAGAATAAACTTTGTTTACTTCTAACAAGCATCATAATAATTCTGAACTGGTGTTGGTGACGATATCAGTAAATCATTCAACGTTACTGATATCGTTACAGCGATAGGTTGCCTTAAGTCTGGTAAAGCCTCTGGAGTCGACGACATCTCAGTCGAGCAATTAAAACAGCTTGGCCCAGTTGCTGTGTCGTGGTTGCTGCAGCTTTACAACAATTGCCTGAGATCAGCTTCAATACCCCGTCTCTGGAGAAAATCTAAGATCATTGCAATCCCTAAGCCAGGTAAAGCAGCAGACGATCCTAAAAACTTTCGCCCTATCTCTCTACTATGTCACACATATAAACTATTCGAGAGACTGCTGCTGAGCCGTCTTACGGGCGTCATTGACCCAAAACTGATTCCCGAGCAAGCTGGTTTCAGACCCGTGAAGTCTTGCAGTAACCAGACTCTTAAAGTGGTACAACACATTGAAGATGGCTTCGAGAGAGGAATGGTCACTGGTGCTGTATTCGTGGACCTATCAGCTGCCTACGATACAGTCAACCTCAAGAGGCTGTTGTGGAAGGTGGAAACCTTGGTTAACGATCAAAATTTCATCCGCATACTCCGAGAACTTCTCCACAACCGCCGATTTCAAGTCCACCTTCTCTCGGAAAAAAGTCGTTGGAGAGCACAGAAAAACGGCCTACCTCAAGGTAGTGTCTTGGCACCGCTTTTATTTAATATCTATACCAATGACCAACCATCCAGCCCGCATACCTCCCGCTTCCTCTATGCAGACGACCTTGCCCTTACCTCCCAAGCCACCACCTTTGAAGAGGTTGAGGTGTCTTTGTCAAACGCTCTTGGTGACCTAGCCACTTACTACCGCGCTAACTCACTCAAGCCCAATCCGAGCAAAACGCAGTCGTGCATATTCCATCTTCGCAACAGAGAGGCGAGCCGCAAACTTAACATCGTTTGGGGTGGGGTACCCATAGAGCACAGCAACTTTCCAAAATATCTGGGTGTTACTCTGGACAGGTCTCTAACATTCGGCAAGAACTGCAATAACATTAAGCAGAAGGTACACTCTCGCAATAGTCTTTTGCGGCGACTAGTCTCTTCAAAGTGGGGTGCTTCGCCTGACGTCATGCGGACTACTGGGTTGGCGCTATCTTTCTCTGCGGGTGAATTCGCGTGCCCCGTGTGGGGTCGTTCAGCCCATGCAAAGTTAGTGGATACAGCACTGAATGAAACGTGCCGGATAATCACTGGCTGCCTCAAGCCGACCCCGGTACAGATGCTGTATCCACTGGCAGGCATAGCGCCTCCAGCAGTTCGCAGAGCGGTGGCGAGCTCTAGTGAAAGAGCCAAAATGGTCTCCGACGCTAGACACCCTCTACACAATAATATCATAGTACCGCAAAGGCTGAAAAGCCGCAACAGCTTTTTAAAGTGTGTACCCCCGCTCACTGGTGAACGCTCTAAGGAAAGACTTAAGTTGTGGCAAGATAGCGTTTCCTTACCCAACCCATTTGTGCCACTTGCCGAAAATCTTCCACCTGGACACGAGTTGCCATGGCTGACCTGGAAGTCTCTAAACAGACTCCGGACACAGGTAGGCCGAAGCAAAGAAAACCTGTACAGGTGGAGATTCATAGATGACTCTGCCCTGGAGTGTAAATGTGGTCTTGCCCCACAAACTATGGGGCACTTGATATCGTGTCCAGCCTGTCCTGTTACTTGCACATTACAGGAACTAATGGAGGCTACTGAAAGTGCCGAACTCGTCGCCAAATTTTGGGCCGACTCAATTTGAATTGTCATCGACACGCTTAGAAGAAGATTCTGAACTTTAAGATATCACTTTAAAAAAAAGGCAGTTTGCAGCATCGTCATTGTTGCAAAAAAAAGCGCGGCAAAAATGACCGAACTTCGGCCGAGTTTTGCATTTTTACCGCATGTTCGGCCGAATTTCGTATTCGGTTCAAACCACATACGGCCAATCACTGAATATAAGGTTAAAATTCCAATATGAATTTAGAATTGAAGAGAAAGCAACAAAAAATGCGAATTTACAAATTTCTAAAAATAGTCACGTTGAACTTTGAAATTTTAATTTATTGGTTTAATACCTGTGGTCAGAATCCTAATAAACAGGTCCATTACTAAAAACATTAGACACTTATACAATGGAACTTAATAAATAAATACAAATTATTTAAAATAGTTAAATAGAAACACTTCGTTATATTTTAGAACCAAAGTCGACTCTCTTTCTAACAAAAAAACAATAATTGAAGTCGTCTACCTTGGCAAATATTATTAAAGACATTGTGATTTCAGACAGGCGGATTGCTACATACCACTTCCTCAAAAGCTTTGGGTAACCTTTGGATTTTCCATATATAATCAAAAAGTCATTAACAAAGTGGGTCATTTATATTTTGATCTCATTTATGTTTGTTTTTGTTTGAATCTTCGAAACTACAAATCCGATTATAATAATCCTTTCCACATTTGATAGCCTAATTTTCTGGCAAGATTATAAGCTCATTAAGATCACTCCAGGACCCTCAGGGGAGAAGCAGTGACCACAAACGTGGGTTGAATGAGATTATATCATAAGTGTCATCAAGAATGACATACTTTCTTAGAAAGACCTACATTTATGTGTTTATCAAACAATTAGTATTAACACACATTACATTCGCAATGTTTGTGTACGTGTTCAGCCTAGAAATATGTTAAATAACCCATAGCTATGTTATATCACAGAGAAAGTATGTTACGACGACCAACGTAATCAATTCTGTGTTGTCGTTTTTTTTATGTAGGTCCGCGTCTGTTCCGTGGTTAGTTTTGTAGGTTAAGTACAAGGTTTTTTAATTGAGATAGGAAATTCATTCTTCGTATCTCGTTTTTTCTTATCTTTCTTCTGTTTTATAGTTATGTAGAATCGCTTGGTCAAACTTGGCTCCATGTCCTTTTTGATAGTATTGTTAATTTCGTTTCGTAGGTTATAAATTCTTCTCATCATTGAAACTACCGCCTATACATGAAAGACTATAAAATTAATACGTCGTCACACAGATAGCAGTTAATTTTAAATTCAATAAGCTCGGGATAACAGCCCTTTTCTGTATGCCTGACAACATATTTCAGCAACGCATTTGACACAGTTGATTTTAACTTTCTTCTTAACATACTAAATTATTTTAAACTCTCTTTCAGCTATCGACTGGTTTCGATTAAACATTTATAGCACTCTTAATCTGGGTCTCAACTAGCTTCGTAATTAACTGTTTGGCGAAAGGCAGGGTATACACTTGGATGATAGATCTAATACTACTGCTGGTGTGCTACAGGGTGCCGTGTTAGCTCCATTGATTTTCTCAACATTTATTAACTCAATCTCTAATTAATTACTTTCTTCCTCATAATTTTACGCAAATGACTTGCAAATTTACTGCCAAAGGCGTCATAATGACCAGTTTCTCAACATTATTAGCATGAATAAAGAGTTGACCACCATGGGTTTGTTCCATTATGTTGCTTCTGTTAAGAGTCAAATCATAGTTGTCAGTTGCTCCAGACTTAGCTGAATAGAATATGTTTCCTCAAGTTACTTTTTAAACTAATAAAGTTTAGAAGTTGGGGACTTTTTCAACTTTATTTATTTATTTATTTATCAACTTTATGCACATAAGTACAATGGCGGACTTAATGCCATAGGCATTCTCTACCAGTCTACCTTAGGGTGGTGTGGAAATGAGTGTGGAGGTGCACTACCCTTTGGTTGAGAATTATAAAGTGGACATAAAAGAAGTAATGATAGCAATACTGAGCAAAAAGCAATGAAATAATATATAAATACCAACGTATACATACAAGAATACATACATTCATATTCATATATATTGTTTTATATATATATATACACATACATATATACCGTAATATATAAGGTATCATATTTGTGATGATTCCGCTACATTCCGGTCAAGAAGAGCCCGCACCTTCGCCCTAAACGAATTACGACTGGTCGCCATTCTGATATCCTGGGGAAGAGCATTCCATAGAAGTACAGATTGAGTGAGGAAGGAAGAATGAACACACGCAGAAGTGTGGGCAGGGCATAAGAGTAGAAGATTATTTGTAGAGCGAAGGGTTCTGTTATGATTGGAGCACAAGAACTGGAACGAGGATGTCAAGTATGTAGGCGAGTTAGGAGAGTTGAGAATAGTGTAGAGAGTCGTTAGTGCCCGCAGGTGACGACGCTGACGAATTGGGAGCCAATTTAATTTAAGACGAAAGGAGGAAATATGATCATATTTACGAAGATTAAAAATGAATCGAATGCAGTTATTAAGAAGACGGTCGTATTTGTTGAGGAGATCTGCATTCAGGTCGTAGTAGCACACATCACCATAATCTATAATGGGAAAAATTAAAGTTTGTACCAACATCGCTTTAATCTCGGAAGGTAAAAAATTCTTTAGTCGGTATAACACCCGCAGGGTTCCTGTAACTTTCTGGCTGACATTAGTAACCTAGGTTTGCCAATTGAGGTTGCAATCAATGAACAGTCCCAAATCCTTCACAGTAGAACTTAGGGGAATGATTGACCCGTTAAATACTAGGGATGGTAGTTTTTCTTGATCTAGCCTTCTGGTGATACGTAGACTGACTAAGATGATAGCCTGGCACTTTGTGGGGTTCACAGTCAAGCCGAACCTATAGGACCAACCGCTAATAGTCTCCAGGTCGCCGTTTATCATGGCAATAGCCTCCGATATATTATCTACAGCAAATGCTGCTGTAGATAATATATCTATATATATAGTAAAGTTGCAAGTCATCAGCATAAAGATGGTACGCACATTGAAGATTCTGAGTGATGAGATTGATAAAAATAGAAAATAATAGTGGAGAGAGAATGCCGCCTTGGGGGACACCAGAGTCAAGATCACACCACATGGAGGTGGATTCGTCGACACGGACGGTTTGCTGGCGCCCTCGAAGATATGAAGAGAACCATTCCAGTACATCAGCTGACATCATATGATAGGAAAGGATAGATAGAAGGACATCGTGACTAACGGTGTTAAAAGCATTTGAGAAATCAATCAAAGCCAACACGGTAACTTTGGAGTCCTCAATTCCTGCCCGAATGTCGTCGGTCACTTTCAGGAGTGCAGAAGTTGTGCTATGGCCAGGCCTAAAGCCCGATTGAAAAGGGCTTAGTAAATTATTCCGATAGATAAATTGTGATAACTGTTGATGTACACACGTCTCGAGCACTTTGGATAAGAAGGGAAGTATGGAAATTGGGCGTAAGTGATTTATAAGGGTAGGGTTAGAGACCTTAGGGAGAGGTATTACAAAAGCACTGCACCACAGTGAAGGGAAAGTCCCTGAATCGAGTGAATTATTCACTATATGCGTAAGCGCGGGAAGGAGATGTTTGAGGATAGGTGTGATCATACGACGGTTTATGTTGTCACTTCCCATGGCGTTGGACTAAATGGAGAGGATTATCTTTTTTATGTCATCTGATGCAACTGGAGAAAATTGAAAGCTTGATAGCTGAAATTGGAAGCTGAAACATTATCCTATTATCCTATCATTTGTAGCAAGTAAGTTGGCAAATATCCTGATCTGCTCTATCTTTAAAGAAAATGCGAACATTTCTTTCAACTGCCACTAAAATTACTTCTACTTATTCTTGACTCCGCTGATAACAGCTATCTTCATCCTAATGAGGACCATATTCTTAAACTTTGGCATCTCCAGAATTTCTATGTTTAAATTTGTTTTTGGTATATGCAAATATCATCGTTTCTTTAAATGCCGTATCAAGGTCAAGTAGTAGCCGATTCACTTTCGCCGGAATATCGATATCCTTTCTCTTCTATGTAATGTCTTGGTTCTTTCTGCCACTCCGCTTTGTTTTGCTTTTGTATTTATACATGATACAATTTAATTGATTGGCTTGAACGGACTGATACCAGGGCCACGCAGAAAACCGGTCTTAAGCCTCCTCCCAACTCAACAACTCTTTAAGTCCCCTTCCTCTAACTCTGAGGGAGGTTACCCAAATAGCTGCAGGCGTCTATATATTGCTTTTTGACCCCTACAGCATAAAAAGCTTGAGTTCATCGAATATCCTGGATTCAGACAATTCAGCTCACGTCTTAGCCTTCTACGACAGTTAATTCAGGGTACAAGTCGCATGTCTGTGGAATGTAGTGCTTAAGGCTATCAGACTAGCACATTCGCTACCGAGTTTCCAAAAAGCCGTCAAAGACAACTATCACTATGATTAATGTTGAATTTATGTATGTACGTACTAATTTATTTTATTTTTATTACTAATGCTTATATTCTTACTTGTGAATTATGTTAATATTTTTTATATATGTATGTGTATTATATTTATACATGTAAATGATAGAAGGCAGTTGATGTCTCGACCTCATTCGGTATTCTTACGGTATCCTAGTAACTTTCTCACCGAATCAGTTTTCTTTACTGTAATTTACCTTCTTTTTATATCCCGTCGGAAAATGATTATATTCTCAAAAAGAGTTTTGCGTCAGGCATTTGTCCTGCCATGACATAAACCATCCATATCTAATATTACATTGAATGGAAATAAAATTAAAAAGATGATAAGGTTTATGATGATGATATAAAGTAAGTCAAAATGTGTTGTTTAGTCTATCGTTGGAGTTCTATGCTTTGACACAAATGGGCCAAGATTGACCGGAGTGATACTACGGCTTCACAGAAAACTGTCTCTAAGCCTCTAAGCCTCCTTTCACCGAGTACGATATGTTACTGAAGCCCAAACCCACCTCATCCCCCTGATTCAGGGGAGAGGGACTGAAAAGGCGGCGGCACTTTAACTCATCCATCCATCCACCATATCTTTTTTTTGTGGTGTGGAGAAACAGTAGCCGGGTCACCTGATGGTAAGTCAGGGTCACTAGCCCGTGCGTGCTAAATACTAATAATATTATAAATGCAAAAGTGTGTCTGTCTGTCTGTTACCTCTTTACGCTTAAACCGCTGAACCAATTTAGATGAAATTTGTTATAGAGATAATTTGAGTCCCAGGAAAGGACATAGGAAGTTTTTATCAAGGAAATCATCATTTAAGAAGGTGAAAAAGGGGGTGGAAGTTTGTATGGGGAACCTATAACCTTATTGCTCACGACGTTCTCTTAAGGATCTCAAATCAAATCTGTCAAATCTGATTTAAGTAGTCTCTGGTGTTCTTTATAATAATCTAGATAATTAATATAAATCATATAAATAAACATAAATCTTCTAGATACGTGTACTATATACATACTAATAACATATAAAAATACACACGCAAATAAATACATAGGTACTTTATCCACAAATTCACAAATCGTTTTTAACCTACGACGTACCAAGTACCTATTAACAAAAGTTTATACTCGTATCCCTTCAACAGCCTTTACAATGTCAAGTAATAATTTGTGACTATATTACAATATAATATGTTATTGATCAGCAAATAATATTGTAGGCAATGTTGCACAACATATCCGTGGATTACTTTCACTGCTGAGATCAAAGCCATTTGGCTTGTATACTAAGCGTATGGAAATGCAGGTTTTAAGGAGTGAAAGAGCGCATTATCTAACTTATTACTTCGAGTCATACAGGATATACAGGGTGTAAGGGACATCGTAACGAATACTATAATAGTGTATTCACGCTATCATTCTGAGTCTAAAATCATTGGCATTTTCTGCAGGAAAATAATTTTTTTTATGCAATCAGCTGTCAAAGGTTAAGATCATTCCCCGTTGGTATCGTACAAAAGTAATAACTACATATGTAATCCGCGCAAACAGTCTACGCACACTAACAGGCCCGGCGCGTTTCGACTGTTTGATTATTTGAATGATTTTCGGCTCAGCATAATGGTCTGAACACACTATTTCAGTATGCGTTAAGATGTCCCTTACACCCCGTATATTTTACTTTGGTGGTGAAGTGGTAGCGTATGCGACTGTTGTGCTGAGGTCTGGGGTCGATTCCCGGGTCGAACCAAATGTTTGTATGATCTGCAAATATTTCTTTCGGAGTTTGAGTGTTTGCTACGTATAATATATATATATGTGACAAATATATATGAAATGGACACAAAGAACATCCAGACTCAGGACAAGAATTTGTGGATCATAAAAAGTTTGTCCCATGTGGGGACATGGGACAAACTTTTCTCTCGAACCCACAAAACTTAGCGCAGTAGTAAGTGGCGAGGTGACCGGCTAAACCACTACGCTATCTGTGCAGTAAAAAAATCTTTCAATGTCGCAATGCAAGAATTTTCGAGGGATTCTTTTATGGCCGAACCTCTCTTGACGCGAGTTCTACTTAGAAATGTAACCGTGTCTAAACTAAAGAAAGAAAGTATATTAGGGTAAAAAAATTGGTTGGGGCGAAGGACTTAAAGTAAGGGACTTCAAGTCTTGGCTGGAAAATGAGATTGAGATTTGTTTTTTTATGCTATAGATGGCAGTCGATCAGATGGGTCATCTGGTAGCAAGTGTATGTTTTGTAATTGGAAAGGTCAACATACTGCTCAAGGTATACAAGATTCATACCATCATCATCAACAGTCTTTGATAGTCCACTGCTGGGCATAGGCCTCTCCTTATAAAGAAGATTTTGGCCTATTTTAGTACGCTGGCCAGACGAGTTGGTATAGGATTTGTTTCAAGATTTCCTTCTTTTTGCAGTGCTGTTGTCTGCGTAGTTTGCATCTTTAGCCGGATCTTACGACACCAGAAGAATAGGGGTGGTTACACTGTATTCTTAGTATGTGTGGTGACGGATTTATACCATACCGCTGCGAAAAATAACATGAGAGAAATCCCGCGACAGTTAGTACGCCATAGAACCATAATTCAAAGTCAAACCAAGATAGGAAATGTAATCTTGACTCGGAGCACTTGCTAACCGCAGAGTGAGACCGCAGACGCGAAAGTTCAAGTTGATACTTATTACTTGCGTGTACCTTTGATTATACGATTGCTGCCGACGTAGACATAATGTACGGAAACTTTTTTACCACTATTGTGTGACTGAAAGTAGTTTCAAGTTCCTATTCATTGTTTAGAGAGAGGGAGAACTAGTTTAAAGTCGATAGTTTTTTTCATTGTGGAGTGATGGTTAATGTACTCACGTCATCAATTCTTCAAGTTCAGGGTTCGATTCTCACATGCGATGAAAGTTTGTGTGATTAGCAAATTAGTTGTCCCGTGCTTGGGTGTTTTTTATCCTGATCCGGATCCTGTGTATTTGTATGACAATAACTAAATTTTTGCATTTCTACTGTATCTTTAAATTTTTGCTATCATAGTGATAAGAATGAGATCTTCGTAGAATAGAAGATAAGATAAAATCTTCCTCCGGTCTTTTACCCAAACTAGATTTCTTGCGCGGAGCGACTGCTATCTGACCTCCACTACCCGTAACGATTACAACAGATGATCGTATGGCAACCGGGACCGATGGCTTAACTTAAATGTATTAAGAATGGTCACCTATTCATATACTGACCCCACTAAGATTGCTTAACTTTGCAATGTCTCAACCTATCCGGTTACCACTTAGCCGCGAGCCCCCAAAAGAGAGAGTTCCTCCATAACTTCTTCAATTAGATTTTTGAACTTGAGCTAGATTTCAGTACTTTTATTTATGTTTTAGATAAATTTCTTGTTAGTAAACATTTCAACATCCTGATTTTTTTATGAAATAGGAGAGAAAACGAGCAGACTACGTCTACCTACGTCTACGTCTACCTACTACTAGCCTATTACGTCTGATCTTTTAACCTACCCTTAGTCACCCGCTAATAAGCAACGAAAGAACAGCTTAACAACGGTTTTCTGTGAGGCCGTGGAATCACTCCGGTCGAGCCGAGAGTTTGTGCTGAAGTATGGACCTTCTATGATAAAATGATAGTTTTCTTTTCATCAAACTATTCAAATACTTGCATTAGTTAAAAGAGCTAAACTCTAGCAAAACTGTTTTTTGCACTCCAGGTGATGATAATTTGACTTTTCTGAAACAATTCATTAATATTCCTTTAACCAAGTTTGTTTACTTTTTATAGCCACAAACTATTGGGGCGGTAAAAAATTGTGGGCGGACTATCGCCTAGTGATTACCCACCTCTCATCCCGTTGGTGTCGTAAGAGCCGACTGAGGCAGCTAATACGCGGGACAACAGCACTGCAAAGTGAAGGAAAACTCGAAACAAAACTTATACCAACCCGTCTGGCCATCGTGGTATAGTAAACCAAAACCTCCTTTCTAAGGAGAGGCCTATGTTCAGCAGTGGACTATTAAAGGCTGTTGATGATGCATGTGATACAAAATTTGATGAAAGTATGCTATATGTATAAGAATGTAAATGTTATTTGTAAGATGAATAGTCGGAGAAAGTGCTTGATCAAATGTGACCATGTTAGTTGTTGTAGCAAATCATTGTATGTATGATGAATTCGCTTTATTTTTAGGGTTCCATGTTAGTTGTCAATAAGGCTTTGCGAATAATTGTATGTATGACGAATTCGATTTATTTTTAGGGTTCCATGTTAGTTGCCAATAAGGCTTTGCAAATCTTTGTATGTCTGATGGATTCGCTTTATTTTTAGGGTGCCGTATTCAAAGGTACAACGCTAAGACTACTGAGATTTATGTTGCCAGGAGTACCAAATAACGGTGTATCGAATTGCTTGCGATTAGTGTTTTCACTTGTAGATTTTTGACCTTATTGCCGTTATTTGGTAGTATCTGAAATATCACAATGGCAGTAGATATTTTAAACGACTAAAATTTGATTTTTTTTCTACTTTGGTTGTAAACATAGATCAAACAAACGCCTAATACAATGATTCTAATGATAATGATGAATTGTTTTTCTTTCCACCGTGCACCATAAACACCATTTAGATTTCCCTAACAGGCTTTGTCATCCCCAAAGATTCAAAGAGCCCCAGTATTCCCGTTCAGATTATAACTTGCCATGATAGTTTCACCATCATCATCAACAGACTTTTATTATAGTCCATCGCTGGACGTAGTCTCCGTGACAGTTTACTTTCTCTCAAGCGTTCTACTGATTTTCTTCTTCACTACCCTGATAAAACACCGAGCCCAGCATTTCCCTTAAACATTTCTGATGTTTCTGAGCTATGGTCTGTATCAAAAGAATTCCTGAAATATCCCGCCTTTTATCCGTAGACCCACCAGTGGGGCGATGGGATCACGGGTGAAAGGGGGAAATGTCAAATGTTCCGCCTTTATTTCAATTTAGCGACTATTAATGAGAGACCCAATAAGTACTATTTTCCTTGTGGTAAAAAATTTAATTACCAGCTTTTACCCGCTGCTCCGCCTACGCGTATGTCGGTTATGGCGGTAAGAAGTAGCATATGTTACTCGCTGATAATGTATGCTACATTGGTGAAATAATTTTTAAAATCGTGCAAGTGGTTTAAGCTTGAAAGCGTAACAAACAAACAAACTCACTTTCACATTTACGAGTATAAGCATGGTAGTATCGATTCAGAAGCGGTATTGCACAGCAGCACTCGCCCACAAAAAATTAATCGCAACTACTACACTCTTAAAATACTGAAATGAACCAGTTGCTTCGTTTTTCAATGGTTTCATGGTTCAATGACTTCATGGTTAGAAAGGTAATAAAGATTAAAGACGATTGTATAATTTTTAACACCTTCGAAACTTCACAAAACACAGTGTTATGTACTTCCTGGAAGGAAGTGCACTACACATAAATACATATGTCCCGAAGTCAATTACATGTTAGTTGACTTGTATTGTTATAAACATTTACACGTTCGTTAAAATAACTGTTATTATAAATGTTATGTTACATTAGAAGTGTTATTGTTTTAAAGATTAATTTTATTTCAAGTGGAATAGTTTTAATAGTGGCCAGACATTCAAAATAAAAAGTTTCAGTTTCGTTCTTGTAAAGAATATTTCTTCAATAGTGTATAATTTAAAAAATTTATTAAGAGAGTTCAGCTAATATTCGTGAGAAAAAAGTGTTATATAACTATTGTAGTAAAAATATAGTGTGTGACATTTTTTCCTTAATTGTGAAGTAAACAAGCGTAATGAAGATTTTATGCAGATTTAAGAATAAAGTGTACTAAAAAACAATGTGTTGATACTAACATGTTTATACAAAATGAAGTGTTTAATAATACTATTAATATTAAGCTCGTTAATAGTATTGTCGCACGAAAAAAGGAAATCGAAGAAAAATACAAGTAAAGAAAAATGTGTAATAAAAACGATTAACTATGTTTATTATTAATTATGATTGGGGTTTCCACGTGCAACTTCAACGCATTTGCTTTGAAGTCGCGGGTGTACAACATTGAAATGATACAAGGCAGGGTACGGCAGATTTTTGCGCTACTCCATCTGATAGGACTGCTTTCAAACAGTCTTCTTGTGTCATACTGTGGCCATCCCAAGTTAGTTAGTCCGAACACCAGAGTTAGTTAAAGGTCACTCCAATTTAATAAATAGTTAGAATCACTGTTAAGTTAAGAGCCAAGTTTAATAAAGCAGTGTTGCAGTAAACGGTGTCGAAAGCTTCAGAAAAATCCACCAAATTCAGAGCCAGAGATTACATCACTTGAGAATGTTTATAAAATATGCGAAATATATTTTATAAAGACTGATCGTTGTATTTATAACGCTTTAGATACGGAAGGAAACTAACAAAACTTTATTTATTAAATCCATTTTCTCTGTTTTTTTTCAGGTTGTGGAATAGCGGTAGGAAAGCAGACAGCTCAGCGGCGTATAGTTGGTGGAGACGACGCTGGTTTTGGCACCTTCCCCTGGCAAGCATACATCAGGATTGG
Organism: Arctia plantaginis; assembly: GCA_902825455.1. NCBI lineage: Eukaryota > Metazoa > Arthropoda > Insecta > Lepidoptera > Erebidae > Arctia > Arctia plantaginis. Next base: position 1,155,487 of record CADEBD010001048.1, on the reverse strand, counting down.
ATCATCAAGGTTATACAGTTCAAATCCGTTATGGAAATTTATAAAGCGTTGACAATCGTGGCATAAATGGAATATTTAGGTAGAATTCTTGTTACTTATGAGGAGCGTTTGTGACATACTGTTTTTTTTAATGAAACTATATTTTTATGTCTCCAATAACTAACTACGTATTGTAAGGGAAATATGAAACGAATGTGGTATTAAAATATCATTTTCCTTTATATTGCTGTAGGGATAGGTAGAAGAAGTGGATAGTACCATTTGATGTTAGCTCCCTTTACAACGGAGAATCAGAAACGTCATCTCAATTAGCTTGAAAATTAATAGCCAGGATTTCTGCCAACCGTATAATTTCAATAGAATATACATTAAAATAAATAATTTGGCAAGGAAATATATTACTCTCTTGATAACTAAGTTAGATGACAAAATACCTATTTATTTTAAATCTAATATTCGTGAGAAAAAAGTGTTATATAACTATTTTTGAAAACATTTTTTTAATAAATAGCGACTCTTAATGCGACACAATAAAGTGCAATTCAGGACTTACAGTACTATTGATGTGCATTTATGTTAACCTCGAAGTTGTGTTTTTGACAATATCATTTAGTTTCTTTAATTTTGGACATCATTTTGTAATAAAATAATAACATTCTACCACATTCACACAACGTCGTCTAGTCCCAAACTATGCATTTATTTTTAATCTAACACGTTACTACATAAATAACAACAACTTTAGACATATCCTACATACAGCTGTCTAATCCTAAACTATGCAGAGTCGGTATCATGACTAAATTCATAGCTATTATATTAGATACAATAAACTCAGTCAGTTTCATCACTGGAGTACTACAAATCTTAACGAACAAGCATAAAGAACACTTTTTGTTCTATTTAAACGTGTGAACACGTGTAGTACACGTTGCATACTATAACTATTTTATTATTAAAAATAATTCGATTATGGTTATAGTAGTTGAATTTACGAAATTAAAAAAAAACTCTTTACTTTATTAAGTTTTAAATGTAAAAAAATTGGTAAAAAATGCGCGTAAGGTAGGTACGTGTTGTCACTTTGGCATTGCCACTTAAATCATTGTCATGTCGCTATCGCCACTTACGCTGTATTTTGTTCCATCACAATTGTCATTTTCTGTCACGTTGTGCCACATTTGTCATGCTATAATATTGTGAATAATTTTCAACCATTACGCATTAGAATTATTCACATTATTGGCTAATTTAGAAACCAAAATATGTTGTAGTTCTTGCATGAAAATATTTTAGCACTTGCATATTCATACCATTGTAAATGAACGCACTAATGAACTAAAAAAACTAATTGTAATATTGATTCACTCATTTATCATTTTTTTTGTGTAAATAATATCATAAATCAATAATTTTAAGTGGAAATAAAAGTTATTAGACAAATTTTCATACATTTGTGTGTCAAATCTTTTCCTTCCAAAGAAATATGCAAGGAAAGAAAATACATACAACTTTTAGGATTAAAAAAATTAAGTTATCGAAATGTATAAGCTTCAAAGTAATATTGATTTAGTAAAATGATAATACGTACCTGTCTATAATATTAGATCGTTTGTAATGACTGTACGGATGCCGTAGTGATTTAAGCAGCCGCCACGCCGCTTGCTACTACGCTGAGTGTGGTGGGTCCGATCCCCACATGGGACAATACTTTGTGTTATCCACAAATTGTTGTTCTAAGTCTGGGTGTTCTTTGTGTCCGTTTCATGTACATTTCCTCCGCGACACAGGACATATCCTAATGCGAGAGTCGTCTTTTAAAGAAGAAGAAAAAAACGATCTGAATTCTGCAACTCAATATTACGATGATTATAATAAAAGTATCGCTATAACCATATTATATCGTTGTAACGATATCATATCGTTTTTGCGATATTATATCGGTATTTACAAACTATGTAGAAAAGAAGTTTCCTTACAGGAATATATATCCATAATCAATATGGTATACTTTATTTGTAGTATTCCACATTAATAATTAAATATTTATAAATATATAAAATTTAATTTACTGTTGTATGAAAACATGTTCTTTTTTATTTTAAACGTAAATTTTGAAGTCAAAACTAACTAATTTTAACCTAAAAAAACATTACCAACTCTACCTAAGTTATGCAAAGTTTATGCAATCAATTGTAACATTTAGCAATGACTGTCAGACAAAACTACTTTTGACTAACCTGTTGCGTCAAAACTAGTTTTGCTTATGGTTTTTAGGAAAACTACTTTTGACCAATTAAGAATTTTGAGCGTAACATATCTAGTGCGTATTTAATTGTTTATAAAGCCCTGTTAAGATGGCCTCATTTTGTTTTATTTACCTTAGGATGAACCTTGTTCTAAACAGGGACTTTTATTTCCACTCACAAAACAAAAATGTGCCCCTAACTAATATTAACATGAATTAATACTTAATTTTACAGATGCAACACGCTTATGTCCTTATTCGAGCTTATCGGTTGGAAGCAGTGTTGGATAGAGAGGTAAATGTGCGAAAGAGATAGCATGACGTTCAGTAGCTACGTGGTTGTACAAAACGCTTTAGGGCATATTTGTTTTTAAGGTCGAACAAGAATTTTCTTCTGGTTTTTCTTTTGTAGATAAATCTTAGTGTTTCTGTATAATATATTTTTTTTCTTTTTTACAATTTATAGTTTAAGGTACTTATATATTTTTAATCTTTGTACAGTATTTTGGGTTTCATCTCGAGCCTTGTATTCTGCTACTTGAAATAGTCGATTTAATTTGTTTTGTACATTTTGAGAATATTAAGTTTTGCTGTAGATTGTGATTTTGTATGGCATACTATAAAATGTAGTTTTAACAGGATCTCACTAGAATATAAAAAAGAATATCCTTCTTCTTGGTAATAACGATATGTATCAATAACGTTTCAAACATCGTTACGTTACGTTACAAAAACATAAGCATGTATAAAACATATATATTAATATTTTATAAATATGTTTAGGTTATGTAAGACATTTGTTTATTTTTATTTATCACAACACTTTTTCGCACATTTCTCTTCTTTAAAGGAAACTTGTTTATTATTTACTAACAGATGAGCTTATGTAACACAAATTAACATGAACTAAATTAATGATAATGATCAGATGTTCCACTTTATTATATCTCAAAGGTAAGTAAATAAATATTATTTAAATAACAACAAAAACACTATTCGTTATCTGCTTAGGTTTATTCTTTTATTTTCTTAACTTCGTGTTGAGTTTTATTTTTGTTTTTTATACGGCCGTAGAGAGGGTTGGAGTGGTCTCAGAGTAGGTGACAACATTGCAAAGTTAAGCAATCTCAGCCAAGTCAGTCTATGGATGGGCGACCATTATTAACACACTGATATTCCTCCGAGCCTCGGCGAGCACGTTAAGCTGTCGATCCCAGTTGCCATACGAACATTTGTGGCTTTTGTTACGGGTAGTTAGAGCCCTCAAAAGTCCAACCAACGTCTTTCTGCAGAACTTCGATGTCGCCTAGTACTTGGGTTGTGGAGGTCTGATGGCAGTCACTCCACGTAAAACATCCAAGTTCAGCCTATCATAGTAGACTTCAAGCCGACCCCAACCTAGTTTGTGAAAAAGGCTCGGAAGAATATGGACGCACTGGAATAAGTCCACAATCTGGTGTCAGAAGTATTATCATGTCAGAGGTTTTATCAAACCTAAGTAATGAATCCAGTAGGTGAAGAAGATTTCCTTGTTCTTGAACTCGTGTCGACGTGTCGCTTAGAAATCCTCAGAATGGCAAAAATGTTCCATTTGACTGATACTACTATAATCGTTACCGATTACCATCATGATGAATTTGTCCATGACAATACGTAAGAGAGCTACGCTTCAACTTAAACGGGCAACTCGACCGAGTGATGCCACATTTTCACCGAATGAATGAGGTATGGGGAACCCGTTTTCCCTCCTATACCATAAAAAAACACCTGGAAACCTTAGTGTACAGAAATGACAGTCAATATGTAATTGACTAGCTGCGCCCCGCGGCTGTGTTAATCCAGATTGTTAGTAGAGCCGTTTGAACGTGAAGAAGTAACCAACACAAAGTTTCGCCTTCATAATATTAGTGTGATTGATATTGTTCATGGGAACGAAAGAGGGGTTGCCTTCCTATGATGTTTTCAGTGACAAATCATAGAAATACTAACATAAATCTAAAGTCAGAGACTCTGTTTTCCATTCTCGCTTTTAGACCCCAGCAGTCCCACTTCATGGTCCAATTGAGTCATTATCGTGCAAATCTTCTGCTAAGTCCTTACCTACGACAACACGGATCGTAAATTTTGACATGGATTTCTGAAGGAAGATTTTTCATGAAGGGTTAAATTTTATTAGTGCTAAGTACAAACTAAACAAGAAGACTTTAAACTTGTTTACGTTCGTTGTTGTTCTGCGTAGTTTGTTCCATTAGTCTACTAGTTTTGACTTCTAATGGTTCAAAATAAGGGTGCCGAATTCGGTTGTTTTTTTTTTGTAACCTCAGAAGTCCGTTATTTATAAACAGATTCGGAAAATTTGAATTTGAAAATTCTTTTTGTATTTTCTACATTGTCCCATTCGAATTTGTATTTGTCTTATTTCAATACCCAAGGGGAAAAAATTAAGGAATGAAGAAAGCTAACTTTAATGACCTTACATCATAATGTGAACTACATTATGATGTAAGGTCATTAAAGTTAGTGACACTTTTAAAAAAACGTATTTCTAGAAGATTCTATCACAAAAATTTGTACCTGAATAATATCTTGATTATGTTTTTGTGATCTCTTATTACGAATTTCTTTTATTGCGAGAACCATCTCCTCACTCATTGTTTTCGCTGAACATTATAATTGAGTTTGACGCAATGGCGACCATCTTAGAGAAATTGTCTCATACGCATGCCATTGTTCGACATTACGGAATTGTGTAATTCTTTATATTACTTTTTTATGGTTTCTTTAAGTGAATTTGGATGGAAATAAGCGATGTACAGACAAGTTACGTAATATTTTTATTTGCACATTCTCTTTGTTGTTCGAAAATATTATATTTTGTACATAATTGTATGGTTTTTATGGTCACAGATGACTTAAATATGGAATTTTTATGTTTCTATTTTCTTTTAAGCGACTTCATATATTTTGACAAGGTCAAGGGTGTGTCTTTTTGACTCCCACGCAGATTGATTTGTGTGTTGTGATTACAGAAATAATAATTTTCATACATTTTTTTGCGTCAACTTGTGTTATTTACTATCAAAATAACTCATTTGCAATACAAAGAGAGAAGAGAGACGTTTTTCCTGGATGATTTCTAATTGCGCGATGTAGAATTCATAGCAACTAGTACTAAGTTTTTCAGTCAGATGACAGTGTGCTGTATTTCTAACAAGTGAACTCGTTTACATTGTGATATCAAAGGCAACTTCATTTTCATGTAAATATAAATGACAGTTACATAATATTGTTTAATATCATATCTGGGGTTGTCAGTTTGTTTGTTACTCTCTCAAGGTTAAACTACTAAATACTCAAAATACTTTCAGGTGTTTAGAAATTATTTTCTATAAAAAAAAACCGAGATAATTGTTGATTATAAAAATCAAAGTTAAAGCGAGCAAAAATGGAAACAAAATCAAGTTTAAAAAATCTTAACAATTTAAATTAACAATTCCAGATGCGGAGGTTCTCTGATCTCCCGACGTCACGTCGTCACCGCCGGCCATTGCGTAGCTCGTGCTCAGCCACGTCACGTCCGCGTCACCCTCGGGGACTACGTCATCAATTCTGCCGCTGAACCTCTGCCAGCTTACACCTTCGGCGTTAGGACTATCAAAGTGCATCCTCTGTTCAAGTTCACCCCCCAAGCGGATCGGTTTGACGTGGCTGTGCTTACCCTGGATAGAAATGTGCATTATATGCCACATATAGGTAAGTTTACTTCTTGTATTTACAGTTTTTTTAGCTGCAAAGTGGCAAATAATCATACAGTGTACCTCGTGACAGTCAGTGGGGTTACACAGTCCTTTGATAACATGAGTTTTGTAATCGCGAGTGTCACTTGTTAAATTAAAAATAAATATTATGAATAGGTTTGTGATATTTGCCGATTTTTGATCGATTTTTCAGCGAAAATAAGTTAATTTATATTAGTAGTATAGTGCCACCTTTTATTTCTTTCTTTTTTTCTGTATATACTCCGTAGCATACATTAAAAATAAAAAATATTAGTAATAAGTAGAAAATGCTGTTAGTAGTATAATAAGTAAACTTAACAGCAGTTACTATTATGTTAAACATTTGATTACACTTCTAATAAATAAAAAAGAGACTGCTCTATTCTTACGACACAAATATCGAACCAGCATGCAAGGGAGTAATGGTTAATCAAGGTGTGAATCTTCATATCGCGATGCAGGATTACTCTTAATTACAAAAAGTTATTTCTATGGCATCCACTAGATGGCGTTGGTTTACTAGAAGTAAAATGTAAATGTATAATTTACATAAAAACATAATAACAGCCGGCAGACAGACAGAATTTTATTATTTTTTCTAAACTTTAAACCTTATTGTCTAACTTCAGCACCAATCTGCCTTCCTGAACGTGGCTCCGACTTCCTCGGGCAGTACGGCTGGGCGGCAGGCTGGGGAGCCCTCAGTCCTGGCTCGAGGCTTCGCCCGCGGACCCTACAAGCTGTCGATGTTCCGGTACTAGACAACAGGGTCTGTGAGCGGTGGCATAGAGCTAATGGTGGGTATATTTACTTACAGATAAAAATGAGATAGTTTGGAGAGAAGTGCCATTGAAAAGGCCACGTTCTAAATGGGTTAATCAGCTTATGATCGCTATAAGTCAGACGACAAGAGAGAAGTGTATTGAAGAGGACAGATTATTATTCTTAATTCCATCCCTATCATGTTGTTGTAATTATAATATTAAAGTGCAAATAAATCGTTATTGTATTTTTCTAACGTCTTCATGGGTATTTTTTTATATCATCATCAACATCATTTTGATTTTTTGGCCTACTATACCACGCTGGCCAGGCGGGTTGGTATAGAGTTTGTTTCAGGTTTTCCTACTCTTTGCAGCGCTGCTGTCCTGCGTAGTTTGCTCCCTTACTCGGCTCTCTTACTCTTACGACTACCACGGGATAAACATGGGGGTGGTGACACTCCCTATTCTTAATCCATCACCATACGGATTATTCTGGACGATTATAGGCATAAGATATAATAGAGTAAGTACCGCCACCCATGGACACATGCACCTCAAGATACACAAGAGAGAGGGGCTGGACTCCGGTAACCTCAATAAGAAGTCAATTAACACCGACTTTCTGTAAGCCCGTGGTATCACTCCGATTGAGACGGCTCATATTTGCAATCCTTCTGCGAAGACGTCATCTCGCAGAAGGAGGCGGCGGAGAGGGCCCTGGAGAATAATCTCTACTCGGACCCAATTCCTCTTTGACGAACCGGGCGGCGGAGGCGCGCGCAGTGCCTTATGCTGTCCTGAGTGGGGCCGCGGGTGGACGAGACGGGGTTTTCCCTCCACCCGCCATAACGGCCAGCCGCGAGGAAGGAAGGAGCCTGAATAGAGAATGAACCCGAAGTTGGTGGCCACGCCGTTGCGGGCAGGTGCTATGAGGGGTCCGGGTGTCTTAATAACAGCAGTTCCCGGATCTCTCCTATTATTACAGGCGCAGTTTAATAAAAGTTAAAACGGCCCATATTTGCAAAGCATGGCTTTTCCATAAAATAAAAAACTAAACAATACGAATTGTTTCTCTTTCCAGGCATAAACGTCGTAATCTACCCCGAGATGCTGTGCGCCGGATACCGAGGAGGGGGTAAAGACAGCTGCCAAGGTGACAGCGGAGGGCCCCTGATGCTGGAAAGGGCAGGCCGTTGGTACCTCATTGGGGTGGTATCGGCGGGGTACTCGTGCGCATCTAGAGGCCAGCCGGGGATTTACCATAGGGTAGCCCACACGGTGGACTGGATCTCACACGCCACCACGCTATCATAGCATATTGATAGATAGAGTACACGAACCTTTAGTGAGTGGCTATTCTGTGGCTATAAGTTTAATAAGCAGTGCCGATGTTGTGCTATAATCTCTGTACATGTTTTCGTTATAAACTTGCGATAACAAAAATAAATTTAGAATGGTTTTAGTTTACTTTTAGTTCTTTGACAGTATTTTTTGCATCTAAAATGGCGCGGTGTAATATGTATTCGACTTCAATGTCAGACGCGGTTTAATTCTCAGATCTTTTGTTAAAAATATATCTATTTGCATTGGTCAGTTTTTTTAATAATATGTGTGAAGAAAACAAGGTGTAAGCATATTTATCCAAGTTCTGGAACCCGTAGTAGCTACACTTAGTTTGGGTTAGATACCTTTTTAAATGTGATGTTATGGCAAATCAGTACGATACCAATAATATTCATCATATGATTAGAACTGTTATGAAACGATTTAATGAATGTGAACGATGTCGTTGGGCGGACTAAATTTAGTTGATTTTTAATAAACTTCACCAGTGAATAATTAAGTAGGTATTTAACTTTTAGAAACAGGAATGTCACTTGAGATCTCGTGATGGTTTTTGCTATTAAAATGTGACTAAATTTAACATTTCGAATACAATTCTTTTTTAAAGCATTTTTGAATGAATATAATTTGAATATAATTTACAGTCTACGACAATTCATTTACTATGTAAAAGAACATTTGAATTGTTAAGTCTTAATTTTATATCAGATTAAGACAACTTTATGGAATATACGACGAAAGACTAACAATGAAATTGCGCACAAAAGTTTTATAAGACTTTAAATAGATACATTTTACGGTGTTTTGGATGGAGTTTGATTAGAACAATTTATTTAATAATAAGTTTCTGGACAGTTATAAACAAACAGTGTTTTTTTAAATAAATGTGTTTCTCATAAATAATAAAAAAGTGTAGTATGTGGATACGACAGTTTATTAATTGTTGTACACATTGAATAAACTTACCATCGATTTAATTTAGATGTAAGCCCTATTCCACCAAATAGTCAATAGGATAGCAATATTTCTACTATTTGACAAAATGTCTATGGTCAAAATATCTATTAATGTAATAAATTGTTAAAAAATCTAACCACAAATCACGACAAAAGTAAAATATTTTCAAATAATTGAAAAAAATCTCTAATGATTATTATATTACAAGGCCTAGTAGATAAATTTTATAGACATTTTGTCAAGTCGCTCGCTTCCAGAATTATCAACAAAATGGTCATAAAAGTCAAACGATTTCTTTAAACTCATTTATTTAGTAAGATTTTATTGTGATACATGTGAAATTCAATGAAATACGTTGCTTTATCAATACTCGCTAAAATTGCAATATTTTTAATGATGAAATTAAATTAAGTGCCCTAGAAAGAATACGATAAGTTGGAGATGATAGCAGATATATTTTCAACAGTAGACATTTTTTTTTTATTTTAGTTAACAATTTAAAAATTCAAAAGTTAAGTTAAAAATTCACCTTATACCAGAAGGATCAACTTCTGGGTCGATCAAACCATCAAAAATAAATAAGTGCATGACCTACCCAACTTATCACAAGAGAAGCGTAAAAGTAACATTCACGAGTTTTTTTAATGGAAAAAACAGTGTTACTTTTGAGAGCTGTCGAATCCTTGGTTTTTTTTTTAAATATGTAACAAATTTTAGCTTTAATACTAAAATAAACGTTAAAGGTACACGATCATACGATTTCTGAACAAAAATGTTAAATAAATAAAAATATTAAAGAATATTTGAGTGATAATCTGTGCAGTAAATTTTACTTTGTTGGTTCACCTTTAAATTGTACTCCATTAGTTGGCCGTGTGAGTTGCTATTTATTTAAATGTCAGAGTTTTCTATCGGGTTGTACTATTAATTTAATCTTTGCTCAAAGTTTCTAAGTAAGTAGATATGGAATATTTTATTATCTTTGTATTTGGAGGGAAAATCTTTTATCATCTCTTTCTTATATTGTTCTAAGCGTCTTAACATTTTGTGTAAATAAATTAACGCTATGTGTAAATAAATAACAAAAAACCTTTTACCATTTGTAATTGTAAATAAATTAAATTAATAAGTAATTATTGAAAAAAAGAACGCTTGTTGTAAGTTATTCTGCTTTTTTAATTTATTTTGTACCATTTTTTCTACTTTTGTTAAAAAAAAATGATAAGGATTTTTGCATTGAAATTGACAAAGTTGTCGCTGATGAGAACTTTATTTAATGTTAGTTTAAATTAATAAATTGTATTTATTGTTAAATTAAACACGTGTTTTATTTTAAAATGTTTATTTATCTTTGGTTAAACTACGACTAATGATATAAGTTACATTATTGACTAGAATAAAAGTAGGTGTATTTATAAGCACTATGTAACCTAACTTTGAAAATTGTCTCTGGTCACTTATGTTTATCTGTGGTATTTAAGTTAAGAAAAGGATGAACGATGTAGCGTTCGATTTTTGACTTTGAAAAACTGTTACTCGATGGTTCAGTTTTATTTATTTATTTAAATTGTTTTTAAATCTGTAATTATTTTCAGCGGGAAGGGCGAAGTTTTAATGTATTACTGTTTTTGTTTTTAATTAACCACAAATCATAATCTTAACCTTCTTTCTAAGGAGAGGCCTATGTCCAGCAGTGGACTATTAAAGGCTGTTGATGTGATGCGTGTGAAATCTTAATCTAAACTTGCAGCTTTAAAAGCTTCCATAGGTCCTAAGTAGTTATTATTACTTTTTATCAAATTTTGTCCAAAATATTACAAAGTTCCTAGTATTTTTATAATAAAATCTTTCTTTTACTCTTGAACTCGGTGTACCACTCACTGAACGCAGAAGTACTTATAACCAATTTCTTTTTAAAAATTTTGTGGTTGACTAACAAAACGCCAAAATGCATAAAAAAATAAGAAAAAAGATTTGACAAAATGCCACATTACTACAAATGGCATATAAAGAAAAAAGAATTTTGAACGAGAAACATAATTTAAGGGTATATTTATTGTGACTCATTATTCATTCATTACTCTATTAAGATTTTTTTTATCAAATTCAAATTCCTTCAACCACTTTTTTATTTTTTAATTGGAGCCATGGTATTCAAGGATTAACACACACCCTGATCTTAGATCTTTTATATGCCTAGATGTCACACTACTAAACAACTAACACAAACGGGCCAATATTTGTACGCGTGCGAAACTACTTTAGTGTGTGCAAAAGTGCATTTAAGGCAAACACAGCTAATAAACGGTAACGAAAAAGGAACATTGAGCCAACGGTTGGCCACTTATTTTTTTTTCGATGCTTTCAGAGCATTGGCAGTCTCTCTAGACATTTCTATGTTCCATGACCCATATAATATTCTTAATACTAAATTACCATCCCATAGGTACATGATGCTTGCGTACAAATTTGTCCAGAACTTTATAAAGAGGTTCGTAGTATCGATTTAAGGCTTCAGATGATATATTCTGTTCGTCTACAGTTTCTTGTAAGATCTCACTCCAGTGTTGGGAATGGCCTCGTGACATAATGTCCCTAGAACAAAGATACAAATATTCTAGAGGTAGGTCTTGGTGTAGAATAGCCTATCCTACTTTGAAAGAGTTACTTTGTTTGAACAATGTTTCGAATAAGTCCATAAAATAATTGCTGATGGAAGGTGACTATTGACTCCCATGAGCAGTTGCTACTTAAGAGGCTTAAGTACCTTGAAGCCCTTTGATTGCCTTTCCTTCAGAGTTGAATTAATTTTTGGCAGGATTAGTCCTCGGGTAACCTCACTCGATCGGTGATAGAATGACTGAAGTCTGGTTTCTGTGAGTCCATGGTATCTCCTCCGGTTCAGGCAGAATGGTGAATGGGTTTTAGTTCGAATGGATATTGGATGGAAGGGTAAGAGTAGAGCCTTAACTCGAACTTGAACTCGCTCTTGCTGATAAATCTGAACTCTCTTACCTTACAGACACCTAATGCCAAATATGCGAATTTGAAATATTTACAAAAAAAACAGTCTTGAGGTCTGCAATAAAGTCAAATACTTACTTCAAGATCTTCCCAGCAGCCTTAGACCCGTAAATATCACATCTACCTAAACCAATACTATCAGGTACAGGATATTTTACGTTTCGTCGACCGAACACAGCAGCTTTACAAAGTTTTTCAAACAGTTGGTGTTGAAGGAAACTACTCAGAAAATATCTGTAAATTATATAAAATTCAATTTAGTTAGATATGTTTTGTGAGATATATTATTGATCCCATCTGGTAGAATGCGTGACGATTATCTACAATGAAAGCCAAAGCATAGCATATAAGAAAAAATATGTTTGAGAGAAGCTTAAGAAACTAAAAAATAATAAAAATGTGTAAAAATTGATAAATTTAAGGAAAACGGCTACATCAAGTCAGTCCAGTATATACGATGACCTGCTACTATTATGTTAAAGACAGTTAAAGTTTAACTGGCCAATAATATAAAACAACAAAAAATTATGGACAAAATTGACCACCAGGCGATCGATAATTCCAATAAATACCTGATGTAAGGTGTATTATCCGGTACATGAAACTTGGCTCCAACATCGAAATACTCCTCTCCTCTTTTACCTGGAGAAGTGACTCCTTGTAGCTCCTCTACTAAATTCCAAAATTCTCTATTATGCCTTTCTAAAGAGCCTTCAAAATATTTCCATCTATATTCGTCTATTGAAAGAGCAAACGGTATCTGAGGCAGTTTGTTGAGAGCTTGTTTAAATAGTAAAATCATGTCTATCGTTAAATCTTTAGTATCAAATAATTTTGGAGCTTTTTGTTTCAAAAGATCATTTTCTCTACCAATATCATTTATTGTTTTAGAACTTTCTTTTATAGTATCTTCGTAAGGTTTTATCTTTTCATCATTTGCTGTATATTTATCATTGTCTGGTAAATGATCTAAATATGTATCAACTGTCTGATCACCATTTGGTGTGAAGAGTAGTGAGTCGTTGATAAGACCGAGACGGTTTAAGTGTTGGGGTGTAAGCACGCCATACATTATGGTATCTCCAATAGTTTCGTGTAATGCAGCATTGGCTTGCTAAAAAAATTAGTAATATATCTATTAATTTATATTAAATGGAAATGTTTCTGGATTTTCTATACAAAATGTGTATAAATTTGAAAATATGCATATTGTTTTCTATAATACGTGTTTTAGAACGTATAGTTAGAGATTTTCTTAGTAGGTAGTTTTAAGCAAAGTCTAGTTAAAAAGTATAGTATTATTTTGCCCTTTTGCAATTCTTAACCTTACTTTGACGTACCTCGGGCCATCTACGGCTACGGAAATACCACATACTCCTGGCTCCTACATCCCCAAGGAGCCGGAGATCCGAAGGTATTTTCTCAAAAAAAAAGGTGTGTTACCTTCGCCTTCCTCACAACTTTCCATCAGGTAAGATGGAATTTAAACACCCGTTCTATTTATCAATTAAAAAATACTGTTTAGTACCGTAGACAATCTAGTGTTGTGAGTTGACATCTTACAAAAAGCTCTCCAGATTTTGGATCGTCCGAGCACGTAGATCGCATGGTCTGGAATCTATTTTTAACATTGGGCTGGGCTTTACAACGAGACGTAAATGGGTTCATTTTCAAGAAACCTATTTTGAGTACCGTAGTGGAAAATGAAGGCCCGAGATGATGATGATATGATGTTAATGATTTTTATGTGATAATCTTACTCTGAATAAAGCTGGTTGATGTTCATACGCCATGTAGTACTGTATGTGTCCGAGCTCATGATGCAAAACGTAAAAGTCTTCCTTGGATGTCTCTGAACAATATAGAAGGCTGAAAGAAGAAGATGGTGCTTTAAAGTGAGTTGATGACTTTGATAGATGAACGGGCCGTGTTGATCTAGTGGTTAGTGGCCCTGACTGCTAAGCAAGAGGTCATGGGTTTGATTTCCACCTTGGACAAATAGTTGTGTGATGAGCATGGTCATTTGTTCTGTGACTGAGTGTAATTTATCATTGAAATGTATGTATTTAGAAATATATAAGTTTATTTATCAGCAGTCTGGTTACTATAGTACAGACTCTGCCAAGTTTGGGATAAGATGGCCGTGTGTGAGATGTGTGAGGTTACATTATGGATTTGTTTTAGTTCAGAATTTTGTACTTGCAATAGTAAATAGATTTTTTTCTAGGATTCTTCTTGTAGGATTGTTCTCTTCTCTATGTATCACAAGTCTGCTTCTCAATATTGGGTAAATACATCAAGTTGAAATTAGAATTTTAATCCAAGGTTCTTTGGTGTTATTCTTACTTTTTAAATAATTACAGTTTGGTTACTTCAATCTTGAGTAGGTACTTTTGAAGGAACGTCAATCAGTGATGCCACAGCCTCACAGAAAACACTTCGTTTTAAGCAATTCATTCGTTACTTTTCAATTAATTGGTTAGGTTACCGTATGGCAAACCTACCCCCCACCCCCCTTCCCTCTAATTATGGGGAGGAAGCTAATAGGGCGGCAACGTGCTTCTGGCACTTAGTTGTGTGTGTCCATAGGTGGCGGTAGTTACTTACCACTACGTGACCCGTCTGCTCGATGGCACAGTGTTTAGTGTTTTTTAAATAAGTTTAAATACAATTCGTGCTTACCGATAGTCTCCTTCTTGAAACATATCTGCTGCTGTTCCGTGACATCTTATTTTACTATTATTATCTCTGGCCATTACAGATTCGCGCCAAAATTTATCTGTCATTGCGGGTAGGCCAAGAGATTGGTAAAAATCCTCTGCTCTCTTTACCTGAAGACCAGATATTATGTTTTAAGCATTATTTATCTCTGTATCAAATTTCATTCACATCCGATTAGCCGTTTTGGCGTGAACGAGTAACAAACAATTATACATCTATCCAAATAAACTTTCGCTTTTATAATATTAATGGGATACGCACCATATGAGTTACTGTCCAATTCAACTCCTTCATTCTTCTGTTCAAGTCTATGGTCTTAAGTTGCATGAGGTCTGCGAGTGGCTCCCAATTTTGTGACCACAAATTACCTGTAAAATATTCGTATTAATTACCACATCAATAACTATTTATCAAAAAGAATGTAATTCAAAAGTATGTTATTGTATTATGTTATTGCTATTGGCATGGGCCATTACCAATAACATACCTAACTAATAAACTAATGTCAAGTAGCTGTTATCCGTCTTATCGTTTTATAGCGCCATCTAGTGAGAAAGGTCAGTATTAAAACAGTCATTTGAATACTTGTCATTTACACTGTACATTACCCGGCATGAAAAAAAATGTATGTGTTAAATTATCAGTGTGGTGACTTCCGTCTTCCGCAATATTTTGTACGGGAAGTCTAACTGATTCAAAGGTATGTAATATCTAATACGTCATCACCATCACCAACAGCCTTTACCAGCATACTGCTAGATATAGGTCTCTCCTTAGAAAGGAGGTTTTGGGCTATTATGCCACGCTGGATTGGTGTAGTGTTTGTATTGTTAAAATTCTTCTCTTTGCCGTGCTTTTGTCCAGCGTAGTTTGCTTCCCCAGTCGGCTTTTACGACACCCACAGGATGTGTACGTTATACCAGCAAAATAATGTTGAAAATGGTCATTTAAATGTGATAGATAATTAGTTGCCCGGCTTCTGTAATTGTTACGCGTATTTTTGTTTCTTTGTTTAACTTATAGTTTTTAACTTATTTTATAAAAACATTTCCTCCTGGGTTACCACAGCCAGAAATTTCCTTTTTAATTTGAACATTGAAATAAATATAAGCTGAATAATTAGTTATCTAGACGAGATAAATATTACAACTTATTTTGTATATGTATTTTCTTCGGCTACGGCTTTTCATTCAATGATCATGAATAGGGGTGGCGACACTCGTATGCTTAATCCGTCCCCACACGATAACACACCATCACACCTATTACGTGGTTGCGGTCACTTGCAGATGCTGCTATTTGTACGACGGTTGCACTCTACCCTATCAAAAATCTTCCATCAGTTTATCCTTGAATACTTGAATACCTACCTAACAAATGTGCAGGTATAGGTCCTCTTTTAGGCACAACCTCTCCGTAATACCATCGGAGATAGAATCTCACAACTGCGTGTAATAATTTGTAAAGAGGTTTAATACTCTCGTAGAGATGGCGACAGTGTCGACGGAGACGAGGCATTTCAAGCGAATCACGCCATGAAGCTCCGATGTTTGGGTACCCTAAAAAATAGAGTTGGATGATAATTAAAAAGAGTTGCTGTGAGTTTGTTTGCCCTTTCTTCTCATAAGGCTCAACCCCTTGGAAACAGGCGGTAGTAAATCGGCACACATATAATAGATTTTTGATAGGTATAATTTTATTATATTTAATTTGTTAAGTATTTGACAAAACAGAAATTATTGCTATTGTGTGTGTTAATCTATGACTTTAGAGTCTACATAAAAGACGATTTCAAACAATGAAAAAAAAATGGAATAAAGATATTTAGTTTCACAAAATTGAATAGCAATGTAAGAAATTTTAATTCGTGATAATATTCTTTCAAGATTACAAGAAAAAAAGAGATTACAGCCTAATAAAAACTTTAGTTCCAATGGTAGGAAAAATCGGAGGCCCATCTTCCTCCCTCCCTAAATCTGGTAAGTTCATTGGTAGGATGGCAACACCCTGTATTTTGAGTTGTGCATGGGTGGTAGTCGTTTATTATTAAGTGACCTTTCTGCCTGTTTGCCCCCCTCCCCTCATACTATAAAAAAAACAGATTCAGTCATAAGGACTGCCGACAGAAGTGAAAACTAAAAACAATGAAACTACACGTCACTAGTCTGGCGCAATACGTCACAAGCATGTCGAGGTCATCGGTGACGCAAACCCGTAAGTTTTTTGTCTACCAAAAATAGCTCAACGCTGCTAAAAAAGTTTTCACTTCAAAAATCCCTTAGAAGGTAGTGGAATGCGGCATTACAGTTCCCTATTACGTGGGATCGAAAATATGGGTTACGGAATGTTAGTGTGATACACTAATGCTAATCCTACAAAAAAAATTGCAGCTACAAGCTACACGAGCCTATCAGAATTTCATCGCAGCGGAACACCTCAGGCTACATCATAAATTGGCCTACTTATAATTCAATTTTATCTTCTAAAATAAAAGGACAATTTTCCGTACCTAATTAATTTCATAAAATTTATTCTAGACGCAAAAATCCTATTAAGGCTGTGGGAAAAAGTATAAATATATTAACGCTGGATTTTTTTTAATTTAAGTTCTCTTTTTCTTTGTAGGAATTACAGTCTAAAGATATTAATTCTTAAAAACCTTGTATATAAATATATAATATGTGATAAAGCTTTTTACAAAAAATGAAATAACAGATAACACGGTTAAATATACGTCGGTTAAAATAATAAAAAGAAATGCAAATTTAGAACAAAATAAATAAAATGAAATAATTGTCGAATTAGAACACCATTGTTAACATGAGTCGCTGAACTTTAGACGAAAGCGTCGCAATGTCCGCGACATCAAAGCGACGCCGCCGCCGAGACGAGCCGGCGAAGTTTACATTCTTATTACCTACCTACTAACCCACTAATCACTTTACTTGCTTTTTTAAATCTATTTATTAAAAATACGATTTTATTAATGTGTTTATTTCGGGAATGCTCGACTAACTTCGGACCTGGCAGTACGTGTCACTCATTGAAAAAGTAGGTACTTTGGTTGTCTCGTAATCTTTGTACCGCCATAATATTGTCATTTTTCAAAATAAAAATTAGCGGGGCTCGTTATAACACGAAGTCTTGCACACACGATAACATTAATTGTTCACACCATTGCCGTGTATTATGACGAAAGCAATAAGACTAAACAATTATTAACAAAACAACAATATTATCATGTCGCTAATTTGTCGTGAGTGCATCTACAAGGACACAGAACAGCATAACACTCGCCGGTGGCCAAGGGCCGATTGACTGTACTTACTGAATGAACTATTTAAAAACGCTTGTCCTTCATCCTGATGACGCAATAATTAACAAATTTCATTAAAAGCGGTAGTAAAAGCTGTAGCTGATCACCTCCTGAGCTCAATGTATTATGACTGCATTTACACGTGTTGTTGCAAATTACGAAAACAAAAAAAATGTCCTGTTTCTAAACGACTAAATATTTTTTGTTCAAATTTTGCAAATCGTCTAGAAATAAAGTGCAGAATATGTGGTTTACACATTCGTTAAAAGATAGATCACACGTTGTATATGTTCACGTATTTATATAATGTAAGGTAGGTATAGGGGCAAACAAGATCCTAGCCAGGTCAGTCTATGGAGTCAGAGATTTATAGAACACTCGGTATGAGCCATGTTGGAGCAATTCGTCCCCCGGGTGACACTGCTAGAGAGTTGCTATATTCCCAATAGGGAATATAGCACCAACGGTACGTCATACTGCAGTTTTGCACAGTTGCACTGCTTAGACTTTCAGTATCTAGACATGTATAAGATTAAATATTAAATCCTACTCACCATTTCGCGTAGAAGCTTGATTTTCAACATCAACCAGTCTTCTGTAAGGTTCCTTCATCGGAGGTCCTACTTTCTCCCTCCACGTCAGCCATAACCATCTCAAAACCTTTTCATTTCTCGAAAATTCCATCATTTTCTCAAAGTCATTTTCACCTTTTAAACATAGTCTTTCTTGTTTGTGGGAGTAGCTGTTGACAGCGACTTTGGCGGCAAAAAGAATGTAATCTTGGTCGAAATTTAAAAACTGTTTGACATTTGTCAAATAATTCAAGATGGCATTTTCGATGTTCGAAAAGTTTTTAATAGGAATAAACGATTCAGTGGGTATACAAACTTCGGCATCTGAGTAAATAGATTGTAATTCTTCGTAAAGGTTACTTGTGTGTCTGTGGAAAAAAATGATAACATCTCAATAATTACATTTTTAATATATTTATGGACTTGTTCATGCTTAATGATTTCTTTGGAATCAGTACCAAAGAGCTCATAAATGTTAGAGGAAGCGAACAAGGCGCTATCTCATACGGTTGGTAGAGAGAGAAAGAACATTGTTTTGGCCTTGCAGCTCTCTTTGCTTTTGTCACTGATTGGCTATTTTATGTCCTCTTCAGTATAGCCCAATCAGTGCAGATAGCAAAGAGTGATGAAAAACTAAAAACAGTCTTCTTTCTCTGTTTACCGGCCGTACGCTGCCACTTACAGAGGAATATACTGATCGCTTCCTCGGTTTATATTATCTCTATGATCTCTATACAGTTGGGTAGAGAAGGCAAACATGCAGACGGGTCACTTGATGGTAAGTAACTAGCGCGCCCATAGTCATTTGCTGCCCAAGAGACAAAAGTGCGCGGCCGCCCTTTGAGTGAAGTTTTTTCCTCCAACGAATCTCGGGCGTGAATAGAGGACAGCAGCATTGCAACTTTAAGCGACTTCTGTTGGTGTTTTGTGATCACATCAAAAATTTTGCGTTCCCTCTATCTGGCAGAATCTGGATGTTCCAAAATTTATTTCGCATAACACATTTGGCAGAATCTTCTTTAAAAGAATATTTTCAAGGCATAAAAAATTTTTTAAAGACAACTCCCGCATTAGGAATATATCCTGTGTCGCGGGGGACTTTACAAACATACATGAAACGGACACAAAGAACACCCAGACTTAGAACAATAATTTGTGGATCACACAAAGTGTCGTCCCATGTGGGGTTTGAACCCACAACACTCGGCGCAGTAGGAAGCGGCGTGGCGACCGCTTAAACCACTGCGCCATCCGTGCAGTCTCAAATAACTTAATTAACCTTAAATTGAAATATTTTCTTAAAAGGTCATATTCTGTCTTGCTACAAAAGTTTGTGATAGAAACGAAGGCCTGCAAAACCGACTTCACGTAGTCTTGTCTGCCTTACCCCTAGAGTGTAATTTAAGCCCTCGTAGGCGCGGAGGGGCGAGGCAGCCCGCGAGCTGAGGAGGAGGTGGTTTCAACGCTCGCTTTACCGCAACTTCGGCTTGCTGGCTGGCTTAGCCGGCAATCCTCAGCCGCGGCTGTGAGCGAGCCCCGCAGCGCCGGAGCCGTGACAGATATGCTGCATGCTGCATTCTTGCTTGCATGTTGCATGCTGTCTGGCTTTATTATTATTATGTTAAGAAATACAAAATTATGGATAGAGAGCCTTTCAATTATTATAGATATTTATATCTCATGTATGCCAAAAGATGATTCTCACTGTAAACTCCTTGAGATATGATAGTTGTACCTTTCAATGACTATCGATATGAAATTTATGCTCTAAGACTATTTTGACAATGAACTTTCGGCGATGTGATGGTTCTACTTTTTAATTATTATGTTTTATGTTGATATGAAGTTTATGCCTAAAGATAATTATGACTTACAAAGTTATGAGTGAATGGTATATGAGTGTCTGCCGAACGAGTTTCTGCGAAATTAAGTTTATGATATCCATTGTTATGCAAAATAATATTATTACATAAAAAGTTCTGTTATAAAGGGTATACCCTTAAAATTTCGCTACTAATTCTTTAAGGGTAGCTGTGTATTTCATCGGACATGATTTCATGTGACAAAATAATATAACAGTCACAAAATTAAAAAAAAAGAAATAACTCACACAATCAAGTTTATATATTAAATGGTTGAGCTATAAATGTTACTTGCCTTAATTGATTTTATTTCATCTAATCTGAGCAAAGTTATTTTATAATTTACACGATAGCTTACACCTGAATGATTTGATGGTGTGAGTGGTTTAAGCGG
Organism: Arctia plantaginis; assembly: GCA_902825455.1. Taxonomy (NCBI): domain Eukaryota; kingdom Metazoa; phylum Arthropoda; class Insecta; order Lepidoptera; family Erebidae; genus Arctia; species Arctia plantaginis. The sequence continues at coordinate 1,134,506 of CADEBD010001048.1, read as the reverse complement.
TCGCCACGTCGCTTCCTACTACGCCGAGTGTTGTGGGTTCAAACCCCACATGGGGCGACACTTTGTTTGATCCACAAATTTTTGTTCTGAGTCTGGGTGTTCGTTTCATGTATGTTTGTAAGTCCCCCGCGACACAGGATATATTCCTAATGCGGGAGTTGTCTTTTTTAACAAAAAGAAAAAAAACAGCCTGTCAAAGAATTAACAAAAACTTACGCGTAATCTTACCTTGCTTCATTAAACGTAAACTTAGGTCCTCGACACAGCAAATACGCATGTCTTCTTTGCGTTTCATTTAACAACTGACTGTTATAAAGCATGCCCAGTCTATCACAAGTTGTTTGTTGCCATGTTATTCGATTTCTTTGATACTTAATTGATTTTTCCTTCAGTTCTGGGTTGCCAGGATTAATTGAGGACTCCCATGCTATGTTAGCAGCTATGGCATTGAATTTTCCCGTTTCTTCGTTAATTATTTGAAATAGATTGTCTAAGTTTTCACTGAGACATGTTTTAATGATTATGAATAGAAACAGCGATAGTTTGGTGTCCATTATTGGTCAAGTTGACATTATTCTCGCTGATGAAGAGCTAAAAAGTAATAATTATATCAAATGTTACATGTTCAGCTTACAAGAATATTGTTATTAAAATAATTTACTAAGAACAAAGATCTACACGATTTGATTTTACTCATGAGTATTTTTCATAGGAAATCGATTGGTTGCCCTTTGTCACGAATATTCTATTCGGGGCCATAGTATTAAAGATATTTTTGTCTCCCGAACTAACTAACTTAACTTTAAAATGTTATATTTTGAAGAATGTCAGTTTGTTTGTTAAGCTTTTACGCCTTAACTACTTAGTCGGTCATCGTGATCTTTTGCATATAGGTAAGACTACCGCTGCCCATTAGACCATGGTATCAGTCCAGTCGAGCCGGCCCACATGTGAATGGTTCCCTAACGGCTATGCTACCTTTCATTCATGTAGTGGCCGTAACTAAAAGTGAAAACTCTAAGAGATAGCTAAATTGATTAATGAAATATAGATTAACAATACCGCTAGCAGTTTTCCTTTGTTCTCATAAGTTCGAGCCATTAGGCCTCAATTCTACTATTTTATGTTAACCTACAAGCCACCGTTTTGACACGGTATTGAGATGCTTTTGACATCGGTCAAAATATCGGTATTCTTGTAACATAAATTCACAGTGTAAGTAGACTGTGGATGTAGTGACAATGGCTGGCATCAATGGTGATATTAACAACATATCCATATCTGGAAAATTAAATATTTAATTTCCTTACAATTTAAAATTTACCGCTTACCAAACTATTACAAAGACATTTTCGACATTTGTATCAGTGGCAGTTCAGTGACAAGTCATCAGACTGTAGAATACGAAGAGTGCAAAACTCTATTGATACAATAATAAAATATCAGAATTGAGGCCCATTCGATCGTCGAACTAGTGAGGTTTAAAAATGACTCCAAAAAGTATATAAGTATTCTATCAGTCTATCTAGCTTTTATAGTACAAGCTTTGCGTAGTTTAGAGATAGTAATGTCAAAATGCGGAAGATGGGTTCATTATCATTAATCATTAGCAGAATTTCTGCCCTCCGGACGTGTAGACAGGTCTTATCTACATCATCAATGCCTTATCTAGTACGCAGAAGTGTTCGTGATTTAATCAGATAATCCCCACTTATCAGTGCTTACGTTGTACTCAAACTCAATTTGCGTTTATTGCAATTTTTTTCAAGTTGAATGAGTGGAGAGGAAGTCGCTGTCATTTTTTAAAAGCTTTATTTCGATAATGTGTTCTAGCTGACTTAAAAAAAAGAGAAGACTACGAATTCTCAGAACTCCGTCATTTACGAAACGATTCGGAAAATTGATTTAAAATTCGGAGGACGAAAGTTAAGGAATGCTGATACTTTTGTTTTTTTATTAAAGACTACCTGTACCGGTTTCGCCAAAACTTTCAAAACCTCCTTTCTAAGGAGAGGCCTATGTCCAGCAGTGGACTATTAAAGGCTGTTGATGGAATGTACCAGTTTCGCTTGCGTTCATGTCGATGGCGTAAATTCACTTTTACTTGATAAAAAATAACTTATGTACTGTTAGATATATATAACGCCATATAATATGTGCAGTACATTATTATTTAATTCAGAAAATCGTACTATTTATGAAAACTTCAGTTCACGAAGAACGAGCAGGCGGTATTCGTGTTGGTTGTGGGCTCCGGTTGCCGCATTTAGACTTAAGAATGGGCCGTTATCAAGCTCCTTCCAGAAGCGTCCTGGGGCGTTCACAGGCTTCTAGGAGCGATTCTGTATTAGGTATGATACATGCTCGTTGAACGGCAACCGATCAGACAGGTCACCTGGTGGACTAAGGCCATCATCATCATCATAATATCAAGCTGATTGGCAAACCTTGAATAGATAGGCATATTGATGTAAAATATGAAATATAACTATGATTTTAAATAAATCACACATACAAATATATAAATATGAGGAAAAAAATTAAATTGCATAAATACAATTAGAAATTTTCTATTTTCTAAAAAACCTATAAAACAAATAATTTAGTGTAATAATGTTGAGATTTTATACAGCCTACGATGATAGTAATTTAAGCGAAACTCGGTTTTTGAAATTGTCCTTGGAACTGATGAATATGTCTACACTATTAAAGTGTTTATTGCAAAAGTCAAGTAAACGTGATATTACACTGTTTCTACCGTAATTAGTCGAGGGACATAGAGTGCAAAATAATGTAGTGTGTCTAGTACGTTTCTTGGGTACATTAAACTTAATATTATTTAAAAGCGTAGGACAATCGATCCGTCCTCGTAGAATGTTATATAGTAACCACATATGCATCAGAATACGCCTCTCCTCAGGAGTTAGGAGATGGTGAAGACCTATTTCTTAGCGTTCCATGGATTCACGTGATAGATGGGGATAACACATGCGACTTCGACAGCGCCTTGGAATTGCGACACAAGTAAACGTTTAGGGAGTACTCCTTGCGACACGTCAGCGCTTACCTCCACTGTCTGCTGTGTTACCCCCTCTACCTTACCATATTTGATACGAGACTAGCAATGCCGCTTTGGATATTCGTTCAAGAAAAGAGCTTACTGAAGCTCTTGGAATCCAAGGCAGCTTTAGGCAGTTTATAGAGGGATTTAGCTGGTATACTTGCGCAACGACATAACCATTTTTAGTTATTTCGTTGGTTAAGTCAAAGTACTTGTTTCTTTTTAAATGATGATGTTCGTTTAACATGGCATCGTGAGTTCTACTAGTTCTTTACGCTTAATTGAAATGGCATAAAGAAATATTTCTGGTCTGGACGCCGACGCACAGATATCCTCCGGTATTCTGTAATGATTTTCATACGTGTCCACTAATAATGTCTAGTCACTCTCGGTATTTATAATTGAGTACGGCTTTTGTGAAGTTTTTTTATTTCGCCTTCCTTTACAAACGCTATGTTAGTTCTTATGTTTGCTGTTATTCCTTTTTCGCTTTCACCAGCCATAAACTGAACTCATGGCGACGTGAATGACCCCGGTCTAATAGCCCCTTAGAACCTGTCAGTAAGTGCCTGGCTGTACCTATTTGTTTGGGAGAGTCAATTGTAAAGCATTGAGGCAAAATTTTAAAATGGCAGGTGACCAGTCGTATGAAAGTTTGCGCCATTTCAAAGCTGGTGGGATACACAATTCTTGACAATTCTCTATGTAATCATGTAAGCAGTGATGAAGTTTAGAATTAAGGTAATCGATAAACTTTTTCTGGATGCTCTTAAGGCTGCCTTTGTGTATCGCATAACAGGGAAACCATATCTGACAACCGTATTCCAGTAAACTACTAGCAACCAAATTTACTAGTATAAACGTTAACCCCTCCCGCTAAGCTAAATTGCTTGTGTTAGGAGTGGGTTCACGTCGGTAGTGTACTGGTCAGGGTTAGAACCCACTTCCTCTTGATCGCAAGTCCAACGCCTTAACCACTAGGCTACCGCCGCTTCCAAACGAAAGCAATATAAACAACACTTAAGCTCAACTCAACAAACTCTTAAAAGGTAGGCAAGATCTTAGGACAAAACCGAGATTGCGAAATGATCTGCTGCATGTTGCATCGATGTGCTGTCGCATGGACATCTCCAAGTCCAATAGTATGCCATAACAGTATACGCACAACCTTGACCCTCTCGAGTGCATCGCGCGTTAAAACTGTATTGATAAATGATAGGATTTCTTATATGGGTAAAGGATATACTTTGACATTTTTTAATGCTAACCGTGATATTATTTTTATAATAATAAGAAATAATCAATCAGCAAAGCATTGGCAATAGTTAATAGAAAATAACCGTAGGAGTGATATTTTCTAAGAAATTTGAACGCAATATAATTTAAATGCTTTTCATAATTTATCGTTACATGGGCTTCAGTTAATACTTCGTTTTCAAAGGAAATTGAATGCTATATAGTTTTGGTAGCGATATTTTAGATAAAAGATTTCAAAAATAACCTTTTTTTACTACTGACGACGTTGGGAAAGCCAACCTCTATGCGGGCTGGCTAAATTTGTCTATGCAATTTGTAGATTCTTGAAAAATATAATAATAATACAACTGCTTCAAAATATGATTACTCTACTTAGAATCATGTCATAATTGTAAGCATTTCTCATAATTCACGGCATTTATTATATGACCTAACCGTGTATTTATTATTATATTTTTTATTCAAAGTATCAATAAAAATAATGACATGAAATTATCAACTAATTAAGTACATGTTATACAATAAGCAAAGACGATTTATCAATTCGGCTTTAAACTTTGAACCTTTCTTTGTGATAGAGGGACAGAACTCTGGTTTCTCCACGCACCCTTATATTCCAAATATTTGTTGACTTAATTTAAATATTTTAAATAGTGGATCTTTCAAAAAACAAAACATGTACAATGTACATGATGTACAAAACACATCGCAACGTTACCAAAAAAAAACACGAATTGAGAATCTTTTTTTTCTGGTAAAAATATTGTATTTCAGAAGAACTACTGTAACTATGCTCTCCGTGACTTTGTAATTGATATTTTTATGATTTAGGTAGCACCATTTCCTAGAGAAGAGAGTTCAACTCAAGTCACAAATCTGTTGTTGGCATCGGCGTGCCATCACCAGTATTGGGGAGGGAGAGATAATTGTGCCTGCGATATCATCACTCCCTCATGTGTAACTAAAGAAATGGTTATCTGTGGGGCAGATGTTTACATATATATGTTGAAGCAATGCCCTCCCACTCCTATGTAAAAAATACTTACCCACAACACACACATCACACAATACTAAAAAAAATCACTAACTCCTAATAAATATAATAATTAATTATAAAACTATACATAATTAAAAGTTTTATATATGTATACAGTTTTTATTTCCCTGCCAAAAAACATATTTTAATATTAAAAGCCACGTTCTAAAACTTTTTTTAGTAACAGCAATGTTAACTTACCCAAATTTTTCAGGCAATAAAAAAGTAGGTGTGGGCACAGGCACGATTTACCAACGGCGAGTAACACGGCACCGGTGAGCTATCTATCTGAAACGCGACTGAAATCACAACGGACTAGCCGTGCGTACATTATTGTTGGGAGTCCGTATATCACGGAGAAAAACCTTTATGGGGAACTAGCTTTTCGTGGAACTAGCTAGGGATCGTGTGCCTGTTATCGCGGGAAAAAGTAGCCTATGATTGTATTTATTTCGATAAGGAGTAATATTATGTTTATAAAAACACCTTCGCAAATGATGCATTATTTTAGAACAAATTTGATTACTATAAAAAAGGTTATAGTGAGCCAATCTTTAAAGATAGATATAATTATGCCATCGCGGACTTTTTTTTAAGAACTTTAAAAGGGGAACAATTCTGTCATACATGATATTTGCGAAATTTGAACCGATTACGGAGCGCACGCAACGGAAGCTCTCAAAAGGTATAATTTTGCGCCGTTTTTCATCCAACATTTTTCATTGATACTCCGCTCTTATTAGTTGTAGCGTGATGGTATATAGCCCATAGCCTCCTTCGATAAATGGGCTATCTAACACTGAACAACTTTTTCAAATTGCCAAGTAGTTCTTGAGATAAGCGCTTCAACCAAACAAACAAACTCACAAACCTCTCAGCTCTTTAATATTAGTATAGATTTATTTTGTTTATAAAGCTTGTGAGTTGCATTACTTTAAAATTATAATTTGTTGTATTTTGTAAACTATAAATTTTAAATAGGTAGTGTGTAATTGACAAAATTGATTTTCTAATTTTTGGTTAAATAACTATGTACAACATGTATTAAGGATTGGTGTATTAAAGGTATTAAACATGTATTAAAGGTGTTTTTAAGGTTTATAAACTTAACCTACATATACCTATAGTGTTAAGTCAATGAGAAAGTTCTATTATAGTACACCATCAAATATCCTAAATCACATAAAAGATCAGTCCAAAGGTTATCTGAAACAAATCGCCGTATGCGATAAGATGCGGATTGTCCCCACCCCCATTCATCCCGTGGGTGTCGTAAGAGCCGTCTAAGGGAGTAAACTACGCAGGACAATAGCACTACAAAGAGAAGGAAAACTTAAAACAAACCCTATACCAACCCGTCTGGCCAGCGTGGTAGGCCAAAACCTCCGTTCTAAGGAGAGGCCTATGTCCAGCAGTGGACTAGTAAAAGCTGCTGATGATGAATACATATTAATAAAACTATTTGACCAATTGCGTAATTACATAAAAATGCAAAAAAAACAAACGAAATTAGCTAAAATCTCTGTATCTGTGTTTACTCTGTAAAATATTCTGTGCGGCCATTTCAAAAATGCACCGCCATCTTATTGTTGCTTCGTTTAGAAACACCGATGACAATCGCTGTTTCTAAACGAAGAAATTCTCTGTTTATGATGATTAATTACACCAAAACGATTTAATTATAAAAAACTAACTGATCCGCGCAACTTCGTCTCGTCTGTGTCTCGCAAAAATAATATTCTTTTCACGTTTTTGCATCATTTTGATATTGATACTCGGCTCCTATTGGTCGTAGCGTAATGTTATAATAACCTATAGCCTTCTTTGATGAATGGATTATCTAATACTAAATGAACTATTTAATTCAAACCAGTAGTTCCTGAGATTAGCGCGTTCAACATAACAAACTCTTCAGCTTTATTATATTAGTATATATTATCTGTACGGGTCCCGATAACAGTAGTTCCGCTCACCCTTGTCAGTTTTCATTCAGTCCACCACTTAGGGCAGTGTTACACGGCGTGGGCGATAACGCGCTATCAGTTATACGAGAACTGTATATTATGTCAATAATTTATTGTAAGGACGTGTTGGCTTAGTTTCTAATTATTTTCGTACATATATTGTGTTGATGTGGCTATTTTAAAAGCACTTTACTTTAAGGGACATCACAAGCTTTGTAAAGGAAATTTAGTTTTAGTTTAAGTGTAACATCTTTCGTTTCAGTTACATATAATCTGTATGTATATACTAATAAAATTACTAATAAGACTGCACAGATAGTGAAGTGGTTTAAGCGGTCACCTCGCTGCTTCTAACTACGCATAGTGTTCTGGGTTCGATCCTCACATAGGATAACACTTTGTGTGATCCAGATGTCAGTTGCTACACCTTATAATTCGACTACTGAGAAGCTGACGCGTTTATTTTTCTCTTAATACAATGGTTTAATGTTTTAACTTAAATATATATTATTGAGTCAAATAATGTCTTGAACAGTAGACTAGGCTCAAGCATGAGAAGTTGTCTTCCCATTGTTTAAAACTAACACAAAGGGAGAGGTGATATTGCCTGGAGGACCACTGCCCAATGGCTTAAGCCTTGGGAACTTCGATTGCGCGATGCAGGACTAGTCTTCTAGAATTTATTATGTGGATATATATATGTATGTGTATATATAATATAATTATATGTATGTATATCTTTTGTGTATCTACCATGTTTTACCTCTGCATCGCCCTATGGTTGACTGGGAGAAAATGCCTGCGGCCTTTATCACATTTGTGCATAAAGTTTAAATAAATTAGTAGTTACTCCGTAGCTAGGTGTGTCTTTACTAAATGGTGTTGAAGTTTGTTGAAGTTGCAACACTCTCTGGATAAAGAAAAAAACAAAGCTCTTTCGCTTCTTCTTCTTCTTCAGGAGAGGTGTTCATACTGTTTGAATTCTAAATATTTTCTCATTTATGTAGCTTGATACCGTGTTAAATTTAATCAAAGTCTGAAAGGGCCTAGATGGCTCTATTTGTGGTGATGACTAAGAAATTTCACAGTATGTTCGTTCGTAACCAGTGCACTCAAAATGACATAGGTGCCTCGAGTCTCCTAATTAAGTTGAAACCCTAATTAGACAAAAACAATAGCTTATAGAGCCAGAAACCATGATAGAGCCATGCTTCACCGGGGCCAAAACCGGCTTAACGGAGCGCTCGTTCCTAATTAAGGGGGAAGGGCACTCGAAGGGTTGCAACGCACTTGTATATCTTAAGTTCCAGGTACCCAAGGACTGTGGTAGTCACCATCAGGTAACATGTCTGGTCGTTTACCATCAACACCATAAAAATAACCACAAAAGTGATTGATGATTTTACAACTGGTTTAACTTTAGATACTTTTGTATATACCCCATTTCCTTTTCTTTATCTTCTGATATTTCTTCTGGTAGTGTACCGCAAGGTTAGTACAATAACGCAATAAGGCTAAGCCGGCAGACAGAACCCTCCATCTTAATTTGCAACAGATATACAGCAGCTCGGCCCACTCTTGTCTTTCAATTGTTTTGTTGTGAGCTTTTTGTTCTCGTTTAAGGTCGCGTCCACAGTTTTTGCTGATGCTCAAAAAATCCATACTTTTAAACTTATATTATAATGTGAAAGTGACTTTGTTTGTTTGTTTGTTACGCTTTCACGCCTAAACCACTAAACCGATTTTAACATTCTTTCACTAATGGAAAGCTACATTATCAGCGAGAGAAAAAGCTTTTTTTTTGACAGGGTGGAAAATCCCTTCGGATCCCCGGCTCCTTGGGGATGTAGGAGCCAGGAGTATGTGGTGTTTCCACTCAAAACCACTCCGACGGCCAAACTCAGGCGCCATATATGTACCTAGTGCCTATTTATTTATGTACGTAACCAATACATATATGAGACTGCCTCGTTGGTGCAGTAGGTAGCGTATGCGACTTCTGTGCTAAGGTCTCGGGTTCGTTTCCCGGGACGGACCATATGTTTGTATGATCTGCAAATATTTGTTACCGAGTTTGGGTGTTTTCTACGTATGTGTATGTGTTTACAAAAAAATGTATATTAATATTTATCAATTATCAGTCAATCTAGTTTTACAGAACAAGCCCTGCTTAGTTTGAAACTAGATGGCGTTTTGTGTCAGATGTCCGAAATATTTATTATTATTATTCTTTTTATCACATTATATACATAAATATTACTATAATATTACAAAATAAAATATAAAATACATTTACAAATATATATACAATAAAAAATAGTAGACCACCGATATTGGGTGCAAGGACCAAGACACCGGTGGTTAGGATTCCAAAGACAGGAACCTCCTCAATGAAAACCCAAAAGTTCTTTAGTGGCGATCGTGCATATTCCCACAAGGTGGTCCGACGACCTGGTAAAGTTCGCGGGAAGCCGTTGAATACAGACAGCACAGGATATATTTAGTAGCTGACGTCTTTTGGCCGAGAAGGTGAAGATTCCGACGTATCTGAACATAAAAAGAAACAATAAAAAAGTAAGGAGCGACAAGGAGAGTAATGGAAAGCACATCTGCGACTTTTCCTTCTGTCTGCTATTTTGTTTGTATATTTCCCACTTTATTGAAACTACTAAACTTTTTCTTCTCCTTATTCTTCTTATCAGCCGATGCCGATCACTACTACAAACATGTTTTTTTTTATATGGCACAGGCGCTGCCTTGGCCAAAGGCTAGTAGATTAAAAAAAACTACTGTACTAAAATATTTAGTTCTCACTTTATTTTTAAATACACTAACTTCAAATATTTTCCATTCTCATATTAGTGTGAACACACCCTTACCCGATTCAATCGAGAAAATCGAAGATATTAATTGAAAAGTATTGTGTAAAGAGCGTCAGAGTTACCGATAATCGTTTACAAACAGGTATTTATCTATACAAATAAATAAAATTGGAGTGTCTGTTTGTAATATTAAAATAACCGCTTTTTACTAAATGCATATGTATGTTTACACGGTACATATGCCAAAATAACATTTTTTACAATTTTTGTCTGTCTGTCTGTCTGTTTGTTCCAGGTAATCTCTGGAACGGCTGGACCGATTTCGACAAGACTTTCACTGGCAGATAGCTGATGACATAAGGAGTAACTTAGGCTACTTTTTTTAGACTAGCTTCGCACCGCGGCTTTGCCCGCGGTTATAACAACAAACGCGGGTAACACCGCGGGTCTCAGCTAGTTTTGCAATATAATTAAACACAAAAAATATTAATTCACTGTTTCTATTTACACCGGCGGTGCGGCGTTTACTTTGGTCCTAAATATCGCTGCCTGATGTTAGGTAAATAGTTAAATAAGTAAATAGGTAACACCCAGGTGAACATAGTTGAATAAACCAAATTTAAACCTCCCTAAGAATCGGGGTATTAAATGCGGAAAGAATTTTTCATAAACGACAGGCATTTTCAGATATTATTTCTTCAAATAGTAAGCCAGGCTAGTACGAGTCTGCCTGGTAAACCGTGGCTTCCGTAAGAAAACAAACTTATATATAGCTAGTTTGTCTATCTCGGAAATTGATTCTCTAGGATTTTTGGAAGGTTTATCCGAAAAGACACTGAATTTTGTTGTTCTAAGAATACTACTTCATAAATCGTTGTACCTCACATTCAATTTTCCAACAGCAAAATATGAGTTTCTGGTTTAAAAGCATTTTTTTGTCATAATATAACAAATGAATTCATGACTGTCGCACATTTTTCTTTACTTATCACAGTAGTTTAGTAGGTTATGGTATACTTACGAAATAATAAAATATAAAGTTCAAATGGTGTATCTTTTCGCTGCATTAAAGCTGTGCTTTATTACAGCCTCAGAGGATTATAAATAAAAGTATTTGATTTTAACTTATAGCCTTTTTTTTCATTGTTGTGCAATTCACCGAGTGAGTGAGGTGACCGGAGGCCCAACCCCCCTCCCCCCTCCTCTCCTTATTGTTATGAGGCGACACACACTCAAAGGACTGGATCTCCACCCGCCATAACGGACGTCGCCTAAATAGAGAATGTACCCGAAGATGGTGCCCGCGGGCAGATTGCGGGCAGGCGCTAGGAGGGGTCCCGATGTCTTAGTAATAGCGATTCCGGCATCTTTCCTGTTACAGGCGCTGAGTGGCACACCGTGTAGTTTTAGTCGGTCGGTCGACACGGCCCGTGTAGTAAGAAAGTTGCTGTCTTTTGAGCCTTGTCTTGCACCCTGCACCCGATGTTAGTGGTCTACTATTCTTTTTTTGTAAAGTGCAGTATATGTTTAAAATTTAATCAATATATTGTGTATAATATAATATCTTTAATATATATATATATATATACATATATACATATCACAATCTAATAATTTAATCAATATATAAATAAATAGAAAGAAAGACAACTGCTTGAAAGGTTACTACATTACTTTATATTTGTTTCATGTTATGTGGTATCTGTGTGTGATTGTTTAAATACATAAAGCTGTTTATAATTTAAAATGTAACATTAATTCTGCCTGGCGTAGGTTTGTTTCAATAACCATTTCTGAATTTGGCTTGGAAATTTGGTTTGGAACTTTTTTTTAAATTCTTAATGCACAAGTATGAGTTGTACAGTGGCGAACTTAATGTTGAAGGGATTTTCTCCTAGTCTGCCTTAGGGTGGTGCTGAAATATGTGACTAGGTACACATAGGACTACATATCAATGTCTAGGGGGCACTAGACATCAGGATTGAGATCAGGATGTCAGGAAGTCGCGACACGTTCAAAGCTAAAGTCCGAGAATTCTACAGGAAATAGGTAGCAGAAATATCCTCATGATTTCGTCACCTCAGACATTATTGTATTTTTTTCATTCCGTATGTATAATATATTAATAGTTATTTATATATTCGTCTATGTATTTTAAATAGTATTATCAAATTAATGTTATATTTTCATAGTTTCTTCTTTTATATATCACTAAAAGTTGTTAGAAATGTGTACACTTTGACGAATTCGAGTTAGGAACTCATAGTAACACTGAGAAGAACATTAGGATACAAATAACAAATGTATAACACATGTGCACCTGCCATGCCCCTTACTAAACCATCATAAGGTTGACTGGCAGATAATGCCATGTGGCATTTAGTCCGCCTCGTGCAAGTTGTAATGCAGGAAGTGTAAACATAAATAAGTAGAGTAAAACAAAATTATTGATAAGTTAGACAAAAACAATGCGATAAATATACATACGTACCAAATACATACAATTACATAAATACTTACCTAGTTACATACATACATAAACCTACAAATTAATGATATATAAAACTTATGTCTCTTGAGTTGCAGCCGTACATGGTCTGTGGTAGTCACTCATGATTTACCTGCTCTCTTGCCTTTTGTACCAGAAACAATCTCAAGCGGACCCACAAAAAAAAAATTTTCGCTTACGATCTGGTGACCCGTCAGCTCGTTTGCTCGCCTCGTGGCACGCGGAAGCTACCCCCTGCCCAGATATAAAAAGCCCAAGACGTGTCCAAAACAACGCCAAAATCCCCAAAAGACAAACTAAGTAACAAGAACCCTATTTGTATAAAAAATAAAGTGTAATTTACTATTTATACTTCAGTCAAGTGAAGCAACAGTAAAATGCTGTAGAACAAAAGCCCTGTGTTTATATTTTCAATTAGCCTGAAAGAATATAAAGCTGTATATTAACTCAGAAATAACGGTAGGCAGTGTTTATTGTACAAATTAGGATGAAGTGGGCTCACGGGTGTTTTGTTTATATACGGTCAGGGGTTTGATTATGTTTTATAATCCGACTTTACAAATAGTGGAGCAATTTGATACTTAATTTTTTTATTAAGAGTGTTTATGGGTTGAAGTCACTGGGATTTGATTGTTTATTCTTTATCTAGAGAGTTTAAATACCTAATTAACAATTTTTGAAGTATTTTTTCATTTTCCTTAGAAATGTATTTTGTATCATAGTGATCGCGAGATCCTGGGTTGGTCCATGCATCGTTACACACTGGGCGGCTCCGCCGGAATGATACGACGATCTCATAGAAAACTGGTACTAAGCAATAATTCTTTAATAAGCAATAATTCAAAATTAAAGTTTAAGGAGTTGAGTGTAGTTAATATTTAATATTTCGGACATCTAACACACAACGCCATCCAGTTTAAAACCAAGCAGAGCTTGTACTTTGAAAGCTAGATCGACTGACAGAATACATAGAAAACACCCAAAGTCCGAAACAAATATTTGCAGATCATACAAACATTTGGTCCGATCAGGGAATTGAACCCGAGGCCTCAGCACAGCAGTCGCATACGCTACCACTGCACCACCGAGGCAGTTAAAGAAGAAGCAACCGTCTCTCCTCCTGTTTCAAGGGGGGAGGGTGACTTAAAGGACGATGACGCATTTGTGTCCCTTGATTTGAGGTGTACCCTAAAGCTCCAGACCACCTTGTATCCGTCTGCTCGTTTGGAGGCAAACGTATCATCAAATTTTCTTTAGCATGATGTTAAATAGACTATATCCTTCCTTGATAAAAGGACTATCCAATACTAGAAGTATTTTTCAAATCGAACTAGTAGTGCCTGTGATTACGAACTCACAAACTTTACCTCTTTGTGATATTTGTATAGATTAAACGCCTTGTAGAGCACATTAAGACTTCGGTCCCGGTTGCCATACGAACATTTGTGGTAATTAATCTTTCTACAGATCTTTTCTATCGCTTAGTACTTAGGTTATAATAATAATAATAATATTGTACCACATTCACACAACGCCATCTAGTCCCAAACTAAGCAGAGCTTGTACTATGGGTACTAGACAACTGATATAAATACATTTATACTTTTTTTTTGTAAATACATACAGATTATACATAGAAACACCCAGACCAAATCAAACATTAAATGTTCATGCACACAAATGTTTGACTTGAGCGGGAATCGAACCCGCGACCTTTGGAATAGCAGTCCGTTACACAAACCACTACGGCATTCGCTCGTCGTAGATTGTGTAGGGACTGATGGCAGTCGCTCCACTTAAAAAATCGTTCATCCGTGTCTTAGGATAAGGTGAGATGTGAGACGTCGAGAAGTCTTAACTTATTTTTTAAAAATTCAAAGGGATTTTTGTGGTATAAAAACACACACGAAACTAGTATCTACTAGTTTCGGATCCACCCACTGAAACGGATGCTTACAGCTGTCGAACAGGATCAACTTTTCAACGCAGGTAACAATTCGATTTAGAATTCCCTCTTTTCTATGCTGATTCAGTAGTGCTATGCATGCTTCGACGATTAAATCTTGCTGATGGTCGCTTAGTTCGTGTGGCACTCACTTATCTAGGTTTTTTATCTTTCGGATTTGACACAAGTGTTTCAATGTTGTTTTAACACTAACTCCAAAGCCCGCAGCAAGCTGAGCCGTAGATTGAGTTGGATCACCTTCCACTATCGCCTTCAATTCGTAGTTGTCAACTATAGTAACCGGCCGATCTTTAGACTCATTGTTCAATTTAAAATTTTTAATTATAAAACGGGCGAACCAATAATGGACCGTGTTTATACAAGCATTGTTAAGCCTGTACACCTTGTCAATGTTTCGTGTTGTTTGCCTAGGGTTATTTCCACGTAGGAAGTTATATTCGAAAATTGAATGAACATTCAATTTATCCATTGCGCCAAAAACTAATACAATTTTACAAAAATATTATCTTAAAAAAAATGACTTCATTTTAATTCAAAATTACATAGCTTGCATTGGAATGTGTGTAAACTTCCCCGCGATGTTCTTGAAAGGAAGTCTTATAACAAAGAAAACAAAAGAGAAAGGAAGCAAACTAATTTTAAACCGCATTATCTCTGGGCCTCAATTCTGATATTTTAATATTGTATCAATCAATAAACTGTCGATGGAATGTCGTCGTAATAGTTTTGCATTTTTCTATTCTACTAACTATGTAAGACCAATGGCCTCTCGATGACTTGTCACTCAACTGATACAAATGAAGTCGATGTTTTTGTAATAGTTTGGTAAACGGTACATTTTAAATTTCTATTGACACTGTGAATTGATGTTAGTAGAATACTGATATTTCGACCGATGTCACTGGCGTCTCAATGGCATCTCAATAGCGTGTCAATGGAATGACAGTGGCTTAGCGTTAACATAAAATAGCAGAATTGAGGTCCTGATCTATCTACAGATCTCAAAACACCTATAAGCTTTAGGTATCTTCAGTAATTTGAACAAATAAGTGCCGAGTCCTTTATTCATGTCCTCCCACAACACCTACTGAATGAAATAGGAGTCACATTATTAACTCTGAGCCATCAATTTATATTTGGTACAAAGACGTGGATACTATTACAAATACAATGTTGTGTCCCTTTTTTAACCAACCGCGTCGCGCAAAATAAGGGTTTTGTGTTTTATGAGATTTTTTGTTGTATGTCTTTGAGTTTTTTAAAGATTTGAAAGACATGTATGACGCAGTGGTTAGTAATAAGTCTTCCCCTATTAAGTTGAAGATTTTTAAAACCAGCACATTCAGATTTAGTTATGTGTGGATTGGAATACTTCGAAATTCAAATAAATTCCATTCGAAAGCCATGTGATTTTAACTAAAAATTCATTAAATTGTTTGAAAAAAATGTTTTGTTTTTGTAAAATTGTGGTAGTTTTTGGCGCAATGGATGAATTGGATGTTCGTTCAATTTTCGAATATGATTTTAAGAAGCAACACGAAACATCGACGACGTGTACTGGCCTATCACTGCTTGTATAAACACGGTCCATTATTGGTTCGACCGTTTTAGATCTGAAAATGTTCAATTGAAGAACGAGCCTCACGATCGGTCGGTGAATATAGTTGACAACGACGAATTGAAGGCGATAGTGGAAGGGGATCCAACTCAATCTACGGCTCATCTTGCTGCGGTCTTTGGAGTTAGTGTTAAAACAACATTGAAGCACTTGTGTCAAATCGGAAAGATAAAAAAGCTAGATAAGTGGGTGCCACACGAACTAAGCGACCATCAGCAAGACTTACGCATCGAAGCATGCATAGCACTACTGAAAAGGCATAGAAAAGAGGAAATCCTGAAGCGAATTATTGCCTGCGATGAAAAGTTGATCATGTACTAGTACGACAACTGTAAGCGTTCGTCTCAGGGGGTGGACCTGGGTACAGCACCTAATCAGTGCGCTAAAAAAAAGATTACCTATAGGAAGATGATGGTAACTGTCTGATAGACCAGCGCCGGACTTGTACATCACAGCTTTTTACTGAATCAGTCACGGCGGCTGTCTATTGCCAAGAATTGCAAATAATGATGGAGAAGCCCCCAATTCAGCAACCACGACTGGTCAATCGCTCTTCCCATTGCTTCTCCACGACAACACGCGAGCTCACACTTCACGATATTCCATCGCAAAGCTACAAGAATTACAGCTGGAAGCTCGCCGTCACCCACCGTATCTACCGGACCTTGCCCCAACAGATTTACACTGTTTTTAAATTTAGACTATTTTCTGAGTGGCAAAAAATAACACCCGTGAGACAGTACAAAAGGCTTTCGCTGACTTCATCTCGCCTCCCGTCCAGTAGACTTCTCCAGTAAAGGGATAAACAAACTGCCACTAGTTGGATTAGCTAAAAGAAAAAATATCCAAAATTTTGATACAAATCTCGAACTCCATAGGTAAAGACCTAATATTTAGACTGCATCATCAGTTTGTACCGGCATTTAAATTTTCGGTTTTACAGAGCAATTTTGGGTTTAGTTTTGGTTTTAGCTGGTGATCATTCCAAACTGTAGCCGAAACCAAAACCAAAATCCCGTTTTGACACTAATTTATAAACATGTACATATATTAGCAATGATGTAAGTTTAAATATAATATATGATTTATATTTATTTTTTTATTATATATATATATTTATTTTATTTATGTATTTATGTACAAAATATTAATTAAAATAATTATAGATAGAAATTTCCAAAAACCCTGGTTCTTACAAAATAAAAAGATCAGATGCCAAAACTTCAGTTTTGTAGGCCCAGCGGTTTAGGCTGGTAATTAATTTATATCTATGGATGGATTTTAGGATAGGTACTTAATGTATATGGTGATGTAAGGTTCTAAGTACACATGCAAAGTTGAAAGCAGTTTAAAACGACGTTCCCCAGCTAGTATGCCAATAGAAAGTGACGAGTTCACTACTGGAACGAGAAGTTATGAAATTTCAATAACTTCATGCTTGGCTGGATATAAATTTAATTCGTATCTCAAATATGTGTGATATTTAATATGAAGGCAGGAAGAATTGGAAATAAGTGATATTTTTTCAAGTCAAGTCAAGGTTGTCACTTTCCATCACTTGATGGAAAGTGACAACCGCCGCCCATGAACGCCTGCGACTTAGGAGTCACAAGCGCGTGTTACGAATATGTTCAGTTTAAAGTATGGAAAAACGGACGGATATAAACTGCTAGTTCCTTTTTTATATGTAACTTCTTTTTAACCGACTTCAAAAAAAGGAGGAGGTTCTCAATTCGACTGTATTTTTATCTTACTATTCTGTAATCTGGGAAAATGATTTCGTGGGACGAAAGTATGTAACAGGCATACAGGAAAGCACGTTCGCGTCAGTTGTACGTTTAACCTACATTGATGTTTATATTCTTATAGTATGATGTTGTAAACTAATACGTAACATTTTAAATAAAAACGAACAATTGAAAACGTGAAAATTGTTTTATTTTTATTATAACAGGAAAAAAGGTTTTCTTTGGATTCGAAAAGTTCCGACGTGGATATATATCTATGTTGTACGTATATACACAATATATGTTTATATTATATTTAGTTATATAAACAATGTATTTCAAGCCAAACTCAACTGTCGTGTAAACGGGGCCAAGTAGTCGTGTAGATAGTTATATACAGAGGTGTCGGTAACGGTTACAGTGTCGGGAGAGCAATGGTTTTTCCTATCTCATAAAATACATTATTTTGTTTGTTGTTCAAAAATGCCCAACGCGTCTAAAGTAGATTTCACTTCAATAATAATAACCTCAAACATCTCACACACGGGCTGATTCGAAACTAGGCAAAGCCTGTGCTATGGTAACCAGACTGCTGATAAACACACTTATATATTTCTAAATACCTACATATTATAGATAAATTACACCCAAACATATAACAAATGATTGTACTCATCACACAATATTTTCCTGGGTGATTGGACGATCGAACCCACGACCACCGGCTCCCGTAAATAACGCGTTATAAACAGCTTTTTCACTCAATAAGCGTTTTCAGTTTTTAAGCTTGACATAATACTCGTAGATATGTATAAGTTGTCTATGAATTATATTATGTCAGACAAGAATATTTCCTTATTTCTTACTTGTCAGTGAGCGATTTCTATGTAATATCATCATCATAATCATCAACAGCCTTTAATAGTCCAGTGCTGGACATAGGCCTACTGGTTTGAACTAAATAGTTCATTTAGTATTAGATAGTCCATTCATCGAAGAAGACTATAGGTTATTATAACATTACCCTACGACCAATAGAAGTTGCGCTGGTCAGTTTTTGTGTAATTCATCATCAGCCTTTACTAGTCCACTGCTGGACATAGGCCTTTCCTTAGAAAGGAGGTATTGGCCTACAATACCACGCTGTCCAGACGGGTTGATATAGGGTTTGTTTAAAGTTTTCATTCTCTTTGGAGTGCTGTTTTCCTGCGTAGTTTGTTCCCTTAGTAGACTCTTACGACACCCACGGGATGAACAGGGGTAGTGACACTCAGTATTCTGAATCCGTCACCACACGGATATAATAGGCTGTTAGTTAATAATTTTAATTATCTTACTCAGTTTTTTAAACATACATAGCTTTACTTCCTTACTAAAACAGATACAACATAAAAATATCCAAATCTTCTTCTGCTACGTGCCTAGTAATCAAGTCAAAGCTCTAAAACTCTTCACTAAATAAGAATAATAAAGACCACCGAACTCTGTTGGCTCCAAAATGTTCATTCGACTACATTTCCTCAACCGCCTGTTTTGACATTCAACAAAGGTAACCAATTTTGTAATGCCACTGTACAAAAATATTGCAAAAGTACATCTCGGTTTATCCAACCGGAACGTTGAGTTTTCAAGAAAATAATTATACTTAATTGTTTTAGTATGCTGTGAAGACTTATGCTTAGATCTTTTTTATAATGATATAGATATTTACTTTCGTAATTTAATACATCTCAGTCGCAGCCTAAACTATGGTAACCAGACTGCCGATAGACACACTTATATATTACTAAATTGAAACATTTTATATAGAAATTACACTCAGATAAAGAATAAATGATCATGCTCATCATACAATTATTTGTCCTGGGACAACTATCGAACCGACGATCTTCTGCCCGACCAGTCAGACCAGTCGATTGGACGTAACTTGGAATAAATTTCTGTAGATTATTCTGCAAATTCATAGTGTGATGTTAATAACCTTATTTTCCTTGACAGTTCAAGGAAAACCAGGTTATAATATGCTATCAACGATGTACCAAAACGGCTATAAACGAAACTTGAGTTAATTGTTTGTAAACTAAAAACTTTTACGAATTTAACTTCTAAGTATCTTTTGCATAGTGGAAAAGTGAATGTACTAGTTCTGGCAGTCTCAGATAAAATAAAGTCTTATCAACACAGAAATAAGGTTGAAGATAAAGGCAAAGTTACATAGAGCGTAGCGATAGCCTCGCCGTTATAAGAGCTGCCATGTTGAAATATTTTCCAATAAATGTGGTAAATCAATTAGACAGATGAAATTGGTTTTAAGTATAACTCAAAAATTAATTTGTTGTCCTGATGTTTTTTTTTATGTTTAAGGTCCTAATCTATAATTATTTTAGATGGCAAGAGAACTATTTTCGAAACAACTACTTCATAGGTACCTACTAGTGTACCCTAAAATAGAGCTTAGATTTAGATCTTATTTCTGCACTGTTGGGTTTAATATTAAATTGACAAACAAGCGAGCAAACGTGGTTTCGCATTGTCTAATCTTATCATTATAACCAGAGTTGACGCAAATTGACTGAATCAGCAATCAGAACAAATTAATTGAATAGACATAAAAAAAATATGATTAATTTATTAACATATTGATAAATCATAATTCAAATAATGTATGGTACATTATTTGAATTATGATTTATCACCATACTATAGTGTTAAATTATTATAGATGTTATGTTATAAATAATACCATACCATACCACTATTTTTTAAATTAATTAATTTTTAAGTAAAGAAGAAGAGAATGAATCAATCTCAAAAATAATGTTATAAGTTAACTTTATCTTATAAAAATAAAACGACATCAAACATAACATTACTTTTGTTCATCAACGCCTCAAAAATAAAAGAAAACGTAAACGTATAGGTAATGGTTTCATTTAGTTTCAGGTTTGCAAAGATGTCAAAACACAAATACTATTTCGAAATTTTCATTGACTATATAAATTGTAATAGATTATTATCATTTAAAGAAGTACATCTTGTTCATTAATTATACAGTGAAAACTCTGTTGAAACTAGCTTGTTAAGTTATCAGTGCTAATATAACCATTACATAATTATAATAGTTACCCTAGTGTAATAATTAATAAATTATAAGGAAAATAATTATCACGGAATTTTAATTTCCGCTTCTAGCAACATTGAAACCCCACTCGACCACTGACCGCGAGCGCGCAGGCGTCGCGCAATCCCCGTGACATTTTATAATAAAAAATATTTTTTAAAAGTTTATTGTGAACAGTGAAAAGTTTTCAATTTAGATTTAATTTTCTTTTAAGTTTAGAACATAGCGTTTTAAGTTAAAATGAAGGTTTTATGTGTGATGGTTTTAAGTGTCGTGCTGGCCGTTGGAGCGCAAACCTTGGCCGGTAAGTGAAAGGGTTTTTTTTAAAATTTAAAAACTCGTTTTGGCGGACGGCGCTCTGTTTTGGCGGTTTATCGTAAAAATTAAGGTTACCATGTTATTTGTTGTGTAATTGGAGTATTATTATTACATAGGTATTGTTACAGTTTGTTTTTTTTATACACAGCTTTTTTATTACGCCTTGTTAAAGTTATTAATTGAACTTTAAGACTAGGAAATCCCAATAGAGGTCCTGATAAGTCCCGATAATATGGGTGTTAAACTTAAAAGCTAAGAATTTGAGATAATGATTTTTACGTATGTTAAATTAGAATTGAGTTACAACCTATTAACCAACTTAAAAAATGAAGATTTTTATTAAAACACATGTTTTTCTTTGTTTATGTGTTACAAGTTTCAGAATTATTTTAATGTTTTTATTCTTTAATAAAAGATCGACGTTTTCTTGAAACCGTTGTATTACCTAAAAGTTAAAAAATAAAAACAAAATAACGATGGATAAATAGAGAATCAAGCCTGTAATACCAATATTTAGGAGTGTTCAAAAAATATTTTACCAGGATGTAATCCATCAGTGCATTAAATATTTTATCAAATTTTGTTAGGCCATTTTGGCAAAAAATTAAATAAATATACGAACTTACATATACACTATATACTTAACTTATACATTTATAACATTACTGGCAAAAGTACAGAGACAATATTTTTTTAATCAATAAATTTAACGAGACATTTAGTGGCGATCGAATTTCGACTATTATTCAATAAATTTCCAGTATAAGTTGAACTGTCATTGTATAGACTTTACCTATTGCGGTGGGTCAGCATATATATAGTCATCATCAGCCTTTAATAGTCCACTTCTGGACATAGGCCTCTCCTTAGAAAGGAGGTTTTGGCCTACAATACCACGCTGGTCAGACGGGTTTGTATAGGGTTTGATTCAAGATTTCCTTCTCTTTGCAGTGCTGCTTTCCTGCATCGTTTTCTTCCTTAGTCGGTTCTTACGACACCAACGGAAAAAACAGGGCCAATTAACATTCATTTTAATTTCACACAATTGTTGTTTAAAAGAGTTATCTTGCTTTCAGTTATTCTTTATCTACATAAAGTTAAATATTCGAATTAAACATACCTGCGAGTGTAAATTTACCTTGAAAATAAACCAAAAAGTTCACTTCACGTACTCTAGATTTTTTTACGTTTAATTCTGGTCGCTGTAAACAATATGTAATCTATATAGATAAATAAAATTGAAGTGCCTGTTTGTAATGTCAAACTAAATATATTCATGCTCACACGGTTTTTTGCACGATATTTTTGCCTAAAAATCAGTTAAAATATTTTTTGTCCGTTTGTCGTTTTGTTCCGGGTAATCTTCAAAACTACTGGACCGATTTTGATAATATTGTACTACCGGTTGCTGTCTAAGTGTAACTTAGGCTATTTTTCCTCAGAAAAACCTTATAAAATTATGCCCGGTCCGGGTATCGAACCGGCACCCTCATGAACTGCAGTCGCGTACCGTAGTACACTACTAAAGCAGCGCTTTTCAAATTCCGCGAAAGAAACGTTAGAAGAAAAGTTAGTAAACTATAATCATGATTATAAATTCAGATGCCAGTTCCTTAATTCTGCATATACGTTTCTACGTTGTACAGAAAAACGACTGCACGGATAGCGTAGTGGTTTAAGCCGTCGCAGCGCCGCTTCCTACTACCACGTTACCACCACCCCATATGGGACGACACTTTGTGTGATCCACAAATTGTTGTTCTGAGTCTGGGTATTCTTTGTTTCCGGTTCATGAATGTTAATAAAGACCCTCGCGACACAGGATATACGCCTAATGCGGGAGTTGTCTTTAAAAAAAAGGAATAGGAAGACAGCAAATTGATTGCCTGTAATGTACATTAAAGCGTAAGAAGCCGCAGGTGGAAACTGGTATGTGATATATTCAATATTATGTAAATCTATTGGTATACCGTTTGGTAATCTAAACGCAACACTATGCTAAATAGCTTAAAGGTTACATTTAGATTGATAATAATATGTAACAATTGTGTAAACTACACTTAATTTGCGTGTTTTTTTTTCTATACGACTGTGGTTACCTAAAAGTCGGGTTATGAGTTCGACCTGTATGTATGTAGTCAATATGTTTCGTTGTAACTACTTACCGGCTGCAACAATTGTGGTGAATGACGAGCTGCGACCCGCGGTGTTACCCGCGGTTGTTGTTGTACTTTGCTCATCTCACTGATTATCTTTTTAATGAAATAGGGGGCAAATGAGCAGACGAGTCACCTAATGGTCACCACCGCCGCCCATGAATGCCTTCTTCAACTCAGGTTACCTTCCTACCTTCTAAACTTGCTATGTGTTTTACTACCATATCCTTATGTTTAACCTATAAATAATATATATATAACCCAAATTGTGAACAGGCGTTTTAATCGCTCACATTTTGTCGGTTGTAATTTAAGTCCCACCCACGTAATATTAACAATATCTTCATACATCTCACACGCGGCAGTCTGATCCCAAACTAGGCAGAGCCTGTACTATGGTAACCAGACTGCTGATAAACATACTTATATATTTCTAAATACATACATCTATACTTCCATACTTTTATTATAAACTAGCTGACCCGCGCAACTTCGTCTGCGTCTCTCAATAGTAATAAATTTTCTCCGTTTTTGAAACATTCTTCATTGGTGCTCCGCTCCTATTGGTCTTAGCGTGATGATATATAGCCTATAGCCTTCATCGATAAATGGGCTATCTAACACTGAAAGAATTTTTCAAATCGGACCAGTAGTTCCTGAGACAAACAAACAAACAAACAAACTCTTCAGCTTTATAATATTAGCTTCAGCTTTATTATATTTATAATATAATATGAAAGTAAGTTTGTTTATTTTTGAAGTGAAAACTTCTTTAGCGGCGTTGTACACTTTTTTTGTACACGGACACGTGACCTGATCGAAAATTCGTAAGACGTTCGTTTAGGCGGCGCAGGGCGCTTGCGCGAATGTTCGTGTGTGTCAGAAATGCACAACGTTAATGTTCACTTCACGTTCAAGTTTTCACTTCTGCCGGCACTCCCGGAGTGCAACTCGTCGTTTTTTATAATATTTCACTAATTTAAAGCTACATTATCAGCGAGTAAAATAGGCCAACTCTACAGGCCAGTCTAGACACGTTATTATCAGCAATTTTTTACATACATTTAATCATTGATTTTGATATCTTTTTTTATCATATTGCGATAGGTAAACAAAAGTGGGTGAAAACAGATTACTTTGATAAGTATAAATTTCGCAAAAGTTCTATGACTAACCTAACGTGTGACCTTCAGCAATAAAATCGGTCACCCATCTAAGGGGACAACTTACATTGTATTGCTTAACATGGGCCCGCGCACGACATCGAAGTTCTTTAACAATAGTAATACGTAAGTCCTTCGTCTATCGCCAGTCTGTACGTGATATTTTTTTAAATTCATATGTAAAATATTTTTGAATAGCACGCACGATGTATTTTTTAAGGACTTGTCTTGACTTGTCATCTTTATTAAAGTTTTTTATGAATACAGGGTCTTAAGAAATCTATACGTAAAAAAACCTTGCCATGACTGACTTACTGAGTCATCAGCGCAGAACCTAAACCGCTAGGCTAAGACCTTGAAATTTTGGCAGCTGATGCTTTTTATGTTGTAAGCACCCGCTAAGAAAGGAGTTTTAGTAATTTCAGCTCTAAGGAGATAAAATAAGGGAGGAACGGTTGTACGAAAGTTCGTAATTTTCAATGTTAGAAACAGGAAATAAGATATTTTCACACGAACGAAACCGAAGGCAGTAGCTAGTGTTAAATACGAGATGAACGAAACACAATCAAAAAAGCTATATTGAATTTTCGAATAAAAAAAGATCATAATGTGCCTTTTATGACTTTGTTTGTGAACTTCTAAATGATAACCATTTATTAAAAAAAAAAACAATTTAAGTCATCATCATTAGAATCATAATCTTGGCCTCCTGATGATTTTATTTAGAGTCGGCGCAATGTATTCCATGTGGTACATCGTAAAACGGTTTTAGCAGGTTTCTTTTATTGTCAGGTCAGTCTTATCAGGTCGTTAGGTCAGCTGGGAATTAACCACCGGCTTAGCAGTCAAGGTCACTAACCACTAGACCAACAGGCCCGTCAAATGAAAAAGAAGTGATAAAAGAGAAAGAATAGAAGAACCGAAGTGGCTCCAGGTGGCACAATATCGTGATAAATGGCGTACATTAAAGGATGAATACACCTGAGGGGTTGAAACAAACTGAAGAGAGGAAGAGAGAGGACTCTTTAACACACAATTTTCAAGTAAACATTTCGTTTATTCGTTTGTTAAGTTAGCTAAGTAACGTGCATTAGAGAAAGTTGCCTTGCAGCGCGCGCGGCGCTGAACGACACACTTAGGAACAAATACAGCGCGTGAGTCATTACACAGCAATTGTTTTAACATAATAGCGTGGAGTTGTGGGGATGCGTTCTGTAATCAGGTCGATGTTACACTTATGAATAACTAGCTTATACAGGCGAGTTGGCTCTCATAAATGTACATATTCACGCCTTTATCTATTAAGAGGTAGGCTGATGCGTATACAAACTTGTAACCTTAATCAATACTTATATTATAAATTGCTGAGACCCGCGGTGTTACCCGCGTTTGTTGTTATAACCGCGGGCAACGCCGCGGGGCGAAGCTAGTCTAAAAAAGTAGCCTAAGTTACTCCTTATGTCATCAGCTATCTGCCATTTTAATATTACAAACAGACATTCCAATTTTATTTATTTATTTGTATAGATGTGAAAGTGAGCTCCTTTGTTAATTGTTAAACCACTAAACTGATTTAAAAAAATCATTCACTAATGGTAAGCTATATCATCAGCGAGTGACATGGGCATGCGCATATGCATAGGCACGTACTTTGGCGGAGTCACGGGCAAAAGCAAGTTTTATAATAAATGTACTCCGTATA
Source organism: Arctia plantaginis (assembly GCA_902825455.1). Classification (NCBI taxonomy): domain Eukaryota; kingdom Metazoa; phylum Arthropoda; class Insecta; order Lepidoptera; family Erebidae; genus Arctia; species Arctia plantaginis. The sequence continues at coordinate 1,108,086 of CADEBD010001048.1, read as the reverse complement.
AAAGATATTTCTCCACCTGTAGGATTTTTTTATATATACATAAGTTATATACAAATATACTCGAATGCATTTATAATTTATATATGCATTCTAGGATATTATTCCGTTGTGTCCCTCCTTCGGATGCGTTTTCTATACAGAGAGTGAATCAGACTTCAGACCCTATGCTTATACCTAATACTTATACGTCAAACGCAGACCGAGTCACCGAATGACTCATTCTTAAAAAATAAAAACATTCTTTGTGCGTTTAAAAGAAATCTATACTAATACTAAAGCGGGAATGCGTCATAGACAAAGCATTTTTTTTATCAATTGACCATAAATGTGACAAGGAAACCACAAACTATATTGTAATTTCCCTAATAGTATAATACCATTACAATATGAACCAAATAATGTATCATTGTAAAATCAACTTTATATGAATATTTTTAAGAACGCTCAGTCAGATTTGATAACAATCTTTTTATATAGCCGAATTCTTAAGGATAATTAAGAAGTTCTTTCTAACATCAAGCTACGACCAATGGTGCTGAGAAGTAACAATAATAGAATAAGAAACGGTGTTAAACTGCTAACGGCTTGCAGCGTAATTTGAAACGTTACATGAACTTAATTTCAAAAAGAAGTGGTAAACGGACGGACCTATTGTCTAGCGGTTAGTGATCCTGATTGCCTAGCCAGTGGTTGGTCATAGGTTCGATTCCCACCCAGGATAAATAATTGTTTGATGAGCATGATCATTTATTCTGTATCTGGGTGTAAACTATTTATAATATGTATTTAGAAATATATAAGTAAGTTTATCAGCAGCCTGGTTACCATAGTACAGGCTCTACCTAGTTTGGGATCAGACGGCTGTGTGTGAGATGTCTGAGGATATTATTATATTACGAAGTGTCTATACAGTGACAATTCCAGTTAAGTTAAATTGATATCGTGGAAATAAAATAAAACATTTAAAACTAAATGCTATCAGTTACAATGATAATTATTGATTACCATCATTGACCTATTAATTTATCATCAATAATCATTTAATAAGAGTCCATTAACTGATGACTGTATGGTGCATGCTCCCATTTTCAGAACTAACTTGCTTTTTCTTTCGTATTCAATCGTATTTCTCACTCTTTCTTATCTTTCTTTCTCGATACAGGTGTCCGGTAACAATACTTCTCTATGAATGAAAAGTACCTCAAAAGCTAGTTTACAGTTCTTGTCTTTTGTTAATCAAATTATACGTAAAAAGTAGTCAATGTGTTATTCCAGTATATAATCTATCCCTGTGCCATATTTCATCCAGGTCCGTTCAGCCATTCTGGAGTGATTGAGTAACAAAAATCCATAGATCGATCCTCACGAAACGTCAATAATATTATATAATTAATGGAATTATAAAGACGAAAGTGAGTTTTGTTGGTTTGTTTGTGCACTTCCGAGGCTAAACTACTAAACCAATTGTTATTAAATTTTACTTATACACTGTGTTAAAGTCACAAAATTCACAAAAGCGCTGAATTCCCGAGAGACGGAAAAATTACTTTTGTACGAACGACGTCACGGGAAAAGCTAGTTATATTTATATGTAGTTATATGTATCATAAATTAATTCATTCATTTTCATTCCAAAGTACGTTATATTTTAATGGCACTTTCCTCATAATGGATAATCAATACGATGATAAAATGATTTGTACCTAAATTCTACTCGTATGTGATTTGTATAATGGGTAATCGTGTTTTATATTTTAAAAAATCTTGACACACATCTTGGATTTGAAATTTGTCTTAGTGCATATTATTCTACTAGTCAAGCTGATACCCATATTGAGGAAGTAGTGAAAAAATATGTAATCCGTCATTTTGTGGCGGAGGCCATTTTGGACCGATTTTCATCAAACATAGCTAAGAACACTCCCGACACCTTTCAAACGAAAAAAAAAAACAAAACCAAAATCGGTACATCCGTTCGGGAACTACAGGTTAAAAATATATATTTAATTTTGTGTAAATCTACTTAAAACTACGTCTTGTCTGATTCAGTTTCATAGTTTCACGTAATAGATTATGAAACAGAAAATGAAAGGAAACAAAATGCAATGAAACGAAATGGATTTCAAAGAAAATAAATGAAAAGATAAAAATATTACCTGAACTACGAGTATGATTGCATAAATATTTTATAGTAATTAATTTTTAACTGTTTTTTTTTATTTCTAATAAAATAAACGTCTTTAATAATAACACGTTTATGTTATTTTTATTTGATATGATATAGAAAGCAAATGAACTGCAAGTAGCAAGAGATCTTACGAGATATTCGTGCTCCAGCACATATTGGTCAGCTCTGCCTCACATACAACCGTTAAATGAGTGAATTTAAACGCTTCTTCTAAAAGGGGGGCAATGTACCTATATCTGCACTTACCATGAAATGATCTGCAGTGCTATTCTCTAAGGAAACAGTCTTGCGTACAGCGCTGCCACAGCGTCGAACTTCAAACTAACCTTGTTTAAAATTCGACGCTGTGACAGCGCTGTAGCGGCGTAGAATAGAACTGCTGTCTGCTCGCTTGACCCCTTTACGATAAAAAGTTCTTTTTTAGTTTGAGTTTGTAGTTTGAGTTTCAGCCGATATTTTGTTTCTAACTCTTTCAGATCATCACACATCAAGAGCCTTTAATAGTCCACTGCTGAACTTGGGCCTCACCTTAGAAAGGAGGTATTGGCCACATTGGTAAATACCACGCTGGCCAGACGGGTTGGTATAGGATTTTAGTCAAGTTTTCCTTCTCTTTTTGCAGTGCTGTTGTCCTAACTCTTTACATTATGATGATTCTCTTCAAAAGAATGCTGTTACTTAAACTACTAATTCCTCATTCGTACACGGTTAAATCGTCCTATTGTTTCGCGGTCGGCGACATTCTCTGGTCGGCTGCTCCGTAACTGTTTTTTATTCTAAATGTTCACCGAGAGAGGAAGCTTTGGTTGAATCGTTGTTTTTATCTAATTTAGTTTAAATATGCTCTCTAGCTTTTTATGTATTCATTCATTCATTCGTTGTAGAAATACGTATAAATATTTCCGTTGACATCAGAAGGGATTTTAACAACCGCATTTTGTTAACTATACTTTGGTTTGTCTTAAATCGGACAGATTTATGAGTTAAAAGATCCACGAATTTAAATATACACTTTCGTGGTGATTTATTAAGAATAGAGTGTGGAGGAGTGTCACCACACCTATTCGCGTACGCAGACGGGTAGGTTTAGGGCTTGTTTCAAGTTTTCCTTCTCATTGTAGTGCTGTTGTCCTGCATAGTTTGCTCCCTCAGTCGGCTGTTACGAGACCCACGGATTCAATGGTGACACCCTGTTTTATTAATCCGTCATCACACGGATAGTATATAATAATGTAGACAATATAAAAATAAAACCATGCAATCTGTTGTTTTTTGATGTAAGTAAGCAGTTTAGCCGGTTTTGTGAAGTGTAGTCCGTATACATATAGGACATTATCTGACCTTCACTAGAATAAACTTTAGTATATTTCCATAAATACGTCGACATGTTTTGACTTGAACTTGTTGTTATCGAAAGATATTACTCAGAAGGGACGCCATTAAGTGGCTCAGACGACTACGGAAATATCCACAATTAAACACAACTTACAATCACAGTTACAGGCAGGTGTTTATCGATTAAATATCTCTTTTTTCCCATATTAGGCTAAGCCAGTACTATTATGATTAGACTGCTATTAAACATACTTATTTATTTCTAAAGACATACATAATTATAGATAAATACACTCAGACACAGAATAAATGATCGTGCTCACCACACAATTATTTGTGATGGGTGGGAATCAAACCCACAGCCTGTCAATCTACAAGATTTTATTTTTCTTTAGAGCAAGCGCAAGCGATGTCGCTACTTAGTGCTTTTAATTTTGTCCTTATCATCACCACCACCAGACACCGGTGATGTAGTGGTGATCATCACTATTAGTAAAATAACACTGATGTAACCCAGGGCAGGTAGATACAGGATCAAAATAAAACTCCCTACCAAAATTCTTACCTTACAAACACCTTAGAAAGGCGCTATCAAAGTTACAATTCGGTACAAAAGGGCCAGTTAAACTTATTGATACCACGGCCTCATAGAAAACCGATGTTAAGGAATTAATTTATTGATTATCACCGAGTGACTGAGGATACCAGAGCGCCGAACCCCACTCCGGCGGTAGTATTTTACCATCAGATAACCCGTCTGCTTGTTTGCCCACTTGACATTAAAAAAATATGTTGATATGTTTGATACTTATTCACTCCTTAACCACTGAACCGATAATCATAAAAAATTTGCATACTCGATGGTTGTACCATCAAGTATGCAAATAATAATAAAAAGTTTAAATCGAAGGCTTTTTATTGTTATGTTCTGACAACGACAACTTAAATTTGAGCGAAATCTGAGTGCTCGGTTATTGGTGAAGGCAAAATATTATATTAAGTAGGTGACCTTTTACTGAGGAAACTGACGCTTAAGGATAATTTAGTAAAAAAGAACTGGTTTTATGAATATTTTTATTGATTTCGGTACGAAAAGGTAAATTGTCAGGTGTTCGAACGAGATATAGATTTAAGACACACTTACCGTTCTCTTAGCTCCTTCCACTCGGCAACAACACTTTTCTATGATATACAAGGGTAAACGCACCTGATGGTAAGTGATAATCTACATGCATCAAGAACCAAGTATACCAATCTTCAATACAAATAAATAAAATTGAAGTGTCTGTTTGTAATATCATAACAATAGGTTTTTTTCATACTCACGCGGTTATTTGCACCACACCTATGCCTAAAAACCAGTTTAAATATCTTTTGTCTCTTTTTTCGGGTAATCTTCATAACAGCTGCGCCGCTTTTGATAATATTTTACTACCAGGTAGCTTTCTATACAAGGCGTAACTTAAGCTATATTTTTTCCTCTCAAAAAACGCTTATAAAATTTTGCCTGATCCGAGAATCGAACTTACTAAGGCAGCACTTTTCAAATTCCATGAAGTCGCGGGCATGAGCTAGTTACAAATAAATTCACGTACATCGTTATCGTAATTTTTATTATGCAACTGCATCTGTATATAACTTAAAGCAGAAACAATTGGCATTCATGCTTAGTGACACAAAAGTTCATTTTATTTATTCAGTGAGTAACTATCGCATATATAATGTATATTTCTATGTTAATATTAAAACGATTGTGAAGTCGACACAAGGACAAAGGAACCGGGTTTATACAGAAGATGAGTTTTAAATATATTCTGTATCTGTATAATTAAGAATCTTGTGATTTTTTTTGGTTAAATTTCATAAGATCGCTGAAGCCAGCGTTAGATTTTGGAAGGTGACAGGTTATCTAACATCAGTAACACTTAGAATCCTCTCCTAGACAAACAAGATTTAATATATTTAAAATAGTCAGCTGTCAATGAAATTGAAACTGCTGTATAAAGATAGCCACGCGTGGATTATGTGACCGAAGTCCAACGCCTTTTCGAATTGTATAGTAATTGCTGAATCTACATTGCGCAATATTAGACAATATTCTGAATATATTTAAAGATACTATAGACACTTAAACAACATTGAAGCTACAAACGTCTGACCCCGATCAACCAGACAGTTGCATAGAACTTGATCCTACCCGGATCCTACCAATCCATTACGATTTGTCGGTAAAAAAAAACGAAAAATATTACCATAGATTATTTGTAATCTTTTTTTTTTTTCTACACATTCAGTATAAGCGAGAAGTGGTAGTATACTGGTGATTTGCTTGTATTTATATATTTTTAAATGCATATATTTATAAATATAATCATGTAATATCTATAATTATTGTAATTGACGGGCCTGTTGGACTAGTATCTAGTGGTAAGTTGTACTGGCCAGCAGTTAACGAGCGCGGTCGTAGGATCTAATTCTATCTAGGACAAATAATTATATTATTTAATATTCACAATCACACTTTTTTAAGTTATTTATTATTTTTAAATAAATATTTTTAAATTTAGAAGTACCTATTTTTTCTTTTAGTCTAGTTCGTGTCTCAGTCATAAGTTAATCATAGATTGTATTCCTGATTGAAAATAATAATTATTATTACATTTTAGGTTAGAAAAATGATTCAATAAATTATAATTATACATATTTATAAGTATTATAATTATAATTACACGATGGATCGACGACTTGAAGAAAATGGCTGGCAGCGGATGCATATGGATTGCTCAAGACCATGATGGTTCGCACTCCTTATGGAAGGCCTTCGTTTAGCAATGGCCGTCAGTAGGCTCATGATGATAATTATAATTATTGAATAAATTACACCCAGACACAGAATCATCATCGACAACCTTTAATAGTCCACTGTTGGATATAGGCCTCTCCTTAGAAAGGAGGTTTTTGCTCATCACACAATTATGTGTCCTGGGTGGGAATCGAACCCACAACCTCTGGTCTAGCGGTCAGGGTCACCAACCACTGGACCAACAGTCTAGTCAACATTGCTGATACAACACCTCGATGTAAGACAGTCCTGTTTGAAGCACCAAATAATATACGCTATCTTTCTTTTACAGGTCCAAGCCATGACAAGAAAGTCGTCTGCTATATAGCATCATGGGCTGTGTACAGGCCAGACCCCGGCAAATTCAACCTGGAAAACCTGGAACCGGCGCTCTGCACTCATCTGGTGTACTCTTTCGCTGGACTCAATGAAACCACAAATACTATTAAAAGCTTAGGTATGTACTTATTTGTTTCATTTTAATAGGCTCAGTTTCTTTGCTTATCAGAATCGTGGAGAATTTTATTGCTGTGACCGGAGTAATAACACAGGCTCACAAAAACCGGTGTTAAAGCACACAAAGTACATAAAGGTGACAACGCTCTTGTATCTCTTGAGTTAGAAGTTTCCTAGGGCGACGGTAGTCATGGCAATACTTCATCAAATCAGCTTCAAGATGATAAATTATTGTCATCCGACCTACATACAAAATTTTATTCATCACATCAACAGCCTTTAATAGTCTACTGCTGGACATAGGCCTCTTCTTAGAAAGGAGGGTTTTCTATACTATACTACGCTGGCCAGACGGGTTAGTATAGGGTTTGTTTCAGTTTTTTTTCTCTTTGTAAAGCTGTTCTTCTGCGTATTCTGGTCACTTAGTCGGCTTTTAAGACACCCACGGGATGAATAGGGGTGGGATGGTAGGGAGAAAAGTTTTTTTTATTACGACACGGCAACTAGAAGTAGGTTAAAGTAGCCTTAGAAGATTTATTTCTTATTTTTTTTGTATTATTATCTGTTATATACCTGTGTAAATTATCCGCGGTCAAATACCAATAAAAACATATAATTTATTACTGAAAAAAAAGTTAAAAACATACTAAATTCGGAGTTCTTTTTAATCTTGTAAGTTGATGGGACGGAAATCCTTATCGTATCCGTTTTAAATAACTGTTTTACTAATACTAATCGTACTAATAATACTAGTTTACATACGTACGTTTAAGTAATACCTATACTATACTAAAATAAAATGGTGTTTGATGGTAATCGTAGATATAACTTGCAAGCGCCTCTTTGCTTTGCTATGAACAAAGAGACTGATACTCTAAAAAAGGCTTACGGAAAGCAGAATAAGAGACCTCCGAAGCCTTCATCCCAACAGTATTAATTGCTTAAAAGCTTATGTTTGCATATGAATGTTCGTTCTTATATCACCCAGCAGTTACGAACTTTAGTCCAACACCTAAATTAAGTTTATAAAAAACACAGATAAAACATATTTTTGGATGTCTGCTAGACAGGACATAATAATACTTGCCTGAATATGATTACATATCCAGCTTAGCAACTACAATAATCTAAAAACTAAAAAAAAATATCACATCACATCAACAGCCTTTAATAACGGCTGGACATAGGCCGCTCCTTAGAAAGGAGAATTTGGTCTACTATACCACGCTTGCCAGACAGGTTGGTACAGGGTCTGTGTCAAGTTTTCCTTCTCTTCGCTGTGCTGTTGTGCATCCACGGGATTAATAGGGAAGCTGGGGGAGAATTGGCCTTCTGTTCAACACCTAACTGAAGTTCTATTAGCGCGACTGTGAATGGTGTGTATATTTTTGATTGGACTTCAGATTCGAAATTGTACGTTGTTACTTGTTATTGTGTGTGACATGATCTGTTGTCAGTGACTGTACCCATTAAGTAAAAAAATAAAATTAAAAAAAACATACTACAAAAAATGTCAGACAGAGAAAGAGAGACATTAGAAAAACAATTACTAAGTGTCTACAACGAGCAGTTTTGTTATAAATTAGTGAGTCATTCGTAGTTAGGTTATTGTCAGTATTTTAAGTGGTGGTTAAGCTACTTTCGAATCGTGTAATGCAATCATAGTCGGTAATGTAACTAAATTGTCTTATTCGGTAAAATTAAAGCTAGACTTTTAACAGTAGTATGAGGTAACTATGTTCTCACATTATACAAGCGCGAGTCATCCGTGTTGTGACGGATTAAGAATATGGAGTGTCAGTGTCTATTCATCCCGTGGGTGCACAACAGCACGGCAAAGAGAAGGAAAACTTGACACAGACCCTGTACCAATCACTCTGGCTAGCGTTTTATAGGCCAAAACCTCCTTTCTAAGGAGAGGCCTATGTCCAACAGTGCACTACTAAAGGCTGTTGATGATGATGATGATTATGGTTATGCATCATATACTGACTTGTTGGTCTGGTGGTTAGTGATCCAGCAGAGACTTCTTTCTCCTTTTAAGAATCCCGCAAAAGGAATATATCTACACGGACTTAACAAACATACATAAAACGAACATAAAAAACACCCAGACTTAGAAAAACAATTTGTGGATCACACATAGTGTCGTCCCATGTGGGGATCGAACCCACAACACTCAGCGTAGTACCGCTTAAACCACTACGCCAACCGTGCAGTCATGAGTAGAGCCAATCGTAGGTCACGGGTTTAACTCTAAAGTCTCATTTTATGTTAACGGACAAAATGAGTAGAAGGGAGACCTGACTGTCAGTGACTACCGTCTCCCATGGAAATTTCCAACTGAACAGGCCTAAATGGGTCTTAGTTGATCTCACTTATTAGGTGAACAGCAACGCATGAGTTGCTTAGCAACAGTTTTCTGTAAGGCCCTGGTGTCACATTTGTGTCGAAGGTTGGCTGGCCATCGATGATTCGCTGCGTAGGACGTCCAGCAACAAGGTGGACAGATTTATTATGATCTTTTCAAGATCTAACTTACTTCTGACGGGCCCGTTTGTCTAATGGTTAGTGACTCTGACTGTTAAGCTGGAGGTCGTGGGTTCCATTCCTACCCAGGACAAATATTGTGTGATGAGCACGGTCATTTGTTCTGTGTCTGGGTGTAATTTATCTGTAATAAGTATGTATTTAGAAATATATAAGTATGTTTATCAGCAGTCTGGTTACCATAGTACTACAGGCTGTGCCTAGTTTGGAATCAAACGGCCATGTGTGTGATGTATGAGATATATTATTATATTATATTATTAAAGGTATCTTGCCTTTTTCAGATCCATGGCAAGACCTAGAAACAGACTATGGCAAGGCTGGATACAAGCGGTTGGTAGGCCTTAAGAAGAAGTATCCTCATTTGAAGGTCACCTTGGCTATTGGAGGATGGAACGAAGGGTCGCCTAAATATTCCAATATGGCGTCCAAGCCAGAAAGCAGAGCTGCCTTTATTAAGAGCGTCTTGTTGATGTTGAAGTAAGTTGTTTTTAAGATGAGTAAATTGCATCACACTTTTTTATATGGCACAAGGGGCAAACAAGCAAACGGTCACCTGATGGTAAGTGACTATTTTGGAGGAATGGGTGTTATATCCCTCAAACACAAAGGTAGGATCCTCCGACCAGGCGAGGTGATCATGCCTGGCAGGCCGTGGCCCAACGGTTGATGTTGGGAAGTTGTATATATACTAATCGGCGAGAGAATTCTTTATATCGCGATACAGGATTAGCAATGTTTATTCAGGAGTTACTCCGTAGTTCGGTGTGTCTTCGTTAGATGGCGCCATAGTATGTCTCTGTTTCATTGTATGTGGGAGTCGCCACAACAACCACCGCTCGTGGAAATCTGAAACTCAAGATCACAAGTTCGCTGTTGCTTTTGAGTCCTTTTCTAAGGAATGAGGAGGAGTTTGAGCTCTGGTAGCCTCACTGACTTGGTGAAAAGAGACGAAAGAATTGCTCTTTGGACACCAGTTTTTGTGAGGCCGTGGTATTACGTTTGAGCCGAATCATGGCTCTCCCACGGGAGCCCATACCTTCACTAACGCTGGAACCACATAAGGGGTAGCCAAAATCGTACCAAACACCTCTATTTGTAACTGTTAAAGAGGTTTTTGTTTAAACAAAAAAATGTGTGTTGTGGTAAAGCCACCTAGGCAAGGAAGTTCATAAAACCTTTAGAAGAGTGCTGTCAAACAGCATCTCGTTAGCGTAGTCCTCGAAATGACACTGAAGCTAGGGCTAACTACAAATATTGGACGGCGTAAGGTTACTGAGCCTGCAGTAGATCGATCAGGACAGAGTCTGACCCTCCTGTGATTTTAAAAGTCGTTAGGATAGTGTCAACTTAACTACCGTTAAAAAATAGATATTCACTTCAATTCTTTTATTTGATTAATTGTGGTAATTAAAAATGGTAAATACATTACAAAACATCCAACACATTTGCCATTTAACTCATGACATGCAAATCACTAATAATTTATATTACAACAATTAAAAATACAAAATTACCAACTAATTATAAATTACGTAACTTAAATTACCAATTAATTATACATGAAAACAGTGACTGATGCCATGTAGTAGACTTACAGACACTTGACATCACAGCACATCAACAACAGCCTTTAATAGTCCACTGCAGGATTTAGGCCTTTCCTCAGAAAGGAGGCCTACTATACCACGCTGGCCAGACGGGTTGGTATAGGGTTTGAAAGGTTTGTGTGTTGTTTGTTTTTAGAGACACTGACTGCACGGATGTCGTAGTGGTTTAAGCGGTCGCCACGCCGCTTCCTACTACGCCGAGTGTTATGGGTTCAAACCCCACATGGGACGACACTTTGTGTATCCACAAATTGTTGTTCTGAGTCTGGGTGTTCTTTGTGTCCGTTTTATGTATGTTTGTAAAGTCCCCCGCGACACAGGATATATTCCTAATGCAGGAGTTGTCTTTTTAAAAAATACTAAAAAACACTTATGACATACACACATTTTTTCCTGTACGGAAATCCTCTCGGATACCACCCACCGGTGGGATGGTTATGTCGGACTCGAACCGACCAAAAACTGCACGCCGTCTCGAGAACCAGTTGCCAGGGAAACCAACTGTACCCTAGAAAGGAAATCCCTGGTACTCGTCTGTCTTCCTATAACATAAAAACAATAACATAATATATGTTTACTTAATCACTTTGTTCTTATCTTTCACAGCAACTACAAATTCGACGGCCTAGATTTAGATTGGGAGTATCCAACTAAGAGAGACGGAAAACCAGCCGATAGAGAGAATTTCGTCCAACTTGTGAAGGTAACATAGAATAGAATTTCTATAACACGATTAATTACTTTTAAATTTTTGAAAAGTAAAATTTATATCCAGTTTACTCTAAGGTATACAATTCTTCTAGAGAATTTTCACTAAAAATTTACTTGATAATCTCTTTCCTAACTAAAAGAACTACTGTTAGCTCCTTAAACTAAAACGATATTCAGGTCTAATTTTCGTTACTCAAAATCAGTACTAAAAAACTAAGAAAATAGTTTAGGTACCACCTAATTCACGTTTAAATTAATATAAAACAAAAATATCTTTTAATTTCGCATAGATTAAAAAATGAAGTTTTTCCCTTTCAAAAAATAAACAGTCTACGTGAGGGTCTATTAGGGCCTACACTAGAGCTAGCACCGCTATTTGTCACATCACATCACATAATATCATATCATTTTAAGATAATGCTAATAAGAAAAGCGCTAAAAATATTTTTTTTGCCAGGAACTCTCTGAAGCTTTCGAACCCCACGGCTACATTATCACAGCAGCTCTCGGCGCTGGAAAAGAAACCATGGACTCAGCTTACGACCTCAGCAAACTGAGCAGATACCTGGACCTGTTACACATTATGTGTTATGATTACCACGGAACGTGGGACCGAGTTGTTGGTGCCAATGCGCCGCTCAGGGGTACCAGCGAAGATGATTTTCTGAGTGTTGTAAGTATAAAAAAAGTTTCACTTATTTGGTGAGGGTTACATTTGATATCATGACTGTCATGTAACTCATGTTCGCTGGGTGACATTTTAATTTGTCAATGGATGCACTCATGTTCACCAGGTGACGTTTTAGTCTATCAATGTATGCACTCATGTTCGCCGGATAACATTTATGTCCTCGATTCATAACATTCTGGTTGAAATCAAAAGGTTGTTTATTTATAGCAGGTCAGTGTCAGTACTGTTTAATTTTTTTTGTTGTTATAATACTTAGTAAGAAACTGTGTTACGCGAATATTATATCAAATGCACTTGTGCCATCGCTCTTTCTTAAGCATTCAAAATCAATGAACTTTAATCATAATAGTAGGCTATACGTAATAAGCTGTTTTCTTAAATTATTTATTTTCCACTCTTAGAGGTTAAATATTCGCTTAAAATGTAATTAAAACCCATATTGAGGACAAACAATTCAAATAAAAAAGAATCATTGAAATCACTTCACAAAAAGGGCAAAAAAAGTAAGTAGAATTGAGAACCGCTTTATTTTTGAAAATTCTATATAAACATACCTTTTTGTTGACGCGGTAGAAAATCCCTAGGGGTCTCCTGCTTTATGGAGAATTGGCTCGAGAGGCGTCACGGGACCCTCTCATACCGACTGACGCAGGTGATCACTGGGAAAGGATGTTTCGGGGATCACCTGTGTCTGATCCGCAAGGAGCCAACGCCTGAGTGCCACTACTGCGATGGCCAGAGCGTGGACACGGCTCTCCACACGCTGGCAGAGTGCCCGGCGTGGGTTGAGCAGAGGCGAGACCTCGTGGCGGCCATCGGAGTGGGAGTTCTCTCGCTCGATACCCTGATTGCGGCTATCGTGCCGAGCGAGAGTGCGTGGAACTCTGCCGTCTTCTTCTGCGAGCAATCTCAATGCGAGCGACATTTAGGGCCATCTGTCACCCTAGCAGAAGCAGGCCGGGAGGGAGCAGAGGGAACATGGGGGAACTTTTTGCAGTGTTGTTGTATATATGTTCCTGCATAGTTTGTTCACAGTTTTTTGCAATAAATGTCTTTGTCTTTCTTGGATTTTTAAAATCCAACTTATGACCAATGACATGTAGCTTTTTAGTGGAGTTTTAGGAAAGAATATCCAAATGCGTGCAATTGTGGGTTCCATTCGTTTATTTAAATGAATCATCTCATGGTACTAAATTCTATATTTTTTTATTTAGACATAAGACTTATTAGTCAGCTAGCAGTAAAACGGAAACACTGATGAATATTAACAATTTCCTTTTAAATTTCTGATCATATTTTTAAATTTAATTAGTAACTGTAAATAATATTATGAAAACGATTACCGCTGCCAAGGCTATGTTTATAAACGGGTGTTAAAATTTTTATACACTTTTACATATATATTATCGTAATATAACAATTAATATACTTTTAACAGGACTAAGTTTTAGCAGTGTGTTAAAACTTCGAGAAGTATTTTTAGCCTTGAGATATTAATCAGACCTATAAATTGGCGGTGTTTTTCTATACTTTTTATATTACAAAGCTAACAGTTTGTTTGGTTGAACGCGTTAATCGCAGTAACTACTGGTTCTAATAGAAAAAAAACTTAGTACTGGAGAGCCCATTTATCGAGGAAAGCTATAGGCTATCTATCTATCACGCTAGAGCTGAAAGGAGCCGAGCATCAATGTTAAATGTTGCGAAATAAACAAACAATCACATACTACAACATATTACAAACTCTAGAAGATGGGTTAAGTTAACGATAATTAGATTATTTATGCGTGCCTATTAGTGGAACATGGTATAACAACAAACAAATGTACAGGCTATCAAAACTGATATATATAGCTTATATTCACAAAGCTCTTTCTTCTTCAAACCTTTTCCCAAACTAGGTTGGGGTCGGCTTTAAGTCAACTACAATACGGCTGAACTTAAATAGATTTTAAACGCGAAGCGACTGATATCAGACCTCCACAACCCAAGAAAGACTGTTGTCAGACTTTTTGAGACTCGGTTACCACTTACCCCGAGCCATATTCAAAAAAATAAATCTTTTTCAGGAATACACAGTAGACTACATGTTATCCCATGGCGTTTCTCCCTACAAAATTGTATTGGGTCTACCAATGTACGGCCGTACGTTTGTATTGACGGACCCTAACACCACTGTGGTGAAATTCGGCACAACACCGGCTAAGGAAGCTGGGTTTAAAGGACCCTACACTGGGGAGGCTGGATTCATGGGGTACAATGAGGTAAGGCAATCAATCTTTTTTGAACTACTATAAAACTATATTTTAGACGTTAATGAGATAAAAAATATTTATCCACTGCTGAACATAGGCCTTTCTCTAGAAAGAAGGGTTTTGGCCTACTTTACCACGTTGGCCAGACGGCTTGGTATAGGGTTTGTTGCAAGTTTTCCTTCTCTTTGCTGTGCTGTTCTAACTTTGTTTTAAACCTTAGTCGACTCTTACGACACCCATAGGATGAATAGTAATCCATACTAATATCCATACTGTCTGTCTGTCTGCCTGTTACCTCTTCACGCATAAACCGCTGAACCGATTATTATGAAATTTAGTATAGATATAGTTTGAGTCCCGAGAAAGGACAGAAATCATTCAAAGGTTAAAAGGGAGGTGGAAATTTGTAATTGGGATCAATAACCGCTAAACCGATTTAGATGATATTTGGTATGGTGATAGCTTGATTCTTGAGGAAGGACAGAGGACATACTTTTTACTGCGATAACCGACATACGCGTGGGCAGAGCCGCGAGCATAAGATAGTTTATATCTATGTATGAAAAACATTAAGCTTGGCTTAATGGTCTTGTGTGTTCGTTTCCCATTTGGGACATTGTGTTGACAAAATTGTGTCGAAAGTCCCCTGCATCAGCGGCATTTGAATTTTTAAAAACTACCAATAATTTTCAATACATTTCCAGATTTGCGCAGAATCGAACAACAAGTCTTCTCCATGGGTCTACCATTGGGATGAACAGTCCGCAACTCCGTACCTTCGCGATGGAGAAAGAGTTATTGTCTATGACAACGGCAGGTCCATAGCCGTTAAAGTCAAGTAAGTATTTGTGATAGCTTTTTGGCATTTTACAGATAGCAGCAAGCCCAATCTGTTGAACATAGAGTTATCAATACTTCCATACTTATATTAAGAATGTTCAAGTGAGTTTGTTTGTGTTATATTCCTAATATGTAGGTGGTTGCATCGCCCCCTTTTTTTTTTCCGTGCGGAAATCCCCTCGGATACCACCTATCGGTGGCATGTCGGACTCGAACCGACTAAAACCGCACGCCGTCTCGGGTACTAATAGCCGGGGAACCAGGTATACCCTAGAAAGGAAGTCCCTGGTGCTGTTGCATCGCCCCCTAACATATATAAATATCGTGTCGCTTGACAAATAAACTCTGTGCGAATCTAGCTATCGTTCGTTTCACTAGTCCCTGTGCACATACATTTCTGTTTGTTTGTTTGCAATGCTTTATTATTACACACTACATTATCAACGAGTAACATAGCCTATTTTTCGCGTCGCCTTTTGTTTTTGGGGAAATGGAGGGCGTGTGTAGGACTCGCGGAGAACCGGTCTATCCACTAAGCCCCGCGGCGGCTTACCTCGGCAGGAGCTCAGTAGATTAGACATGAATAACCAGAGACCGTTGGAGGTGTCAAAACAAACCATATTAACCCAATATATCCCCCTAATAATTCCCCTAAACATAATTAAATATCATGGAACGCGATAGTTTAAAACGGGTATTCCCAATATATTTTAGACAAGAGACCCCTTTTCTAAAATTAACTGATAACGTAGACCTCCATACCTACATTACACCACGCCTATTGCCTTGTTAAGTTTTTAAAAATGATACTTCCTACTAAAATATTAATCATTCTTTTAATAAGTTGGTACAAGTAACATAAATAATACTGTATCTTGAAAGTTTCAAATAAGAATTTGCCGTGAAAGCGTAACTGAAAAACTAGTAACAGTAGGGATAATATTATGCCTGTTTAAAAATCCATAGTAATCTCCATCTTGATAAAGTAACTCACTTTTCAAATTCTAATATTATTTCCTAGAATGGCGATGGAGAAAGGACTTGGAGGTTTGATGGTGTGGAGTATAGATACGGATGACTTCAAGGGCAATTGCAATGAGACTGACGCGTATATAGACTTCGTGGAGAGGTACCAGGCGATGGCCGATGATCCTCTGCTGAAGAAAGCTCAAGAAAACCTTAATTTACTTGATGGTGAGTTACAATTTAAGTAGCTTATCGTTAGGGTAGGTTAATTTTTAACATTTTTGTTTGTCTGTCTAATCTGATCGCCGTAACGGGTGAACCAAATCATGCCGAACTTCCACTGGCAGATAGCTAATGTCATAAGATTACTTTTTTGAGACTGCATGGATGGCGTAGCGGTTTAAGCGATCGCCACGCCGCTTAATACTACGCTGAGTATTGTGGGTTCGATCCCCACATGGCACGACACTGTGTGATCCACAAATGGTTGTTCTGAGTCTAGGTGTTCTTTGTGTCCGTTTCATGTATGTTTGTAAAGTCCGCGACACATGATATATTCTTAATGTGGCAGTTGTCTTTTAAAAAAAGCAACTTTTATTTTTGAAATTTATTAGAGTTCAGCAGAAAATATAATTTGTTTTTTATGTTACAGTCAACCTCGTCCCATCAAAAGGACCTTCATACGTACTAAAAGATAACAGATTACATCTTCGACTCCCACAACCGAAGTACTCCAACTACGCTCTAATGCAGACTATCAACGATGCTATCTCACTATCACTAGAAGAGAAGAGAATAGAAGATGAGATGGCCAAGGTATCGAAGGAGAATGAGATCGATACTGGTAATCCCAAAAAACCCAATAATGGCTCTAGTTTGAGAATGAGTGTGTTGTGTATGCTTGTTTGTATCAGTTCGTTATTCAGGGTTTATTTTTAGTTTCTTTGTGATATTATATTTTGATATAACGTTAGGCAACTATTCAAATCAGAATAATATTTTTTTATTAAATTTTTAGAGTGTTTCAACTCACTTGTAAGAAAGTCCTATTCTTGGTTTCTATACAGGGAAAGCTATAGGCATTTAGACCAGCTATGTCCAACGTAAATATTTTATCATACAGTTTTGTACGTGTAACATGTATCGTCTCACTTTCCTGCAATACTAATAAATAATTCAATTTATTTGCAGAAAATAATTTGGTCTAGGTTACATTTTGTATATGACTTACGTCTTGTTGTCATTAGATTATTAAATAAACTTCAAAAACGTGCAAGAGTGAAAAAAAAAGTGAAATCAAAATATTACAAATTCTTTCGCAATCGACCTGAGCTAGGTGTAAATATCTGTTTCAGGCAGTCGCTTGACTATGATGTTAGATTCAGAACGTTAAATATTTTAAAGTACTAATATACAATCTGTGATACTGGTTACGTAAAAAGGAACGGATGAAAGTGCGCGGTGCTAGATTATAGTATCAGACATAGACATAAGCGTAGAGAGAACACGGGGAACAGCTGTCTGTAAGTGGAAGCGATACACGCAACGAGAGTGATGGATCCGATAGTTTCCTCTGCCTCTGTTTAGCTCTCTGTTTAGCTAAGTTGCTCTTGGCTACTTAAAATATTAACCCCTCATATTCCACAGACAACTACAGAGCTCAACTAGAAAGAGATAGTGTCATCTTCCTATTATCCATCTCTGTCGTTGTCTATATCGATGATTGAGGCTCTTGTTCACTCAATGCCTATATCTCTATGTTTGTCCGAGACGGAAGGTGAGATGTCACATGTTACGCGTCATATGCTACTAGAAATAAAAGTTTTAGAAACACTGAATGTGAGCAGAGACCCCTTACATTTGACCCCAGTAGATTAATACTTGTTTTTTATGTTTATTATAACTAGAAAACGCGTAATGGTCGAATTCGACCTGAGATTAATTCTGAATGTTTTGTTATTTCTTTGAACGCTCATTCCTTCCAGTATAAGTTGAACTGTCGATGTTCAGACTTTCTGTATCATGATAAATCAACATAAAGTATAGCGCTCACTCTTCACTAAATTTTATATATTTTTTAAATATATATAATTTACAAATTTTACATTTGTACACATTTTTTACAACTAAAATTGAGGTATGTCAAGTTTTTTTACATTGTACACCAATTGTGTACAATTTACTTTAGTCTATAGTATATAGTATACGTATATTAGAAATCTAACATACTTAATTTAATAGGTATTGGTCCTTTAAAAGTACCTACACAGATAATAAAATAATGTATTGTTTGTCAATCATTGAAGTCTTCAATCAAAATCTATGCCTTGTGAGGTCCAATAATTGATCTCGACGTTGTCTATGGTTTAACAATTACTTCGTACTTGCGAAGTAACTATAGACTGGTCTTGCTTTTGCTCTCTTCTCAACTGTCAATATCAAATTGAAATGTCACAATGACATATTCTTACTTGTATACGTCACACGTCTTGTGTACGTCACAGAGAATGGACTTAGTGTTGTGTAGTTATCATTGCTCTGTGTGATATGTATTAATGAAAAATGTGATAAAAACTATGTATGTACTTTAAATATCTATAAATACTTACATTAAGTATATTTCTCTTTCATTAATCATGACATTATCATGAAAGTTTGTTAATACTCGATTTTATACAATTTTGTAGTTTGTTTTATAAATATTATATTTTGTAAAAATCTTTTTGTTTTTTTATTTAATCCCTGTACTAATACGGAAGTAAGATTCATCTTGCGGTACCCCTTAGGTTCCCTCTACCTTGCTCAATCTTACCTAATAGGGGTAAACGAGCAGACGGGTCACCTGATTGTAAGTGACTACGGCCGCCCATCCATCGACGGACACCAGCTCAAGAGATACAAGAGTGCCTCTCCTCCTTAGAATAAGGATTGTGGGGGGGGGGGGGATAAAACCTCCTGCAAGGAACAAAATAATTGGTTCATCAACAGCCTTAGTAGTCCACTGCTGGATATAGGCCTCTCCTTAGGAAGGAGGTTTTGGGCCACTATTGATTAAGAATTGGTTAACGCCGGTTTTCTGTGTGGCTGTGGCATCATTCCTGTTGAGCCAGCCCTTATGCCTATGCATGACTCTGTAATAGTGCCATTTTTAAAACTCCCTGAATCTGTACTAACTAGGTAAGCCAGAAGCCTCTTCTAAATTAAATTGTCATCTTATTCCATCCATCCAACTGAGAATTATTAAATCAAGCGGTCCTTCACAAATCTTGTACTGATAATATTTATTTCGGTGTTTTGAAGAAGTTGTAAAACCCGATTTAAGTATACAGATAACGCGTTCCATAATATACATATAATAATGAACAGTACGACCTGTTCGAAACGTCAGGCATTTCAAAGTTATGTCATCATCATCATCATCAACAGCCTTTAATAGTCCACTGCTGGACATAGGCCTCTCCTAAAAGTTATGTACATAATGCTTATCATGAGCACGACTCACTTGCAGACTGATCAGTCTTAGCAGACTAGATATCCAAATAGTTGTAGGAACCATAACAGGACACCTAGCCCTGAACCGACAACTATTCACCATCAAAGTACCGGACAGCATTTTTGCAAATGATGTCTGAAAGCAGAAAAAACGGCGACACGTAATCCTGGTATGCGAAATCGGAGACCACAATCAATACCTATGATGAGCATATTCATTTCCATAAACATAATAATATAATAACATTTGGTATACATTTTTAGAAAAAGTAAAAATAAAATAAAAAATGTAGATATGTTTATTTACAAATCTTCATATGGAGAACCGCATCTCACGTTGTAGAAATGATCACAGACCTGAAAATATATAGAGAACAATGATATCATAATTCTAGAATCAAAATAACCTGTATGAAAGCAAATAGTACTGAATTCCTCAATGGTCCTATAAGGCACAACTGTATTCTCCAGAAAATTATTTTTTAGTAATACGAGTAGTAACATTCTATTTGGATAGCTAATTAATTATATTAAATTTGTAATATAATATATTATTATTAATAATAAAATATATTATTACTAATAATATAATATATATAATTTCATTAAAATAAACAGCGGACCCGACTTTGTCCTGTCGAGTCGTAACGTAATCAGAGCAAATATTGGTTAACTGGTAACAATGCCACCTACCGGCTCATATTATAGATCTGAACCGCCCAAATAACCACTTTGAATGCACTAAAATGTTTGTCTAAAAATGAATAAAAGGAGATAAAAAAGGTATAAAATCTTAGAATCAGACTGCAGCGCAACTTTTCGGGGCAAATTGTAAATATATAGCCTCCAGGGACTCACTTAAATACACACTCAAAATTGGTTGAGCGGGTTTGGTTTAGTGACAAACACATGAACTAAAGAGAAATTTATATATAGATCAGAAAAGTGACTAACTAAGGGGACAAACTACGCAGGACAACAGCGGCAAAGAGAAGGAAAACTTGACACAAACCCTATACCAACCCGTCTGGCCAGCGTGGTATAGTAGGCCAAAACCTCCTTTCTAAGGAGAGGCCTATATCCAGCAGTGGATTATTCAAGGCTGTTGATGTGATGATGTGAGAAAAGTAAAAACCAAATAATTCTTACTTGAAATTGTTCATTGAAGAGTGTTCCGTTAGAACACAAGTCGGTGCTGATGAGGTGATGTCGCCAGCAGAAGTGGAATACCTGGGAGTAGGTAACATAACCTTTTAAAACGGGAAATTTAGAATTGTAAAATTTCAACAAATTTCAGTGAAGAAGTTTGTCAGGTCGTACCTACTACACATACAAGGAAAAAAACCGGTTTGGAGGATCACCTGATGATAGGTAACTACCGCCGCCCATTGCTGCAACTCACGAGTCACAAGCGCGTTGGCGCCCTCTGAATACTCCCCCCATGGAGGAGGAGGTAACCTCTCTCAACACCGGATTTCCTGTGAGGTCCTACCGATCGAACCGGGATATTTGTGCCGAAGAATGACTTTCTCACGTACAAATATTGAATTTGCATTTCACCTGTCCTCCGTCTACTAGTGTAACACTTGTAGAGTAACTCTATTACCAGGCTACGTCCAGGATCACAAAAGGACGACCTTTGTGATGACCCATACTGGTGTGAGTGTTGCTAGGTAAAAAATATATGTTTTTACTTAGGGCATACTGAAAGTTTCTGGATTCTGATAAATAAGACTAGATATATAAGACTAAGATATATATAGGCATAACGATACATTTATTGTTTTTCAAAGTATATTCCCTCGCAATTAATGCATTTTTGCATTCGCTAAAACCACTTTACAAAGCAGTTTCGCCAGTCTTCTTTAGGGACCTTTACCGTGGGAGAGCCATGCTTTGGCACGAATGGGCCGGCTCGACCGGAGTGATACGACGGCCTTACAGAAATCCGTTAAGCAATTCTTTCGTTGCCTTTCACTGAGTGAGTGAGGTTACCGGAGCCCAAATCCCCCCTCGAGCGGGAGGGACTCCAAGGGCGGCTACGCACTTGTGACTTTTGAGTTGTATATCAAAAAAAAAAAGAAAAAAAAGGGACCTTTTCGATGGCTTCATGGAACGCATTCACCGCCGATTCAGGGCTCGTAAAACGTGTGTCTCTAAGTTTGTCTTTAATTTTTGGAAACAAAAAGAAGTCTCAGGGTGCGAGGTCCTGCCTGTAAGGTAGATGCGTCATCAGTTCCACATTTGTAGCCATCAGATAGGCTTCTGTTACCTCAGCGGAATGTGAGGTGAGGATGCATTATCGTGGTGAAGGAGGACATTGCTTCGAAGACGCTTTTCGCAAACTATTTCTAAGACTCTGGGCAAGCAAGTGTTGATGTACCAATCTGCAGTCGCTGTCCTTTGATCTTCAAGCGATACTGTAGTGCAATGTCCTGATTTGCCGAAAAAGAAGCAACCATTTTTTTACCAATGCTTCGAATTTTCTTAACCTTTGTCGGCAAATCTTCAAAAGGAAGAAATCTTCACTCTACCGACTGGCTTTTACTTTCGGGTTCAAAGCAGTACACCCAGGTTTCCTCTGTTACACGTTTATATCATTTTACGGCACCACTGGACACGCAGTCCTTTCTGGTCCTCCGTAAAGTCATGTGATATCCAGCGAGTGCAAAGCTTCCGAACCTTCAGATGCACATGTAAAATGTTTTGCACTTGACTCATTCCATTGCCTAACAAAACATGAATTTGCCGGCAAGTAATTTTTTTTTTCAGTTTCAATAGGTTGTTGTGAGTCTGTAACCACAGTCGCCGGCCGACCTTCACGTATCTTCTCATGGAGATGATCACCTCCACGTCTAAATTCTCCAAACCACGAATACACAGAGCTAAGACATGGTGCTTCATCACCAAATGCCGGACGTCACAATGAAAAAACAAATGAAATTTTCGCAAATTAAAAAGTAACATGTTCCGAAAGAGTTCCATTTTCGAATCCCATAATTGTTTTTTCATCTATATATATAAAAGAAAGTCGTGTTAGTTACACTATTTATAAATCAAGAACGGCTTTACCGATAGGGCTGAAAATTGGTAAGGAGGTAGCTTAGAGCCAGGAGACGGACATAGGATACTATTTATTCCGAAAAAAAAAAGAAAAAAAGTTTGCACGAACTTTGCTTTACTCGGAGATGCCAAGTTATTATACTTGGAATGCTTCATCGAAGAATTTTCAAAGACGGAAGAATTAACTTACTAAATTCGAAAATCGGCTTATTTATTGCCTTTAAGGCGGAACAGAGTTCGCCGGGTCAGCTAGTTATTTTTATAAGTGGCCAGATCTAGAATAGACCTATTTATCCCGTGAGTGTCGTAAGAGCATACTATGGTAGCAAACTACTAAGGACAACAGTATATGTCTAGCAGGGGACTTTTAAAGGCTGTTGATGATGATGATGTCACGAAAAATAAGGTTTCTGCGTGCTAAAACCAAATTATTTTTTACAAACAAAAATGTAGAGATTGCATTAAAACTAGATCTCCAAGGTTTTGGTTTACATAAAATTATTTTCTAGTTCTCGTGTGGTGACAGTGGCGTACCTGACATCCTGTCTGCACATCAGCGTAGTACCCTCTGGGTCTTGCTGCACACGAGAATTGAGTTCTTGGAGCCACGGCGAGGACTGGATGTAGTGGGGGTGAATGGGGAAGATGTAAATCATGGTAATAATCGTACAGATGCTGGCTGAACACTGTTGTGAGAGCTGAAATAAAGAAAACGTTCTACTAAAAACTAATGAACTAAGGGCTCGTTAATTGTATAAATGCATTTAGTTAAAGCTAAAAAATACACATTTTTGTTCTTAAAGACAACTCCCGCACTCTAAGAGTATGTCCTGTGTCGCGGGGGATTATACAAACAATTTTGAACGGACACGAAAACCACCCAGACTCAGAACAACCATTTGTGGATCACATAAAGTATTTTCCCATGTGGGCATCAAACCTACAATTTTCAGTACAGCGGGAAGACCGCTTGAATAAATACGCCATCCGTGCAGTCAAAATGATTAAGCAATATTATTTATCTATAATATGTATATATTTAGAAATATATATAAGTATGTTTATCAGCAGATTGGTAACCATAACACAGGACTGCCGAGTGTGAGATGTGTAAAGTTATAATTATTATTATTGTAAATGTACCCATAAAATGTTAAATATCAATGTTAAAAAACACTCGTAGCTTCACCACTGTCTTAGTCCTTATTTTAATCCTACTCCTGACAACTCATAAATACCTGTAATTAGTTCAATAATATTAAAAACATTTTATCTAAACTTGACAAAAAAAACTTTAAAAAATATTATAAACAAAATGGAAAACCTCCTTTCTGTTTTAGTTGTTCAAAACTTCGAACACATACCCAACAAAATAACAGCCAAAATCTTCAACATTGCTGTATTTAAAATAAGTAAATTATCACTAAAATAAATAAATAATAAATAAAATGCGCGCGCGCAGGTCGATGGCCGGCCAGTGGCGCGCGGATCACTATACTAAATCAATCGCTGTAATCCGATTAGAATTTAGTAGGTTATAGTTACTGATCCTTGGATGGTGCTATGCAAAATGTTACAATCAAAACTCGATGACAATTAAAAAGACGTGTTTTATGAGATTTATTCCTATAAAAAAAGAAAGTCCTATTCAAAAGGATCGTAATTCAAAAACGTAGTATTATCGCAACATCAAAAACTATTCTTTATGTAATTAAAAATAAGGTCTAATTATAATAATGAACAGTAAATACTTCACTATTTAATTTAAAATTAGG
Source organism: Arctia plantaginis (assembly GCA_902825455.1). Classification (NCBI taxonomy): domain Eukaryota; kingdom Metazoa; phylum Arthropoda; class Insecta; order Lepidoptera; family Erebidae; genus Arctia; species Arctia plantaginis. The sequence continues at coordinate 1,083,312 of CADEBD010001048.1, read as the reverse complement.
GAAAAATATTATGGCAACAACATGGCAAACTGTACCAGCACACACCATTGGTTCGACTAAAAATACCGGGTAATTCGTTTATTCGTCGTCTCGACTAGAATTTTTTACACTAGAAGTTTCTAAATAATAATATAGTTTGTTAAAGGAAAAAAGTAAGGAAAAGAAACACTCTTCAAAACGACTTATACACCTACATAAACACAAACTCGAAGGGTTAACTAGTTGTCAGTAAAGGGTTGCACTCTCAGTTTCCTGACTCCATCACATTAGACAATGATTTGGTACCTCGGTTACCATAGTTAAATAATAACTTACATATTTAATTATTATTATCAAAACTAAACATGTATACAAAGATTCGATGTGGATTTCAAGTACCTAGGTAAAAAATTAACTAAGAGATTTGTTTTCATATTTGTTTGTTTTCTTAGCTTTTTACAAATGAAGCTAGAAAAAGGTATAAAAATTAGTTTTGAATACCAACATCATCACAGTAATAAGATGTTCTTAGAACCGACCACTGAAACGATTAAGACTGTACGACTGCACGGATGGCGTAGTGGTTGAAGCGGTCGCCACACCGCTTCCTACTACGCCGAGTGTTGTGGGTTTAAACCCCACATGGGACGACACTTTGTGTGATCCACAAATTGTTGTTCTGAGTCTGGGTGTTCTTTGTGTCCGTTTCATGTATGTTTGTAAAGTCCCCCGCGACACAGGATTTATTCCTAATGCGGGAGTTGTCTTTTAAAAAAAAAAAAAAAAGTTTTCTCTAAAATAACGGTTGGAAATAAAATGACTATTATTCATTTTATTTTATTTATTTTAAATTTTATTATTGTCGTCTCCTAATCCTGGCTGAGTAAATTTCAGTGCTCGTTGGCCCACTTACTCTTCTACATCTGCACACCATTAAAGTCACAGTGCTCGTGAAGACGCAAAGTATTTTTAAAGATCATCATCGAATTGACCACCGAATGAATATTTACTGACTGAAAATACGTACCCAATTGCTATGTTAACATTATTTTTTAAAAGGGTCAACCGTTTGAAATATGAACTTAATAAAAATAATGATATTGGAATGTAGCAATCGAACCGAATAAGTCCAAAAGTGTTCATGCAGTAGCTAGTAGATATCGTGGCATATAAATCTCAGCCTTTTGTACAGTAAAACCAAATGTAAATAAACCAACAAGGATAATTTTAATGTCTCAATGCTTTACGTTAAACCTAAAAGAGCAAATTATCCGTTTGAAGTACAAATAACAGTGAAATTAGTAAGCAGCTCAGATCGTTCTGAAACTAAAGATGTACAGCATGCTTGAGAAGTTTGTTAAAGCTGGTCTTAGATCATTTTTTTCTTAAGTCAACCATAAGAAATAATTAGCATGCTCCATCTCGCATAACACCATCCACAAGTGACAAGACATAAGTATATCACATTTCGCGCACGCGCTTAAGGTCGATTTCTTGTGCGCAGTGGCCATAATATCCATTGAAGCTATTAATGTCCTTAGCTACAACGGCTTTGAGACAAAACGAAGTGACATTTGACACAAGTTTTATCTTTGACTAACTGTATATTAACTTCATCTGCGTAGAAATAGTAAGAGGATTAGACTATTATACGGGTTACTCTACTAGTTGAGTGCTAGCGTTCGTGATAAATTATTTTTTTTCTTGAGAACTTAGTTCATAGTTCATAGTTCATTTATTCACAAACAATAATATAATTGTGTTTGAATGTATAACAATTCGCCGTAATACAAAAATATTTAAAAATTAAAACAAAAATATAAATAACATAATAATCAAAAAAAAAAAAAAAAAATAAATAACAAATAAATTTGATAGATTTTACAATATGTCATGCAGAATACAAAAAAAAACGATAAATTATATTAAGGCATTTCATGATTCAAGAATATTATTCACAATATTTATTATTATTACATAAGTTATTAAGTATTTAATTGCATATATTTTGATTGATAAATTCATTGATGGAATAATAGTTATTTTCCAACAGGAAGGCTCCAAGTTTTCGTTTAAATAAAGAAGTCCTATAAATTACGCTTTTTATGCTTTCCGGTAAACAGTTAAAAAGTTTAATGGATTGATACTGAACACAGTGCCGAGCTATATTCATTCTAGGGTTTATTGTATGTTGAATATGTTTCCTCCGCGTGCTCTCTCTAACTAACCTCTCTTCGTGGGTTTCAACCTCGTGCATATATTTGGATAAGTAACACAATGTTGTCAATATATACAAACAAGGCACCGTCAATAGTCCAAGACTTTTAAAAAACTTCGTGGTTATCCTTTATTTTACCCCCTTGGGGAGAAATTACCAAAAATCCTTTCTTAGTGCGTGTTTATAACATAAAAATTTAAGATCGTAACCCGAATCGCTTAGGCTCTGCGTTGTTGAATTAGTCAGCCAGTCGAGGCATTTAATTTTATACGGATTAATTGAAAATTATTCCAATAAATCTAATCACAACTTAAGAATCAATCAGTAAAATTTTTAGTCTTGAGTTTAATTCATCATCATCATCAACAGCCTATACTAGTCCACTGCTGGACATAGGCCTCTCCTTAGAAAGGAGGTTTTGGCCTACTATACCACGCTGGCCGGACGGGTTGGTATAGGGTTTGTTTCAAGTTTTCCTTCTCTTTGCAGTGCTGTTTTCCTGCTTAGTTTGCTCCCTTAGTCGGCTCTTACGACACCCACGGGATGAATTGGGGTGGTGACAATTTGTATTCTTAATCCGTCACCACACGGACTTTAATTCTGTTATATAAAAATAAATAATACCTTGACACATACACACGGCGGCCTCATTCCAAAGTAGACTGAGCCTCGACTTTTGGGTTAGGAGTCGGGATTGCTAACCACTAGAACAAGTCTGTCGTTTATTCGTTAACCTATTTCTAAAAATATTTAAAATTTAAATATTTTTAGAAATAAGAAACGGTTCTCAATCGATAGTCAAGTTTTTTTACAAACATCTGTTGTCAGAAAAACAGTAATGTTCTCGTTAGATTGAGAAATAGTTTTTTTTTTTGTTTGAAATCACCCACTTTAATGAGGCTATCTTTCCCCTAGATTTTTTCCTAAACGAGGTTGAAGTGAGGTTTAAGTCTATACTAAACTTTGATTTTTTACGTGGAGCGACTACCATCAGTCCGCCACAACCCAAGTACAAGGCGATATCGAAGTTCTACAGAGAGACTGTCGTCGAACTTTTTAAGGCTTACACTACCCGTAACGATTAGCACAGATGTTCGTATGACAACCAGAACTGGCGGCTTAAAGTGTCTGTCGTCTCTGCGCCTGTCTCACTATGAATAATTATGAACTGTTCTTAAAAAACCAGCACTGCAGAGAGAAGGAAAACTTTACACAAACCCTATACCGACCCGTCTGGCCAGCGTGGTATAGTAGGCCAAACCTCCTTTCTAAGGCGAGGCCTATGTCCAGCAGTGGACTATTAAAGGCTGTTGATGATGATGATGATGTATTCTTCATTACTTAATTTGCCACCCTTAGGAAGGGTTTTTCTTCTTCTAATTTTGTAAATCAGTTTTTAAATAACAGTTTATTAACAATAGCTTGTGAATAGAGTGTGGGGCAATCGCAACAGTCTCCTAAGGGCGGTTGGTGGAAGGTACGAGTGTCCTATCAGAAACCATTGGACGACTGTGCTTTTTGGGTGAGGCTTAGCTACCATTGATGACTAATTTAATTAATGAAATCAAATTTTGACTGTGTAATGAAATGTTTTATGATTTTCTATTTAATTTTATAACATATCTTAATTTAAACAATGAAGTAAAGAAATAGTTTATTCTAATATTAATTACTTTTTTTGTAAAATGAAATTGAAACATAATGTAATAAATTTTTAGTCGTAGTTTTTTTAGTCACGGAGTTATAAAGTAATAACCTTAGAGAAAATAACAGATACGAGAATCTTTTTTGAAATCTGTATGCAATAAATTGGAGTATGCAAGAGCATAATGTATGAAAGAGCAGCAGCGGACTAACTAACTAATACATAGGTAATAAATGATTTAAGATCGTGCACCATTTAGTTAAATTTGAAACATGCTTCAAGTCAAGGTCGAGGAAGTTATGGCAATAATGTCAAGGCGACAGAACAGTATCGACTCCTGGGCCGTGTGAACATAATCTATATTGCATGCCAATATTGTATCGCACGTAGTATTTAGTTCACAGTACAGAGAAATAAAAAAGCTTCCGTGAATCGTATTTATACTATTAATATGATTTAAAAGACTATCTAGTCCTCGCGACTTCATTCGCGTAGAATCTCTTCCAATTAAAACTTAATCCTCTTCGAGTTTTATTATTGCTACAAAAATTGGTAACTTAGGTCCTGTAACGAAACAAGGGGATTAATATAATTATTAGCAAAATATGTCGCTAATGGTCTGCAAAATGTCGACGTTATGGCTCATCTTTATTTATTTATTTATATCTTTATTGTTTATAGTTAACACATAAGACATTACAAATATATAGACGTAGCAGTCGGCGGTCTTATCGCTCACAGCGATCTCTTACAGACAACCTTAATACGGATATTAGTTATTTAAAAGTACCTAGTATTTTTTACCTTTAATACCTAGTTTAACCAAACATTATACAAAAGTAAATTGAGCTTTGATAGTAGCAACGTATGACTTCACAAATTCTTGTTTTTTCATTTAAGTTTCTACAGAACCAACTGTTTTAATATTTAGTAATGTCAAATTGATTTGACATGCCGTACTAAAAGTGTATTCAAAGGACGAAAATAAAGAGACAGTTCTAATTTGAAAATATAAAAATAAACGACTTGAATGAAAGGAATTCGGCCTCGATGACGCAAACAGCGCAGCGGTCAAAATGTGGAGGCGCATGGCGCCACTCACTCACTCACTACTAGGGCTGTCTATTAAAAATTCAACTATTTAAAATCAATTTTGAATTGGGTCAGTTTTATGTCTCTATCTCAATTAGCTCTTCGATCACAGGATGGACTTATAGGGAGGATTTAGATTACCATCATCAATCATTAACAGCATTAATAGTCCACTGCTGGACAGAGGCTTCTTATTAGAAAAGGAGTTTGGGCCACTATACCACGCTGTCCAGACCAGCGTCGGATTTGTGTTAAGTTTTCCTTCTCTTTGCAGTGCTGTTGTCAACTCAAAACTAGAAAAAGAAGTGTCGAAATAAATGCCAATGGCTACTCGATGGCATCTAAATAGCGTGTCAGTGGTATGCCACTGGCTTGGCGTAAACATAAAATAGCAGAATTGAGGCCCAGGTGAGACGTGAAAACGGAACAATAATAAATAAATAAAAAAATATTTATTTATTATATATTATAAATTAATAAATAAAAAAACGGACTTGTCAGTAGTCGCTTTTAATGTGTAACATCTTGTTACACATTAAAAGCGACTACTGACAAGTCCGTTTTTTTTTAATAAACGTCTTGATGACAACCCTACTTCAAAAACATAATCTAATAACAAAACAAACGAGCAAAATTAACATATGAATAGACTAGATCCTTTGTAATTATTCAGTGTCGATTTATTGTTACATACTTATACGTAACTAGACTGTTAGAACTATTAGTCGTTGTTATGTAAGTAATGATAATGAGTACATGAATTAATGATTAATGGTATTCGTATTGATAGCCCTGGAATGATTGAGTCGTGACTTGGTGATTTTGGACCGGATATGTCAATTTATAAGTCTATAAAGTATTTTTTTAGTTTAATATCACGACTATCAAGCGAATTTTCATCAACTACGTAGGTTAAACATCATTATTCTTATTGTCCCCTAAAACGCTAAGTTCGCTACAAGTCAGTTTAAATTACAAGTATCTGGGGGGTTCTAGCTTTCTCATCTTAAATCTGCACATCCATCCGTACAGGAAACATTCCTTCTTAACACACTATTTCCTTCCAATAAATAAGAACAATTAATATTATCCTTATAGGTATAGCTATATTATAGGTATAACTATAGAATTAGCATTTTTTTGACAAATCGCCTTTTGAATTTTGTCGAGTTGGACATGGTCTTTGGATTTGATTAAACATTCCTCAAAGTTATTTTTTGTTGAACAATAGCGTCTATTAAGTAGTTCAAATATGATAACGTAATTAACACATATTCTTTAATTCATAACATTAGTTACTATTAGATTAGAAAGTATTTACATTTGTAATTATATGAAGAGTTTCTTTGTTTGAACACGCTAATCTCATAAACTGCTGATTCGAATTGAAAAATCTTTTAGTTTTATATTACCCATTTATCGCTGATGGCTATGGGCTATATAACATCACGGTACGATCAATAGGAGCCCAGCATCAATGAAGAATTTTGTAAAAAAAAGCGGGATAAATTAATTCCTTTTCTTTTGGACCCCTCCGGTGCAGACGAAGTTGTGCAAGTCAGCTAGTCATTAATATAATGGAACGGCTCCTTAACAACATTATGATATCAGTATAGCCTTGTACATTTCCTCTCAAACTCTTACAAGCTTATTTAATTTAAAATACGTGTTCAAATTGCTCAAGTAAATATAAAAGTAAATAATAAACTCCTAAGCACGCATGTGGAGCTAATATATGGCGACATTGGAGTGTCACTTGGAGGTCAAATATGTAGGTATTCGAAGCTGATGGATTAGACAACTGCTCTGAATAGTTCACGGAACTTAGGGTTCAGCGGTGTTGTGAAAAAAATATTTTTTTTAATTAGCTAATCGTATCGGATCGCATCGGTAGCAATGCATAACATGTTTTAATTTTTAACCTGTCATAGTTAATAGAATTTTTCAACGCCTTAATGCAATGATTTCATGTAACTCGTATTTTTTAATATTTTAAACCATTGTACATTCAGATAGACAGACAGACTAGCGTGTTTTATAACTGTGTTGGTAAGTTATGCAATACTTTAATCACGGTGCCTTTTAGAATTATACATATCCTGTGCATTGGGGGACTTTACGAACACTTATGGAACGGACTCAATGAACACCCAGACTCAGATCGACAATTTGTGGATCACACAAAGTGTTGTACTAAGGCGGGGATCGAACCCACACCACTGCACAGTAGAAAGCGGCGAGGTAACTGCTTAAACCTTTTATTATGTACTTATTTTTATTAAATTGATTGACTTGTTTACATAACTTGACATGGGCAGCTAAAAACGCTTTTGCAAGACACTTTAAAAGTTTCTTTAACAACGAAAATTCTAAAAAGTTAAAGAATAATAATCATCCTCCATGGTCACGTATAACCAATTACTATTTGTCAGGTCCCATACTTGTTACCTCAGGATAAAAGAAGTACTAAAATTAGTGCATCATAGACAATTGAACTACGGAACTCTTTACTGATAAAAGCAAATTAAAATTGACATGACAGCTTTTTAAATCATAGATAAGAAGGTAATTGATTAATGCAATGGTTTTGGCAAGACAGGCTGGTTAGCCAACGGCTAGGCCATGTGGGGTAATAAGTTAAATACAAATAAAAAAACGATGTTAGACTATTTTCAAGTGGGCATCGAAAATAGGGTCGACTTTAAGTCTACTTTAAGTTCAGTTATAATAACAGTGCCTTAAAAGTGGAGAAAACTTTAACGAAAACACATTAACTTATCTTACTTGACACATTATACACGACCGTATAACACTAACTAGGCATATAAACATACTGTGCTGTGCTTTTAAACTCAACTTGCCTGGGAAAACTAATTTGGAGAACATTTTCTTTAAGAAGAATTTTATTTTATTGACCGACTTCCAAAAAGAGGAGGTTCCCAATTCGTCGGAATCTTTTTTTATGTATGTTCACCGATTACTCGAAGACACCTTTTTTTTCCGTGCGGAAATCCCCTCGGATACCACCTGTCGGTGGCATGTCGGACTCGAACCGACTAAAACCGCACGCCGTCGCCGGGTACTAATAGCCGGGGAACCAGGTATACCCTAGAAAGGAAGTCCCTGGTGCCCCGACATACCTCGGGTCATCTACAGACGAGTAGACGACCCCGACTCGAAGACACCTGAACTGATTTGGAAAGTTATTTTATTGTTTTAAAGGTTACCTCCTAGGTGGCCCCATTTGAATTTTATAGAAATCGGTCAAGTGGTTTCTGAAAAAATCTAAAAATTGTATACATCGATGATATGTTTTTTGACTCACGAAATCTTGCTATTTCATATGAGCAGTGAGTTTAGTTGGTCTTTGTTAGTATTGTTTGAAGTCGGTTCAACAATACTTTTATTTACTTATTTACAATACAATACTTTCTTTACTTTTATTTACTTAATTTCAAAAGGATTTTATTTGATTCTAATGTCTTTTGTGTATTTAATAAACAAAATTAAATTCACACTTCCTGGAATTACATTGCTAAAAGCAGAATTAATGGCAAAGGCATTTTCTAGCCAACTTATCGGTGATGCAGAGCTGTATAGTGCAGGTGTCTGTTTCAAACTAATTAAATAAAAATAAGATTAACATGTGTTACGAAAAATTTGCCTACATACATACACTAAGTACCTAATTATAATATTTTGGAATACGTACTACACACATCAAAAAAGTCTAGCAAGATGTACGGTTTTGAACTTTTTAACGATTTTTACTATTATATTGTATTTATATTTCTTTTATAAATAATAACTAAGCATTCTTTGATGCATTCAATTGTTCATTAAATCACAATAATTAAAAATACGATTCCGGATTGAAATTTTAAGAAGTCTTTCAGTTGTTGGGTTGTTGACACTCTTTAGGTTCTCTAAAACACGTCTCTGGAGCATGTCTCATGCGTGCTCCATGGGATTGAGGTCTTGCGATTGTGCAGGCTACGGAAATACCCAGATGTTTTCCATTGCTAAGAACTTTCTGGTACTCCGAGCTCTGTGCGAACGCGTATTGTCTGAGTCAAGACTTTGTCCAAATGGGTGAACATAAGGCATGGGTAAACAGGTACACCTATATGGCACCTAATTGTGAGGCGTATTCATGCAGCCTATTTCCGTGTGGTGATGGATTAAGAATACGGATTGTCCCCACCCCCATTCATCCCGTGGGTGTCGTAAGAGCTGACTAAGGGAGCAAACTACGCAGGACAACAACACTGCAAAGAGAAGGAAAACTTGATACAAACCCTATACCAACCCATCTGGCCAGCGTGGTAAGTATAGTAGGCCAAAGCCTCCTTTCTAAGGAGAGGCCTATGTCCAGCAGTGGACTGTAAAAAGCCTGTTGATGATGATGATGATTTCTCAAGGTTCGGTGGCTAACAACAACACCGCTTGAGAATTGTAGCTTTAAACTTTGGTTATCATCGGCTGACGTCTTACAGTTAGTTGTATAAATCGGTGCTGTCAAGCAGTTGTAGTGTTTCTACGTCCTGGATGCTGCTCAGTAGGATCCCTGTATTAACATAACGCTGCCAAATACGACTAATCACGCTCCTATTGACAACAAAATGCCGAGATAACTCGGACTAATTTATGTATATCTAAAAGTGATAAGAGGTGAGATAAATACCAAATTTATCAATCAACCAAAACACATGAAATCGTGAAAAAATATTTGGTTTACCTATAGTTTAATGAAAATAAAACACAATCGAGTTCCGAGTTCAAAAAAGATTGTATAAATTGTAAGTGTAAATAATTCTTAGAAAAAAAAAAAACAAAAATTACATGTAATTTCTGTAAATGATGCGTGAGTCGGAGTGGATTGGCAGAACATTTACGACGCTAGTACCCGACTGAGTATTTTATATTATATTAAATTAATGTATGTTTATGTGTGTATGTAATATATGTATATGTGTTTTTATATATATACTATGTATGTATGTGTATACTTCTGGACTTCTTTTATGTCCAATGCAATATCACATTTCTACTTCATTTGAAGGTTGACTGGGAGATAATGCCTCATGACATTAAGTCCGCCTTTGTACAACATGTGCGTTACGTTTTTAATAAATAAAATAAAGTCTAAACAGGCTTAAATTATATACATACACATAGACCCTTATAATAAAGACACTTCAAATATTATACAAATGACTCCGAGAGCTATGAAATAAGAAGTGGATTAGTCAGTAGTATCCTGATCGATTTCAAGTGACCGTGACGTGATTGAGTAAAATGATTATAAAAAAAGTTAGAGTTAAACTACAGATCTTATTCATTTTATACTAGATGCCCCTTGAACTTTGCATCACTTACATCTATTTATCTATACTTCCTTTTTCCTTCTTCAGACCCTTTTCCCAAACTAGGTTTTAGTCGGCTTTTAGTCTATTACAACACAGCTGAACTTCGATTTCGAAGAGCGACCATCAGACCATCACAACCCAAGTATTATGCTATATCGAAGTTCTGTAGAAAGATTGCTGTCGGACTTTTTAGTAGGTCTCCAACCCCCCGTAACGATTGCTACAGATGTGAGTATGGCAACCGGGACCGAATAAAACTGTTTTTTTTTTCATATATTCTTGCCGTTAAATCTTTCTCTGGATAACCACAAATATTTTAAGACCAATTTCAGTCAAACCGGTCCACCGGCCAATGGTTGGCCACTTGATAAGACACGACAACTTCTTCAGAATAATACTGGAATACTGAAAGTAAAAATAGAAGGCAAGAGAAAACAAGGAGGGCCTAGATAAACATGCATACAGCAAGTGAAGGAGAAAGTAGAAGTCGTGGCCTATCAGGAAGTCAAACAGACAGACAGGAAATAGACAGGAGTGGCGATTGCTCAACCGACAAGGGCTTGTCTCTTAAATTAAGAGAGTGATATATGAAGTACTATATATAGTGCACTTATACATGATCTGACCCTAAGTTGAAGGCCGCATGCCGTTATGTGGAAAGGAAAACTTGTTTATGGTGTACTAGTCTATGTATCTATGTATATAGAAATTCCTAACATGTATGAATCATTACGTGGACGTAACAGAAAAACGATTTTAATTAATCCGAAGAAAAGTAATTACGCTGTCCTGTCTTTAAATAAAAAATAAACATGCCAGTTTTAGGGACAAACTAACCTAAGAATAAAGTAACTAATAATAATATAATAATATTCTACCATATTCACACAACGCCATCTAGTCCCAAACTAAGCAAAGCTAGTACTATGGCTACGAGACAACTGATATAAATACATACATACTTTTTTTGTAGATACATACTTATCATACATAAAAACACCCAGACCAAATCAAACATTAAATGTTCATGCAGACAAATGTTTGACTTGAGCGGGAATCAAACCTGCTACCTTTGAAATAGCAGTCCGTTACACAAACCACTACGCCACTCGGTCGTCAAAAAAAAACTTTACCAAAACTAACCACTTTGACAATCGCCAAGCCCATTAGTGTGTTATTTATTGTTTTTAGGGTTCCGTACCTCAAAAGGTAAAAAAGAATAAGATCACTTTCTTGTCCGTCTGTCCGTGTGTCATCACCGATTTTCTCAGGAACGGGTATACCTAGCAAGTTGAAATTTATACCATATACTGAGGTCTATGGTCCCTATTAGGTGTTTAAAAATCAAGGTCCTGAGTCAACACCATAAAAAGTTCTGGGCAAAATTTCGATTTTCGCGAAAACTTGTAAGTACCAAAATTTACCTTAATTTTCAACTGTTTTTATTTTTTACAAATTAGAATTAACATCTGGGTAGGTACGGAACCCTCGGAGCATGAGTCCGACTCGTAACTGACCGGTTTTTTTATTAAGGTGAATTTTTAGGTAATTGTGGCGATTTCAGGGGGTTTTCACCTTGAATTTAGAGGAAAATATTCTTAAAGTTGGTAACACTCGAAATCTTTGGCGAATGTCACCCATCTATGTTTTCGACTGAAAGACTTGTATCTATGGTCATGAATAAAAAAAATTAAAAAAAAAAAAGAATTGGCCACTGTCTGAAGTGTCAATGTCAAATTGTCAGTTGTCAACGCCGTGGTATTTGTTATCATCGCCAATTCAGAATTTGATTAAATGAATTTTTATTTTAAATGAATGAAATAAGTACCCGTTAACGAGAGAAAGTGTAGTTTATAAGCTTGTGTATGTGTCAGGTGCAAAATGAGTAACATTTACATACAGGAACCGCCAGCATTAGGAAAGGTAAAATAAGAACTTAACTGTACCGTATTATTACCATTTTTTCTGTACAGTGTGCATGATTAGGATATCGCGACAATTAATTTAAGCCATGAGAAATGACATTTCTGCAAATAAATGCTAATTATTTAAATGTATTTTGACATTTCAGGTTTTATTAAAAACAACTGCTGGTGAAATAGACATAGAACTATGGACGAAAGAGGCTCCAAAGGCATGTCGGAACTTCATACAACTATGTATGGAAGGATATTATAATGGTAAATAATCAAATCGACTGAACTTTAACAAAGTGAAATCATTTGCTGTACAGTTTATTTATAGTTCTTATTAGCCAATATAGTAAAAATATATATCACAGTGGCAGACTACTTAAAATTTAAATTGTCATTTTCATTGTCATGCTCAGACTTGCTTGGTTTAGAGAAAGAAATCTTCAGGAAAGTGGTATGTTTATAGTAGGATAATTACAATTGAAATGTAATAGCTATTTTTTTTTAGTATAGAGGTCAAACAAGCAGATTGTTCACTAATGGTAAGTGGTATGGTATTGGTATTGGTTGTGGGCTCCGATTTCCGCATTTAGAGTCGAGAGTAGTCCTGTATGGTCTAGAAAAGGTTGGCTAGGTGAGCCAACCAAGCTCTTTCCAGAAGCGCAGAAGCATCCTGGGACGTTCACAGGCTTCTAGGAGCGATTTTGTGCCAGGAATGGTACTTGCCTGTTGTGGCCACTCCCTCACATTCCAGGATTACGTGGGCAGCGGTTTCTTCTGTTTTCAGGCATCAGGCATTAATGGTATATATTTGTTGGTTCCTTCAGCTTCAGCTACAAATGTGTGGATACCTTTTGAGGCCCCTCCTTTGTAATTATGGTCTGCATTTTGCATTAACATCAGCAGGGATATAGCTCAGGACCTTTAATTCTGGAAAAAAATGTATCACAAAATAGACTGAAGAGTGTTAGTAAAAAATATATACATAGTAACAGTCAATAACAGTTTTGCATGTAGTATTTCCTGAAAAATATGAGCTTATATAATTTGATCCTTGTAGTGACGGATTAAGAATACAGTGTGTCACCAACGCTATTCATCCTATGGGAGTCGTGAGAGCCGACTAAGGGAGCAAACTAGGACTGTAAAGAGAAGCAAAACTTGACACACCCTATACCGCCATATACAAGCCGTCTGGCCAGTGTGGTATAGTAGGCCAAAACCTGCTTAGTAAAGAGAGGCTTATGTCTAGATGGACTACTAAAGGTTGTTGATGATGATGATGATGATGATGAATACTTGACATATTGAATTGTTATTGGTCAACTCGCAATCGTCTTTAAGAAATGAGACAGCTTTCACTTCTTCAATCTAAAATTGTAAATTGTATTTTACATGTTTCAGGTACAATATTTCACAGAGTAGTGCCAGGGTTCATAGTGCAAGGTGGAGATCCAAATGATGATGGTACAGGAGGAGAAAGTATATATGGCGCTCCATTCAAAGTAAGTTTCATGTTATTTATGCATGTTAAAAGCAAAGTTAAGTGCAATGGAGAGGCCTATGTCCAGTAGGGAACTGCGATAAGCTGATGACGATGATGATGATGATGAAAAGCAAAGTTTTGAAAGAGTAGGTAAATATAATTACTTCAATCATTACTAATTTATGTTTTGATACGAGTAATTTACATAAAGATTTAACTTCAATCAGTTTAGTGCAATGAAAAAAATTAAGTTAGTGTCAGACACAATTGAACAATGCCAATTCTTATAGTGTGCTATTCTATATTCTGTTCAAATGTCACTTTATATAAGTAGGTACTTTGGCAAATTATTACATACCTAATACTGCTTCATGTAAGAAAAAAATTACCAAAATAATGAAATATTGGGTCTATTAAACCTCTTCTTGACTTTATTTCCAGTTGGTAGTTTAACAAATACACTTAATATAACTTTTTGCTTAGCTAATGAAGTGAGATACTACAGTTCCAATCTATTCTCGTACTGAAGTATCAAACATCCAATGAAACGAAAGTTGAATGACTTTTATGACATTTGTGAGATCGGAACTGAATTTTGAACGAATATTTTATTACGAAAATGTACCTTCAGTGTGTGGTGTGTAGTATCAAAATAATATAACAGGCCGCTATACAGTGAAAAGCTTAGTAGTATTAAATTGATGTTTTTCATCATACTCAATATTGTACTAACAGGATGAATTCCACTCCCGTCTACGCTTCAATCGTCGCGGTCTCGTCGGCTCAGCAAACGCAGGCAAAGACGACAATGGCTCACAATTCTTCTTCACATTAGCTGCAACTCCAGAACTGCAGAATAAACATACCATATTTGGAAAAGTCACAGGTTAGATATACATACATAAATATTTATTAGTCAATCCAATGGAACACATGTAATGTAATAAAAATAGTTATACAACTGAGTCCAATCAGTTCTGAGGATCATGCCTGACTGAAGCAGGTTTGAAGGAATAAGTGCAATGTTCTTAAACGCAAAGGTAAATTCTCTGACCAGGCCAGGCCTGGCAGTAGTGGCAGGTATATATGTACACACTAATCAGCGCGAGAACTTTTATTGTTTGATGCAGGAATATTAGCAGTCTGTAGTTTGGTGGTCTTTGTTAGATGGTTTTTCAGTATGTTTTTCTTATTATATACAGGAATTTAAATTGTGATTTATGTACATGTAAGCATATTATTCGAATTATTCAGAAATGTTAGTATTTGTCAAGTCCCTTTAAATGTATTCTGGACAACTCTTTTAAAATAAGTAACCCTTATGAGATCATTTTCTTTATACAGGTGAAACTATCTACAATGTCCTAAAGCTCTCTGAAGGTCTCATCGGTCCCGACGACCGTCCAGAACACCCCCACAGAATCACCAGTACCACTGTGATTATTAACCCATTCACTGATATTGTACCGAGGGTTGTAGAGGAAATCAGAGAAGAGGAACCCAAGAAAAAGAAGAAAGAACGGCAGGGTGTTAAGTATGAACATTTTATTTTAAACTAGCTTTTGCCCGCGGCTCCGCCTATGTAAATGTCGGTTATCGCGGTAAACAGTAGCTTATGTGTTTCCTAAACAATCAAAGTATCTTCATACCAGATTTCATCTAAATCGGTTCAGCGGTTATTGATTCATTATACAAACTTGCAGCCCCATTTTCACCCCTTTAAAGAATGATTTGTGGGATAAAAACTACTCTATGTCCTTTCCCGGGATTCGGACGAAAAAACTACTCTATGTCCTTTCCCGGGATTCGGACGAAGAAACTACTCTATGTCCTTTCCCGGGACTCGGACGATCTCTGTACCAAATCTCATCTAAATCGGTTCACCGGTTTAAGCGTGAAGAGGTAACAGACAGACGCACTTTCGCATTAAAATATAGTATAGATAATAAGATTAACACACACAATAGTATTACATATCATTATTGCGCAAATAATATTTATAATAATTTATTTGACTGGCCTGTTAGTTCAGTGGTTAGTGACTTTGACTGAACAGCCCAGAAGTCGTGTGTTCGATTCCCGCCCATGACAAATTATTGTGTGATGCGCACGATCGTTTCTTTAGTGTCTGAGTATAATATGTATTTAATTAAAAACATAGGTTACAATAGTACAGACTCTGCCTAGTTTGGAATCAGGCGGCCGTGTGTGAGATGTGTGAGGTATTATTATTACAATATTATTATTCAACTTATGGATGCTTATTGTCTTGCAGAAATTTCGGTCTTTTGTCCTTTGGTGAGGAGGCAGAAGAAGACGAGGATGAAGCACAGGAGTACCGCGGGAAGCCCAAGTCCACTCACGATCTTCTAGAAGATCCTAAATTAAGCAAGAAAACTGCTGCAGGTATGATTTTTTTCATGGGACCCAAATTTCACCCAACATTTAAATGACTTTTCATTTAATTTGAAATTAAATCATCAAAAGAAAAATTATATATCTATAATTTATAATCTATATTGAAATAACCTCTATTATCCTCTTTTATAAAGAGAGGCCTATGTCCAGCAGTGCACTATCAAAGGCTGTTGATATGATATTAAAATAATATATTAGTAATGAATGCCCTTCTTAGTGATAAATAACATATTACAATTAATCTTGATAATTTAAAAAAAAATTGAAATGTGTTTGTGACTCCTGAGCGGCAGGCGTTCATAGGCGTCGGTGGTCACTTTCCAGCAGGTAACCCGTCTGTTCGTCTGTCCCCTCTTCCATAAAAAAAATCATTTTCACAGATACATTTAAGCCCCATTATTCGTAACCCACTGTTTATGAACCTGAAACCACTATCAGATGCGTTGATGGATGGATATCAGACGCCTTCCACCTCATTACATAATTTTTGTTTAATCAAACTTAATTTTTCTTCCTTTTCTAGAACTAGAAGAAGAAGAACAGCAGCAGAAAGCAGTATTATCAACAAAAGAAAATGAACAAAAAATCAAAGAGACTGCTGCCACAGTCAGCAATATAAGAGATAAACTTAGTTTTAAGCGCGCTAAGAGTCCAGATGGGGACAGCAAGAGAATTAAGCAGGATGAAAAAGAAGAAAGTTCGGAGGAAGAACAAGAAGAATATTATATTGGAAAAGATAGAGATGATGCGAGGAAAAAAGAAAAGTGAGTAATAAATAAGTAATAAAAATAATTCCAAATTTTGAGGTCATTACAATATTAGTGCGTTTTTGGAAGTGGGAGTGGCTGGCTCAACAGGAGTGGTACTATGGCCTCACAGAATTTCGATGTCGAATAATAATAATAAATTTATTTAATTCTCTCCCACAAAGTACATTGATACATAACTACAAAACAAAATACCTTGGATGGGAGACAGGAGCCCATACTAAGTAAACTTGTGTTATAGGTCTCCTGGCCCCCTAATCCCGGTTATACATTATTTACATATTACTAAAACTTAATATGGGAATATTATAAATAGAAAAGAGAGGGAGATATTGTGAGTGTATATGGGTATGTGTGTGTGTGTGTGTGTGTGTGTGTTTGTGTGTGTATGTGTGTGCGCACGTGTGCATGTTATATGTCCCTAATTCAACCAACCAAGTAATTATTTCCTTACTTTTATTATTGAGTGAATAAGGTTACTGGAGGCTTACTCGAGTCTCTTGAGTTGTATCGCGGTAAAAAGTAATCTAATAATCAGACTACTTTACGTTACTTTCCATCAGGTGACCCGTCTGCTCGTGTGTCCCCTTTAATAAAATCAATTTTTTAATTTAATCCATTAAAGCAAATAAACCTATCTCCTTTATAATATAGATGATGAGGTAAGCAGTAATATGATCAATTTTATTTCAGAGAAAGAATCCAGAAGGAAATAAAACAACTAAGAAAAGACATAAAAGGAATAAAAGAAGACAAAATTAAAGAAGTTTTAGAGCAGAAAGATGCGGGAGATAACAAGAAGAAAGAAGAAGATAATGAAATGTATAACAAGTATATTGAGGAGCAGGAGAAGTACAAGAAGATAAAGGAGAAAATACCAAAGAAGGGTGCTGCAAGGTATTTATTTTTCATATTTTTTTTTTTTAATAGCTACTAAATTGCGTTTCGCGCCGATTTATCATTGATTTCCGGTTCCTATTAATTTCTTCTATTAGAAAATCATAAAAAGAAGCAAGAGTTTTGTTGCCATGGGAGAGCATTGCTTCGCCACAAATGGGCCGGAGTGATCCTACGGCTTTACAGAAAACCGGTGTTAAGCTGTTTTGTCGTTACTTTTCAATGATTGAATGAGGTTAATGGATCCTAAACCCTCCTCTCCTTTTACTGAAGGGGAAGGGGGGGGGGGGGGGGGGTTCACTCAAAAAGGGCGATAAATCATTTGTGACGCCTGAGTGGCGGCGATAGTATATCAGTAAAAGAGGAGTCTAATTATTCTTTTCTTGATTCTTCTTTTCTTTCTCTTTTCTTGACCTCCTATATCCTTAAACATAATCCTTACCTGAGATTTACTGATTAAAAAAATATTCCTCTCTGACTCTTATATGGTGGTATGGTCACCGCGTTTATATATTTTTTAATGAAACGGATCAGAGGTGTTAAGTGTTATTATTTCCATTTTTTCAACATCTAAGACGAGAAACTTTTTTGTTACGTGTGTTTACGGCGGAGCGGTGTGTCAGAATCGAATCGACTAAAATGACAGGGTGTGCCTCTATGCCCCTGGGATAGGAGGGATCCGGGAACAGCTGTTATTCCGGAGATCCGGATCCCTTCTAGCTCCAGCCGATCTATAGACGCTATCTTTTGAAAGATTGTTCCCCGGGCCATGACCAATGTGTCGTCGGCATAGCAGATTACGCCCAGCCCGGGAAGAAAGTCACCTCGACGGATCCAGTCGTAACCCATGTTCCACAGAAGTAGTCCAAGAACAGACTCGTGCGGAACACCGCATGACATGGGCCAACGACTTAAATCTAAGGAAAGAAACCTAACGCAAGATCATCGGCTTTCAGAAGCAGTCGTCCGAAACATCGAAAGCCTCCCCGACGCAAGCCTTGGGTGAAGAACCTTTACGAAAACCGTGACTATCCGGATAACTACACCGATAGAAATTTTTTAAGAGAACTCAAAAAAAACTTGCACGTTGAAAAAGTTACCTTAACTGAAGCTATACAAGGCTCATTTCGGGTTATGCTACGTATCTGTATATGTGTGCTATACGCATTGATGTTTGTATATATGTATAACGATTGGGTGCACACATACACAGTTATATATGTGTCAATTATGGCTAGTTTGATTGGTTACGTTTTGTATATATGTTTTGAGGGTAGTGCAATATTAAGTCATTTTAAAACTGTCTTAGTGTATGTCACAATAGGGTACTTATTATCTCCCATTTTACACACTTTGACAGATACAGTTAGTACTGACACTATATACGCCTGGGCAGTCATAATGTTATCCATTCATTTAATATTTTTTGATTATAATGTACCAGCCGCAATTGTTTCCAAATCTTTATCTATCAACGCGGCCATTTTCGCTTCAGTGTGTTTAGTGTCAAGACTTTCAACGCCATTTGATGCGTTTATTTTATTAACTATATCCGTATTACTTTTTGTTTTAAGCCCTCAGCTTTTCAAAGCGTGTTTGCATACAAAATTGTTTAATATATTATATTTTGTGACTCTAATTTTCACTATTTTCGGGTTATACACTGTTTCTAGTACGCTACTAATCTTCTTTATATTGGTAGTACTGATTTTCAATTTGTACTGTCCTTATTTATTTGTAAGTTGGCAAAAGTATAAGGATAATAAATATGGACCTTGGGATGAAGCTATAATCAATGATTCTGATGACTTAGATGAGACTTTGTATGATGTTAGATGATTTAAAGACTGTGAAATTACTACAGTCGATACCTAGATGGAAAAACGGTATAAGTCAGGTTTTTATAATTTTACTGTCAAATGTATTTACTTTCAGATTACTTAACTACACCCAATCTGGTTTTCGCAAAAGACCTAGTGTTTTGTTTTTAAAAGGTCATTTGTGTAGTATTTTTTTTAGTTAAAATAAAGTAAATTTCAAAGTGTGGCTTTACAATATACGAAATGTGTTCTCCACAAATCTGTAAAAGTGGCACGACCTTAAAGCTGAGTGGCTTCGTATTATGCTGAATAGCACTCCTCGGTACATATTGCTCATGACGTGATGTTATATAGCCTATAAACTTCCTCGATAAGAAGGCTATCCAACAACAAATAAACTTTTTCAATTCGAACCAGTAGTTCCTGAGATTACCCCGAACATACAAACTCACAAACTTTACCTCGCCAAAATATTAGGATAGATTAGAGTGATGAATTTAAATAATATAAAGGCTATTAAGTGCTGCTAAACTGCGATTCCTAACTCTAAACAATAGAGCGAAAATATTTATTTTAGTCGATTACTCAGATTCCAAGATGAAAAGCAACTCACTTACGATTTCTCCATTTAGGTGTTAAAATAATTTGTATTAGTTATATTTTATTTATTTTTCATTCAGAGAACTTGTGGACTTTGAATAAATAATTATATTATTTACGACTGGCTTGTTGGTCTAGTGGTTAGTGACCCTGACTGCTAAGCTACAGATTGTGGGACAGATTCCCACCAGGGCAAATAATTGTATGTCGGGGTACCAGGGACTTTCTTTCTAGGGTATACCTGGTTCCCCGGCTATTAGTACCCGAGACGGCGTGCGGTTTTAGTCGGTTCGAGTCCGACATGCCAGCGACAGGTGGTATCCGAGGGGATTTCCGCACGGAAAAAAAAAAAAGAAAAGGGCAAATAATTGTGTGATAAACGCGATCATTTGTTCTGTGTCTGAGTGTAATTAATCTATAAAATGTATGTATTTAGTATCATCATGTATGTTTATCAGCAGTCTAGTTACCATAGTACAGCCTCTGCCTAGTTTAAGATCAGACGGCCGTGTGTTAGAAGTGTAAAATTATTATTTTAACTCATAACAAGACTAAAAATATACAGGTTGTGCAAATAAATAATGTTTTATTTTATCATCTTAGCATCGATTTCTGTGGTTTTAAGAATAATTCCTATGGGAAAATCCCTGGGGGACTTTACAAACATTGGCTCAACGAGACAGAAATTGTTGGCACCCACAAACAGCTGGCCCGAGTGTAGGTGTTGTTTACATCCAGAGTCAGGCCATTTATATTTTGATGTCACAAATTTTGTGGGAATTGAATCTTTTAGGTTTCCTAGTGTGAGTACCTCGTTCGTTTTTATTTTCGTTACTAGAAGACAGAGGGAGGAATATAGCGAAATATCTGAATGTTAAATTATTTTTCGGTTAATATTTGGTTTAGGTTGACATACAAGACTTTATGTTATTTATTTTAGTAAAATTAGTTGACGCATTACAGCGTACTGTAACTGGTTTGCTTTGTACAGCGGTTTAAAGACGGTTTTTTTTATCTTTTAAAGATGATAATATGTATGCAGCGATTCATTTTCACTTAATACAATATTAGAAACGGGATATTTATCATGTTTATTTTTGAGAATTAGTTTCTTATCCTATCCGTAATAATATGTACTTGAAAACATGTCCATTCGTGATACGAAAATAGTGACGCATCGATCAAGCAACGCAAGCAGACCAATCGGCTTCTATACTTTCGTACGAAACGATAAATTCTCGAAACCTGATTGGTCAGGGGACTAAACTTGGTCGATACGTCACAATTTTCTTAACGCGAACGGACCATGAACCAGTAATAAACGCGAATACTTCTATCACTATTATTTTATTGTTATCGCAGGGAAACCTTCACACTTGAACTGCTGGCTAAGTTCAAAAACAAACTCCACGCTATCAAGGAGAAGACACAAACAGAAGGGGAGCCGGAGAAGATGGAAACCGATGATGATAATTTGAATTCGGATGATTGGTACGTATTTAATTTTGTATCTATATTTTAGGAGTTAGACAAAAGATATAATCTTTTATAATAGAACTCCAGTTAGAGTAGTCGAACTTCCCGGAAATGACAAGTGCGGGTTATAGGTGTAAGACCCTGGCCATCTTTCAGCAATTTTTTCTTTTAAGTTGTAGGAGAGAAACGAGTAGATGGGTCACTCATCATCATCATCATCAACAGCCATTAATAGCCCACTGCTGGACATATACCACTTCTTAGAAAGGAGGTATTGGCCTACTATACCACGATGGCCAGACCGATTGGTATAAGGTTTCAAGTTTTCCTTCTCATCGCAGTGCTGTTGTCCTGCGTAGTTTGCTCCCTTAGTCGTCTTTTGCGACATCAACGGGAAGAATAGGGGTGGTAACATTCCGTATTCTTAATCCTTCATCACATGGGTCACTGATAGTAAGCGACTACCGCTGCTCATGGACACTTCGACTCAAGAGTCTTTGAGTTACTTACCCTATTTTTGACGGGAGTTCAAAAATAAGGGAAGGAGTAAGAGGCAGTTTGGGTTCCAGTGACCTCACTCACTCAGTCAAAAGATTCATGCCGAAACTAAACTAATGCCCAAGGAAGTTTGGTATATAACTGAATATATATTCTTGCTTTAAATATTAAAGTCTTAATGCTCCTTTTTTTAAACAGGTTGGGTCACACTCTACGCTTCGAGGATAAAGGTGCAGTGCTCGCAAAGGACGCCAGCAGTAAAGGCGATGATTGGTTCGACATATACGACCCCAGGAATCCAATTAACAAGAGGAAGAGAGAGAAGACAGATAAAAAGCAGAAGAAATAAAAAATATATTAATTTCAATATTTATTTATGTTTTTTTATTGATTATAATCATCGATAAAAATGAACACTCTATAAAATTCATCTTATGTCGTACAGAAATTTTATTTTAAAATTAACTTTTAAATGAGTCAGGTCTAACAGAACTGAAATAATGAATACGTAAAACCAAGGATCACCATTCTTGGTGTTGGTGGTCCATTTCTAGACCAAATTTTGGTGAAAGCGTATTAATTGATAATAATTATGTACACATTTTTAATTACCCAATAATATTTTTCTATTAAAAAACAAAAAAAAATATTTTCAAGCTTTAAGTATTTGTCGGCTACTCAACGCTCATAAAATTTGACCTCACCTTTTCATCACACAATGTAAGTATAAAAATAAATTCTCGAATCAATGACCCCCACTCCGGACTGGTTGTATAACAAGTTGAAATTCTACGGTAAGTGTAATGAACTACCAAGAGATTTGCACACTGATAATAAACTAATGGTATACTACATCTCGTGTTTGTAACAAGACGATAAAAGTTAACGAGGCGAAAAACAACGGTCAGTGTTTTTTGTTGTAAATCTTGTATGAGTTTTGTATGGGTATGCAAATCATTTTCTCTATATGTCGTGCCACCACGGCTTTGGCTAACCGTCTAAAACCAGACGGTGCCAGAATGCTATACTGCACCTAAAATTGTCAAATAGAAAATAGCTTTTATTAAGACATCAGGATCCGTCTGCCCGCTAAAGGGCCCTGGGTGAATTCGTCTCAACTAGGCTACGCGACGTTTAGGCACACGTGGACGTCGTCTTCTTGCGACTGGCCACTAAAAAACCCGTCCTGTCCATCGGCAGCCACACTCAGGTTATAGGGGTCGCAGTAAGGGTACTACGCTGTGTCATCCAATTGAGTCCATCTGAGTAATAGGCAGCACTCAATTCCTTCCTAGTTTCTTCTTCTTATTATTTTTGTTAGGGTGAACATACTCTCTTGATCACAATCAAATTTGAACCAAAAATTACCAGCCCTAAGGGTGAAAAATTAAGGCATGGAGAATATAGTTACAATTCATCATTATATACGCACATTGAAGACAGTTTTATTTTTTAAAAGTTAATTACAAACATACCTACTTGTTGCTCGTACTGTGTTCTACTAATTACGATTGCTTATCTATGGTACCTACTTCTAAATTTATATTAGAAACGTTGTAAGTCCACAAAGATCTCATGTCTAGCCTTTGTTTATTGTTCTCCAATCTCTAGGCGAATATTTCGCCAATTAGAAAGTACATACCTATTTATTCTATCTACATTACGATCTAGAATTTTCACGTACAAAAAATTATACTTTATCCATCAGTACAGTACAAAAGGCTATAAAACACCTCGACCATTGACTTCTAACATGACTTTTACATATAATTGTATATTTTATTACAAACATTTATTATCTGTACGATCTGTGAATAGACAATTTATAAATTTGCATCTTTATGGTATAGTTAAGAAGCTTTGTTTATTCTCTATGATTATCTCTTAGAATATATTAATCCCAACGTCCATTCAATTTTTGATGGTCATTTTTTATCTTGATTCAATTTCTTTATCTTTGTCACTACTATGTATGTGCCATGGTCAGGTCGATACAAGGATTGATTTAACTTAAAAACTATTTCACTTAAAAGGGGAATAAATCACAATAGTATTGATAAACTATATGAGTGAAATGAATCGTTTCATTTGATCGCCACGTCGAGTAAACAAAATTGCGTTTAAATCACTCACATCCTGCGTATCGTGTATATGATGTGACGTTCTGAATATTATATTTATACACATGCATATTATTACCGAATAATAGAGGTCCAATAGTATATACACTTTTTTATAAATACTTACTTAAAATCTTTTTAAAATATGTGCGGCTCATGTTTGTTGGTAACCATACTAGGACTTCTAAAAGGCACGCATTTAGTTACGGGACGTTGGTGAAACTGATTAGTGCATATCAAGAGTTGCAAGAAGGGAAGCATGCAATGGCGATACTCTCTCTCCACCATATGCAACCAGCGGTAATTGGGTACTCGTCCCTTCTTCGCCCTGCCAAATACGGAAGACATTCATGAGAACACAGTAATAATACTGATGACTGTTTGCTTGGCTGCTCCCATGAATTAAAAAAATAATTAAAAAGCGTGTTTTCACAAAAGCCTTTAATCCGCCGGTCATTGACTTTAACATCATAACACCTATAATTAAAGTCTAAGAAGCGTTACTGTTGGATTATCAGAGGATCACACAATGGTCAGAGTTTACGGGTCACTGTAGTCTGCTGAGGGAAGCACAAACAAGCACATCGATAAAAAGTTTAAAGTAATTAAAAGATTTGCGACCGGCTCGATCCCTTGGCGTTACGTAGAGATGTAGCTTCGCTCTGCATTCTCTATCGTATATATCATAGAGAGTGCTCCGAGGAATTGTTTGGCCTAATACCGGCCGCAACCTTCCGCCATCGTTCCACACGGCAAAATCTTCATCCCCACCACTTGGATAATTGGCGATCCACCACTGTGCGCTTTTCAAGACACTCTTTGCCTCACACTACCAACCTGTGGAACAAGTTATCGGCTGCGGTATTTCCGGACCGATACGACCTTCAAAACTTCAAGAAAAGAGCGTACTCTGTAGGCTGGCAATGCGCTTGTGACTCCTGAGTTGTAGGCGTTCAGTGGCGGCGATAGTCGCTTTCCATCAGGTGACCCGTTTGCTCGTTTGCGCCCTATTCCATCTAAAAAAGAAAAGTCAAAATGTTGCAAACGTCTGTTCATTTGACTTCCCCTATAATAAAAAAGGTATTTAATTATTGAATCTATTGTTAAACTTCAGCTTTACTAAACATGCCAAACATTATATTTAATAATACTGTAGAATAATGGCTAATTTTTTTTTGTCTTTTAGTTAGTGAAGTATTTTGTATTTATCGTGAGTTTCTTGAACAGAAAATCTTATCGTTGTACTTTCAAGTCTAGAAGGTGACAAGGCCAGGACCTTTCTTCTAGAACAGAACGACTGTTTCCAGCTAATGTTCTACTAATTTATGCAGATTTTAGGAATGTCTGTTTTTAGGTGCATAGTAGCTTGCTAGTATCTAGTGTAAACTAGAAAAGACTAAAAACAAATTAATTGATCGAAATTATTTTTAAGCAAAATTAGAATTCAGCTTCAGCTAATATAACAACACAGCGTGTTTCATAAGATTGTAATTTACTCCCAAATATGTTTATTCGTAACAGTAGTAGAGAAAATAGTTTTTCTTTCATTGCCCCGTCTTTGCGTGTGTAAGCTACTAAATATTTAATGAAAATATTCGAATTGAAATTTAAACACCAGTCTATTTGTTGGGAATATCGATATCGATGTTTGAAATTCCCATCACTATGCCTAAGTATATTATTAATTTAATAATTTTGCCAGTGCCTCGGTCTGCAGATGTAAAGATAAGCGCATCGCTAATTATCTCATTCATTGTTTCTTTGTGAGGATGAGTCATGGTTGTATCAGACGTACATAAAGGATATTTTAAGTTTAAACCGGTACTTTGCTGGTACAGAGGGCCCGGACTTTCCTGTAACAACCAATGCAAGTTACATGAAGTTTAAATATGTCAAACTCTGATTGGCATGTTGGTTGATTAGTTAGTAACCCTGACTGTTATGTCAGAATTCGTGGGTTCGGTTCCCACCCAGGATAAATAATTGTGCCATGAGCACAATCTTTTGTTCTCTGTCGGGGTGTGATTTATCTATAATATATATATATTTTGAAATACATAAGTATGTTTATCAGCAGTTTGTTTACCATAGTACAGGTTCTGCCTAGTTTGGGATCAGACGGCCGTGTGTCAGATGTGTCAAGTTATTATTATTATTATTGTGTATGCGACCCTGACCTGGTCGAGTTACCTCACACCCCAATCTATCAATTGATGTAAACGCACTATACCTTGCCATTGTTTACCTTTTCTTCTTATTTACCTTTCATTTTAAATTTATTATCCGTTCCCCGTTCCCCGTTTCCCCGTATTTCCCCGTTTATTGCCCGTTCAATTAACACAACTCAATGGCCAATCATCCCAGTATTAGGATTCAACCTTTCTTCAAGAAAATGTTCACTACTACCAATCTGATTGAATGTTTTAGGGATTCCAAATTATTTAATCGTTTGGAGCATGTAACACTCTCTTGAAGTGACCATAAATCGTAATCAACTGGATTGAATGGAAATCGAATTGCGTTTAGATGAAAATACACTTTAGATTCCATTGCATCTCCATGAAAATGCTGCCTCAAAGAGGCTGGCGTTTTACCAGGAAAATGAAGCCATGTTTTCATTATACGAGGCCTATTATATTATTCAACTGCGATCTTCGGTCGACTTTGGCGTTCTTATTCTGAAAAGCGATAACATTTCTATAACTCCTAACCTTTGATAAAATATTGAACAGCTATTAGTATAGATCATGGTGGCTTCATTTTCCTTTATTTTTGTAATAATTAGATAAAGTCAAAGTTCTGGAGCAAGCTTTTCGTACTTTAATGTGAATGGCAACGACTTAAACAGAGTGTGAGTTACCAGAACACGCATGTTGTTCATCGCGTTCACGCGCTGAAATGCGATTTGATTCGATGCGCACTTGAGTATTGGTTAGCTTTATATTCGTTCAAAAGAGTGCTCGTTTTCAGTGTGACAATGGGTAATTTTAAGAAAAGGATTCGGCCATTTAAATAATTGTCCAGGTATCACTTTTACACATTTCATTTCAATTAATGCATTTTAAGCAGTTTGGTATACAATTAAAATATAAGCAATAAACTCTAATTGATAGAGAAACAGAAATCATTTTTAATTATTTGTTTTTATACCCGGAGGTGGACCGTCTTCATGGCCAGCCGCGAGGGGGCGGCGTCCGCGTGTGCAGGACGTCGCCTAAAGAGAGGGTCCATTGAGATGGAGCCCGCGCCAGGAGCGGGCCGGCGCTGGGAGGGGTCCAGAAGGCGATAACTACCTGGACCCCTCCCAAAATAGAAGCGCAAATAGGGCACACCGTGTGGTTTTAGTCGGTTCGAGTCCGACACACCGCCCCGCCGAACAGAAAACGCCGGCGGGGTGACGGCCCGAGGGGATTTCCATACGTAAAAAAAATAAAAATGGTATTAGTGTCAAGCTTTCCTTTTCTCTGCGTAGTTTTCTGCCTTAATCGGCTCTTTCGACACCCACGCGATGAATAGGGGTGGTGACACTCCATATTCTTAATCCGTCACCACACAGACCATCGGATTAAGAATATAGAGTGTTTTTGTATAGTGGACCAAAGCCTCTTTTCTAAGGAGA
The DNA here is from genome assembly GCA_902825455.1 of Arctia plantaginis. Taxonomy (NCBI): domain Eukaryota; kingdom Metazoa; phylum Arthropoda; class Insecta; order Lepidoptera; family Erebidae; genus Arctia; species Arctia plantaginis. The sequence goes on along the minus strand of CADEBD010001048.1, from coordinate 1,055,395 downwards.
GGTCTATGTCCAGCAGTGGACTATTAAAGGCTGTTCATAGAAACCCATTTCGGACTTACCTGAACCTACCCTATAATTATACAGATAAACATTGACACCATCATCGTTGTGGTTGAAGGTTTAACCTAAAGAAGTGTCTGTTTTAACACAGTGACAGTGACAATTTTGGATTCATTTCATCAACATTTTGTTTTACATTTAAATTCGTCGTGGGATATTCTAGATTGCCTGCAACACTTAATTGCTTATTCTTGTTAACCTGACGTTATTACAGTTTTAACTAACTGTATTACATTGGGACTTTTCATTGAATGTGTTTATCATACTAGTTGGGGGATATTGTGTGGCGACTTTGTCAGCGCCATCTACCGTCTTCTTCTTTAAATGCTTCTCCGTATAGTCCATCAACGTCGTGCGCGACCGTCCTGCGGGGTGACAGACGGTGGCGGGGACGAGGTACTCAAGATGTCAGCGGGTAGCGGGTGGTGTAGCGGGGAAGGGAAACACTTATCTTCGTGTGTAGCGTGTGCTAGAATGACGCGCTACCTCGCCCCCGCCACTGTCTGTCACCCCGCGGGACGGTCGCGCACGAGATTGCCGGGTTATAGCGAAGGTTGGCAGTCAGCTCTACGTACTCTTTCTTGTTTTTCGCTAGACGAAATATATCGGCAGCACTCGCGATTCCCGTCGATTCTCGGAATTTGCGTATACACGACTTTCTTCTGCGACCAACCCCTCTTCTTCCGGCAACCTTACCCATCATGATGACCTGATAAAGTGCATATCATGCATAAGCACTTGTCCAAGATATGACAATTTTCTCTTTTTAACGGTCTCCGAAAGTTGCCGTTTCTGGTAGACACGTCGCAGAACTTCCTCATACGAGACGCTCTGAGTCTAACTTATGGTCAACATTGGCCTATATCATCTAGAAAGCTTCTATGCCTTTTTGAGGTCTTATATAATTTTCCATGCCTCCCATTCATACAGAAGTATAGGCCAGATGTAACACATGTAAAGGAGTCTTATGCACAACTGAATTTTGAGTCTGCGATTGCAGAGTACTTATTTTAACTTGCAGAAGGCACTAAAAGCTATTTTTATGCGAGTCTTTACCTATTCTTCACAGGTTCAGGTGTCATTGAGGTTATCTATATTTGTATTTAATTTAGGTACGCAATGAACAGAACTAGAACAAGCAACAGAGAGCCTAGTGTGAGTGTATTTAACACCTACTTAATCGTCACGGCTACCGCGTTCGGTGTTTCGATTGGCCCGTGCTGAAATTTTCACTAATCAAAACTCCGAAAGCGCTCGCAGTTGAGAGTGAGCTGATGTGAAATAAACTCACACTGGGCTCTATATATGTACACAAAACTTCCCAATAACAATCGTTGGACATGATTGCTGGACTATATAATCTTAAGTGCCTACTGAATGTATTGAGTCCGTGTGGTGACGGGTTAAGAATATGGAGTATCACTACCACCCCCTAGTGTCGTAAGAGCCAACTAAGGGAGCAAACTATGCAGAGCAACAGCACGGCAAAAAGAAAAAAAACTTGATACACAACCCTACACCAACCTGTCTGGCCAGCGTGGTATAGTAAGCCAAAACCTCGTTCCTAAGGAGAGGCCTATGTCCAGCAGTGGACTGTTAAAGGCTGTTGATGATGATGACTGAATGTATTTTCTACGCAGACTAATTTGATTGTGTGATAATCACATTAATCACGCAAGTTATTGTCCCCAAGAGTTCGATGGCGGCTTAAACAAATAAAAATGGCAACAGTTTGTTAATTAAGTGTTCTTAAAACCCCCCTCTCAACGGGATTTTTAATTCATTTCACATTTATGAGAATACAAAAAACAGAACAGTTTTATACGTCAGAAACAGTTTATAAATACTGTTAACTGAATTTATCTTCTTTACAAAACAAAGGCGTATAATGCCTTACATTCTCACCGAAATTCACGAAATAGCGCTCCTTTGAATATAATTTAGAGCAGCTTGTAATTATTTTGATACGAATCTAAGATAGATGTACTAACTACGAAATATTTTATGTGCTTAGAAACGGTTCCATCGAACAATTATTTTTTGATATTGACAAAAAAGATTCATAGCAGATTTATCTTTCCTTTACAAATGGAACAAACAGGGAATGGGACTAACTGCGATTGGTACTCTTCCTCCGAGCCTTTTTCTCAAACTAGATCGGGTCTTTTTCTCAAACGCAAAGTACAAATTAATTAACACTCATAAATAATTATTGTATGAGTTGGTTATTCAAAAATAATACAAATAACCTCACACATCTCACACACGGCCGTCTGATCCCAAAGTAGGCAGAGCCAGTGCTATGGTAACGAGACTTCTGATAAATTTACTTAAATATTTCTAAATACAAACTAAAGTATAGGTAAATTGGACACAGAACAAAAAACGATAGTGCTCATCACACAATTATTTTTCCTGGGTGAGAATCAAACCCACGATCTCTGGCCTAGCACTAACCACTAGACACCACCAGGCCCGTCATATACTCAGACTGTAAGAAGATTTGTAATCTGTGAAGTCGGTTAAGAATAAAAACAAAATTAAGTACATTCTAGTTTATTTTTTATTTAATACAAGATTTTATATCACTAGGAGCATCTAAATAACGATCTCTTTTTCTTTTATTCTATTATCTCCTTCTAACTTATGTGTGCCTCTACAACGGGTTATTAAACTTTAAATAATTTTAAAAACTATTCTTTTGATACCTAACTCGTTTTCTAACAGAACTGCACTTAAAAATTTAACATCCTTTGAATATTAATAATTATAATCTTAGTTTATGCTAATGTCTATAACGGTTTAAACATTATGTCAATGTGTATGTTTAAAATATTAAATTATATTAAAATACAAACATGTGAAAAAAACTTTGCAGTATAATGGAGGTACGTTCTGCAAAGAGAATGATGGGTAAGGGTGTATCTACACGGTACAAGTAGGTACGAATCGCTGGAACCGCATAGTAACTCAACATGCGCAAGCTATTTGCATCGTGTAGAAGCACCCTTAGGATTATTTTAAGTTGCAATTTACAATAATTGGAACGAAGTTCCTTATCGCGCGTTACACGCTCTGAGCGGATGTGAAAAATGTGTAACAAGACTTTTTTCCGACACCTCAGTTGACGCGACAACGCTCACTTTTCTTTCATAGTTCATATTTATAATAAACTCTGTAAACGTCTACCAAAATGCGAAAGGAACTTCGTTCAGACCGGGGGTCCAAAGAACCCTTACGCCGCTTTTCTTTCTACCTCTTTAAAGTAATGTGATTTTGGTATCTTAGTAAAGTAAATGACGCTTTTTGTTATGGTATGGGAGTAAACGAGTCCTCGCTGACCTAATATTGGTCACGATCACAGAACAGAAAAAATATATTACATGGCTTTATTTCTGTTCTGAGGTCAGGCTAGTGCAACTGTACCTATAATAAAAGTGCATACTTAAATATTGCTAAATATACATACATAATTCTAAATAAAATACACCCAGGCCCAGAATAAATGACCATGCTCATCACACAATTATTTGTCCTGGGTGAGAATCGAACCCCGGCTTAGCAGTCAGCATCACTCATTGAACCAACAGGCCCGTCAAGGCAAAGCAAATTATCTATCTAAGCAGAGTGCCACTTTAAGCTACCTAGTGTAGTAATTCGATATTTTTAAATATTGTTTACATCTGACACACAACGCCATCTAGTTTCAAACTAAGCAGAGCTTGTACTATGAAAGCTAGATTGACTGATGGTATACTTATATACTTTTTTTTTTAAATGCATACATATTATATATAGAAAACACACAAACAAAACAAAACAAATATTTTCAGGTTCTACAAACATTTGGTCCGACCCGGGAATAGAAAAATCTTACGAGATATACCTCATCTTCAAAGGCCTAAGGAGAGATGACGTCATCAGGCCAACATTCCTTACGTAAAATCATAACTGGACTGAACAAAAGTGTTGCTAAGTAGAAAATTGGTTGTAAATGATTTTTTAATATTTCCTTGGTTATGGCAGCCGAGCGTGAATCAAAGTGGTTCAAAGTTATAAATCAATTATAGTAAATATATGCCTAAATATTAATAAAACTGTCTGTTTGTAGCAATGTGAATATTATGAATATACAGCACAGCAGAATATATATGAATATTATGAGCATACAGTAAAATAAAATTTACTTCAGCGCCGTCTAACGAAGACATACCGAACAAACTTACTAACTGCTAATCCTGTACCGCGATGTGAAAAGTTCTCACGTCGATGAGCATGTTATATACAAATTTTTGCCAGCTAGCCAGGCATGATCACCTCGCCTGGTCGAAGGATCCTCTCTTTCTGTTAGAGAAGTATAAAGCTCGTTTTTTCACATAACAATAAATGAAATTATAACAATACTTTTAAAGTTTCGCGTTTTATGCTATGTAATTATAGATAGGAAGCCTAGCAACTTATGACTTTAACTGTAATTCTTTAGATTTTATACCTTAACAAGTCTACACATTTACTGCTACTAGTTATTTAATGCTTAACAACAGTTTGCTTAACAATCGTTTTTTGTGAGGCAATGGTATCACTCCGGTCGAGCCAAATCATGGCTCTCCCACGGTAAAATACTTTATCCACCTTTTCTCTTCCACTCCTATTCTTTATATCTTTGATAAAAAATTGCCAGGTTGACGGGAATAGCCTTGGACCCTATTATGTGTGTTGGACTAATTTAGTTAAGTATTATAAATATTGGGCAAAATATTTACTTTTATGGAGCTTGTGTCCCAGAAATCAGAAGCTTATTCTGCTTTCTGAGACCCAGGCATGATTGTATGTAAAGACAAAAATATAATAACTTTTTAAATTTGTTATTTCAAACGGGCGCATCCACGGTTCCGAAGCTGTATACCAAACGATCAACCTGCTCGATTAACAAACTTAAAGGTTCACATGAGACGCCAAGGAAGTGTTGTCTGGGCATCGAACCATGACACAAAGGCACACCCAGCCATTTGCGCCATAATATTTGCAAAACTAAAACTGTGTGGACGTGTGTCTTTGCCAAACATTGAAAAAGAATTTAAAAAAAATCGCATTATCTGTACCCCGTGTGAAAACGGCGGAAGAATTTCAAATTTTGAAATCGTTTCTCGGTATTACTATTAACTTGTCTCTTTTGCTCCTACAGCTCTTGCACATAGTGAAAGAGATAGCTAAAATTTGTTAACCTGTCGTGAGATTTTCTAGAGTACCACAAGATTGTTGTTTATTTGTGTTGAATATAATTCGTATTCCATTGACGTTTTTGCCAACGTGTCATGAATTAACGTTCTTATAAAAAATGCAATGGAACACGTGTAATAAGATTTTTGTGTAATTTTCAGTACCGGTTATCTAATTGAATCACATTTAAATAAGTACAATACAAAATTAAAATCTAAAAATAAGTGCAATATTTCAATGAACTTTATAAATAAAATGGCAGTATTTGTTTAAAGTGAGAATGTTACTTTGTTTATTAGTTAAAATGTTGAACATACTAGTTTTATGCCCGGTTTTGCTTGCTGCTGCTGTTCAAACACTTACGATAGACTCTCAACTTGGAACATCTATCGAAGGTAAGTTCTTTCTTTCTACTACAAAACAGTCGCCTTGCGTAACTTACCATTGGATTAAAGAGTTTTAACCCAGTGTTGCTAACTTTACGCTTTTCCACAAAACATGGGAGGAAAATACATAAGTAACAGTAATTTCAGGATGGGTAAATGATTAGAAGCCTTTTAAAAATGACACACAAATTAGTAAACTTCAAACTAAAAGAGTATATTTTAAAGAAATAACAGAGACCTATGTAACTCCGTTTGTTATCACCCGGTTAGGGTGAACTATTTATCAGTGTGGTGACGTATTAAGAATACGGAGTGTCACCACGTCTATTCATCCCGCGGGTGTCGTAAGAGCCGACTAAGGGAGCAAACTACACATGACAGCAGCCGGACACAGACAAAACCCTAAACCCACCTGTCTACCCAGCGTGGTACAGTAGGCCAAAACCTCCTGTCTAAGGAAAGGCCTAAGTCCAACAGAGGACTATTAAAGGCCTTTATTGTGATGTGTGATGTGAGGGTGAACTGTATTGAGAGGCAACACTATTTGTGTATAAAGAAATAATAAATATTAAAATATCCAATTTCATTTCTACGTCTGGCCAGCGCGCTATAGTAGGCCAAAACCTCCTTTCTAAGGAGAGGCTTATGTCCAGCAGTGGACTGTTAAAGGTTGTTGATGATGATGAATTATATTTAATAATAATGTAATACAATAGAAAATATAAAAAAATGAAAAAGTGGACCGCTTGCCCAATGAAAGGGATTGCAGAGAGGTGTTTAAATATGCATTGTTATTGTATCAAGAAGATTTTAAAGTTATTAAGAAAATAGACGAAAGTTGACCATTCTATTTCCTTGCCCGCTACCTCCAAAATTACTGAGCCAAAAATTGTTACTCATGACGGGCTTGTTGGTTTAGTGGTTAGTGACCCTGACTGCTAGCCGGAGGTCGTGGGTTCGATTCTCACTCAGGATAAATAATTGTGTGATGAGCACGATGATTTATTCTGTGTTTGGGTGTAATTTATCTATGATATGTTTGTATTTTGAAATATATAAGTATGTTTATCAGCAGTCTGGTTACCATAGCACAGGCTCTGCCTAGTTTGGAATCAGACAGCCGTGTGTGAGATGTGTGAAGTTATTATTATTATCATGGAAAAGTATGTTTCCTTAACTGTAAACACAACACTGTAAATCTCTAAACATTATGCGTACTACCTTACAATTTACTACTATTATCATCATCATCATCAACAGCCTTTAATAGTCCACTGCTGAACATAGGCCTCTTCTTAGAAAGGAGGTTTTGGCCTACTATACCACGCTGGCCAGGCGGGTTGATATAGGGTTTTAGTCAGGTTTTCCTTCTTTTTGCAGTGCTGGTGTCCTGTGTTGTTTTTCGCCCTTAGTCGGCTCTTACGACACCCACGGGATGAATTGGGATAGTGACATTCCGTATTCTTAATCCGTCACTACACGGACAACTACTATTATGAATGTGTGATTTTGTGTAAATATTGGTTACCTAATCACGCCTGAACAGCTACAAGGATCTGGTTGAAATGACATTAACACATCGATAGATTAACTATAGCATAGCTGAAATAGCATAATATAGACTACTTTTTAATTCCGTTTTTTTTTTACTAAGTCGACAATCATCATCATCATCAACAGCCTTTACTAGTCCACTGCTGGACATAGGCCTCTCCTTAGGAAGCAATAAGTCGACAATAACGCGATGATAACCGTAGGCAATTTAAAAAAAACTCCGGAATATATCCTGTGTCGCAGGGGACTTTACAAACTCGTGGCGGCCATCGGAGTGGGAGTTCTCTCGCTCGATAGCCTGATTGCGGCTATCGTGCGGAGCGAGAGTGCGTGGAACTCTGCCGTCACCTTCTGCGAGCAAGTTATGCTCGCGAAGGAGACGGCGGAGCGGGACCGGGAGAGGTTTAGAACTCTCCCGGCCCGCCAGGCCCGGGAACGGGCCAGGTACCGCAGGCGACTCAGGCGCCGGAGGTCGCAGAACGACCTCCGTCCTCCATAAGCGCAGGCCTGGGGGTGACAGGTGAGGCCATCTGTCACCCTAGCAGAAGCAGGCCGGGGTGGCGGCAAGCGCGTTGCGAAGCGCGCTCGCTTCCAGGGAGCACCGGGAACATGGGGTTCCCACACGGGGGGGGGTCGTCTACTCGTCTGTAGATGACCCGAGGTATGTCGGGGTACCAGGGACTTCCTTTCTAGGGTATACCTGGTTCCCCGGCTATTAGTACCCGAGACGGCGTGCGGTTTTAGTCGGTTCGAGTCCGACATGCCACCGACAGGTGGTATCCGAGGGATTTCCGCACGGAAAAAAAAAAAGAAAAAAAAAGAAGGGGACTTTACAAACATACTTTGACTGCCTTAGTGGTGCAGTGCTAGCATATGGGACTGTTGTGCTGAGGGCCTAGGGTTCGATTCCATGGCTGGACCAAATATTTATATGATCTGCAAATATTTGTTTCGAAGTTGTTTTCTATGTAAATATGTAAGTATTTACAAAAAAGTATATTAGTGGTCTATCAGTCAATCTAGCTTTCATAGTACAAGCTCTGCTTAGTTTGAAACTAGATGGCGTTGTGTACGAAATTATTATTATACATGAAATTAACACAAAGAACACCCATACTCAGAACAACAATTTATGGATCACACAAAGTGTTGTCCCATGTGGGGATCGAACCCACAACACTCAGCACAGTTAGAAACCAGAGGTGACCGCTTAAACCACTACGCCATCCGTGCAGTCAAGGTGGTTTACAACACGTCGAATTTACCACACCATTTCCTTGCAAGTTCACCTTCACTAGCCATGCACTGCATTCATTAGAACAATTTAAAATTATTTTCATCTTTGCCTGTCTGTTGGTCTAGTGGCCAGCGACGTGGGTACGATTCCCATCCCGGACAAATATTGTGTGATGAATATGATCATTTGTTACGTGTCTGGATGAATTTATCTATATTAAAATAAAAGAAAAATCTCACCACAACAAAACAATTATAAAAACTAAAACAACAACAATTAGAATCAATACTGTGGGAGACTGGTACCTAAGATAGGCTTCTCTCCTGTATTTCAGGTCACCAGCAGAGCTATTCTCTAAGGAAACAGCCTTGCGTACAGCGCTGCAAAAGCTTCGAATTTCAAACTAACTTAGTTTGAAATTTGACTCTGTGGCAGCGCTGTAGCGTCGAATTTCAAATGAACTTAGTTCTTAGAGAATAGCACAGCAGGTCTTCCCCTCTTTAAATTGTCTTAATTGCAACATTGCATTTGTGGATTGTATAGTGTATTTCGAATATGCGTGCGTATTTATATAAGTTTGTGTGTACGTTTGTATGTATGTGTACTACATGTGTATGGGTGTATGTTTGCGTGATTGTGTGTGTTTATGCAAAAATAAAATACTTAAGTCTTTTTTTATGGAAGAGGGGGCAAACGAGCAGTCGGGTCACCTGATGGAAAGCGACTACCGCTGCCCATGAACGCCTGCAACTCAGGAGTCAAAAGCGCGTTGCCGGATTTTGACCCCTGAGTTGAATTTAGTTATGTGTTTAGAACTATATGTAACTATATTTACTAAGAAATATAGACTGACGGCAATTATAGGTTTGCCCTTTATAACGTGAGTGGGACTAAAATTATAGACAAAATAAGGCAATTAATATGCCTCTGTCTACCCCTTCAGGCTTAAAGACGTGAATGAATGTATGTACCTACATGTAATTCTAATCTTAATGTTAATAAATTGAGGATGTCTTTGTACTATGTCCTTGAAATATTCCCACTCCCGAATATTTCGCGCTCTAGAAGCGCACACAGAACACTGTCATGCTTTTCAGGCGTGTATCTGTCTGTACTAGGAATTCCTAAAATCGTCGCCCGCATGCCACTTTCTGAGGTGGTCGGAGATCGACGATCGTCCTCCGGCGCCGTCTGCGGGTATAGAGAGCGGTGCTGCGTTCTCTCCCGTCGTCGGCCCGCTTTTTTTGAGGACATCACCTGAAGTGACGGCGCTCCATCCACACGCTCGCGAGATGCTACCCGCAGAAAAACCATCTCTCATATCAGATTCGTCTCAATTTAATGAAACCCCAAATAATATTTCAAAATACTACTACTTGACAAGTACGTGTCGTAATAAAATACATATAAGTACATAATTATAATAGTTTTATGTCTAATTTAATACACAAACAAGCAGTACCATTGACATTCTTATGTAAATATTGCATAATATTGAGTTGTCAACATGGTTTCTTGTACGTTTGTAGTGTTATTATTCTCTGTCGCAATATTTATCGCAACAGTTGCTGTGAAAGAAAGGGATGCGATATTCCTCTAACAGAGAGGGATTTTCCTGAATGTGCTTTTGTACAGCCCGATATTGTGAATTCAAGTTACTTACAAATATATTCCCGCGAGTACTGAAACAGTGTGTTTTGCCTAACTAAGGAGCTCACTGGGCATGGCTGTTCGGTGAGTTCCTGAATCGGATTGGACGCGAGGATACGCACAATGCTAGCACTGCGTGGTTTTTATTGGAAATGCCATATACTTCTAGCTCCTATATCCCTAAGGAGCCGGAGATCCTAAGGGATTTTCTACGCGGTCAACAAAAAAAAGGTTTCTACGACTACTAGCAGTAACATATGGAACAGTTTTCGACCATTATGAGCATTTCTTCTAGTGCGTACTTTTCTTGATCTCTATAGGAAATAATGATTCTTTTTATTTAAAAGTTTACCATTTAAAGTTTCGAAATAATAGATTTTAAAAACCAAAATATCATCAATACATATAAAATTACTTGCCCCGACTGACTGATTCATCAACGCAGAGTCTAACCCACTGAGGCTATCGACTTGAAATTTTAGCAGCTGATGATTTTTATGTTGTAAGCACCCCCTAAGAACGGATTTGTTGAAATTTCACCCCTAAGAGAGTAAAATAATTGATGAAAGGTGGTACAGAAGTTCGTCATTTTCAAAGTTAGGAAAACTAAATAGGAAGTAATCACGCGAACGAAGTCCAGGGCAATAGCCAGTAGAAAATAAGCAAGCCAAAATACCGAATAAAGCCGAACCGACCACTGAAAAAAGAACAATAGTGCCTATAGTAAAACATAAATAATTAAGGAGAGAAAACCCTGTATTCAAACTTGTTGGTAATGATGACAACAGCTTATTGCCAGGAGTAATATGTCTGTTCTATGTCTATAGCCATTGAACCATAGACATAGAATGGAAATGTAACTCCTTTGCTGGGAAGAGTGCTTCGATAGATCTTTCACACGAGATATCTTTACCTTCTTTAATAATAATTAAAGGTACAAAATAGCGTATGTCCTCTCACTAGATGGACAGTGGGAGTAATATTCGGTCAGAAAGGGTGACCAAAGATTACTCATTAAATTATAAGTATATTAGAAGAACAATCGTGATTTTTTTAAAGGTAATATTTTGTAAAAACGTGGTCCGATGTTGTCGTAATTGATTACCAAAAAATGTTATCTTTTCTCTCTTGTACGGAGAAAGAAAGAAAAGATAGGTCGTGATTTGTCCATAAATGTTCGCCAATTGCAGAAGCTACCAGCAAAGATGCAAAGATATGACAAAAATTTAATTCCTTTTATAAAATGTTTATAATTTTAATATTAAAATTATAATTTAAACCGTTGTGACGTGTGGTGACGGATGAAGAATATGGAGTGTCACCACCTATGTAGGTATTACGTGGGTGTCGTTAGAGCTTCGATCAACAATGTTGCTATTGTTGGGGATAATAGCCCTGCAAAGAGAAGAAAAATTTGACACAAACTCTATTCGTACCTTCTGGTTCTGGCTAGCATGGTATTGTAGGACATTACCTCCGTTCTAAGGAGAGGCCTATGTCCAACAGTGGACTATCAAAGGTTGATGATGGTTGATGATGATAATGATAATTTTAAATGTGGCAAATACACAGTAAAATGGTCTTAAAATATTATAAATATACATTTTGTTTTATTTTGATATTTTCAGATTGCTTCGAGAGAATATCCATCGGTGAGCAACTACCACATGACTCCATCTATCGTAATGTAACAGAACTAACTACGCGTGAATGCGAACAGATTTGTAAGCAAGACAAGCAGTGCCAGAGTTATGACTATGGGTAAGTGAATACAGATGGCGCTTGTGTCCCAATGAAAAAGTGTTGTTTAAAGTACATAGTTAAATAGTACTTTGATTAAATTCGAATCGTAAAACAAATTTTTGAAAAGTCTGAGATATTTATATAATTATTCTTATTTGGCGCTGATATCTATCGAATTTCTCCATATTATTTTTAATGTTCTATTATTCAAGTGCGAAAGTAAATAATAGTTATTATAACGGGTTGCGTATATATTGATAGTAAACTATTGAGTGTAAAATATTGCGTCAAGTTAATCACTTGAGAGCAATAATCCTGGTCACATAAAAATACCCAAGAATCTCGGATACTGAGAATGGTACCTCAGTGAAATAAATTGTATTAAAATTTATAAGACAATTTAATACTCCTTAACGAAATTAGTAATATATATATGTCACTTTGTATGATTTTCATTAAAATTTACTTTGATCAAAAATAACCAATCTTATCTTGAAAAAGCTCAATATTTTTCTACAAAACAATTGTTGAACTCTAATCGTCATTGGAAGGAGGTTTCGTTGTCTCACATCGTATGAGCTCGTCTCATGCGTGCTCCATAAGGACAAAGTCCGACATCGCGCTGGCCACTGACTGACTAACTGAGTCGCAATTTGACCCGGATTCATTGCTGTCGATGTTCATTCATTGGCGCATGACCAGGATTTGCTTAAGTGGTTTTTATTTTCAATCAGTGTTTATATTTATATTGAATTTTAATTATTTTATTCCAGTGTTGGTGCCAAAGGTAATGCGACGTGTGACCTGAGCAAGTCCAGCGAAAAAGAAATAAAAGAGAAGAATTTGCTCAATCGTCATCCTGACTACGACGTTTACGTGCGTCGCTTTCAATGTGAGCAGTCACCACCTTCTCCAATAAAGCCACAATTCGATGATCCAGAAGAACCACCTTCTGACAAACCATCTCACCGCCCAGTCTACAGACCAGTTGAAGAAAAAGTTCCAAACAATGGAGAGTATTCAGGATCTTCAGACTTAGAATCTTATGGAGTCCAAAAACCAGTATACAAGCCTCAGTATGATGAACGACCAGATGACTATACTAATCCAAAACCTGACTATGACTCGGGGCCAAGCTACGGAGCGCATAAACCACAGGATACACCATATAAACCAGAAAAGCCAGTTGAAAAACCATCTCATACTACAAGACCAGATCCTTACGATGTATTGCAGCTTCAAGACCCCTACAGACCAAACGATAGGCCTGGCTATCCTTCCAATGATTATGATAAACCAAACAAAAGACCGTATTTACCAGAAAAACCAGAATATCAATACGTCACCAGACCTAAGCCAAAACCTCAACAAGATAGTGTTTACGTCAACAAACCTGACAATCTTAAGCCTAGTTATGATGAATCCAGTTATTCAGGTCCAAACAGGCCAGTAACTCAAAATCAGTATGCCAATGGCTATGGGCCAAATGTTCCGTATGATAACAATTACATTCATGTTGAAATTAGAGATCCACCCAGGCCTTATGATCGTCCCAGGCCATCCGACCAGGGTATTTATGGTTATGGTACCTACTCAACCAATCATTTCCATGATCAGAGCAGTCATTCCCAATATTATGGAGGTGGAACCCAGAATGGATATGGCTTACTTCCCTCTAAACCTAGTCGCCCGATTAATGTGGCTGATATGCCATATCCAAACTACCTAGATGGGCATTATAACTCAAAACCTTCTTACGATAATAACAAACCCTATGGAGGTAACTATGCCTCATACCAAAATGATTACGGTAGTCAGGCAAATTATGGAAACAGCGCACAGAAACCTTATGGCTCAAGACCTTATGGTGATTATAACAGACCTAGTAATGACCCTTACAATGATTATAAAAGACCTAGTCAGGATAATTATGGTGAACAAGGAAGTTATTATAGCAATCAAAGTACTTATGGTACCAGCCATGATAGTTCTTATGGTACCAGCCATGATAGTTCTTATGGTGGCAGTAAACCGTCATATGAAAACGATACACCCTCATATGGTAGTGTACCAGGTTCTTATGACAGCGGTAAGCCTTCTAACAATAATAAACCATCTTATGGTCAAAATGATCAAAATTCATATGGTAATTACAAACCCTCATACAGTGATGTTAACCCCTCGTATGGAAACGAGAAGCCTTCATATGTGAATGAGAAACCTTCATATGGTAACGATAGACCTTCATATGCTAACGACAACCCTTCTTACAATAATGAGAAACCCGAATATGGCGCTGACAAGCCTTCATACAGCAATGACAAACCTTCTTATGGCAGCGAAACACCTTCTTACGCAGGCATTAACCCTACTGCTAATAATGATCAACCTTTCTATGGTAATGATAAACCATTATATGGCAATGGCAGCAATAAGCCAGGTTACGGAAATAACCGCCCTTCTTACAATAAACCATTACATAATAATGACTCACCATCTTATGAGGCTAACAAACCAACTTACGGTAATGATGAACCGCCATATGGAGGTATTAAACCATCGTATGGGACTAATTTAGCCGAATATGGTTCCAAACCAATATATGGTTCATATGGTACACAGCAAGACTCGTATGATGGAAATCAGTACTACGAAGGTAGTCAGTCATATTACGGTAGTAGTCATCAAAATTACCACAGTTCAAGCGGTTACGGAGGATCCTATGGTGGAAGTCAAACATTACACGGAAGTCAAAATGATTATATTAGGCCGTCATATGCAAGCAACCGGCCATCGTCAGATCAACCAACTTATGGTAGCAGTCGACCACCATCAGATCAACCCTCGTACGGAAGTAGCCGACCATCATTAGATCAACCATCGTACGATAGCAATCGACCATTATCAGATCAACCAACATATGGTAGCAGTCGACCACCATCAGATCAACCTTCCTACGGTAGTAACCGACCATCATCAGATCAACCATCGTACGGTAGCAATCGACCATTATCAGATCAACCAACATATGGTAGCAATCGACCATTATCAGATCAACCAACATATGGTAGCAGTCGACCACCATCAGATCAACCTTCCTACGGTAGTAACCGACCATCATCAGATCAACCATCGTACGGTAGCAATCGACCATTATCAGATCAACCGACATATGGTAGCAACCGACCGTCATCAGATCCACCATCATACGGTAGCAATCGACCATTATCAGAAGAGCATTCGTACGGTAGCAGTCGACCACCATCAGATCAATCTTCCTACGGTAGTAACCGACCATCATCAGATCAACCATCCTACGGTAGCAACCGACCTTTATCAGAAGAGCCATCGTACGGTAGCAACCGGCCGTTATCAGATCCACCAAAATATGGTAACAATCGACCACCACCACATCGACCTTCCTACGGTAGCAACCGGCCGTTATCAGACCAACCTTCCTACGGTAGCAACCGACCATTATCAGAAGAGCCTTCGTATGGTAGCAAGCGGCCGTTATCAGATCAACCAACATATGGCAACAATCGACCACCACTAGACCGACCTTCCTACGGTAGCAACCAGCCGTTATCAGACCAACCTTCCTATGGTAGCAACCGGCCGTTATCAGACCCACCTTCCTACGGTAGCAACCGACCATTATCAGACCAATCTTCCTACGGCGGCAACCGACCGTCATCAGATGAACCATCATACGGCAGCAACTGGCCATCATCAGATCAGCCTTCATACGATAGTAACAGACCTGGCTACGGAGAAAAACCACAGAAGCCTAATCCAATTTATGGAGGAAATGACGACACGAGCTCAAGTTACGGTGGTTCTAATAATAGTCCTGCATACGATGAAAACCGTCCAGATCATATCAGTCCAGATAACACCGGTTTTGGTGACACTGACTCCGGTTACGGCGGTAAATCACCCAATAAAACTGGTGTCAGGCCGGTATATGAGTATGAGTTTGATAAACCAATTAATGCGCCCAGCTATATAGCCAGGCCAGGAGGGCAGGTGGTGACTTCGAAACCAATGGCGATTGGACACTTTGATGATCTAGGTTACTTCAGGAACTCAGATACACCAGCTTCTTATGAGGGTGAGTAATTTCTAAATTTATTTATTTTATTTTAAACTGGCAACCCTGTTTAGGATAGGATGAATATAAATTTAATTATTTGTTCTATTTTTAATTTAATTTATTCATATTTAATTAATTATTTCAATCGTTTATGATAGGATTTATTCTAATTGAATGTATTTAAATTTAGTTTTAATATTGTTAAGGACAGGGTACATTTTGATTTAACTTTTTGAAATTTAATTTCTGATTCAAATTTCTTAAATTACCTTAAATTTAGTTTGTTTTTATTTAATTAATGGTTCCAATTGCGTAGGACAAAGTAAATTTCAACTTAATTTTTAAAAATTTAATTTCTATTTCAAATTTCTTAAATTACCTTAAATTACAATTTAGTTTGTTTACATTTAAGTAATAGTTTCAATTGCGTAGTAAAATTTCAGTTAAATTTATAAATATTTAATAACCGATTCTAATCGTTTATAATAGGATAAATTTTAATTTAAATACACAAACGTTTAATTTAACTTAATGAAGCTATTCACCACGAAGCTATTAGCTTTTACTTACGCGAAATTTACTATTTTCTACCGCCATTAATTTTTTTTTGCCTTTAAAAAGAAAACAGAATTTCGCAGCAGGTGCAGTGGTAGCGTATGCGACTGCTGTTCTGAAGTCTTGGGTTCAATGCCCGGGTCGGGCTAAATGTTTCTAAGATACGAGTAAATGCCATCAAAAACTTTAGCAAAGAAAAAACCAAACTTTTTATCAAAAACGACTTCCTTTTTTTAGATTTAGTGTGGTTTCATAAATTAGTCACAGGTGCGATTATGTTTTAAAAATCATATGATTATATCACACGTGATTGTGATTTTATGCCATCCCTAGTCACTTACTATCAGGTACCTGTCTGTCCGCATGCCCTTTATACTAATAAAATATTTATATAAATTTACCGAAATGACTTGACCCAAAACAAACACGTTACCATGAACAAAATCATGTACATGTTACCATAATAATGACCTTTAGCACTGAACCGTCACCCGCATTGTCTCTTCATAATGTTCTAACATTTAATTATTAGCATCATAATGCACGGTGTCCTGACCTTCCGCTCCCATGGTCGGTGTAGATTTGGTCACTGATTTCGTTACGTTTCGAGGGATTAACGCACCGATTATTAAATTAGACTGTCTGTCTGTAAAATGTATTGACAATGTGTGAAAACTGTAATATCTAGTACATAGTCTTAAAGAGAGATGAGGGTCCGGAGTTAGATTCCAGCTCAAATGCAAGTATATTCTGTGTCCGTCTCACAGTTCTATATAACCTTATTTTAAGTAATCTCATTTGACATATATTACTAAATAAACACATATATATTTCTTAATACTCGTACTTCCATAATTACAGATAAATTACACCCCGATACAGAACAAATGATCGTGCTCATCACACAATTATTTATACTGGGTGATAATCAAACCCTCGACCTCTAGCTTAGAAAGTACAGTAACTAACTACTAGACCAATAGGCCTGTTGTGTCTTTTCTATTCGAGTAAAACGCTCTTGGCTTCCTACTGTTAACCCTTTAGTGGTAAGTGATAGCACTTTCCACCTAAGGGTTAACAGGGTCTACATTGTGCATTTTCTTTGTCAAATATCATGACAATGAGGTATGTTATTAGTTTTAGTCTTCTATGGTTTTAAATTTAGAAATAAAATTAAAACCACTTTATTTGGTTTTGAATTTAGTTGTTATTCTACTGTTTAAGAGGACGAGACTTTTTAAGTGTTTCCTAGAAAGGAAATCCCTGGTACCCTGACGTACCTCGGGCCATCCACGGCGTGTAGATGAGCCCGTTCTGTGTAGGAATCCCCATGTTCCCTTTGTGCTCCCGACAAGGCGCGCGCGCTCCGCAGCACGTTTCGCCGGCACATCGGCCTGCTTTTGTTAGGCCATGGATTCGGCGGAGTTCCACTCACTCTCGTTCCGTACCATGGAGGCAATCATATTACCGAGCAAGAGGACTCCCAGTCCGATGGCCACCACGAGGTCAGGCCTCTCCTCCACCATCGCCGGGCATTCTACGGTCCGGCTACCGCAGTACTGGCACTCAGGCTTTGAATCGCATCAGACACAGATGATCGCCGAAACATCCTTTTCCGATCACTTGCGTCAGCCGGTATGAGAGGATTTCGTGACGCGCTCTCATCTAATAACGTCATGCCCGATATTATTTTGGCCTGTCATATGCGTTACTACGCATATGACAGGACTAGGCAAAAGGATATAAACAAAAAAAAAAGATCAGAATTGAAAAAACGCACCACCGGTGGTTTATCATTAATTATTTTTATCAACCTTAGGTAGCTTAAACAGAACCCTTTGTTTACATGCATACACTAACACCTCATTTTCGTTTAGGGTAGGCAGAGACAGTAGAACGCCATTTGCCATGATCTTGATCACACGCCCCGCCTCGCGCCCATTTCAGTTTCATCAACCTCGCCGGTTCCATAACGGTTACAGGTACTCTTGACGAAACCCTTCTTCAGTAGACTGTCGATCTAGTCTAGTCTAGCTCCATTGCCCAGATGTCACAGTGAACAGTTAAATGACGTCACTATACACAATTTTGCTTAACCTTGAAATTCTCTACGAGCTTCGTTATAAAAAGGGCAGAGAGATAATTCACTTGGTTCCCAGTATCAAAATAAATGGTTTGGCACAAAAACTATGTCATGCATACGTAGGTGTTTATCTGCCGTGATGGTCATTCTGAAGTCAATTGTTATGTCATTATGGACCTTTTTTGATGGTCATTAAATTCTTTTATGCTGTAAGGAATTGGATCACGTCTATATCTCTGAAAGGGAGACAAGCGTATTAAGCGCACTTTAAGGATAAGATAGGAAAACTAGAAGTATTTTTAAGTGAAAGTGGCTAAGAAAAAGAGGCAATGGTGAGAAATGGAAACAAAATTAATAGTGTGGTGTAAGGAATAGCTCGAACAGAACAGGTTCGCGTAGTTGTGACCTGTGTTACTAGAGTATACTTTCTGTTGATGTCCGCGATCACAGAAAGTCTGGATCAGAATCAGAACCCATTCCAAGGACATCATCATTCATCAACAGCCTTTAATAGTTCACTGCTGGACATAAGCCTCTCCTTAGAAAGGAGGTTTTGGCCTACTATACCACGCTGGCCAGACGGGTTGGTATAGGGTTTGTGTCAAGTTTTCCTTCTCTCTGCAGTGCTGTTGTCCTGCGTAGTTTTTTCCCTTAGTCGGCTCTTACGACACCCACGGGATGAATAGGGGTGGTGACACTCTGTATTCTTAATCCGTCACCACACAGACTTCCAAGGACATATGAGAAACATATTTGTTAAAGCGAATTTGATACTAAATGCAACTTTAATTAATTAATTCTTACTATTATTATAGACAGGAAAGTTTGGATGAATGTTTCAGTGTCGCCTCTTTTGTTTCTTTTATTTTCTTACTTACATTATTATGTACAAAATCATTCATTATTTAATTTTATTCACTATCATTCGTTTACGAAAGTTTAACGACAATCCTATTTTAAACTCAAACATCAAAGTAGTTTAAATTCAAAGTGAAGAACTTATCAAAAAGCGATTATAAATAAAACTTTGTTATATGTTTTGTTAGATGTTTAAATTTGTAACGAGGTCTTTCTACATTTAACTTAACCAATCTGACTGTAGGGTCACATTTGCTAAAAATACAAACCAGCCTTATCTGTAAAGTAGGTTTTAAAAGTCTTAGGACAGTGTCAGAGTCAAATTGCGACAAATCTACATTAAACTCAATAATGCGTGACTAAATCTATAAATTTGCTATAAATGAAAAATAAAACGCACCGATTCCATTCTTATGGTTTTGAATAGTTGAGGGTGACCCTGACAGCTGTGTGCAACATATACTCCACAATATATCCCGAAGGTTGTTCCACCAATAAGTTGTACATCATCTCGCTGTCCGCCCCATGAGTTAAGTAAGTTTTTATCCAGTAATGGCCGCATAATGGAAGGTCTAAACAATTTGCCCAAGCCTACTGTTTGCAATTTACTCCAGCGAGTGGTACAGATTATAAGCGGTGTGGAGAACGTCACAAAATCAAATTTGGTAGAATTTCGATTGTATTTTAACGTTATTGAGGTCTTTTTGTCACAGTTTTTTTTTATTCTTTTCACCTTTCTATTCTTTGGTCAATGATCGCATTTTTAATCAAATTTTATCCCACGCCCATCATCGGGTGGCTTGTCATCACGCCCGCGGGTTCGCTCGCGTGATTATTTTTTACGATGATTTTGTTATTTCGTTTTTTTAACATGAGAGGAGAGGCTTATGTCCAGCAGTGGACTATTAAAGGCTGTTGATGATGATGATGATGATGTTTTTTTAACGTTGAAAATGACGAACTTCTTTACAACCGTTTATCTCTTATTTCACCTCCTTAGGGCTGTAATTTCCAAAATCCTTTCTTAGTGAGTGCTTACAATATAAAAAGCATCAGCTACCAATATTATAAATTTATTTGTAGACCCAGCAGTTTAGGCTTTGCGTTCATGAGGCCGTACTTTGGGAACATGAACGATTTGTGTACATGTAACTTTTACAGATATAAGTTTATTTAGAGTGAGCGCAATATGTAACATAGCAAAGAGCGTTTGGGAAGATCCTGTGATCTTAGAGGTTTTGAGACACGGAACATCAACTGGCTTTAAAAGTCATATCATACATACATTTATTAGTAATATCCTGCACCAATGTCTTGGAGCGATACCTCTACTATTCAATTTTTTTTCATTTAATTGCCGCTCTATCTTGTAACTGGAGCCCTGTCCCTAAGATAGTGATCTGATATCAAGATTCTTTGAATCATTGTGTACAAAACTTATTGTTAATGTTATATCATACAACTCCTTTATGTGGCCTTCGCCATTGTCTTTTGTTTTTAAGAAAAAAATCTTAGAAGAACTCTTCGTAGAGTTGATTGGGTTAAAAGTGTTAATGAGCTCAGATAACACTAGCCCAAGAAATTCCGAGCTTCTTTACCACTTTCTGAATATAACCTGTGTTAAGCAGGCGAAATTACTAGCCAAATTTAACTCCCTCATCTGCCCGTGATTCTGGGAGGGGAGACTTAAATGGCGCCAACTCACTTGTGACTATTTGTTGTAGTTGTAGGTGTCCATGGTCGAAGGTAGTCACTTACCATCAAGTGACCCATCTGACCCATACCATATAAAAGTGTAGAAGAAATAAATTAGTATTACAGAAATATAAAAAAGGATGGCTCGTGGCTCAATGGCTGAAATTGAGTTTTTGTATGTTATACTAATCGGCGCGAATACTCTCATTGCGCCATGCAGTAGTAGTTACTATGCAGGTCCGCTTGTCTTTTATACATAACCTTGAAGTCACAAACATGAATTAATGAGTGGAACATGAATTCATGAGTATACATGACTTATTTCTCTTCTTTGCTCTGTACATAAAAGTTACCATTGCTATTAGTATTATTCTCTAATAAAACTGAGTTTTTGAGAGAGAGTTGCCAGCAAACCTTGAGTGAATAGTGGTCAACAGAGAAACGTAAGGGCACAGTCATGTGTACTTAGAAATCAACACAGAAAGGCATATAAATTAAACAAATCGTCATCATCATCATCAACAGCCTTTAATAGTCTACTGTTGGACATAGGCCTCTCCTTAGAATGGAGGTTTTGGCCTACTATACCATGCTGGCCAGAAGGGTTGGTATAAGGTTTGTGTCAAGTTTCCTTCTTTTTGCAGTGCTGGTGTCCTGCGTTTTTCGCCCTTAGTTGGCTTTTACGACACCCACGGGATGAATTGGGGTAGTGACATTCCGTATTCTTAATTCGTCACTACACGGACAGATTACCTACATTAAACAAATACCGACATTAATTTGAAGGGACAGATAATAATCCCTGGTTCTCTTCCTGAACACGCTCAAAGAAGGGCTATTACCCAGTTACTTGCCGCAAATTCCAGTCGTCTTCAGAATAACTATACCATATAATGTTAATGTTTCCTGTTTCACTCCGTATTAGTGAAACTAAGGAACTTCTGTTCAATGATGTGCCCTATGAAAAAAATGTGTTTTTATAAAATATACCTCAACATATTCGTTTATCATTTTAAATGACACTCCTAGTACACCAATATATTTTTAGCGCACTCTACATTGACATTGGTGGCATACTATTTTGAATGTCTGAAATATACAACGGGTAGTACCTATCAACATGAGAGATTATTATTTGAACTTTAGTTTCCTGCTTTTTCTTTACAAATACTCTTTCAAAGCGTCTTAAAAAACGCAAAAGAATTCTCCTTACCTATCCATACGAGAATAATCTCGTATTATAAATGTAACAGTGAGTTTGTTTGTTACGCTTTTACGCCTCAACCACTACAGCTATTTGTGGGGAGGTAGACATATTCGCCGATACACTCCCAAAATTCAAAAAAGTTGTTAAAAGTTGCTATGAGGTTAGTTAGGCTTAGCAAATGATTCAAGTGGTCTCTTAGGTAGTTAAAGTTAAAATCATATAATAGTATTAAGCTTGTTAATTGTTTGTTTTAATTATTATGATATTTTATTCTTTTTTTATATTTGTTCAATTAAGTGTTAAAATCACATAGATGTTTTTTCTAATTTTAGTTTTACATAGTGTTACTCTATTATGCATGTTGTGCATTAATCTTAATATAACAGATGCATGCTTTAGATTTTAGTAAATAAGATAACAACTACTGGCTGTCCAATAAATAAATAAATAAATAAAACGATTTTAAAAATTGTTTTATCAATGGATAGCTACATTAGCAGCGAGTAACACAGATTACTTTTTACTGCCATAAACAATATACACGGGCGGAGCCGCAGCCAAAATCTAGTAATATTTAAATATGTTTATCAGCAGTCTGATTATAAGACAGGCTCTGAACTTTTATTTATACTGCACTCTTTCTGCATATAGACTTTCAAAGCGTCTTAAAAACGCGGTAAAAGATGATGTATTCACATCACATCAACAGCCTTTAAAAGTCAAATGATGGGCATAGGCATCTCCTTAGAAAGAAGGTTTTGGCCTACAATACCACGCTGGCCATATTCTTAATCCGTCACCACACGGACCCTCTTTAATATTCATAAATACAATACGAGTAGCAAGATATCCAAGCGTGTTTAGTTTCTAAGTCAAAAGAACAAAAAAAAAAATTAAGCAATAAAATGTACTCGTATATTTCCTGGTCGTAGTCGCAGTATAAAGTCATCGTTAATGAATCACTAAATTAATCACAATGTGTTTTTTTCTTTCATTCCGTATACAGGTTTCCTCAATCTTCTATTAAATAGATGAGTCAATTCAGTTTAAATTTCAAATTATAAAAACTGCCAAAATATATTATACAAACTAATGTGTGAGAGATATGGGCTAGACATGGTACAAAATCACAGTGACCTGTGATTTATCATTCGATTATTCGTACGTAGGTAAGGGTTGCTAGTTACTCACGCGTTGTTGTTAAGAAGCTGTTTCCAGACGCTATTTAACAGTAAATCTAGTATTTTTTTAAATTATTATGTAAGAAATGGTAGCTTTATATAATTAAATAATTACTAGAATTTTAGGTACTAGGGTATTTATGCATCGTCTGAAAACAACTTAATGGCAACAACGCGAGCGTAAGTAGCAACCCTAACCTACCTACGAAAAACTCAAATGATAAATCACAGTTTATTCACAGTTCACTGTGATTTTGTCCCATGTCTAATATAGGCCGACTCGACCCTCGAGCAGAGTGACACCACTGCCACATAGAAAACCAGTGTTAAGTAATTCTTTCAGTGCTTTTCGCCTAGTGAGTGATCTCACAGCAGGTCCAGATCTCCCCCCATTCGTAGGGGGTGTAGAACACACATGTTTATTATAACAATATTTTAGACATTAACACAACACCATCTAGTTTCAAACTAAGCAGAGCTTGTACTATGAAAGCTAGATTATGGAATACTTATATACTATTTTGTTTGTAAATACAAACATATTATACATAGAAAACACTCAAACTCCGAAAGAAATATTTGCAGACCATACAAATATTTAGTCCGACCCGAGCATCGAGCCCGAGACCTTAGTACAGCAGTCGCATACGCTACCACTGTGCCACCGAGGCAGTGACCTTTTGCTAGGTGTTTAAAAGACAACTCCCGCACTAGGAAGATTACCTGTGTCGCATACGTAGAGATGTGGCTTCACTCTGCATTCTCTATCGCATATATCATGGAGAGTGCTCCGAGGAATTGTTCGGACTAATATCAGTCGCAAATTTCCGCTATCATTCCAAACGGCAAAATTTTCATCCTCATTACCTGGATAGTTGGCGCTCCACTACAGTGCGCTTTTCGAGACAATTTTTGCCCCGCACAACCAATCTGTGGAACGGGTTATCGTCTGCGGTATTTTTGGACCTAAACGACTTTCAAACCTTCAAGAAAAGAGCGTACTCCTCCCTAAAGGGCTGGCAACGCCATCTTTTCGTCGCCAAAGGGCTTTCCATCAGGTGACCCGTCTGCTCGTTTGCCCCCTTTAACATATATAAAAAAAAAATGACCGCTTAAACCACTACGCCATTCGTGAAGTCAGTACTATAAAAAAAAATTAGATTTCAACTTATTCATTCACAAGTTTAATAAAAAAATGATGTACATAAGCTTTCAACTTGGAATCTAGATTGATTGATCATCTTGGCCATTGTTTTAAGAACCTTGGCTTTTGACAATACAATAAGCCAGGAAAACATTCAGGAACAATATAGATGTTGAATTTTACAAATCAGTTCTTTAATTATAGACCTTACTAACACAATTAAGATATCAACTTATTTTACACTAAACCTTTATGCGCTTTTATTACGTGATTTTTATTACGTGTGGAATCCCCTTGAGCCGTGGCTCGGTGGGCTGTGTGCGTTGAGGCGTCAGACACACATCCAAGGTCCATAATCCAGAAAATTTTTGCCTCGCAAAACCTATCGGTGAAACGCGCTTGTGACCCCTGAGTTGCAAACGTCCTTGGGCTTGTAGTAGTCACTTCCCATCAGGTGATTCGTCTTCTCGTGTATCCCACGTAATCCTACAGTGCGATGGAGTGGCGACACAACGGGCAATTATCATACCTGATACAAAATCGCTCCTAGAAGCCTGTGAGCGCCCGAGGAGGCTTCTGCGCTACTGGAAGGAGCTTGGTTGACTCATCTAGCCAACCTATCCTCGACGTATGAAGGATTCTTGAGTTTCTTCTAAGTGCGGAAACCGGAGCCCACAACCAATACCCCCATATCAAAAATAAAACCTTACGTTGACTTGACTACAATCTTGGCAAATCATTTCGAGATTATTTCTAAAGTCGACTGAAATATTTTTGTATAGTGTCCATGAGTGACGTTTATTGCTTATCATCACGTGATCCGTCTGCTCATTTGCCCACCTTTACCATAAAAAAGGCAATAGCTTTTTTTCACGTTACGGCAGTTATATAGGGATTAATATTTTGCTTGTGTATGTGAATGAACATCCATACGGCTGGACCAATTGATGATTTTTTTAAATTTCTATGCAAGTGGATTCGAGAATCGTCTTCTGGTGGCCTGGTCTGGTGTGATTCACAATTCTGTCCTCCACAAAATTGGGGAGGGGGGAAAGCACAACTCAAAAGATGGCAACGCATTTATCTCTAGAGTTGCAACTGTCTATGGGCAGCTGTTGTTACCATCTGAGCACCCATTTGCTCACTGGTCCCCCATATGATAAAAAAGACACATCTATTAGTTTACACTAAAAAAATCTATTTGTTTTTTATTAAGCTTTACACGTGGAGTAAATCACTTGAAAAAATTTGTCAAAGTCAAAAATGTAATTTGTTTAAACAATAGTTTGAGTAAATAAAAGTAATTGGTCATTACACACCATTATGTAGCACGGACGCTCTAAGGATGAATGTTCTAAGACACTTCGTTGGTTTCTTCTTATTGTTTTGTATTGAGCACTGTGAAGTTAGCCCCACATTTTTGATATGGATTCCGTACATCATTAACGTAAACTTTCCACCCATCGCCTAATTCTATTATTAATCGGCGTAATGAGCAAAACAGCAAAGGATTTCGTCTTTTTTTTCTTTAGATCTACCTCATGCCTTACGCCAGGTCTTCCTGTAAATGTAATCGTTTTCAGACCATATAATTTCTTTCTTTTTTTTCTATATATACCACAAGTTTCGGATAGGAAGCGAAACTCTGAACGAGAGACGAGAACGGGTGAGCCATGCTCCGACAAAAATTTACCGACTCGACCGGAATAATACCACGGCCTCAAATAAAACCGGTGTTTAGTAATTCTTTCGTTGCTTCTTTCACGACACCCACGGGATGAATAGGGGTGGTGACACTCCGTATTCTTAATACGTCACCACACGGATACCGCGATAAACAATATATAAATCTAGTTATATTTAAGTGTGTTTATAAGCAGTCTGATTATGATACAGATTCTGCACTTTTCTTTATACTGTACTCTTTCTACATATAGGCTTTCAAGGTGTATTATAAAACGCGGTAAAAGAATGCTCCTTATCTATTCACATCACATCAACAGCCTTTAAAAGTCAACTGCTGTACATAGGCATGTCCGTAGAAAGAAGGTTTAGGCCTACAATACCACGCTGGCCAGACGGTGATAATGTATGAGGTTACTTGGGCGCAAACCCCCTGATTCTGGGGAGGGGGGGGGGGACTCAGAGGGTGGCTACGCACTGTGTGTGTGTCTCTTGACCTGCAGGTGTCATTTACCATCTTAGTTTGCTAATTTTCTTAAAATAAAAACGTGAGAGAAGAGAAGATCTTTTTTTGTAAATGATTTAAGATCTACTCCAAGGATTTCCTAGAAACAAATTACTTTTAAAGTAGCAATGCGCATGCGCAGACGCCGGATAAGCACAATTTGTTAAATTACACGGAAGGGTTAGTAGTTTTCGACTGTCAATGTTTTTTGTTTTTATCTATTATGTTTTAGGAGTAGTTTTTATTTTTATGATACTAAAATAACGGCTTATAGCTTCAGTAATTCTATGTGGCAGATCAGTTGGGCGTTTGGGAGTATTCATTACCATGTCAGCAAAATACCTATAGGTTATGTGAATAAGCAACCGCGTTTTCACAAAGAATATTTATGATATCATGGTCAGTTATTATCCATGTGGCGATGGCTTCAGAATACGTAGTGTCACCACGTCTATTCATAGTCGCACTGCAAAGAGAAAGAAAACTTGAATAAAACCCAATACCAACTCGTCTAGCTGGCGTGGTATAGTAGGCCCAACATTTCCTTTCTAAGGAGAGGCCCATGTTCAACAGACAGATGAAATACTAAAAGCTGGTGATGATTGTCGATTACTTACTTCAGAAAGGTGTGTAATAACTAGAAATATTAACCTTAGAGGTGACTAGATCTAGTGCACTAAAGCTCGAGTGAGATCTCACTCGAGCTTTAGTGCAAGTATTAACTTAGGTATAGTTCAAAAAGGATGGTTAGGCATCCGGCCGGCCTATTGTATATAATATAATATATATATATATATATATATATATATATATATATATATATATATATATATATATATATATATATATATATATATATATATATATATATATATATATATACACGAGGAGCCCCAGCCGTGACGACCAACGACCAACGAGAAATGGCTTCACACCACTCGCGTATCTCTTCGAACGGGGGCCGACTGCCACTATCCGCCCGAAGCTCAGCCGTCCGCCGATCTACTTCGGCGAGCACTTCCGCCTCCAAATCCCACGGGGAGTTCCGGCCAATGCGCACGCCGCCTCCGTCGAAACAGTGCGGTAACCGCGTATGGCCCTTTTGAAAGACCCTGCCTCAGCTAGTTTAGTATATAAAAAACACATTCGCTCAGACACCAACCAATCAACCTAATATTGTGTCATAATCACAGCAGATTTACTCAATTTTACACTAGGGTACACAAACCTTTTTTTTTAATAATCATGCATTTTAGGTCAATTAGTGTGTTCACATTATAATGTTTTAATACACACACACGAATTCGTTCTGTTTAAGTTATTTTGCGTCACATCGTCATTTGTGTAGGCCGTTCAACGAACAGGTGACAATAAAATGAAGGTAATTTTAAAATTTTGTTGTATTTTTATACATATATACATGCATTATAATATTATTGAAATTGTCGACGAAAACCAATGGAAGAATAGCTTAACACCGGTTTTCTGTGACGCTGTGGTATCACTCCAGTGTAGGCTGGCCCATATGTGGCCCATATAAAACCACTGCATAATAATGTTTCTAGACTTGAAACCAATTAAAACCATCTCAAAAATCCCCATAAAAGAAACACATTCGATTGATAATGTTTATGAAACCATTAAAAACGCCATGATATTATGCTAGCATTCTCATGGGAGGTACAATGGTCGGATGTATTAGGCTTTTTGCCTTAAATAAATCCTTTTTTAGAGAGACAATGGCCCTACTGCCGAAGTTATCAGATGTAATGAACACTACGCCCGATTTATATGGACATACCTTTTATGTCAATAAATACATGTTCGATTAAGAACTTTCATCCGCTAACAATTAAATCCTAATGGAAAGATATTTTTAAACCACTGTGAATCATAGTAATTTATAATTAGTTAGTATATTTGCACTCCTGGTGTACTGTGTACAATAGTTAAAAAATAAAGCATTCAAAAATTATTGTAATAATTGACATCAATATTTATTCTTTAACAGTTGTGTAATACTTTCGTCATTAAGGTCTTTTAACATACAAATGTATTGTACAGATTGTATCGAATATAAATCTAAATATAAATCTCGAAATATGTAATCACGAACCTAGGTAATTATTTAACGGAATCGACACATACTATTTTAATCAATATTAATTTAAAGTTAGCATTCTTACTTGCTACTAAAACTGCAGTAGACAAATATCTACGTAACTATTTTATTTGGAAATATAATAATCGCTCAATAGGATTTAAGCCTGCTAAATTTGGGACTAAATACCTATTTAAATAGTTATAACGCAGCGAATGCTACACCTACTCTATAGCAGATTTCTTTTCGGGTATCAACAAACGTTAAATTAACGCGCGTATCCGTACTATTCTTTCCTTAATTTTCCGTTCACATATAAGCTTATTGCGGACAATGCCACTGTTCAGTTGCACTATGTTACCCGCGGCAACCTCATTGACCCATAAACACATAATAAAATATATATGCATTGAATAAATTAGTTAAGATTTAGATGATATAGCTGTAACACCGTGTTTTGTACTTTGAAAAAAAACACATGAAATGGATTTTTAATATAAAAAAAAATGCGTAGCATTCAATGAGGTCTCAATTTTTGATTTGAAACTTTTTTCTTAACCTGCGTTAAATTGATTCAAATAATGTTGTTAATCAAACTTATAAGGGCATGTGTTTGTACTGGATTTTGTGTATGATGTTAATTAAGTGCTTTGAAAATGAAGTGGTGGACTATAACTTTATTGTTTTCTCAGTTAATGTGTTCTGTGCTCGGATCCAGGGTTATAATCGTGGAAAATGCTCCTAGTACGTATTTTACCTTTCATTCTTTTAAAGACCACCTACAGTTAAAACATTTTTAATAGTTGTATTGTATTACAATAAGGAAGTTAGACGGTTAAGTGAAATTTTGATTTTAGAATTTGAATTTAACGGCAATAAGCTAAATGAAAATACAAAATAAAGAATATGTTTTAAGTTATTGGCAAAGCAGACCTGACGTTATCGATAGTATATTAATCCGGGAATATTTAATACTAGTCTTTGGTATTAAAAGTAATTGACACTTAGAGAACACATATCACACGCACTTAGTCGGCCTTATTGTTGATATAGTGGTTAATGATTCTTACCGCTGAACCAGAGGTCGCAGGTTCGATTCCCATCCAGGACAAATTATGTGTATCATAATCAGCAGCCTATTGCAGTCCACTGCTGAACATAGGCCTCTCCTATTGCACGTCACTTCGATCTTTTTTCGGCTTCTCGCATCCAGCTCCTACCAGCCATTTTGTGTCTATTTGAGTATAAACTATCAATAATATGTATGTATTTAGAAATACTTAAGTATGTACTCGGGTTTGTCCCCTATTACGTACTTGTATGTGAAATTGTAGATAGTGGGCAAAATATAGACTTTTAAAATGCCTCAGATTACCCCTTCGGGGATTGAGGGGCTAGTGTATGTAAGTATGATATTACCATGAAGATAACCACGAACTACGAGAATGTCAATGATTAATACGGGCTACTTTTCTATAAAAAAAAAGTTACATTAAGTGTATCCACATATTGATATCTTCTCTAAATTGGTATTCACGATAGGGCTGCGTCAAGTAATTTGACCAATACCATTCAATATAAATACTTCATTGTCAGGAACACATACTAAGCCGTATGCTTAACAGAATTATATAATGTGTATTAGGAGCTGTATATATTATAGTAAAGAATCGTTTTCATTGAGATTTTTTTTTGACGGTTTTTGGTTGTATTTTGATGAAAACAGTATTATGGTTCCACCGTGATTGTTTGTTTATAGAGGAGGTATAACTTTATTCTTTATCATCACTATCATCAACAGCCTTTAATAACCCTCTGCTGAACATAGGCGTCTCCTTAGAAAGGAGGTTTTAGCCTAATATACAACGCTGGCCAGACATCAGACCGGGTTTGCGTCAAGTTTTCCTTCTCATTGCAGTACTGTTGTAATGCGCAGTTTACTCCTTTAGGCGGCTCTTACGACACCGCTGGGATGAATACGGGTGGTGACAATCCGTATTCTTAATCCGTCACCACACGGACTAGCTCTATACTTGGTTTACTTAATATACCACGGGAGAGCCATGCCGTAGCACAAATGGGCAATCTCGACCGGGATGATATATTTCATTTATAAATGTTTTGTTGCTTTTTACCGATCGATTGAGGTTACAGGAGTCCAAAACCCCCTCCCATTTCTGGTAGCTTCGATTTAATGATGCTTAGGATTTTGTAGATCTTCTAACCAGGCTACGTGATACCATGGGTGAGAACTCAGCTAGTAATACTCGCGATCCACCCGTTCGACCGAAATCCGGTTATCATAGTACAGGTTCGACCTAGTTTGGGATCAGACTGCCGTGTGTGAGATGTGTGAGGTTATTATTTATTATAATAAATTTTTAATGTGAATAAACTGTTGATGTAGTGACAATGGCTTATCAATGGCGATATTAACAACGTTTCCATATCTGAAAAGTAAAATATATAATTTCCTTACAAGTTTAAAATGTACCGTTTATCAAACTATAACAAAGACATCGGCAACATTTGTATCAGTCGCAGTTCAGTGACAATTCATCGGGAGTCCATTGTAGTAGTGTAGTGGAGGCGCCTATTAACTATATGGGGAGTAATCGAGCATCATGGAAACCTATTGCATTTGAAAGATTAGGTAATAGAATTAATAAAATATATATATTATGTTTTCACTTGCAGAGGTGGTAAAAGCTTCTACAGGATTTCAAAAATGTAAGGGGAGGAAATAAAAAAAAATATCGCGATTTCGAAATACCCGAGCGTGTTTTATAGCGTATTTTATACAGACGGTTCAGCTTGATGTACCTACCATACTAGCCTAAAATCTGATCATAATTATGCGGGGTATTTTAAATCTGACGGTTAGAAATATTTTGATTTTTTACAAAATGTGACAAATAAAGGCACGAAAAATTATGTAAAAATTATGTTTACTTCTTGCAAATCGTCTGATTTTTTAAATACACACTAATGTGTATGTAATTGACTCGACTTACCTTAATCTTACGCGCTCGAGTATTTTGGGCCATCGATTTTTTTTTAACTAATCCGATGGTCTGCCCTTGAGGCTCACCCTTATATGTAGGGCTCATGTTTGGTGGAGGTACTCAAGTTAGTGTAAGGTATTCCTTCTTATGTTAATGGTCTACGCTCGAGTCAATCCTGAAAGCCCTTCTTAGGCTCCCTTGCTATTGCTCTTATATAGTTGACTTACAGTCTATCGATACAATATTAAAATAGCAGTATTGAGGCCCAGATCGAAACCTCAAGCAATTCAATATATAATATACCTATCTACCTCTTTTATTTTACTTATTAATTCAGTTACCCATTAAAGCGTGTTGTTACTCGAATGCACCAGAAGGAGTTAGAGTTATGTTTTCCATGTTTTTTTGTATGTATCTACATATTTCTGTGACGAGATTTCTTGAATGATTTTGGCTTAAAAGAAGTCTTTAGAATCATATTTATAATGAGAGTGACACTAGTGTATATAACTTTGATATATTAAGTGGAATTGAAAGGAGACACGCCTAAAAAAGAAACAAAACATTTATCGTGAATAAGCAATCGTTTTAACTAGAAAAAAAGCAACTGCAGATTCAAAAATACTTAATTAAAAGTTTTGAAATTTCAAGTATATAATTATCACGAAGACGGTATTTTATGTTTTTTTTGGAATAAAATTATTGTTTATGTAAAAGATTTAATTAATACTTTATACAATAATAGGATATGAATGTTACATACATTGTTATATAAGACATCCACGTCATTAGATGTCCTCTGACTAGGTCACTGTTATTTTAATCTAAGTTAACTCATCTTAGTCAAGGTTACAATTAATCTTTTGTACACTTTTTGTTGTTACATCATTTCGGGTTTTTACTCCCAAGGCTTACTGAGGTGCTAATGGTTCAGTTCCTCTACATAAGTTTGTCGTGTTATTTGTTTTGTATGAAATTTGGCACCAAATTCAACCAGGAACTTTTAACGCCCACGTTATAAGAGCCAGCTCGCTTGGATTGTATCTGGCTTGTATCACACAAGCGTGGTACGGCTTTACAGTAAAACACTTCTTTAGTAATTATTTTGGTGCTTTTCACCGTGAGAGTAAGAAAACCAGAGCCTCTTCATCACCCCCCGCCCCCCTCTAGTTCTGGTGGGGAGAACTCCAAGGTTGGGAACGCAATTGTGACTCTTAGTTGTAGGTATCCATTGACAAGTGTGAAGATTGGAATCGATGTACTTTAAACTTATTCATTTAAGAATGAGTTTCCTTTTCGGTCCTTTCATTCATCTCTTCATCTATTAGGAGATGGTCTAGTTCAACTTACTTTTCAATAATACAAAATTTTATTGTTGTACGACAGCTGTATTGGGAATTTGGGATGAGCAATATTATTTACTCATACCCATACAGTAATGGGTACTGTCTATCAGTCTGTCTTGTGCTTGTTTATGAATGATCTCTCTCTACAACGTCTTTTTAGGGTTCCGCACCTCAAAAGGTAAAAAAGGAACCCTCATAAGATCACATTCTTGTCCGTCTGTCCGTGTGTCACCACCGATTTTCTCAGGAACGGGAAGACCTAGCAAGTTGAAAATTTATACCAGATACTGAGGTCTATGGTCCCTATTATTTGTATAAAAATCAAGGTCCTGAGTCAACACGATAAAAAGATATGGGTAAATTTCGATTTTCGTGAAAACTTGTAAGTACCAAAATTTACCTTAATTTTTTCAGAATGTTATCTTTACTTGTGCTGTAAGACCTTGCTTTTAACCCTCAGAGCACGAGTTCAACTCGTACCTGACCGGTTTTTTTAATTTAAATTAAATGATTCTTTAAAAATTAGTTAATGTTTGACATTAAACAAGACTAAGATCCGTGGACGAGGAATCATATTACTCAATTGTGTATCATGCGTATATTCCCTAAAAACAACTCGCAAACAATATAATTCCTAAATCACTTTTATATGGTCAAACTATAGCGCGATTCACAAACACTAACAACGCCATCTATTAACTAAAAAAGGTATAACTTAAATAAACTTATGCTTAAATAGCCAGGAATACTTTTGTAGCGCTCATCTTGCTTTCTTTAAATAACACTGGTTGAAGTAGGAGATTTTAATTGACTGACACAAATTTCAAGCATTTTCAGATTTAGTAAGGTGCAGCATTATTAGATATTAGATTAGATTACTTATTGGGAGAGTCAGCACATCATGAGCTGGCTCAGCTGGACTGGCATTCGATTTTTTTCTCTGAGTGAGTGAAAATACTGGCCCAATAACCTATCTCCATAATTTTTAACGAAATTATTTATAACTAGCTGTACCTTGCCGTGTAGTGATGGATTAAGAATACAAGTTATCACCACCCTCATTCATCCGTCATGGGTGTCGTAAGAGCCAACTAAGGGAGACAACAGACAGAAGCATGACAACAGCACTGCAAAGAGAAGGAAAACTTGACACAAACACTATACCAACACTCCTGGCCAGCGTAAGCCAAAACCTCCTTTCTAAGGAGAGGCCTATATCCAGCAGTGGACAAATAAAGGCTGTTGATGTGATGATGTGATGATGTCCCTTGCTACGCTTCGCTGTAGTACATTGTACTTGTTTTAATGTAAAATGAGGTACAACAATAGCGTACACAAATCAACTCAACATTTATATATAAAAATATATATATATATATAGGTCAAATTATATTTAAAGTAGACTAAATATTACCGGTATAGTTGTTGTTAATCCCAATTTGCGTTGTATTAGTTCGAACCGTGGAATATCTGAAAAGTCTATTGTTGTCTCAGTGTTGCGTCTCATAAGTTTGAGTTTGATTTCAGGTTCGACCACGAGTTATAGTGGTTTAGCTTTTTTTAGAAAATTTTGTTTTAAATTTAGTAGCACGGAATATTTTAATGAAGATGAATGAGTCATGCGGTTCCTCTAGCCGCATTCTGTAGAAGTTAAAAAATATAGCTTACAGAGAGTTTGTGGACAATCCACTAACGTCTATGCCTGACTAAGTCGGTTTATGTACTAAAATGAATATTAAATTTTAATACTCACTAAAATTATAAATTCGAATGTAAAATATGTGAATAGTGTTAGTTTATTTGGTACTCATCTATGTCTTAACTAATTAAATCATAATTAAATTTTGGTCTGATGTTAGATCTAATGATGTTAGAATTTTTGTGCTTGTGTTCGTTTTAACACAAATAAATTTACACACACATTTGACTTTACATAGGTACCTTTTTAGGGTTGTGGAAATTTTTTATTTTTATTCAGAGAAAAGAGCAGTTCCCTAAACATACATCTAATGAAAGAAAAAAAAAAAATGAATCGCTTGTTCTGGGTGTAATTTGTCTATAATTTGTACGTATTTAGGAATATAAATGAATGTTAATCAGCAGTCTAGTTACAGCTCAGGTTAGTTTGGAATGAGACTGCCATTTGTGAGATCCGGTTAAGTTATTATTATAGTTATTTGCATTAAATGTCGTATTATTAAATAGGTAAATTTATCAGTAGTCTGGTTACTATAATATAAGCTCTACCTAGTTCATTCAACATGAGAGTCAAAACTAGTAATGATCATGATGATAGGCTAGAGCCCTAAACCCTAACTAGGTAGACCTAGTTAGGGTTTAGGAGTTAAGTTTTATTATTATAATTGGTTGTCCACAGCCTGCTTCCGTCGCGTGCTCGCAGGTAAGCGAGCACTTCGGAGCCACGTCCGAAGAGTGGTACCGTGCGAGAGGCTGGAAGACTGTCGAAGAGAATGTGCTACAGAGAAGAGATTCCCATGCGAAAGCTTTAATTATAGGTAAGTTCTATATCATAATTTAGTTGTAAAAACCGTACTAGGTTTTTTCTGAAGAGGAAAACCGACTTTGTATGAACCTTTTAATATCTCAGTCCATGTGGTGACGGATTAAGAATACGGAATGACTCCGTCCATATCCATCCCGTGGGTGTCGTAAGTGCCGTCTAAGAGAGCAAACTACTAAGAACAACAGCACTGCAAAGAGAAGGAAAACTTGAAACAAACGCTATACCGACTCTTTTGACAAGCGTGGTATAGTACGCTAAAACATGCGTTCTAAGGAGAGGCATATGTCCAACAGTGGACTATTAAAGGCTGTTGATGATGATGAAGATGATCTAAATTATAATTAACGCCTGTATACTACGGTTTTTTCTAAGGAGGAAAACAAGGTTACTGTTAGATGGTAAACAGTCATTGAGCTCATTCTGTAAAAAGATATATGCCTGTCGAAGTCCAATAGAAAAAATAAATAAATAAAACGTATCTATTTCAGAGTCACTACTTTTTTTTTTAGATTATTATCTTTACAACCTTATCAATGTGCCCTTCAGTTTTGTTTTGAGTGTCCCGAGTTGTCAAATTTTTGACAACTAGGGACACTTGTCTGTTACTGTGTGTGACTTTTTTATTTTACTCTGTGGTTTGCACGGGAAAAGATTGGAAAAGATATGGAGGGTAGAGGCAAGGAGAACCATCTCATATGGGGGCAAAGTTTAAAAAGCTGTATACTGAAAATGGAGGTCGCTGGCGAAAACTAGAATATGAACACAGCTGTTGTACACGGAGTGAAGTGTGCTGAGTTAAAATATTATAATACTTTCATTGTCTGAAAGTTATTACATTGCCATTGGCGCTTTCTTTAAAAAGTTATACTTATGCTGCTGTAGCGCCCACAATTTAATACATTTTGACGGAAACTTTTCATTCAAAGTTATGGTTCTGCTTGCCTCTACCCTTCATAGGAAGGGAAATGTGTTGTTTTTACTATTTTCTAGTATTTTTTTACGTTTTTTCTCTTCATAAGAACCTTCGTAGTGCCTTATGATAAATATGAAAAAAGAATTACCGAATTGATCGAGCCGTTCTCGAGTTTTGCTCTTAGCAACACATTTATTTTTATTTGTATAGATAAATAATGGAACGGCAGCTTTAATATTTATAACTCCATCTTTCACAATTAGTATAGTTATAGCTTCCGTTTGTCAACAATAGATGGCGTTAATAGCAACATAACAATATCGACGCCATTATCACACCTCGTTACCAACACAAATTAACAATTACCTTTTCAAATATGCCACCTGTTTGTGAACACAGATTGGAGATACTAACGTAAATATGAACATAAACGTCTATTGCATTCTCACGAAGTGTTCGCACAATTGTATAAGTTTCCTGGTATACGACCTTATTAATAATTGTTACAACATTTTGGTATTTCGCTTTTGTTAACCTTAGTATGTGATAAGGCTGATGACAAATCGTGTGGAAGCAGCCTTCACCAACCATGAGCATAGGTATCGTTTTATTGTTTTCATGAAGCATTTGTCAAACAAGCCAAGTCTCGTTTGAAAGAAGTACCTTCTTGTCACTGAATAATTAACTTTAAAAAAAGTATCAATAACTTCAACGCATCTACGTTTTGATTAAAATTTGATAAACTACACGGTATAGCCTCCCAAACAAAAGAAAAGAAACGGTATGAGGAGTCTAGACCCCCGGTCAGAACGAAGTTCCGTTCGCTTTTTAGTAGACGTTTGCTATCCAAAGTGTCCCAACAACAGGGAAGTGTCGGAAAAAAGTCTTGTTACACATTTTTCGATCTCGTTTCCTTACGCTCAGAGCGTATAACGTAACTGCCATTAAAGGTATTTTCATAGTAAAATAGTAAATTAAGTGTAGTAAGTAATAGTATAGTAAGACTAGCAGATTAAAGACTTAATTTTCGGTTACAATACGGTATAATCACATTACAGTCAACGTGTGGTGACGGATTAAGAATACAGAGTGTCACCACCCCTAATCATCCCGTGGGTGTCGTAAGAGGCGACTAAGGAAGCAAACTACGCAGGACAACAGCACTGCAGAGAGAAGGAAAACTTGACACAAACCCTATACCAACCCGTCTGGCCAGCGTGGTATAGTAGGCCAAAACCTCCTTCCTAAGGAGAGGCCTATGTCCAGCAGTGGACTAGTAAAGGCTGTTGATGTGATGTGACAGTCAACGTTGGATGTTTAATACTTTACTACGAAAATACATTTTATGACAGTTGTGAGATCGAAAATTGATCGGAACTGAATTGAGACCGAACTTTTATTACGAGAATTATGCTTCTGATTATAAATGACGGAGTTCTGACGTCACAATTTTTTTTTTATGGTATGGGACCCACGAGGAGACAGATCACCTAATGCTAAGTGGTGTGGACACACCTGAAACTCAAGAGTCACAATTTAATGTGTTGCCGCCCTTTTAATCCCGCCTCCCCAAAAGCAGAGGGAAAGCGAGATTATGGGCTCCGGTAACCTCTTTTACTGGGTAACAATCCACGAAAGAACTGCTTCACACCGGTTTTTGGAACGAAGTTTATGTATTTATGTTTATTACACGCTCTGAGCGGAAGGGGGCGAGACCGAAAAATGTGTAAAAAGACTTTTTTCCGACACTTCAGTTGGCATTTATATTTATTAATACATTATTGTTAAGAGTCGTACTCGTGATCAAGTGACCGCAGGTTCGAATCCCTTCCAGTAGGTACTGTACCGACTCAAACCCATACCTTACACAAGAATTTAGCTTATTTGCGAGGCTAACAAGAACAACATGCTAACATAGAAAAGATAATAATGCATTCTTAAACCTATTTAATTTGTATTAATCATAAATATCCTTTGCAACTGGTAAAGCCGGTCAGGTACCTAGTTTTACAGTATTGTTAAGTCCTATCGTATTACCGAAGCCCTTCTCTCTACGCTCCATGAGCATCTAGGTCTATACAGGGCTGGCTCTATTTGGCCTTATTATAAATTCTTCACATCTCATCACATCAACAGCCTTTAATAGTCCACTGCTGTCCACTTAAATATAATACTCGTATAACAGAATGCCGGTAGGTTACTATCTCCTTGACATGATTTTTCTGATTGGAAAGTCATGTAAGATCTTCTCCTGAGTAATAATTATCTATACAAATAAATAAAATTGAAGTGTCTGTTTGTAATGACAAAATAATAGGGTTTTTCCACACGGTTTTTTGCACGACACCTATGGACCGATTTTGATAATATTTTACTACCAGGTAGCTGCGTAGCGGTATATAAGGAGTAACTTAGGGTATTTTTTTTTAGAAAAACCTTATAAAATTTTGCATCAAACCCGCTAAAGCAGCGCTTAAAACATGTTATAACAGTTTTTTATGGTATAGGGTTGTAAACGAGCAGACGGGTCATCAGATGGTAAGTACCTACTGGTAAGTGGATTGTAACTAAAGCTCAGACGATAGGTATTTTGTATGACCAGATTGGCACTGACCGTGGCCATGGGGTAACTGGATCAGAGGTACACGCGGTACACAAATGCGTTAATTCGTTTAACGCGATGCAAACAAAGAAGGAAAACTTGACATAAACCCTATACTAACCCGTCTGGCCTGCGTGGAATAGCAGGCTGATCTCTCCTTTTTAAGGAAAGGGCTATGTCCAGCAGTGGACTACGAAATGCTGTTGATGATGGAGAATCAATAGTTACTCCGTAGTTCGGGCATAACTTCATTAGATGACACTTCGTTATATGTGGAAGCTGTCACATCTGCATTGCTGTGCAGATTACCTAATGTAGCTAGATTATTGTGTAAGGTGAAGGTTTTGACCTTTTTGGACCTATAAAATCCCGCAAAATGCTTTGGGCTCTTGCAAATAAAACAATTTTGAATTCTTTGGGTGGAAGATTAAGCGTTTT
The DNA here is from genome assembly GCA_902825455.1 of Arctia plantaginis. Taxonomy (NCBI): domain Eukaryota; kingdom Metazoa; phylum Arthropoda; class Insecta; order Lepidoptera; family Erebidae; genus Arctia; species Arctia plantaginis. The sequence goes on along the minus strand of CADEBD010001048.1, from coordinate 1,015,609 downwards.
AGCCCACACTATGCGTTAACCATAGTACGCTTTACCATTTACGAGTCTTTGATAAAGATTTGTCTACAGTATACCGGTGGTAGCCCATAATCCATGACGTTTAACCTCGACTCAGTTATCTGATCGGTATTGTGTTGAGATCACCTTGTGTCCGTTGATATCAGCCGTTTATTTTTTACAAATCGTGTCTCATAATGTTTTTGTTTAAATAAGTGTTAACTTTTGTCACCATAGTTTGTACCTCATATTAATCTAAGTTGGTTATTTGTCACGAATTTTTCTCATCAAGTTTGGGTTCGGGTTCATAATATATTGTCTTTTCACTGAGTCACATATAGGTGTACTTGCATATCAGACATGGATACATGTTTCCGTAGGGGTAAACAGAAGCGTATTAAATATTGTCATTTTGCCCCAAGTCTGTGCCTGTCCTACAGCTGATGCCTGAAGTGTATTTAAAAGATAGTTAGGAGGTAAGGCAGTAGACGGATCAGGTTATGTTATATAAACTTTAGTACGAGCTTGACAGGGTCGAATTTGTGTAATTTTTATTGGCTATGCTGGAAAATCTAAACTGCTTTCCCAGCCGATTCTGACAAATTGAATTAAGTGCGCCATTAGCTAATCATCATCATTATCATCGAATACCTTTAGTAGACATAGACCTGTCCTTAGAAAGGAGGTTTTGGCCTGCCACGCTTTCCAGACGGGTGGGCATAGATTTTGTTTCAAGTTTGCCTTTCTCTTTGAAGTGCTGATGTCATGCGTAGTTTGCTTTCTCAGTCAGCTCTTACGACACTCACGGGATGAATATGGGTGATGACACTCCGTATTCTTAATTCGTCCCCACTCGGCAGGTAATTAAGCTTTGATATTTTATTGCGAACATAGATGCAACGTCACTTTTTGGCAAATGTTTATACGGATATACGGTATTTTGTTTTTTAAGACTAACAGCATCAAAAACAAATTCTATGCCATTCTCTGATATCAATAATATTATGGACGGGCGTGCTGGTCTAGTGGTTAGTGACCCTGACAGCTAGGCTGGAGTTCGTGGGTTTGACCCAGGACAAATATTGTGTGATGAGCACGATCATTCGTTCTGTGTCTGGGTGTACTTTATCTATAATATGTGTGTATTTAGAAATATGTTGTTGTTTTTAAAGGAAGTAAATAAATAAATAAATGTACATCAGTGGGCTGGTTACCACAGTACCGGCTCTGCTTAGTTCAGGATCAACATCACAAGTACAATTATTATTCATAATTATTAACGATAAAGATCAAACCAACGATATTTTGTCTGTTACACATATTTTTATGAGAAGTACCTCAGATTTAAGATCCAGACTTTGACATTGAATCCTAATATTACACAATACCATTTGAGAATAAATGCTTCTCCATACATATACCATGATTAACTACAATAATTAGCATAAAAGATGATGTGAACGGACACAACACTCGCTCGTATTTGACATAAGTGGGACGAACGCAAGGTTACTACGTACTAAGCCATTGTGTTGTTGCGAATGTGATGAATGAAGACGCGTGGAATGTAGAGCGGAGGTTGATTTTACATCCATAAATGAATTCTTATGTCTCCAAAAAGGTACACAAAAAGTTACTTTTCATCATCATTAGCTTTTGTTGTTTTCTTAATTTTGTTTAGGGTCAGTGAAACATTGCAAAGGGTTTCATTTGCCTGGTTTCATTTATGGGATGTACTAGTCTTCAAATGGGATAAAGGGAAGAAAATAAAAGACAGATAAGGCGAGAAATAGGGTAAAGGATACCAAGGAGGACAAGTATCGGATGGGGAAAGATGACTGCGACTGCAGTAGCTCAAAGAGTCTGAAAGTATGAACCCGTATGGCTCTTAATCTGTTCATAGATTGAAGACACCATTAAGACAGGACAACATACTATAGTACTTTGAAATTTCTAGATTACATTCTAATGGGATTATTCGGATTATCCTGTGGACTAAATGTGTGACTTTTGATAAATGATGAAAATAAATATAATACCTTTTCAGATTAGACCGCAGTTTCCGTGGTAGAGGCCTTTGTGAGCTGATGACAAAACCGATTGAAGCGTTTGACCTGCTTCGTGACTTCGTCGAAGACAAAGAGTTTGATTTCTTTGAGCTTGACCGTAACAGCTTGGAACCAAATTGTCCAGAAACTCTAAGAGGACCGGGGATCTTGCATTCTGGTTTCCTTTCTTCTAAGAGCAATCAAGTTTCAGGTTGGACAGATAAAAATGATTGGTTTGATGGGAGACATAGAGACAGAAACACTGTTGACAGGAGAGGTGGTTATGGAAACAGAAATCATGACAGGATCTACATCCCTTATCAAATAAATCAAGGTATGTTTCTTGTAAAATTATTTCGCTTGAAATTCATATTTACAGCTTGGTGAAAAACTGTTTCGCGATGTCTCTATAACTGTAGCTGCAGTAGTAGATCACGAAAGTCAAGTCTGGCTGTAATCAAAATGGTTATGTTTTATCTATACAATATTAAGTAGAACCAAATGTAACGCCGGTTGAAGGTAATACAAAAAAAAATCGTGTATATGCTGTAAACCTTCTGGAAGAAGTCGATATGCCTATAAACAGCTAAAATCCATTTTACTTACTACTAATTTTTTATTACACTAATAATTGTTATTAGATTTTGATTATGTGTTTCAATCAGAATATTTCTTTATATACATAAATCTACTTAGTCACAGAGAAAGGGCACCACTTCGCCATGCTGTGTAACTATGGTGTATATTTTAGAACATTGGTTCTTAAATTGCACTTCGATAAAAGTAAGGAATGCCCTAACTCTCAATGTGTTTCCTCCTAAATTGTTCAATATCTTTTTATTAGGTTTAGGCCGAAGTGACGAAGATGAAGCCTGGGGTCAATATGGCGGAGGCTATGGAGGAACAGATAGATACTACAAAGACAGAAACGATTATCACAAATCTGTTTCACATTGGAGACTGGCCAGTGATATTGATATACCTTACCATGGAGTCAAACATTATTCTAATAACCACTTCGATTATAATACTCTTGGAAAGAATGGTGGAGATGGATCATGGAAATATGGTCATGGGTCCTGGAAAAGAGGCCGTTGGAATAGTTCTGGGAATAATAATGGACTGCAGTATGAAGAGTCAAATTTTTATAAACCGAAGTCCCATTTTCATGGGGTTAATGAACATGGGCATGACCCGATAGAACGGAGTGACGATGGGTTTACTAAAGGTGAGCTATAGTTTTAGTTCTGACTTACAGTTAAAAGCTAATATAAACTTACATAATTATGTAGACAATATAATAGATAAACTATATGACTCGTAAGGTGAGTTACTGAGATCACAGCACACAAGAATGATGATTTTTCTGGAAAAAAACAGAAAAACGTACATCCATAGATTTATTTATTTTATAAATTGGTCGTAGTAATTAGAATTTTATGGTTAAAATGGATACGTGCTAGAAGAGTTAATTTCAGAACTTTAGTTTAAGCCAAGGATAGTGCGTCACTCAACTAATATTTTTTGTAATAAAATGAATGTAATAAAATAGTAAAATTAGAAACCTTAAATTTGTGTTTATTGTCACTTTCAGACTGCTCCTCCCGCCGTAGACCAGGGATGTCTCTAGGATCTGGTGCTATCAGACGATCACTCCTATCCCATAACGTTGTGGAATGTGAGGCCGCTTGCTTTGGTGAAAGGGAATTTAAATGCGTGTCTTACAGCTTCAGGTAATCTACTTAAATTATTTTCTATTTGCATGAGATGGTCCTGAACAAAGCCCTATTACGCGATTCAAGATTAGTGGACTATCTATCAGCTAGATGGTGGTGAAGTATTTTTACAGTGTGAACGTACACGGCGTATTGTTCTATTTTTGATAACTAGGTGCCTTTGGCAGGATTATCTTTGGCCTGAGTTTGCCGAAGCTCACGAACACTTCTTTCTTAGGTTGTAGCATATGTGATGGACCATTGGTTGCTTTTAGTGGGCTAATTTCCGACATACCTTTTCACCGTAACCATCGAAGGGATAATGATCTGTAGGTCAGGGTCAAAAACGAAGATTGATGACACATAATCGGGCACTACTAGAGAATAACACTACAGGGTTACACCGCGACCTCAAGACTTAAAATAAAGATTCATTGTTTATAATTTTATTGTAATTATTACTGTGTTACTAATTGGGTAATTTACCTACAATCTAAGGACTTTAGAGGTTAGGATTTACTTATCATACAATCAGCAATTAATCAAGGGGAAGTCTAGGTATCTTAAACTGCACCTCAAAGGTTTTGTGTTATTATCAGACTTAATTCAGAGACGATATACCCAACTACATATTATATACAATCTAATCGTGGGAGAACCATGCTTCGAAACACGGGGCGGCTCGACCAGAGTGATACAACGGGCTCATGGAAAACTTCGTTGCTATTCACCAAGTGGGTGAGATTACCAGAGGATCAACCCCCCTTGATCAACCTTGACTTACCCTTCACAAAATTCGGGTTCTCCCAAAGGCAGCAACGCACTTGTATCTCCTTGGTTGCAGGTGTACTTAGGTGGAGTTAGTCATTTACCATCAGCTGACCCGTCAGCTCGTTTGCGCTCTATACATTAAAATAAATTTGTGTTTATATTACAGGTATTCAAGTGCCCATGGCGCTGACAATTGCTTTTTATCCGAACGCCCATATCGAGGTCTAGAGCTTGCTGCAGATAGCAGTTCTGATGTTTATGCGATGCCACAAGATCAGGGCTGTGTCACAATCAATTATAAGCCTTGGGTTGAGAGTGGTATGTTTCAAACTCTTTCTCTTCTATCCATTTGAAGTTTTTAACTTTGTTTATTTAATTTATTCTCAAAAAACAAAAAAGAACCTTATTTTACCACAAAAAGTTATGAGAACTCCATTTAAAAAGGTGCACTGATTTCAATGAGGAAAAAAAAGTGAGCCTCCTGCTTTATAGAAGTCGGATTTTACAGTGTACAAGAGAATTACTTCCATAAGAATTGTGTTATTTGTTAAGAAGTTATTTTTTACTCATATCTCCTACCTTCTTTTCTCAGTTCACGAGTTTCGTCTTGCCTAGTTTTTCCTGTCTTATCTCTTTGTTTCTCGTCCTAGAATGCTTCTGGCACGTCAGATCTGGTTATGCAGTAAGCGACACGGCAATAAGAGCAGCATTAACTGTTGGTGGACTTGGAGCTTGTGAAGCTGAGTGTATCAGAGCCCACAGTTTCTTCTGTAGAGGGTTTAGCTTCAGGTAAGTTTGAATATATACATACTTCTATATCTTTTTTTTCTTTTCATACAAGCTAGCTATATTGGAAGCGTGAATGATTAATTGATTGATATTTTTAAGTTCGTAGTTCGACCCTCATTAGCTTCTGAATTAAATTATATGGCCAATTAGATATTGTAGTTTTCTGGTAGGAAATTTTGCATAGAGTCTGGCAACCATACGTAGAATTATTGCAAATACTCTTGTTTTTTCACCGCAGATGTAGCTAACACTTCTAATCGTGTAACGTGTAATGTATCTAATCTCCTTTGCGTGAGACAATAAAAAAAGTTTCAAAATAACTAAATAAAATTTGAAGAGAATTCTGAAATATAAACACCTACTTTGTCAATATTGTCAAAAATTCTTTGTAAAAAATCCCTTTTAACCAAACTCACCGATTTATATTTTTTGCAGGTACGATTCAGTAACTATAGGTGATGATACAGAGAATTGTATTCTCACTTCTTCCCCACCGACGTCTTTGGACAACGGACATGGTCTTCGTCCCAGTACTGGACATGAGTTGTATGCCCGTGGGAATTATGGAAGAGGTTGTGAGCCAGCGCTATATGATGATGCACAAAATCGGGATGAAGGTATGTATCTCAATCTATGTAAATAAAAATGAGTCTCCAAATGTGTTGCTAAGCGCAAAACGAATTACTTTTTTCATATTTTCGTTAAGGCACAAGCTATGTTCTTACGGAAAGAAAAAACTTAACAATTGCGATGAAATAGTAAGAACAACACTTCTGTCCCTAGCTGTCATTCCGCATAAATCAAAACAAAATAAGGACGTGTAGGATTATCTTTGGTATGCTTTCAAGTTGATTAGGCTGTGTGGATATTAATCTAAGCCTAAGCCCAAAATGATAAAACAAAGCTAGTTGTATTTAACAAACCAATTTTGATGTTTCATGGCTGACAATGCATGAACAAATTAGTTTGATCAAACCATGCAGTCAGCCATAAAGACTGTAGCAATATCGTTTGTGGCATTGAACACTGAAAACCTAGCGTAAAACCATCCAGGGTAAAACTGGTCAAAATACATCCAAGTCGATTTAGTACTGATCCTGTATCCCACAATGAAACTATAATTCAACATCAACACTAAACGTTGGCCGCCAAACGTGAAGTCCATCAGATCATTACTTCTTATTCTCTGTAATCCCATTCTTAATTATTTTATTCTTTCAAGTTTTCTTTTCGTTCCTAATAATTGCAAATTTTGTTTTTAAAGTCAAATGATCTTTCGAAAGAAAATGCGAAATCAATGGATTTCAGGAGACCGAGACCAAACTCTGACGAACTTTTGCTGCCATGTAAGAGCGGCAACAATTCTGTATTCTAAAGATAGACTCGAAATTCCGCTTTGATTATTTCCCTGCAGAATTCACGGAGCTTGAGGTTTTTGGTCCTGTAATTATGGTTTATTTGGTTACAGAATGCTACCTTCAGTATGAAAAAGCCGCAAAGCTGACGGGATCCGCCATACGCGGTCAAGCTCGAGTCAAAGACGAGCAATCATGTGGGCATGCGTGTAACGATGCGCCATTTACTTGTTTGAGCTTTTCCTTCAAGTAAGTAGACCAGTTTCATACCAAACCGTGTCTAGCTTTAAGAGATGAAGTGAGAACGACAAGTAAATAGCAACTCTAACTACAAAGTAATAAAGTTAAAAACCACTTAGTTAAAGTAACAATGAAGTACTTAATGACTTCTCCAAAACTTGTAAAATGTGCAAAACTTTACTCTTGATTCAGCTTGTGCTTGAAGGTTAAAGTAGCTATCACTTGTAAATTTTAAATGTCCAGGACTTAAAAGAACCATGTGATTAGCCTGATTATAAGCAGTAAATAGAGTAAATGCTTGAAATAATAATCCTCTTCCAAGGTACATACGAGTACTTAACTACATGCCGTATAGAATATAGTATAGTGTTTTTAAATGTTTAAAAGGTCTCTAGGTCTTGCTGGATAAGTCGGCCCTGAGCAAAGAACCACTTGCCTTCAGGTAGACCGTGTGCTTGTTGACCTCCCTGTTGTGGAAACCTTGTGGACCTTCCTGTGAGGGAAAAACAACCTTCTTAACTCTATAATGATTATAATTGCCAGCCCACAAAATCTACATAGTGTTTAAAGCTTTGGTTATGTGAAATAAAAATCATGTTATACATTATGTCAAAGTATGTTATGTTTTCTTTCAGTAACAATGCACCCCCAAATACAGACAACTGTTTACTATCCGAAATACGTCTGTTTGACCTTCAACGAGGAGTGGACTACGTCCACTCAGCCGACGACTGGCTGTTTGCCTTCGATCTGTTCAATGGACAATGCTGGAGGAAGATTCATTCACACCACTTCGAGTAAGTCTCTGCAGATTATTTACTATATGGTACTAAATCGACGTACTATGGTACTAAATCGATGACTATTTTGGAGACGATATTTACTTTTATTTAAACTGTCTTTTAAAGTGATGTGAAGGAAAGTTCACATAAAGCATTTTAGGGTTTTGAGAATATACTCAGAATGGACGATCAAAAAGTTTTAGGGCAAATAGATTCGGCGTGGGTTGAGCAGAGGCGAGACCTCGTGGACGGAGGTCGCAGAACGACCTCCGTCCTCCATAAGCGCAGGCCTGGGTGTGACAGGTGAGGCCATCTGTCACCCTAGCAGAAGCAGGCCGGGGTGGCGGCGAGCGCGAAGCGCGCTCGCTTCCAGGGAGCAGAGGGAACATGGGATTCCCACAAGGGGGGGTCGTCTACCTGTTGTTGTAGATGGGCCGAGGTATGTCGGGGCACCAGGGACTTCCTTTCTAGGGTATACCTGGTTCCCCGGCTATTAGTACCCGAGGCGGCGTGCGGTTTTAGTCGGTTCGAGTCCGACATGCCACCGATAGGTGGTATCCGAGGGGATTTCCGCACGGAAAGAAAAAGGCCAAATAGATTCAGAAATTTGCTGCTGTTATAATATAATTACTTAGTGAAGTATAGGAGATCGTCTTCAGCAAAGACCTTTACTTCAACTATTCAACTTCACCGTTCCCTAAAACAGCATTTTCTGAAATAACCATTTAATAATAGTAACAATACTTTATTTCAGACTTTTTACATGTTTTGCACGTTTATTTTTCAATTAATTAATAATTTATACTAGGCAATTTTAGGAAAAGGAAAAAAGAAATTAATATATGTTAAATAAAAATCACAACAAAAAAAAATACAAAAGCAGTTACTATTCAAAATGTAATGCTTAATGTTTTATCTACTATTGACGGTAGTGAGCTATGAATATGATATTTTTTCCAGCGAACCTTCACCAGAAATACCTCGCCCGCTATCACTACCTCCAGTCAAAGATCCATATTCGATATCAGTACCACCATCTGGACCTCCTGGAATAACTGGACCTTCCGGTCCTTCTGGACCTGGATATCCACCAGATCATGGTGAGTAGTTTTTAATACGAGCCTCAACGGCTGACTGTTCTTCATTCGGCTAAGCTTGTTCTTCAATCAGAAAATAATAGATAAGATTATATAATTATATATATAGATAAATAGATTAAGAAAGATGATCTACTTATATTTAGAGGCAGTTTTGATACAACTAGGAGTTCATAGCCAATTTGTACTAGCAACCCGATAATTATAGAACAGGACTCATAAAGTGATCGTGATAAATTATAGTTACATTATACTATATTGCACAATGTGTACTGCCAATTTATTCCAAATACCAAAGTTTCTTTTCTTATGAAAAAATATGTTTCTTTCAGAGCCACCTTTTATTCCATCAGGCCCACCAAGTGGTCCAGGGTACAAACCTAGCCCACCTAGATACCCACCCCACCCGAACCTTGATTATCCAGAACATTCTGTGCCTGGTAAGCCTCATTATCCTCCTGGACCCAGTCAGAAACCAGAATATTCAGCACCTCCTGGTCCAGTACTAAAGCCTGGATATCCTGGACCAAGCTTCAAACCAGGATATTCTGGACCTTCCGGCGATGATTTTAAGCCTGGCTACCCTGAACTAAGTTTTAAACCTGGATATCCCGCTCCACCTGCTCTTGATTTTAGACCTCAAACTAACTTTAGACCAGGCTATGATGATCTGTCTGGACCTGAATATCCCGGTCCACCTAGGCCTGATTTTAAACCTACTTTCATTGATCCTTCTGGACCTGGCTATAAACCAGGTCCTAATTTTAAACCTGGATATCCTTCCGACGCTGCATCTAATTTGAAACCTGGATATCCTCCCGACTCTGCATCTAATTTGAAACCTGGATATCCACACATTGATAACTTTAAACCTGCCTATCCACCTCCTGCACAACTTGATTACCCTACAGGGCCTCCTAGTCCAAACTACAGACCTGGGTACCTACCAGATCCTGATATTAGACCTGTTTTACGACCATCTGGACCGCAAAAGCCAGCATTCAGACCAATTGATCGAGATTTTATACCAGGAAAACCAGGTTACTTACCAGAAAAGCCAGGCTATTTGCCGGACCGTAGACCAGAATATGTTGGACCAAATAGACCATTATCGGATATACCCAAACCTAGTAGACCAGTTGGAAGACCTGGTTTTCCAGATAGAGACATTGAGGAACCAAGTAAGTGGTTACAAATCAATATAATGTTAATTTTCGATTACTTACAATGATTACACAAATAAACAATGAAATTATGTTATTATTATATGATTTTTTACAGGTTATTAATAAATTGTTTTATTTACAGCCTTATTTGCGTATGTTATTTTGGTAGTAGGTTCTATGTACACCATTAACATCACAAATCATGAACCCATCTTCGTTAAGCTTAAAACACATTTAGATTATTGAATTTAAAAAAAACACCATGAAATACATTGGCTTATTTGAAACTTTTCATATTAATAATGCTTGTTTTAGGTATTAGGCAATTCATTTTGGATACCATAAAGTAGTTAGCTTTTGATATAGGTATATAGTACATATCACAATATTTATAACTTAACTTATAACTTTCCACAACCCACATGGCAGTCTGAAACCAATCTAGGATGAGCCAGTGCTATCGTAGCCAGACTGCTAATGATACTTACATACTTAAATTTTTTTAATTACGTACATATATATTATGGGTAAATTATACCCAGACACAAAACAAATGATAATTAAATAAAAATCGTATCATAAATTTGACTCTTCTTTGGCTTAAAATGAAAAAGATTTTGATAAAGCGTTTGACCTTGTCGACCATAGAACAAAACTAACTTCCAATTTAAAATTCCGTAGTGACAGCGTCGTGGCGCCATTATACAGTGTCAGGATTCCCTTGCCGAGATGGAACCACTTGTGCCCAGAACCATATAGCAGGACATTGGGCGTGTGAGCCTGAAGGTGGAGAGATTGGTAAGATTTACAGGAGTCCTCAAGTTTTCGTTGTCCTTGCTACTACATTATTCAAAATAGTACATTTTTAATTTGTCATATTATATCTTGCTGTCATATTCTATGTATCTACGTTTACCTGATATTCAGTAATCCTTGAGCACCCTTGAAAATCCAAATGTCTATTTAAGAATATAAATAATATTTATTAATTATTTTATAATAATTATTATTTAATACTCATTGGTTTATTTTAAGATAAAGCAATTTTTTGTGTTATATCATTAAAAATAAAACTAAATCTGAAACTGCAATTAAAAGAGTTGAGTTGAGAGAATTAAAACAATAATATTGTTGAATATTGTTAAAAGAGTTGAGTTGAGAGAATTAAAACAATAATATTGTTTTATAAAAAAGCTATATGCACACGTTAACATAACTCGTCAAATTGTTCTTCAGTTTTTGAAGTTCGTGCTCCAAATAATAGTATTGATTTTGAAAATTATATACCTTTAAATTATCATAGAATAATTCTATAAAAAGCGCATGTTTTTAAATATTTGTCATTTTGCAACGCTAGGATCTTGGGACTACTGTTGCGCTCCAACTCACAGGTGCGGTTACAGCGAAGGGTTCCATAAGCCATGGTAAGTTTAGCTTATAAGCCCTTATAAAACTATAAAACTTATTTTATTTATTTTAACAGCTATACGTTTTTAATATTATTATAGTAATATAGTGTAGCGACTCCCTGTATTTCTTATAATTTACGAAATTTCAAGAACAACCAATTTTATTAAATACATAAATTAGTTAAAACTGAACCGATTCTCTTGCTATTGCTAATTTATTTTAGATTGAAACCAAACACAATAAAAAACAAGGGTTAGAAAGTAAATAAAGAAAATGTTATAAAACAAAATGGAAGAACATGCATCAAAACATAACTTCATTTGAATTCCTGAAATTGTTGAAACAATGCTCAATAATGCAGTAAGGCGTATGATAAGTAACTACTGAAATTTATCAGTATATACGAGTAGTATCTAAAAATCATGTCACCAGTTACTTACTATAAATGGTTAGTTCTGTTTAAGTGAGCTCATTCACAGGACTATGGAAAATTCGTCGTGTATGTGTGTGTGTTATAAATCTAAATAAATAAATATGTAACTTGATTATTTCATCATCTATATCATGGTGTAAAGTTGAATATTGATATTTACAAAAAAATAAAATATACCAATAAACAATATTTCCCTTGACATGTTCTTAAATCTTATTTATAATTAATATTGGAACTGCTGAATTTTATTGTTAAACTGTAAAAAGCGATTCTTAGACTGAAATGTCCTCTGAATCACTAAAGCAGATTTTGCAGGTATCCTATACACCGAGCACTATTGCATTATTTTAACTATACTGTTTTCAACTACCGTCCCTTTAATATTCAAATTGTTGTTTTATTCCAAAAAAGAAAAGTATGATAAGAAAGTAACAGCTTATACTTTATATTATTTACAGGTGCTATGTAGGCCCTGCAGATGATCAGTGGCGACCTTGCAGTGAAAAATATTATCCGTACCATCAACACAAGGTTCCTCATCCATCTCAAGGGCATCAGAACTCACCAGGACAAAGAGGCAAGTCCTGAGATAGGTGATAGATATTTATAGTGACGTTAATCGTTATTTTTTCTAAGATTATTTAACTTTGTTGATACAATGTATTATTAATATTTGAAGAGAGACTAGAAACTAAAAGTTAGAAGTCTACAATGATAAAGTAAAAATCTAATACGATAGTATTAGCGTAAGCAAGCTTTTGATAATTGGGTATAAAAAATAAAAAATTGTGTAAAATTGATTTGAATTTTCTAGAACCTGATCGTCCACCCCAAAGACCTTGGAACAATCTACCAGGACCGCCAGCTCCCCCACCGGTATTTAACGATAGACCTCAAGGACCACCAAGACAGCCAAGTTTCGAACGACCTCAAGGTCCTTACTTATCAGAAGCTGATAGAAGATATTGGGATGAGCTGTATTCGAATGGACCTCAAGCGTATTATGATAAATTTGGAAACCCACTTCCAGGTTTGTTTTGTTAGCTTTTTTTATTGATCGTCGACCAGATTTTCACTTTGTCACAGATTATAGCCTTCTCATTATTCTTGGATCATAGCATTTCGAACCTTATTAGTTATGACAGTAATCGAGAAATGTTAAGTAATCCAGTAATCATAAGTTTTACAAACAGAGAACATGACTAAACTACTGTTTTAGACGATTCCTTTTGTTTTGGCCATCCTGCTCTTAATTCATTTGAAGTTTATGCTTCATGTACATCCGATACAAACATGGGTTTAATTCTTAAAGCTTTATCTACTAGTTCACCTAGACGTGATGTAATTTTTTTTAATAACGTAATCTCTTTCCAGGTTACTCTCGAGTGCCTACTGAAGAACGACCACATATTAAATATAGTCATAATAATCCCCCTCCCGGTACTGGACAATGGCTGCAAGTTCCTCAAGATAGGGGAGACATGCCACCTCCTACGTTAGGAGTACCCAGGTAAGTTGGTCTGAAATCTATTTTTTATTTTTTGTGACTTTCATGATGAACTAACAGTCGAAATTAATAAATGCATATCTATGCATTTATTAATTTCGACTGTTTAACTTTAAAGTCGTCATATTCTACACTGAAAATGTATTATGTATCGTCTTAATATATAAAAGTCGCTGAGAATCGATGAAGATTTGTAATGTCTTATCATCACCGTATTCCAGATACTGGCCAGTAGCTTATCTCCACAAAGGGCCACCTCCCAACACAACCTACTTCCGCTATAACGAAACTCAACCAGAGTCAAGTTCAACCACAACAGAAAGATATAAGTATACAACAACACAACGAGAACCACAATCAACAACAACTTCACAACCTAACAACGTTGAAAAGCGTAGAGATGAAAAACAGAGAAATATAAGTGTCTTTGAAAATGTCACTCCGGAAGTGACGACAGTCAAAGTAAAACCTACCACAACAGAGTTACCCGATGTAAAAGAAGAAGTTAAGGAGAATAAAACAGAGATAGAGATCATAAAACCAGTAAATGCTAAAGTGAAAGATGTTATTAAAGGTATCGATGATAAATTAGATGATTTCACAGAATCAATAGAAGTGTTAGATTTAGATGATGTGAAAGGAGATAAACCATCTGATTTAAAAACTTTAGAGGCCGAGGAAAGACAGATTGAAGAAATAGGCAGGATTTTAGCTTCAAGAAGAGGTGGAAAATTAGTTTTAGATAATAGATCACAAAAAGATTTAGAAACTAAAAATATAGCTATTGATAAGGAACTAACAGATTATAATTTTGGTAATAGATTTAATATTGAAAGGAGAGGAATCATTCAAAAAGTAAGTAAAGATGAAATTGAAAGAGAGAGGAATGCAGACAAAAGCTTAGAAGTGAGTGAGACAGCATACGTTCGTCCTCCTAGAATATTATCAACCACAGACAATATACGGAAAGCCATAGTTAATGGAAAAGTTTTCTATGACGCCACGATAAGACAACAAAGAGAAGCTTTTGTTGCCAACTCTACTCGAAGAGCTAAGAATTTGAGGAATGCAGATGACTCTAAAATCTCTAATTTAGCTACAGCATCCAATTTTGGTAAGAAAATTATAAAACCAAGAAATGTTAATCCTGTACGAAGGGTTAGAAGAGTTTATAAAAAGAGGTATAATCCAGATGAGGTTAGAAGGAGATTGCTAGAGAGAGAGAAGAGTAAAGAGAGTAGCGCGGACACTTCAAGAACAGTTTGAGTTTTACTTTTTTGCAGCCTAAAAACAATGTTCTAAAATGATTTAATAAATATGAACAAGAAAACAAGAAATAATAATAATAATTAGGTAATTGCTATAAACTCCTACCTACTGAGACATAAAAATCAATTAATATTAAATTTATAAAAGTTTTGTTAAATAAATAATAAAATAAGACATATAATAATATTACATTTAAATAGCTTTAAATAATTGTCAGTTTGACTTAAAATTGAATTTATTCATAAATTTAAGTCGAAATGACGATGCGTATTCAGATGCTTCAATGATAAAATGTATTTTATAATTATGCATTTAAAATGTATTCTTAGAGTATATTTCGAGAATAGAAGTCTCTTGAATGGAATTATTTGTTCCGAGTAGTAATAAAATGATTTTTATGAATACCGATACCCATAATTGACATGATATACTCTTATTAGTTCCATTTCTATGACCTTTGGAATAAGGTTTAAAATTGTTTGATATAATGCGTGTTTTAGGTGCATGTGCTTATTAATCGTTTCTAAATTAAATGTGTTCGTAATAGACCTCTGACAGCCCTTATAGGTTTACAATAGGGATGTTACGGATATGAACTTTCGGATACGTTTCGGGTATATACGAAAAATATTATACCTATTTCAGATGCAATCACTGTTTTGAAATTAGTTCGAATTATCACGACTTTTCGCTCCTAAAGGTCGCAGTGTGATGTTACGTAACCTATAACTGTCTTTAACAAAAACTCTACACAAAAAGAAAAGTATTATTCCAATTTGACTTTTAAATTAATATTTTAGTGTGGTACACACAATAAAACAAAAACATTTTCAGATATATCCGAAAGGATATGTTCATGTTTATTTTTTTTTATTACATTAGTTTACGTTTATTTACAGTTTCAGATACGTTTATGGTTTTTTTAAATTATGAATATCCGATAGTTTCGATTACGTATACAGACATCCCTAGTTTGACGTGACGTTAAATAAGTATTTTACTTCAAAGTAATACTCGAAATCGTAGTTCTAATAATATTTTTGTGATAATTATATTTAAAGTTACCATTATCAAATAAGTTACTATAAAAAAATTGTTGTAGGTGCCCGCTTATTTTATATTTCTCACTTTTATATTTATTAGGATATATTATTTTTTATAAGATTACAATAAAAAGCAATTTTATGAAAACTTTTTTAATAGTTTACTTAACCATCCTAATTTGTATATTCCATTCTTCCATCCATCATTTAAAAATCATTAAACAATCATTTTTTTTTTCTTTTTTAAATAGACAGCTCCCGCATTATACATATATATGCTGGGTCTGGGGGGCATTTACAAACATACATGAAACGGATACAAAGTACACCCAGACTCAGAACAACAATTTGTGGATCACACAAAGTGTCGTCCCGTGTGGAGATCGGACCCACAACACTCAGCGTTGTAGTAATCGGCGTAGCGACCGCCTAAAACCACTACGCCATCCGTGCAGTCAATCATCATGTTAAATTTATGATTGATGTTTTAATATATTAAATAATATCTGTTAGTCGTTAATCGATCGCCGATTGTATCCGTAACTCATAGTTTTAGTTATATTTTAAAACTAGCTGAGACCCGCGGTGTTACCCGCGTTTGTTGTTATAACCACGGGCAAAGCCGCGGGGCGAAGGTAGTCTAAAAAAAGTAGCCTAAGTTACTCCTTATGTCATCAGCTATCTGCCAGTGAAAGTCCCGTCGAAATCGGTCCAGTAAAAAATGTTATTTTGGCATATTTACCGTGTAAATATACATATGCATTTAGTAAAAAGCGGTTTTTTTAATATTACAAACAGACACTCCAATTTTATTTATTTGTATAGATGTGTACCAGTACAATGAAGAGAAGAGTAAAAAAATAATCATACTAAGCCTTCAGCCAAGGTACTTACATCCAGAAGCTAAATGAGGACTCATTTAAGACTTTCATCACGAGTTGTCAAGACCCGTTTTAATTCAACTATTTTACTCCCACTATGAACAAGATTCCGCTCCCTCTAACGGCATCCACGTCCTCAATTCCACATACATAGCTCACGAGAACTACTCGACTCGACTTAAAATATCCTTTAAACTTGTTACTAACTTTTTCTTCAAAAGAAGTAATTCAGGGGGAATGTCTCGAACAGAGTGATATAACAGCTTCATAAAAATCTGGTTTTAAGGCCTTTTTTTTACCAGTGGTTTTTTACCCTCGGGTCGTCACCCCACCGGGGATTAGGGCAGGGTGGTATGTCGTAATAGGACTGACGAAAACCACACGGTCTGCCACTCTGCGCCAGTAATAGGAGAGATCCGGGAACTGCTGTTATTAAGACATCCTGTTAATAATGCATAAGCTGGTCGGCGCTGCGTATGGTTTTAAGGCCTGAACCAACCCCTACCCCGCTACTCACTCTAATCACTCAAAGTGCAGCAACGAACTCGTGTCTCTTGATTTGCAAATGTCAATTGGCGGTTATAGTTACTTACCATCAGCTAAGGTGGCCGCGTTTGACCCCGATATCATAAAACAACACCAAGATTTAGATGCAGTATACTGACTGAATCCAGGGCCGTGTTCTTTTACATCTCTAATGTGGCCTACATGAACTGACTATAACAAATGTACAACAATACTTTCTCTCTCACAAAACCTTCACAAGCACGTAAAGTACATAACTATGCACAAAACAAACAAACAGAAAGTGAAACGGTTACTACACAACTTGCATATAATTTTAGTGCACTTTGTGAAAGTGCACTTACACTTAGAGAATGAGTAAAAGTGCTCTCTAGGGCTCAATGACTTGTGCGAACAAGGTTACCCTCGGTAAGCTTAATTCTTATTACCTTTTAGGGTTCCTTACACAAATATACTAAAACGCACGTGCGGCTCGTTTCTATATGCGTATTGTATAAAAACTTATCTATATTTTTTAAGTAAGTGCGCTGAAGTGTGTGTGATGAGACTATGTAGTGTAGAGGCAAGGACTACCATCCCATGAAGTGGGAAAGTTGAAAAAGTGTCCAGCTGTATACTGAAAACGGACAACACTGAAAACACTGAAAGTAAGAACAATATTATACACAATTGTAATATTATTTTTCAAATACATATAGATAGGTATATATTTAACAATACTGTCAAACATTTTATGTTTTACTCTGTCATAATTCGAACACTTAAACATAAATTATTTTTCTAAACCGTACTGTTTTTTTATTTTCTTCAAATCACGTCGATAAAGTGGCCAATGATATTCAATTTATTTAAAATATATACCTGTACGATATTTTAAAACTAAAAAAATGTTTGAAAGATAAAATTTAAATACAAAAGTTATTTGTTGAAAATTTAACAGAACAACTATTTAGTTATACTCGTAAGTTGACTGTAATGATGTTGAGATAAGGAGACTTTAAGGAGGTAAACATCATTTATTAATTTTTAAAACAAATTTCTATAACTTCTGATCCTGATTGCACTTTATATGAAACACAGAACCCGCAACGGCAATCCAGCTCACACTTGACGTATATTTTGTTAATGAGTTGTGATATTTGGATTTGCGGTTATTCTGCGGGAAAATATCTTTCTTGGTCAACACTAATTGCATTCATTACATCAGTTTGTGAAATTAACTTGATTTCACATATTACCGTAGTATGAAAGCTTTTCTCCCGACACCACTAAGGTAGCTAATGAAGCTAATTACCGAAGTAATAAATATATAGGAAACACATTCAAGACTCTTAAATCAGTAATAACAATTATAATAAAACACAGCTCTGTAGCAAGTAGTTCGGTTTAGAGAGACATTTATTTCTCATAAAAAGAACAATACAGTTCACTTACATAATGAGAAAATGTAACAACACAAGAAATTAGTTAAGTATCTCTGTGATCTCAATACACAGTAGTATAAAACACATATTACAGTAATACAAAACTAAAGATATACAGACAACTTCATTAGAGTCAGTACTTTATCCTAATGTAATCTCCTAATTTTTTTTTAAATTTATACAAGTTATCACTTTTAGTAATATCATCAGGTATTTCATTATAAAGTTTTATACCTTCATATAATATATTTTTCTTACCATAGTTGGTTCTAGGCTTTGTCACTTCTAGTTTTTTTCGTTTCCTAGCGTTGTATGTATAGGTTTTTTCTTTGAAGCTTAATTGTGAATGTGTACCTTGTGTTATGATTTTATGTATTAGTATACAAGTTTTAAGAATGTATAGTTGTCTAATTGTTAGGATTTTGGTATCCTTGTAGATGTTAAGTGTTGGTGTTAGGTAGTCGTAGTTATAAAGTGTTTTTATTGCTTTATTTTGCAAGATTTGAATTTCTTGGATATTCGATTTCGAAGCAGTGCCCCATATCTCAATCAGGTATTCTATATGAGGTCTAACTAGAGCGTTATAGATCATTACTCGAGCCTTACTAGGGACGCAAAAGGACATTCGACGTAGTGCACCAATAACAGGAGATATTTTGGATTTAATATATGCAATATGGTGTTTCCATGTTAATTTTGTGTCCAAAAAGAGGCCTAAATATCTTTCACCACTTGATTTTGTAATATTTTCTTTATTTATTGTTAGTTGGATTTGATGGTCAATCTTCTTATTTTTTGCAGCAATGATCATGTATGATGTTTTTTTCGTATTAATAGTTAATAAGTTAGATAGAAACCAGTTGTTTAAAATATTTAAATCATTTTGTGCCTCTTTCACGATATCTATCAGGTTGGGTCCAAAATAAAAGAGACAGGTGTCATCTGCGTAAAGTGTAATGGTGCCTGATGTTTTAACATTGTTTATATTATTAATATAAATTAAAAACAACAGGGGGCCGAGAATCGATCCTTGAGGAATTCCGTATGTTAGTTTAGCAGGCAAACTTACATGGTTTTCAATTTTGACTACTTGTTCCCGGCTTTCTAAGTACGACCTAAGAATTTTATGTGCTGTTCCTGATATTCCTGCATCTCTTAACTTGTTTAACCGCTAGTATGCCCATGTAGACTAGTGGTCTACAAAAACGAAATCCTAAAGTGCCCGTGTAGACTAGCAGTCTACAAAAATAAAAACGGAAAGTGCCCGTGTAGACTAGTAGTCTACAAAAATAAAACCGTAAAGTGCCCGTGTAGACCGGTAGTCTACATGGCTCCTGCCACAGATTAATTAGTATTTGACAGTAATTGTATTGACATAATGCTCTTTAGTAATATTTTTTCTATAGTCTGATATATTATCTATTGTATTAATCTCAGTCGAGCATGCAAACACTAGTAAAAAAAAGAATTATACGTCATAAAACTTCTGTCATTTCATCAGTCTTCGAATCGTTCCGTGCAGTGACTGTGTTGGAATTTCTTTGTGATATTATTTTGTGTGTTGGTGAAATTTAAAGTTTTAAATGTATTATAAGGCAATGTTAATGTTATTTTTATTTTGTTTAGTATGTAGAACAAAAAACATCTGGAAAACTAAGTTATGTTACTGAGAGCATGGGAACTGTTTCAGAAATGTTCATATTATTCAAAAGTGGTGTATGTTATCACTATTGTTTTTGATTGTAATAAAAGAATATAAGACTACTTATATAGTTATACCTTATTTATATTCCTAACAATGATATTTGTGTACGATATGCCTTGTTAAGTCTTACATAAATTATGCCGCGTGGCGGCCGATAATGGTAAGGATTTAGAGGCCTGTAAATAAATAAATATGTATGGGAGAGTATATGGTTTTATTTCATAACATATTAACTACTATCTAAACAACATAATTAAACATTAAAAACCATAGGTCATCGCTTTCATTTTTGAACTATGAGCTTCGAAGTGCAACACGAGCTTAAAAAGACGTTATCTCAATTTCAACACAGTGTAACTCAACACCAGAGCCGTAATCTGTAAATAGAAAGATAACATTGTTTAGCTAATTTCATAGGCAACTAAATAAATATAACACTTGACACCCTTTCAATACAAACTTTAGTCACAAGAACCGATTAAGTGGAACACGGCGCGCGCGTCGATAACGCAAAAAACAGTGGGGCACTTTACGGGTGGTCGGTATTTGTGCCGGGGCAATCTAGACGGTCTCGCTCGCGAGTCGCGGGCACTCTGGACGCCGCGGGCGCCATGACAGGGGCATACGAGCGGTTAAAAGCATATTGTGGCTAATTGTATCAAATGCTTTTTTTAGGTCTATAAAGACACCTAGGACATATTGTTTTTTATCTATAGCATTTTTAATTTTTGTTGTTAGATCCATAGTAGCGGATAAAGTACTTGATTTTGGCCTAAATCCATACTGGTTCACAAAAAAGAAATTTGTGTCTGTAAGGTAGTTGTAAAGACGGATGTAAATAATTCTTTCAAAGACTTTGGAGATGACCGGGAGCACGGAAATTGGTCGATAATTACCTGGATCAGATTTGCTTCCAGACTTGTAAACAGGAGTCACTTTGGCAATCTTAAGACTATCAGGGAATATTCCCAGTTCAAGGCACTTATTTATACTATATATTTATACTTAGTTACAGGTTTAAAATCTCACGCGGTTTGAAAATTGAGAAAATATGTACAAGACACGATGCAATTTATGAGCAGTGGAGTAAAACTGAAATGATCCGTGCGTAGTTGACCGTGGAAGAGTCATACTTCGTCACATATGGGCCTCACATAAAACCGTTGTTACGGTGAAAAGTAAGAACGCGAGAGGCAAATAGAGATCCAATATAAATGTGAGTGCAGGAGTGAGAGTGAGTGTAGGATTGTAATGTTAGTTCATATTTTGTGTTCCACGGCCTAATAAAACGGGCCGACTCAAACCTATGGACCTTTCTTCAAGAGGTCATCATCAACAGCCTTTAATAGTCCACTGCTGGACATAAGCCTCTCCTTAGAAAGGAGGTTTTGACCTACTATACCACGCTGGCCAGACGGGTTGGTATAGGGTTGGTGTCAAGTTTTCCTTCTCTCTGCAGTGCTGTTGTTCTGCGTAGTTTTTTCCCTTAGTCGGCTCTTACAACACCCACGGGATGAATAGGGGTGGTGACACTCTGTATTCTTAATCCGTCACCACACGGACAAGAGGCCAACCTAGACCCAATACTACACTCACAAAGTTATCTTTAACATTGTTCACAGAATAAAAAAATGACACCTTTATTTCGGCGTTACTTCCCAGAGTGAGTCTTCTAAAACTAGTATCTCTTGAGTTGCAGATGTCCACGTCGATAATCACTTATCTTCAGGTGAACCGTCTCCTATACCATAAAAAGCAGCCTTATGCTGTTCAAAAAATATAGATAATATACTTTTTTGTTTTTATTAAGACAACGCCCGCACTAGGTTTAATATATACCTATATATCCTGCGTCGCGGGTAATTTACGAACATACATGAAACAGATACGAAGAATACCCAGACTTAGAACAACAATTTGTG
Organism: Arctia plantaginis; assembly: GCA_902825455.1. NCBI lineage: Eukaryota > Metazoa > Arthropoda > Insecta > Lepidoptera > Erebidae > Arctia > Arctia plantaginis. Next base: position 993,530 of record CADEBD010001048.1, on the reverse strand, counting down.
GATCACACAAAGTGTTGTCCCATGTGGGGATCGAGTCCACAACACTCAGCACACACTACGCTATCCGTGCAGTCAAATTACAATGTATATAAATGACTCTCTAATTGATAATTAAAATGAAAAAAATATGAGAAAATCATCTACATTCAGAACCAGATGGCAGACCTGCCATCTGAATGTAGGCCAACGATGAGAACGGACAAGAAACTTCTGAACGTATCTGAAATGCGAATGTAAAGATGGATGTGTGGTGTGACTAGGATGAACAAGGTGAGGAATAATAGGATAAAAGGATAAGGCTACATTAACGGAAGCCTGAAAGTAGTACCAGTTGATTAAAAGTTGAGGAGCAAGAGATTATCGTGGTAAGGACATGTGATATGTAGGTATGATCAAAATGTAGCAGTAAAAAAAGTTGACAGATACTAGAGTAGACGACGACCAAAGAAAAAATGGATGGTTGGCAAATTTTAAGTTGTTTGAAATCGCCTCTTATGTAGACTCTAAACTCTAAAGTCATAAATCAACATGCACAATAGCAACAATCTCTGTTTTGTCAAATATTTGGCAAGATATATACGTATCTTCAATCTATTATATGCCTGTACCGATCTACAACCGCACGTTCGCAAGGGGCCTGAGCCTTATGAGAAGAAAGGGCAAATTGAATTATACGATATTCCTGACTTATATAATTAATGTCGTAAAAGCTATCTAATCCTTGGGAAAGTAGAGGTCAGACCGTCAGTGATAAGTTATTCATCTGTAAATTCTGTGGTAACCAGCTTTCTTAACAAGTTTCACTTAGATTAAACAGAGATTACTTAGCTTAACTTATAATAACAAATAGAGATCGCCTGGTGGACGAATTTTAAATGTGTTTTATATGTTAACGGTTAGTATAACTTGAATTTTCATTGTGCACGGTATCCCTGTACCTCTCTAAAATCATTTTCGCATAATTCTACTCACCTTCTGAATCTGAGGACCCCAATAAGGTGCTGTCAATTTTAATTCCTAAGTTTTTACCTTGGCTGCTGATCGGAATAATAGTATTATTAAAATGAACCGGAGGCAATTGTGACCAATTAATTTTAGCATATATTAACTCCCATGACGCATATGTATGATTTTGTAGGATTAATTTTGAGTCCATAGTCGTTACTCCAAGCTTTAGATCCAAATTAATAACATTGAGTGCAGTCGACAACTGACAGGTGCATGAGTCTTGAGTCATCTGCATACAGGTGGTAGGACGAAAATTAATGATCAGAAATAGAGTTGATAAAGATTGCGAAGAGTAATAGAGATTGAACGCCACCCTGTGAGACACCTACAGCAGCATTACATTAGCTGACTCGAGCGAGAGGAACTCCAAGGGCGGCACCGCACTTGTGACTTTTGAATCGCAGGTGTCCATGGGCGGCGGTAGTTGCTTACCATCAGGTGACCCGTCTGCTCGTTTGCCCCCTTATACCATAAAAAAAGGGCGTCTTCAAGACGAATACGATGCTGATGTCCAAACAGGTAATTGTTAAACCAATAAATTGCCCCTGTAGATATGTTAAGAGAGTGACATTATATAACAGGTATTATTTAAAAACGGTAACTTATTGCACTTCTTTTATAAATAAACTAGAAATATTACTAAATTCAACTTCCTCTGTACGCGAAATTTGCTTAAAAAGTGAAATAAAATTCTCTTTACACATGTTGTAGTATTTATATTTTTGTACGTATCTTCCCTTTAACTTTGATACACACAATTATATTTCTTGGGTGGGAATCGAACCTACGACCTTCGGTTTAACAACCAGGGTCATTAACCACTGGACCAACAGGCACGTCATATAAACAGTCTCGCAAATTACAACCATTTTTAAGTATATTATCGTTGGTGAATGTTATTTTATATAGTGAAGATAAAGAAAGGCAGTTATGTTATAACACGGCGTGACCAAACGGTACACGCATTAGTTGATGTTACCATAAAACATGATGATATAACCGGTGGTGAACGTTTAGAGTGGACCATTTGCTACGTAACTCATATATATTTTATAACTATAGGAATGTAAGTTTGTCTGTTTTGGAAGTGAAAACTTATTTAGGCGCGTTGGGTATTTTTGAACAACAAACAAAATAATGTATTTTTTGAGATGGGAAAAAAAACCATTGAACTCGCGACTGTTACCGTTACCGACCCCTCTGTATATAAGTATCTACAATATTGGCTTCGTTTACACGAGAATTGAGTTTAGTTTGACATACATAAATATTATAACTATATATAACATAAAAAATATTTAAACTAGTTTTTAGGCATAGGTATCGTGCAAATAACCATCATACGGTTATTTGTACGATACCTATGCCTAAAAACTGAAATGAAAAAAAAACTATTATTTTGACATTACAAACAGACACTTCAATTTTATTTATTTGTAAAGATTTTGTACATTTCATACCATACAGAGTTGTCTTATAAAGTTCATTGTTATGAAGAAAAAAACAGTACAACATTAAAATAGATCGTAGGACTCCCTTCAGCTAAACTAGGCAGAAAACCTGTCTGTATCTTAGGAAAGAGTATCTATTTAGAATGAGTCTTATTGCGGTTGCAAAATATTGTTATGTGCAATGGGCCAACAAAGTACTTATATGACACAATAAAGGAGAAAAATCCATGGTACTTATTTTATATAACACAGTATTTAGTATTAATATGTAGTTTTGTTTGTCAAAAAAAAATGATTCGTTGGTACATTCATGTTTCATAATGCTTATGAGTCTTCTTTATTCATTAAGTATAACAACCAAACCCGCAGGCTAAAATTAACAAGCAAAACATTTGGAAAGCGACAATAAACATTAAAAATAAAAGCGTATCGACCAAATATTACCGTCTGTGGATAATCGAATCGTCGTCTGACATGGAAATGGGTAATTCTGCACAATTGCGTTACAGACTTTCCCCCTGTTTATTTATAACCGCAAACGCGTAAAAATTGCGAGCGATTTTAATGTAACTCAATTTTTTATGGTTTACGTTTCTGTTTCATCTCATTTAACTCGCAGTGTTTACTATTGCAAGATTTCGATGTCGATTTCTGGTCACAAGAATAGAAAAACACTCTTGAAAATTTGCGGTTGTGTATTAAGTTGGGCAGAGACAGTATGCTACGTAATAGCAGGTGGTATTTATAAATAATTTAAAGAAGTTCCTTATGAATGTCGCTTCGCTCCTTTTCCTTCTTCCGAGCCTTTTCCCAAACTAGGTTGGGGTCAGCTTTTAAGTCTACTACGATACGGCTGAACTTCGATTTCTTCATCAGACCTCCACGACCAAAGTACTAGACGTTATCGAAGTTGAAATACTGTTGTCGGATTTTTTAGGGCTCCATCTACTCGTACAATTGCCACAGATATTCGTATGAACATAACACCAGTCAACCGGTGACCATGGCTAGTGCAACCTTTTTTTTTTTTTTTTTCTTTTTTTTTTTTTTTTTCGTGCGGAAATCCCCTCGGATACCACCTGTCGGTGGCATGTCGGACTCGAACCGACTAAAACCGCACGCCGTCTCGGGTACTAATAGCCAGGGAACCAGGTATACCCTAGAAAGGAAGTCCCTGGTGCCCCGACATGCCTCGGGTCATCTACAGACGAGTAGACGACCCCCCCCGGGCTAGTGCAACCTGGTCGAAACGTCAGGCATTTCAAAAGTACGTACTTAATACCTATCGTTAATTCCCGTAGATGTAATTATGTATTACGGAATGCGATAGTTTAAAAGTTAGTAATGTTTTGATGATCATTTTTTTGGTGTTATAAAAAGTAGCGCATGTACTCAAAATGTCTGTCGGATCCATTTAACCCGCTGAGATAAGTAACATCAATCCAAGCTTTTGCATATGCAGTTTCGGAGCCAATAGTCCGACTTTTATCTAGGGGCGAGACGACCTTCCACGTCGGTGTAAGACGATACACTAAGCGCATAACATTTAATCCGAGCCTGTTGGTCTAGTGGTTAGTGACCCTTACTGCTAAGCTAAAGGTCGTGGGTTGGATTCCTACTGATGAGCACGATCATTTGTGTGAGTCTGAGTGTTATTTATCTATTATTTTATCAGCAGAGTGGTTACTATAGCACAGGCTCTGCCCAGTTTGGGATTATTATTGTGTGTGTTATCATTATTACTTATTGTATGGTTGTATTATTTATTAAAAAATATTCTAATGTAATTAATATGAGTACTCTGGGTATATGATATCCTGTATATGCTATATTTTTAATTAAATCACGTTTTTAATTTCTGTGCATCTACCATGTTTTAGCTCTGCATCGCCCTAAGGTTGACTGGGAGAAAATGCCTATGGCATGATGTCCACCTTTGTCACAGTTGGGCATAAAGTGCAAATAAATAAATTAATATGCCAAAATTTAAATAAAGACTGGTGATGAGCGATCCGCCGCTCATCACCATAGACACCTGCACCTGTATCACGTCGGTCGAGCCGGCCCATCCATGTCGATACATGACTCTCCCACGGTCAGATTCAAACGCCATTCCAGAATGTTTTTTTATAACCATATCTGTAGTAACTCTGAGATACTGGTTCCTGAGTCTACGATGGCTTAGAGAGATGAGGTCATTGACCTCCTCGTCCTTTCTAAACAATATATATTCAATATATAATGCACATGGCGAATTGTCTTAATTATTAAATGTCACCTGTGTATTCTTTGTATTAACGTCTGATATTGAAGAGCGAAAGTTGCTTTCACTGGGAGTAAAAGTATCGATGTCGAATAGGGGCGATGAACCGCAACGCAGTGGAAAATTACGTCAGTGGGACGAAGGGTTATTTCATTTAATTATAGATTTTGAGATAGAATTGTGTAATGTTTGTAGATCTCGCTGTGAGTGACACATTTTTGCCTCGCAAGACCAATCTGTGGAACGGGTTATCGTCTACGGTATTTCCGGACCGATACGACCTTCAAACCCTCAAGAAAAGCGTACTCCTTCCTAAAACCAGCAACGCGTTTGTGACTGCTGAGTTGCAGACGTTAATGGAGCGCGATAGTCCCTTCCATCAGGTGACCCGTCTGCTAGTCTCTAACCTCTAACATAAAAAAAAGGCAGTGGCACTCGGCGAGTGCCGACAGAAGCCTGAAATCTTGAAAATTTAAAAAGTGCCGACATGAATATATATCTGTGTTGTAAGTATATACACAATAAATGTTTATGTTATCAATATATAGTAATAATAGTCAATAGTAGGCCAAAACCTCCTTTCTAAGGAGAGGCCTATGTCCAGCAGTGGACTAATATAATAGGCTGTTGATGATGATGATGTTATCAATATATTTAAACCCAAACTCAACTGTCGTGTAAACCGGACTAATATATGTACATATATACTTATACAGAGGTGTCTTTAACGGCAACAGTGTCGCAAATTCAAATGTTTTTTTCCCAGCTCAAATTACAAATACATTATTTTGTTTGTTGTTCAGAAATGCCCTATAGCGCCTATAGATGTTCTCACTTAAAATAAAAAAAAGTGTATACCTCTTTTTTTCCTTTTTATGGTATAGAGGGCACATGATGATTTGTGACTACTGCCGCATATGGACACCACTCAAGACTCACAAATGCATAGCCACTCTTTATAATAGGGTTAAGGGGTTTGGTTACCCACTCACTCGATGAAAAATCACGAAAGAATTACTTAAAAGTGGTTTTCTGTGAAGCCGTGGTGATGCAGCCGGTCAATTTAGGTTAGACTAGCTTTTGCCCGCGTGTTTGTCGGTTATCGTGGTAAAAAGTACCCAATGTACTTACTTTCTCAAGAATCAAACTATCTCCATACTAAATTTCATTTGAATCAGTTCAGCGGTTATTGATTCTCCACACAAATTTCCACCCCCTTTTCACCCCCTTAAAGGATAATATCTGGGAAAAAACTATCCTATATCCCAGACAGACAGACACACTTTCGCATTATAATATTAGTATGAATATAAGAGCTTTTCTAAAAAAATCAACTGAGTGCATTGAACTATTAACCGTGTCGTGTGGGAATCGAACCAACTATACTCGACTCAGACTATTAGCGAGGTGATCGGTCTAACCGTTACTAGTGACATTGTTAAAATCCGTTTTGTATGAAGGTAGGGGGTTACCAGAATCTATTTTTTTATTAAAAGACTGGAAAGTATTGCTGGGTACCCACGATTTTGGGGGTGGCTTCAATTTCATGAGAAATCTTCTGTCCTCTTCTTCCTTTTTCTATTTTTACAGATCTCCTTTAAAGGGCCACCCATAAATTACGCCACACAATATGGGGGCGAATGGGGGGAAGAGATAATTTATACCACCAAGCTAGTGCCACCATACAGCATGTTTATATACACTATCATTAGTCAGCTGTGTACTTGTTTGCACTCTTAGTAGTAGAAAAAAAGGACTTTTACCATTGATTAGCTCACAGAGATAACATATTTATTTTTTTTTTTTTTTTTACACTTCCTGCATTACAGTTTGCACGAGGCGGACTTAATGCCACATGGCATTATCTACCAGTCAACCTTAAGATGGTTCAGTAAGGGGCATGGCAGGTGCACATATATTATGTAATAAGAAGAGAAGCTATGAAAATATAACATTAATTTGATAATACTATTTGAAATAGATAGACGAATACATAGATAACTATTAATATATTATACATACGGAATATAATAAATACAATAAAGTTTGGGTGACGATATCATGAGGATATTTCTGCTAGCTGTTTCCTGTACTCTGAACTCTACTGAACATACTCTCGCGAATATAGAAAGCCGAATAAATAAGTGTATAGTAATTGCAAATGTTAATTACTTTTAACACAAAAACCACTTTGATTGGCTAATTAGAAAAGTTCTCATGGTCATACCGAATAGATGATTTCTTCGGTGGTGCAGTGGTAGCGTATGCGACTGCTGTGCTAAGTTCTCGGGTGCGATTCCCGGATCGGACCAAACGTTTGTATGATCTGCAAATATTTGTTTCATAGTTTGGGTGTTTTCTTTGTATAAAATGTATGTATTACAAAAAAATGTATATAAATATTCTATCAGTCAATCTACTCGTAGTTTTCATAGTACAAACTCTGCTCAGTTTGAAACTAGATGGTAGGTTGTGTGTCAGATGTCCGAAATATTATTATTAGTAAGTGACCTAAATGATGACCTAAGGACCTTTCCGCTGAAAGTTCGGTCATAGGGTACACGACACTGGTCTTTCGAGCTACTGTATCGGTCTTAGTCTACTTATTGGCCGAAACAACTAATCTCTATAGAAAATATTATCGTTTGCGGTTTTTTAACGTCTGTAATAACGATTACAAAGAAATTTGGTGCCAGGCTGGTAGGTCTGGCTATAAAATAAACGAGAAATCTTCTGCCAGAAATTGCAAAAAGGACTGGAAGATGATGATAATGACCTATAATAAAGATATTTTAGGGTTCCTTACCTCAAAAACAAAAAAGGGAGCCCTTATAGGATGACTTTGTTGTCCGCCGCGTGGAAGTTTCAAGTTGAAATTAAAACCATATACTTGAGTCTACAGTTCCTTGAAGCTGTAAAAAAATCTAACTTCTAAGTTAACGTGAAAAAAAGATACGGCCCTTTAGCTGCAAAAAACGCATATTTTGACACTGTCAAGGGAATTAAAATTAATAGGGTCTTTCCGTTGACCTAGAACTATAAAATTTGGCAAGTAACATCGTCGTATACTACAAGTACAGGAAAAATCTAAAAACTATACATTTATAATTAAATCATAAAAATAAAGTCTTTATTTAAAGTACATATTCAATCATGTAAGTAATTATAGGTTTTGGAAAATGAATATTGGGAATAGCTCGGCAAAAACTGCGAGACTCGATTACTGAACTATTTATAATATGTACCTACAAGTTTGTACGGAACCCTCGGTGGGCGAGTCCGACTCGCACTTGTCCGGAATTTTATTTTATGTTGTTCCCTCTCTGCGAATACATTACTACCGTATATTGGTAGGATACGGCAGTAGTGCGCGAGCCATGGCTCGCCACATATAAGCCAGTTCAACCGGAGTGATACCACGGCCTCACAGGAACCTGAGAGGCCCAACCCCTCCTTAAACTGTAGGGAGGTCACACAAATGGTGGGAATGCACTTGTGTCTCTAGAGTTGCAGGTGTTTATGGGCTGCGGTAGTCACTTACCATCAGACGACCCGTCTGCTCGTTTGCCCTCATTACATAAATATATACATAAATAATTTAAAGAAATACAAAAATTACTCTTATTACGAGTGGATGCTAATAGTACTTTGGACCATGGCTCCGCTTGCATAAAAGTTGTTAATCTATCTTCCGGGAACAAGATCTTTTTCTAGATAAAATCTGTAATTTCTCTTTCTCTTAAACTCACGGTTCACTGTCTTTAAGTCGCTGTATGTACGAGACACTGGAGTACACTATTGCGGGTTCGATCCTCACACTACCGACGTAAACGCACTCTTTTTTATTTGAGCTTTTAAAAACCCTGTTTTTTACCCCATTGGGGTGTTTGGTGAGACGATGAGTCGGAGTCAACCTGACTAAAACGTCTAAAATAGGAGGGATCCAGGAATAGCTTACATTGACACATCCGAACCCGTCCTGGCTCTGTGAACAGTGTGAACCTCCTTACATAAGTATTTAGTTCAGCTAGAGATATTAATAAGAATGTTAGTAAACTTACTGTGTCCCAATTATAGGCGTACATTATTACAGTCATGAGAAAAAAACGAAAATTGATGTCTCAATTTTGAGGTTATTCTATTGTTTCGAGCGCGTAAACCTGTGTGAAGTTGACCATCAGTAAAAAAGAGAATTGTGTGCTAAGAGCAAACACGTAAAAGCGTATTCTTTTTATGATTTTGACCGCTAGCAACGAGAAAATAAAAAGTAATGTAATATTGACAGAACGTGGTCAGCGAGAAACTCATATTATGAAGCGTAAATACGGATTACTTTTTTCAACATTGTCTTTTGACACCTAAATAAAAAATAAGAAATTTAAATTTAGAATTCAGTATTCTAAATTAAAATTGTCTTTTTTAAAGGTTTTAATACACAAATTTGACATTGGAAATCATCTAATTTTGAATTTTCTTACGTTATACTAACACTCAAACTTGACTGACCTGTTGATCTAGTGGTTAGTAAAGCTGGAGGTTGTGTGTTCGATTCTAACCCACAACAAATAATTGGGTTATGATCATGTTTTATAATACAACCATTTTTATTTTTTGTTATGCGGGGAAAACGAACAAATAAAAAGTCCAGGGAAAGTTTAAACGATAAGAAACTATGGAAAGTTAAATCTAAAAACAAAAACATTACTATTATTTTTCCACACAAATGTTCCTATCTGTCAAACATCAAATATGTTCGTCCCGTCGCCGCGTCGGTGCCACAATCTCGGTTCCCCTCAAATTAAACAACATTAATACGGTTTCGAATCGACATCACATATATCACCTTAAACCTTTACCTCAAAGAACGGTTCAAGTTCCTTCATGGCACACATGAAAAGTGTCTGAGGTCATCCGAAGATTTGAGGCTTGAGATGCCTCTGCATTCTACAAAATTTTACGACCAGTCTTTTACTGTTCAAGCTGTACGCTTGTGGAATGCACTGCCGATAAACATAAGGCGAGCGAAAACCATAAACAGCTTTAAGAAAATGGTCCAAGAATTTATGGTATCGTAATTAAGGCAGCTACTTCCTCGTGTTAAGGTATGATTTGAATGCTTTTCTTTTTTTTTTTGTTATATGTGATATTGTATAAGTACTTATGTATGTATAAGTATTTGTTTTTATGAATGTAGATATGTATGTGTATTTGTATATATATATGTGTGTGTGTGTGTGTATATTTCTTATATTATATATATATGTAGTTATTATCTCTTTTATATTCGTTAGTAATTAACCTGAAAACTCATTTCACTCTACTACTATCTCTCCCGAACATTTTGATCCATCCTATGGTTGCCTGGAAGAGATTGCTCTTAGCAATAAGGCCGCCCTTTGTACATTGTATATCTAACACTTTCATGTAACTATCATGCTTCTTGTAAAATGGTGTACAAATAAAGAGTTCTATCTATCTATCTATCTATCTATCACATACATATACTCGTATATATATATCTTACATTTTTCTAAAAGAGACACTAGTATAAGTAGATTATATAAGTTTACCTGGTAATCTAGTCTTAAGATAAAACCGTTTCAGGGGTTAAAATTAATTATTTAGAGTCCAATAAATATAACTTTCCAATAATTACTTTACCTGTACTTCAACTATGAGGAAAATATCGCGAGAGAACCTGTATATCTACTGTAATGTTCTCGAAAGTTGATTAAGTCTTTACTCGAACTAGGCCAATGTGAAACACTATAACCTAACTTGTTTTATGTGGACTTTGTTTTATGTGTCTGCTGGACATACTCCGTGTGGTGACGGATTAAAAATACGGAGTGTCACCACCCCTATTCATCCCGTGGGTGTCGTAAGAGCCGACTAAGGGAGCAAACTATGCAAGACAATAGCACTGCATAGAGAAGGAAAACTTGCAACAAACCTTATATCAACCCGTCTGGCCAGCGTGGTATAGTAGGCCAAAACCTCCTTTGTAAGGAGAGGCTTATGTCCAGCAGTGGAATATTAAAGGCTGTTTGGATTTACATATCAGTCACTTGATGAATCAAAGTATCTTTACACCAAATTTTATCTAAATCGGTTTACCCCCTTAAAGGATTATTTCGAGGATAAAAACTTCCCTATGTAGGTGCTTTCCCAGGACTCAAACGATCTTTGTATCAAATTTCACCTAAATCAGTTCAGCAGTTTAAGCGTGAAGAGGTAACAGGCAGACAGAAAGATAGATAGACAGACAGATTTTCGCATTTATGATATAGTGGTCCTCAGTTTGCCGGCCTGTTTGTTTACGTACGTTTCTGTCAATCTTGAAAAAGGCAAGAGAATAGATAGGAGGATGAGATAAAGTAAACACTGATCCCAACTGGACGAGAGCTGGTAAAGATGGAAAAAAGAGAGATATTAGAGTAGAGAGCCAAGAGGCACACTGAACTGAAAAACATTCTGTAAATCATTGCAATATTTTAAAAAGCCATAACCTAAAGAGGGAAGCGAGAAACTTACGTCCCATAAGCCTTATTACCCCATTTACAATATAATCGTAAGTTCTGAACATAGTTGTAACCTTTGCCTACTTAAAAACAGGCATCCGTTAACCTAGACGGCGCACGCGCATACGCGAGGAGCATGCGTGAATCCAATAGTTTTCACTCAAACAATGGCTGATTAAGAATCACCACGTATTGGCGATATTGCCAGATGAAAGTTCTGAATACGAGGTTTTGTCCGCAGGTGTGTGGTTATATGCTATTTAAAATGTGTTTTTCTGAATTATTCATTGGATTTTTAAACGCAGTAGGTTTTGAGCTAGAAGTAGTAACAAATTGAGTGGGCGTGATTCGACTTTAATAAATTAAATAATTTGGTTGCGATAGATCCAATACCAATAATAACTACCCCGGTCTTGTGGTCAAGACACGAATGGTTTGGAGGAGGCCTTCGTTCGGCAGTCGACGGCGATAGGCTGATGATAATGATGAAATTAAATAATTAATAAAGTTCCGTAGAAGGTAGAGAAATAAAATTAATTAAAATTTTGTTATTGATTGCTTCACAATTCTTAAATGCCTTAAAACAACTTCTCATGAGAAAGGGGGGTCCCTTTGGAGTGATTCCACAGAAACCCGTGTTAAGCAAATCTTTTGTTACTTTACACCGAGTAAGAGAGATTACTAGAGACCCAAGATACTTCAAAACCTTTTTAAAGCTACTGGATAAAATAATTCTAATCAAACTAAAAGTCGTGAGACTTGAGTCATGTATGGATTAAACACTTATGTTAAAGGGTCCAGGGGGACGTAAATAAAATGGCATTGGACAGTATTGTTGGTGGTTTAATCGCCTGATCTTGACAGGTACATCAAATTTAAGAAAAAAAATGAAATATTAAGAGGACAGAGGCCGGAAAAGCTGAAAAAATACATATCAAAAATGTGAGTTGTACGAATGCAAGAAACTCGAAGAAAGAATGTAGAATTCTAAGTCCCTGAGAGTTTCTTGCACTCGTAATTATTATCATTTTCCTGCTATTTTGCCAACCGTGTTAAGTAAACGGGAATAGAACATTGCAAAGTGTTATGACTGATTTATTTTATGGCCGGGTGTCTATTGAACATCAATGGTATGTGTTTTTAAATTTGTAATGATTTAAATAACAGTGGTATTATCCAAACTACATACAAAAATTCATGCAAAGTATCTTTTCGATACGAAAATAAGAAATATTTTAAGAAATTTTTAAATATTTAACCTAGGACCGCCATAGTGGAAGCCAAATATACTGAGGTTTTCCTGATTTGGTCTGAAACAAACCAATAAATTGCAGCCCACTACAAAACTACGCTTTCTTTCGCTTTCCTTTCTACAGAAATTATATTCGAATTCCAGGTAATCTTAAGGCGTCTCACATGACCCTACAACCTCTAAGTTTGCGATGCCCTCAATGTGTCTGAACCTTAATAATATTACACAGTGTGTCCAGATCTTAAGAATGCATTCAACCTCGGATACCTGTCGGCTATTATGTTACAATGACGTACCGTCCGCATAAAAAGTTATCTCAATGTTAAATATTATTATTTGTGGTTTTTAACAATAGATTTTTTTTTGTTTGTACAAAAACCACTGAACTTTTGAGGTTATTGTTTGCCTTTATAGTTCGAGATTTGTACAGTTAAAATATGTCTTTTTTTTGCAGTGACTTATGTTCTGATAGAAAGTTCTACTGATACGGAGGTATTAAAGATTTATCACTTTTATGCGAGAGAAAACGCAAGGAAGAGCTAGTTCATTTAAAAAATATAATATGTGAATATGTATGACACAAACTTGTACTGATGGCTTACTTTGTAACTTTGTCGTTCTATAGGACCGCGTTCTATAGGACCTCTGTCCTAAAGAACGCTTTAACAACATTATTTATCTTTTTTATTTGTAATATTTTACGTGCTTACTCCAATGCAAAGGCATTTTTAAGTATTCTGACAAAGTTACGTGAGCAACACCTAAATAAACATCGACAGACTGGTTTTATGCCTAATTTTTAACTAGAAATTTAATGATCAATTTTTTTGTCCTTAAAAAAGACTACTCCCACTTTAGGAATATATCCTGTGTCGCGGGGGACTATACAAATATACACGAAACGGACACAAAGAACACCCAGACTCACAACAACAATTTGTGGATCACACACAGTGTCGTCCCATGTGGGGTTTGAGCTCACAACGCTCGGCTTAGTAGGAAGCGTTGTGGCGACCGCTTAAACCACTTGAATCGATCCGTGCAGTCAATGCACGCAAAATTGATTCCAAAGCACCAATAACACGTACTAAACATTCGATCTTTTTAAATTAACAACTAAACAAAAACAAGGAATTGTATTTTTTTGCTGATGCTACAAATCAACAACACAAATAAACTTTCTATTGTGTCGAGCCGTATCGAATAATTTATCGATAATTGCTAGTGAGGTGTGACGATCAGTGTTTTACGTCGTTTAAACGATATTGTATGAGTTACCTCAAAAAGACCTTTTAAAACCAGTAGAACAACTTATTAGGTTGTGAATGTTTTATATTTTGGAACATATTATAAGGATCTTTCAGTATATATCCGAAATAAGCATAGCTTTTATTAAAGATAGAACACGGAGACATACGACTGCTACTACAATCCTTTTAAGGGTTCCGTAGTCCCCTATAATTAGTGAAGTTTTTCCATGTCTGTCTATTTGTTCGACCGGTTTTCCGCATTTTCAGTAAGAGATTAATTCTACAAAGGTAATATAAATTTGCAAATTAGTGACACTTATAAGGGGTAAAAAATGATTGAAATCCCACACAAATATAAGTGTAGATGAGTTGTTTCAGATCCAGGCCTAAAAATAACTATCATTTAATTATCGACATTTTAGTCTCATCACTAGTACACCTAGACGTGACCTCAGCGAAAGTCTCAAGGAGCTAGTGATGCGCTTATGAACATGATCACCACGCGGTGAACCTCAGCTAAAGTTAAGCCTTTGAAATTGACATAATTATGAAAATGAAAGTTTGTAATGTAGCCTACGTACAATAGCGAGGCTTATTAGGAGGAGGAGGTAAATAGGAGCCATTTCATTCCACTGAGACGGGCCTGTTGGACTGCTAAACCGGAAGTCGTGGGTTCGCTACCCACCCAGGACAAATAATTATAACCGTACATTAAATAACAGTATAAAAATAATTTGGAACAAGACAGAGCCTGCTATAACAAAAAATAATAATTATAAAGTGTGTTTGAGTCAAGGTTTTCAAGGTTAATTTCAACCATTCAAGGTTAATCTTTATTTCGAATTATTATATAATATATTGAAATTGAAATCGTCTCATATGTAGACTCTAAAGTCATAGATAACCATATACAATAGCAACAATCTGTTCTGTCTAATATTTGGTAAAATAAAAGTACATTCACATCACACCACATCAACAGCTTTTAATAGTCCACTGCTGGACATAGGCCTCTCTTTTTTTTGGGTTTTGGATAGGACAACCACCCGTCAGGTCGCTGCAGTAACGTCATCCACCTAAGTTTTTATTCCTAATTCAATGAATATAACTGTTGTTTATATAAGAGGAGTAAAACTTTACTTCCAGAGCCAATTCGAGATAAAAGTAAGTGAGGTTGTAACTGAATTTCAGTCTATTACTTAATTTGCATAAATATATTTGTCCCGTATTGCTACTACATTATTTTCTTCCAGGAGCCATTAGCATTCCATTCTAGGAAATAAGTTATTTGAAAACCAATTTAATTAAATAAGGCGGTAAATTATAAGACAATATCTAAAGCACATAATTATGTATTTACAAAAAAAAAAAACTAAGAAAGGACCCTCGACTCTGAGTCTCCCCAGCCTGTCTAAATAAAATCCGTTCTAAAATAACTAGGAAAAGGCTCGAAAGACCACTGTTGGGTACCTGATATTCAGTTACTTGTCCCGGACTAAATTAATGTTTACGGATATAAATGTATTTTTTTTTCTTTCTGAAATAACTATGAGAAGGCCCGAAAGACCAGTAATTGGGTGTTTAATACTCAGTCACCTAAACCTGACTGAATCAAGGTTTACGTATATTTATGTCTATTTTCCTTTAACAATGACGTCGAAGACTTCTTATACTACCAACAAGTAACACAATGCCCGTTATTATTAAGTTGCAAATACCAAGTTGCAAGAAACAGCTAATACAACCATTAGTAAGACAATTATTTTACCGTTTGCATACAATTAGCTCGCTTAACAATTATCTTGAAAGCAACGCGTGAATTAAACTACCGTGGAACGAAACGCAACTTAAAATGTTTTATCTCTTGTTGACTAGGGGCAATTTTATATTTGTATCTCTTTCCTGCAATTTAGTATGCAGTGATAATATACTTGATTCATTTAAATTTCAATTTGGATAATCAAGAATAGATGTTTGATTGCCATCAGCTTTATTTATTAGATGGGAATCTATGGGAATTGTTAAAAGGCATAAGAAAGAACATAGATAAAATATTAACACCATTTTTATGGTATATGTGACAAACGAGTAGACGGGTCACCTGATGGTAGGTTACTACCAACACCCATGATTACTTGGAACTCAACCCTTCAAAATGAGGAGGGGGTCCTGACTTTAAAGGGAGCGACTACTGAATTGATCTCTAAGATTTCCATTTCTTAAATATAAATTGAATCATTTCTGAACATCATCATCAACAACAGCCTTTAACAGTCCACTGTTAGACATAGGCCTCTCCTTACAAAGGAGGTTTTAGCCTACTATACCACGCTGGCAAGACGATTTGGTATAGGGTTTGTTTCAAGTTTTCCTTCCCTTTGCAGTGCTGTTGTCCTGTAGAGTTAGCTCCCATAGTCGGCTCTTACGACACTCATGGGATGAACAGGAGTTGTGACATTCTGTATTCTTAATCCGTCACGACACGTATTTCTGCACAAAACGGTCTAATTTAAAGTAAGTTAAAATTGACTTTCAACATTCACTAACATGGTAAGTTAGTTAGTAACAAGTAAAGCTAATATACCTTCTAAAACAAGTCAGACAAGTCTAGCTTATTTATTGGTAGGTCGTGCGTTTGAATGAAATCTGTTAATTTGTTACTGACATGCGAATTCCGGGAGTTGAACTTTCTTTTCTATCATGACTAAGAATGACTCAACTCATCCGAAGTTCGAAGTAAAAAGCTGACAAATTTCCGATTGATTATATAAGATGTCGCAGAGAAATTAAGAAAAAAAAGTTACCTATCTAGTCCGCAGAAAACGCAACGTAATGAATTGGCAACGGACTAGTTTCTTTTAGTTTGTTTTGTTTTTATTTCACGTACATAGGTCAATGGAGAAACACACTGGTATAACGTATTTTTGTCTGTATATTTAAGCGTTTGGTATACATTTCAAACTGACACACATATTCCTCATGTTCTTTCTTGAAACTAAGAAGTACTTCTTCTTAGTCGAAAGACGTCCACTGCTGGACGCAGCCCTCCCCCAAGTTTTGCCAGAAAAAACGGTCTTAAGAAGTACTGTATTTGTACTAATATTTTTTAAAATTATAAACACTGGCAAATGACAACCGCCACCTATAGCTACCATTCATAGGTATAATACAATCTATAAAAGATTATTTATATGGCGTCCGTGGTGAATATTCGGCCTTTACGAATATGGCTAGTAAGTCCGACTCGAGAGTGGCAACATTGGAAATAGTGTGGACAGACATGTTGATGACGTGTTATAGCCACCAGCAACTCCACAACCGCCACCCTTTGTGTGAAGGGTACACCTTACGAATTAAAAGGGAGAGGGGGTTGGTCCTACAGTAACGTCACTCGGTGAAAAGTTTTCTGTGAAGCCGTGGTATCACTCCGATGGAGAGCCCATCAATGCAAGCATGGCTCTGCCGCAACGCTTGACATCTACAAATATGTATATTTTGTAATGGCAAATTCGTTTCACGATATTGATTATTTACTTAATGAACAGGCTATTACGTAGTGACAAGCACTGTTACAATTCCTTTTCATAAATATGTAATAGTACCTGTTTCCGTAAATAAAATATTCTATCATTTTTTAAACAGATCACCACAGGATGTAATGTGCTTTTGAACTTGTTTTTTTTTTAATTATGTCATTTTGAATGTGTTAAGGAAGTAATATGGTTTTTTGGAAGCGACTGCTTAAACTATGAACTAAATTGTAATTACGTAAAATTTGGTTTACCGTATGCCAGCCGAAGTATGGCCCGACGGTCCGGCCGAAGACGTACCACGGCCTTACAGAAATTCAGTGTTAAGCAATCCTTTGGTTGCTTTTCGCCGAGAAAGATGTATTATCGAAGTCCCCCGCCCCCCTTCCATCCCTACTTCTGTGGGAGGGGAGGCACTCAAAAGAAGACGGCGCACTTATGTGTACTGAGTCGTAGGTGCCCATGATTGGCAGTAGTTATATACCATCAGGAAACCCGTCAGCACGTCAGCCCCTGTCCCATCAAGAAATATTTATTTCAGCTAGAAATTACCTGGTGGTATATTTAAACCATTCCACATATCTTGTTTTATTTCATGACCAGTATATCTTAAACTTCTCTTATGTATTGACTTGTTTACCGTGATAGGTCAGAATAAATACTCGACATCTACTATAGTGTACAAGTTTTTACATAACTTTTATCTCTATAAGTACATGATTTTTGAAAATTTTTAGCTTTTTGGTCATCTTCTATATATTATTATCTTAGTATTAAATAAACATTTAGTATTCTAAATGATATGCTTCCGCACGGAACAACTTTTGTTTTAGGTACAAATTTTAATAATAATAATCTCACACACACGGCTATCTAATCGCAAACTAGGCAGAACCTATAGTATGGTAACTATACTGCTGATAAAATAAACTTATATATTTTTAAATAAGATTTTACACCCGATATTTCTTGTTGTGACGGATTAAGAATACGAAGTGTCACAACCCCTATTCATTCTGTGGGTGTCGTAAAAGCCGACTAAAGGAGTAAACTATGCAGGACAACAGCACTGCAAAGAGAAGACTGCACTGTCTGGCCAGCGTGGTAAAGTAGGCCGAAATCTCTTGTCTAAGTCTATTTTTGAGGGAATATTTTACGAATTCTTTGTAATAAATAAACTTATATAAATTGAGAAACTCATTCAGTTTTAGTGGTCGTATAATTTTGTTTATCTCACATTTAGATCGTAACTACGGTTAAACTGAAGTAATCTCATTGACTCTATATGAATGAATTCAAAATCATGCCCATAAAATGTTAGTTTGATGGTTGGTCCACTACACTAACATGCCAATCTTAGTGTAACCACTACATTGATTGGTAAGCCACAGGTGGTGGGTTCGATCCCCGCCCAGGACAAATAATTGTGTGATGAATATCATTTGTTTTGTGTCGGGGTGTAATTTGTTTGTACTATGTATGACTGTATTTCAATATAATATGTATATGTCGAAAAACATGCATACTATCACCATAGCACAGGCCTTGTTACCTTGGGATGAACAAGTTATCTATACAAATAAATTTAATTGAAGTGTCTGTTTGTAATGTCAAAATAATTGGTTTTTTTCTTGCTAACATGGTGATTTCTAGGATATCCGTGCCTACAAACCAGTTTAACTATTTTTGTCTGTCTGTTCGTTTGTTCCGGGTAATCTCCAAAATGGCTGTACCGATTTTGATAATATTTTACTACCAGCTGTTTATATGAGGAGTAACTTAGGCTATTTTTCCTGTGATACAAACCCTATAACATTTTGCCCGACCAGGGAATCGAACCCGAAGCTTAATGGAATGCAGTCGTGTACTGTACTACACCACTGAGGCAGCGTTTTTCTAATTAACGGGGAATTAACTTTGTGCTCACTGAATCTCCTCAATACTAATACTTAAACACCGTGTTATTCATAAAAAACAAATAAATTGTGTCCTGTAATGTACACTTATATTTGATATTTAAATGTAGGTCCTTTTTTATATTTAAAAATCGATTTCTCAAATTTTGAATTTAATCCTTTTGACAGTTTTAAATCTAAAGGACCTTATTATTAACGATCACGCTTCACTAAACTACAACTTAATTTAAAAAAGTTCAAAAGTCCTCAAAGTGCTTTGAAGAATCACCTGCCTGTTTAGTAGATTATAAAAGACGATAATAAATAAATACCACGGATGATTTCTAATGTTCTCAGTTTCACCGGTTGTACTATAAAAGAAATGTCTACCTGTCCCTTTCACACATATACCTGTCTCTCACAATTTCTCATTTCACCGTTCACTCGTTTAGCAAGTCCGTACTAAGTGTGACCGAGTTGCTTCGGGCACTCAACGCAGAGAAAATCAAACTTTAACTGTTTCAATTTAGAATAGAATTTTGAAGAGTGAAAGTAAGATATATATGGCTTTCTCGAAATAAATTATTGTTAGTAATATGTATGTTTCTTATTTTACAGTGTAAAGTTGGTCACTTGGCTAGTAGGTTCAAAGCCGTGACGACGTGCAGTCGTCTTCGCCATAAATAAAAAAGAGTATCGGAAGATATGACGACGAACTCTCGTGATTATATTTAAATCTATTTAAAAAAAAACATGTGAATGTGTTTTCCAAATACGAAAAAAAAAATTTTTTTTCGCGCGCGTTTTTATTCGTCAGGATGACAGTTCGAAAGTGGTTCAAATTTGAAAAATCCTTACAGCGTAGTGATGTGAAAATGATGTTTTTAATTATAGTGTCACTTTCCTTACTGGACAATTTGCCCTTAGGGTGTAAGGGCCAAGATTACGAACGAGGTAGGTCCTTGATTTTAATAAGAATATTTTCTGGTAGGTATTTAACAAAATTCTTATCAGATATTTTATGCAATTATCATTAATCAAATTAATCATCAATTACACGTTTAGTTTTATGGCCTTTAAGAGAGACTTCAGTTTAATCATCAATATAAAATTATTTAATGTTACAGCATAAAATTAATTAAATAAAATAATAAAAAAACAAAAGTGGTATAGTATCTGTATTTAGCAGATATATATTTTCAGTGATAATTATAAAAGTACACAACAAGAAATAGAGTAGAGCTCAATTTTCTACAATTGGTATTTCACGAAATACCTAGACCACGTGGTTACTTCAAATAAAAGTATCACTTCTTTAAAAAAAAACTCCGTTAGCTATGGTACAGTTAACACTGATTTACTCATCATTCTTATTTTGAACAGGATACTGCTTAAAAAAGCTATGATGTATTTTTTATCTGTCTCTCAACGTCTTCATCGTTTGTATTTCCAATTTATTGAATAGCTTACCTATATTTCAAGGATAGCTCCATAGGAATCACAAAAAAATGACCTGCCCTGCATGGTTTATGAGTTATTAATAAACATAAACCCGGGGATAGTATATTGGCGAAAGTGACGATTTGCACTAAAAAGGTTGCAAGTTCAAACTAAAGTTTTCCATTAATTTTATACAATTTGAAACATTTAAATCAAATTTAAAGCATTAAGCTTACTTGATCAATAAAAATACTAGTGATGTGACTCTTATTATTTAGAAATAGTAAAAAGCTATTTCTTGATTTAACAACCTTATTAAAAACTAAATATGAAACAAAATGTCATTTGAGTTTTTAACCGACTTCGAGAAAAGAAAGTTTGTTAACTCAGAATTCCGTAATTTATGAATAGATTTAGAAAACTCCTTTTTTCATTCACGTTTGGTTCCATTCATATCTGAAGAAAAAAACTTGACCGCCTAAGGGTGAAAATTAAAAAAATAAAGCATAAAGTTTATTTACTATGCATCATGATATCATTGTTTTCAGTGATGCTTTTATAAAAGTTAATTCTTGTGTAAAAAAATTGAAACAATGTCATTTGGGTAAAAATAATGAACTACACCTAAGACTTATTGTGATTAAAACAATGATCTCGTTTTTAATTAGAAACTACAGTATTCATTATGTTGTATTTACATAAATTTCTTTTAACTTGGCCTTGCTATATGGTTACTAATATTTGACTACCAAAATGCTTTAGGAAACAAAAATATTACTTATTTACTTTTTAACTTTCGCGTTCTACGTAACAGGCTAGTTGGAGACGGCGTGTTGTTTTAAATATAAAAAAAACGATTAAGTTGTATTCGCAATTAATTGTGTATTCGATTTATTTGATCATACATCTGACAAGTAGATTTAGATCATAAATGACTGTCTCGATATGTGTATACGGCCTTAAAGAGGAGACCGCAATCCGACTGTGGTTTATACATATGTCTGTGGTCAGCCGCACACTTGTTACACACAAAGTACGCATTGTTAATGACAGTAAAGTATTCTATATCCGAATTACTGTATTTTAAAATCGGATTTGTTTCTAAAAGCAAATTCACATTAAGAAAACGTTTTATTGTAATAGAAAAAATATTAAATAATTAAATCTTTGGGTTATTCGAAGTTCTCACAGAGCTTAACTATTCTAAAATCTTGACTAACCTAGCTATCAGTCACTTAAGAAGAGAGGAAGTAAGCCGTAGAACTCATTCTATTTTTGCTTAAATTGAACCTGTCAACTACTAAATTCGCGGCACACCAATATGTTAGAAGAAAACGAAGAAAAATTAACTTCATTTAACAATTTGTTTTCTCATAATTCAAACACCGGCGTTAAACAATTCTATCGAAACTTTTCACCGAGTGAGTAACGTTACCGGAGTGTGTCATCTAAAATAAATAAACATACAAAGTTTTCTTTCGATACCAACATTTTTAACAAAAAAAATATTTCTCGTTTGTTTACATAATAAAAAACCAAAGAATTTAAACATAATACATAGCAAAGAACCTGATATTGTGTTAAGTGTAATAAATTAATTTACAAATTAACTATAAAATCCTATAGGGTTTATGACAGCAATAACATAATGTTATCTAATAAAACAACAAATTACAAGTCAGCACTTGATGCCTAATAATATTTTACGGGAATTAATGAAATGTTTATAATATATATTACAATTTTATGATATTATATTGAGGAGATCATAAAAAGCTAATATTGAAGCAACTACTCTAGTCGATCTTAATAAACTAGAAATAGGCCAAGCCTGCGCGTAAATATAATTTCTGAAATTCGATCGAAACAATCACGAAAGCATTCCTAATAAAGATTTCGCATCACTTAACTGGTTGACGTTACTGTCTATGGACTTTGACACTCATAATCGATGGTTTGAGTTGATCATGCGCACTAAAAGTAGATTGCAAGAAGAATATAGATGCAATTTGGTGAAAAATATTTGTTCAATAAAATATAATTTTGTTGTTCTCTGTCTCTCAAATTCTTTTTATCATATTATGAATTGTGAAGTATAAAGGTAAATATGAGGGGAAGGAAAGTATTGTATCAGGTCTATCAAATCAAATAAAACTTATTGACACTACCTTGACGCAACAAGTTCACGCTTCTTTCAAGACTCACAATAGAGATATAGCTTGTTTATTTGCTTTGCTAACAGAGTTCCATGTAAATTCTTGTAGTATGATCACACTTCGAATTAATATTATAAACGTTAGAGCTTCTGAAGATCGATGTTTGTTCCTCAATCCCGCCATCACGGCTCATCGGATCCGAATGAAATTTGCCACAGAGATAGATTATAGTCCGAAACAGTAAATAGATTACTTTTAGTCAAGTTATTTTTTTTTACCAACCCGTCTGGCCAGCGTGGTATAGTAGGCCAAAACCTCCTTCCTAAGGAGAGGCCTATGTCCAGCAGTGGACTAGTAAAGGCTGTTGATGTGAAGTTAATGCAAGTGAAGCCGTGCGTAAAAGTTAGTTTGTGAATTTATTCACAAATACTACCTACCTACCTATTGACCAAGAATATACTGCCTCAACTATATAGTCAGACAACTATTTATCTTTTTTTATTTAAAAAGACAACTCCCGCATTAGGAATACATCCTGTGTCGCGGGGTACTTTACAAACATACATGAAACGAACACAAAGAACACCCAGACTCAGAACAACAATTTGTGGATCACTTCTTTTAAATCCAAAGAAGAACTAAATTGCTTGGATACCAGAATTTTGGTTGGAACTTTTTCTTAACAGGTTTCATCTAAAAAAAGACTAAAAAATCAATTAAACAATTCCAATTTTAACATTCATAAACTGCTTCGCCTTAATTAAATCAACGTTAAAAATCAATTCGGACATAAATAAATTGCAAATAAATTGCACCAATGATCGATACCGATACAATTCGGTTCAATTCACGTACCGAATAGGAGCATCAATATTCAGGCCGCACACCCGAAAACGCGGTCACTGGATACCGAAACAGGTATCGTTCGGAGACCGGTCGGTACAACACTAATGGCATCCACTTTTCTGTGTTCCCAAAAACGGTTCATTAATTAAACTTAAGGCCTGATGGCCACACGGGGCATTGGATTATTTTTTCTTTGGAGTTTTGTGTTCAAAGTCAGACTTAAGTTCACTCATTCATTTGAACATATTTTTTGCTTAACAAGGTAACGCTTGGAAACTCTAGAGTTTATCTCTCTTTTTATTCTAAGTTTAGTCAGTGGAGTCAGAAATTTATTGTGCAATTTCTTCAGACCTGCTATTTTGTGCAGGAGTAGCACAATAATAATAATAGTGTACATCTATTTGCATTTTATATGGGAAATAGCTAGAACTTTCTAAGGAGAGGCCTATGTCCAGCAGTAGACTATGAAAGACTGTTGATGATAATGATGATGAGAACCAGCTGACCCGCATAACATTGTTTGCGGAACTTTGAAAGCCACAATGCATATTAACGATAGAAATTATTGATGTGTTATTTACACTTTAAACGGTTTCATCATCATCGGTGGTGATGATGTTGAAACAGCCTATAACAGTCCACTGCTGGACATAAGCGCCTCCTTAGCAAGGAGGTTTTGGCCTACTGTACCTCGCTGGCTATACTATACAGACGGGTTGGTATAGTTTTTGTCAAATTTTCCTTCTCTTTGCAGTACTGTTGTCCTGCGTATTTTGCTCCCTTAGTCGGCTCTTACAACACCCATGTGACAGGATGAATAGATGTGGTGACACTCCGTATTCTTAATCAGTCACCACACGAATAGCTGCTTAAGTGCAGGAAATAATAATAATAATAATATATCCCCACACACTCACACACGGCTGTCTGATCCCAAACTAGGCAGAGCCTGTACTATGGTAACCAGACTGCTGATAAACATACTTATATATTTCTAAATACATACATATTATAGATAAATTACACCCAGACACAGAACTAATGACCGTGCTCATCACACAATATTTGTCCTGGGTGGGAATCGAACCCACGACCTCCGGTTTAGCATAATTATAGTCATATGTCTTGATTATTACTTTTACTGGTCATTAACATTTGACGGACCCTGTTATTTTAGTGGTTACTATCCTGACTAAACTATCAGAGGTCATAGGTTCGACTGTTAAACCCCGGAAAAACAATAATTGTGTGATGAGCACGCTCATTAGCTCTATGCCTAGATGTAATTTATTAACAATATCTAGGTATTTAGAAATATATAAGTATGTTAGTGAGCAGCCTGGTGGTGTCTGTTTCATGTATGTTTGTAAAGTCCAGCGAGACACAGTCTTTTTTAATAATAATAATAACATGAATATATTTATTCTAAAAGGGTTTGTTGAATCTGGTGACCCCACTATCAGAGATACAATAAGTCGCTAGCAACAGTATACAGTACAGGTGTTACTAGAAAATAAAAATTAAAACAGTGGCACTCCGGATGTGCCGACAGATGTGAAAACTTAAATACAGAGGTGTCGGTAACAGTAACAGTGTCGCTAGTTCAACGGTTTCTACATTTCTTTTGTTTGTTGTTCAAAAATGCCTAAAGAAGTTTCCACTTAAAAAATAAATACCCACAAGATTTTTAATATGTTATACTAACTTTTCCCCGCTTTATGTGTTTTCAAAGGTATTTTTTGGATTGACAGCGTATATGCAAGATGCTTTTTACTGAGGTTACCGGAGGACTAATCAGCAAAACGACAGCAGGCGCTTATCATCAGCTGATCTATTTCCTCCTATACCATAGAAATATTAACAATAACTATGAAGGCTTTCGTACTATTTTTTGAAAATAATGTTGATGACGAAATTTTAATATCGTTAAGTATTTAATTTTATGAAATACTAACTTTTGCTCTCAACGCCACCCGCGTGTATGTCAGTAATCGCGGTAAAAAGAGAGCAAGAATCAAACTATCTTTACACCAAATTTCATCTGAATCGGTTTAAGCGGTTATCGATTCCCCAAACAAAGTTCCCCTTACACTTCGTATTCCTAATCTGTCACCACACGGATTTACGTATCAGTCACTTGATGAATCAAAGTATCTTTATACCAAATTTCATCTAAATCGGTGCACCCCCCTTTTAAAGGATGATTTCTTTGGTAAAAACTATCCTATGTCCTTTCCAGGGACTCAAACTATCTCTATTACAAATTTTATCAAAATTGGTTCAAAGGTTTAAGCATGAGGAGGTAACAGACAAACAGACAGTCAGGCACACTTTCGCATTTAAAATATTAGTATAGATTAAGAAAGAATACACTTGTTTTGTTTGCAACCAAACTTAATATCCGCCTTATAAAAAAATTACTTAAAAGGTTCTCATACTTTGCGTGTAAAATAAAAATGTGTTTAGCTCAGCATAACAATGCTTCGTGTCAGAGACGTATTTTATAATTAGGCGCCTCAGGCACAAAAAAGGCTATATTTAGGCTTCTCTTATAATGACTCTACAAAACAAAAAGTAAAATTTTCAACGAGAGTGATAAAGTGTTTTGTAGAACTTTGAAATAATTATAGACCGCAGGTGCCTACAATCCCTGACACGGGCCACCCTGGCCCTAGGGTAAATACGCTATTGCTTCGTGCATCATCCGAAGCGACGCTGATATTCCGCTGAGATTCATCAATTCCATCTCAATACAATGTTATGCACTATATCAATTACATTTTGCGGTTTTGAGGTTTGATTTCGAAGTTGGATAACTTGATATTGTAGTTCCCTGTTAATATATAATAATATAGCGAAGCATATACTCTTAATATAAACCTAACAAAATAAGGTAAAAGTAAAAACTGTTTAAAACGCTTTTCGAGATTTATTTAAAAACTACCTAGTACCCGCGACTTCGTTCGCGTAGAATTTGAAAAGCGCTGCCTTAGTGGGTTCGATGCCCGGACCGGGCAAAGTTTTAAAGGGTTTTCTGAGAGGAAAAATAGTGTAAGTTATTCCTTATGTAAACAGTTGCCTCGTAGTAAAATATTATCGAAATCGGTCCATCCCTTTAGAAGATTACCTGGAACAAACAGACAGACAGACCGACAAAAAAAAAACTGGTTTTTAGGCATAGGTATCGTGAAAAAAACGTGTAAGCATGAAAAACCTATAATTTTGACATTACAAACAGACACTTCAATTTTATTTATTTGTATAGATATAGATTTAAAAAGTGAATTCCTAATATTACGAAAACGAAAGTTTGGACCACTGTTTGTTGCTCAATCAGAACGGCTGTATTGTTATGAATGAAGTTTGATACAGGGATAGATTCTGGAATGATACATGAACTACTTTTTGTCTATAGGTACTCATTATATAGATTAAAATTATTAACAAAATATAAATTATATAAATGATAAATATAATATATAAATAAATAAATATAATATATAATAATATAAATATTAAGGTTGACAAAAATAAAAAAATAACTATTTTTAATACATAAAAATAAAATGCATTAAAATTCGTCCAGTGGTTCTCCAGATCAACAAATGTAACTGCATTTAAATGCAATCAGCGGTCAAACTAAAGAGATACAGCAACCGAATGAGACTTCCTTTTCTACCATTTAAGGCTGTACTTAATCAAGTAAGTCAGGTTCTCAAAACCATCCATTTTCCAACCAAATTTTTCCAAGAAACTTTACTTTAATTCTTTCCATTTATTTATTTAAAACTGCACTTAAAAACAAAATGCGTCGCTCTGATGTTAAATCACTTAACGGTCCAACATTTCTTACTTTCTACTTAAATATTTTTTCTATCAGCTTGTGCACAAAAGATCATTTTAGCTAATAAGCGCTTATAATCCAGGTGTTGCAGCTGACGTTAAGTCGCAAGACCTGGATTTGTTGAAGATGCGCTGGTAACCAGATAAAATAAAGTGTGTTTGTGAATTGTCAGGCCTAAGGGAATCGAACCCACGACCACCGGATTAGCAGTTAACTAATCTAGTGTTCGTGGATTCGATTCCCACTCCGGATGAATAATTGTGTGATGAGCACGATATTTTTTTTCGGGTTTTGGGTGTAATTTATCTGTAATATGTATCTACTTAGAAATACATAGATAGATAGATAACTCTTTATTCTACAATAAAAACATAGTAAAAATACAGTTTTATACATTGGTGTGAGTTTTATAATCTAAAGTTATATAAATGAAACATAGAGTAAATATTTTTTTTAAGTATGTTCTATTTTGGGGGTCCATATTGGCTGATATAAAAATCCTATTCCTATTTTTTATTTGAATACTGATTTGTGTTCATAGTAATCACTCTTGTTCATAAATGTTTATTACTACCAACGAAGCTCATAGCAGACAGCACTTTTTTTTTATTAATACTGTCATTACTAAGAACATGTCTGCAATCATAATGTTGTTTTTCAGAACAGCTTCCTTCATAACAGACAATTATCATAATTTTCTTATTAATAATGACATTACTAAGAAAATATTTGAGATGTGTGATGTTATCATTATTCGTTTAGAGATTGTCTATCTTGGTTTTCTATTACTTGCGATAGAACAGAACAGGTTATTCAGGCACACAGATTACGTCTTTTCGCAACTAGTCACTGGTGAGCGGGAGGAACACCACTATGGCGTTATAAGAAACAGGAATATGCGCTTCCCTCGCCGTCGCTAAATGGGATTCGAGACTCGGGATACGACTACCTCTGAATTTAGTCAAAAGGAATACAGTTTCAAAAAACCAAATTAAAGAAATACGTACAAATAAAAACCTTTGTTTCTGAAATTCGTAAAATCATCCATCACACCGTATCTTTACTGGTCTTAAAAAGTGCGTTTTTAGTACGTAACAAAATATAAAGACACGGTTCCAACTAAAGCTTAAAACCAAAACAACAAAGAACATAAAAGAAGACAGTACATTCATTATTTATCATTTCTTTTAAACAATAAATCGTTAGTGAGTCAGTTACAAAATACGGGCGGTTGAGATAATGTCGGCATTTCAAGTATGTACTGTTATGGCCTCAAAACAGATGATTCGCACTTTTTAAACATACTTTTTAATTTTTAGTTTCGTTGACCTCGTTAGAAAGTGGTTTAGTAATGTGATAAGGCATTTTGAGGCCCATATTACAAAAAGAAACGAGCGGGACTTACAATAGTCCATCTGACGGCCAACTCTAGCACCGCGCGCGCTTTAGCGACACGGAAATGTACCCATGCAGCTATTAAAGGATGGATTGTATGTCTTGTGGTTAGCTCTGGCTTAGCAGGTCAGGTTCACTACCTGACTGCTAAGCCAGAAGTAGTGGGTTCTATTCCCACCTACGACAAGTAATTGTGTGATGAGTACGATCGTTTGTTCTATATTTGGGTGTAATTTATCTATGATATGTATGTATTTAGATATATATAAGTATGTTTATCAGCAGTCTGGTTACTATACTACAGGCTCTGCCTATTTTGACATCAGACGGTCGTGTGTAAGATGTCCGACGTTTAAATTATAAAAAATATGGGCCGGAATATGACTGGAATGACAAATGGAACAAATGAAATTCTTGTGTGATATCATCAAACAAACAAAGAACGTGACAGTGAAAGTGCCATTAAAACTAGTTCAACAGTTTACGAGAAATACTCATAACAGACAGACAGATAAGTAAGCACTATCATTGTTTACTTATCTGTCGTAGTGAACGTCAAAGTTATTATATTAGAATGTTGAAGGAATGGTTTTCTTTTTTAATAAATTGTGACTTAAGTTTTAGTTTATATGAGTTTGTCAAAATTGAATTAACTAGTAATACTACCAGTAGTACTAATTGTCTTCATTATAATAAGTAGAGATAGATATATATAAAAGTAGAGAGAGAGGACTTCGACTGTTTTGAAGGTCTTATCTCACTTTTTGTCCAGTATAACTTGGATTGTCATCGTACAGACTTCTTTAGAATGAAAGGTCAATATATAATATGAAATATATAATATGAAAGGAATATATACATCGTAACCCTACACTTTTATGTGGTCGTTTTTAAAATGGATTTAACTTTAGAACACATTTTACTTATAAACATGTTTTACAAATATGAAATGCTTCTGTGCGGTATATTTGTTTAAAACGAGGCACGAAGAGTTTTGTTCACGTATTAATTTAAAGATAGGTACTATATAGATTTAAAAAGAAGACGGAGTAATTGTTAAGTTTTTTGGAACAAAGTTCCTTACCGCTCTGTGCTCAGTGGGCGCGTCGCCGCTCACATATTTTTTCATATTTCATATATATAGCAAAAGACCGGGGGTCCATAGACCCCTCATGCCGTTCTGGTTTATATTATTTATTTTGTAGCATTATTTATGGTCATCCATCCAAAGTGTGTCCTCACCGGCATTGCTTAACCTGGAACTAACCTGCAATACGAAAAAATATATATTAATATTAAAACTATCTATCAACATACAAGGAAAACTACAGTACACGTTTATAGTTTTGTGATTTGTACAACACCGACATTCGCTTTGTATTGTAGGACAATTTCGATTTCGTTCCGTCACTAAACACATTTTACTTTCTATCTGTCTGTACGTTGATCGTATAGATACTTTACAACCGTAGATCGGATATAAAGATTCCTTTTAATGATTGATTGATCTTTCGATAGTATTAACAGACAATAAGGCTTCGGATTGAAGTGCTTTCATTGACAAGCCATTAAAAAAAAGTCATGTAATAGTTTAACTGAGTTTCACTTTTTAAACGAATTAAAAAAAAAATTGTTTGTTACGGCAGATCTTACTTTTTCTGTCTATCTATTGCATTATAAGTCCAAAACGGATGAATGGTTTTGCATGTGTTTTTGATGAAGGATCTAAAAAAAATGTTAACGTTTTTCTTATTTTTTAAAAAGGAACCTTTCGAAATAGGAATATATCCTATGTCGCTGAGACTTTACAAATATACATAAAACGAACACAAAGAACACCAGGACTCAGAACAACAATTTGTGGATCACACAAAGTGTTTTTCCATGTGGGGTTCGTACCTACAACACTCAGCGTAGAAGTAAGCGGCGTGGTGACTTAAACTGCCACGACATCCGTGCAGTCCAGAAGTTATCGGTTCGGAAGTATTTGTCGAAAAACAAAGCTTACCCGAAGCAATTATTTTACTTGTTTTGGCATGTGGCGATCTAGTAGTTCACTCGTGCCAACACATCATTCGATTAGACAGTATTTGTGTCACAAAAAAGCCAAGCGGATTTTTTCCCAAACATTCATCTCATCATCATCATCATCATCAACAGCCTTAATAGTCCACTGCTGGACATAAGCCTCTCCTTAGAAAGGAGGTTTTGGCCTACTATACCGCGCTGGCCAGACGGGTTGGCATAGGGTTTGTTTCAAGTTTTCCTTCTCTTTGCAGTGCCGTTGTCCTGCGTCGTTTGCTCCTTTAGTCGCCACTTGCGACACCCACGGAATAAACAGGGCTGGTGACACTGCGTATTCTTAATCCGTCACCACACGGACGAACATTCATTTACATATATTCAATTTTACTGTCCGGTTGTACTGATTAATTCCGGCAAGCTTATGTGTGTAGCACCCCTGTCATATCTTCGCACATAACCTAGACCCAGCTTCGAGAAGAAATGTTTCGTTAACTTACGGTACACGATCTAAATTTTTTATTTAATGTAACAGTATGATTGTTTAAAAAAGGTGTGATCTCAACGTAAACATAGAAAACGTGTGATTTTTCTTATACACTTGCCATGTATTAACTTTTTGCTTTGCAAACCGTTAAATACCCTATTTAACATACAATACATAAAAGCTTTGATCTAGTGGTTAGTCTGGCTGATGAGCCGGAAGTCGTGGTTTCGATTCCTAGACATCACAAATAGGCTGCCCCCTGCCCAAGGTGTAAGGGGGGTTTTGAAGGAAAAGCCCGCAAGCACTGCACTGCACTTTATTTCAAATAAACTGTTGCCTATATTTTATATCTTATATTTCTTTAGTTGCTGTGTCCGTGATCATACATCAGATGACTCTTCTGCTTGTTTTCCCACATACCATAAAAAATACCTCATGTGCCTGTAGGGGTGCGCGCACCCACACTACCATATTGTATAGCTTCTTATAACTGATTGTGACGTTATTATAAACACACTCTCTCGAACACTCTCGTCGCGATTACTGTAATACAAAAGTAAATAAATAGTGCTCAGTTGTACTATCTGAACATCATGACAAGGTGACCAATCTGGCTACGCACCTCTACAAGCTTTTTTCTTCTCATTAAATCTTTCACACCAGCCTTCTTTCGAGTACTTCAGACCTACCTCATTATAAATTTGATCAGGATATGTTAAGAATTCGCCAAAAAAGAAATCTTCTGATATTTACCATCATTTCTCTTTTAACCGTTAGGTAGGTAGGCAGTAAGGAAAGCATATTGTGAGCATCTAATATGTATTCTGCACACCAGAACTGTTTAATTCAATTTCTACTGAACTTTCACTGTTAAAATATCTTCTGTAAACGTACTGAGCACGGTCGCTTCGGTTGTTTTACATGTCATATAGAGTTTACGAAATATAATATACTGGTACAAGATTTACTCGCATGAAAGAATGATTAAAAGTTAGTACACACATGTACATATTTATCATTGTGTGAATAACACTATATCGGTGGCGTTCTACGGGGCACAGGCAAACAACAAAACAAACAACCTTAATTGTATGATCTGACGTTGAAGCACTTCTCATCATCATCAACAGCCTTTAATAGTGGATATAGGCATCTCCTTAGAAAGGGGGATTTAACCTACTATATCACGCTGGCCAGACGGGTCGGTATAGGGTTTATGTCAGTCAGAAAAATTGGGTTATGGTTATGACATAAAGAAAGTTTTTTCTGATTATTAGTTTTAGAGATTAGCGTATTTAACCAGAAAAACAAAAGAAAAAATACTTTAGAAACTGATTAATCCACCTCAAAAGAGATGTATGTATGGAAATATATGTTTAATATATATTTTTTGCTTCTATGAGAAACTATGTTTTTGTGCTTGAAAAAACTTTTTTTTTAATACAATAATATTGTAAAAAAAATCTTGTATCTCATCCGTTTTCACTACTATTTGATAATCTGACAGACCGTAGATCATTTGTCACGACATTGAATTCAAACAATACGCGTCAATGTCAAGGTTATGACATCATCACTTTCGACCTGTCAAAGTGACACCTGTCACGTTTGCAATGGAGGCAATGGTAGAAAGCTGTTGCGATAATAAATCAATAAACAATACTATTGTATGATGTTTAATTATCAATAATATTTATAAGTATTTTAATAGACTTTCATTTTTTTTATCATACTCTAATAACTTTCTTTTTTATGACTGTAAGTTTGACGATCAAACATACCGCCGCGCCGACTGATTTCTAAAGACAATTCTTCTTTTTACTAACAGATTTTTTTATATTTTTCTTAATTTAAAAAAAAACACAACTTGTATTTTCAATTTTTAATTGCTTTTTAATATTCTGCGTATCTGGGCAATGGATTTAAAAAAAAAAGTTAAAACAACAAAATAGATACTCGTACTATGAACCATGTGGTTCTTTTTATAAAAGTCTTTAATTTTTTAACCAATGTCATATAATTGTGCAAATATTTACATGAGTTGTATATTTGTATTTCATTAAATTTAATTAGTCGGACTTTTACTTATTTTCCTTTCGCTTTTTACAGTAAGCTAACTGAACCGTAAACCCACCATAGAACTGAACGCGACGAAAACATTGTCTAGATCCAATAATTACACTAATTATTATTAATTATTATACGTATTCATAATAGTCTAAACCACATTAGAGTGTTATTTAAATCCTTAATTTACCGTAAGCAAGTAATCATCACATCACATCATCACGTCAACAGAAAAAGATATTGGCCTACTAGACCACGGTGGCCAGACGGGTTGGTATAGGGTTTGTTTCAAGTTTTCCTATTGCAATGCTGTTATCCTGCGTAGTTTTCTCCCTTAGTCGGCTCCCTTAGATGAATAGGGGTGGTGACACCCCGTATTCTTAATCCGTCACCACACGGAGAAAGTCAGGCTTGGGTACAAATAGGCCGGCTCCACCAGATTGAAATCTGACAGATATTGGTAAAAGTAAAATTATTATATTATACCTTGATTTTTTTCCCCTTTTTAGTCCTTAATGATAATTATTATCTTTTTAAGCTTAAAATTTTAACAAGTAAGTCTAATACTTATGCTTCAGCACACGCCTTAGTACGTAACAAAAGACACTACCGTATTTTTAAAAGATAAACAGAAATCATTAATTTATTGTGTCCTTTCAGTAAATACTTTTTTTTTTAAGCACCAACTTAGATTTTATGTTCGTTGTGTTGCGATTTATCTGTGTGCGTTTAATTTCTAACTGTTGGCGCAAATGTCAGAGGCCAGCTGAAAACCAGTGCTGTGCTTTCTCATAGCATATACTGAGCTGGTACACATTGTGCTTTAACGTTTTTTATAAAATTAATGTCATGTTTTTCTAATGTACCTTGTATCCGTGTATGTTTTATGTATCTTGTGTAGCAAAAATAAATGGTTTAAGTTATTGTTAGCAGACAATGAATAACAACGGGTTGCAAGCTGGATGCAAAACCAAGGCTAGTTGCTAATCTACTTGCCCTGATAATGATGAATTAGTCAATCAGCTGACTAATTCATCATCGCATGCCCTAAACCGCTGGGGGGGTGCTGGGGTACGAACTTGAAATTTTGGTATCTTTTCCTTTTTATGTTGTAAGCACTAAGAAAGGATTTTTGGAAATTTCACCCCTAAGGAATTGACGATTGTTTGGAGTTCGTCATTTTCTAAATTAAAATTTAAAAAATAGTCATGCAAGCGAAGCCACATTTTCCTGTTTATAAATAAATTTATTTTAGCATACATTTTTGCACTAAAGAGGAATCGACATGCGACTTTTGTCATTGCATCATTGCACCACATACATTATCTCGTCAAAGCGTCACAAGGATAATGAAACAAGCTATAACCAGTCATAAAATTTAAACAAATAGGTTAGAAATCGTGATCTTGATACAGACGTGTTTCAACAGAATCCGATCACACAGAACGTACATATGATCTGAGATAATATACAATTATCGGGAGCTCGTGAGACCGGCATCTGGTATGCGTTTCTCTCATGCTCTGCTTAGCAACTGGAACTTCCGTCTCGGTGTAGTAAAGCAGATTTGCATATTCCTGTCCTGACGTTTTGTAGGAGAACAGCGTAGAACGGTGGAAATTAATGGAATTGAAGATGTGAATCTGTAATTTAAAAGACATTCCATTACTTCAACAAAAATTCGAAATTTAACTACCTAAGAAAGACACGGGTTTTAAATTTCAGAAAATGATACGCAATAAATTGAAATATTTATTAATCGTTTAAAATAGAAGTGATAATAATAAAAATAATTGCTGTCTATTACTGTAGAGCAACGGGTATCATGTCAAAGAGAGGATCCGGGACGCGGCCCAACGATTGATGTTAATCGGCATGAAAATGATTCATATCGCGATACAGGATTAGCAGTTACTCAGTAATTCGGTGTGTCCTCGCTAGATGGCGCTGTAGTATATTTCTTTGTTTCGCTATACGTTAAAGTTGCCACATTACTTACTATAAGGTTAACCACAGACTATTTCATTTATTTATTAAATCAATCAATGATTACTTACTTATGTCGAGAGATTTTTCCTTCCTGATTTGTTATTTAAGTTCACACACTACTTTTGCAGTTTTTCGAGGGTGCACCCTAAGTCTTGTACAAAAATCGTAGGTACCATGAAGATTCTTAACGTGTAAGGGTTGCTTATTCTCCATAAGACCGGTGTCCAAAACTGCTTCCTCCTGGACCTTCCCTTTCTTCTTCATGGGAAGGTTCATGCCCTTTAACGAATTTTTGTGTGTGTGCTCTTGCCTTTATTTAAACTTGAGGAACCTGATCGAGTGAGTTAAATACCTAGCAAGGCTCAACATCAGCGACAACCCTAACATTAAAAGCGCATATAGACTAATAACTGTGCGTTTGCGCAGAAGATCTGATCTAAATGACTGTAGAAGATCCATGCTTTGGCACATATTAGTCTGAATGATGCTACAAAGTCGGAAAACGGTATTTAAAAATTCTATGGTTGTCTTTCACCGAGTGTTTGAAGGCACTTAATTTTGGACACTCAAAGGGTGGAGTCTTCGCCCTCAAGTGTCGCGGCGACACATGGGCGGTAGTACTTACCTTCACGTACGTACGTACTGACCCGTCTGTCCGTTTTGATTCTTCTGCCATAAAAAGTGAAACCCCTTATTTCGATAGCATCTCAGCTGTGCATTAGAATTAACTTTTATAAAATGTAAACATTATTAAAAACTATATCACTGTGCCAACATATTTAATTAAGGTAATTAGTCAAGCTTCTTAATCTTAAATACTTTCTCCTTCACACTTTAATTATATTTAGTAGTATAACTCTTTTCTTTTTTCTTTTTTTCCAAAGAGTGGCATTTGCCATGACTTGAGCACGTGGTTCCGCTTCATATCTTGTACAAAGAACAATTACCTACATACCCAATAGACACAAATCACAGTGAATTGTGTTCGATTTTTTCCTACGTACGTTAGGGTTGCTACTTACTCACGCGTAGTTGTTAATAAGCTATTTTCTATATATATTTATATTAAGTGCGAATAATATGTACCGCCTTGGCACATTTCGTACAAAATAAAAACCCTACTAAAAAATCATCTAGGGACTTCCTTTCTAGGGTATACCTGGTTCCCCGGCTATTAGTACCCGAGACGGCGTGCAGTTTTAGTCGGTTCGAGTCCGACATGCCACCGACAGGTGGTATCCGAGGGGATTTCCGCACGGAAAAAAAAAAAAAGGGTAGTTAAATATTTCACCTGTTTAAAACAGGTTGTAATAAGGTACGAGGTACGAACCAAACACATACTTGACTATATCTACGAGTATACTAATATTATAAGAGGTAAGGTTTTTGAGTTTGTATGTTCGGTATAATCTCCGGTACTACTGATCCGATTTTGAAAATTCTTTCACTGTTAGAAAGGTATATTACCTCTGAGTATTTTAAACTACTTTTTACTGCGATAACCAACATACACGAGAGCCGCGGGCGGAACCGCGGGTAAATCAAGTTTTTTATAAACAATAAGCATACATTCTCAAACCATTATTACATACAGTTATAAGTTGTCTAATCAAACAATGGGACACCTGTTTCCATTGAGCAAAGAGTTCAAAACACTTTCATTGACCCCAATACATAACTATGCTACGGTGCGCTTACTGTAGAAGCGAATAGTCGTATGTACTTACGAGACAGATGGGTTGACCAGTTTTTAGATTATGTTTGCTTAGCTTTCAAATACGTATTTGTTGGTTTATCTGCCGGCTTAAAGCACATCCTATGTAAGAATCAGTAATCAAATATTGTTACTTAATCCGTAAGATATCTTAATTTTTATTTTCAGAAATTTGTCTGCAAGAAAGCGTGTATTTTTTATTCTCAAATATACAATAAATTTTTAAAATGAATAGTAATATAATTTCACAATAAAAACATAAAAATTGTTTAACTGTAACTGTAAAAGGCTTAAGCTTTACTATTACATAGCGTGGCGACGCATGCCGTGGCAATGGTTCGCCACGGCAACAGCCGGTCTGATGTTAGATGTTTTACATCAATAATCTTAAATTGGTTTTTAAGCAGGCAGTATACTTCGATAATTTTTTTTCTAATTTATTCGTTACAAGTGATATTAGGGTTTTTAGCTTAAAAAAACTTAAAAAAAAAAGCTTAAAGAAAACGACCCTTAAACCTCTCAAACACTTGAACGGTGTTAGACAAACCTTTAAAATATGAAAGTTCTTTAATGGCGTTGTCCTAGTGGCCTTTATAATCAAAGGACGATCATACGGAACCATGGTCCCGGCTTGTTGGAACTACTGCTGTCTCAATACCGTTTTCATCCATTTTATGCCAAAATTTATCTTGTCCCTTGCCTCATCTGAAAATGATCAGATTTCCAAGGAGGGTAAGCATCGAACAAGTTGTCGGCCACAGGAAAAACATGATGAAAATTATAAAGAGTTAGTCTAAGATCCCTTTAAGTGTCTTCATGTGTAATAAGAAAGGGATTATAGAGTCTAAAAATATTTGCTAAAAAATATAATTTACACGTATTTTCTAAAAACAACTTCTTTTAAGTCGTTATAAATGTATATTCAGTAATCGTGCCAATGGACGGCAGTAGTCACTTTCCATCAGATGACCCTTCTTTGCCCCCTATATCATAAAAAATAGAAAGTTATTTAAATATTTATCATTTAAAATTGCTTTTATTAATTAAATTTTAAGTTTTTAATGTTAATAAATATAGGTATTAAAATAAATTCACACTAAGGAACTTATGAAATAGGCATAAAATCTTCAACATAAAATTTATTCACTGGTTTGAATAATTTAAGATAAAATTAATATTATTTGGAAACATCTTTACAAGGATCGTCCAATAGAAACAAAAACCTGGGTGTCTTTATATTAATAGAAAATGAATTAAAAACGGAAGAAGTAACTAAAAAAGAGTAACAGACACAAAGCATTTTGCCAATTTTAAGTTGGTTTACATTAACTTAATGACAACTTAAAAGACAACTCTTACACTACTGAAACATTTTGTGTCGGGGGAACTTTACACACATACATTTCTGAAAGTAGTACACAGATTTTCATGTAATTTTAACAAGTAGACAGAGTATAATTAGGAGCAATTTTTTTTTTTCATGATTTCAGATTCATACAACAGACGACAGCGAGATGTGCATCGACTTTGTATAAAACTAATAGTGCATTGTTGCGTAAAATTATTTTCCATATATCATCCCTTATTTACAATAAACTGCCAAAAACAGTGAAGGAAGCAGCCTTTAATATGTTCTAGAAAAAAATAAGTGAGTTATCTGTAAACAAATGCTATTATACTCTAACGGATTGTCTAAACGACAAATTACACGTTGACATTTAAGCTAAATTATATTATTACGCGTATTAGATTAACGTCTCTTTGCGAACAATACTCTTAAATTTCATTAGGCCTCGTTGCTTTGGTTGTTATAGCAAAACATTTATTTATTATTCATTTGGATGACAATTGACTTAATATGTTTATTTTATAATTGACTACGTTTGTAACTATTTTATGTTTCTTTTGCCCTATGACATCTTATTTAATTGTTTGTATTGACCTAATAATGTTTTTTTTACTTACCAATTACCAACATTAATTATTTTTATTTGATTTAATGTTTTGCATGCCACTATTCTGGTCACAATATATGTATCTACTACTACCCATTGTAACACCAGTTGTCACAATATTTTTAACAAAAAAATATGATTCTAATTCTGAAAATCTGATGTCGGAAAAGTTCTTATTTATCATCATCAAGAGCCTTTAATAGTCCACTGCTGGACATAGGTCTCTTCTTAGAAAGGAGGTTTCGGTCTACTATACCACTCTGGCCAGACGGGTTGGTACTTCTCTTTGCAGTGCTGTTGTCCTGCGTAGTTTGCTCCCTTACTCGACTCTTAGGATGCCCACTTGATGAATAGGGGTGATGAGTTTCCGTATTCTAAATCAGTCATCACACAGAAAAATTTTAAGTGTTGCAAGATAACACAGCTAGTGGTCATTATAATTTTTTTCCCATTTTTCTCAATATTATTTGGGATTGGCGCTATGTCCATCATTGCAAAGGATTTTGCTGATACAATGGTAATCAGACTGCTGATAAACGTACTCAAATACTTTTAAATATACATATTATTATTACGGATACAATTACACAGAATAAATGATCATGCTCATCACACAATTATTTGTTCTTTGTGGCAATCGAACCCCCGACCACAATCTTGTCAGTATAAACTCAAACAACTAAAGTAAGTTAGTATGACAGTATTACTCCATTTTGTTGTCAAAGCATCCATGACATAAACGACATGACAACTAAAATCTAAATGATGTCATAGGAAGAGAAAGTGACTGTCATTTTCACTTGAGTCTGTGAGTCACGAACGACTAAATGACTTTATATAATAATTTGTTAGATTTGTTTGTGTATTGGTTGTTTTACAATAGTCTGTATACAAGACTATTAGTTACGGTCACCTGAAAATAATGTGTGTTATTTGTCTGTTATTATTACGTTATAATATTGTACGTGCATATGTATGCTGTTTTTAAGATGTTAGAGTTAAGAATAATTACGTAGTCGTGGAAAGATGAAATTGATACATTTACTTTATTATTTTTTATAAAATTTAAATTTAGAGAAATTTTACTTTGAATATATACTTTCACACTCCTGAGCTTAGATTTCGTTTATGTTAAATATTTAAATTAGGATTCGAAGTTTTTTTTATCAATTTAAAATTACATTCTCATTATAATTAGATGGTGATGTAAGTGAATGTTAGGTCAGGCGCTCGTGGCTAAGTGGAAACCGAGTAGGTTAACGCATTGTAAAGTTAAGCAATCGTATCCAGGTTAGTAAATGGATG
Source organism: Arctia plantaginis (assembly GCA_902825455.1). Classification (NCBI taxonomy): domain Eukaryota; kingdom Metazoa; phylum Arthropoda; class Insecta; order Lepidoptera; family Erebidae; genus Arctia; species Arctia plantaginis. The sequence continues at coordinate 953,140 of CADEBD010001048.1, read as the reverse complement.
GGTGACCATTCTTAACACATTGAGACCCCTCCGTGCCTTGAAGAGCACGTTAAGCCGTCGGTTGCCATATGAACATTTGTTGCAATGTAAGCCCTAAAAATTCCACCAACAGTCTTTCTACAGAACTTCGATATCGTCTAGTACTTGGGTTGTGGTGGTCTGATGGCAATCGCTCCACGAAAAAAATCGAAGTTCAGCCGTTAAGCCGACCCCAACCTAGTTTGGGAAAAAAGGCTCGTACGAAGAAGACATTGTCCAAGGTGTATTAACGAGGCCTAAAAGAATTCTGAAGAGTGTGAGCCACCAGGATCTTTAATTAAAGTTTTTCGATCTCCTACTGAAGGGTAGGAGAAGTAAAAAAAATCTAGATCAATAACTAATTTAATCGTGAACCTGATCTCAACCACATTCGTCAAGATCATCATCAACTTTCATTTTCACCAATCATGGCTAGTTCCAGTTTTTCCAATCCCGCTCTCATTGCCATCACCTCATATGAAATATATTAAAAAAAAAAAAAAAAACATTAGTCATAAAACTATTATAACACACTATCCCCACCATTCAGAGGAGAGGACAACTATTTCTGGATCGAACATCTTTTGTGCCGTGTGGGAATCATACCTGAACCAAGTTACAGGGACAAGGCGACTACTTTACCTTTGCTGTGTATATGAAAAATACATTATCGTCTTCAGTATTTATGTATGTACCTACATGTTCCCAAAAGGCATTAATCCAAGTCTAACTTTCTCTTAACAACAGATGTCCGAAATTAATGGGAAAGTGTCCCAATTCCATTACAAATATAAATGACATTACTATTCGTTACTCGTACGGCATACTTTGTCCTGATAAATTTTAACTATCCTTCCGCTTGCTCTACGTGATACTATTTCGTCTGTTACAAGACGCGACACGGGGACGGCACGACCTACAACAATGTAAAAATGTACATTAATGTAAATAGACACAAAGTTATGATAATTTAAGAACACAGTTTTTAAAAAGCGGTAAAAGAGTAAAAACTGTAATTCTATTGATTACAATAGACAGTACTTGCTGATAAGTTATAAGTGTGCTAACACAAGGTAGTATATCAGATCACTTGCATGTTGCATCTCTATGACTAAACAAATAAAACAGTGTGTATAAAATTGTAGCTTGAACATATATATCCATATATATAATATCTAAGGAATATTATATAAAATTCTTATCCATCACAAAATTACTCCGTTATGTATATATATTATTTATATATGTATATAGATAAATTTAACACGTCATCTCCGCGCTATGCATATTTTTTATATCGTACATTTGACACACAACGCCATCCAGTTTCAAACTAAGCAGAGATTGTACTATAAAAGCTAGACTGACATAGAATACTTATACACATTATTTTCGGATATACATACATATTATACATAGAAAACACCCAAACTCCGAAACATATATTTGCAGACCATCCAAACATTTGGTCCGACCATCGAACATCGCATCGAAATTTTTATTATGACTGTGACGATTTATAAAAAACCTCGGAAGGACTATATTGACACTTTTTTTTTATTTCAACAGAGTGTCTACACTCATTCATTTATTTCGACTGAGTAAACTTTGACAGACAACATACACATACAATACAGAAAAAACATTTTTAGGATAACACAACCATTTATCGGTCATCCATAACGAGCCTATATTTATGACCACACGTGTCTATGCACGTTGTAAAAGTAAGTAGAAGAAGACTCATTTTTATTTATTTTGTCCCTTCGCTGTCGTCTCCTATGATGTAAAAGCTACATTTTACTATTAATGTAAGCTGTATTATTTATAGTAAGTGTCAGATCAAATTCTTGACATTTATAAGTAGTCAAAATGATTAATTATGTTAGAAGCGTGTTATGTCAGATTAATGATAAAACATTAAATTAAACACGGATGTCTCATATCATAATTAATTTTGGAATTCGACGGTCAATTTTTTATTCCAATTAGGCCAATCGACACCCGGCTGCAGGCAGTCCAAAACGGTGCTGACTGAAGTTTCCTCACGACTTACTTGTAGATTGACCACTCTTAGCAGGCTAGATATCCGAATTGTTGTAGAAATTATAACGGGGCACCTACCCCTGAACCGACAACTATTCACCATCAATGTGACAGACAGTCCTCTTTGCAGAGGATGTCTCAAAGCAGAAGGGAATGCGAGGGAGTGGCCACCAAACGGGCTGGTATAATATCTGATGCAAAATCGCTCCTAGAAACTTGTGAACGCCACAGGAATCTTTTATGGTTCTGAAAGGTTCTGGGTTGGTTTACCTAGCCAACCTTATCTCGACGCTAAAGGACCGTTCTTGAGTATAAATGCGGAAACCGTAGACCACCACAAATTCCAATAGGCCAATCGATATTAATGTTTATTGAGCTATAAAATATATTATTTATGATCGCATCTCACCAACTAAAATACACTTTTTGCGATTGTTTCTACGAAGATGAACTTCCTAGAGAATATAACTTTCAGGCGCACACGTACAAAATCCGACTCAAATGATGTAAGTATACAACAATCAAATGAATCTCGCCTAGATGGCACCACTAATAGTTTGCCAGAAGTGTCGGATGATGAGGACGAAGTTTCGAAGTTAAAACAACAAATTAGTAAATTACAAGCTGATCTAAACAGTGCCCATAGTGAAATAGAAACGCTCGCGTTAGAAAATAATGAACTTCGACAATCGAAGGAAGAACTGATAAAAAAAAATGAGTTATATAAGAAACTTATTAGCAGCCCAACAAAGTTTAAAATAAATACACCAAAAAGAACAGAAAAAGTAATAAATAAAGAATTAAATATCACAAAACATAAAAAAAATATATCACAAGAAAACAGTGAAATTGCAAAAATAAATGATAACAATGTAAATACTGATTGTAATAGAACTTTGTTTAATAAGTGTAATAAAAGCAAAATAAACAAGCGCATTGAAATGCATAGTAGTGAGAAAATGAAATTGAGTAAAATATGTATGCTGAGTACAAGTAAACGTAACAAATTATTATCAATTGCTCGAACTGAGTTCAATGATTACAATATCTGCCACTATTTAATGCCCGGCGGTGGTACTGCGGCTCTGCTGAGTGGTTTGAAATCAAAACTAGTCAATTATACCATGGAAGACTACTGTGTAATTTTTATAAGCTCTGAAGATTTCACTACAACAAAGGACTATTTAGAACTGATTTACTCCTTACGGAACGCATTACAAGATATAACAAACACGAATTTAATTATATGTCTACCAAGCTTTAGATGTAACACCCTAGCAAATATGTACAACTGGAGAATTGAACACTTTAATAATTTGTTATACTTGGACGTAACAACTCATGAATATGCGCACGTACTGGACACAAATCTACATCTAAGTTATGACCATACCATGTTTAACATGAGGACAGGTTGGATTAACAAAAGTGGCTTATACGCCGTTTTTAAGGACTTACACACATTGATACGCGACTTACAAGCATATGAAATTGAAGGTACTAACACCCCTACGTCATCTGAGAGTAATGATCATGTCAGAAGCGACATAAAGTTTTTTCTGTGAGGAAAATTTACACATAATGCACCAGAATATAGCAGGATTATTGAATAAATCTGATGCCCTAGCTGTGTGTTTACAAGAACTTGAAGAAATACATAAAATTAATATTGATGTAATATGCATAACGGAACACTTCATCATGTCAGGATTTGAAAAATATCTTACTCTGCTTAATTATAATCTGGCTGCAATATATAGTAGACAAGATAGTAGGCGCGGTGGGGCATGCATACTAATAAAAAAAGGGCTCGAATGGCGACACTTAGAAGAAATAGCAAAATTATCATTGCCTGGGATACTCGAATGCTGTGCCATCGAAATTATTAGGAGTAACATAATCATTGTATGCATATACAGAGTCCCAAAAAATAATGCTATAAACATATTTTTTAGTAAATTAGAATCACTTTTAAAAATTGTATGTACCAAACGTAACAAAAAAATTGTTTTGTCAGGCGATTTCAATATCGATATTTTAAAAAAAAATGGGGTTGTGCTGGATTTTGAATGTCTATTATTTAACTATGGTTTGAAATTGGAATTCAGACAAGTAACTAGATTGCAGAGTGGCACATGCATTGATAACTTTTGTCATAATTTTCGAAGAGGATGTAAATCACAAATTTTTGAGTTCTCATTATCTGATCATACTGCACAATTGATGGAATGTCCAATCCGGAAAGTAGAAACTAGATATTGGCGAATAACTCGGCGTGATTTAAACAAAGACAATTTAGATAAATTTAAATCATGTATAGGTAGTCTCTCTTTTGACGACATATATCACACAGACAATCCAAACGAAGCCTATGCGTCATTTATAGATACTTTTAAATTATTTTATGATCTGTGCTTCCCACATAAAATATCCACAATTAAGTCAACAAAAAAACCTAAGTGGCTATCATGCGGCATTAAACTGTGTAGTAAAAATAAAAGAAAGCTCTTCTGGAAATACAGGCTAAATCCAAATAAAACAAATAAAATGAATTATATAAAATATGCACAAAGATATAGGTACATTATTAGACAAACTCAACGTGCACAAAATATATACAATATAAAAACATCAAAAAATGTATCTAAAACTACTTGGAAGATAATAAATCAAACAAAACTAAACGTTCCAAGAGAGTCTATATCAAGAATAGTCACAGATCAGAATACAATAATTACCAATCCGCAACATATTGCAAACACGTTTAATGACTATTTTATAGATAAAGTTAAACCAGTTCATACCAATGTCACAAATATAACAGAATCTATAGATAATAACATCAAATCAATGTTTATGCCGCCTTGCCTTCCAAAGGACGTCGACACAATAATAAAGAATCTTAAAAACACAAATAGTGTTGGGTATGATGGTATCCACACTAAAATAATAAAATCAGTTAGCCCAATCATTTCGAAGCCTATTAGCCATATTATTAATGTAAGTATAGGTTCTGGAATATATCCAGATAAACTAAAAACGTCGGTGGTTAAACCTCTGTTCAAAAAAGGAAACAAAGAACATATGGAGTGCTATAGACCAATCACACTTATTCCTATATTCTCAAAAGTGTTCGAGAAATATATTTCTAAGCAACTCTATTCCTTTCTTGAAAAATACAATCTCTTCGCAGTAGAACAAAAGGGGTTTAGACATAAAAAGAGCATAAACAAGGCTATCTACGAATTCTTAAATATAATTATATCTAAAGTAGATAAGAGAATACCAGTAAGCGCCATATTTTGTGACATGACGCAAGCCTTTGATTACGTAGATCATAAAACCCTACTGGAAAAGCTTGATAGATGTGGAGTACGTGGTAATGTCAATAACCTAATAAAATCTTACCTGACGAACAGAAAACAATATACAGAGCTCAGAAAAATTAACTTTTTAAACAAAAGAGAAGAAGTATACACGTCTCACTTACGAACAATTTATTACGGAGTGGGGCAAGGTAGTGTACTCGGGCCTTTACTGTTCATTCTATACATTAATGATCTACCCAAAGTAACTAACCATCCTGTTACTTTATTTGCGGATGACAGTACGGTAGTTATAGAATGTAACAATCGCGCTTACTATGAAACGGACATTAATAATACGCTCTATAACATTATAAAATGGATGGATAAAAATAATTTAAAAATTAATTTAGGCAAAACAAATTTAATACAATTTTCACAAAGACATAATATAATTAAAGATATGAATATAACATATAATAATATTAAAATAAATGAAATTGACGCTACTAAATTCCTAGGACTGAATATTGATAATAGGCTTAATTGGAAAATACATACTGAAGAGTTATGCAAAAAAATCAGCAGTACAGCCTATGCACTTTTTAAGCTTGCACCTCTGCTCAATGAGGAAGGTATACTTAAAGCATATCATGGAATAACCGCCTCCTATCTTAGATATGGCATACTATTCTGGGGAAACTCGACAAATAAAGAAATTGTTTTCAAATCTCAAAAGCAGTGCATTAGAGCAATGTTCAAATTAAAATCTACAGATAGTTGTGTACCATATTTTAAAAAGTATAAAATTATGACATTGCCATCTTTATACATTTATGAAACAGCAGTTTTCGTAAAGTCGAACCTGGAACTGTTCGAAACATTAGCTGATACGGTTACTCGCAATAGAAGAACCCACACCAGTAATAGGATGCGAATAAGAAAAGCAAATACAAAATTAATGCGTAAAAGTGTATTCTGTATGGCACCTGTCATCTATAATAAGATACCCGATCACATCAGAAATCTAGACATAATCCCATTTAAAAAACATCTACAAGAATGCCTATCTGAAAAATGTTATTATGATATAAGAGAATTTTTAGATGGTAAATGGGGATAATTAAATAATTTATTAAAAGAAATGAATTTACAAATACATACAATTTTTATTTATTATTTATCTTTATTTTTTATTTGACATTGTAATTACTTTATTGACATCATAGTTCTAAAATTATATACATAATTTATAAAAAAGAGACATTGATTTTGCATGTTTTAAGCTCTAAGGTATGAAAAATCAAACTGAAGTATTATATTGCTTTGATTGCGACAATTCAATGTAATTCTGTTTGCATGTCTTAAATTTAGCGTTTCACAATTTTTTTTTTTTTTTCTCTTTAATTATTGTAAGCCTAAATGGCAGAACATAGTAGATCATTCTACCACTGTAAACAACCTTGTATACCTATGTTTCACAATAAAAACTGATTGATTGATTGATTGATTGATTGATTGATGATGCCCACCCATACGGTTCACATATAACTTTCGTTAATCCAGTATTTATGCAAAGCTAATAATAACGGAATCGAATCTATATCCTGGTGAATTTAGATTACACATTAAGAATGTTAGACAGTATATAAATATATATGTATGTATATGTTTGTATAAATATATATTTAAACAGCCAGGAACACGGTATTTTTGATTTAATGAAGTATAAAAAATATTAATATAAAACAGAAAATAGTTACTTAAAAGGCTAAAAATGTCTAGTGTGTATGGGTATCAAATGGGTATCAATTATCTGTTAGTTAAAAAAACACAAATAGTAACGTAGCTTCATGACGACTGTCCAAACAATCACGGGGTTTAATCCCACTTTGTGCAAAAATTGTATGCATAATTTTATTATATTGCGTTAGTGTGTTTCTGTTTATGAGACATAACGGGTCTACCAATAGGGATGACCTGGTTTTGACAGCTCATAGCGGCCATGTTTGATGATGGATCTTTGACGTCTCTTGACATTTGTGTTCAGTAAGGTTATCATGTCACGTTTCACCTTAAACCAACGCTTGGAAATTATCCAAAACTTCTTTGAAAGTGACGAAGGAAACCCTGTTACTGTGAATGGCGAGCGCTATAACTCGATGTTAACCGAATATTTCTTTCCGGAATTTGATGATATTGATGCAGACGACCTTTATTATCAACAAGACGGTGCACCACCTCACATTACTCGAGTGAACATGGAATTATTGCGTGGAAAGTTTGGTGAGTCGTTAATTTCGAGAAATGGACCGATCAGTTGGCCACCAAGATCGTGTGATTTAGCACCTTTAGACTATTTTCTTTGGGGTTACGTTAAATCTAAAGTGTACAGCAATAATCCAGCTACAATTCGTGACCTAAAAACCAACATTCGACGAGCCATAGCTGACATACCGGCCGAAATGGTGCACCGCGTCATCGAAAATAGGCGTGAGCGGGTGACCGTCTGCAAAAAGAGCCGCGGCGGTCATTTGGCCGATAAATAATTTAAAACATAAATTGCACAAAATTATCTATTAAATAAATCAATCGGATGCATTTTTCATAAAAAAATGTGTTTTATTCAATTTGTAAACCAGGACGTTCTTGTTGGTAGACCCCATATCTATACTAATATTATAAAGCTGAAGAGTTTGTTTGTTTGTTTGAACGCGCTAATCTCAGGAACTACTGGTCCGATTTGAAACATTCTTTCAGTGTTAGATAGCCCATTTATCGAGGAAGGCTATAGGCTATGTATCATCACGCTAAGACCAATAGGAGCAGAGCACCAATGAAGAATGTTTCAAAAACGGAGAAAATTTATTTCTATTGAGAGACGCAGACGAAGTTGCGCGGGTCAGCTAGTATAGGAATAAATCCACTTAAATATTTCTATGTTCTATCCAATCCAAAGTTTTTTTAATCTCTCAGGTCTCACACACGGCCGACTGATCCTAAACTAGGCAGAGCCTGTGCTATGGTAACCAGACTATAAATAAAGTCCCCCGGCCGCGTCTGTCTGTCTGTATCAACGCAATAAACTCAAAAACCTAACGGATTTTTGTTCGTTCGCCAATAGATAGTGTAATTTCTGAAGAAGGTTTAGGTGTACAATACACTATAATTTTATGTAAATTGACTGAAATTTAACGATTATTGTTGCAGAGGTCGCAAAAAATCTTATGCTATATAAACCGGACGAAAAAAGGATCACGGTTACCGAAATTCACGTAGGCGAAGCTGCCGGCGAAGCTAGTTACAGATAAATTACACTCAACACAGAGCAAATGATCGTGCTCATCGTACAATTTATTTGTCCTGGGTTAAATCGAACCCACGACCGCAGTAGTCGGGGTCACTAACCACTAGACTAGATTTCTTAAATATATCATTATCAATGTGTTAAGATACGACACCCATCCATAGACGGACCTGGCCACGGTTGCTTAATTTTGAAATATACTTAGGGCATCCTAAAATAATTTTTGGATTCTGATAAATAGATATAAGACTTACGATACATTTTTTGTTTTTCAAAGTACATATATTCTCTCGCAATTGATGCATTTTACATTCGCTGAAACCAATGTACAAAGCAGGCGTACAAAGCGTTAACTCATTCGGTATCCATCGAGAGTAAAGCTTCCAAACCTTCAGATGCACATGTAAAATGTTTTGCACTTAACTCATTCCAAAGCATAAAAAATACGAATTTACTGGCAAGTATTTTTTTTGTCAGTTTCAATAAGTTGTCAATATTAGAGTCTGTAACTATAGTCGCCAACCGACCTTCACGTACCTCGTCATGGAGATCAAACCAAACCACGAATACACAGAGCTGCGATATGGTGCTTCATCACCAAATGCCAATTGAAGTTTCCAGCTGACGAGGCGAACTCCGTACCGCCTTAGAATTCATAGATTAGGTGTCATACCGACAGCAGCGCCACTTACCGCCAACCCATTATGGTACAGTCGGATGTAAAACTAATTTGCCACATCAATCGGCATTTTTTTATCAAAGATTGAATTTAAGCCAAAAACAAAATTTTATGCAAATCATTGGCGATATTTACTTGGCTCGTGACGAGAGAAACGGTGGAAAGTGTCACGTATACGTCAGGGAGTACAGTTTGTGAGATGGCGGGAAAACTGTACAGACTAACTCTCGCTGACCGACTGAAAGCTTGTTTTGATAGTGTAACACTGTAATCGTTTTTTATTTTCGAGTAAACAGGTTTTTGGTCACGACTGTACTCGCAAATATGAAATGTGTAGTCTTTCTTTATACAACTACCTTTTTTAAGAAACATGTGATTAGCCTAAGGATCACGACAATTGATTTTGAGAAATACATATACAGTTAGTGTTATGAAGGTCTAATATAGCTCTCCATTCCAGTATTTTACATTACATAACATACATGATCAACAACAGAAATCATCTACAACAAAATATATACAACAGTTAGTAGGTGTACAAAGTGTTGCAGTTAGTAATGGAAAGCGCTAACAATATAATTATTTTATAAAAAATTCAGAAATGGAGATTTTTATTGAATTTTTAATAACGAAAAAAAAAGCAAAATTATTGAAACACAAGTGATTAATAGTGTATTTGTAAAAAAATATAATCTACAACTACCGGAGTAGTATTTTTCTTTATTTAATTTAATCCATCTTTATTGGGTCCGTGTGGTGACGGATTAAGAATAAAAATTGTCACCACCCCAATTCATCCCGTGGGTGTCGTAAGAGCCAACTAAGGGAGCAAACTAAGCAGGACAACAGCACTGCAAAGAGAAGGAAAACTTGAAACAAACCCTATACCAACCCGTCTGGCCAGCGTGGTATAGTAGGCCAAAACCTCCTGTCTAAGGAGATGCCTATGTCCAGCAGTGGACTAGTATAGGCTGTTGATGTGATATGATTGGGTTCATTCAACAATTTTTTTGCGATGAAAATAATGATCCTAAAACACACAACTTTTTATAACACATTCTGGAAACACATTCGAATTTTTGTTGCAGACTGTAGAACTGTTTAGAAAATAATATAAAACTACATGTCTTTTGCGTAACTTACAATGTTACTATAATAAAATTATCATAAAGTCGGACAGCAAAAACTGTGTCATAAGAAAAATTAAACACACATTGATAGACAGTCAATGTTGACTGCAGCATTGATTTCTTGAGCGAATATTTAATTTACTTTAGTAGAAAAGTTCTTGTTTCTTCGTTAAAAAGACATTAATATCTCTCTTGTGTCCTCAAGCTACTGCAGTCGAAAAACATTTCTCCACCTGAGACTTGCGGTATCTCTTACTCTAGGTGGAACATAAAGCTTATCTTTGATAGGGTTGAAGTACTACTCTCATGTGTAGTCAGACAACTTCAACTCGCAGAAGAGATAAACAAATATTAACAACATTTTTTCTTATTTCCAGATTCAAGAAAACTCTTCGGCGGCTATCGGATAACGCCGTCATACTGTAAAGCGTCAAGAGCAGCAAAATACAACAGAGGGAATACGATATGTATGTTCAATCACGAGTGCGCCCAACGAGGGGGAGAAGTTGTTGGAGCGTGCATGGACGGCTTCCTCTTCGGAGCCTGCTGTCAACTAAAATCATACAGCCAGTCCCATATACCCAAAGGCCCAGGTGTTGTTATGACGAGCTACCTAGATTACCCAGATGCTACTGAATCTGATGACTATGAAACAGATCAACTTAGCGCTTGGCATAATAGCTATAAACCTGTTGTTACTCCAGGATACAAACCCGGAGACAAGTCTCAATTGACAACACTGAAGCCTGAAGATACACTAAGTTCAGACGAAGAACAGGGTGAAATTATTTCAGACGGACTTACACAAATTACGAATAGTTTGTTAAATTCTCCACCTAAAGATAGTGATATTTATTATATAAAGCCAAACACAGACTATTATACTCATAGCAGTATAGATCATGGCACACCAGAGACAATATTATTCCATGTGAATGGTACAGTTGATAACACAGTGGTGAGGCCATCAGACTTTCATATACAGTTGTCTTCAATGCAGACGAAACCTACGGTAGCACCGAGCACAACTGTATCTTCACCACCAAAAACCGTTTCCACACATCACCCTGTAAAGCCAATATTTAAACCGAAACCTACCTCTACAACTGAACATTATGTAATCGTTTCCGCGACCACAAAAAGTACTCAAAAAGTACCAGAATTGTCTTCCATAAACTCAATCATTCAGATGTTAAATGAAAGCACACCGAATAATAAAGAAGATGTTACTCCTGCTATGGATATAAGTGAGACTAAGTCCTCACCAGCTCCAGGATACACATATTCAAGTTACCCGACCTCTGGTCACTATGTCACTCTAAAACCTTCTTCTCTTTCAACACATATAACGAAGAAACCATCATATGTTGATTTGCCAAACAAGAAACCTTCTTATGATTATATACATACGACTCCGAATAGCTTACCGCAGGATGATAAACCGTCATCATACTACTCTTCACCTAGCCCCAGTCAATCTACTAGTCAAGTAGCTATAGATGCCTTCAATAGGTATCCTACAAATCCTACTGATTTTGGCGATTTGTCTACATTCAGCTATGTCAGTTCTTCGACAACATACAGACCCAAGACAAAACCGACATCGACAAGAAAACCACCTTCTACGAGTTATGTGACTGGAACACCTCCCTTAAGAAGACCTGAAATTCCACCAAATGTATATAACACAGTAGATACCTACTCTAGCGTAACACCAACTGTCATAGTATTAAATGACAATTATAATACCACTCCCAAACCAGAAGCCGATGAACTTCAATTTGTAGAAATTTCTCAAGAGCCTTTCAAGAAACCAGTCAGTCAAATAACAGTGAACAACCATGTTTCATCAACGAACAATATTTATGTCCAAAAACCTTCGTCATACAAACCTATGCCCTCGTCTCCAACCGTAGTTATCACTCCAAAGCCTGGTGCTACAACACCATACCCAATAAAAACATCTACAAGACCTGCACCGGTTTCTTCAAAACCTTCTGTTGTTTCTACGAGACCTTTGCCTGTATCTTCAAGTACAAATTATGAATATTCAGAACAATTTACTACAATCAAGCCAGAAATGCAAACATCGCCAGATGATTCAATTAATTTCCCACCAGTAAGAAACCCGATGCTTAATGCCAGTGGTTCTAATCCAGCGGTCTTCAACACAAGCATATCCTTATCTGACAGTGAATTTGATTTATTGCCTGACTTAGGCTTCACAACACCAGTATTTGAATCCGACGATAAACTAAACGACAAAATGAATGTTTTCGTCAACAAAATAGTAGGAAATCTCGCAGGCACCTTCCAAGAACTTCACGATATAGTAGTATTAGGTGCAAAACCTAATAGAACGGTTTTGACAACGACCACACAAAAACCGAAAAAGACTGTGTCGACCACAAAAAGACCTTTTTTAACGACTACAAAAAAGCCGAGTAAAGTGACAGCTACGACTCGTAAGCCGCCAGTGAGAACGACTCGAAAGCCAGTGCGATTAACTACACAAGCCAGACGAACGACCACCACCACTCCAGCGACAACAACAACAATTACTACTACTACAAAAAAGCCGGTAAGAGCTATTGTTTACACTCCCTAATGTTATGAACAAGATCCCGTCACTCTCATAGCTTCATCCAATTTTCCCAACTTTAATTCCCAAACCCGTTACCCCGCAGTGGGTCAACAGGTTGGCTTTGGGCGGCTGCGCTTACGTTTTCTTTGCGGGTTGCAACTCAGCGCCTGTTTGGCGATAGTGATCGGATCCCTACGCATAGTGTGACCAATCTAGTTCCACTTGCAGCGCATGATCTGATGATCCGAGGTTCATGGTAGTGTTCCAATGGTTTTCGTTCGATATCTTCTCGGGCCAGTATACCCCAAGGATTAGGCGAAGGCAGCGGTTAACAAAGACTTGGAGCCGATGTGAGATGGCTTTTGTAACCTTCCATGTTTCGCACCCATCTGTTTAGATAGACCAAATTATATTCGGCAAAACATTGGTGTTTATAACGTCTCTAGCTACCTAATCTGTTATATAGTATATATATATGTATATACATACTGTTGTCTGTGTAACAAGCACACCAAGGCTGACATTTATACATACAAAATATTGGCAATGAATGGAAATTGAACACGCAACATAAGCCATACTGTACTTCTAACTATCAATCGTTGAGATAATTTAGGATTAGCGGACGTATTATTTACGTGAGCTGATCATTTTATCCATCACCGTTGTAGAACCATTTTCACCTTATCGCTCCGTATCAAATCAAATCATTTTTAAAAGTGAGATCCAAAATACATCATTTCTTTAATTTCAATTGATTTAACACGTTTCTGATACCAGAATTCTATGTTTCTAACCATTTTAGATACTAGTTTATGAACAATGATTATAATGGCTGTTGATATTCAACATTTTGTATCTGAGATTCATTCAACTGTAATGTAAGTTTTCATGGGTTTATTCTCTCGCAGTGCAATTATGTATCTAGTCTAGTCGTTTGTTATCTGTGTAGTATGAGAAGCAAAAAAGAACTTGACTTGAAAGAACATTTAATTTCGAAGTTATCATAAGTAAAAAATGCTACACTAATACACGAGCCGTTTGCGCGCGCTGCGGAAAGGTTATGTCTTATTTAGTTACGGACTAATCCAACTGAAATATTGTAAATACGGAAGTTTGCGTGTGTGTTTGTGTATCTGTGTATGTTTGTTACTTCTTGACGCTAAAACTCCTGGACAGATTTGAATGAGAAAATAGAATATGAACTAGAATAACACATAGACTACTTTTTAAATCGTCAAAATACCTTGTGGCGCCACCTATACTGTTAGATTTGCACAAAGATCACGCGACTTTGACTTAAAACCTAGTGTTCTTAAACTTATTGTTTACATTTGATGTTCTGCCCTAGTTATCTCGAAAGTGAAATGAGAATTCTTTAATTTTATCCCTGAAGATAAATAGTCTTTATAGTAAATTGTGTTAAATATTATTGTGTCGAAATCCTATGAAAGAAAACATTTTGGGTAGTTTGGTAAGTATCCAAAAGCCTTAAACCTATGAGACTATTAGCTTTAAAGGTTCAATGGTCCTTTGAGCATCTTATGTTCCGGCTCATTTTCCTGATATGCTGGCTTCCTTAAACTGTACGAACATCCACGCCATCTGTGTCTCCGAAACATGGTTAAAGCCCTGTCTTCCCTCAGCCTCCTACTCATTACCTGGCTTTCAACTCATTCGGAATGACCGCACGTGGGGCGGCGGTGGTGGTGTAGCCATCTATCTCAGAGCGCATATTCAACATTCTATTGTGAGTATGTTTACACAACCACCGCCTCCGAATGCTGGCGAGCACCTCTTCCTGGAGGTTGAACTCCATCATAACAAAATACTACTCTGTACTTATTACTGTCCCTCTTCCCGCATTGACTTCTTCTCTTCCCTAGATAATCTCTTAGAATCCTTCACTCCTTCCTATAGTCATACCATCCTCGCGGGCGACTTTAACACTTGTCTTCTTAAAAGTGATTTCCGGTCCTCCTCCTTTCGTGACACATTAGAATCGAACAATCTCTCCATTCTTCCTCTGAGTGCCACACATCACTTCCCAAACTGTACCCCCTCACTCATTGACATCATCGCTGTTTCGTCATCTGAACGTGCAGCCTGTCACGGCCAATTTTCTGCGGATGCTTTTTCATACCACAATCTTCTTTTTCTATCCTATAAAATCCGCACACCAAAAATGAAACCTACAATCCTCCTGCAACGCAATTTTAAAGCCATAAATGTAACCAAGCTCTGCATGGATGCAAGCAGTATTGACTGGGGTCGTTTATATGAATTGGGTTCCATTGACCAAAAAGTAGACTTTTTCAATAATACTCTGATCAGTCTATACAACATACACGCTCCACTGCGCAAAATAAAAGTTAAGCATCTGCCATCTCCTTGGCTTACTGCAGATATAAAACTCCTCCTGTCTAAAAAATCCGCAGTTAAGTCCCGATTTAAGCGCTGTCCAAGTAGTACAAATTGGGAGAAATACGTCGCAATTCGGAATCGCTGCAACAAGGTGTGTAGGAATGCACAACGCCAATTTATCCATGCCTCTGTTGAACATGGGGATCCGGCCAAGGTCTGGCAGTTTCTTCGATCACTAGGAGTTGGGAAGTCACGGCAACATACGGCTTCCAAAAACGTAAATATCGAATTGATGAATCAACACTTCTCCACGTCGTCTCCTTTTGACGGGACAACAAAAAATAACACGATACAATATCTTTCTTCTCTCCCAACTCTAGACTCTCCTACATTTGTCTTTAGTCAATTTTCCGATTGTGATGTTAGGAAGAGCATACTCTCTATTAACTCCAACGCAGTTGGTAGCGATGGTATCAGCCGTGATATGATCCTGCCTATCCTAGAAGAAATCATTCCTGTCCTTGTTCACTTATTTAACTTCTCCATGGCAACCGGAAACTTTCCAACTGCTTGGAAAGAAGCATTAGTAACTCCATTACCTAAGAAATCAAATCCATCCAGTTTCTCCGATTATCGTCCGATTTCTATTCTACCCTTCCTATCTAAAACTCTCGAACGTCTTGTCTACAATCAAATTAATCCCTATCTTTATAAAAATTCCCTTCTAAATTCCCTCCAATCTGGTTTTCGTCCTGGACATAGCACCACCACCGCACTGGTTCATATCACGGACGATATACGGTCAGGCTTTGAGGATGGCAAGCTAACTGTGCTGGCGCTGCTAGACTTTAGTAACGCCTTTAACACTGTTGACTTTGACGTCTTGCTTGCCATAATGTGCTCTCTTAACATATCTCCGACGGTTGTTGACTGGTTTCGTAACTACCTGTTCGGGCGTCGGCAGCGTATTCGAATCAATGAAAGACTCTCTGGTTGGTGCACTACAACTGCTGGCGTACCACAGGGTGGCGTTTTATCTCCCTTGCTCTTCGCGGTTTTTATAAACTCTATTTCCAATAACTTAGCTTCATCTTACCACCTTTATGCAGACGATTTGCAGATCTATGCTCAAGCACCCGTGGAACAACGAGGAGCAGCGATCTCGATTATTAACCGGGATATAGAGCAGATTTGTACGTGGAGCAGGCAACACGGGTTAATAGTGAATCCATCTAAAACTCAAACAATCATTATCGGTGGCACTAGGACATTATCAAAAGTCGATTGGTCACATCAGCCCCAAATATACTGCGATGGGGCCTTAGTTCCGATCTCGAACACCATTAAAAATCTGGGAATTCACCTCGATAAAAACTTGTCCTGGGGTCCGCAACTACAAGAAGTCAGTAGGAAACTGTTTGCTTCTGTTGGATCTCTGAGAAGGCTGCGTAACTTTTTACCAATTGCGACCAAAATTGCGCTTGCAGAATCCCTTCTTCTCCCAATCCTTGACTACGCAGATACCAGCTATCCCGATCTCACCGAAGACCAACTTAATAAGGTTGAGCGGCTCCAAAACTTTTGCATAAGGTTCATCTTTGGATTGCGCAAATTTGACCATATTTCTGAATTTCGGTATAAGCTTAACTGGTTACCCATTCGTCTTCGCCGGAATATTCATATCCTTTCACTATTATACAATATTCTCTTTAATCCCAACACTCCCCTTTATTTAAAGGAACGCTTCAGATTCCTACGTGATACGCATTCAAAGTCCTTAAGATCGTCAGAGAGCTTGACTTTGGAAATGCCGAAGCACACCTCGACTTTTATGGACAAGTCATTTACAGTGCAGTCTATACGCTTGTGGAATGCATTGCCACTGCCCATCAGACGAGCCAAAACACTGCCCTGTTTCAAAAGGTTGCTGAAGGAGCATTTCCGAAGCTGCTAAGCGAGGGTCCCTTCACTCAGTCAGAAATCTTTTATTTATCTGTCTCTTACTTCTATAGTCTCTGTTAAATGTATATTTTGTGTAATGAATTTATTGTGTTGTGATGTGTGTATGTGTTTAGTGTATATGTTTGAATTAGTTTGTATAATCAAATAGTCTTAATTTACAAAAATCTCCGATCTACAAACTGCAACCCCCTATCTCACTCCTATTCTCCTTCTCCATCCAGTGGTTGCCTGGAAGAGATCGCAAAACGCGATAAGGCCGCCAATTGTACAAATTTTAACATTTTACTCTCCATGTTACATTAATTTAAGTTTAGATATAAGACACACTATGTATACAAACTGATTTCTTCTTTTTATTATGTTTTTTTTTTGTACAATAAAGAGTTATCTATCTATCTATCTATCTAACTCTCTTGTTCTACTTTGTCGTCTTTATTAATCAAATCTATTGTCGGGATTATTAATGCAGAGGATGATGGAATACGTCTATTGTTATAACACCTAGCTGTTAATGGAGGCTTCGATCGCTGGGACCATATTCTACTCATCACTGGGGCTTAGTAATGGAGTCAAGCGATTTGTCGCATCCCTATGAGGCAACACACTGTGGTTCCCAGAAACATGTATTTGATTAGACGATAGGACAGAAAACGTTCCTGTCTATTTCATACTTTCCATCTTCTTAAAGGTCCCAATTATAGTAAAAAGGTAGTTACCACGAAACCATAGACGAACCACCTCAACAGTGAACTGTCTTAGAAAGTTGTAGAATTGGTACTGTTTATTTTTTCCATGCATTCAGGTAACGACTACTAAAAAGACAAAACCAACGAAAAAGGTGACCACCACTACACAAGCTGCGACTTCCACCACCGAGCTGAGTGATGAAATAACTACAGAGAACTATGAGGACGAACCCATTGACTATAACGATAAAAATTGTAAGTAGCATCTTTTTTTCATGGTGTGGGGGTAAGCGAGCAGACGGGTCACCTGGTTGTCACCATCATCATTAACAATAGCCTTTAACAGTCCACTACTAGACATAGGTCTCTCCTTAGAAAGGAGGTTTTGGCTACTATACTAAGTGTAGTAAAGTCAACAAGCCAGACTTTTTGTTATACGGTTTGTTTCTATTCAAGAGCTGGACAACAGCACTACAAAGGGCAGAAAAGACTACAAAGAGCTGTGCTGGACAACAGCACTACAAAGGGAAGAAAAACTTGAATCAAACCCTATACCAAGCCGTCTAGCAATCGACGTATAGTAGGCTGAACCTCGTTTCTAAGGAGGGGCCGGTGTCCAGCGGTGGACTAATTAAGGCTATTGATGGTCAGAGGATTAGCAATTATTAGAATCGATGTAGTCTTTATTTTGTGGCTTTACTTTCTACTACAAGAAATCAGGTTCCCGTTTATTATGTTCCTGGTAATTTCATTTCAGTATGTGGTGTCCGTCCTCTATCAAAGACGGGACGTATCGTCGGTGGCAAGAACTCCAAGTTCGGTGCCTGGCCGTGGCAGGTGCTGGTTAGGGAATCCACATGGCTCGGCCTCTTCACCAAAAACAAGTGTGGTGGTGTACTTATCACCAATAGATTCGTTACCACCGCTGCTCATTGCCAACCTGGGTTAGTTGTACGATACGTTTTTTTTTTAGATAGAAATGATAGAAAAATGATAGAAATCAAATATAGCTCACTTAGGACCTATAATATTTCATTTCATTCGCTTTGCAATGGAGGGCAGTTGATTTATTATATTTCCAATTTTCTTCCAATTAATGTCGTTGCGGGTTCCAAGACACTTTAAATTTTTCAAGGGACTCCCCGAGTATTATACTCGGTGTGTTTGTGCTGTTGTTGATCCTGGTGAACAGGCTTTACAGTGGTGGGCGTGTGGGATTGACTAGTCCCGTTTTAAAGGAAAGAAAAGATGGGCTTGTTGGTGTAGCGGTTAACGTACCTGACTACTAAGCTAGAGGTCGTGAATACGATTCCCACCCAGGACGCATGTTCGTGATGAGCACGATGTGTAATTTGTTTAGAATATTTATATATTTAGAAATATATACTTTATAAAGTATGTTTATTTTGAAATAAATGTGCATGGTGTATGACACACATCCGTGTGGTGTCAGATTAAGAATACGAAATGTCACCACTCCTATAGGTGTCGTAAGAGCCGATTACGGAAGCAAATTACGCAGGACAACAGCACTGCAAAGAGAAGGAAAAATTGAGACAAGCCCTACACTAACCCGTCTGGCCAGCTTGGTATAGTAGGCCATAAACTCCTTTCTCAGTATAGGCCTATGTCCAGCAGTGGATTATTTAAGGCCGTTTATGTGATGATGGGATATAATGTGTGCATTGGTAACGGTAATAGGCTTGCCCCAAGTGGGCCTAAAATATTGCAAAACGTAGGCATTGAATACGCCTCTATCGACCTCTTCGGATAAGAAGACGTGATTGCATGTAATAAAAAGTTCTCTAATTTTTTTCCTTTCAGATTCCTAGCCTCTCTGGTAGCAGTCTTCGGTGAAAACGACATATCAGGCGACAACGAACCACGGAAACCAGTATCAAGGAACGTGCGTAAGGTCATAGTGCATAGACAATACGACGCAGCCACCTTCGAGAACGACCTGGCGCTGTTGGAATTGGAGTCACCTATTAAATTCGATGCTCATATTGGTAGGTGACCAAGGCTCTTTAATAATACATAGCTGTTCAATGATGTGACGGATTAAAAATACAGAGTGTTACCACCCCTATTCATCCCGAGGGTGTCGTAAGAGACGACTAAGGGAGTAAACTACGCAGGACAACAGCACTGCAAAGAGAAGGAAAACTTGAAATACCAACCCCTCTGGCCAGCGTGGTATAGTAGGGCAAAACCTCCTTTCTAAGGAGAGGCCTATGTCCAGCAGTGGACTATTAAATGCTGTCGATGATGATCAATGATAATTGTAAGAACTGAAGGACAATTCTCGTAATAAAACTTCAGCCAAAATTTAGTTCCGGTCAACTCTGGATCTCACAACTGTCATAAAAGATGTTTTCGTAAAATAGTAAAGTATTCCTATGACTAACAGATTACCGATTAAATTTTTGGATTAAAACACAATTCTCGGTGAACAAATAAATATTCCAATTTCCTTCTCCAAAGTCCCCGTATCTGTGTATCAAAATTCATCGAAATTAAATCAGCAGTAGGGAAGAGAACAATATTTACAGTGGTCTTCTTCTTCTTCCTTCCTTTTCCCAAACTAGGTTGGGGTCGGCTTTAAGTCGGAACTGGCTGAACTTCGATTTGTTACGCGGAGCGCCTGCCATCAGATTTCCGAAACCCAAGTACTAGGCGACTTTATAAGGCTAGGGGATTGCCACAGATGTTGGTATGACTAACCGGGATCAACGGTTAAACATGCTCTCCAAGGCACAGAAAGGTCTCAATGGGTTAACGATGGTCACTTATTCATAGACTGACCTGGCTAGGATTGCTTGGCTTTGCAATATGTTAACCTACTCGGTTACCACTTAGCCACGCGCCCCTTTGAGAATATTTACAGTAGTACCCAATGTAAATTTTGTTTTTGTCTTGAACCAATCAGAATTGTGTGGTCAGTGTTAAATCAATTTGAGTTAATCACTGGAGGGTGATTAGTCAAAAGTGAAAGAAAGAAAGAAAGAAACATTTATTTGCACAGAATACAGGTGGTACCAGATTTTACAAAGGTGTATAATGTTCAAGCTATATTCTGCCTGTACTAGGCATGCAAATATTTTTATAGAGACTCAAAACATTAATTAATGATAGCTATTAACTAATAAAATTAACAAAATGTCAAAAAAAAAAATACATCTTTTTTGGATTTTTGTGAATATTCATGTTTTGAGGCCCGGAGAAGACAGAGAGGAGGCGGAACAGTGACAAACAAGTTGTAATTTGTAATGTACTAGTTATTATAAGCGACAGTTTTTTCAGACAGAAGGACAATTTAACCTGCCTGCTGTCTACCCCAACCTTTATTTAGTTTTTTTCTATTCAATCGAAGCTGTACAACACATTTAAGAGGATGAACATAAATATTCATGATATTGTAAATTCTTAAATTTTTGCCCATGACATTATTTTTTATTCTAGTGCCAATTTGCATGCCTCCTGACGAATCTGATTTTACCGGGCGAGTGGCTACCGTTACTGGCTGGGGTAGACTCAAATACGGTGGTGGAGTACCAGCAATATTGCAGGAAGTACAGGTATGGGAAAATAATTGTTGATTCATTATGTATGTGTATACATATATAAGCTGTACTTTCAAAGAAATGTATGAAATGGTGACAAGTCATTGACTAAGGCTATCACAAATTCTTACTCTTTTCGTGTTTTTAAATTGGAAGAGGGGCAAACGAGCAGACGGGTCATCTATTGGAAAGTGACTACCGTAGCCTATGAACGCCTGCAGCGCAGGAGTTACAAACGCGTTGCCGGCCTTTTAGGCAGAAGTGTCTTAAAAAGCGCACAGTAGTCTAGTGCTAATTATCCAAATCATATGGAAAAAAAATTGCCGTGTGGAACGATGGCTTCAAGTTGCCAAAAACCTAAAAGTAATTTTTCCATCACCCTTGAACTTTATTTCAGGATTTCATAAAAGTATGGGGTCTACCAATAAGAACGTCCTGGTTTAAAAATTGAATAAAACACACAATTATTTATGAAAAATGCATCCGATTGATTTATTTGATAGGCTCTTTTTGCAGACGGTCACCCGCTCACGCCAATTTTCGATGACGCGGTGCACCATTTCGGCCGGTATGTCAGCTATGGCTCGTCGAATGTTGGTTTTTAGGTCACGAATTGTAGCTGGATTATTGCTGTACACTTTAGATTTAACGTAACCCCAAAGAAAATAGTCTAAAGGTGTTAAATCACACGATCTTGGTGGCCAACTGATCGGTCGATTTCTCGAAATTAACGACTCACCAAACTTTCCACGCAATAATTCCATGTTCACTCGAGTAATGTGAGGTGGTGCACCGTCTTGTTGAAAATAAAGGTCGTCTGCATCAATATCATCAAATTCCGGAAAGAAATATTAGGTTAACATCGAGTTATAGCCATTCACAGTAACAGGGTTTCCTTCGTCACTTTCAAAGAAGTTTTGGACAATTTCCAAGCGTTGGTTTAAAGTGAAACGTGACATGATAAAATGGCAAACCTTACTGAACACAAATGTCAAGAGACGTCAAAGATCCATCATCAAACATGGCCACTATGAGCTGTCAAAACCAGGTTATCCCTATTGGTAGACCCGTTATATTAATAGAATTAGATGTAATAACATTCAATCCAGCGCTTCTTCTTTTTTCAGGTACCTGTGATAGAAAATAGTGCTTGCCAGGACATGTTCCAGACAGCTGGCCACTCAAAGAAGATCCTTAACTCCTTTATATGTGCCGGCTACGCCAACGGACAAAAGGACTCCTGCGAGGTAATAACACATTTTCAGCTTTGTATTTTTTTGTGGAATATGGGTTAAATGAGACTATCTGATGGTAAGTGACTACCATCTAGAGTCACAAGAGCTTTGTGGGCCTTTGAGTCACCCCAAGAATGATTGAGGTTGAGCTCTGGTAACCCCACTCGTTAAAAAGCAACTAAAGAGTTGATTAACACCGGTTTTCATGTGGCTACGGTATAACTTCGGTGGAGCCGGTCTACTACTTCGTCAACCACCACTCCTACTTTGTGATAATAATGTGGTCATGATAAATTTCTATACTTAGCATAAATAGGAAAAGTTTCATCATCATCCTTTGATAGTCCACTGATGGACACAGGCCTCTCCTTAGAAAGGATGATTTGAACTACTATACCACGCTGGCCAGACAGGTTGGTATAGGATTTGTTTCAAGTTTTCCTTCTCTTTACAGTGCTGTTGTATCTAGGAAAAGTTTAGAACATGCTTGCTATATAACAGCTAGGGACAGCATTGGTTACTTGTATGTTGCCCCATGGTGGGTGCCATCAGCTGATATAAGCTACAATACTGCAGACGGATAACGGAAATACCAGAAGGGGATAGATTACAGTCTACGAATTTTTGACTGTTAATTGTCAGGTGCTAAGACCATTTAACGATTAATATGATATATTAATACAATAGGACATTTAATGCCAAAATAAAACTTAATTACCAAATTCATGGCATGGAGTCTACGCTTTATTCAATTTGAATAGAAATACGTATAAATTCCAACATATTTAAAATTCTAGTTCATTTACCGACTTATGGACCGACATATTCCAGAAACAATGTTGGGCCGAATAAAAAAAATCTAAAATATCATATTGTTTATTTTCTAGGGTGACAGTGGTGGGCCTTTAGTGCTCCAAAGAGATGATGGAAAATGGCAACTGGTGGGGACGGTATCCCACGGTATCAAGTGCGCAGCACCATTCCTCCCCGGTGTTTATATGAGGACTACCTACTACAAGCCTTGGTTAAAATCCATCACAGGCGTGCATTGAAAAGTTTAAATAAATTGGAATTTGATGTCAAACAGTAACATGAATTGAAGCTATTAGGATTTATAAATAATCTTCTATTCGTTATTAAAGCGACAACAGTGAAGATTGTTGTCCCTTAAAAAGATGTTGAATTTAAATTAAATGGAATAACTAAAGCACATCAAAATTTAAATCAACAATAAATAAAGTCATTAATTTTTTATTCGAAGATTAAAAATCAATTGTTACTTCCGAATAAATCCTAGTATTTATTAAAAAAATATGTAACATTGCTACCCTACTTTTTCTAACAAATGAATTTGGCAACATTTGAAAATTAGAAATTACATGTCTGTCTCATTTAAAGTATTAGAATTAGAAATGTAACTTATTCTTTATAATTCAATCTAAAAAAACGGCTCTCTATAAAAGGACATATTTAAAGATGAATAAATTATTTAGTTGTTATTTAATTTATTGAGAAGGTTTATTAATTTAAAGTAAATAAAAGCTTCACATAATATAAAACAAAATAAAAATAGGTTACCACATATTTTTCTGTTCGATAGCTAGTTAATAAATAACTACATATGGTAAAAGAAATTTTGTTCAAAAGATTCATTTGATACGAACATACGATTTTTTTGGATGTAAATGTTTTTTTGCTTACGTAAAACAAAATTTATAAAAGTTTTTGACGTTTTGACCTTCAACAGTTACAGATTTGACGTGAGGGTCAATTATATTATAGTAGGGCTTTATGATTGATGACTTTGGTGTTTTAAAAAGTTTTGTATAAAATCTTAGCATAAAATGTAAATTTAATTATTAAAAATGCATTTATTTATTGTTATTTATAGAATTAAATGTAGTATTTAAGACTGAATTGTAGGAAATATTAATTATTTTTATGTTAAATAATTTAATTATCATGATGAGCTTGTAATTTTTTTTCATACATTTGCTCAAGTAGCGAATCAATAGATTTATTGAATGAACAAGTTTTTATGATTATCATAAAAAAAAAGCTCTGAATTTTTTTAATACCTATTTTAACTTTTTAAAGGATTCATGGAAGAAATTAAAGTTTGAACTTTATATCAACCGAAGAATAAAGTTCTTTTGTTTTGATTATTTATTAATAAAAATGGTGCAATAAGTACCACTGGGGAATAGGAATACTTGGGATGAAATTGACGAATGAAGATAAAATATTTATGGAACTAAAATAATTAAAGTGCAATTCTTTCACAACGTCGACATGTCGAGTCTGTACCATCACCTTTTTACCTAAAGTGTGGCGTGGAGTTGGTCTGGTACAGTACAGTACAAATCTGGTACACGCTTAAAATAAAATTATCAGATTCAAAATTACACTATATTTACAAATATATCTGCAACCATCCAAAGCCAACATTTGTGCTGTTTCTTTCAGTCAAACTATATTATATTACAATTAGTTCCACATAATCTTTTAAAAAAAATGTACCCATTTTAGAGTATTCCAGAGTATCCCAGAATGTCCCAAAGTATACCTATCTTAAATACGTACCATTTTTCACATCATCACATCAACAGCCTTTAATGATCCACTGCTGGACATAGACCTCCGCTTAGAAAGTACGTTTTAGCCTACTATACCACGCTGGCCAGACGGGTTGGTATAGGGTTTATGTCAAGTTTTCCTTCTCTTTGCAGTGCTGTTGTCTTCTTCTTCGTACCATATTTACACTGAGTTTATTAAAGATCTAGTATTGACAAGCTTTGCACAGTTTTATTTTTGTATTTAATAATTTTTAGTAAGCTGTGCTTGTAAAAACAATATAAAATGTAATTAATGATAAAATAAAACGCTCAAATAAAATAAAAGAATGTTAATGGCAGTTATGCATTTATTAAAGTTGTAAGTATTTAAATTGTGTTTTATTTTATTATGTAGCATGGTTATTATAAATGTTGAAATATGTTATATTAGATTGGCTTGTGGGTATAGCGGTTAGCGGTCCTTTTTTATTTTTCCGTCCGGTGGCGGTGGCATGTCGGACTCGAACCGCCTAAAACCGCACGCCGTCTCGGGTACTAATAGCCGGGGAACCAGGTATACCCTAGAAAGGAAGTCCCTGGTGAAAGTGGTTAGCGGTCCTGGCTTTTAAACCAAATGTCGTGGGTAAGATTCTCACCCAGGACAAATGTTGTGTGATCAGCACGATCGATTGTTCTGTGTCTGGGTGTATTTAACTATATAATTTAACTATATCTAGACGACCCTGTGACCTTCGTATCACCTAAATTTTGATTGGAAAAATTAAATTGTTGTTTTAACTATTTTCCATGGATGTTTTCTATCTTTTTTCACTATTTAAACTCTCCATTTATATTTCAAGACCGGGTATATGGTTTTGAGAATGGGGACAATGGGTTTTCTCAATTATGTAAGTGCCCCTAAATACGCCTTCAGACAGGCGATAATACTCAGGGATAAAATAAAAAACGGCGTGAGGAGTCTATGGACCCCCGGTTGAAACGAAGTTCCTTTCGCTTTTTGTAGACGTTTGCTATACAGTCATTATAATTTTTACTATAAAATATCAAGTTAATAGAGTTAAATAAAAACAAAACAAGATAAATTGTATTTATTATGTACAAAAACAATAATGAAAAATTAAATACTGAATGATCTGGGATGATTACGTTAATAACAAATAAAATATTAGGGTCTGCATAAATTTTATTTGATTGATAACTATATCAAGAATTGTCGAAAAAAAGTCTTGTTACACATTTTTCGGTCTTGCTCCCATCCGCTCAGAAAGTGTAATACGTGATAAGGAACTACGTTCCAAAAGACGTAAGTTTTTACATACTGTATATATTGAAATATGTTAGGGGTTCGATATAAGACTTAGTGCAATAATAATGGCATCTGTTTCTATAAAATTAGTAGTTATTGCAGTATTCTGTACTGATAGTTGGTTGCTTCTAATATCCACAGCTTTTGGGGGTTTTCTTCTTTCATTTCGTGGTTGGCTTATGTTATTGCAAGCATAAATAAGGTTGTATTCTATACGTTGATCTTACGGAGTAATCTTTGTAAAAAAAATTTTTACCTTTAATTACATGTCTGTCAGGGTTTTTGAAACGAAGTTTCTTATTGAGCGTTACACGCTCTGAGCGGATAGGAGTGAGGCTGAAAAATGTGTATCAAGACTTTTTTCCGACACTATAGTTAACCTCTACCAACAAGCGAAAGGTACTTCTTTCCGAACGGGGGTCTATACACCCCTCACTACGCCTGTGTATAATTTCAAAGAATCTTTAAGAGAGAGAGAGAATTCGCCCCCAACCGCGATCAATCAGAAGGTTTTTTAGGGCAGACTACGCGATAATTAATGAAAGTCTACGGAAAGTTAACTGGACCACCTATTTGGGCTCGAGCCACGTCGATGAAATGGTAGATAAATTATATTTAAAATTAAAATCGTTGATTGATTAGTGCGTCCCCAAAGGTAACAGTTTCTGGTAGATTTAATTATCCTAAATGGTATCCCTCGTCACTAATTAACGTTATAAAAGAAAAACATAAAGACCACAGGAAATGGAAAAAGTTTAAAAATCCCATAGACTACGCGGCATTTTCATTAAGATTCAAAGATCTTCAAAAAGATTATTTAAATAAATACACTGATAGATTTGAAAAAGAAATAAAAAAATCACCTCAAGATTTTTGGAACTTTATTAAAACCAGACGGAAATCTTCAGGTTACCCTTGTCGTATGAACTACGACGGTAACACATTTTCAAACGGCAAAGATATCTGTAACGCTTTTAACAATTTTTTTCAAAGCGTGATCGACCCGTCCGACATCCCTGTCCAGAGTTCGCGAGGTTCGGAATCGCCTTATGCAAGACCAGTTCATTCAGTCTATGCAACCACAAAAACACTAAAAACTATTTTTAAAAACTGCAAATTATATTTCAAAAATCTCTAGATGATGGTATATTCCCCAAGCGATGGAAAGATGCTCAGATTGTGCCAATACACAAGAAAGGTACCAAAGCAGACAACAAACTACAGAGCAATCTCACTCCTTAATAATTTCGGCAAAATGTTAGAAAAAGTTGTACATGAAGAGCCTCGCAGCACTGTATACCGTCATCGCAACATGGTTTTGTTAAAGCACGTAATGTTAATACTAACCTTTTAGAACTTAGTAATTACATCGTACATAATATGAGTGATGTCCAAATTGACATGATTTATACAAACGCCAAGCCGTCGTGATGGGTGGTTACAGATCCGACTTCGTGGATGTCACTTCTGGGGTGTCGCAAGGTTCCTTATTATCACCTCTGCTATATGATATTTACCTTTTCGATATAGTCAATTGCTTTCTGAACTCAAAACACCTATTATACAGGTGTTTTGAGTTCAGAAAGCAATTATAGCAATAGCCGACGATAAGAAAATATTTCGCAGAATCGATAACCGCGCAGAATGCGTATTGCTGCAGTCTGATCTAAACCGATAAAATCTAGATTTTAGATTTTTTTTTTAAATAATAATTTACAAAAATTTTAGTTAGATTTTAGAGTTCAATCAAAGGTATTTTGCCGTTTTTAGACGAATTATTACCTTTGAAATTGATTGAACCCTAAAATCTAGCTAAATCATTTGTAAATCATTATTTCGTATAAAAATATGTGTAATAATTGATATCGGTATATTCACTGAAAATAAATAGAAATTTTTGATCATGATTTTATTTGTCTTTTACATGCAACTAGATGCACTGGTAAAATATAGGCACAATAAAGCAAGAAAGTTTTGAGAAATACATTAATATATAAATAGGTTTATTTGAATTCATTTCAATTTAGAAGTATTGCACTTACCCACCGTCACGTCCAGTCCTCTGCCACACAGGATGTTATTAATGTGGAAGTTGACATTTTTTAGAATAAAATACATGTTTTCGTGAGTAGTCTTCATATTTTTTTCATAGATAAACGATTTTAATTACGTGTGTGCTTACCATCTGTCCCTTTTTACAAAATTACTATTACAGAATGAAGGAAAGCAAGGGAAAATATGCTACACATTAAAAAATCGTCTCTTTCGGCGCTAAGACCCATTATTATAATAAAAAATTTCGTGAGTTCATATTATTTTATATTAATATTGTAAAGCTGCAGAATTTATTTCCTTGGTTGCAATTGAAAAATTACTTTAGTGTTTGATAGCCTATTTATGGAGAAAGTCCATATGACATGACGCTAATACCCATGCAAACTGAACATCAATGAAAATGTGGCAAAAACGGGGTAAACTTATTCGAGGCACATACGAAGGTAATCAGCTAGTTTATTAAAAGTGGTGATGTTCTTTTTGGGAGTATACTTCCCGTTTTATTGATGACTAGCTGGTACCCGCGAATTCGTTTGCGTTGAATTTGAAAAGCGCTGCCTTGGTGGTGTAGTACGGTACGCCACTGAAGTCCATGAGGCCGCGGGTTCGATTAAACGACCAGACAATTTTTTATAGGGTTTTCTGAGAGAGCAAATAGCCTAGGTTAATCCTCCTTTAGACTGCTATCTGGTAGTAAAATATTATCAAAATCGGTTTTGAAAATTACCAGGAACAAACAGACAGATAAACAAAACTATTTAAACTGGTTTTTAGGCATAGGTATCGTACAAATAACCGTGTGAGCATAACAATAACCTATTATTTTATGAAAACAAGCAACAAAAAATCAATTTTATTTATTTGTATAGATGATGACTTGGTGACGGATTAAGAATACGGAATGTCACCACCCACTATTCACTAGTGGGTATCGTAAGAGCCGACTAAGGGAGCAAACTACGCAGGAAAGGAAAACTTGAAACAAACCCTATATCAACTCGTCTGGCCAGCGTGGTATAGTAGGCCAAAACCTCCTTTCTAAGGAGAGGCCTATGTCCAGCAGTGGACTGTTAATGATGCTAAGATGATGACGGTGAATGGTTATTGAAACTTAAGGAAAGAAGACTAAAGTTTAATACAATCCATCATAGCGCATTGCCGTTGATGGAACTTTTACAATTTAATAATTCTTTATATGAATAGTTTTGTACACATAATCTTGAACGCTCATTCACATTTATATACCCTATACACCTACAAATATATGATCATAAACAACGTAATAAAATGTTCTTAATTATTAATATTCAAGATGTTGACAAAAAATATTTAACTGGTTTTTTATCTCAAAAATATATCTATAACATAATTATTCATATTTAGACTAATAGTGTCCGGCGGCTATGACTACTATATTTAGTAGTTTGATACGTCTAAAGCAAATCTGGTAAGTTTATCAAATCATTTAGACATTAATATTTTACTTCCAGAAAAATGCTTGCACTATGTATCAATAAATGCGTCATTTGTCACAAATACTTGTAGTAATAAATGTGTGATATATTACACAAGGCTAAATCCAAACGATGTATAGCTCCCACTGCCGGTTTTAAAACACAGTTAAGTATTTTTCCTTTTTTATTACATAGAGGCATACACAGAGACTCGTGGCTAATGGTAACCGAGTTGGTCAGCACATTGTGAAGTTAAACAATCCCAGCCAGGTCAATCGGAATTGGTGACCGTTCTTAACACACGGAGACCCCTCCGTACCTCGGAGAGCACATTAAGCCGTCGGGTCCGGTTGCCATACAAATATCTGTGACAAAAAAATCAGACAACAGTCTATCTACAGAACTTTGATATCGCCTAGTTAGTGGCGGAGGTAGGGAGAGAAGGTGGTAGTCGCTCCCCGTGATAATCGAAGTGCACTGTTGTATTAGACTGAAATCCGACTGCAATCTAGTTTGGGATAGGCTTGTAGGATGATTATGATGATGTTACGGGGGAAACGGGCAGACGGGTTATCTGAGGGTTAGTCACAACCGCCACCCTTCATCAGCCTTTAATAATCCACTGCTGGACAAGTGAATTTCCTTAGAAAGGAGGTTTTGGCCTACTATACCACGCTGGGTTGGTATAGGGTTTGTTACAAGTTTTGGAGGCGGAAGTGCTCGCCGACGTTTATCGGCGAGTGGCTGACTCCCGGGCGGAGAGCGGATTTCGCCCTCCGCCCGGAGCGATTTGCGCGAGTGGCGCAAAGCCGCTCGCCGAGCCACGATGGCTCGTTGGTCGTTCCGGCTGGAGACTCCACGCGCTGGCTTCGCCGCCGTGGAGGCTCTCCAGCCGGTCATCGCCAAGTGGGCAGGGCGGCAGCACGGGACCCTTACCTTCCGGCTGACGCAGGTGCTTTCCGGGCACGGTTGCTTCGGAAAGTACCTGCACTCGGTCGCTAGGAGGGAACTGAGTGCCGCCTGCCACCACTGCGACTGCAGTGAGGACTCGGCCCAGCACACGCTGGCGGTCTGCCCCGCATGGGCGACGCAGCGCCGGGCCCTCACTGCAGTCATCGGAGTGGATCTCTCGCTACCGGCCGTAGTACGCTCCATGGCCGGTAGCGACAGTTTTTTTACCGCGAGGCGGAGGAGGCGGCGGAGAAGGCCTGGGAGGACGACCTCCACTCGGACCCGATCCGCCGCCGGCGAACCGGGCGGCGGAGGCGCGCCTATCACCGCCTCATGCCGCCCTGAGTGTGGCCGCGGGTGGACGGAGTGGGTTTCCCCTCCACCCGCATTAGTTTGGCCAGCCGCGAGGGGGCGGCGTCCGCGTGTGCCGGACGTCGCCTAAAGAGAGGTAAATTTTGAGACGGGGCCCGCAACAGGAACGGGCCGGCGCTAGGAGGGGTCCGGATGTCTTAATAACAGCTGTTCCCGGATCCCTCCTATTACAGGCGCAGAGTGGCACACCGTGTGGTTTTAGTCGGTCGAGTCCGACACACCACCCTGCCGCAAACCCCGGTGGGGTGACGGTCCGAGGGGATTTCCACACGTTAAAAAAAAAAAAAAGGGTTTGTTACAAGTTCTCCTTCTCTTTGCAGTGCCCATGGAGTTCTGCAACTCAAGTTATAGGTGCGCCCTTTGAGTATCTCCCTTACAAAATTTGTTGTTAGATTTACTTACTCGTTGAAAAGTACCAAAAGAAGTGCTTATCACCGGTTTTCTGCAAGGCCCTAGTATCACTTCTTTCATAAACGAGCGCCAGAATTAATAATAATATAATAATAATAATACTTTATTCAAAATCTTGTTACATTTTCACAATAATTATACGATAACGGCTACAGTAGTATAAACTGTGTCGTAGCCATTAACGCCCACATCCGAATCCCACAGTACAAGTACTTACAACTAAGTTTACAATTTTTACAATGAGTAATTAAATGTGTTTTGGTACCTATCTTGTGTAAATGGTGTTTGAGTGTATGTTAAGTGTAGGCGAGTGTATGTTGAGTGTAGGCGAGTGTATGTTAAGTGTAGGCGAGTATATGTTAAGTGTAGGCGAGTGTATGTTAAGTGTAGGCGATTCTGAGACTTCTTAGGGCTACTGCAGTCTCTTTCCCAGTTCCAGACTTGCATTATTTATTTATGTTCAACTTTATGCACCTTTTCTACATCGGCAGACTTAATGCTCATAGCGTTCTCTTCCAATCAACCTTTGGGTGTAGTAGAAATCTTGTAATGTAGGTACACAGAGTTTACATATTATGTCATCAAGGAAAATCATCATATATAAAATTATACACACATATAATACACACATTATAAAAATAAATATATATATACACATACATGTGTATAAATTTTTATTAGATTATCTTTTAACCCATTTGAAAATGAATAGGTACATACCCACATGGAGAGATGGCGAGAGTTAGGCGCCTGGCTATCAAAAAAAACCAGGTACAACACTTTAAAATCTATTGCACTGCGCCCACCACCAAAAAAATAACGAATAGGCCAAAAATATCATCATGTTAGTTAATCGACGCAATGGCGTAATGTTTTGTGTAACGAACTGCTACGAGAAAGGTCGCGGGTTCGATTCCCGGTCAAGTAAACATTTGTGTGCATGAATATTTTATGTTTGATTTAATATGGGTGTTTCCATATATACTACTAGCCGATCCTGCAAACGTTGTTTTGCTATTTACATTATTTACAAAAGTATTTATGTATTTATATCAGTTGTCTAGCACCCATAGTATAAGCCCTGCTTAGTTTGGGACTAAATGATCTTATGTGAAAGTAGTAAAACAAAAAACAAAACAATGGTGTTCGTTTTAAAATAATAAGATAGATCTATTTATCATTCCTATTTAAAATAAATGATATCATTTGTTTTTAAAAATACTTAAGAGGAAGTAGTGTAAATAAAATAAGGTACAATATTGGTGTTACGTCTGGTATTTCATAGCTATCCAGCCTGTCTTGCTTTCTGAGCCTGTTTCTGCGGCAACGCCCGCCGTCTAGCTGACTGCCAACTGAACCTAGGACACTACGAATCAGATAATCTGTGGCGGGTATACAACATCGAAGATTACGGATTTGATTGCCATTCAAATACACTTAATAGTTATTGCTCGCGGCTAACCTCGCTTGATTATTTCGTGTTTCGAACTTTGAGAATAACTTCCATTCACCTGTTCATCCTTTTTTTTAACCCTTAAGAGTGAACTATCCGTCAACCTTTTCTTAGTGCTATCCAGTTAGTCTAGTTTATGCTTCCGCATCAGCTGCTAAAATTTCAAGTTTGTAGCCCACTCGGTTTAGGCTCTGCGTTGATGAATTAGTCATCAGTCAGGGCAAGTAATTTTATACTTATTTTATTCATTTGAAACTTCCTACAAATACATTGCGACATAAGTCTGACTTAGTGCCATAGCATTTGCATATGTTTAGATTTTCATTTTTATTGCTGTTTGCTTACACGCATATGCACATATTTTCAGTTTTCTAAAAGTAACTGTAGTAACTGAGTACGTTATCATAATGCAAAGCAATTCTGGCTAGGTCGGTCTATGGATGGGTGACTATTCTCAACATATTGAGACCTCTCCGTGCTTGGAGAGCATGTTAAGCCGTCGGTCCCAGGTGCCATACGAACATGTGCTGCAATCGTTACGAGTAGTTGGAACCCTAAATAGACCGATAGCAGTCTATCTACAGAAATTTGAAACAGTAAAAAATTGAAGTGAACCCGTGTCGTATGGACTGAAAGCCGACTGCAACATAGTTAGGGAGATAGTTCGGCGGATATTAATATAATATTTTCACATATCTGACACACGGCCGTCTGATTCCAAACTAGGCAGAGCCTGTACTATGGTAACCAGACTGCTGATAAACATACTTATAAATTTCTTAACACAAACAAATTATTATAGATAAATGGAGGAGGATGTTTAGTTTTCTAAAATAAGTTAAGTTTAACTTGTAAAAGTTACTTCTTCTTTTTCGGAGTAGGTAGAGAAAAGGTCTGGTGTACATTTTTAAAGGAATCTAATAGGTACCTTTAATCAAGTAATTCTTGTATATAAATTTAATCTGAATCTCGGAAACGGCTCCAACGATGTTCAAGAAATTTAGCATGTAGGGGATTTCGGAAGCGATTAATCGATCTAGCTAGGTTTCATTTTTAGAAAATTTACTAAAAAAAAATAAGGAGCAACGCTCGGTCATTCAGGTACTATCAAAAAATTAAGTATAACATGCTATCTACATTGACTATCTATAAAATTCAGAATTCAAAATATTTTTAAACTGTTCTAGTTATTTCTCGGTAGGAATCTATATCTCGACAGAGGTTAATTGCTACGGTAGGAGAGGGCCTGACTCGACGCGGAGTCGATTCGAGTCCTTAAATCACATGGACCGGGTCTTCCCCCCTGAGACCGGCTATCGGGTTGGTTTTTAGTGGAACTTCACTTACTTCTGGCAGGCAACAAAAGCAGGCAGAAATCAATACCTAGTTAGCTTATTAAATAATGTAAAGGGATAGTGCACGTATGGCGTAGTGGTTTAAGTGCTCAACGCTTCCAACTACGCTGTGTGTTGTGAGTTCGAACCCCATATTGGACAACACTTTGTGTGATCCACAAATTTTTGTTCTGTGTCTGCGTATTTTTTGTGTCCGTTTTGTGTATGCTTGTAAAGTTCCCCGCAACACAGGATAGACATATTCCTAGTGCGAGAGTTGTCTTTAAAGAAATGCGTAAAAAGGTTTCTGTGTTCATACTTTCATACCTACCTATAACCTCTGTCTGAGCAGTAAACATTAGACTAACATACTAGATAGTTTAAACAACTAAAAAACACG
This sequence comes from Arctia plantaginis, assembly GCA_902825455.1. NCBI lineage: Eukaryota > Metazoa > Arthropoda > Insecta > Lepidoptera > Erebidae > Arctia > Arctia plantaginis. Next base: position 917,949 of record CADEBD010001048.1, on the reverse strand, counting down.
CTTTTGTAACTAGACGAGCTAAAATTTAGAAAATAATTTTCTATAACATCAAAAAGAAATCGTAAAAATGCGCAAAATCTTAACAATTGTTGTTAAAATGTTTTATTGACAGATATTTGTAAAAATAAAGTTATTAGCTATATTATAAAATATCTTGAAAAGCACCCCACGCTTTCGTTTCTACGAGCTAACTAGCTCGTAGAAACGAAAGCGGGGGGCGTCTAGTTACAAAAGCGTATTATTAGTTTTTTAAACTATAATTTATTTCTGCTTTTTGTAATTAATGATAATTATTTTGTCATTAAGACAAAAAAGTAACAAGTAAGTCACATATGCTTCAGCACACGCCTCTTACTACATAGGAAACACACTATCGTATTTTTAGGTGTGGAAAAAGAAGTTAATACTGTAGATGCTGATCAGGATAATCGGCAACATTTATCAAATTATTGTATTGTCATCGGTCCTTGAATCCATTTAATTCGACGTTTTGAAGTGGGTCAAAATCACGTTAGAAGATTCCGTTACATACATTACATATAAACCTACATACCCAGCTAATAAAAGCGTATTAAAAATAAATATTATCTTAAAAAATAACTTCATAACAGTAAATTTAACAAAAATATTTATCCGGTCACATCAAATTGGGCCCCTTGATACACGATAAACACATCAAACTTATCGATAAGGGCATCTCAATAACAAAATTATTAAGAAATTAATATTTAATATACATTATAAGACGTTAATTGATGTAATATAATATTAGACATCCTGTTTCGTAGTTTTAGCATAACATTATGCAATATTAATAATTTTTACATACCTAACATACATTATCATTATACATTTTCATCAGTATTTCAGTTAATCAGCTTAATAATTAACTAAAAAGATCTCTCAGTTAAAGTGGTTTATATCATATTTAATTGCAACAAAATGTATTGTCTATTCCTTAATTTTTTACCCTTCAGTTTAGTTTATCACGCGCACTAATAAATAAGAATGGCCGACGATGCTTTATTCAGTACACGCGCACTAGAACTGGACAGATTCAAACTGACTTATGGTACACTGTCGTTCATTTTACTAACACTATGGAAAAACACTCTATCACCAGTTATCCGGTGATGACTGCTGTCCTCCGATGTCAGCGTGTCACTCGTCGCCACGACATCATCAAACCTTGTATTTCCGCAATTTCGACTATTCAGTAGGTCACTGTGCAGTGGTGTTTGTATGTATGCATGACACTTTCCGATAAGTATGCGTTTTCTTTCATGACTTTAATTTTCTCGTCCATGTCAAACAGTTCTTTATCATAACTTTCCACTTCCGAGTCGTGCTGTGGAGCTGAGTGCGGGATAGGGATGCTGATAATCTGATTTATTGGTGGTATTACTGGATCGTATATCTCAGGTTTTACGTTCAACTCGCTAGATTGAATTTTGTGCGCAATCACAGTAAAATATTGCATTTTAATAATACACCTATTGATTATCTATAATGACAATTTCCGCACCCTTGAGTTGTGGAGTAACATGTTTTTTGCACATTACACGTAAAGGACATAGATCGCAGCAGAAATTAATGTAATGATTCATAACATTACTTTGAAACCAGTTGTTTTTACAAATAGTGGCCTGCGTCATACATTCTACATGTTTTGTTTGACATGGATCTGTATCTCCTGTTAATCTTTAAATTTGGTTCGAAATATAACATAAGTAGGCATCTGAAATTATATATACATATATATATATTCTAATAATAATAGTATCTTGGACACACAATGCCATTTAGTTTCAAACTAAGCAGAGCTTGTACTATAAAAGCTAGATTGATTGATAGAATACTTGTACACTTTTTATGTAAATACATACACACTGGTTTAATGCTAATCATATTGCCGCCATGGACTTTAGGTATCCCAAATAAATTGAAGATATCATTGTGATCTACACTGATAAGAGGCAATTTTATATCAAAAATTTAACCTTTAAGAAAATTTTGCAAATTTTAGCAAAAATTTAAAAATTTAAAAGCGCGAATGCTTCATAAAAGCATTCGCGCTTTTACTTGAATCAATTTAATTGTACATTTACGAGAGGAAACAAATTATCCGTTGGGAGCTGACCACTTAAATATGCCTAAAGAAGATCTATCGCGAATTAAATAGACTGCACGGATGGCGTAGTGATTTAAGCGGTCGCTACGGCGCTTTCTATTGCGCCGAGTGTTGTGGGTTCAAACCCCACATGGGACAACACTTTGTGTGATCCACAAATTGTTGTTCTGAGTCTGGGTGTACTTTGTGTCCGTTTCATGTGTGTTTGTATAGTCCCCCGCGACACAGGATTTATTCCTAGTGCGGGAGTTGTCTTTTTAACAAATAAAAAAAAATCGGAAGGGAATTTATATATATTTTAATTTATATATAGCTTCGGCATATAAGGGCGGGCTTGTAATTTATATTTGATTCTGCCAGTATGACGAAATATGTTGTTGATATCCTTTTGATACTGTTTGATGAATCTACTACGTAATACGCCGTACAGATTATTGGCGAGATATCTTACGCTGCATTTCAGTGACTTCAGCAAAAAAACTAAACCTATTGGTTATAATTGTCATGTAACATAGGAAAGTCCTTCTTAGGGATTTGACTTTTATTTAAAAATTCGCCCATGAATCCACTCAAAGTGACATGATTCGTCTGAAATTCCTGCCGTCACGTGCTACGCGGACGACACGCTCGTGACGGCGTGCGGCAGAACCCTGAGAGTCATAGCCGGGATTGCCCAAGTCGTGGAGTGGATTCGGCGTCTGGGTCTCGAGGTGGCTCTGCACAAATCTGAAGCCTTGTTCTTTCACGGGCCTCGCGGGTAGCCACCTAAGGGATCCAGCCTTATAGTAGGAGGCACTTGCATCGGCATCGAGCGAGAGCATCGAGGTATCTGGCCGATGGGATTTCGGACACCATTTCCGAGGTCTGGTCTCCAAGTTGATTGGAGCAGCGCATTCATTGGCGCGGCTGTTGCCTAACATGAGGGGACCCGATGACTCCTGCAGGAGACTCTACTCGGGCATTGTGCGGTCCATGGCCCTTTATTGGACCCCAGTATGAGCGGAAGCCCTGAAGGCCAGCAACGTCGCACTACTGCGACGACCGCAGCAAGTGCTGGCCATCAGGGTCATGAGGCGGCGAGTCTCCTAGCCGGAACTAGACCGCGGGACCTGGAAGCGAAAGCCCTTGCGGCTCTGTATCAGTGGCGCAAGGAGGCGCGGGAGTTTGGTCGGTGTCCTGAGTCTCGAGAGATCAGTAATCCCAACTCCGGTTGCCCAACCTTGGGCAGCCGAGCGCTGGGCACGCCGTTGTCGCGGCGGTAAAACCCGTTATGGAGGATTGGCTCGATAGGCATCACGGAACCCTCTCATACCTGTTGACGCAGGTGATCACCGCTTGCTAATAAGATTGCCGCTACTCTACGGAGAAAGAGTTCGTGGAACTCGGCCGTCTCCTTCTGCAAGCAAGTTATGCTTGCAAAGGAGATGGCAGAGCGGGAACGGGAGAGGTTTAGAACTCTCCCGGCCCGGCGGCAACGGTCTAGGTCCAGAATACAACTCCCTTCAAGATAAGCTCAGTGGGAAGCTGTGAAGCGACCGCCAAAACTACTATGCCATCCGTGACGTCAAATCAAGCAACTTGAATTTTTGAATATTAAGTAAATACATTGATTTTTATCTAACGAGTATTTATAATTAATTTATGAGTTATGACTCATATTTTTTTTTTAATAGATAGAATTTGTGATGTTGTTTTTTATTATTTACATACATACCCTTTATCCCCAAACCGGCTTTTTATAGAACAGAAATGAAAGGTTATTCTGTATTCTGTGCGCCTCATGGTACAATTGAAGAAGTAAAATTTATTGGTAAGGACGCCGTACAAGAACAACATATCTACGATTGGCGTCTCGATTTTCTAACTAGCAAATTCGTTTTTTTCGTATCTTCTATGTCATAAAGGCATGTTGTGTTGAACTTGTTCTGTGAAAATTCAATTGGTAATAATAACAATAATGGATATCTGCATTGTACACCAAATACAAAACAAACAGAAGTAGAATACACTATAATGCAGCTAGTAATCAAAATGGTTTGAGATAGTTTAAATTTTAATCCAGTTAAAGTACCTAACCACAAGAGAGGCCTATGATCACGTTTCTTAATTCCGTCAAAAGCTCAAGTGGCTTCTGATTCGCTCTCGCCGGAATACTGATATCCTCATTTTTCTTAATAACATCTTGTTCAATCCTAGAGCCCCCTTCTACTGAGGTAGAAGGGGGCTCTAGGATAGGAAGAACGGTTCAAGTTCCTTAATAACACACATGAAAAACGTCTGGGGTCATCCGAGAATTTGAGGCAGGAGATGCCTCTGCATTCCACAAAATTTTATGACCATTCTTTTACTGTTGAAGCTGTGCGTTTGTGGAATGCATTGCCGATAATCATCAGGCGAGCGCAGACGATAAACAACTTTAAGAAAAAGATTCAAGCGTTTTATGTATCTTGATTAATTCAATTACGCGTTAAGGCATGATAAGAATGTTCCTTTTCTTTTTTTTCTGTTCTTTTTTTATGTGATATACTAATTAGTTTTATGTATGTATATCGTATCGTGCGTATATGTATGTATATTGTATATGCATTTTATGTGTAAATATTTATTTAATTTTACCTCTTTTATGTTCATTAGTAATAAACCTGTCAAAAATCATTGCACCTTCAACTACTACTCTCTCTCCAAAACTTTTTAATCCATCCTAAGGTTGCCTGGAAGAGATTGCTCTTAGCAATAAGGCCGTCCTTTGTACATTACATGTCTGATATTTTTATGTATCATACTACTTGTAAAATGGTGTAAAAATACATACTGTTAATGATGATGAGTGAGGTTACCGTATGCTAAAGCTCCTTCAAGCTCTTAATTTTTGCGAGGGCACTTAAATCAATACACTGGTAGCTCTTGCATTGCAGGTGTCTAGGTAGGACGATTGTCACTTTCCATCGGGTGATCCGTCTGTGCGGTTGCCCCCTATATCTGAAAGATGAAGTCATTTAGAGGTCGAGAAAATTCCAAATAATATACTAGACATAAGTATCATCAGCATATCGCAGTCCACTGGTAGATGTAAGACTCTCCTATTGCCCACAAGCCAGGTGGAGTGGTGATTTGCGTAAGATGGCTGGCAGGAGCTGAATGCGAGAAGCCGAAAATCAATCAAAGTAGCGTACAATAGGAGATGCCTATATCCAGCAGACATAAGAATAAACAAATTAAAATCTACAAAAAGCATAAACTATGTTAAAAGGCCGATTACTCGATTGTGGATTACATAGAAGATAAAAATGATTATTTGAATATTTTAGCACAGGGTATTTCTTAAGTGGAAATGTAGTGTGGGCGTGTAGTGTTAGGTAGAGGGGGTAACAGTGGAGGTGAGCGCTAAAGCGTCGCAAGGAGTGGGTACTCTCTAAACCTACTCCTCGGTCGCAATTCCCAGGCGCTGTCTAAGTCGTATCCCCATCTATCATGCGATGGACCCAGCACCCACACGGGGAATCTATAGAATGCTAAGAAAAAAAGCTACATATAAGGGATCTACCAATAAGAACGTCCTGCAGTGTAGTGTGGGTGTTTTTTTTTTTTTTTCATTGTTAGGGTTTCGTTATGTTTGATTTATCAAAAAGGAGGCTCTATACTCAGAAAATGCCTGGAGATACTGTTAGATGGTAAAACCATACGCTGTATCTGATTTGATTTGTACAACTTCTAACGGAAATGATTAAAATATTTTGGATTAAACATAAATTTAAATAAAACTAAAATTCTAATACCTCAAAATTCTCTTCTATAACCAGTATTATTAAAATTAATGATGTTGAAATAGAACAAGTAGAAAGTTTATATTATTTAGGTAGCCGAGTAAGTCGCAATATTGGCGAATGCAAAGCTTCAATTGCAAAAACATCTGTTCAAGGCCAAGATCAACACCACAATAAAAAAACGGCTCATCAAAACGTAAATATGGAGTATGCACTTCATGGCTGCGAAACTGCGAAACAGAGACAGGTTGGCAGCATTTGAATCGTATTGCTGGAGGCGAATGATGAGCATAAATTGTATAGAGAAAAGAACCAATCCAAATCAGAAGGAAGTCTTACTATTGGTGAATGACATTCAATCGCTGAATGCTATTGAAAACAGAAGACGCAAAATGATAAGACACGTCAACTTCTTCAGAATAACACTGGAAGGAAAAATAGAAAGCAAGAGAAAACGAGGATGGCCTAGATCAACTTACATACAACAAGTGAAAAAGAAAGTGGGTCTAGCGGTCAAATCAAACAGATCGCAGGAAATAGAGAGTTTCGATTGCTCCACCTACAAGGACTAGGCTCTTAAATTGAGAGAGGGAGAGGGTTCCGTACCTCAAAAGGAAAAAATGGAACCCTTATAGGATCACTTTGTTGTCCGTGTCCGTCACTTGACTGCCCATCAAGAGCCTTTATTTCGGGAATGCGTGGAGGTATCATGTTAAAATTCAAACAGTGTATTCAAGTCTAAAGTCCCTTGAAGCTATAAAAAAACGAAACTTCTAAGTTCTCGTAAAAAAAAATACAGTCGTTTATGCCGAAAAAGGACACTGAAGGCCGACACTCTGAAGAAAATCAAAATTCATAGGGTACTTCCTTCCTTTATTAGGGTGTTGACCAGAGAACTATTAAATTGGGCAAGTAACTTATTCTACAAGTACAGGAAAAAGTCTCTAAACTATATATTGGTAATTAAATCATGAAAAACATAGTCTTTATTTAAAGTACATAATGATTAATCAATTATCGAGATACAATTTCACTTATAAAACATAATAATAATAGTAAAAATAGGTTTTCTTGAACTATTAGTAAAAGCCCCGGTGGGTGAGTTCGACTAGCCCTTGTCCGGCTTTTTTATGTTTTACTTCACTTTTAATTCTATTTCATCTTTTTTTTTATCGCGTGGTGACGGATTAAGAATACAAAGTGCCACCACCCAACTTCATCCCATGGGTGTCGTAAGAGCCGACTAAGGAAGCAAATTATACAGGACCACAGCACTGCAAAGAGAAGGAAAACTTGAAACTAACCCCATACCAATCCGTCTGGCCAGCGTGGTATAGTAGGCCAAAACCTCCGTACTACGGAGAGGCCAATGTCTAGCAGTGGACTATTAAAGGTTGTTGATGATTTGACTTTACCATAAAAACTTTTCTTAATATCCTGGTGGTTTATTAGAGTGGCGAAAAGACTTGTAATGAACACTACGAATAATTCTGTACATCAATGTTTGTTTCAAGGTTGGTTCATTAAATATTCAATATAAATTGTATGTTCAACTTAGCCGGAAAGTCTATTAAAAGTATGGCAAACGATTATTCGAGTTCCTACATCCTCTCTAGGTGTGGCTATTGGTAATAGGCGTAGCGATTTAAAGTCCTACACACGGCAGTCTGATCCCAAACTACTCAGAGCCTGAACTGTGGTTACCAGACTGACTGGTCTTTTTTTTTAAAAGACAACTCCCGAGTCAGGAATATATCTACTATTCAAGTTTATACAAAAATACATAAAATGGACATAAAGAACAACCAGACTTATACCAATCCACAACAATCAGCGCAGTAGGAAGCGGCGGGGTGACCGTTTAAACCACTACGCCATCAGTGCAGTCAATGCACATACTACAGATAAATTAGATACATAGCAAATGATCATGTTTATCACACAGTCCATAAAAAATAAATGTACAATATTTATCCTAGATGATAATAGAACCCATAACCTCCGGCTTAGCAGTTAGGGCCACTAACCACCAGACCAATAGGCCCGTCGAGCTCGTATGATCCCGCTTGTTAGAGTTGGGGCATGATTTTCTGAAAAAAGATGTGGTATTCAATTTGTCGGTCTCCTGCTTAACGTTAGACGGATCATCTGATGATAAGTAACGTAGCCATTGACAGCTACAACTACAGAGTCACAACTTGGTAATACCAGCACAGAGAACAGCTCAATACAAGGGAGACTTTAATTATTCTGCTACAAAGATATGAAACGACTTACCTCCACCTGTGCGAAAAAATATGTCCCACACGACTTTGAAAAAACATTTCTTACTCAACAGAAATTACTGTAGCAGAACCGTGTGTTTTTCGCACCCATCATTCGTATTCGCTCTGAGTCTAGTCCTAGGAATCTACATAGATTGTTAACTTAATTTTAGCACTATTTTTGTGTCCTTTCAGTAAATACTCATACTTCTTTTTTTTTTGTTAGATACACTCCTATTCTTTTTTTTATATGTACCCACTTGGATTTTGTGTTGCGTGTTATCTGTGTGCGTTTAATTTCTAACTGTTGGAGCAAGCAGTCACCAGCTGAAAACCAGTGCTTTGCTTTCGCATAGCGTTTACTGAGCTGTACACATTGTGCCAAATGTTAGTGTTCTATAAGAAAATAAGTAAATTCATACGCGCGCTTTTTGTGGTCCTAATTAGGACCCTCACGTTTTGTGCGTTGGTGGCGTATCATTGTGCCACCTGGGGTACGGGAGGAGAGTTCCTCTTGTAACTTCAGTCACTCGGTAAAAAGCCACGAAGGAATCGCTTAACAGAGGTTTTTTGTGAGGCTGATGTATAAATCCTGTCGAGCTGATCCATATCTACCCAACCATGGCCCCTCCCGACGATAATTCTTAAATGGTAGGAATTATGAGAGGTCCGTGTGGTGACGAATTAAGAATACGGACTGTCACGACTCCCGTGGGCGTTGTTGGAGCCGATTAAAGGAGTAAAATATTCAGAACAGCACTGCGAAGAGACGGAAAACTTAAAACAAACTCTATACCAACCCATCTGCCAGCAAGTGGTATAGTAGGCCAAAATCTCCTTTCTAAGGAGAGGCTGTAATATTAGAGGCTGATGTGATGATGTGATGTAAGGTATCATAATAGGGCAGCGATGAAATTGTCTCTCTATAAAATTACTTTCGAGTATCTTCAAAGTCATCTAGTCTCCTTCCCGTTTCCTACTAGATCTCTTTCTAGATTTACAGGAATCGTAACATTAAATTTTCAAATATCGTATGTAACTAAAAAGTTATTCGTATCCCTACAACAATTTATTAGATTACAATCTCTAAAGTTATAAACTTTATTAAATTGTAATTACTTTGATCGCAGTGTTATGGAGGAAAGAAAATATGAAAGTGTTTTATTTTTGACATCTTACTTCTGGAGAGAACTCTACTCTGCTGATGATGTGACCCTACTATTCTCCTCTAAGACATCACAACAGCAAAAAAGAATAAGATCGCGTATCTACAATATTACATGGGCTGTAAAGTCCCCGGACCTAACACATACATGGCGCTAGTTTTATTGCAGTCACCTTTTTTCCAGTTAATACTAACTTTCAAAAGACAGCTGTTAGAATTTCATGATATTCTATTCATTAGTTTGTGAGTTATTGTGCTAAGAGTGACGCTACTTTTATTATTTTCAAAACAATGGATCAAAAACAATTTCGTGTTTTAATTTTACACTGCTTCTTGATGGGAAAAATACCGTTCAAGCGAAGCAATGGCTTGAAAAGTGTTATGGGAACTCAGCTCCATCGTAAACAACGATAAAACGTTGGTTTGCTGACTTCAAACGTGGTCGTAGAGACACCGATGATGCAAAACGCAGTGGACGTCCAAATGAGGCGGTAACACCAGAAAACATAAAAAAATCCACAAAATCGTTTTGAATGATCGAAAAGTGAAATTGCGTGAGTTAGCTGACATCGTAAAGATATCAAAAGAACGTGTTGGCTTTATATTGCATGAGCATTTGACTATGAGAAAGCTCTGTTCAAAGTGGGTGCCGCGTTTACTCACTGTTGACCAAAAACGAGAACGTGTTGATGATTCTGAGCAGTGTTTGGCCATGTTTAAACGTAATGCGATGTTGCGTCGATATGTGACAATGGATGAAACATGGATCCATCACTTCACTCCGGAATCAAAACGATCGTCACCTGAGTGGACAGCAACTGGTGAACCTCGTCCAAAGCGCCCGAAAGCACAACAATCGGCTGGAAAGGTTATGGCCTCGGTATTTTGGGATGTGCGTGGTGCAATATTCATCGACTATCTTGAGAAAGGAAATACCATTGACAGTGAATATTATATAGCGTTATTGGAGCGTTTGCAAAGAAACGACCGCATATGGCAAAGCAAAAAATTTTGTTTCATCAAGACAACGCACCGTGTCACAAGTCAATCAAAACAATGGCAAAACCACATGAATTGAACTTTGAATTGCTCCCACATCCACCGTATTCGCCAGATTTGGCTCCCAGCGACTATTGGCTGTTCGCAGACCTGATAAAAATGCTCGCCGGTAAGAAATTTCGCACGAATGAAGAGGTTATCGCTGAAACTGAGGCCTATTTTGAGGCAAAAGATAAATCGTTCTACAAAAGTGGTATTGAAATGTTAGAGCGACGCTGGAATGATTGCCTTGCTCTTGATGGAGATTACGTTGATGATTAAAGCTAACTTTGAACTAAAAAAACTGTGTTTTCTGTGTTAGGCCCGGGACTTTTCAGCCCTACATACGATTATTTATATCGCGGTAAACAGTAGCCTATGTTACTCGCTGATAATGTACCTTTATAATTTCAATTTAAAAATTGGTTTCGTGGTTTAGGCATGAAAGCGTAATAAACAAACAAACTCACTTTCGATTGTCTGGCCAGCGTGCTATAGTAGACCTATGTCTCCTTTTTAAGGAAAGGCCTATGTCCAGCATTTGGCTGTGAAGGGCTGTTGATGATATGTATACATATGTATATCCATACTTCCATACTTATATTATAAACTAGCTTTTGAGAGCGACTCTGTCGCTGCCGCAGCGAGAAGGGGGGTGCCGGAGTGTGAGTGTGTATGGGGAATCAATAACCGCTGAACCGATTTAGATCAAATTTGGTATTGAGATAAAGCTAGTATTGAATAAAACAAGAAAAAAACCATTTAAATTTCTTATAAACTTATTGACGAAGAGGATTAATCTCAATAGGGACTGATTAATTGAAACCGAATTCTGCTGTACCCTATTTGGACAATAGTTTCTAATAATAATAATAATTTTACACATCTCACACACGGCCATCTGACCACAAACTAGGCAGAGCCTGTACTATGTTAACCAGCCTGCTCATAAACATACCTACTATTATTTGTCCTAGGTGGGAATCGAACCCGGATCCTTTGGATTGGCAGTCAGGATCACTAACCACTAAACGAACAGGCCTGTCTAATAGTCTAAATAGTCCAGCACATCTTCTATACAGAAGATTTAATTTTTCTTTTTAAGTTTCTTGTTTGCGGTAGCGTACAGGCTAGGGCGCTGGACTTGGACGATTCGTTGCGGATTCGAACCCCAAGCAGTGGATTAATGACGTAAATACACTAGGAACACGAGCAGTCATTCATCGACATAAGTGATGATTTATGTACGGAACACTGGTGCACCAAAAACACTTAAAAACTGTTCACTTAACTGCTAACTTAAAAAGAAATAAATGAGAGTCTTATGTAAAGCGTTACAAAGGTATTATAACACTTCAAAGAATAGATGCTTTAGTTAAATTTACATGTGAATTTATGTTTGTTTCTTTTCCTTCTTATTATTTCATCCGATAACCGTAAAAGCTTTACATACACAATTACTGGGGTAACATTGAATAAAAAACATTCTTCAATACTATCTTACGAAGACACATTAAACTTCTAGCGCACCGCGATCAAGAGGCAGCACACCCTAGATCTCCGGCCACCCCCCCAAACCTGTCGCAATGGCGACTGTCGTTAAATGTGGAACGACACAGGCGATAGCCTTCACCTCGACCAGACCACCACTCCAACTATAGGACGAACCCATCCCGTTGAGGAGTAAGTAAACCTAGTACCTAGGCATCACTATCGACCGCCGTCTCACTATGGAGTCATACGTCCGTAGCACCGTAGCAACCTGCGCCCTACTACGTCCAGTGTTCTCATCCCGCCTCCCTCCCTCCTGCGAGCAAAACCGGGTGTGTATAAACAATATGTACGCACCCAGCTCACCTAAGCCGCCCCATCGTGCTTCACCCTCACGAGCGAGTCAAGCCGCCGTCTGTTTCGCGCACAACATTCGAGAAATGACGTCATCCAGAGGGACCTTAAGATTGAGACGCACACATACGCCGTCTCATCGCCGCGATGTTCGAGCGTGCCGAAGCGTCCTCCTGGAAGCACATCCGGGACTTGGCGACGTGGCAAGGAAGTCGCGTGGAAAGAAGTTTCCGCGCGACTTCCTTACAAACAGGGACGGCGGCCCTCCCCCGAGCACCAGTACCGCCCCTTCAACGACCCACTAAGAACTAACACTAACGCGCCGCAAAAGAAGCCCCCGCGGGAAACCAATTTGGTACCGCGGTGCAGACCTACCAACCTACGCCTTCATAACACAATGTTTACTGTTACAGTTCTTGTAGCTGCGGCCACCCACGGCCCGCGAGCACCTGTGCCTACTTAGCCCAAGTAGGCGCATTGTGTGTGGTCGTCGATGACCTCCGCAACAACAAACAGAAGACACCAAGCCCACGACCTACCCCTATTTAGGGGTAGTGGTAGACAGCACTGGCACTGGACGGTGTAAAGACCAAAAGGGCTGCAGTAAGCCAGGAATAATCACCTCGCCCTCTGTAGGACCTTTCAGAATGAAAAATCGCAGAATTTCCGAAAGATTACTTTTATTCGAGAGGAGCTGCTGACAAAAGCCAAAAAGCTATTGTAAATATATACGGGGTTCCTTCCATCTAGAATAATGAAGTTCTGGAAGGTTGAAAAAAATACATTTTAGCGTGCAAAGCCGTATGCAAAGGCCTATATCAATGCTCGTAAAGGAATTCTTACTAACTACTAAAAAAATCTGACGAAGTAAAGGGTTTATAAACTCATTGTCTCAAGTACTTTTAAAACTCACTTAGAATTGCCTTTCAAAGTTTTATATAATAATATTCGACTGACATCAGTCACAAAACAAGTGTAGATAACCACATGGTTATCTAGTGGTTAGCGACACTGACTGCTAAGCTAGAGATCGTGGGTTCGATTAACACAGAGTAGGTACAATTAATTGTTCGAAGAACACAATGGCTTGTTCTGTGTTTAAGAGTAGAAATATTTAAGTGTGTTTATCAATTATCTGGTTACCAGTTTATTACTAGGTTCTGCCTAATTTGGAATCAGACTGCCGTGTAAAATATGTGTGTTATTATTATTACATTTTAAGACATATTTAAAAAAACAATTTCACCAATAGTCCAGAACGCAACAAAAGCTAAAATTTAATTTCATAAATCTACAAATTAATTCTTCTAAATTTGTGCTATTTTGATATTTAAACAAAATAGTTAAATGACATGAAATTGACAGGAAAAGCTACAGCGTGCCTTCTCAGAAATGAGTAGACAAGACAGATCTTTGAGATATTATCAAAAGAGAGAAGGATTTATTAAGGGTTAAAACTGAAAGAATACTGTAGTATGCTGGTCTCTTCGGCCTGAATTATGTTCTAGCATGTGATAATATGGCAAACTTACTTTTAACACAATGAGAGTTAAAGGAAAACAATTAATAAACACAGGCGAAAATTCATGAAGATGATCGAAGCCTATATTTAAAGATTAATATTTCTCAAATGGATCACTGAATTGAAGAATAGTCTTCGGAAAGAACCGCAACCGAAAAGATAATTTATGTTTTAAGAAACCCCATTTAAAAATACCCAACACTATAGAAAAAAAAAACACCCTAAAGTGGAAATTTAGTTTTTCGAGTTTTGACTTTTCTTTTCTAAGCTAAGCCGGACGGACGGACAAAGGCATGGCTACTAACTATTGAAGTATGATTATTTCGCAAAGGGATGACTGAATTGAAAAAATTGTCTCATCACTTCCGAGCGCTTTGTCAGTATAATTAATATACCAGTTTTCACCAGCATCTTTTTTTTACATTGAAGTCGATTCTGACAATTTTTCATGACAAAAAGTTTTTATTTCTAGGCTAAAATCTATCTGTGTGTCAATTCTGATCAAGATCCGTTTAGCCGTTCCGGCGTGATTAAGTAAAAAATATGCATATATCCTCGTAAACATTCGAGTCTAGATGTGAATAGGATAGGCTCATACAAAATTCTCTCTCTCTCTTTAATCAGAGCCGCAGAAGAACGAACAAGGCGAAACTATAAAGGTGTTTTGCTAAGACATCGGACCCTGAAAAATAAGTATAACAAATAGTCAACTGATTACTGAACTCCTGTCATCATAAAAGTAACATCGAAAATAAATTGTCAAACGAATACATAAAATAAAAAAATAAATGAGTATAAACTCATATATAGGTTTAGTAATGCACTGTAAAATAATGTATTAGAAATACGTTCGCTCCCCGCTTAGTTCGTAGCTAAGGTCGCTACCTAATCAGCTTGCCGCTACACCACCCCTATATAAACGATACAGTACTAGTTCACGGCTCAGTATTGTCGCACCCTGTGTATCGCGTGAGCCATTAAATTGTGTCAACTGATCAACTAACGACAACAAGTGAGTACATTTATTTGTTATTAATAATAAATGAATAATCACAAAATAGCGGCAGCAGCTTCATTTAAATGTTACACTGTAGGATTATTTTTTAAGAAAATATTTTACCTTTATTTATTTAGTTACAATTTCAATTAACAGTACCTACTTAATTTATTTAACAGTTTAAAATGAAGCAAAAATAAAATAAAATAATAGTGTATAAAATAAGATTCAAATAAAATATGGTTTTATAAACATAATCTAAATTTATTTTTTTATTATCAAGACTGCACTTAATTTAAGTGAATTCAAATATTTGGTGGTAAACAAAAAACCAAAACCTCCTTTCTAAGGAAAGGCCTATGTCCTGCAGTGGACTAGTAAAAGCTTTTGATGATAAAACAAAAGGCTTGTAACTATATACTATTGCAATAAATTTATTTATTATAATAGAGTATTAAAAAAACACTTCTTTTGGAGTCTATGAACCTTTTATTATTTAAAAATAGCTACGATATTCTTTTGCAAAGATTCTAAGAGGATGTTTAAAGCATTCATTAATACATTTTTAAACAGTCATTGTAGTTCCTCAATATTCACAGGTAGAGCAAAAAGCAATTTATTTATTGAATTACTGAAATTTCAAGAAAAAACCAAAATAAACTCAAATGTTTTATCTTCATCTATTTAACATATAAACTACGCAGGACAACATCACTGCAAAGAGAATGAAAACTTGAAACAAACCCTATACCGACCCGGTTGGCCAGCGTGGTATAGTAGGCCGAAACCTCCTTTCTAAGGAGAGGCCTATGTCCAGCTGTGCACAATTAAAGGCTGTTGATGATGATGATGATTATATATATAAACTAGCTGTTGCCTGCGACTTCGCTCTCGTAATTATTTCTTATTTCTGACTTTGAAAATGACGAACTTTCATACAATTTTATACTTATTTTACCCTCTTAGGGGTGAAATTTAATAAAATACTTATTGGTGGGTGTCTGTCTGTCTATCGGTCTACCTCTTTACGCTTAAAAGGATGAATGGATTTTGATGAAATTTGGAATAGAGATAGTTTGATTATTGAGAAATACACATAGGTAATAACCGATATATACGCGGGCGGAGCTAAACAAAAGCACACATAGATCAATTACAGACTCAGAACCAATGATCGTGCTGATCATCACACAATTATTTATCCTGGGTGGGAATGGAACCCACGACCTCTGGCTTATCAGTGAGGATTACTAACCACTAGGCTAGAAGGCCAGTTAATCGTCGCCACGGTTGTATTACTATTATACAACCGTGGCAACAAATAAATATTTTAATTTAATTCTAAAACTTATTTTCAATTAATTTATACAAGTAAATTATGTTATTTATAAATACCATATTTTAGTATAAAAAAAAAAAAAAGAACTAGCTGTCTATTGCCAAGCTTCGCAGTGGAACATTATGGGAAATGAGAAACAAAATGGACGCGAAAAACAGTTAAAATAATTCTGTTTTGTTTTGTAATGTAATTTTGTTTCAAAATTTGAATTCAATCGGTGTAGAACTTTTGAGTTTCTGTAGCGTAAAAGTACACGTTTGGTTCATTTTGTTAATCAAAGACATGGGTTCCGTTGATGTTTTTTTTGGGCGTTTCCATCAGGTCCTACTCCGTTCTCCCAACGTTAGGAGCACCAAAAGATTTTATTTCTCCTACCCTACAGTAGGGGCACTAAACACTTCAATTCCTGGTGATCAAACTCTATAAAAATTTATAAAGACCAAAGTCTTTTGGACTATTCTGATGATTAGGATGTCAGAAAAGGACGACTATGTAATTTTTAATCACACATATTGTGCGGGGCAGTTACGATTGCCTAGAAAATTTCGGTTATGAGCACAGTACCTAAAATGAAAGATGCCACTGTAGCAATTATACCTATCACGCCAATTGACTAACAATCAAATTGCCTAATTGTAATGCCTAAACTGTGTTATTGCCTAGATGTTATTTCGTCTACAAATTGAAATGGCTAAACAGCACTACGTCTCTTGAATGTCTAATACGTAGATACGACGCTTGTGAGATTGAAAACTCTTTTGTCAAACTTATTATAACTAATTAGGTACGGGCTGAAAATAATAAAATTTTCTTAGTTCAACAGTAAGAACAATAAAAATAATAAAATTGAAATTTTTTAAACGTGTACAAAGAGTTAAATGGCAAATCAAACCATCCCATTGAAACAAACCAATAATCAGCTAACCAATAGGTATGTGGAAGACGTCAATTTTTAATTTTTATTCGTTGTTTTATGATTAATTTTGCTTTTTCTTTTTTCAATAGAAGGTTTTTTGATAAAGACACCAAATTGAAAATAAAATCAGTGTATTTAAATGATTAAATGACCTATTTGATAAGAAGCCATGTGTCCAATAGCATTAAAAATTATATTTTCCTTAAGAACGTTCGTCTCTATTTTTCAAAAATATAATGAGGTTATATTAGGTAAAAAACCTGTACAAAATGTAATGCTTTTAGACCTACTGTTTAGGCTGTGTGTTGACTCATTGCGATCTACGCGTCCGTCACTCAATACGACTTTAATTTATTATAAATGGATAACCAAAGTTCTACTCATCACAATACCTAAAATGCAGATCATCAATCTCAATTAAAGTCACTATATAATTTAGGCACTTTGCTTTTAGACAAACGAATATTATCGCGACTGTACGTACTAGGCATTTTGCTTCTTAGTCATAGACGGTTTATAGTCGCAGTGCATTGTAGGCAATTTGCTTCTTAGTCAATTGGTGAGATAGGTATAATTGCTGCATTGGCATCTTTCATTTTAGGTACTGTGTTCATTATCTTTTTTTTTTGTTAACGAACATATTATTGCCCTGTAGGTCTAGTGCTTAGTGACCCTAGTTAGTGCTAAGCCGGAGGTCGTGGGGTCGATTCCCACCCAGAACAAATAATTCCGTGATGACCACGATGATTTTTTCTGTGTCAGTGTGTAATTTATCTATAATATGTATGTATTTAGAAATATATAAGTATGTTTTTCAGCAGTCTGGTTACCATAGCACAGACTCTGCCTGGTTTGGAATCAGACAGCCGTGTGTGAGATGTGGGAATTTATTATTATTATATTATTTGATTCCACTTAAAGTCGTATATTGATCAGTTTTAGAATTTTAGTTTGTAACGACGCTACCAATGGTATCATTTGTTTGTCTGCCATTCATTTGTTTCGCCATCATCTCTTTTTTTCATTTATTTATATCTTTTGCCGATATTAATTTGTTTTTAATTCAATACATTGTCATTGTTAAGCGGTCGGTCCCGGGTACCAGACGAACATCTGTGACAATCGTTACGAGTAGTACCGAACTTCGATATCGCCTAGTACTTTGGTTGTGGAGGTCTGATGACAGTAGCTCCGCGTAAAAAATCGAAGTTCAGCCGTATCGTAGACTTAAAGCCGACCCCAACCTAGTTTGGGAAAAAGGCTCCTACGAAGAAGACATTGTCCAAAGTGTATTAAAGACGCCTAAAAGACTTCGGTCGTTTTAAATTTAATAGTGTTTTAGCCACAAGGAAGGAGGCCCAAACCTCCTTTCTAAGAACAGGCCTATGTCCAGCAGTGGACTATGAAAGGCTGTCGATGATGATGATGAGCCACAAGGATCTTTAATGAAAGTTTTTTGATCTCCTACTGATGAAGTAAAAAAAAGCTAATTATTAAAAAAAAACTGCGTGAAAGTGTATGCTTAAAATTTACGAGACACTAAGGTTTAACGTAGAACAAAGGCAGATCAAAAACAGCCTTCAACAATGTCGCAATTGAAATACTTTTTATTTTTATTTTATAGTAAACAGGTCCAGCTAAATTATAATGTGGTATTTTTCCTAAATAGTAAAAAATTATTACAAGGCTTCAAAAACAATATCGTTTTTAAAACGTTCATATCGAGCTTGTTCACTTGATGTTTCCAAAGTGATTTTAATGTGAAACGTTGTACTGTAACATATAGAGATATACATTTTTAGAAAGGCGATTGTTTCTAGATTTAAGAAATACTATTCATGGTAAAGTGAACTTCCAATAAATATTTTTTGAAAATTGGCTGAGGACATTTGCGGTTTTGGAAGTCATGGATGGAATGGAAAATACGAAAAACTATCTATTGAAGTTTCGAGAGTGGACTTCAACCCAACTGCTAAGGAAGGGTTATGTTTTTGCGCGTATCTTGAATATTTGTTTGTAAATTTATTTATTACCTCGTATCTTCCAAATGGCTGGATGGATTTCAACAGTTAAGGTATCGTTATTTCCGCCTCAAAAAACCAAATGTTCTTAGATGGCTTTTTGAAAGAAAAATTCTAAATGACGGATTTTGGACGCAAAATAGTCATGGATAATACAAAGAAATAACCAAACATATCGAGAAGGGTATCAACTTGATTGCGTAAAAATGTGGCCCATTTTTAAGCTATCAAAAACTTTCTGTGTTTCATGCTGTTTTGGCAGGCATGTATGGAACTTTTATACCGCGTACCTTATACCTTGCGTATCTCATGGTAGGGATTATTGATGTGTTTATTTGGCTGATAATATCATCAACAATAACAGTTTTAATTCCCAAGTATTTAGAACTTTGCCTTCCAAAGTTACATTGGTTTGTAGATTGCATATAGGCTGTACTGAAGTCGATACCAATGACAGCCGGCTGTCACAAACGAGTTAACAAGTTAACCTTAGATATCTTTAGATATCTTTCAAAATCATTCGTTTATGATTTTCTTGTTTTGTCAATAAAATGTTCCTTTTTTACATAATGTTTACGATTAATCTAGTCGATTTGAATAAAAGTTACAAGTACCTTTAATAAATTAATTGATTTAAAATAATTATATCTTTATTGCTTCGTCTAATCTGTACAGTCAACAATATTAATATGGAAATGTTTGTTTTTAACTGCTAAAAACACTAGTGAGTTCATTCATAAATATCGATGTAAACATATCGTTTCTTTTGTAATTTATATTTTATGCATTGTAAGTTTAGTTATTGCAGTAGTGCACTTACAATAAAAGAAATAAAAAAACAATAATGAAATTCGAAAATGGAATTCTTTTGAAACTTGTTACTTTTTAATTTGTGTGACTGTCATTTGTTTTTTCATTGTGACGTCTTTTAAAAAATTGTGTGTCGCTATCAAAATGACTTTAACTCGTGAACATTTTCATTAGGTAAACGATTTTTTATGATTTTCGTTTTGCCTTAAATCAACAAGAGAATTGCCAGAGACTTGAATTGGCATTTAGTGATGAAGCACCATGTCATAGCTCTTTGTATACGTGGTTTGGAGACTTAAAAAGTGGACGTGATTATCTCCATGACGAGGTACGTGAAGGTCGGCTGGCGACTGCGGTTACAGACTCGTAATTTAGACACCGTACGACAACTAATTGAAACTGAACAGTTCAAACAGTTTACATGTGCATCTGAAGGTTCGGAAGCTTTGTACTCGATGGATACCGAATGACCAGAAACGACTGCATGTACAGTGGTGCTGTAAAATAATAAAAAAGTTTAACGGAGCACAGTCATTGGCTGTCTATAATATCATGACAGGTAACGAAACATGATTTACTGCTTTGAACCCAAAAGAAACAGCCAGTCAGCAGAGTGGGTGTTTCCTTTTAAAGATTTACCGACGAAAGTTAAGAAAAGTCAAAGCATTACACTACATCAGGACAGTACACTACAGTATCGCTTGAAAATCAAAGGACAGTGGCTGCAGATTGGTACGTCAACACTTGCTTTCCCAGAGTCTTAGAAAAAGTTCGCGAAAAGCGTCTTCGAAGCAATGCCCTCCTTCACCACGATAACGCATCCTCACATCCCGCTAAGGTAACGGAAGCCAATTTGAAGGCTTTAAAAGTGGGTTCCTTTTATTTCCAAAAATTTTTTTTCTTTTTTTTTTTTTCTTTATAAAAAGACAACTCCCGCATTAGGAATAAATCCTGTGTCGCGAGGGACTTTACAAACATACATGAAACGGACACAAAGAACACCCAGACTCAGAACAACAATTTGTGGATCACACAAAGTGTCGTCCCATGTGGGGTTTGAACCCACAACACTCGGCGTAGTAGGAAGCAGCGTGGCGACCGCTTAAACCACTACGCCATCCGTGCAGTCTAGAAATTAAAGACAACCTTAGAGGCACACGTTTTACGAGCCTTGAATCGGCTTATTTCGGGTTTATTCCGTATTAAAACAATTTTAGCTTTGTAGTGGACTACTCACTAAACTGAAACAAAATGCAATGATAGAACTAATAACAAACTCCCAAAAAATATTATTACAACCACCGTTTAAATTAAATAGTAGAACCGTCATCTATAAATTACATTTAGAACTAAAAAACGTAACGAGGTCATTCGATCACTAAATTTTACTCATCATATTTTTTCCGGGCGCCTTCTATATCTACTAAATTGCTATAGTTTTATGTGGCTCACTCTAGTCTAGCCGACGCATTTGCGGTGAAGTATGACTCTCCCACGGCTTTAATCAACTTCAAAAATAAATCCACTAAATTCTGCTTTGCCTTTTAAGTGAGTAACGTGACGTCACATTATTGAAACAAAACATATTTATGTATGCCTTAATACCCGTAAAAGGTCATATAATATGAAAAGGGAAGGTTATGGGTGACTTGCTCTATATAAAAGAGGTTTTATCCAGGGTTTTAATCTTTTTCAGTTAAGTTTTTATACATTATTAATTAGGATTTGTAACTTGGTTAGTTATTTTAAATATAATGCAGATTCTTAAGGTTTTGTAATAATATAATGTCAAACCTGTTTTAATATTTAAAAAAAAGTTATGATGACATGCTGTGGGTGTCGTACTCGCCGTAAGCGAGCAAATTAGGCAGGACAACAAAACAAACAAACTTGAACAAACCCTATACCAAACCGTCTGGCCAGCGTCGTATAGTAGGCCGAACCTCCTTTCTAAGAGAGGAGAAAAGAGGCATATGTCCAGCAGTGGACTAGTAAAGTCCGTTAATGATCATGAATGATGAGGGCGCATTGAAGTCTTACATAATTTTTAAAATTTAAAACGTACCGAAACGTAAATACTTCCAGGAACGCGTTGAGGTATATAGTTGAAATTAAAATCTAATTTTTGTCTGTCTATCTATAACAAAATCAAGCTTCTATACGGACGTCATGAAAATATATTTTAATTTAAGCCGTTATCATTATTTTCCTGACTTTTGCCTGAAATTTCATTGAAGTCGCCGCAATTTGTAATAGTGCAAAGAGTTTCAGATGGGTTTCTTAAATAGCTGGCTGCTTGCTGAAACACAATCTTTCCTTGTCACACGGATACTGAAACAAAGTCAGTGCAAGGGATAATAATCATCTATGATCATATATCCATATGAGTCCTGTGATTATAAACGCCCCTAAAAAGGGGACCAACTATCCATGGTTATTTGACTTCACGTATCTCACACACGGCTGTCTGATCCCAAACTTAAAAAAGCCTGTGCTATGAGTAACCAGACTGATGATAAACATTCCCATATAAGAGTGGTTAATTTATAAATTGAATGTATCGATGAAATTATATTGAATTGATTTTATTTATTCATTGTACTAAGTTCCTAATTTGTTATTGACATTATTAAAAAAAAATGTTATTATAATTATTTCTCTAATTTAAGATTTAAACTGAAAACTGTCATAATATTCTAAGCATCAGGTGTTAACCTTTAAAGAATTGTTACACTTACGTTAGTAATAAGTTTGTAAATAAATTGTAAGGTGCAGTGTAAACAATTGTTGGTTAGTTACCCAGACACAGTGTTTACCCAGTATTTTAGTGTTTACCCAGATACAGAATAAATGATCGTGCTCATTATACAATTATTTAAGTCATTAATAGTTCACATGTACATCAAAATCTATTTGATACTTTCTTTTGTTTAGAAGCACCAAAAGAATTACTGCCGCGAAACATAGTCAGCGCAAGTTGGACCTCACACTTAATCGGTTTTTATATAACTGTCCGCCATCAGGTCAGATATTTGTTTGCCATCTTAGTTCTAAAAATATTTTTCTATAATAATATCAAACAGTTGCCTTCAGAACAGTAATTCTTGATTCAAACTGTTTACTTACTGGAGCCATTCATCACAATATGTCAAATACGGAAGGTTATTTTTTGTTTGTATCATACCTTTAGTATTTTATTTATCTATTGTTTATTATTTGCGATTTATAAAAGATGAGGTAATCAGTTATCTGCTCTATTTGAAGCCTATTTAAAGCCATATTTGAAGAATAACAACTCGGCTGGAGTGATACCACGGGTTCACAGAAAACCGGTGTAAGCAATTTTTTCAATGTTTTTTTGAAGGAAAAACTTCTTTAGGCGCGTTAGGTATTTTTGAACAAGAAACAAAATAATGTATTTTTTTAAATGGGAAAAAAACCATTGAAGTCGCGACACTGTTACCGTTACCGACACCTCTGTATATGAGTGTCTACATATATTGACCCGTTTACACGAGAGTTGAGTTTAGGTTCAACTAATATAATTATATATAATATAAACATATATTGTGTCTATAGGTACAATATAGATATATATTCAAGTAAGCACTTTCCGAATCGAAAAAATTCTGTAATAATAAAAAAAAAACAAGTTTTCACTTCTGTCGCCACTCCCGGAGTACCATTGTTTTTTCAATGTTTTTCACTGAGTGAGTGAGGTCACAGGATCCCAAATCCCGCCCACCTTCCTGATTCTGAGAGGGAGAGGGCTCAAATAGCTGCAACGCACTTATAACTCTTAAGTTGCAGGTGTCCATGGGCAGCGGTACTTACTTGACGGACCTGTTGGTCTTGTGGTTAGTTAGGTCCTGTGACTGCTAAGCCGGAGGTCTTGGGTTCTATTCCCATTCAGGACAAATATTGTTATGAGCACGGCCATTTATTCCGTGTCTGGGTGTAATTTAACTATAATATATATGTATTTAAAAATATATAAGTATGTTTATCAGCAGTCTGGTTATCATAATACAGGCTCTGCCAAGTTTGGGATCAGACGGGCGTGTGTGAGATATTATTATCAGATATTTTTACTTATCGTGAGGTGAATTGTTTGCTTGTTTGCTCCCTGTGACATAAATAACTTTAAAATCGGCAAGGGTACACCAGTAGACAATCCGTATCCTGATGACAGTATGGCAGATAATATTTTGATTTAAAAATATACCACCGTAAAATTTTGCACTAATATTGATAGGATTACGGAATAAAATAAAATTATAATTAAAAAAAACTAAAAAATTTTTGACTGTAAAATAATTTTTCTTTTTAAACTTAAAGAAAATTATTTTCAATTTTTTGGTTCTGCCAGTTACAAAAGCGTGCTTTTTAGTTTTTCAAACTATTACTTATTTTTGCTTTTTTCTATTTTTTGTTCAGACTAAATAAGTAACAAGTAAGTAAGTAATTTAATGCAAAATATAGTCATTACACGCATGTTTCAGCACACGCCTCTTAGTACGTAGCAAAAGACACTAACGTATTTTTAGGTACGGAAAAAGCCGTTAATCCTGAAGATCCTGATCAGGATAATCAGCCAAATTTATTAAATTATTGGATTGTAATCGGTCCTTAATAAGTGTGCGAAGTTTCAATTTAATTTGACGTTATGAAATGGATTAAAATTACGTTCAAAAATTCCATTAGAATAGAAAAGAATATATTTTATTTCAAGTTTTAAAAGATATAAGGTAGCATTTTTATGAAGGCATAATATTTTTGTTATAGATTTTTTGATACAAAAAAACCTGTAAAAATATAAAAGTTGCAACTTCCTCTCTACAATTTATTTTCAACATAATTTAATTTTCCTATGCACACATTTGATAGAAAACAACAAGAATAGTTTCATAAACTTCAAACTGCATTTGTAGACGAAGGCACTTCTAAAGCAACTATGTGCCGATTCGATTCTCATCGAATCCAAGCGTCAGCAAACTTTGGATTCTGAAGAAGGCAGTGATGGCCCTTTGATTGCTTTTACGAAAGAAAATGTATCACAAATAATAGGATTTCTACGAAATAGAGCGAAATTCAGAATTTATTTAATATTGATTAAGGAAGCGTTAACAAGATTTCCCTTAACCAACTATACTAAAGCAAAAATAAATAAGTTAAAAAAAAATAACTAAAAGAACACGCTTGTGTAACTAACAAAACTAAAAAGTGGAAAATATTTTTCTATAAGGTCAATAAGAAAAATAGAATGATTAAGTTATAAAAAAGTTATTTTATCGTAAAAATAACGAGGTGTTTTTTAAGATATTTTACAGTATAACAACTTTACATTTACCAAAATCTGTCAATTAAATATTTACAACAATTGACACCACACGCTTTTTTACGTTAAATTTATTTTTCTTAATCGTACTATTTTTATTTTTGACCCTATAGAAAATATTTTGATGTGGGAGTGATTTCTTGAAAAGGGACGGAAAAACTTACTGAAATAATAGGGGTTGCCCTCTATTATTTCTGTGAGTTTTTTCCAGACTATTGCTGTGCATTTCTAAATAAACATGCATATAATATAAATTTTTATATACGTATATATATCCATATCGATACAAATATTATAAATGCGAAAGTGTATGTGTCTGTCTGTCTGTCTGTTACCTCTTCAAGCTTAAAACGTCGAACCAATTTAGATTAAATATGATATAGAGATAGTCCGAGTCCCGGCAAAGGACATAGGGTAGTTTTTATCCCAGAAATCATCCTTTAGGGGGAATTTGTATGGGAATCAATAACCGCTGAACCGATGTTTATGATGATGATGTGATGGTAGGGAGATCCTTTGATTCTTGAGGAAAGACATAGGCTACTTTTTACCGGATAACCGACATTTAAGCGGGCGAAAGCTAGTCAGAGATAAATTACAAACAAAAACACGGAACAAATTTCTCTATTTGTTTGTCTAATAATGTCCCTCAAAAGGAATAAATTTTCCCCGTTTTTGCAGCATTTGCCGTTGATGCTCGGCTCCTATTGGTCGTATCGTGATGGTATATTACCTATAGCCTTCCTCGATAAATAGGTAAATAGATAACACTAAAATAATTTTTCAATTCGAACCTGTAGTCCCTGAGACTACTATGGACAGCTTCTCTTTGGAATAACCAACGTATATCAAGCATATTTTTTCAGGATCAAAAGCACTTAAAGCTGCCTACGTGATATGTACTACTTTATAATTCAAACTACTTTGTTAGGTATATAAAGTGTTTAGGAAAATAGCAAATGAGTGTGAAATTGTGTACGACACATAACACCTTGTTTTTTAATGTATTTTTCGTAATTACATACTGTATGTAGCCGATCCGTGTGATGAAGGATTAGGAATACGGAGTGTGACCACTTCTATTTAACCCGTGGGTGTCCTAAGAGGAGCAATCTACGCAGTACAACAGCACTGCAAAGAGAAGGAAAACTTGACACAAACCCTATACCGACCCGTGTGGCCAAAGTAGTATACTTTTTATTTATTTTTTTATGTTAGAGGGGGCAGACGAGCTGACGGGTCACCTGATGGAAAGTGACTATCGCCGCCCATGAACGTCTGCAACTCAGGAGTCACAAACGCGTTGCCGGCCTTTTAGGAAGGAGTACGCTCTTTTCTTGAAGGTGTGAAGGTCGTATCGGCCAAAACATATAGTAGGGCAAAAACTTCTTTCTAAAGGGAGGCCTGTGTCCAGCAGTGGACTAATAAAGACTGATGATAATGATAATGTTGAAGGGTGGAAAATCAAACAATAAATTATCCAGTTTATTACAGTTCATCATGATTGAGGCGCAATGAAGTCGGTGATACTTTTAAAAAGTAAATATTTATCTAGTCTAGTTCTTTGCACTCTCATGATAGAATAAATGTACTAAATGCTGTTCTAATATTAGGTTATAGGTTTTACAACATTTGTTTAATCGCTGTTTTGACAACCTCAGTAAATAGGTAGTCATTTTCTGAACCATATTAGATTATATGCATGTGGTGTTTACCTACATAAGTGAGTTGTTCCACAAAATTCTGTGTAAATGTAAAGCGTAGTGAACTAGACTCGTATCGACGTGTATTCATAGGGCTTCTAAAACGTCTGGCAGTAAGGATTAGTTTAATACGATGCGGTTACAAACCGAATTTGTTACTTTATGGTTCTATTTTATATGACATATCTATTTATGTACTAGCAGATATACGCTAAAATAAATAAATTTTGTTTATTTGTTAGAAAAAGGATATTTAAAAAATTTGAAACCGGTTTGGTGTACATCGATTGGATAGTTTCAAAGTATATAACGGGCATAGGTGCAAACAATTTTTGTGGTTTATATAATTTACATATTTTATAAAAAATCTTTATTATGCCATGGCATTAATGAAATTATGACATGACTATTTATTAAAATGTTAAACCGAATGAATAGTTAACCTATTCTGAATACTATGTTTGTTTTATATTTTATAATTATATTTTGAATTATATGTTTTTTTAAACTATATGTGCTATCTACTTACAAATTATGTAAAAACATATGAACAATGACAGTTTAATTAACTTGTAAATGAAATAAAAACAATTTAATGCCTTGTCCCGTCGGTGCTCAACCGCACGGCGACAGCTAGTACTCGTAATATTTGTTCTATTTAAACCAATTTCACTGAATTTATAGTAAGTCTTATCTGTGTTAGTCTTACTAGAGTTATATGACGTTTTAAAAATAAACGCACGATTCGAAACAGAAGAAAATATAGATATTACATTCTTACTTGCAACAATTAATTGCTAATGAGGTTAGCCCATAGTCATAACTGTCAATGTTTCTCGGATATAGGTTCTATCCGAACTCATATACAACAACCTCATTCTAAGAAGCTTACGTGGCAGGGCCATGCTTTGACACAAATGGGCCAACTTAACCGGAGTGGTACCAGCGCTACTAGTGGTACAGCTACACAAAAAACCGGTGTTAAGCACTATTTTCGCTACTTTTCACCAAGTAATAATAATAATAATAACTATATTTCCATAACACGGATATAATCACAACAATAATTGTTAAGCATATTATATGTATATGTAAGATACCAAGAGTCTCAGTCGGGGCACCAGGGACTTCCTTTCTAGGGTATACCTGGTTCCCCGGCTATTAGTAGGTACCCGAGACGGCGTGCGGTTTAAGTCGGTTCGAATCCGACATGCCACCGACAGGTGGTATCCGAGGGGATTTCCGCACGGAAGAAAAAAGAAAAAAACAAAAAGGAGTCTCCGGTCCTCCATACGTTAATGCAACAGTACACCTATGAATGAATTTCTTGTAATAAATGACTTGTAAACATACATCATGCAATGTACAATAAAATCTATGCAATTACCTAGTAGACATTGACACATACCCTCCGACGTTTTTCATATATAGGTAAATAAATATGCGCTTCTGTTCGCCTTTTATGGCACTTTTTGCCTCGCACTACCAACCTCGAACGGGTTATCGTCTGCTGTTTTTCCGGACCGATACGACCATCAAACCTTCAAGAACAGTGCGTACTCCTTTCTCAAAGGCCGGCAACGCGCTTGTGACTCCTGAGTTGCAAGCGTTCATGGCCGGCGGTAGTCGCTTCGTTGCCATTGCTCGTTTGTCCCCTATTCCATTAAAAAGAACATATGTATGTGTGAGTAAGGTTAACAGAGCCCAAACCCATCGTCCCAAGGGCAGCAACGCAGTTGTGACTCTAGATTTGCAGCTGTTCATCTTGACCTGTGACCTGTCTGCTCATTGGACCTCCTGTTCGATTAACAAAGTGGGGTGTTAAGGGATGAGACTATTCTCAGTCGTTAAAAACTAATCAATTTTATTTGTTACAGATAAACATCATTCATCCATTATCATGGATCACTCCGAGTTCCGTGTGAAAGGTAAGAGATGAATGGAAATAATAATAATAACCTACGTTCATCGGTTCTGAGGTTGTATATTCCAAGTTTGTATCAAGACCCTACACAATCGCGAGATATACAATCTCAGAGAATATTTTCTACATACTGATGTGGGAGTGCATCGCAATGTAGTTGCAGTGGATACCGGATTCACTCCGCTCGCTCGGGCTAAAGAGAATTGGCGCAAACCTGTAGTACTTAGTACTGTAGCCAGCAGACGAGTAGGCTGCGTGTGCCGGATGTCGCGTAATAGAGAATGTACCCGAAGGTGATACCCGCACCGTTGCAGACAGGCGCTAGGTGGGGTCCGGACGTCCTTATAACAACAGCCCCCGGATCCCTCCTGTTACAGGCGCAGAGTGGCACACCGTGTGGTTTTTGTCGGTCCGATTCCGACACAACACCCCGCTGCAAACCCCGGTGGGGTGACGGCCCTAGGGGGTTTCCACACGTAAGAAAAATAGTAAGCGATCTACTGATAAAGATACTTAGGTATATATTTTTAAATACATTCATACTTCCCTACTTATGTCAGAAATTGTTTGTTACGCTTACACGCCTAAAACACTAAATCAATTTAAAAAATTATATCACCAACGGAAAGCCACATTATCAACGAGTAACAAAGGCTACTTTTTACCGCGATACCGACATACACGCGGGCGGAGCCGTGACAAAAGCAATAGTATATTATAAATGTATATTCTGGTCTTTTAAAATACTAATACTAATATATCACTGACTAGCTATCGCACGCGGCTTCTCTGCCCTGGTTTCTTATTTCGTGTTTCTAACTTTGAAAATGACATACAACAACCGTCCACCCCTTATTGACTTCCATGGGGGAAACATTTCTAAAAATCCTTTCTTAATAGGTGCTTATAACTTATAAATCAGCTGTCAAAATTTCAAGTTTGTAGCCCCTACGATTTAGGCTTTGTTTTGTGATGAATAACTTCAGTCTGAGATGGCAAATATTTTATATATTTTATATTTATAGATATGAGACTATTCTATCTATCATATTGTAATTAATGGACAATAAAGCATATACTATTCCATGGACTCTTGGGAGGCTGATAAAGATTACTGATTTGGTAAAGCATGTGTAATTACTGATTGAGAGTATTGTTGATATCCTAGCAACAAGAAGCATTTCCAATATTGTCTAGAGAACCACCTCTCAAAGGAAATGTTCAACTTTTGACCAACCTTAGAGGGTCAGATTTTCAACCTTAATATTTGTCTAATGTTCTAAATTTTAACGGCAAAAATGACCATGTCAGCATTATCAACAGCCTTTAGTAGTATACTGCTGGACATAGGCCTCTCCTTAGAAAGGGGGTTTTGCCCTACTATACCACACTGGCCAAACGGGTTAGTATGTGGTTTGTTTCAAGTCCTTCGATTTGCAGTGCTTTTGTCCTGCGTAGTTTGCTCCCTTAGTCGGCTCTTACGATACGCACGGGATGAATAGGGATGATGATAGATAGATAGATATTTATCTATTAATATGTCTTAATCAGTGGCTTGTGAAAATGTCGCCTATTTCTTTATAAATGTCGTTTATAACGTCAGGCTACGAACAAAAGGAGCCGAGTATGTTTCAAAAAATGAAAAATATATATACATCACAAGGACAACCAACAAGGCTTACACTAAAATACATGTTAAGGTTACCATATTTTCACATTTTATGCACGGCATGCTTTCAACATAAAAGTAGGAAATGCAGTTACAAAACTGATTAAGCTTATCTAGTATAAAAAAAATGTATATTACATAAATTCGGTACATGTTATTCAAAGAACCATAAATAAATAACATTCAAGATACAAAACCTTATTGATGCTATTGTTCGCGTTGTGGTTTTACTCGTTACAGTAACAGCATAAACATATTAACATATCCACAAGTAATAACAAAAAAAAAACAAAAATTCAAATTTAATTATCTAAATCTATGTAAAAGTGAAAAAGACAACAGATACCACAATAAGTATTATATTATACTATGATAAGATGTTTTTCCTTTTAAAAGACGCACACAATGTTGTGTAGATCAGTTAGTTATTTATATCAATAACGGTGAAATATAGAACACACATTGTCAGTGACACTAGGGTACCATAGGACTACAAGTACATTGTCCTTATAAAAAAAATCAGCTACTTGTAATGCAGACGTATGCAGTAAAATAAACAAAGCCAAGGCAGCAACATAACACCATATAATTACGTCCCTATAATTTCCTATCATTATACAGTAATAACAGAAACATATTAAATATAGTGCAACAATATTATTTGATACGTTTATTGAATATTGATTAGAATTCGTTGGGCATTTGACTAATTACAGTTCTGGTAACTTCTACAAAACAAACTTGATTACTTGTTTATACATTACAAAGTTCCTACAGATAGATGTATGGATCAAAACATCAACAGCCTTTAATAATCCACTGCTGGACATAAGCCTCTCTTTAGAAAGGAGGTTTTGGTCTACTATACCACGCTGGCCAGACGGATTGATATAGGGTTTGTGTCAAGTTTTCCGTCTCTCTATGAAATATGGATGTTTGTTGGTTAATCACGCTAGAACTTCTGAAGAGATCTGGAGGAAATTTTGCCCCGGAGATAAATTATGGTCTGGAAAAATATGTAATTTAGTATGCACACCAATATGATTTATTAAGGGAATATATTGTGTCAAAATCAACATATTGCGAACACAGCCGTGTTTAAATGCTTTGACGGGACTTGTGTTAGATTAATTACATACTAGGACACTCTATTGTCGATACCGACATATCACTTCACCACGAGCGTTCGTCAGCCCACTGCTGGTAATAGGCCTTTCCCATTGCACGGCACTTACATTGATTTTCGGATTCTCGCATCCAGCTCCTGCCAGCCATCTTGCGCAGATCCGCACCTGGCCTGTGGGAGTCCTACACTACGTTTGCCTAAACGCGGTCTGCACTCAAGAACTAACAAAATAAAATATTAAAAATAATGATTGACGAAAGTTATCAAAACTTTTCGAGATACAACATTACCACTTTTTGCCGTAATTATATAGAGTCCATATAACGACGGCAAAAAGCGGAGTTTCTCTCCTTGTAGAGAAAAAAGACTAATTTTATAAGAAATCATAAAAACTAATAATTCTTATTTTTTTTCATAATCCGCTGTTATAAAAAACCTTCACCATCAAAAACTTTCATAGACTATATTTAAATCGCGATCCAAACCTTACAAATCTCCGCACAAAATTGTCGACACAAAGCTTCAGAAACAATAAAATAAAATCCACTGTTTCCTTCATTTGATTTTGTTATTGAATCATTCGATCCGGTTTTATCTGCTTTAAACCGGTACAATCCGGTTCACGGTAGTTCATTGCTGTTAGTGTAAAGCTCCTTTATGGGCGTCTTTATTGATATCAGTGTGTTCAATGCCCATTGGCTTTTATTAGCTGCCAGTTTACACATCAGATAAAAGAGATTTTGAGACAGAGATTGCCTGGCTTTGTAAAGAACTTCGTACGAGTAGAAAAGAATTGCAGAGGATGCAATCAACTACTGGTTTTGACGAAGTCATTAATGTATTTTACTTTTCATTTTTAACACTGTTTTAAACTGCTCCATCTGTTAGACATCAATAAATAAGAAGCAAATAAATGTCAAGGAAGTTTTATCTATAGGTAAACATTAATAACAAGGATCTTATTTAATTGAAAAATTTACTTTATTTTTTTGTATATGCGCACTTTTAATTAAATCATTACAAAATTATTTTAAACAGAAAAACCAGAATTAGAGTAACAGTATGTTTTTTTTTCAGTACCTAGTATACTGGGATGGGTTGAATCTGTAATTATTATAATTACCTATTCAATAACGCAATTAATACGGATGGCATACTTAGGAACAGGTCCCTCCAACCCGACTAGGTGATTATGCCTGTTGTTTAGTTTAATTACTTAGTTGGTTAAGTTTAGTTGTATTTATTGGCTAGAGAACTATTACTGCGCGATGCAGAATCGGTAGTTACACTAAATACTCAATCATTTATTGAGTTCCATAATGTACATAAATGGTCTTAAAGATATAAGAATACAAAACCATTATGAACCCTGTCGGACACACTGTCGGTAAGGGGAGAGGAATAGGGCCTAGCAGGAAAACCTTAATATCTATTTGTGCACACAACTAAAAACTAATTTTTATATTTTTATATAATGAGTACTCTCTACTCATTTCCATTCTAAGAAGAGGCCTATGTCTAGCAGTGGACTACTAAAGGCTGTTGGTGATGTGAAAGAGGCACAAAGGTAGTTAAACCGTAGTTGGGTATCTCTTTGTTGGATGTAAGTATTTTTTCGTTGTATAGGGAAGTTTACTCTACTTACTACTATAACTATTCCCCCTATTCATCCCGTGGGTGTCGTAAGATACGACTAAGGGAGAAAACTACGCAGAACAACAGCACTGCAGAGAGAAGGAAAACTTGACACAAACCCTTTTTTTTTTTTTTTTTTTAACGTGTGGAAATCCCCTCGGACCGTCACCCCTCCGGGGTTTGCGGCGGGGTGGTGTGTCGGACTCGGACCGACTAAAACCACACGGTGTGCCACTCTGCGCCTGTAACAGGAGGGATCCGGGAACAGCTGTTGTTAAGACATCCGGACCCCTCCTAGCGCCAGCCCGCTCCTGGTGCGGGCTCCGTCTCAATGTAGATGTTCCTCTCTTTAGGCGACGTCCGGCACACGCGGACGCCGCCCCCTCGCGGCTGGCCAACTAATGCGGGTGGAGGGGAAACCCACCCCGTCCACCCGCGGCCACACTCAGGGCGGCATGAGGCTGTGGTAGGCGGGCCTCCGCCGCCCGGTTCGCCGGCGGCGGATCGGGTCCGAGTGGAGGTCGTCCTCCCGGGCCCTCTCCGCCGCCTCCTTCCGCGAGATTACTACCTCGCAGAAGGTTGCGACCGCCGTTAAAACAACTGTCGCTACCGGCCATGGAGCGTACTACGGCCGGTAGCGAGAGATCCACTCCGATGACTGCAGTGAGGGCCCGGCGCTGCGCCGCCCATGCGGGGCAGACCGCCAGCGTGTGCTGGGCCGAGTCCTCACTGCAGTCGCAGTGGTGGCAGGCGGGACTCAGTTCCCTCCTAGCGACCGTGTGCAGGTACTTTCCGAAGCAACCGTGCCCGGAAAGCACCTGCGTCAGTCGGAAGGAAAGGGTCCCGTGCTGCCGCCCTGCCCACTCGGCGATGACCGGCTGGAGAGCCTCCACGGCGGCGAAGCCAGCGCGTGGAGTCTCCAGCCGGAACGACCAACGAGCCATCGTGGCTCGGCGAGCGGCTTCGCGCCACTCGCGCACATCCTCGGGCGGAGGGCGAAATCCGCTCTCCGCCCGGAAGTCAGCCACTCGCCGATAAACTTCGGCGAGCACTTCCGCCTCCAAATCCCACGGGGGAGTTCCGGCCAACGCGCATGCCACCTCCGTCGACACGGTGCGGTAACCGCGTATGGCTCTGACCGCCATTACCCTCTGAGGGCGCCAGAGGCGTACCCTATTCTAGGCGGTCAGAGCCGCCGCCCACACCGGTGCACCGTACAGTGCCATTGACCGGACAACCCCCGTGTACAGCCGTCTTGTCGCGACGCTGGGTCCACCCATATTGGGCAAAAGTCGCCCTAGGGCAGACGCAGCGCCGACCAGCTTTGGAGCAAGCTGTCGGAAGTGCTCGTCGAAGAGCCACCTCCCGTCGAGGATCAGGCCCAGATATTTCATCTGGGCCCGAACCGGTACGAGGACCGAGTTGACCACGATTGAGGCGCCAGGGGGTGGACCACGACGGGGCCCATGGAATAACAGGGCCTCCGTCTTATCTAGGGCCACCCGTAAGCCCAGCGCCTCAATGCGCCCGACCACCAGGGAGACTCCCCCTGTGGCCAGGCGCGCCGCCTCTTGGAAGTTTGCCCCCCGGGCTGTCACGAGGGTATCGTCTGCGTAACAGATTACACCCAGCCCGGGGGGGAAATCGGCGCGAAGGGCCCAGTCGTACCCTATGTTCCACAAGAGGGGTCCAAGAACAGACCCCTGTGGAACACCGCACGACATGGGCCGACTCCTCAAATTACCTCCTCGGTCCTCGTACACGACGGTACGCTCCTCTAAATAGTCTGCCACCAGCCGCCTCAGGTACTTTGGCACCCCATGATAGTGGAGTGCTTCCCTGATGCAGCTGAATGGTAGACTATTGAATGCGTTGGCGATGTCCAATGACACCGCCAACAGCACGCCGCCACAGCTCACGGCCTCTTCGGTCACGGCCCTCAGGCGCAACACAGCGTCGACTGTCGAACGCCCCGCCCGAAAACCAAATTGGGCGTCCGACAGATCGGGGCCCACCTCGCAGAGGTGCCGGACGATGCGGGCAGAAAGAACCCTCTCAAACAATTTGCCCGCCTCGTCCAGCAGCACGATGGGCCTATAGGCCGCGACCGAATCGGCAGGCCGTCCCGGCTTCCTCAATAGGACCAGCTTCCCGCTCTTCCAGCACTCAGGGAAGCGTCCCGACGCCAAGCTAGCGTCGAACACCTCCCCGAGGCGGTCTGCCAAGTGGTTGAGGGCCAGGGCCAGCTCTCGGGCCGGTACCCCGTCTGGCCCAGGGGCGGTGTTCTTGGAACGGATCCGTAGAACAGCCGCCCCTACCTCCGAATCCCGGACGGGCGGAACATTTTCCTCCCCGTGCTCCCCGTCGTCTCCGGCCAAGGAGGCCATCGCCGGGGACACAAACCCTATACCAACCCGTCTGGCCAGCGTGGTATAGTAGGCCAAAACTTCTTTCTAAGAAGAGGCCTATGTCCAGCAGTGGACTATTAAAGGCTGTTGATGATGATGATGATAAAATAACTTCTCCTGACTGACTGACTAATTCATCAACGCAGTGCCGCTGGGGCTCCAAACCTCATATTTTGGCCTTTTATGTTGTTGTGACGTGATAACATCCGTTACGTTCGCCATGCGGTGTAAGCAGAGCAGCAATTAACGTCGAAGCTCTTAGGTTGTCCGCATTGTAAGCACCCATTAAGAAAGGGTTTTTGGAAATTCTACAAATAACAGGGTAAAATAATGAATTAACGGTTGTATGGAAGTTCCGTCATTTTTAAAGTTAGAAACACGGAATAAGAAACAATATATGATATATTATATATCAATATATATATAGAAAATGATATAAGGATTTACTCACGTGTATATTTTGTCCGATTACGTGTCGTCATATGTTACACGTGTAAAGCTTTTCATCTTTCACTCCTTTGACATAAACACTGTTTGCCTAGTCACAGTCTCCACTGTAGAACATGTCGGCTCCAGCGACCATCAGTCCGCAGACATGACCGGCATACTTCCACTCCAGCGTACTGATCATACAAGAAACTTATTCAAAATATTATTAAACCCTTATTAATCATTACACTACTACCATTTTCATTCGTTTTCTTTGACATTTTCTTTCTGAATTAATCAATTGATTGATTATCCAAGTCCTCAGAGTAGAGGACCACATTCCACTAGATTTGTTTGATACTATCGGACCGCAAGTGTTCATTTTCTATTTTCATTCAATCAAAGGCTTCTTTGTGGACGCTGATGGACTCGGACATACGCTGCAAATCCTTTATATAGTTGTTAAGTTTAAAAGGTTTCTTAGTTGACTGTGGGGAATTAAATATTTAGCTATACTACTTTTTTTATTAAATTAAATAATACAATTGCAACCAATGAAAATATCGGCATTAAATAAAATGGCATTTAAATTTTTTTTTTAATTATTATTTCGTGTAACACCTACTTTATAAATTCCGAATACCAATATTCGGAATTCATAAAGTAGGTGTTACACGAAATAATAATTAAAAAATTTGGAGTAAAGAAATACATAATTAGGTAACTCGAAATTAAGAAATTTAAATTTAGAAATTCGAAAATTTTAAATTCGGAATTTCGATGATTCAAATTGCGAAACAAATCAAGCATTTATGCTGACAATGATGATAAAGCTGTCACGCACCACAACAGCGGAAGGGAACTCTGTAGCCAACAGTTACTCCCGTTTGTTGTGCACTATTTATTTCGATGCCTTTAGGGTGATTCTTTGAAACCGAGGGTAAATGACTAATTCGTCTGGCTTAAATTTATTTTTAGTAGTAGATACAAGTTTAAATATTAGTTTCTCTAGTTCATTAAATATATTTAATTTATTTAAAAGGCACTGCTTTGCTCCCAGTAATTTATGATTTAGAGTGTGCAGATGAATTAATCAGCCAGATGAATGATGACGATGGCAGAAGAATGAGATTTTGCACACTTATTAACTAAGATAAGGAATAAATGAGATTTTTTTATATTATTTGAATCAATTTTATTGTAAAAAATTAAAATATAATCACTATATTGTGTTGATCAGTCAAGTGAATCTTAATTATTCTGATATCCACCACGCATACATGATACTACTTCTAATTTGTAACTGTTTCTTTGGGTTGAATTATAATGATTAAAATTAATAAATCACACTTTATAACAAGACTTATTATCTTTTAATCTCTTATATCTTAATTGCAATGACATGCAATGGCAAAAATAACAATAATTCTTCACTTATTCCGATTTCACCAACGTCGAATAAATTTATCCGAAGAATAAATTCGGCGTTCTGATATCAAATATGCACTCGGATAAGACTTATTTTACATTGGTGAAATCAGCCATCATCATCATCATCATCAACAGCCTTTAATAGTCCACTGCTGGACATAGGCTTCCCCGTAGAAAGGAGGTTTTGGCCTACTATACCACGCTGGCGTCTGGCCAGCGTATAAAGTTTCAAGTTTTCCTTCTCTCTGCAGTGTTGTTGTCCTGCTTAGTTTTCTCCCTTAGTCGCCTCTTACGACACCCACGGGATGAATAGGGGTGGAAATCAGCCATTAGAAATAAATCATAAGAACATAAACATAATGTATCAACGAAAAAGAAGCAATTTGATAACACAAACAAACAACTAAAACAATCAAATCAGTGTGGTACAACGTGCAGTACATGTGATATGCATCACCCACCCTCCTGCTTCTAAACATGCAGAAAAAGCAAACAAGCAATACACACCACCACGACACGACACCACAAAAATCTTCTGTCAGCACTGTCAACGTACGTATCATTCGTATTGCTTGCTTGCTTATCCAGCATGTTTAGAAGCGGGAGAGTTAGCGGTGTATATCGCATGCTGCACGTTGTACCACACTGATTTGACTGTTTTAGCGGATGATAGCGAATCATCCGCTAAAACAGTCAAATATCTCAAGTTCCTTGATCACAGACTTCAGCAAAGTAACGCCTGCTTCTAGCCAAATCAAGATATAATAAAATGAGAATCTATCCATACTATCAGCCTTAATTTTATAATAGGAACTTCAGTCAAGAGATCGCTGAGCGGTAAGTACTTAGGTACTTATCTATTTTAAAAAATGTCATCATCATCAGAGTCCATTAGGTATGGAGCAAGATTTTCTAAATCGATACTAAATTTTTTTACTACTGTCTGTTGGAAATGTTATTTCTAAAATACTGTCTAAGTCAAGACATTCTGCCGATTCCAAATTTTGTTCTGCTTTATTCTTCCTGAGTCTTTTTTCTTCATTTGCTTCTGATATGGTAAATTGTTTTCAATCACTATTATTTAGTCCTAAAGATTTAAGAAAGTTTGGTTAATTGGGTATATCGAAAATATAAAATTCTTCATCTTCATTCTCTTGATTTGTGTTACTGCTTTGCTCTGTTATTGTCTTTTATTGTTCGATTGGTTTGTTATTCTCTCGTAATAAGTTTTTCTTTGGTGTTTTTCGCACTTCATTTTCATTTTTTTGAACTATCTTGCCCATTAGCTTTTGTTTTTGTCCTGGCAAAATTCGGTTAATCTTTCGTTTTGATTCTTTTTCAATTCTGGTCCTCTCTTTCTCTGACGATCTTATCCCTTTTCTTTTATATATTGGCGTGTTACTTGTTTGGTTATTCTTTTGATTTCCATCTTCAATCACATTACGTCTTGCTGTCCAAAAGGATTCACCAATCTCTCTCAGTTCCCTTGTTGAGTCAGCTAGAGGTGTGACTAAAAAGTCTTTCTGACATCCGTCTGCAAAATTATAAAAGCCAAGATGTTTCTTGTAACGCAGACGTCTTACTAAGCTTGTTGAGTTGCTCTGTTGAGACATACTGCGTGAAATCCTATATGGTCCTGGTACGGGTGAATCCGGTTCTTTGTTTGAAATTGAGTTTTCTAAAGGTGACGCATCTCGAATGTTGTCTTGTGAAGCTACCACCATTTCAGTGTCTGACAAGATGCTGGGACTTTGAGGTGGTGTATATTGTGTAAACAGCTGCTCCGTTCTTTTTTCTTGCTTTTTTCTTAGGTAATATGACTTGTAATTTTTTCTCCATCTTTTTCTCTGTAACTTTTGATGTCTTGGAGTCATTTCCTTAATCGATAATTGTTTCTTTTCTTCTTTTCTTCGTATATAGTTTGGTTTATTCTTTTCTTGTTTTTCTTTCCATATCCTTTTTCACTCTGCAAGCCTCTTTTTTCTAAGTCTTTCTGCTCTTGTCTGCGTCTTTGATTTTGCCATTTCAAAATAGTGTTCTGAAAAGAAAACCTAGTATACAGGAACTATAGTCTGTTTATGTTAAGAAAATTGAGACTAAACTGATCATTGTCAGTAGAGTAAGCGATGCCCTCAACAAGCCTTCAACTAATTATGTTGCGAGAAATCAAAAAACATTTTGATTTCACGCAACTTAGTTGGTCAGTGATAGAAATCTAATTCATCTGCCTCTTCCAAATTCATCTGGTCTTATGAGCCAGATAAATCCAGACCAATGAGGGCCAGATTAATGAAGAATTTGAAGATAATCGAATCCTGTCCAGTTATTTATCAACTCTTAAAATCATAGGAGTAATTAACAGTAATATACAACCTAATAAGGGTTTATGATTCTTACAAAACATTAAAAGACACTTCAATATTATTCATAAACAATGCCAGATTAATTATGCTACTTACCTTACAAACGCCAGATTACAGGTTGATATCAAATTTTTTCGTCAAAATACGCGCCGTGAACGAGCGCTCTGTATGATAGACTGGCATTCACTGGCGCGAAAGATCGCTAGTCGGTTTATTCCATGGAAAAATTTAGAGTTACGTTGAATTCCCTTGTAGACGTATTGGGCCAGATGAATGATTACTTTAGTCGCGGATAATTTTTAAAGTACTATCACTTCAAGATTATTTAGTTATTATGTTTTTTAATTTGGAAATATTATTAAATATATAATGGAATATCGTTACAACTTACTTATTTTATTATATTGCGACAATTTATACCAAAAAATAGTATAAATCAACACCAAAGCGTCATTTGGACGCGCCAGATTAATTAGTTTTAACAGTTTTCTGAAGGCTTAAATTTTTTATTTATTTCGAACTGCGATTAGCTATATCATGCCTCGATAGATATTTACTTTTAACATAAAACCTAAAATGTATGTCGAAAACGAAGATTATTTTAATGAGTTCTTCAGCGAAAATCATGTCAAAACTGTGTTTCGAAGAATCACCCTTTAATGCTTTGACAGTCTGTCAATAATTCAAGTTGAAGGCAATTCAAGCGTATTTAATACAACAAAAAATACCAATATTCTTGTCAATGACCCTAACTTATACAACTAAACTTAAATAACTAAGCCAGAATAAATGAATAGGCATGACCGCTGGTTCAGACTGCCAGTTCAATCATCGGTCAACCCTTTGAAACTTTTGTAAATAATCAATAATATTCTAGCCAAGGAAATGGTGGACTACATAGCGGACTACTTGGAGAACATCCGTGAACGTCGCGTGTACCCAGGAGTGCAACCAGGGTACCTCCATAAGCTGCTCCCTAGAGAAGCTCCCCAATTGCCTGAACAATGGGATGATATTATCAGGGATGTGGAAACGCACATAATGCCTGGAGTAAGTTTATGCCTTATTGATTAGATAGTGGTTCTGTGGACCAGGATCGACACTAGTAGATACTCTATTAATAGCCGTGGGAGTACCATGCTGAATAAATTGATGATGGCCCAAAAAAATATCAAAATTAAAAAATGAATGTTGTTTCCGATTTTTCTTTATACTTTATACAGGAACCCTATTCAAATTCCCATTTTTTCCCATAGCTGGTCCACTGGCAAAGCCCGCACATGCATGCATATTTTCCAGCACTGACATCATACCCGTCCATTATGGGGGATATGCTCTCCAGCGCCCTCAACGTTCTTTGTTTTACATGGGTAAGTTATTTTTATATTCTTTATACACTATAGATGTACATATACGAGTATATCTATTTCAATGACAAAACAGACATGGGTCTCTTCAAGCTAAGTCTCAGCCCTTTTTAACACGCTATTGTTAGCTTGTTATGAATGTATCTGTGTAACCGAATCTTTGAACGTGACTATCACCCACTCTAAAACATCGGATTGAATTGCAATCCATCATTTGAATACGAAGTATGGCAATCACATCAACAACCTTTAATAATACACTGCTGGATATAGGCCTCTCCATAGTAAAGAGCTTTTGGCCTACTATACCACGCTGGCCAGATGGGTGGGTATAGGGTTTGTTTCAAGTTTTCATTCTCTTTGCAGTGCTGTTTTCCTGCGTAGTTTGCTCTCTTAGTCGGTTCTTACTACACCTACAGGATGAATAGGGGTGGCGACACTTCGTATTCTTAATCCGTCGCCATACGGACTGTGACCGATAACAATACAATAATTTAATTATCCTGATCAGGATCTTCAGGATTAACGACTTTTTATAATGAGTGTTAAGGAACGGGCAAAAAGGTAATGACGACTCTACATCTTGTAGATCTTGATACTTAAAACAAAGTCAGGTTAGTTGCCTTGGTGCCTGCTACACGCTTGCCTCCTGAATTTATAAGTACTTCTGACTTTTTAAATTTCTACCCAGGCTTCGTCGCCAGCCGGAACTGAACTAGAAACGATAGCAATGAACTGGCTCGGGAAGCTGCTAGGTCTTCCTGAATGCTTCCTCAATGAGAAGGACGATAGCCCAGGAGGTGGAGTCATACAGGTAATCAAAATTGTAACGATCTCCAAAGACGGAAAAGATTATTGAAATTTTATAGAATCTCGGATGTTATGGTTTTATTAGATGGATGAAAATATATAGATTATCCTTATTTAACACCATGGACTACAGAACATGGCTACAGTAACCGTTCCGTTGCACAAGACTTCTCCGGCTTATTCTGGGAGAGCACGCAAAGGCTGGCAGCTGCAAGTGTCCATGGGTGACGTTAATCACTTTCGTTCAGGTGACCCGTCTGCTGTTTGCCATCTTTACCATACAATGTGCATTATGTGCAACCTTATCGTACTGAAGGCCCTATTTAGGAGCAACGTTAAAACACCAAAGGCAACATTCCTATATTTGTTCAATTTTTTTTTTCTTAGACAACAGCCAGTGAAGCAACCCTGGTAAGTCTTCTAGCAGCACGAACTCGTGCCCTTATGGAGTTGTCCAAACTAAACCCTGATGTGCAGACTGCGGAACTGCTCGGCCACCTGATATGCTACTGTTCGGATCAAGCACACTCCTCAGTTGAGAAGGCGGGTCTTATTGGTGAGTTAAAGTTGCACTAAATAACCTTACTAATTATAGATATTATTTGAACATTACGTTGAAAATACAAATGGTGACTTTAGAGCTAAGAGCTAGAACTGACAACCTTACGATTGATAACACACTGACAATATATTATAAAAGAATGAAATAATGAGAAATACATTTATAAAAAAAAATACATTACCAAACCAGTGAAGAAATTACCAAAAATTTCTAATTAAAATATTGATGAAACTTGCCGTTACCGCCCATCACTCCTATGATACTCATATGACGGTTAATACCCGTTAGGTAATCTGCCCTAAAAATGAGCTTTCAAGTAAAATAAGATTATTCTATTTTCATATTTAAGTTTTGATGTGAAACATCTAATAGTTAATGGAGGGTCAGACGGGCTATAAGCGGGGTGACGCGCCGCCGCGGCTTGCGTCGCCACGCTATTTGATAGTATATGTAACATGCAATGCGATGTGGCGACACGTTGCCATGCGCAAGTGACTCTGCTTTCTATAAAACTGATTTCTTTTTTGATTTCTACAAAATAAGTTGGATGTTTGACATCTTCCAGACGTTCTCAATTTTTTAGATTAGAGCTTTCAACAAAAACTATAATAATCCTTGCTTTGCAATATTTAGCTAAATATTGCAAAGCAAGGATTTTTAATAGTTTTTGTTGATACCTTATATCATAGAGATATTCAGCAGTTTATTTTCAAATAGTTTGGTCCCTTTTAAAAGATCAATCTTGAATTCGAAAGAGTATTTATCGGTACCTTACCTCCAAAGGGTTAGTTCGTATGAGGTACATCGAGTCCGACGCTCATCAGAGCATGCGTGGAGACAAACTGGAGGAAGCCATCGTCGCTGATAAGGCGAAGGGCCTTGTTCCGTTTTGGGTAAGTCTTTTCTTATATTTTTTCAACTCAATATGGACATTAAATAATAATAAATATAACTAAGTTAGTTAATTATATTTCTTTTACATAAAATATATGTTCTTCCTCCGAGCCTTTTTCCCAAACTAGGTTGGGGTCAGCTTTAAGTCTACTGCGATACGGCTGAACTTCGATTTTTAATATCGAAGTTCTGTAGAAATACTGTTGTCGGACTGTTCTGACTGACACCGCTATTGCAACCGACGAGGGCTTAACGTGTTCCCTGAGGCGTGAATGTGTTAAGAATGGTCACCCATCCTTTGACTGACCTGGCTGAGATTGCTTAACTTTGCAATGTGTCCTACTCGGTTACCACTTAGCCACGAGTCTTATAAAATATATAATATAAATTAAAAGTTAGGCAGTAAGAGAAAAAGGAAGTGAGCGTCACAGTAGTTGCATAGAATTAATGTGTAACATCTGACATCCTCATTTATCATCTCACGGCCAGTTCAAGCAAATGAAAAAGCCGCTCATTGCTCAAATAAAAAAAAAATTACCTTCCTGTTACACACTTCCGTCCCGTTTCCGATGAAAGATGTTATAAGAATGTGTTTTTCATGTACTTTTTTCCTGTTTGAGATTTGATTCATTAAACATTTTATCTTTAAACTCAGTA
Organism: Arctia plantaginis; assembly: GCA_902825455.1. Classification (NCBI taxonomy): domain Eukaryota; kingdom Metazoa; phylum Arthropoda; class Insecta; order Lepidoptera; family Erebidae; genus Arctia; species Arctia plantaginis. The sequence goes on along the minus strand of CADEBD010001048.1, from coordinate 873,821 downwards.
CATCGGATGTCGGGGTACGAAAGGTTTAGGGTACTTAAATTATGTAATGACTAACTCATTACATAATTTAAGTACCCTAAACCTAAAAAGGTTTTAGAGTATATCAACCTTTTTTTTAATTAATCAATTCTATATTATGACCTATGATACTATATGTGATCATCTCGTGGGTGTCGTAAGAGCCGACTAAGTGAACAAACTACGTAGGCCAATAGCACTGTAAAGAGAAGGAAAACTTGAAACAAAAGTATATAAAACCTGTCTGGCCAGCGTGGATTAGTAGGACAAAACCTCCCTTTTAAGGAGAAGCCTATGCCCGGCAGTGGACTAGTAAAGGCTGTTGTTGTGATGTATGATGTGACGTGATATAAGACCTTCATGTTTGAATCAAAATCCTTATAGATTTGTTTGTACCGGGGGTTCCGTAACTGTCTGATCAATTCCGATGTGTGATTTTGACACTCTTCAAATATCGTTTAGCGGAACTAGTTTAGCGGTTAAAATACTTAAAAAAGCTTTACTAATAACCAAACACACAGCAAACACGTACAGCATACGGGTAACCTGATGGTAAATAAATACCACTGTAGTGACTTCCACATACGGTAAAACGAAGAAACACACTATAGCGCCATCTAACGAAGTCACACCGAACTACGGAGTAACTGCTAATCCTATATCGCGATATGAATAATTCTCTCGCTAATTAGCATATAAACAACTTCCCAACATCAACCGTTGGGCCGCGGCCCACCAGGCCTGATTACCTCGCCTGGTCGAGGATCCTCTCTTTGCTTTGGAGGGACATGACAACCGTTCCTCCACACCGCCACCCATGAACACAAGAATCAGAAGTGCCGCCCTATATAGCCCTATATAGCCCTATATATAGGCTCCGGTAACCTCAAACACTTGGTGAAAAGCAGCGAAAGAATTGTTCAACGAGCCGAGGCCTGGCCTTCTTCCTAGTACAATATAATGTAGGAGTACATTTGCAATGTTCAAAATAAATCGCTTAAAGGTTATATGTATAAATCTAGCTAATACAAATATTCTCTTATTTGTTTGTGTATTTGTGTGGTCTAAGTCATTTGCGCGTGTGTCAAATCAATCTAAATATTAAAAATGAAATCTTTAATGAAATTATATACACAGGCGTGACTATCAATGTGAACCCACGAACCCACTAACACAAGCCTAAAGGCTAATATAATTTTCTTCGCGTGTTAATTCGTACATTTACTTTTATTATTTTTAATAACATTTATTCTGTCGATAAAGCATTAAAAAGATAACGTCTTTATTCCGAGAAGCTAAATTTAACATAGTAAGTAAATATTGAATACATCTTGAGATCTTATGATATATAATGTATATATTTATATATCTATTTGTCTTATAAGTAGGAGTAATTTCATCAAGGCAAATTTCACTGACATGTTTTAAGTAAAGGCTGATAATAAATTATAACCTCAGTGTCCACATAATTTTGAAATCTCTTATTACGACTACATGTCAACTTTGTAAAACAGTGAAAACTTGAAAATTTGAAAAATGTTGATTATAACAGGAAAAAAAAATGGTTTTTTTTCGATTCGAAAAGTTCCGACATGAATATATATCTACGTTGTACCTATATACACAATATATGTTAATATTATCAATGTATTTCAACCCAAACTCAAATCTCGTGTAAACGGGACCAATATATGTAAATACTTATATACAGAAGAGTCGGTTTTTTAACAATCTCAAAAATTACATTATTTTGTTTGTTGTTCGAAAATGCCCAACGAGCCTAAAGAAGTTTTCACTTCAAAAATATAAAGACTAACTACCATGCATTGCACTATGTAGCACATAAAATATATTAACTACTAGGCGATGTTCAAAGAAAAACATTAATGTTTGTAAATAATATAACAATATCGCAAAACTCAATAGCACGCAACTTAGACCACAAACTTTAAAGTCCTAAGCTCCCTGTATTGCAATCTGTCTACAACACAAATTGGTCCCACGGAGAGTTCGTTTAAAAATGACAGCAGACTAATCTTTAAATAATGAATGTATTAATTTAAAAGCATCCAGCGATATTTCCTAGGGAGCCTCTTGAGATATGAACTGATTATAAGAAGAGCTAGGAAATGAGACTCAATCAAAATAAAACAGTTGTTCTTCAACAGTTTCGCTCGAGGATTAAGTTTTTTCAATTACATTTATATCTCTCGGGGACTGTACTTTTTTTGAATGACAGGCATGACGGTAGAACTTTTATAATTGATCGAATAATCAAAAAAACAAACAAACAATTTCATATTAACATTATTAATGTCAATTAGGTGCATCGTAGGTATTAGATCTCGTTGTCTATTTGAGTAGATATTGGGGCAGGCTGCGTTAGGGAACTGTACTAAGTCGGGGTTAACAGCTATTCCCGGATCCCTCCTATTACAGGCGCAGAGTGGCACACCGTGTGGTTTTAGTCGGTCCGAGTCCGACACACCACCCCGCCGCAAACCCCGGTGGGGTGACGGTCCGAGGGGATTTCCACACGTAAAAAAAAAAAAAAGGGAACTCTACTAAGTCGGGGTACCGGGAATTTCCTTCCTAGGGTACACCTGGTTACCCGGCTGCTGGTCCTGAGACGAAGTCCGGATTTAGTCTTTCCTTTCCTTTTGGTATCCAAGGGGATTTCCGCACAGAAAAAAGGGAACTGTGTGAAACATATAATTTAAAAATACGTTCAAAAATATTTCATTTTAATTTATTAAAGAGAAAAATATATGAAGAAGACAGATTAGATGAATACTAAACCGCTGATGCTTTAACAAACAAGTAACGGGGACATAGGATCAGTGTTCACTTCTATTTGTTGCTGACTGTACATCGTTTAATCGTATCTAATATGGCCTCGTCTACTTATATAGGATTAGTTTACCTGAGAATGTGCCTCATTACAAAGGCGTTAAGATATAATGTGTACATAGATAGACGTACTAGAAGCGCCCTAAAGTTCTGATATTATAAATTAACTGCCTCGTTGGTGTAGTAGGTAGCGTATGCGACTGCTGTACTGAGGTCTCGGTTTCGATTCAAATATTAAGGCAAATATTTGTTTCAGTTTGAGTGTTTTCTATGTATAATAAGTATGTATTTACAAAAAAAAAGTATATGAGTATTCTATCAGTCAATCTATCTTTCATAAGTACAAGCTCTGCTTAGTTTGAAACTAGATGGCGTTGTGTTATAGATGTCCCAAATATTTATTTATTGATTATTTATTTAATTAAATCGAATACTGCTCCAAATAGTGCCCGCTGTAGGCGGTTGCGTTATTTTAGATACTTCTTCCTTCGACCTTTTTTCTGAACTTCAATTTTTTACGTCCGCGACCGCCGTCAGTCCTACACAACCCAAGTACAAGGCGATATCGAAGTTCTGTAGATAGATTGTCGGACATTTTAGAACTGCAACTATCCGGGACGAGTGCCACAGATTCTCATATGACAACCGGGGCCAACGGTTTAAGGTGCTCTCCGAGGCACGGAGGGGTCTCAATGTGTTGAGAAATAGTCACTCATCCATAGACTGACCTGGCTAAGATTGCTTAACTTGCGATGTGTTCACCTACTCGGTTACCACTTAGACACGAGCGTCTCTTCTAGATAGCAACGAATAACAAAATTTTATTACTAAAATGTGTCCCATCAGTAAAACAGTATGCTATTAGAGCTATTAAAAAAAAAACTGGTTTATAATATCCTCAAATGGGAAAAAAATTATTACCTCAGAAAGTAATAATTTAGTTAAAAAAGAAGATATTTTTTCCTTTTCAAAGATATGTTTTCCTTTTCAAAGATATTTTTTCCCTTTCAAAGATATATTTTCCTTTTGCCGTTGCCTCAACGAATCACCAGGTGGCGAACGCAATCGTGGCTCTTGAGTAAGTGACTATCGCTGACACTTACCACTAGAAGATCGTTCGATCGTTTACTACCCATAATATTTAAAAAGAAAACTATAGTAATAATAACTTCTCACACACATCCGTCTCATCCCAAACCAGACTGCTGATAAACATACTTATATATTTCTAAAGACATACATATGTTATAATGTGGTCTAAGTTGGGAGCTATTTAATTATACATAGATAATTTACACCCAGACACTGAACAAGTCATAGGGTTATCATACAATTATTTGTCCTGGGTGGGAATCGAACCACCTCCGGCTTAATAGTCAGGGCCCTAACCATTAGAGCAATAGGTCCGACATTTGTTTTTAAAAGTAAGATATAGCGCAGGTAAGCTATTTAAGAGCCTGTCTCTTCCAGCAAGACGACAATGTATCTGTAATAATTATGATGCCGCCTGTACTGATAATTTCTCGATTAAATTTTAATCAACTTAAGTTTCATTGCGTCTTCTAACTAAGCTGCACTTGACAAGTTAGATTTATGATAAATAATATTTTTTAATGTAAGCTTTAACCCCAGGAGGGTGAGCTGTGGAGTATTTTACATTTGCTAAATTTAATTAGGTAGTACTGTTATGATATCTGGCTGCTATGGCGAGCCTTGGGAGAGGCCCATGTCCAGCAGTGGATACCTTTCGGCTGAGATGATGATGAATCAAGAACTAAGACAAATTCTCGACCGATTTTAATTTCCTGTGTCTAGATCACAAAACGTGGAAGAAAAATGATTCATCAGAAAAGAAATCACTTACATCCTTCGCAAATTTTTTGACTCTATTCAGGGTCTTACCCTTACTACTAAATTCAAAGTTATTTTCCAGGTGTGTGCAACCCTAGGCACTACAGGATCAGTGGCGTTTGACAACCTTCGTGAAGTTGGGACAGTATGCGAGAAGTACGGAGCTTGGCTGCACGTGGATGCTGCTTATGCTGGCAGCAGCTTCATTTGCCCTGAATACAGGTATGCTATCATTATATTTGCTGAATCTGCCTGTACTGGTACCCAATTATCTGGTTTCTGTCTGTGCGTTTAGACATCTCCTTCAAACCTCTGATAAATTTACTTACACGTTTCTAAATACATACGAATTATAAAACTGTTTATTATATATTTATATTTGACGACCGAATGGCGTAGTGGTTTGTGTAACGGACTGCTATTCCAAAGGTCGCGGGTTTGATTCCCGCTCAAGTTAAACATTTGTGTGCATGAACATTTAATGTTTGATTTGGTCTGGGTGTTTCTATGTATAATATGTATGTATTTACAAAAAAAATAATATATATGTATTTATATCAGTTGTCTGGTACCCATAGTACAAGCTCTGCTTAGTTTGGGACTGGATGGCATTGTGTGAATGTAGTAAAATATATTATATTATTATTATATTATATTATTATAATTAGTTAATTTACTTTGTGTACACTTCAAAAACTTTGATACGATATATATCCCAAAGATAGTTTTTATCTATTTTTTGCGTTAGTTTTGTTCGTCATTTATCATCAATGCAACCACAACGCTGTGGCAGCGAACCAATAATTAGTTCAAAATTAATGTTAAATTAGAATAACGTTTTAATTATAGGTATAAGTTAAGATGTTAAACCATTTATTTTATTTTATTTATTTTTGTATTGTTTTTGTTATGTTTTTGTATTGGAACGAAGTTCCTTATCGCGCGTTGTGAAGGGGGCTGGACGGAAAAGATTCTCACGAAAAGTTGTAACGACACTTTTTATTTTGAATTGTCACTTGTCAGTCATTCAGCGCCATCTATCGAATAGATAGGAAATCATTTCTCAAGGAGATTTTACCAATAAATAAACTGTTTTAATTAGAAACCAACTGAAAAATATGTAGGTAATAGCCGCTTTCATAGATGGCGTTGTAATTAAAATCGTGTCGAATCAGTTTTACTCGATCGTCACAACTTCGTTCCTATCGGGTGTCCCACGACACCACACGGCATTTTTGTATTACATAAGTTAGAAGGTCTCGAACGTAAAAGTTCTGCAGATCTTATTGCAAACCTTTTTTATGGTACAGGGGGGCAAACGAGCAGACGGATCTCCAGATGGTGTCTACCACCGTCCACACACACACACACACACACACACACACACACACATGTAATTCAACAGTCATAAGTACGTTGTACGAGGGACTGACGGCCTGAGGAGAATGGCTGGCAGCGAATGGATGTAGATTGGCCAAGACCGAGACGGTTTGTGCTCCTTAGGGGTCCGTTCAGCGATGAACGGCAATAGACTGAAGATGATGAATTACGATGCCACCCTTCAGAGTCCCCAGATCCAGGGGGAGGTGGAATTTAGGCTACGGTAACCACATTCTCTATCCGTGTGGTGACGGATTAAGAAAACATAGTGTCACCACCCCTATTCATCCCGTGGGTGTCGTAAGAGCCGACTAAGGGAGAAAATTACGCAGCACAACAGCACTGCAGAGAGAAGGAAAACTTGACACAAACCCTATACCAACCCGTCTGGCCAGCATGGTAAAGTAGGCCAAAACCTCCTTTCTAAGGAGAGGCTTATGTCCAGCAGTGGACTATTAAAGGCTGTGGATGTGATGTGAACCACATTCACTCGGTGAAATGCAACGAAAAAATTGCTGAACACCGGTTTTCTATGAGGCCGTAGTATCACTTTGGTCAAAACGGCTTATTTATGCCGAAGCCTTTGTCGGAGACAACAGAGAGAGAAGTAGAAAAACTAATAAAAAACTAATGGGATGTTATTTATTTCACCACGAGATTAATATTTGGCTCATTTATTTCCAGGCAATGGCTTGACGGTGTTGAATTAGCTGACTCCTTCGCCTTCAACCCTTCCAAATGGCTCATGGTGAATTTTGATTGTACGGCTATGTGGTAAGATACTCTTATATATGACCCCTTATCCTTCTGAAACAAAAAAAAAAAACAGATTGCTGAGCCTGATCAACTTAATCGTAACGTCAAAATAATATTGACTGCACGGATGGCGTAGTGGTTTAAGCGGTCGCCACGCCGCTTCCTACTACGCCGAGTGTTGTGGGTTCAAACCCCACATGGGACGACACTTTGTGTCATCCACAAATTGTTGTTCTGAGTCTGGGTGTTCTTTGTGTCCGTTTCATGTATGTTTGTAAAGTCCCTCGCGACACAGGATTTATTCCTAATGCGGGAGTTGTCTTTTAAAAAAAAAAAAAATATATATATACACATATACACATCAAAATATATACATTTGTGATACATTCCTAAAGCAGTGGTAGTGCAATGGCGTAGACATAAGACTTGTGATCGAGTGATTCTCGATTCGAACCCCACCATGCCCTACTTATGGCAACCCACCACACCCTACCGCAAGAATTAAGATTACCCGAGGAAATTAATGAGAACACTAGTAATGTATGGCCTATATAAATTAGTCATTTTTAACAAAAAACATCTACAGCGTAGCATAAATATGTAAAATACACCATTACGTGAAATAGGGATCAAGCTTGCATACAAATTTGATGTCAGGCCTTTATAAGTCTCACATTGAAAATTCCCTTCCTTCCCTTCCTTTTCCTGTATTTTTCCTGCAATTTTGCAATTGCGATCAGCGCAATGGTAATAGTGCAAAAACATCGCAGAGGATTTTGACTTGTGGCGTTTGTGACCGGCTGTCTGCTTATAGCTAATCCTTTTTGGCAATGTGCCTGATCAGAGATGTATACAGACATAAGAAAGAAAGTAAATTGGCTTAAAAAATTGAAGAGGTGGAGAGGCAAGGTTAATAAACACCACGATTTTTGTATAAAGAACAACTGGCAAGATGGTATAGTAATAGGTTTTAAGAATTTTATAAATTTTCACAGGGTTAAAGACAGCACTGCACTCCACCGCACCTTCAACGTGAATCCTATCTACTTAAGGCATGAAAATTCAGGTACATATATAAACATAACTGTATTTATGCTTTTAGTATTGACTAGCTATTACCCGCGGCTTAGTCTGCGTGATTTTGAAAATAATGAACTTCTATACTACCGTTCATTCTTTATTTTTTCCTCTTGGGGTAACATTTCAAAAAAATCCTTGCTTAGTGGCTTACAACATAAAAAGCATCAGATGCTAAAATTTCAAGTCAACGGTTGAGGCTCTGCGTTGATGAATCACTCAGTCATGGCTCCTAATTTATACTTATACTCGTAGATGAATACTCAATAATATCGATATCAGTTATATATTTTTTCCTATTTGTTTTCAGGCAAAGCCATTGATTACATGGTGAGTTTAACAAATAAGTAGAATGTTTCATTAATGTCTTGAAGTACGAATACCACTACCAGTACAAATTGGACAGCGAACTTAATTTATTTTGACTCTAATATGAGCATATATATATATATATATGATACTGTATATCATACTCGTATATATAAGTAACGTACCAAATGTTTCATAGCGAATAGTTTAAATTATTTTTAATTAAAACTGAGTAAAAAGAAAATGATGCAATTTGTAAAAGACACTTCATTTTTAATTTTTTATTAAATATTTTTAATGAAATAGGACGCAGGTGAGGAAGGAAAATTCAAGAAAAAGCCTCTAAGAACAATAAATACCAAAGCTATTAAAACTCATGTTAAACGTGACATTAATGGTGCAGAAGATATTGCACCTTTAAATAAAAAGCCAAATCACCAATATGGTTTGGAAAAAAATGCAAATACTACATCTAATGGTGATTCCCGATATGGGGATACCGATGCAAATGATTATCTTAATAGTGATAGTGATAATGATATTGACGGTGACAATCTAAATCTTCACGGATACACTAAGATATCAAAAGGCTGTGGTCAAGAAATACAACTTGAGGATCCCAATAAAAAGGAATTACTCGTAAGATTTTTTCAAAAGAGTGATAATGGTGTCGGTGATGGTGATAGGGATTTAATAAAGTTCTAACGGTGTTATATAATATTTAGTGCGGTTCTTGGTACCTTACTTGCTTTTGTGACAGGTGACTCAAAATAAGGTGAAGGTTATCTAAAACTAACCAATAAACTGGTGAGCTTTTGCACATCCAGACTTAACGTTGTATATAGTGCATGCATACAATACACTCAAACTTATATCTCTGAAGGGTGGACAGAAGCCGAATAATTACCCGATTGTGACCAAAAGAGGCTTTTGTTTTTTTTAAATGTATTTTACCCACGTACCTGTATGTTTATGCGTATATTTCTTCGACATACTCTGGAACATGTTGTTAGTTTCCTTTCAATTGTGAGAGTGAACTTAGGTAATGAAATTTAGTGAAATTAATATCGACGGTTTGTAAATATTTTTTTTTTTTTTTTTTTTTTATTATGGGCCTTCTAAAATTAATCGGGTACTCCAGGAATCTTAACTTGTCTACTATAAAATTTGTGTTCGAATTATAAAATAAAATTGTGTTGCAGCATTGGCAAATACCACTGAGTCGTCGCTTCAGAGCGCTAAAGTTATGGTTCGTTCTGAGAAACTATGGTGTTGTTGGATTACAGAAGCATATTCGCGAGGTGGGTGGTTATTTTGTGTATATTTTTAATTTTATAATTGATTTTCTTTTTACGTAAGCCAATTAAAGAAAGTTTTCTACAATTCTCGACGCTTTGTGTGATCCATAAATTGTTGCTCTGAGTCTAGGCGTTCTTTGTGTCCGTTGTCCGTATGTTTGTAAAGTCCCCTGGGACACAGGATTCCTAATGCTTAGTTTGCGTTCCTTTTTTTTTTAAAGAAATGAAAACTAATTTCATTACTTTTTCGTTTCGTGTGACGTACTGGTAATGAACTTATGACGCTTGAGACACTGGTGTCAACGGGCGACACATCAGCTACCTAAAATATAAGATACATAGCGACCTGGTAACGCTAATCACCAAGAGACTAAGTCCTGTCTGATTGTTACAGAGTGTCCGTTTGGCGCAAAAATTCGAAGCGCTAGTGCTAGCTGACCAAAGATTTGAAATACCACAACCGAGAAATTTAGGTCAGTATTATTCTTTACAAGGAAGAAACATACTTCAATGCCATCTATGGCAACCGTCCTTCGAAGTTAAAACTAATCCTGTATCGCGCAAATAAAGTTCTCGCTATGTCTAGCGGGTACAAATTGATTTAACATACTTTATTTCCAGGAATGGTTGTCTTTCGCCTTAAAGGTGATAATGCTCTCACTGAGCGCCTGCTCAAGCGTCTAAATGCTCGCGGCTACATGCACGCTGTACCGGCTTGTTTCAAAGGGGTCTACGTCATCAGGTTTACTGTGACGTCACAGAGGACTACCAACCAGGATATTCTGGGTAAGTTTATTAGTGCCCAATTCCTTATTTGAAACTTTCAAGATACTGTGTTAGTTGTATTACGTATACCTACGTGTTATAAGAATGACTAATATGTTAGTAGGAAGTATCATCGTTGTACTTTTAACAAACTCCGCTTATCGACTTGAAAAGCATGCAGTAATTTGACTATGGGGGTCTGAGGTAACAAGTTCATTTTAGAGAAGGGGTCTCTGTCCCAAAATAGTTTGGGAATCCCTGCTCTAGATGAATGGTATCTTTTGTTTTTCTAAAACTTACAATCATATTTGTTGTATTTGGTTAGATTTTTTTTTTATCAACATTACAATTGAACCTAAAAGTGTATAATTTAAAAATTACTAGCTGTACCTTGCGAAGCATTGCTGCCGCACATCATGGTTGCATTGATAACAACTAAGATACACACACACACATACAAAAATAGATAAAAACCATCTTTGAAGCGGATTGTACATCGTGTCAAAAATATTAGATCAATCTGTTAGAACTTTTCGAGATTAGAAGCGTACACAAACCAACTCACCATTTTTAAGTATATATTTATGTCGAATTAAATTGTATTTACCTTCTTGTATCAGGATTTCTGAGTTAATATTATTTTTTTACATTTTAAAGATGACTGGAACGAGATAAAGACAGTTTCAAAGGAAATACTGATGGATGTATTTGGTTCCGAAGACGGCAATATAGTGGTGCCTAAGAAACCCAGGATCTCTCTGAGAGGTAGCCTTCCTGAAATATTTAATTCCAATTTGATTCTTAGGTTCTCAATTTGATTGGAGTTCTTGTTTTGCCTACGCTATATCTATATTATTTGTGTCAATTTTAATCCTTTAATTATTATTAATGAATTGGTTAATCAGAAAGTCCCATTTCATTTTTAAGGAAAACAAATGGAACATAGTGTTTCTACTTTTACAGATGGATTTTTTATATAAAAAAGAATACCTACATCTTATTTCATTCTAATAATAAAAATATTTTCTGTATTGCCGCACAACGATATACTTTTAGCTATTTACATTACATTGTCTAGTCTACAAAATTTTCAAAAACAAAGACAGAAAGAGAAGTTTTCATATGTGTGGAGCTGGTGGCATGGAATGCCTGTGTTACAAATTACCAGGACCTCACCAGGCTACAAGAAGACATTTTTGACCCAAGGCCCTAGTGCGAATTTATTTCACACCAACTCCCTCTCGACAGTGAGCGCGTTGGGCGTTGCAATTGGTTAAGATTTCAGTGTGGGCCAATCGCAGCGCCGAATGCGGTCACCGTGACGATCGAGTAGATGTGAAATGAACTCACACTTGGTCCTCTGTGTGTTATAACAGCTGAAGTTGTTAAGTGTACTTAACAAGAGACTTAGTTATAAAAAATATTTAAATATGAAATATTTTTCGTTACATTTTTAAAAGAGAATAATTTAGATCATCAATATCTTTGTATAATTATTACTTATAGTCGTTTTTACTATTATTATTATTACTCAAGTTTGGGTTTTACAAGTATTTTACTGAAATATTAAAATAAGTCCTCAAATTTTATAAACGCGATTGATATTAAAATCCGTTACTAATCTATACTAATATTATAAAGCTGAAGAGTTTGTTTGTTTGTTTGTTAGTTTGTTTGAACGCGCTAATCTCAGGAACTACTGGTCCGATTTGAAATTATTTCAGTATTAGATAGCCCATTTATCGAGGAAGGCTATAGGCTGTATCTCATCACGCTAAGATCAATAGGAGCGGAGCACCAATGAAGAATGTTTCAAAAACGGAGAAAATTTATGACTATTGAGAGACGCAGACGAAGTTGCGCGGGTCAGCTAGTATTCATATATACTGTAGTGATATTTTGTCCATATGTGTGTAGTTAATGGTTTACTGGCTAGTTTCGTGTCGGGGTCCTGCAAAAAGCCGTAAATAAGGATCTTGTTTCACTGAGGACCTGTATCGGGATCAAAATTAATCCAAACATTACAATTTCAATAAATATTAAAGCCATGAGTCTCAGTTTTCCAGATACTAAGCCTTATTTGATAGACATACAGTAGAAATAAGTAATTTATATCAACATTACAGAGACTCGGGAACTCAATGCTACCTTCGGGACAAGTCTTCTCCTTGCGAATAGCCCAATGAGTCCTAAAATTGTCAATGGCACCCACGCTGCTATATGTGATTATGAACAGATTTTGACTTCTTGTGCTCAGACCTTTGCTCAACTCAAAATGGAACCCAAAGATAGCCCTGGTAAGTACACATAAGGGGTCAAGTTGGTTAATAATTGGTGCTTTCGTCAGTATGTAGTTTAAGATTCGATTCCTCAGTGTCACAAATTACCGTTTTTTTTTACTTTTTTTATTGGCAGCTTATATTCTGAAAACAGTTTCGCCTTTCTTGTGCGAATGAAATTAGTGGTGTGTTCGCCCTAGGGCTAAAGGGTATATGCCCTTGGGTAAGGTCGTCAAGAGCAGATGATCAGTTGCTTTTCTTCTTCGAACATCACTTCACAAAAATTATTACGCTATTGCGTAATGAATAAGGCTTGTCGTAATTGTGATTGAGGTTTTATATCCCACTTAATGCATTAATCCGTTCCTAAAATAAGAAATTGCCTTAACTAGTATTATTTTAATAAGAATATATTGACGCATCGAACAAGCCCCGCCCCTTGAACAATCAGGTTTAGGTACAGGGCTTGATCGATCCGTCACTATTTTCTTAACTAATAAACTTAACTTAACTTAACTTAACTTAACTAATATTTATAAAATATATCACATGCTTTACTAACAGTACTTATAATCTTTGGTGAATGGAGGTATTTCTTTTTGAACTTCTTCAAGATGGTGCCAAAAATAATTTATGAAAAATCCATTCATTACACTAGAATCACCCAGCACTTACATAAAACTAACTCACTAATAGAGATGCGCCGACGCATCAGAAGCATCAAGATGTGCGGGAAGAAATTGTCCCTGGACTCGTGTATGGACATGGTGCAGGGTTTGATGGTGGAGCGATCGCTACCGCAGTTTGACGAGGAGAGAGAGGATATTTCTAATGGTGGGTCTATGCTATAAAAATTATCATAATCTTCACCAACTTACATTGACACGTAAAAATTCCTGCCATATGTTTAAGTTCGCTTCCCTTCCCAGGTATTTTTGTCACCAATCCCATTTATGTTCGTTACCCTGCCCATATACGTTCATAATTATTTTCTGAAAATGTCCTTATTATATTTGTGATACTTTTCCAATATGTTTTATCCCTTTCCTAGTCTCAAATAACTAATTACTAACCCCCTTTTTAGGGATATCTATATGTGGGAATTGGTAATTATGAATTACATTACTTTACTCTTAATTAAATTAAATCCCTTTTTATAGGAGTCAAATCTGACCTGATCGAAGCGAGTTTGTGATTGAGGTAATTCGATTAAAATTTTTATGGTGGTGGGTATTTCAGAACAGTATCCAGTATATTGCTAAGGAGAGACCTATGTCCAGCAGTGGACTAGTAAAGGCTGTTGATGATGATGATGATGATGACGATGTCATATTCTATGTTTTTTTAAATTAATCTTTGTATAAGTAATCTTATTAAGGTCAACATAAATCTGCGGTGCAGGAGGTTTCCGTTTGAATTGAAGATATATTAAACCTATTAGCTGATTTTTTCACAATCACGCTCGCAAGAGGAAAGAGTCAATAAAATAATAATTTAAATAACTCTGTGACCAATTTCGCATACAAAGAAAAATATATTTGAATACCACCTAACGAAAACATATTGACAGTTGGTATTGCGTAGTTAGGAGCGAAGTTACATGCAGTAACTGCTCGCCCCAATCAGACTTTTATATAAATAAATTTATGTTTTGAGATATTTTTTACACCATAACCACTCAAATTCTATAAATTTGAGAACCATAAACTTTTGTGTATTGATTTATATAATCCCCATTATTTTTTATTTACCTTAACTGCATTTTTACATATAATTATGGTGGAATCTTAGAAATATTTTTTTCTTTAAACATATTTTTACTAGCCTGAAATATTTTCTTGTATTGTATCTTCTTATAGATACACAAATATATAACTAAACAATCATTCTCTTTTTTTTTACAAAGTTAATTAAACTCCAGGATCCAGTCCGGGGGACAAATCTTCACTAACATCATCACCAGTGACATCCACCAACACAATTAAACAAGATCACAACATGGACACAAACCAGTTGCAAATACCATTGGCGCCAACTAGACAGTTCAGATCCAAATCTGTCGACGTCTCACTCTCTGGACTTTCACTAGAAGACGCTAAAATCACTATTGATCTCAAAAATAATGAAATTGTTATCACTCCAACAGAATCTAATGACATTGTTGATGAAATTGAAGCATCTAAATCTAGTTACAGTGAAATCGAAGAGAAATTAAATATCGGAGATAAAATTACCCAAGCCTTCGAAAATTTTCAAGATGGCTTACAATTGTTAAGCGAATATAGAAATACAGCGGATAAAGAACAAACTGAAGAATGTAATACAAAATTAACTATCAGAGGTCCTGGGAGTTACATTAAAAAGTTGATCCAGCAGTTCAGTGAAGGACCTTTTGAGGGGGAAGACCCGAAACCAGAAAGTGAAAGAGCCATGTCTACGCAGTCTATCAAAGATAAAGCCGATGCAATTTGTAAAAAATGCTTACACTACAAAGGTAAAATTACGAAATAAGACGAGCTGGGTCAAATTAAAAGTATTAGATTAGAAATTGTTCTGAATAGCATTTAAAATTTCAACGGCAACTGCGTTTTTTAACTTAAACGATGTTCAAGAAATCAGAGAAGTAGACCTTTTAGCTAAATTTCTGTATAATATCTAGTGTTAATATGTATTTAACTATAAATTATTCTTTTATCGATGTAATCTTGAAGATATAATAGGTTTTGTTTTTTAGGGAAAATAGAATAGGGTTTTTTTTAAGTGACATCAAATTTTTTAACACAAGGTTAAAAGGGGCTATTTATCGTTTCTTTGTAGTATTTTATAATTAGTAATATATACTTTATGTTGGAAAAGGTTAAGTTAATATTATGTTAATGCACAACGCTTTACTTGTTACGTTATTAGTTCGTTAGTGTTATTAGTTATTTTAAGGGAAAAATTTGAATAAATAAGTTAGTTTTGTCCAATGCTCAGTGGTAATACTCTATATTATTATATTTTATTATAAATTAATAATAATGTAGTGTGTTTATAACACAATTGCAATAAATAAATATTACTTCTGAATAATCTCAATTAAACATTGTTAGTGTATAATGTGTTTCATGTGATAGATTTTCGTAATTGTAAATGATTTAGATTCATATTCCAAGGCTTTTAAGACTCAAAGTTGAGCATACTGTAGTTTATCGCGGCATAGAGCAACCTTATTGTATCACATAAAATTTAGAATTTATCTAAATTTAGAAATAAAGTGTCTTTAGAGTAGTGTATTAAACTTTGAAAAGAATTTAGAGTAGTAAATTTGAATGAATTTAGAACGTATTACAAAATGTAATTATTAAATATAACGTATCATATTGAAATACTGCTGTGCATTATCAATAAAAATGAAAATTCTCGTTTCTCAAAGTCTTAGTAGAATGTATTTATTTATGCTATAAACTTATATGATAAACTATATAAAATGTAGTCTTATGTATCTTAAGGCCACGCGGCTTTTCAATAATAAAATGACTGTTATTCTTAATATTACCAATAAAAATATAACTTACAAGTTGCTTTTTCAGAGAAATACACTTAAATATATATAAAAAAAAAAGTTTAAAATTTATATAGTATATAGAATGCTTGCTATTATAATATTGTAGTGGTTGTATATTTATTACGTAATATAAATATATTCTAAGCATTTATCAAGTAGTCAAAATAGTATTTTGAACTTTCAAAGTTTCTGTGTATTAAATATGTTATCAGGCATTAATATATTGGTTTTATTATTCCCTTCTTGACACCTTTAAAGTCAAAGTAGAATTACTTTTTTTGCATCTATGTTTATATAAATTCAGGTGTTCCAATTAAAAAGGTTCCTTAATTTTTATTTAGTGCCTTTTCCAAGCATTGCAATGGGGACCTATCAATTTTGTACATAGTAAAGTTAGTTATTTATATATTTATAAAACATTATAGGTATAATTATCTTCTTAATAGACATTATAATTTTTAGGTGTTATGAAATTCTAACTTTTGAAAATTGGAACATCTAAATACGGAATAAAATATTTCGGAGTATTTAGGTGTTCCCCTCCGAATGACCTGAGTTTATTCAAATATATAGACCGTTTAGTTTATTGACAGGAACGATGAGACAAGAAAATGGTAAGGATGGAAACAAGATGTAGGGACAAGAACTGAGAACGAGTTAGGCGCTCTACAGGCTCTGTTAGTTCCGAGTTCCGAGGCGCGTACTTAAAGTTTCTGGATTCTGATAAATAAGAATAAATATAAGACTTACGTTACAGTTATAGTTTTTTAAAGTATATTCCCTCGATATTAATTCTTTTTTGCATCCGCTGAAACTACTGTAAGGACTGTAAGACTTAGGTACATCTTCAATTGCTTCATGGAACGCATTCACCGCCGATTCAGGGCTCGTAAAAGGTGTGCCTCTAAGTTTGTCTTTAATTTTTGGAAACAAAAAGAAGTCGCATGGTGCGAGGATCGGGCTGTAAGGCGGTTGCGTCATCACTTCAACATTTGAAGAATGCGTTATCGTGGTGAAGAAGGACATTATATTAAATGAGAGATCATTTTTTAACGAAAATTTTCGCGCGTTAATTCATTTTGATAGCGACACGAACTTTCGAAGGACGTCACAATAAAAAAAAATGACAGTCTCGCAAATTAAAAAGTAACATGTTTCCAAAGAGTTCCATTTTCGAACTCCATAATTGTTTTTTCATTCTTTTATTGGCCAGATTCAGATACTTTCAGTATGCCCCACGTATAAATGGGCCCCACCCATGGACGAATGACGAAGGCGACTCAAGAGTTACACAGTCACTAGGTAAAAAGCAACGAAAGAATTACTTTGGTTTGTCATGTTCAAACAATGACATCTAGCGGTGAGTGCTTAAACTTAGAAGCATTCATTTTACTCTTTTCCAACATCGGCTTTGCAATATAGTTTACTAACAAAATATATAGATGTCACTACCCACCAAACGAGTTTAATATTTTTCGCATGGCAAAAAGACAGAGATTATTTTATTTATTTTATTTTATTTTATTTTATCTAATAGGTACAGTAACAGATAACAGATTAGCACATACACAATTATGTTGACAATATACAATACTTAAATCTGAAGTCCAGTTATAACTATACACAACGTTCTATTACAAAGTTTATATGAGTATGTTAACAGACTAAAGAATTCACATAATAAACTTAAGCTCCATTATTATTACAAAATAATTGGTTTAAGGTTCGATTAAATAACAACACAAAGATCCTAAATAAAAAAAAAAAAAAAAAAGGTAGAAAGCTTAAGAAATTATATGAAAGACACATATTTGTATTAAATGAATAAGAACAAGAGCTATGAGGGACGTAATGTATATTCAATATTCAATATATGTCAATATTTCATTGATAATTAAAAAACCCGATTACGTCACTGACTTACTGATGATCATCAAAATTCTTAGGGCACTTCCTGACGCAGAACGACCTCCGTCCTCCATAAGCGCAGGCCTGGGGGTGACAGGTGAGGCAATCTGTCAACCTTGCAGAAGCAGGCCGGGGTGACGGCGAGTGCGTTGCGAAGCGCGCTCGCTTCCAGGGAGCAGAGGGAACATGGGGTTCCCACACAGGGGGGTAAGCTAGTATTGGTACTCAAACAACAACAAAAATTATACAACTTACAAGTTTGCAAAAAATTTGCGGAAGTCTCGTGACTTCCGCAAATTTTTTGTGCTAGATTTCTAAAAATTGATGAAAAGGCAAGTAGGAGGAAGGAAGGCGAGTGGGCCATGAGTAAAGGCACCTCTGATGTACAAGAAATACCAACACTCCAAAAAAAATGACAAAAAGAAGTGAAATCCCACCAAAACCCTTTTCATGTAAAATATTGCCAAGACGAGACTATATGGCTCACATTGTCATTAACATATCAGATCTTATGTAGAGCCAAACTCCTAACTCTACACGCCCTAAGCCCTCACTTAACAAACACCCACACCTCAAAATATGTGGCTTGGCTGTTTCGCCTCATGGGCGTAAGGTGAAAAATGTATTCACTGTTCATTACTTTTCTTGTATACAATAATTCTTTTAGTAACGAAGCTGCTTACCAGTTGTAACTGCTCAACCAGCTGCGCTAATGTCAGAGAATCTGGGGCCTCTGGTCGTCCACACTAAGGAAACTATCAGGTGAACGTGGACATCTAAGCAGTCACTCCGGACGGGCACACGTCAAGGGTCTGCAACGCACTTGTTAACCTTCCCAATATCAACCGTTGCGCCGCTGCCCGCCAGGCATGATCACCTTACCTCGTCGGAGGACCCACCCTTTGCGTTGGAGGACATGACACCCGGCCCTCCACACCCCTGTTCGTGTGGTCTAAGGAAACAAATTACGCAGAACAACAGCACTGCAAAGAGAAGGAAAAATTGAAACAAACCCTGTACCAACCATCTGGCCAGCGTGGTATAGTAGGCCAAAATCTCTTTTGTAAGGAAAAGCGTGTGTCCAGCAATGGACCATTAAAGGCTGTTGATGATGATGATGTTTACCTCCTGATATTGCAATCTTATAGTCGAGGTCCTCCAAGTAAAGATGACCGCCATGATATAACAGAGTGTGAGATTTTATTGTGAAAGAGTTCGTTTATTCCTCGCCCAAGGTAAACCGTTGTGTTTTATTTTCTTTTGTTATTTATGTCGTTAGTGGGCTTGGGTAAATGGTTGTCGTCATCATAGTTATCATCATTATATGCGTTGCCCAATCTACTATATGACATTGAAATTACCACGGTCATGGTGATGAAACAAATAGTATTTCATCTACGCATGTTAATTTAACATAGATTTTTTAAACAAATATCTCACACTTCTAACACACGGCCCTCTGATCCCAAATTAGGCAGAGCCTGTACTATGGTAACCAGACTATTTCTTAATACAGATACATTGTAGAAAAATTATATTGGAGATATTATTTGTCCTGGATCGAACCCACGATTTCAGCAATTAGGATCGCTAACCACTACACCAACAGGTCCATCATACTATCAGTAATGTGTAATATACGCTAGATAGATAGATACATCGAATATTATAACAAACAGTCACGGATCATCACAGATCACGGAAAAGAGCGAATAAAGTTACTTGAGTCGACATACCATTGACTTGCATCACGTGACCCGTTTGTTCGTTTGCCCCTTTTTACCAAAACAAAAACCACTAAAGGAATAAATAAAATTTTGAGAACGAAAAACTATATTCTTATCAACGAATGATCCTGAACGGTTACAGGCATAGAGTTTTTCAGGCAAGAACCTTCCTCAAGTGCAAAGTATGACTTCAAGTGCGTCAGCTATTACTCGTTATAAACTTTCCAACGATAACACGCTACTTTCATTAAAAGACTTCGAATGAAAACTTGCAGGACAAGTTTGTATTAAAATCTCGCTTCGCGTGTTCAATAAATTCAAAATTTATTCATTTACTTACAATTTAATCTTAAAATACATTTATATTTTTTTAAACTTTTGGCTAAAAAAGTAGAAAAAGGAAACAGAAGAAGGACGATTTTGCAACTGACGATAGCTTCTATTTTTAACCTATTTACTTCTAATTTTTTTTGCTAAAGGTTTAACCTGTTAATATGTGTATCTGTGTATTTGCGTATCTGTGTATCGGTCTGTCTGTCTGTGATATGATAGTTTCCGAATGGATGCACCAATTTCTATGCGGATTTTTTATTCGAATGCCAATGTGATTAAGATGGTTCTTAGGTAACTTTTTAAGATCATCAGCTCACTTCCCAGGGATCTCACTAAAATCCACAGATCCGATTGATCTGAAAGAACAATGGTATAAACATATTTACCTAAATTTTAAGCGTTTAAAAAATTGACTCTGTAAACTTAATAAAAAAAAATTCTATGATTTATCATCACACCACCATGTGTTGTATAAATCTTATAAGACATAGGATGTTTTTGATGATTTTATTTGACCTAAGTACGTAATGTCACATTCTCACACAACACAACAAGCAGAGTGGTCCACATGATGTTAAGTGACACCTGAAAGTACAGAGTCACAGGTACGCTGTCGGTATCTTTGATCAAAGTCACCCTCCAATTAAATCAAATCAAATCAAATCAAATCTTTATTTGCCAACCAAGTGTACATCAATGATCTTATAATATTATATGTAGTAGCCCCAACTCAGAAGCCTTTTCCAGGCATTGCAAAAATTTGAGAGAGAACGCAGAAGAATAAATTGTTACACAAGTACAAGCATTTTTTGAACAATACAAATTAAGTGACTCAATAGTACAGTATAACAATCGAATAAAGCATGCAAAAATACGAAGGCACCCGACATTCTACATCACTAATACATATACACATTTTCCTACTGTCCCTAGCATTAGGGTTGGTCCTTCCTTACTTCATCATCATCAACAGCCTTTAATAGTCCACTGCTGGACATAAACCTCTCCTTGGTAAGGAGGTTTTGGCCTATTATACCACGCTGACCAGACAGGTTGGTATAGGGTTTGTGACAGCTTGCTCCAAAGCTGGTCGGCGCTGCGTCTGCCCTAGGGCGACTTTTGCCCAATATGGGTGGACCCAGCGTCGCGACAAGACGGCTGTACACGGGGGTTGTCCGGTCAATGGCACTGTACGGTGCACCGGTGTGGGCGGCGGCTCTGACCGCCCAGAATAGGGTACGCCTCTGGCGCCCTCAGAGGGTAATGGCGGTCAGAGCCATACGCGGTTACCGCACCGTTTCGACGGAGGTGGCGTGCGCGTTGGCCGGAACTCCCCCGTGGGATTTGGAGGCGGAAGTGCTCGCCGAAGTTTATCGGCGAGTGGCTGACTACCGGGCGGAGAGCGGATTTCGCCCTCCGCCCGAGGATGTGCGCGAGTGGCGCGAAGCCGCTCGCCGAGCCACGATGGCTCGTTGGTCGTTCCGGCTGGAGACTCCACGCGCTGGCTTCGCCGCCGTGGAGGCTCTCCAGCCGGTCATCGCCGAGTGGGCAGGGCGGCAGCACGGGACCCTTTCCTTCCGACTGACGCAGGTGCTTTCCGGGCACGGTTGCTTCGGAAAGTACCTGCACACGGTCGCTAGGAGGGAACTGAGTCCCGCCTGCCACCACTGCGACTGCAGTGAGGACTCGGCCCAGCACACGCTCGCGGTCTGCCCCGCATGGGCGGCGCAGCGCCGGGCCCTCACTGCAGTCATCGGAGTGGATCTCTCGCTACCGGCCGTAGTACGCTCCATGGCCGGTAGCGACAGTTGTTTTACCGCGGTCGCAACCTTCTGCGAGGTAGTAATCTCGCGGAAGGAGGCGGCGGAGAGGGCCCGGGAGGACGACCTCCACTCGGACCCGATCCGCCGCCGGCGAACCGGGCGGCGGAGGCCCGCCTACCACAGCCTCATGCCGCCCTGAGTGTGGCCGCGGGTGGACGGGGTGGGTTTCCCCTCCACCCGCATTAGTTTGGCCAGCCGCGAGGGGGCGGCGTCCGCGTGTGCCGGACGTCGCCTAAAGAGAGGAACATCAACAGTGAGACGGAGCCCGCACCAGGAGCGGGCTGGCGCTAGGAGGGGTCCGGATGTCTTAACAACAGCTGTTCCCGGATCCCTCCTGTTACAGGCGCAGAGTGGCACACCGTGTGGTTTTAGTCGGTCCGAGTCCGACACACCACCCCGCCGCAAACCCCGGAGGGGTGACGGTCCGAGGGGATTTCCACACGTAAAAAAAAAAAAAAAAAAAAAAAAAAAGGGTTTGTGTCAAGATTTAATTATTTCTGCAGTGCTGTTGTCCTGCGTAGTTTGCTGCCTTAATCGCCTCTTACGATACCCACGGCATAAATAGGAGTGGTGTCACTCTGTATTCTTAATCAGTCACCAGAAGGACACTTAATCCGTCACCACTTCCTTACTTGGTCCTCCAGTAACGTCATTCACTCGGTAAAATTCAACAAAGAACTTGCTCAACACTGATTTTCTCTGAGGTCGTGGTATTGCCCTTTCTTTTTCTTTTTTTTCCGTGCGGAAATCCCCTCGGATACCACCAATCGGTGGCATGTACCCTGGACGAGCCTGCTCATTTCTGCCGTATTGTCCACCATTATTGTCGTTACTCTTAAAATAAAAATAAATGTTTGGGTTAGAAGTCGGTTGTTTATTATTCTTTATTATATTTATTTATTCTCTTCTCTGTAGGCCAAAACCTCCTTTCTCAGGAGAGGCTTATGTCCAGCAGTGGACTATTAAAGGCTGTTGATGATGATGAAGCCAGTGTAAAAATATGTGTATACTTCTGGGATTTTTTCATTTATTTCACTAATTTATTAGTTATTACTTTTTTTAATAGATAACTCCCGCGTTATGAAAATATATCCTGTACTTTATTAAACGGACACAAAGACCACTCAGACTCAGACCAACAATTTGTGAATCACACAAAGTGGTGTCCCATGGTGGTGGGATCGAACCCATAAAACACTGGCATGGCGACCGCTTAAACTACTATGCCATCCGTCAGTTAGTCATAACTAGCACAATACTGATCTAGTTAAGTTCAAATAGAATATTTCTGTCTGTAGTTTATATACATCTCTGTGCGTAACATCGTGTCTCCGAAATGGAGGAACCCAATATAATGTAATTTGACGGGCCTGCTGGTCTAGTGGTTAGAGATGCGAAAAGTGTGTCTGTCTGCCTGTCTTTCTGTCTGTCTCTCTGTCTGTTCACTCTTAAACCACTGAACTAATTTAGATGAAATTTGGTATAGAGATAGTCCGAGTCCCGGGAAATGACATAGGGTGGTTATAAGAAATCATCCTTTAAGGGGGTGAAAAGGGGGTGGAAGTTTGTATGAGGCATTAATAACCGGTGGATCGATTTATATGAAATTTGGTATGGAGATACTTTGATTCTTGAGGAGAGATATATAGGCTACCTTTTAACTGACATCTACGTCGGCGGAGCCGAGGGCAATAGCTAGTTTATCTATAAGTTTCTATAATTTTTATATGAGTCATGTTTATCTGCAGGCTGGTTAACATAGTACAGGCTACGCCTAGTTTGGGATGAAACTGCCGTGTGTGGGAGGTGTCAAGTTAATATTATTATTATAATGCGGTGACGGTTCTCAGATTGATTGAAATCTGCTCAGCCGATCTATAGATATTTTTATTCATATATCTAGAGTTTCTCAGTCTTCATTTGATGTACTATTGTATTCGTGGCTAGTTAGATATAATTATTATTTCAGTGGGTCAAGGTTTACATAAGCCATGCGTTACATAATTTTGTAATACATTTATCGTCTCGCTTATTAGTTCGGCAATGTTTGGTCTGATTTGTTGCTTTGCGTGCTCTCCGACACACGAAGGTTGATGTATCCGGTCTGTAACCTCCACTAAATAACAATTGTCAACATTTTTCTTAATAATACCTAATTACACTAGAAGGTCTGGTGAAAGAAGCGTAAGAAGTATCTTCGGATAGTGGAAAATGGCACTCTATGGTGTCCTAACATGTTATGTATTACTTAATAAGGCTATTAATAGGTACTTGGGGATTTAAAAAAAACAGGATTTTCAGATTCAAATTTGAAATTCAAATATATAATATGAAATTCATATAATTTTTTTACAAAATTCATGTTTTTTAATTTAAAATTTAGTCATTTGTTTTAGATAGTGTTACAATCATTTGTTTTGATAGTGTTTCAGTGAAATTGTGGTAGTTTTTGGCGCTATTGATAAACTAAAAATTCGTACAATTTTCTAGTAGTTCCCACGTAGAAATACCGCTGCACAAACAACAAAAAACATTAACGTCGTGTAAGGGCCTCCGTGTGGTGACGGATTAAGAATACGGAATGCCACCACCTCTATTCATCCCGTGGGTGTCGTAAGAGCCGACTAAGGGAGCAAACTGCACAGGACAACAACACTGCAAAAAGAAGGAAAACTTGAAACAAACCCTGTACCAACCCGTCTGGCCAGCAACCCGTATAGTAGGCCAAAACCTCCTTTCTAAGGAGAGGCCTATGTCCAGCAGTGGACTATTATAGGCTGTTGCTGAAGGGCCTAACACTGCTGGCATAAACATGGTCCATTATTAGTTCAATCGTTTTTATCTGGCCATTTTTGCGTCGTCTGTTAACTATAGTCAACAAAGGCGATTATGAGGCGATAATGTAAACGCATCCAACTCCATCTGTGGCTGAGCTTGCTGCGGGCTTTGGAGTTAGTGTCTAAACAACAGGCAGGTTAAACAATCAGTAATATGTAATATGCTCTAGATAGATAGATATATCGACTTTTTATTTTATCACAGAAAACTGGTGTTAAGCAGTTCTTTCGTTACTTTTCACCGAGTGAGTCACTTTACCGCAGCTCAACCCCCTTCCCTCCCCCAGAGGGACTCAAAAAGCGGCAACTCATTTGTACCTCTTAAGTTGCAGGTGTCTATGCCTGGCGATAGTTAATTTTAAAAAAACAAGAAGCAAATGGTAAGAAGATGTTGTTTCGTTTTTTTTTTTATGGCTCGCCTGATGGAAAGTGACTACCACTGACTTCTACAACACTAGTGACTAGTCACAAGGATGTTGCCAGCCTTTTAGGAAGGTGTACGCTCTTTTATTGAAAGTTTGAAGGTGATGCTGGTTATGATAGATTAGATTTAGTAATCTTTATCAAGTTATGCAGCGAACTGTCAAGATGCTTAGAGACGCAGTAAGCGAGTCACGAATTATACATCATTTTATGTATTTAATTACTCAATCGCTGTATCTTAAATATCATCAAATCGACTTTGTGTTTTAATTTGAAATTAAATGCAAACGGTGTGACCATGACATGGTTATATTGCTTATGCTCATCTTACACATCTTCAGCTATCGTTCAATATTTAATCATGGCTATACTGCTTTGTAACTGGACAGCCTGAGATCGCGGCTTCGATTCCCTCAATTCATATAATTGTATGAAAGTGTATATTTGCAGTAATCTAGATGTTTGTAAATAATAAAAACAACTTGAGTCATCTCACACAAGGTCGTCTGATCCGAAACTATGTCTAGTTTGGAGTTAGTAGTTGGTCATGCTCTGTCGTGCCTGTACTTTTGTAATTAAACAGCTGATAAACATAATTACATGTTTCTAAATATATAGAGGACCGGTTGTTGTTGCGAACCTTGGGGGACCCAGCAGTGGACATCTTTCGGATGATATAATGATGATGAAATATATAAATATTATACATATAACGAAGTAGGTGGGAAGCGTAGGTAGCCTAGTGGTTAAGGCATTGGACTTGCGATCAAGAGGTCGTGGGTTCGAATCGTGACCAGTACACTACCGACGGGAACCCACTCCTAACACAAGCAATTTAGCTTAACGGAGGAATTAACGGGCATACTAGTAATTTCGGTTGCTAGTAGACCTTTTAAAATAAAATGGTATAATAACATCGAATTAATGAGGAATCACACTTAAATATACACACGTTGCTTAGATGTAGGCGTATTAATTGCAGAAAGCGGCGAAGTCAGACTGAGATTAGCCAAACAAATGTTTCCTCCGCTCTTGCTCGCCCAAAAGCGGCCGTTGACAGCCTCCTGTTCCGAAGACAGCGATCTGTCTACCGTAGTGTTGTCAATCACCCATCTGAATACGCTTAAATCGATTAGATTTGACATTCCGCTTCACGTTCCCCGATACATACTCGTATGTATATACATTACACTCAGGTACAGAAAAAATGATCGTACTCATCACACAATCAAACCCATGATCTCTTGTTCTTTAGTTAGATCCATCACTAGACTGACGCTAAGCATCTTATGGATAGAAGTGTGGGCGGAGACGTAATAAACATCCACATTATGCCACTTTAGTTCCAATTACTTAAATGGTAAAATTGACTCTATATTTAAAGAAAAAGTTAGATTTAAATGGGTTATGAAATGTCAGCCCTGTAACCCAATAGTCAATATTGCATCAATGATGATGACATCAACAGCCTTTAATATTCCAATGCTGGACAGAGGACTTAGAAAGGACGTTTTGGCCTACTGTAACACGCTGGCCAGACGGGTTGGTATAGGGTTTGTTTCAAATGTTCCTTCTCTTCGCAGTGCTGTTGTCCTGCGTGGTTTGCTCCCCTAGTCAGCTCTTACGACACCTACGGGATGAATAGGAGTGGTCACATTCCATATTCTTAATGCGCCACACATATAATATGAAAAAGACAAATAAAGTACACAAAATTTACTTAAAAATGCATTTAATAAGTACACTTTTTATAGCAATTCAATGAAGTACCAATTATGTTTATAAAAACCTACAAGTCAAATTAACATTTTACGATATCCGTTATTGCATTTTCTTGCCCAATAAGGTTTAATTATTTCATCTAAATCATTTGATGTAACATATTATACTCGTATATATATAATAAGTACATCCTGGAACGTCCTCCATTATCAATTTAATGTTATTATTGCTTTTGGATCTTTAAATACACATGAAATATAAATGATTTAACAATAGCTGGGTATGACGTCACTCTACATCATTTCTTACAAAATTTTACCGCGTCTATCGTTTCTAAGCTTGACTGAGTCATCTTTTCCATTAAAGATACTCATTAATAGTACGATACTCATTACCCTCCGATCCCATTTTCCCAAACTTGTTTTTGATTCGCTTTTAATCTACTACGATACGACTGATCTTCAACTTTTTACGTGGAGCGACTGTCATTTAATCTCCACATCATAAGTACTAGGTGATTTCAAAGTTCTGTGGAAAGACTGTTGTCGGACATTTTAGGTCTCCAACTCCCCGTAACTATTGCCTCAGATATTCGTATGGCAATCATTGTTTGATAATCATAAGCAAAAATCGCAGCTAAGGCTATAAACTTAATTGTCTGACATCAATCGGATCCACTTCGGAGGTGGAGAATAAACTTCATTCTATCCACACTGTCAGAGTTTATACGCATTTCATCTAAAAATATTAGCCATCAAATGATCATTTATATCTCCTGATAATGGATACTATGTATTGACAATGCAAACTAATGGTTCTGAGTTTATATTTTTTGGTGATCCTAAAAATAACTTCTCTCCAGAATTGATGGTATGTTTTTTATTTGCGTGGTGACACCAAAGACAATTTCGTTCATAAACGAAGCTGCTCTTCAGCATATAAGTTTTAAGAGATAATAGCACGCGTTCTGTAATAGAAAGTCAGCTAATCCTTTTCATAGAATACCTTTTCAGACTCTTCAACGTAAAACTCCTAACAGAAATTTGCAATAACAGAAATGGTTATAAATGAAACTTATAAGTTTATAGATAATAATAATAAATTAACTTTACAATTCAAACTTATAACTAATATGAAAATATTTTAACGAAGAATATAGAATATTGCCCATTGCCTACTATTCCAATACTCGCCAAACATGGTAAACAATGTTCAACATGGTTCTATTACTTTAATCTTAATATAATATTTATTAAACTTATATTCACTTAATTACATTTATTAAATTATTTATTGAAAGATAATTTATTAAATGTTTCTTTACAATTTAAATACATACTTAAAAAGTATTTATTAATTTCTTTATCATTTCTACTGATTCATTTTGTCCTATACTTTCAATATATTCAGTAGCCCTTTTAGCATGTTCCTCGTATAACGTCTTAGTTTTATCAACAGCGTCAGTCTTTAAAATGTTAAATTTCAGATCTTCGTAATCAACGTCTTTGACGTCATTTTTAGCCTGATCTATGACTTTATATAATTCAGGATTACTATCAAGAGCAAACAGCACTGGTGCACTTGCCAGGCAAAATTGTTCTTTACTGTCCGAAGTTAATTGTTGAATTTCTGTTGCAGCCTGCCACGCCAAGCCTACATGACAACCGAACTGATAAGCTTGATTCTGTGTCTCCCTATTTTGTCTGTCAAGTACCATGGCAGATTGACAGCTTCGTCCTAAAAGACTTACGCCGTTATAGACTGTTCTTGCTGTCCATTCTTTTCTTGGTTTGCCCAAGAGATCAGCAACATCCATTGCATTTGTATCGAAAGTGATTTCGTAATCTTTTCCTGTAATTTTAGGTTTACCTGGCAAAGGCATATTTTGCTCGTCTCGTTCCCCAAAGAATTCACCTTCAGATAAATCTTTTAATGCTGTTGAAATTATGTAGGAGACGTCTGAATTCCTTAGATTTGCAAGCATACCATTAGCTGTTACTAAAAGATAATCTCCTAATAATATAGCTATTTTATTACCAAATATAGCAGAGTCTGTGGCTTTCGATCTTGTTGCAAAGGGTACGTTGACGATACCTCTGTGAATTAAGTGGCCAGTTCTCATCATTTCTGTAAGCTCTGCAAGCACTCTGGTATCTTCGTCATTTTTCTTAATTTGGGGAGTACTGCTGGTTGTCTTAACTGACTTTGAGAGCAGAAGAATGATAAGACCCCAAGGTTGCAGGCTTTTTGAATCACCGTATAAGACGTTCTTGGCTGTTTGCATCACCAAATGATTGCTGCCAACCTGTAAAGAAAAAAAAATTAATCTAAGTACATAAAAACTTTAAGTCGCTTTGTAGGTATACGCTTTAAAAACTCAAAAAAATTAAACGCTATATTTTTTTCTCTTCTTTTTTAAAAGATCAATTCCCGCACTAGGAATATATCCTGTGTAGCGGGGGACTTTACAAACATACATGAAATGCACACAAAGAACACCCAGACTCAGAACTCCGAAATATAGAACCCGCTTTAAAGATTGTTTTTTCGCGTCAGTTTTGATAATCCAACCACAATGACTTGACTGCACGGATGGCGTAGTGGCTTAAGGGGTTGCTACGCCGCTCACTACTACGCTGAGTGTTGTGGGTCCGATCCACACATGGGACGACACTTTGTGTGATCCACAAATTGTAGTCCCTAATGTGGGATGGATATATTCCTAATTTAGTTCATAATGAACGATGAATAGAGGATGTATTCCTAATGTGGAAGTTGTATTATAAAAAAAAAATTGTGCTACATTGAAGCTTGGCCAGTATATTACATTTTATTATATTTATTTATATTTTTAAACGTAACACGTAACGTAACGTAACACTACTATAATTTATTTTTAAACGTAAGTGAATCTATAAAGTAGTAAAATGTGATTGTTTTATTAAATTAATTTTAGATTTTTTATGCAAATACCAATTTTACAGAAAAACTTTGAAATATACAAATATAATACATGCGGTGGAAGTCACTTTTCGTCTGATGTACAGACGAAAAGTGACTTCCACCGCATATTATAGTGCATTACTGGCTTTTGAGGTGGGAGTTCTGTGTGGTGACGGATCAAGAATAAGAACAATATAATGAGTAGTGGTGGTGACGCTCCGTCAGAAGCGTACCGACGTCCGTAAGAATGCAGAGTGTCACCACCGCTATTCATCACAACAACAGCACTGCAAAGAGAAGGAAAAATTGAAACGAACCCTATACCAACCCGTCGGGCCAGCGTGGTATAGTGAGCCAAAACCTCCTTTCTAAGGAGAGGCCTATGTCCAGGCAGTGCACCACTAAAGGCTGTTGATTATGATGAGGTGGGAGTGTATACGCTCTTTTCCTGAGGGTTTAAATTGGTATCGGTCCAGAAGTATCAGGAGTTATAGGAAACATGAATTCTATGTTACCAAAATATTATATTTAAAAAAAGAAACTGGTTTCGTGGTTGAGCAACTGACATACATTTTGAAAGTTGTTGAATAATATATACAAGGGCAAGCAAAAGTGTGGTAACTTATATACTATATGTGGCACGCATTATAAATGCTAAAAATCAGTATATATTAAAAAAGAATGAAGTTATGTCAAAGTAAGACACATAACATACATACGTATGTATTAAAAATATATATAAGTAT
Organism: Arctia plantaginis; assembly: GCA_902825455.1. Taxonomy (NCBI): domain Eukaryota; kingdom Metazoa; phylum Arthropoda; class Insecta; order Lepidoptera; family Erebidae; genus Arctia; species Arctia plantaginis. The sequence continues at coordinate 843,229 of CADEBD010001048.1, read as the reverse complement.
GTTTATCAGCATTCTGGTAGTCATAGCACAGGTTCTGCCTAGTTTGGATCAGACGGCCGTGTGTTAGATGTGTGAGGTATATTATATTATATTATTATTCTCTTTATCTTCTTATTCTCTTGTCCGTGTATCCTATTCATCCCGTGGGTGTCGTAAGAGCCGAAAAAGCCGGGAGAAAACTACGCAGGACAATAACACTGGAGAGACGGAAAACTTGACACAAACCCTTTACCAACCCGTCTGACCAGCGTGGTATAGTAGGTCAAAACCTCCTTTCTAAGAAGAGGCACATGTCCAGAAGTTGACTGTTAAAGGCTGTTGATGTGATGATGTGATGTGATGATACCCTTTATTACATTATAAATACATCTTAATTACATTTTTTAATATATTACAAAAGAAAAAAATAAATAAAAATAATAGACCACCGACATCGGGTACAGGGACCAAGACACCGGTGTTTAGGATTCCAAAGACATGAACCTCACTATACGAGGCGTGTCAGGGAGAACTGCCTTCTGTATCAGACCCATGAACCCGTGTCCATCATCATCCATCCGTTTTACGTGAGCCTCTTAAGGTGTTGCTCGAGGCTCTTGGCTATTAATCCGTGTTTCACATCACACCCACATTACACAACAGCCTTTAATAGTCCACTGCTGGACATAGGCCTCTCCTATCCGTGTTTACATACGACTATCCGAACAATGATCACTGAATTGAAATTCCATATATCGACAATCTCGTGAGATAAATCCAAGTATTTTATTTCTTTTTCAACTTTCACGTGATTCTCGTCATGGGAAACGGTGATATCAACAATCATTGCGCGGCGCTCTAAGCGAGCTATCACTACAATATCAGGCTTATTGACAACAATTGTTCTGTCTGAGATAATAAATCGATCAAAATACAACGTGGCCCGACCATTCTTGAGATCTGGATCCGGCACATACCTGTAGTATGGCACCTCTAGATTCACGGTGGTGGCATGCCCGACAAATGTCAACCGTACCATCTTTCAGGATATATTTCTGATAATTATTCGTCATGATAACTTCCTCTATAATCGCACAAACAAAACCTTTAGTTTCTCAGAGGTCACCATACCGTAGCCAAGGTGTAGTGCTGCAAGTCGTAGGTGCTTTTAAGACAATATCGAACCTATTGAGGGCCTGATAATACCGACGATGGAGCTTTTTGCCCTTTCATATTTCGCTGCGATCCCTGTGGTCCGTGTGGTGACGGATTAAGAATACAGAGTGTCACCACCCCTATTCATCCCGTGGGTGTCGTAAGAGCCGACTAAGGGAGAAAACTACGCAGAACAACAGCACTGCAGAGAGAAGGAAAACTTGACACAAACCCTATACTAACCCGTCTGGCCAGCGTGGTATAGTAGGCCAAAACCTCCTTTCTAAGGAGAGGCTTATGTCCAGCAGTGGACTATTAAAAACTGTTGATGATATGTCCCTGCGATCATTAGTACTAAGTACTACATTCTGAGAGTGAGACATAACAGAGTTGTTCGTAATATGAAATGTTATCTTCACTCTCAGAATGGATGTTAGTAATTTATATAATGTCGGAAAACACATATAATTTCCACCGCCGAATTTCTGTCGTGGCGTCCGTGGATATTAAAAGTGCTCTTGATCTAGCTTTTGTTATCATCTTACAATGGAATTTCTTATATGAAAAACATGTTGTTGTGTCTTGACATAACGTTAGGCGTCATGCCTTACTATAGATATTCTTGGTTAATTTATTTTAAACGTGTTTTTTTTCTATTTTCATAAGAAGGGTTCATTTTATTATTGTTTAATTTATTTAAATAGTTTTGCTGTGTTGTAAATATTGAGTTTTTTATTTTATTTCGAAAATGTGTAAGCAAATTTCAACTGCTTTAAGTGGTACTAGTTTATTATTAATATTATTCTCTTTATTTACTTTATATACATATCATTTACATTTTTAAAGATACACTTTATTAAAAAATAGTAGTATAAAAAAATAACTTGACACTCCTCAAATACGACCGTCTAATCCCTAACTACGTAGAGCCTGTACCATGGTAACCAGACTGCTGATAAACTTACCTATATTTATTTATTTATTTAGGAAAACTTACAAAACATACATATTTACAAACATCTTTTACAAATATTTGCTGAGTTGCAAATAGTCTTACTTACAAGTTGCCACAGCATGGTAAGGGACAGTTACATCCACGATTCTACTATGTTCATTATCATATATTAAAGTACATAGATAAGTATTACGACGATCGCATAAAATAATATTAACAAACGGTTTGATCTTGAAAACAACGCTAATTTCTCAATACATAAATGCCTGATAATTTGGCTAAGGTTATTAATTAATTCAGAAATAAATAATATTTCAAATAGCCAATAAACTACAAAAATATTTTAAAATTGTTACTTTTCATTTTTTTTATCAAGTGAATATACGAACTCTTAATTAGGCATTTAGAAAACTGTTATAGGATGATAATATAGATGATATAGACAGATACGATGATAGAAAACTGATGGTATAAGAACCAGACTGCAGATTAGAGAGAGAGAGAGAGAGAGAGAGAGAGCCGTCGGTCCCGGTTGCCACACGACCATCTGTGGCAATCGTTACATGCAATTGGAGCCCTAAAAAGTTCTACAGAACTTCGATATCGCCTAATATTTGGGGTGGGGAGGTCTGATGGAAGTTGCTCCGCGTGAAAAATCAAATTTCAGCCGTATGGTAGTAGTAGTAGTAGAAAAAGGCTCGGAGGAGGTATAGGAACGATTGAGTAGACGGGTCATCCGATGGTGACTACTGTTACCCGTGGACACATACAGCTCAAGAACCAGAAGCACATTACCGGCTTATGATTACCTCGCCTGAATAGTTGGAGAGGCCTTGAGCCGTTGGGCCTTCAGAATTTCACCAAAACAAAGCAGGTAAAACAACGAAGAATTGTTTAACACCGGATTTTTGTAAGGCAATAACATCACATCAGTTGAGACAACCGATATTGGTAATGTCGAACCATGGTCCTCAAACAATATAGTCATGAGTTTTCCCTACATGGAAAGTTAAATCTCTTATATATATGCTAATAGAATCTACAAAGAGTGCTATTTGAAGGTGAGATGATGATTTTAAAGTTCCCATGATAATATATTGATCTTCAAATTGTATTGTTTTATCAATTAGAATGAGTTACATAATAAAACGGTTTACAATTTTCAATGCTAGGAAGATTGGATTCGACGATTGCTTGCAAACAAGCGCTGGAAATAACATCTAATGAAAAGAATTTAATGTTTTTACGTTTAAAATAAAAATGCTATTTATAAATAAACAAGGTTGTAAAGCTTGACGTGCGACGTCTTTTGTAAGAATTTGTATAATAGTGACATAATTAGATAGAGCGTTAAAGAAGTCACATCAACAGCCTGTAATAGTGCACTGCTGGACATAAGCCTCTTCTTAGAAAGGAGGTTTTGGCCTACTATTCCACGCTGGCCAGACGGGTTTGTGTCAAATTTTCCTTTTCTCATCAGTGCTGTTGTTTTGCGTAGTTTTCTACCTTAGTCGGCTATTACGACACCCACGGGATGAATAGGGGTGGTGACACTCTGTATTCTTAATCCGTCACCACACTGACCGTGTAGTAGCTAAATACCCTCGGAGTGTGTATTTAGTAATAATAATAAAAACTTGACAGATCTTAATCCATTCCGTCTGATCCCAAACTAAGTAGAGCCTGCACTATAATAACCAGACTGCTGATAAGCATACTTTTATATTAGTTAAATTATATCATATCATTCAAATAATAAATAATTAGATAATTCACACCCAGACGCAGAACAAATAATCATGCTCATCACACAAATATTCGTCCTGGATGAGAATCGAACCCACGGCCTCCGGCTTAGCAGTCACGGTCACTAACCACTAGATCAACAGGCCGCTTAATAATTTACTCTGGTTTCTTAATATTGTTACTAAATCTAAGAAACTATACTTAGTAGAATTTAGAACTTAATACTTTACGTAAATAACACAAAAAATCACCGCATATTATCCATTGAACCACTGGATAACATGCGATGATGTTGTTGCCAATTTTATTAATTAATATTCCTTCCTTTAATGCCAACCATTTCACAATGAAATGAAGGAGGGGATGTGCGACTGCACGGATGGCGTAGTGGTTTTAGCGGTCACCTTGCCGCTCCCTGCTGCGCTGAGTGTTGTGGGTCCGATTCCCATGAGACAACACTTTCTGTGAGTCAATGAATTGTTGTTCTGAGTCGGGGTGTTCTTTGTGTTTAATGTATGTTTGTAAAGTCCTCCACGACACAGGATATTTTTCGAGTGCGGCGAGTTGTCTATTGAAAAAAAGAAAAAAGATGTGGACTGATCAAGGAAGAATGGAAGAAAAGTCATTGCACCGACTCTAAACAAGTTTGAGAACAGGGTAGGAAGGTGATGATGATATCCAGCGAACTACTGTGCTCTACTTACAAGCAACATGACCAACTGTAAAATTCGATCTTAAAGGAGAGGCAAAAGGAGTGATTGTTGAAAGTAGATAATTAGATATTACGGTTAACGTCAGTAGCGGTTACAGAGGGTTTTTAATTATGTAGACTTGTTGATTTGACTAATTAGAGCGCGCAGTGCTGTCATCGTGTAGTACGACTGGATGGCGTAGTGGTTTGTGTAACGGACTGCTATTTTTGATTCCCGCTCAAGTCAAACATTTGTGTGCATAAACATTTAATGTATTTGATCTGGGTGTTTCTAAATATAATTTGTATGTATTTACAAAAAAAAAGTAAATATGTATTTATATCAGTTGTCTAGTAGCCATAGTACGAGCTCTGCTTAGTTTGGGACTTTTTAAAGAGACTAATCCCACCCACACGCCCACCACTGTAACTCCTGTACACCAGGATCGACAGCAGTGACCCACGAACACACCGAGTTTGGGACTAGATGGCGTTGTGTGAATGTGGTAGAATTTTATTATTATATTATAGTAAGATGATAATGCAATAGTAGGAAACAAATATTACTTCCCACTCACTGACACACACAGGACACTCCTGGAACTTTTTTTGGGTTGGGTTGTGCACGAAAGCTCGAAATCGAAAAAAATATTAAAAAATATAATAGTTTAAAAAAACTAAAAAACACGCTTTTTATAGAAAACCAAACTACGCTTACGCTTACTAACGTTTTTTTTTTCAAATTTATTAAAATTTATTTTCTATTTTTTTAGTTTGGTTATAAATTTTATTTTTTTATTTGTGTATTGTCATCGGTCCTCGATATATCTACAAAGTTTGAACGAATTCTGACCGTTTAAAGTCAATCAAAATCACGCCTAAAGGAATCGGTTACAAACAAACACAAGTAAAGCTAATATAAAGCGTGTAATAAAGCGTGTAAAAGTAAAGCGTGTAAAATAGACTAAACTATACAATGATTCCCACTTTAAGAATTCTCAGATCAGTCATTGGCACTAACTTTTAATTACCATTTTTTTTTTCATAAATAAATAATCAAGAGTTAACAAGTTGTATAAAAATGAGTTACTATAAACATTAACGTTATAAAAAGTTTAGTTTTACTTAACTTACTAAGTATCTGTATATTTAAAAATGTAAAGTGGATTTGTGTACGCTTCAAAAACTTGAGAAAACTTTGCATCGATTCAATTATTTTTAACACATTAATCATTAATATTTTTGTTTAAAATTAGGAGTGTCAATCATTAATGGGATACCGACAATAGTACAATAGTACTCGTCGTCCACATTTTTGGCAATGATATATTTTTAAGTATTAAGAGCGAAAATACAACGGTCACTTCCAGACTCCGTGTTAAGAATATACTACTAAAATAAATTAATTTAACTAGATGCAAACATAGACCCAAATGCATGGCTCTTTGCTAACTAGGTAATTAACTAGATGAATAAAATCTTCGATTAAGCATAGCTGTGTGGAGATGGAGGTAATTGGCGGCAATTCACCGTGACGCTGTTTTTTTTTTATTGCAACTGCGTGTGAAAATGGTCAGTGTTGCATTATGTAAAAATATAAGCACCGAAATTTGTACAGACCAAAAAGGAGATACATCAAGTGTGTCAATCATAAGTGTATTAAATAACTATATAAGCCAATATCGCCAATATTAACGCCAAATTTGACAATTATCAATTGAACTGTTATATTTTAAAAGAAAATAAAAACATTGTATTTCTGTTTTTTTCTCAGTTTTTATTCTTAACTGCTGAAACAAGTTGTTGTGGGTTCGATTCCCATCTAGGACAAAATAATTGTGCGATGATCACCCGATACAGAACAAGTGCTTCTGTGTTTGAGTGTCATTTATATAAATTTTATATGTATTTAAAGATACAAAAGCATGTTTAGACTGGTTGCCGTAGAACCAGACCGAAGACCATGGTTCTGCCTAGTTTGTGATCAGACGCCGTTTGAGATGGGTCAAATTATTATTATTATTATTTTCTTTATTCAACTTAAAAAGACATGAGTTTAAATACATTTCAATAACAAGAGGACAGGAACCTCCTCACTATACGGACCGTGTTGAGGAGAACTAACTGCCTTGTGCATCAGACTCTTGATCCTCCTAACGAGGGCCTTTTAAGGAGTGTGTCGGGCTTTTAGCTATCAATGATTATTATTCTTGCTCACGTAACTCAAGTCAGTAATATTCATAGAACAGCAAACGCTAAAATACGTCATCCTCATAAACCTTTTCTTAAAATTTCTTACAACCTATTTAACATAACTTTCACCTTCATATAAGTTATTCATTTCTCTAGAAATTGTTGACTGTTTTTTAAAAAAAGAATTTTTAAGATTTAGCTTTTAAAAAAGAATATAATCTTTTTTCATCAATTAAATTTGTTAAGTGCGTCCTTATGACGACACGTTTTTACCGAAATAAAAGAAAATCAAACAATATCTGAACAAATAAATAATATTATTTCATAGCAATGACGTAATTTACATACTGCCCACTACTAGTATTATGATTGTCAACAGAATATATTTATGCAAATATAATTAAATGTATTTTCTAGTATTTTTGACATTAACGATAATTTACAAAGTCACAACACTAGTACAATTTAAAAAAAGTTGTAATTTACACCACACAATTTATATTATATACTACAATTTATACTAACTTTCTTGGCATAAGTTTAAAAAATAAATTTAGCAAAAATAATAAATATTAGGCTTACCAATTTTCTTAAATAAAGCGCCAAGTTTGCAAATTCGTCGCTCAATAAACATCTGAGATTCATGAAGGAAGTTGGATATCCGACCACTTTCTCCGCGTCTCTAATAACATTGCTCCAATTCGTAAAAGGAGGCCGCAACAGTATTAAAATCTCATCTTTTGTCAAACTCGCCACAGTCGACTCCAATCTTTTTTGGTAAAAGAATGGGGACACCCGCCTTAACGCGCGGGAAACCGCGTAGGACGCCATCACCGTTTTTGTGCTTATTTTCAGGCACAGATACGCGAGTACACAGGTGCACGGTTGTTGATGCAATGGCAATGTAGTTGTGGACTGATAGTAGGATGTAGTATACAATCTGTCAAATCAAATCTCCCTACTTTTTAGGTGAGAAATAATAAAATATTAAGATACGTTTAAAATCTGTCATCATGTTTTGTTACATATAGGTATGTAATTTGTTACATTATACTATATGTTATACATACAAGTCCTAATAAATTTAATTTTCTTGTGACCAAAAACCTAATTTGTTATAACTAGTCACATGAACATTAAGTTTCGTTTGTTTTGTACAGATTTTATGAAATTATAACTTTTGATCAATTTTATATCGATTCGTAGATCTCTTAACCAAAAGGATGTAAAAAATAATTTTTAAAACTGTCCTCAATTTTTGACAAAATTAAAAATAAGAAGTTATCTATATCGTTATTTATACATAATATGTTTTAAATAACAAATATAGCCCTTATCTTATAAGCTCATAAACGTCATCAATAACTCCATAGTACTGCAACATTCAAAAAATAAAAACCGAATACTATAACAGCGAAGATATAATTCTCCCTAAAATAAAGCTAAACTTTTAACATGGCAACACGTATGTTCTTGACCGTGAAGTGGAAAGTAGTGTTGAACTAGTCTTGGAAACCACTTTTATTTACCGTTCATCTTATTTCAACTCTTCTAAATTATACCCTAAAGCACAGAAATAAGAATCATAATAAGTTTAATAAGTTTGAAAGTCGTTTTGTCAGCTTATTAACCAATTTAAGTGAGACCCGTTGCTGCAACATGTAATTTAGTAATGAGAGGCCTAAGTATAATTGCTAAAGACTTCGTCGAATGCGTTCTTTTTATTATAGAAACTTAGTGAATGAATTTCTCCTTATCCAGTTTATCTTCAAAGTTTTATAACCGGTTTGGATGTTTTTTTAAATTTGGAACTGACCAAGAGAAAAGGTCTAATAGGTATGTAGGTATTAGGACGTTATTATCTTTATTTTATTTTATGATCCTGTGTTTACGTTGATAGCCAGCCAGAGGTATCCTAAAATTTTCAAATATATTCCATTCTTATTAATCATTTTATTCATTCTTACATGCTTGTATACAAATAGTTAAGCAAGATGTTATGTAAAATTTATCTGTATCAACGTTTAACTCTGAAAACATTAGTCCGATTTAAATGGGTTCTTTTATATTTTACAGAGTATTCATTAAAGAAGGTTGTGGGCTATAATTTGACATCACGCACCCACCTTTAGAAACAGAACAGAGACTATAAACACCGGTATAACAGCGAGGAACGCCAATCACGTACACACTCGGTATAATAATTTTTGGTGCGTATTTCATGCTTTGTCAGGGTTGTTATAACTAAATATTAGATAAAGGTTATTATAACTAAATATTACTATTTAGATATTGTGGTGGTAGTCACTTTCCATCAGGGCCTCAATTCTGATATTTTAATATTGTATCAGTAGACTGTCGATGGAATGTCGTTGGAATAGTTTTGCACTTCTCCTATTCTACTAACTATGTAAGACCAATGACCTACCGATGACTTGTCACTGATACAAATACGACATTCGTATCAGTGATGTCTTTGTAATAGTTTAGTAAACGGTACATTTTAAATTTGTAAGAAAATGATATATTTAATTTTCATGATATGGCAATGTTGTTGATATCACCATTGATGACCTATATTACTATATCGACAGTCTATTGACACTGTGAATTTATGTTGGTAGAATACCGATATTTTGATCGATGTCAGTGGCATCTCTTGGCTTGGCGTTAACTAGCTAACTAAAATAGCAGAATTGAGGCCCTGGTGACCCGTTTGTTCGATTGCCTCCATTATTAGGACAAAAACTTTGATAATTGTGAACGTTAATCATATATTTGTAATATACTATGTAGTATACTTTAGACATATATGTAACTTATAGTTTTATAAAAATATTGCAGAAAACCGATGTTAAGTAATTCCTTGGTCTCATTTTAATCCCAACTCCACATACATATTTAACCAGAATGGCACAGAATTTCACACGTGTGGTTTTAGTCGGTTCAATACCAACATACCGCCCCACCGTAAACCCTGGATAGGTGACAGCTCGAGGGGGTTTCCACACACAAAAAAAAAAAGGCCCAAGACACCAACACTCAATTCTAAGGGGCACTCACTCAGTTTCTCACTACTCCAACTAAGTATAATTTAGACTGTGGGTTCTAGAACACATGTGTACAGACAGACACATCACATCAGAACACTCTTATAACAGTCTTACTATTATAAATAGTCTCATTTTACTGATTCGGAATTAAACCTTTGGCTCCTGACATAGTGGGTTCATTACACTAACCTTACTTTATGTTATGATATTTATTGTAGGCGTTTTATTTTTTTTAATAGTCAGATCTGTGGCAAGGCTTTAAAGTGACTAGTATATGAAAGTGAGTGTATCATTAAAAATAAATATATTTAAACAACAATCACATTTAAAGCTCACCTGAACACATTACAGACGGTACGATGACTCCCATAACACAGGATTATCCTAGCATAGGGTAATTGATCAATGATTTTGTGTGTATTCTGTTTCTTCTTTATTCTAACTGTATCAATAAGGTGAAATACTATGTATGTACAAGGTAAAAAAAAGAACTGTGTACCTAACCTAAACCTATTATGTTGTATTAGAAATTTTTTACTTAATTTCTCGTTGTTAAATATTATTATTATTATTTATTTATTTTTTATTAAAAACAATTACAGTGTCTTTACAGGATTTATCCCAAAACGATACTGTAAGTAAAAATAGTAAGTAACAGTTATTATTATTATTATATTATCTGTGTGATTGTCATCTTTGTTTTCATACATGTTTCGGAGTTTGGGCGTTTTCTATGTATAATATGTAATACTTATATTCTATAAAAAAATAGAATATAAGTATTCTATCAGTCAATCTAGCTTTCATAGTGCAAGCTCTGCTTAGTTTAAACTAGATGGCGCTGTGTATATTGATATCAGAAAAATATTATTATTATCTTTGACTTCGACTAAATGTCTAATCGATAATAATTAATTTGGATTACCACGGAGCGGAGATACATCGAGGCTATGAGCCTTACAGGAAACCGGTGTTGACCAACTCTTTCATTGCATTTACCGAGTAAAGATGATTACAGGAGGGCTAGCCCTTAATTTTGGTGGGAGGGGTCATTCAGAAAGTCACAACGCGCTTGTGCCTTGTGGCAGTTAGACGTGGAAATAATTGCTTCTTTTAAATCATATTCATTTAATGAACTGTTTGGTTTTAGTCACAGCGATTTCACATGTGATTGTGATTTCGTCATAGACAAAGATAAATGGCATTAAAATCAATCAAGATAAAGACTTTAAATTTTTAGATTTACACCTTTAGTGAGTCTTAAGCTAGCGTAGTTTATAATAATTAAGACGCAGTGATTTTGTAGATCAGTCACTTTGTGGCGATATGATTTATAAATATATAATTCATCACATGTGATTGATATTTTACTCCATCGCTAGTGGCAGTAGTCACATAACATCAGGTGATTCATTTGTCCCTTTTACCGTGTGATTACTGTGATATATATCCATATACATGTATGTGTTTACATTCTACAAATTATCTGTATATTTATTAATACCCGAAGGGATTTCTTTGTTCCTTTTTGTTAGAAAATTTCACGTACTGCGGAATGTAAAAAATGGACATCTTCTAGGAATGGTTGAGCAAAGTTGTCGAAAACATCATCGACGGTCTTTAGTAGTCCACTGGTGGACATAGGGCTCTCCTTAGAAAGTAGGTTTTAAAAAGTTGCGTTAGTGGTAATAATATTTAAAGGTATAGGTCTTGAAAACTGAGCACTGGCATCAGTATGTGTAGCATCACCACGGTTGGGTATCCCCTAAATACCATGTATTAAAAATCGTATATCCTGTATAGGGCAATATAAAAAAAAACGAGTGTTCTTTAGACCACACAACTGAAGTTATACTTCTTTAAAAAAAAGAGAGAAAGAAAATGTGTGCTCGCACCTCTCTCTCTTGCCCCTATAGTAATATACCAAACGTAACCTTCTCTCTTTCTATTTTCACTAACTTATATCTCCCTCTCAACTTCCATTTCCGATCTGACTTTATGTAACGTTCTCAAGTCTCAAGTCAAGCGTGCATAAAGAAGTTTTACTTCAAAAATAACGTTTTAAATTTGAATTGAAATAAATCAAAGTATATAATATCGTATCGTTTTTAATTTAAAGGACAAATTGTCTGATCAACATTTTATGTAATATTCTACAATAGAAAGGTGTGACGTCATACTGTACAGAATTTAACTGTATCTACCTTTTCAGCTTCATAGGCTACTATTGTTACTAGATTTTTGGTTCCATATGATGACTCTAAACCAATAATAAAAAGACTTTTCATTTAACTTTCTTCACAAAATTTTCTCCATTCTGTCTATCAGATATCTTCGCCGAAGAGTCTAAATGAGCAGAAAAACCCCAAAGAAAGTCATTCAAAATCCACTGAGCATGGTATATGAAGAATAGTGCAGTGGCTATGCCAGCGAAGAATAAATAGAAGTAGATTGTACCCATGAGGTGACCGAAGATAGGATAAACGAAGACTCCCTTGAAGACATAAACTCCAACTACACTGGAAAAAGGAGAAAACCTTATCTCAAATGTACAGTTTTTATTGTATATTAGAAGAATTAGAAGTAATTCATAAAACAATAAAAAAAATAGTAAGCTAAAACCTTCATTCTAAAAAGAGCCAACGTAACGTCCAGTCATCAACAGCCTTTAACAGTCCACTGCTGGACATAAGCCTCTCCTTGGAAAGGAGGTTTTGGCCTACTATACCACGCTGGCCAGACGGGTCGGTATAGGGTTTGAGTCAAGTTTTCCTTCTCTTTGCAGTGCTGTTTTTAGTCGGCTCTTACGACACCCACAGGATGGATGGGGGTGGTGACATTTCGTATTCTTATTCCGTCTTCACATGGATTTTATTTACGTCCAGTATCTACGTCTAGTAGTGGACTATTACAGGCTGTTGATGGTAATGATAAAAAAAAAATATTTCTAAGATTTGTTCTCAGTTTCGCTAACCATTTAAATTTAGCAAAGTTTATAGCAAAAAAACGTTTTAAATTTATATTTCGTAAAATACTACCTTTAAGGTGAATACTTACGTCCATAAATAAATAACTCCTATTCCCATAACACTCAACAAATGCCATGTATGACTTCTTGGTGGAACCCTGGGTCTGAACATCATTTCCCATAACGCGATGAAGAAGATGCTGGTATGCATGATATGGTTCGAGACAGACGAGATGGCCAGGTCGATGTCTTCAGGGTACAGCAAGTTGCGATCGTAGAACCAGAAAGACCAGAACATGGTGACCACCAACTGGAATAGAAATAAGTACTTACAGAAGTGTTCGTATTTATTTTAAAGTAACAAGACTGTAGCCTAGGTCTGGTGGTACAGTGGTTAGCGATCCTGATTGATAACCCAGAGGTTGTAAGTTTGATTCCCACCCAGGACTAATATTGTGTGACGAGAAGAAGGTACTTTTTTTTTAAAAGACATCTCCCGCACTAGGAATAAATCCATGCATAAAACGGACACAAACGACACCCAGACTGAGAACAACAATTTGTGGATCACACAAAGTGTCGTCCCATGTGGGGATCGGACCCATAACACTCAGCGTAGTAGCAAGCGGCAGGCGACCGCTTAAACCACTACGCCACCCGCGCAGTCGCCACTCGCCACTGCAGACAGGAGAAAAGATTTGTATGGATAAAACAAAAACGCATAGAGCGAAGGAGCTATGATAAGCGATACTGCTAGTCCTGGGTTATCAGTCCCGTTACACTAGAGAAAGACTAGGACAGGGACATGTTTTTAATTCAAACGATACTTACCACAGTAGCTGGCCAAACTAATATAGTGTAGAGTAGATCTCGACAGTCCGTCACCATCTTTGGAAGCCGATAGCCGCGGTGCTTAAGGTTCTTTAACGTTAAGATGTCAGAGTAAAGTGCTACAGCTGCGTGTATTATTTGGAAAGTCTGAAATAAAAGAATAAACTGGTTAAATCTATTCTAATATTACAAAGCTGAAGAATATGTTTGGTTGTTTGAGACGACCGGGTTTGTGTAACGGACTGCTATTCCAAAGATCGCAGGTTCGATTCCCGCTCAAGTCAAACATTTGTGTGCATGAACATTTAACGTTTAAATTGGTCTGGGTGTTTCTATGTATAATATGTACGTATTTACAAAAAAAAGTATTTATGTATTTATATCAGTTGTCTAGTAGCCATAGTACAAGCTCTATTTAATTTTTACCCACCAAAGTGTTGTTTAAATTTTGGAAAAAGTAATAGTCGGTAGGTGCAAGGTCTGGTGGTCACATCTGCAACCAGCTTTGGTCAATCGGTGGTCCCCACTGCTCCTTCACGACTACGCGCGACCCCATACTGCGCAACAGACAGTCTCCAAGCTGCAAGAGTTGGGGTTGGAAGCTCTCCCTCATCACAAAGTATTTGTGTCCGTTTAATCTATGTTTGTAAAGTCCCCCACGACACAGGATTTATTCGTAACTAGCTGAGACCCACGGTGTTACCCGCGTTTTTGTTATAACCGCGGGCAACGCCGCTTGGCGAAGTTAGTCTAAAAAAGTAGCCTAAGTTACTATTTATGTCATCAGCTATCTGCCAGTGAAAGTCCCGTCGAAATCGGTAAAGCCGTTCTAGAAATTACCCGGAACAAACAGACAGACAGACAGACAAAAAATGTAAAAAATGATATTTTGGCATACGTGCCGTGTAAACATACATATGCATTTAGTAAAAAGCGGTTATTTTAATATTACAAACAGACACTCCAATTTTATTTATTTGTATAGATGCGGAAGTTGTGTTTTAAATAAATAAATCAAAATAATATATAGGTATATTTAAAATAAACTCAACAATTTCACAACACAAATTTTACTACAGTGGGTATCCTTGGATTATTAAATAACGATTGGTTTAAGTCATTCAAGGAACACGACTGCTTCGGAATTCTACAAATACAATTTGTGTACTAGTTTAAAAAGAAAGATAATTTTAAAAAAGAAATAATATCTTTACACATTTAATTTCAAACATATTAAAAATTCTATTAGAACAGAACATAAAAGAAATTCAATAAGAAAATAATCTATTAAGGCTTTTCAGAATTTTTTTAGCGTCGCGCACATTCAATCTGTAGAACAAATTGTATGATATTGCCAAATTGACGACCTTCAAATAAAAGGCGATCTGTCTGCTCATTTGCCTTATGTATCTTAAAAAAAAAAATCATAACCACTCACAAAAGTCCAACATGTAAAGAAATAAAACTGCATCTCATAGAAATGTTTAACGTGAGGATTCTTCATGACGTCTCCGTAGAATTTGGTGATCATCCATGTCGCGTTACCAATATGTAGAACTATGGTGACCAGGTATGCCAAGATTCGGAAGTAGATGTAATACATCTCCCTGGGGACAGAGACGAGTTCTTTAGAGGCATGCATGCTGCTTTATATGTAGGAAGTTATCTACTTATCCACGAGTATATTTCATCTATAATTGTCCGTGTGGTGACGGATAATGAATACAGAGTGTCACCACCCCTATTCATCCCGTGGGTGTTGTAAGAGCCGACTAGGGGAGGAAACTACGCAGGACAACAGCACTGCAAAGAGAAGGAAAACTTGATACAAAACCTATACCAACCCGTCTGGCCAGCGTGGTATAGTAGGCCAAAACCTCTTTTCTAAAGAGAAGCCTATGTCCAGCAGTGGACTACTAAAGGCTGTTAAATCTTTATTCATTAAAAAGAACATTTCAAAAAAACACATACAGGGTGTAAAGAATGGTGTAACGAATACAGAAATAGACCATCATTCTGAGTCGTTAATTATCATTCAATTGAATTACTATTGATATTTTGATATATTGATATTTTTTTAGAAATATTGTTAACGTGGGTCATTTATTAGAAGTATTCTTAGTTAACTCGTAAAGCTAAGTAATAATGCTTGTCTTAAAAATAGGTTCAAGTCTCTGAGCGTGGCTCTCATGACTGCACGGATGGCGTAGTGGTTTAGGCGGTCGCCACGCCGCTTACTACTACGTTGAGCGTTGTGGGTTCTATCCCCACATGGAACGACACTTTGTGTGATCCACAAATCAAATTGTTGTTCTGAGTCTGGGTGTTCATTGTGTCCGTTTCATGTATGTTTGTAAAGTCCCCCCGACACAGAATATATTCCTAATGCGGGAGATGTCTTAAAAAAAAAAGTATAAATGAAAATATGTGATCTCACTCATTTAATTATCGTCTTCTACAACGATAACTAATTATAGACGTTTTCCTCAGTCCTCCTTCACGAGCCAGCACAAAACAAGCACACAGATTGTTTTTGTTTACGGATCAAATGTAATTATTGTGAGAAATATGTTTTTGTAGTAACATTGTATTTCTGCATATGTTTTTTTTTCTGTTTTAAAGATTAACATTACTGAAGCATATTGAACGTAACATCGACAGCCATTAACAGTCCACTGCTGGACATGGGCCTCTCCTCCTCTCCTTAGGTTGTGGCCAGACGAGTTGGTATAAGGTTTGTGTCAAGTTTTCCTTGTCTTTGCAGTGCTCTTGTCCTGCGTAGTTTACTCCCTTCGGCTTTTACGACACCAACAGGATTGAACGTAAAGTACAACAATAATGCTGTCACGAAATAGCACTAAAATTCGAGAAAGAAAGAGAAACTTCATGTAACAGTGCAGTTTAGAAATAATTCTAATTATAATACAGGGTGGCACTGAACAATGAGTTTCATAACAAATGCATAAGATCGAAAATAGTGAGCCAATTCAGTTTGAGCTACGGTGCGATAAACATCGAAGTTCCAACATTCCTAATCTCCTCCTCCTCGACCCGCCATTTTACTCGTACCAAAGCGATGACTTCCACGTTTGCTTGGACCTCGCCTAACTCAGAGGTTTTGTATTACTGGAAGTTGGTGCCCACGCTTTTGCGGGCAGGCGTTAGGAAGGGTCTGGTCCAAAGGTGTCATAATAAATTAGATTGTAGTTACAAACGAACTTACCCGTATTATAATGATAGTATACAAAGGTACATTTGCATTATAACATACATACATACATAATATTATACTAATAAGTATGTAGTCTCAGGGCAATTGTTTTGATCTGTGGCGACCTCTGTCGTGCTAGATTTTATTATAACTTGCTATAAGCGCTTCAAGTCGAAAGCAAATCTGCATGACAGAGCTGCAGAGACTTTAAGAAACCCTTTATTTTCTACTGAAGTCGTACGTTCTTAATCATTTAACACAGGCGGCCTGTTGGTCTAGTGGTTAGTGGGTTCAATTCCCACCCAGGACAAATATTGTGTGATGAGCACGGTCATTTTTTCTGTGTCTGGGTGTAATTTATCTATAGTATGTATGTATTTAGAAATATATAAGTATGTTTATCATTATAGTAGTTTGGGATCAGACGGCCCTGTGTGAATGTGTCAGATATTATTATTATTTCCCGTAAATTATTTCACGCATATCACACCTATTTGTAAATTCCCGAAGGGGTAGGCGCATAGAACGCCCCTATTTTAACTCCTTTAAAATACTAATTTTTCCAAACATTATCTACTTAAGTGCTTGGTTGAAGCCTGTGCTTGTAATTGTGTAATTGTGTAAACGAAAATCGAACCCTTGATTTGGCAGTTGAATTCTTTATCAGAGTGCCGTAGAACTCAAAAGATACTTCAACTATTATTTAAATACAGTGCAGTATATTTAATACAAGCAAGGTATTTTACCTAAGTATTTATTATTCATTCTGAGGCCAATTCAAAGGTTGGAGTTGTTTCTAATTGAATTATTTATTTGTCTACAATACAGCTATGGATTTCAGACATAGTGAAACCTATTAAATACTATCACAATGGCGTTGGATACATAAAAAATTTAAGTACTTTAGTAGTGCCACAAAGTCGATGGGTACTTTAGTCAATAGATACGATATAAAAATAGAACATAAACTTTTGGGTAACCTTTGGGTGGTAAATAGACGAATTCATGGGTAGTTTCGGTAAAAAATTTTGTTTATTTCTATACTTTTTTTACGAAATTTAATCAGTCTGTAACTACGGCCGAAAGTTGTTACTTAAAACTTGAAATTAAATTTGTAACTTTTATCTAATTTCACTACGTTACCAAGCTGATTTAGAATCTTTATTTTCGTATTAACCTTTTTTATTTATTTATCATCATTATTTAGATTATATTGCCATTTTTAAACACATGTTAGGAATCAACATTGTTTGTTAATTTACCCACACGTAAAATCTCATAAAAATACTTAAAAACTACATGTTTTAATATTATAATTGTCTTCACCACACGTTACCGGTAATACCAGTTCTATACACCATATCAATAGTTAAAATATACTCACATTTTTCAAAAGTGGAATCTAACACAAAACTGTTTCTTTTATTTTCACAGATTCATGAAAAAAAAAACTTACAACCACGCTTCTGTCTACCAGTCTTTAAAAACACGTCACCAGTCTTTTTAACTAAAAAAGACTAGTCCCATAATATACGTCTTTCCCTACGCCTACTACACGACATGTGTTTAATGCGTGTAACACAATCAAAATACTAACTATTGTAGTATAATTACTAGTTTCATTATCGTTAACACAGAACTGGTTTATCGCTAACTTTAAATATTTAAAATAATTTTCCTAAAAGACCGGATAAACTCGTGTCCGTACAAAACTGATGTATTGTTGAAGATATTCAACATAGCGATAGCGCCTTTTTTTAGAGAGTGTGACGATACTGCAACGCTCCATTCACGCGTATCTGAACGCGGTATTCTTTAATCATTTTAATAAATGGATGTACCTTTAGTTAATAAATTAAATGATGATGGAGTCATGGCCTCACAGCAAACTAATGTTAATCAACTCTTTTATAACTTTTAACCGAGTATCAGAGTTTAGCAGGGGCACATTCCCCGTCTTACTCTGGGGTAGGTGGCACCACACTTCCCTTGTGTCTACTTCGGTTGCAGGTGGCTAGGGCTGGTAGGTACTTACCACCAGGGGATCTTTCCGCTTATCTACACCCTATACTAAGGGGCGTATCTTGAAATTTGGCGCCCCGGGCCAATAAGTTTCGCCGCCCCAGAAGCCAAGATAAAAACGATTAAAATTAAAATACATTTTTTTTTAAATTTCAATAACGTCTACATTTTTTTGCGCTGCACAAATTTCGTTACTTAGTTGTTTTGTTTAATCGGCTTCAATATTGAGAATCGCTAAACTAATTAAACGTTCTTCAAAAATCCGTGAGCGAAGATAATTCTTCTCTTTTTAGAACCGAAAATGATCTTTCTGTATCAGTGACAAACTGCAGTGCACAAAAAGATGCGTAGTTTATCCCGTGGAAGAATTTAGTGAACTTATTTTATTTAAGATAACTGTGCGATATACCGTGCTGGTATTATGAGTGAATGGTTATAGTCTCATCATGTTAAGATTACTCCATGGCGAGCGCGATCCCCTGATCTAAACCGTGTAGAAAACGTATGGTGTTTAGTAGCTGCGTCTAGTGCATGCGTCAACGTCTTAGTGTATTATAAACAATGGAGGTCACGCTTAGTATTAACAAAACTAAACGTTTTATTCAAATTAGGGGATGCGCTGGCTGTAACAGTCATAAGTTAGTTTATAATTGTAAAACAGAGGTCAAGTTTCATTCTCTTTTTCCTTGAACAAATGAACATATTAAATTCAACCTCTATAAACAACAAGAACAAATTGTATAACCAAAATAGTTTAAAAATTAAACTTAAATGTGTTAAACTTTATTTTAATAAACACATTTAAGTTTAATTTTTAATATAAAATATCTTAAATAAAATAAAATATCTTATGAAAAATAATAACTTTGTTATTAAATTACATATTATACTTTTTTTCCGTAAGCTGCAGTCAGTCATTTTAAAGTAACGCAGTCAAAAAATACTCGTATATCCTGACATGAAAACAAAAAGTTCAAAAAGTGATCAGGCACTGAGGCTCGAAAAGTCACCACTCGTCATCAAGTGTGGAAGTAAGCTAATCTTACTATTATACCACTGGACTACTGTGTTGAATTTAAGTAAAAGTTAGTTGAATTGCGCTAAAATCAAAGCAAAAAAGCAGTGGGCCATTGGCGCCCCGGGCCATGGCCCGGATGGCCCTAGGGTAAATACGCCCCTGCCTATACTATAAAAAAGACACAAGAGTCTAATCAATTGTGAACTTCTACTCTCAGAACTATTCAACGGACCAGCATGAAACTGTCAGGGGTAAGGAATAAACATAGGGTAACTTTAATATGAACAGACAAACAGTAACTATAAAAAACGTTCATGTCATCATCAGCAGCCTTTAATAGTCCACTGCTAGACATAAGCCTCTCCTTAGAAAGGAGGTTTTGGCCTACTATACCACGCTGGCCAGACGGGTTGGTATAGGGTTTGTGTCAAGTTTTCCTTCTCTCTGCAGTGCTGTTGTTCTCTGTAGTTTTCTCCCTTAGTCGCCTCTTACGACACCCACGGGATGAATAGGGGTGGTGACACTCTGTATTCTTAATCCGTCACCACACGGATCTCACGTTCATGTAAGCATTTACAAATTAATTGTTGAAAAAAATAAAAAGAAGCTTTATTTCAACGCGCAAAAAAGAAGAAAAGTACTCACAAAGAAAAACAAATGAGTCAAAACTCGATGAGAATATCTTGTTGAGTTAAGAAGTTGCCAAGGCCGTTTCTGTCCGTGTGGTGACGGATTAAGAGTACGGAGTGTCACCACCCCTATTCATCCCGTGCAGCACTGCAAAGAGAATAAAAACTTAAAATAAACCGTATACCAACCCGTCTGGCCAACGTGGTATACTAGGCCAACACCTAATTTCTAAGGAGAGGCCCATGTCCAGAAGTTGACTGTTAAAGGCTGTTGATGATGATGATAAGGTTATAATCGTATGATGGTGTGGTCAAAAGTACATTTGACCGATCTTGCCGATAAAAATTACTTTTGACCGGTTAGGAATTCTGACTGTAACATATGCATCTGCGAGAACTTCATTGTGTGATGTAGGCCTAGTCAGTACTCCATAATTCGATATTGGATTGGACCATTGGATGGTACTCCAGTAAATTTTGGAATTAGTCACAATACAAATATTGAACGGGCATCGAACGTGCTATATCCGAAGTAAACTAAGTAGCAGCTGAATATAGAACATATCAAGTTCGTGATTTATCTTCTTATCTCTATCTATCTATAACATGTGTTGCACGTTTATTTGATAAGTATGTATCGGTGATAAATGATAATATATTCTATGAACACTGGTGTTACCATGACAATACTACGTAACTTGAAAGGTTAATTTTAAAAGGCTATAATTTTAAATTCCTTTTGTAATTTTTATATGGCAGGTAGACGGATCACCTAACGGTAAATGGCTATCGTCGCCCATTACACCCGCAACTTAGGAGTCACAATTGCATCACGCGAATCAGTGTAAGGAGGGGGGGGGGGATGTTCCAAACTGAAACTCAGAATATATTTATTTCATTATAATTGCCAGCCATGCCATGGCCATATATGATTTTCTTGTATTTGTAATGAAAAATGTTGACAATACATATATATGGATTTGACCCAAGCATTTGATCATGTAAGTCATGATACTCTACTAAGTAAGGCTAAATGTAAATAATTTAAGAGCTAACATAGGAAAAACAATGCTCATGCATTTTAGTCAGCGTATTCCTAGTCTTAAAAACCTACAGATATGCGCTAACGGCCAATCTTTAAATGAAGTAGATTCCACAAAAAAAATTCGCGGAGTGGGACCGGGAGAGGTTTAGGACTCTCCCGGCCCGCCAGGCCCGGGAACGGGCCAGGTACCGCAGGCGACTCAGGCGCCGGAGGTCGCAGAACGACCTCCGTCCTCCATAAGTGCAGGCCTGGGGTGCCAGGTGAGGCCATCTGTCACCCTAGCAGAAGCAGGCCGGGGTGGCGGCGAGCGCGTTGCGAAGCGCGCTCGCTTCCAGGGAGCACAGGGAACATGGGGTTCCCACACGGGGGGGGGGGGGGGGGGTCGTCTACTCGTCTGTAGATGACCCGAGGTATGTCGGGGTACCAGGGACTTCCTTTCTAGGGTATACCTGGTTCCCCGGCTATTAGTACCCGAGACGGCGTGCGGTTTTAGTCGGTTCGAGTCCGACATGCCACCGACAGGTGGTATCCGAGGGGATTTCCGCACGGAAAAAAAAAAGGTGTAATAATAGACAATAACTTAACATGGAAACAACAGGTAGAACAAATATGCAAGAGGGTCAGTAAATCAGTGTATGCACTTCATGAATTATCACAAGTAATTAATACTCATGCACTTCTGACTGCATACCATGGTATGGCGGCGTCAGTTCTTAGGTTTGGTATAATTTTCTGGGGTAACTCTGTACATAAAGATAAAGTATTCAAGGTACAGAAACGTTGTGTGAGGGCAATGTTCTCTCTAAAATCAACCGACAGCTGCCTGCCCTATTATAAAAATATAATATTTTGATACTACCATCCATTTATATACTCGAGGTAGCTATGTTTGCCAAACTAAATCCTAATTTATTAGTTTTGTCTTCTGACGCGTATGACCGAATGCAAAGAGATAAATCCCGGCTATGCCTGTGTAAATCAAACACTGCTCTAATGCATAATAGTGTTTTCGCCATGGCTCCAAAAATATATAATAAATTATCTAGGAATATAAAGGAGTCAAATACCACTATCTTTAAACAGACATTAAAAAAAATTCTTAGCCAAAAATGCTATTATAATGTAAATGATTTTCTGCAAGACGAATTGTAAATCAAATTAATTTCGTTCATAGTTATTTAATTTATGTTGAACATGACGATGTGACATTTTATTATTTTGACTATTTGATTATTATTGTTGTTTGATTTTTTTATTTTTTTGGTTTTATTACATTGATCTGACTTAACAGCATTCATAATACTCTTGACATTATTAATTCTCTCAATAAATTTATGATATGAATATATTCTTCAAATTGTATTTCTAATGTTGAACGTCTAAATAATAATCTTTTAAATATCTATGACTAAATATTTGCACACCTTTAAGAGGTTATATTACAGCGTACCTATGTATTATATGATGTTCTTCTACCACCTTTATACCTGTTTTATGCAAATAATAAATGATTTTGATTTTGATTATTAAACTGTTTGAAATCCTATTTTATGTAGACTAAAGTCATGGATCCACACACACAATAGCAACAATTTCTGGTTCGGCAAATATTTAGTAAAATAAATATAATAAAATAATATCGGAAATATATTCATTGCCTGTGCCCATCTATAAGCGCCCATTTCCAAGGGTTGAGCCTTATGAGAAGAAAGAGCAAACAAACTCCGGTAACCTCAATAACTCGGTGAAGAATAAGGAAAGAACTGCTTAACCGGTTTTCTGTGAAGCCGTGGTATCACTCCGGTCGAGCCTGCCCATTTGTATATCCATACTAATATTATAAATGCGAAAGTGTGTCTGTCTGTTACCTCTTCACGAACCGCTGAACCGATTTAGATGAAATTGGAAGGGACAAAGGGTAGCTTTTATCCCAATTATCACCCAAGAGAGTTAAAAGGCAGGTGGAACTTTGTATGGGGAATGGATGGCGGATGCACGGATGGCGTAGTGGTTTAAGCGGTCGCCACGCCGCTTCCTACTACGCCGAGTGTTGTGGGTTCAAACCCCACATGGGACGACACTTTGTGTGATCCACAAATTGTTGTTCTGAGTCTGGGTGTTCTTTGTGTCCGTTTCATGTATGTTTGTAAAGTCCCCCGCGACACAGGATTTATTCCTAATGCGGGCGTTGTCTTTTTAAAATAAAAAAAAAAAAAAATAACCGCTGAATCGGTTTAAATTAAACTTGGTATGAAAATACTTTGTTTTTTGAGGAAAGACAGACTACTTTTTACTGCGATAACCGACACACACGCGGGCGGAGCCGCCGGCAAAATCTAGTGTTTTATAATTCGTCATCTTCTCCCTGTTAGACCTGTTAGTGACGTTAATGCGAAAAAAATCGACAGAGGTGGAAAACAACAGAGTAGATCATTAACGACAATTAAAATTGTTGGTCAAATATTAATTAATAATGATAATGATGTAGTTAAATAATGAAAATGAAAATTTTTAATTATAATTCTAACTATTGCCAACAGAATTATTAATAGGAAATATATTGTAATAGCTCATAGACTACGATCTGGACACGTCCCACTGTACAAGTTTCGACATCTTATGGGCATAAGTACCAGCCCAAATTGTGAAGAATGCGGTATTGTTGAGGACGTCTATCATTTTTTGATGGAGTGTGTCAAAACTAGGGCTGAGAGAGAGGCTCTGGTAAATAGGCTAAAAATTAATATTATAGATGTTGGTATGTTTCAAAGTATATTGTCAAAGCCTCTGTCAGAAGCGGCGTTGTTAGTTTATAAATTATTTGAACTGTAGTTTATATCCCTGTATTATTAATAGCAGTATATTCTATATACTTAAGTTAAATTTAAAGATTAGTACATTGTAAGTTTAGGGTACGATGGGGCTGACATGGTCTTATGTGTGTCTCTCAAGCCCCTAAATAAAAAAGAATAAAAAAAAATACTAACTGATTAAGGCTGCTATGGAATTGTCACTGTCAGAATACACTATTAATATTTGTTTACCGACTTAAAAAGGAAGGAGGTTCCCAATTGTTATGGTGATTCTCAATAAGTAGGTAAAACCGCATTTCTAAGGCGAGGCCTATGTCCAACAGTGGACTATTAAAGGCTGTGGATGTGACTCTTGTCCATAAGCGTTGTTTGAATCTTGTGCCTATTTAACCATAAGATTCTATCATAATCCTTTTTGTACCCATCATTTCGAAAATGAAAAATTTACTTGACGAGATTCCCCGTTTTTACCTGACTGACTGAAGAGACTTGATGAAAATACATGTAGACAGCTGAACAACGTTTTCGCAAAGAACTTTAAACAAAAAATTATCATGCTTCATTATTTTCTTTACTTCAGCTTAACCAAATAATTATTTTATTACATTTGTATGGATTTCTATGAATATATAAATAAATATATATTTTTTGTATATATAAAACTGCGTAGTTTGTATTTACTTAATAATTTTTTTTTTTTTTTTTTTAAAAAGACAACTTCCGCATTAGGAAAATATCCTGTGTCGCGGGGGACTTTACAAACATACATGAAACGGACACAAATAACACCCAGACTTGGAACAACAATTTGTGGATCACACAAAGTGTCGTCCCATGTGGGGTTTGAACCCACAACACTCGGCGTAGTAGGAAGCGGCGTGGCGACCGCTTAAACCACTACGCCATCCGTGCAGTCACTCTTGTTGTAATAATAAAAATAATAGTTTTACACATCTCACACACGGCTGTCTGATCCCAAACTAGGCAGAGCCTGTACTATGGTAGCCAGACTAATAAACATAATAAAATATTTCTAAATACTTCCTTACTTTCTAAGGAGAGGCCTATGTCCAGCAGTGGACTAGTATAGGCTGTTGATGATGATGATGATGATGAAATACTTACATATTATAGATAAATTACACCCAAAAATAAATGATCACGCTCATCACCATTCTCAACCAGGACAAATAATTGATATTTGTCCTGGTTGGGAATGGAACCCACGACCTTCGGCTTTAAAGTCAGGGTCACTAACCAATGTACCAACAGTCCCGACAAAAAACATCGTATGGAAAAAATTAAACACATATTGTTGCTGTATCATTGTTCTGTTTTATTTTTACCATACCACCACGTCACATTCCCACGTAGACGTGATTTCAGTAAATGGAAATAAAAAACAAACTGTATAAAAAGAACATAAATTTAATTATTCGACTTTCATTAAAAAAACTTAGAAGACCCAAATACTTAAAACAAAATATCAAACACGTTTCTTCCGTTTCTGTATCTGCCTATTCTTCTTTGTTCCTTTCAAGCATATCATCCTACTTATAGGCCACTGCACCATGTAGAAGCCAATTGCTAAACCATAAATGCCTATCACTAATAGCACAAAGTATACGCTACCGTAGAGTAGCCCAAATACTGGATAAAGCCAAACATTCCTTTCTTTGTAGGTCAATAACATCCTGCAAATAAATAACACTTTTGTTAATCATTATATTCCCTTCCCTGATTAGGCCTTATTTCGTGTTTCTAACTTTGAACCGACACCTCTATATATAAGTTTTCACTTCTGTCAGCACTCAAGGAATGCCAATTTTTTTTTTTAATGGCATTTAGTCAACCGCTGCCCATGGACAGCTGCATCTCAAGACTTAAGTTACAGTAGTCCATTGGCGCTCGTATGACTCTTGAGTCAAGAGACAAGTGCTTTGTGGATCTCTGAGATCCCCCTCCTGAAATTAGCGTCCTACGGTAACCCCACTCACTCGGTGAAATCAACAGCCTTTAACATCTCAACCTTTAATAGTCCACTGCTGGACATAGGCCTCTCCTTAGAAAGGAGGTTTTGGCCTACTATTCCACTCTTGCCAGACGGATTGGTATAGGGTTTTCCTTCTCTCTACAGTGCTGTTGTCCTGCGTAGTTTAGGTAGTTTAGCTCCCTTAATAGGCTCTTAAGATGGGATGAATAGCGGTGGTGACACTCTGTATTCTTAATCTGTCACCACACGGACACTCGGTGAAATGCACGGAAAAAATTGCATAACATCGGTTTTATATGCATATGCATCGAAGCATAGCTCTCCACCTCCGAACTGTGTTGTGTCATGATTCCAGTTCGATTCTACTAAACTAATTTTCAAAAACAAACAAGAATTTTATTTTTTTATTCGAAGTCATATCCATACTTACACCAACAGATAAGAACATATGTATAAACTCGTTATTATCAAATTCTTTAAATGGGTACTGGGTTCGATTCTCGGCCTGGATATAATTTCAAACAGCACGATGGGCGCAATTAGAGTATGTATCACATGGTTGGACACCCTTGGTAGGAACGGGTCCAAGTACTCCGGGAATATTAATGATCTGTCATAGTTGTACAAACCCCAGAATACTGTGAATACTAGCTGGAAATAACAAAAAAAATATTATATACATCATACACCCCCGATACCACCCACCGGTGGAGTAGTTGCGCTTATGTCAGACTCGAATCGACTAAAAACCGTATTCCAAAATACTGTCACATTCGCTTCTATAATATAAGTTGAATAACAGTACTTTGTAGTTTTTTTGGATGAACTTACCCAAGTCGAAGGCCAAACTATAGCCGAAAACATGATCTCCCTAAGTTCAGCAATATAGCTTGGCAGACTACATAATTGTTTACGGGAATTCTTCAATACGTAGACATCGCATAATAAACCGAAGATGGCGTAAGCTGTTTGTAGCATCTGCAAAAGAACAAAGGTGTCTCAATCTCGATCCATCAGATCACACAGCTCCGTTTTTTCCATAGATAAATTACACAGAATAAATGACCGTACTCATCACACAATTGTTTGGCCTGGATGGGAATCGAACCAACAACCTTTAGCTTAGCAGTTAGGGTCACTAACTAACAGGCCTGGTTAAGGTACTCGTAGATGTGTTAAGTCGTAGGTCGCAGGCGCAAGTAGATCACTCGTTGTAAAAAAGGAAAACCGTGGGAAAACTGTAACTCGAACTGACTGTTCTGTATTTACTAACTGCTCGTCCCGGCGTCTTGCGGTGTATTTAAAAAATGAGATCAAATCTCCTCTTTACATGTTTTCTATTTTTTTCTTCAAAAAATATGTTATATAGATGTTATATAAAACAAGTGCCCAAACTTAACAAATGTTGAAATATCGAATTCGATTTGTGTGGCACCATTCAACCAAGTCAGTAAAGTGCATATAATATGTGTGTGTAACTTAGCAAGTTTATATGTATGTGTATTTCAGTATGTATGTATATCTATCCCACTGTTACTGTCCATCTTCTCAACTACGATTCTTCTCTTAATATCTAGTGCACCCTTTTTCTGTAAGGAAATCCCCACGGATACCACTCATCTTTGGCCGGCCTTCTTCTGCCAGGGTGACAGATGGCCTCGCCTATCAATCCCAGGCCTGCGCCTGTTCTAAACCTTTCCCGGTCCAGCTTCGCCATCTACTTTGAAACCATAACTTGCTCGCAGACGGAGGCGGCGTAGTTATAAGCACTCTCTCACTCTCTCTCTCCGCACCGTGGCAGCAATCATGTTACCAAGCGAGATAATTCCCACTCCGATGGCCGCTACGAGGCAACGCCTCTGCCCCACACACGCCGGGCATTCAGCCAGCGCGTGTCCACGATCCGGCGATTGCAGTGGTGGCACTCATGACTCCTTGCGGATCAGACACAGGTGATCTCCGAAGCATCCTTTAAAGGTGATCACCGGTATGAGAAGGTTCCGTGATGCTTCTCGAATTGAAATAAAGTTACAGAAGGAACAATCGTCCCTTACCCTTTCTCTTGATCCTATTTATGAGCAATGGGCACTCAAAATCCTGCAACGGACTTCAAACTCTTGAACTGCAAGTGACAAGACCACCATCAAGTGACCTGTCTGTTCGTTTGCCCATATATCATAAAAAAAGTATATTTCATAATGCTTGCCCTGATAATTTCTATCACAACAAAAAGAATTTGCAATAAAAATGTGCCGTTGTTCTGAAGTGACACCTTAACACACATTCAGAAATTGGTAATTAATTCTATGAACAAAAAAAAATGACTTACAAAATTCCATGTGGTCAAGAATCTATTGTCCAGGCCCTTAAATACTAAAACCCTTTCGTCTTTAGTATGTACACCCTTTGTATGCCAATTCATATAGAAGACATTTGTGGTATGTATTACTAAAATAGCCGTATAACCCACTATGCGTAGTTGTGTATGTTGAAACATCTCACTGGAAAAGAAACCAGATATTATTCAATAATAAAGAAGGAAAGGAAGGATTTCAATGATATTTAAGATACATTTTAAGGTTACATTTAGTACCACATTCATATATATATAGCTCAAATTTTGACATGATATACGAATACAACCCGCGACAATTAATAATAATTTCCATCTATTTTCACGTCAGTTTCGTTCCTCATTTCTTAACGTGTAAACTAGATTGACTGATACCGTGGTGCAGTGGTAGCGTATGCGACTGCTGTGCTGAGGTCTCGGATTCGATTCAAATTAACATGGGAGGAATTCCTTACACCCAGTTGACTGCCTCCACCATACATGAGCCCTACACATATGAGGGAGCGTCTAGGGCAGTACATCAGATTAGTAAAAAAAACGATGGCTAGAAACACTCAAGCGTGTAAGATTAAGGTAAGTTAAGTCAATTACATACACGTTAGTGTGTATTTAAACAAACCAGACGATTGGAGCGTAATGTAAAGCAGTGGGAACAAAGTTCCAAAAAAATACACATAATCAAGAAAGAGATCTTCTTTAAATGTCTACATAATTTTTCGTGCCTTTATTTGTCACATTTTATAAAAAAATCAAGAAACCAATATATTTCTAACCGTCAGATTTAAAATACCCTCCAAAATTATCGTCAGATTTTTGGCTAGTACAAGTGGAACATAAAGCTGAACCGTCTGTATAAAATTTAACACTCGCTAGGGTATTTCGAAATGGCGATTTTTCAAATTTGTTGTTTGCATACTGATCACGCCGACAAGGTGGTAATATAAAATCTTGAAATTTTTGGTATTTCTAAAGGTTAGTGAGCCATGTACATTTATTTTTCGACCACTTGCTTCCAAAACCTTTTTTTTTATCCACTTCACTAAAAACTTAATTGCATACTTAGATAAATACACTCATACTAATAAAGATGGAAGCGTATTGAAACTCCCACATTTTTAGTGTCACTTACATAGTAGGGTCATCCTATTGCCATAAACCTGGCTACCTATATCTCTAAAGAAACGTACGTTTGTTTATATATTTGTAAAGTCTAAGTCAAAAAACAACTTAATTAGGTTTTATTATATATGTACCAGCTTTGGTCTGTGTTTGTTTGTATGTCGGTTATTGTAGTAAAAAAGTGGCCTATGTTACTCACTGATAATTTAGCTTTCCATTGGTGTAAGAATTTCTAAAATCGGTTTAGAAGTTTGGGCGTGGAAGCGTAACATATAACCCTTCCTCGAAAAATTCCTATATAAGTTATAGGGAAAATGGAAGCATAATTGGTTGCGTAATTTAAGAGTTAACAGAACGAAGTGTGAAGCGGTTTATACTAAGTAAATAATTTAGAATTTACCTGAAGACTTGCAACTGTAGTATACACCGAACAACAAAATATTTATTCGTCCAACTTACATTGAAACAAACAAGTTGTGACTTCACTCATGAATACAATAAGACAACTAACTATTGTAATATACCCGACTTGTGGTTAGAACAACTCACTGCGATAAAACCGGTTCTGCACTTGGAGTGACGTGTTTTGAATCTTATTACACCAAAATTACGGCACATAGTTTAATGATACATTGTTTTACTGTAACTTTAAATCGTGTGATAGTTAAATTTGTACAATAATAATTAATTAGTTGCTTTAATTGGTTGGTGTAACTTGTTCGGTAAGGCTAAGGGCTAGCGTAAACCGACAGGACAGGACACTCGAAAATAAACTTAAAAACTAATATTATAAAGTGCATACACATGGCTCGAGGCCGCGCGAGCATTTTATGTCATGTTCAAAAATGTATGCACTTTATGTTCATGGTTTAAAGTTCATTTTCGAGTGTCCTAAAAAAATCCTCTCCGCTGAGCTCTTCTCGGTCTGCGCTGGCCCTAAGACTTTACGACAATAGTCCGTTCGGATAGAGGTATGGCCAAGGCACAAATGGGCCGGAGTAACCGGAGTGATACAGCGGTCTCGTTGCTTTTCTCCGACTCCGAATTAGTGAGGTTCGTCATCATCATCGTCAACAGCCTTAACATCCCCTGCTGGTCATAGGCCTCTCCTTAGAAGGCAGATTTTGGGGTCTGAAAAAAACTATTTTAATTTATTAGATGATTATATCCATACAAATAAACTTGCCCTGACTGACTGATTCATCAGCGCAGAGCCTGAACCGCTGGGGCTACAAACTTGAAATTTTGGCTGATGTCTTTTACATTGTAGGCAACTACAATTAAAGAAGTTTTAGAAATATCCTAAGGGAGTAAAATAATATAACAACATCCTTATAAAATCTATATTGCAGTTTAACAGTTCAACTACAAACCAAAAACATAGTTTTTTTCTATCATCATCAAACAGCCTTTAACAGTCCACTGCTAGACATAGGCCTTTCCTTAGAAAGGAGGTTTTGGCCTACTATACCACGCTGGCCAGATAGGTTAATACTGAGTTTGCAATGCTGTTGTCGTGTATAGTTTGCTTCCTTAGTCGACTCTTACGACACCCACTGGAATGTATAGCGGCGGTAACACTCCGTATTCTTAATCCATCACCACACGCATAAACATAACGTTTTTTTCTATAATATTACAAAAAATCTAAATATACCCACTAATAACTATATTACTGTATTATTGACGGGCCTGTTGGTCTAGTGGTTAGTGACCCTGACTGTTAAACCGGAGGTCGTGGGTTCGGTTCCCACCCAGGACAAATATTGGTCATTTGTTCTATGTCTGGGTGTAATTTATCTATAATTTGTATCTATTTAAAAATATATAAGTATGTTTATCAGCAGTCTGGTTACCATAGTACAGGCTCTGCCTAGTTTGGGATCAAACAGCCGTGTGTGAGATGTGTGAGATATATCATTATTATTATTACTGTACTGTAAATCACTTACAACTTACTGTAATACAAACTTACCAATAAATAATATAATCCGTCACCAATTAATAACACAAATAAACACTTGATAACACACACCGTATGATACAACCACACCACAGTTATATTAACAGAATACTACAATTTATTCACAACCAAACGGTTGTGAATAAATCTTTATCTATGTAAACGATAAGCGAAGATAAAATTTTAGTTATTATACTGCATATCATTTAATTGACCGTGTCGTGACCTTGACACAATATGTTATATCTAATTAGTCGATTTATTTACTAACTAGCTTTAGCAAGCGGTTCCGCCCGCGTGTATGTCGGTTTTCGCGGTAAAAAGCGTATGCGCGTTCTCAAGAATCAAACTGTTTTCATACCAAATTTCATCTGAATCGGTTAAGCGGTTATTGATTCCCCATACAAACTTCTACCCCCTTAAAATATAATTTCTAGTATAAAATCTATCCTGTCCTATATAATTTCCCGGGACTCAAACTATCTTTCTAGCAGTTTAGGCATGAAGCGTAACAGACTCAAGCGTAGATCAAGCGGCGGTAGCCTACTGGTTAAGGGATTGGATTCAAGAGGTCGTGGGTTCGAATCCTAACCAGTACACTACCGATGTGAACCCACTCCTAACACAAGCAATTTGGCTTAGCTGGAGGGGTTAACGGGAATACTAGTAATTTCGGTTGCTAGTAGGCATTTAAAAAAAAAGATAGAAAGACAGACAGACACACTTTCGCATTTATAATATTAGTATGAAAGTATGGATTTAGCGATTATTGTAAACCTATGCATTATTCACTTATTGACCCGATGACCTTATGTTTACTACAACAGTGTCAATAGTTATTCGATCGTAGTCACCCGATTAAAATAATCGATATTTAGGAGCATAAATATGTAGCTTCGTTCTGCGTTCTCCGCCGCTTGTACTGTGGGAAGTGTTTCGAATTCATTTTCAAGGATTTCTAATTTTGCTAAAGTCTGAGTCACTATTCCTTAAGATTATCAAAATCCGCCTGTAATCGGTTTTGGGCTTTGTTAGGGCCTTTGCCCTAAATCAAAAGATAAATGGCATATGCGATTAAATAACAATTACAATTTATAATGGTATTGTGAAAACGGCTACCTACCTAAAGCGGCAGGTGCCCAGTTCATTTTTTTTAAATTATGGTTTTGTGGTATCATTTAACAGCGTAAGAGCTATGTGACCTATTGGAGGGCTAGACTGAAGTCATATGTGGTGCAGTACCGTACTCCTATATAGAATATAGAGAAAAACATACACTTACGCCTGAAACCCATCCGGGTTAGGTAGAACTATAGAACGTCATTTTCCATGATCCTGACATGCATCAGGATCATGGAAAATGACATTCTATAGTCTCGTACTGTACTCGAGCCTCTTCCACATTCATCAAGAGTTTAGTATATTGCCGATTTGGTCAGCGTGTCTTTCGCAGCCTGCCTGTACTGCCTATGCCACTTGCAGTGGCATTAAAAATATTTTAGTCATTCGCTCGTTACTGTTAATGTCCGTATGGACTGAGGAACCACTTCAGATTTTGAGCGGAAATTCACTAGCTTATTTTGTAGGTTATCAAATAATTTAGTAGGAACAATTCTGATTTGTTGTAAGGCATATTTGAAGTTATATCAATGTAAAAGTCTTTCCTCAATCTAAACTTTCAGGAACCACTTGGAACACAGATAGTATTTAAGGAATGTTTTTGAAAATTTTGTATCATTAAGTAGTAATTATTGTGTATACACAATAATTAACAGTACTGGACTCAGATTTTTAGTAGGCACTATAGTGCCTACTAAAAATCTGAGTCCAGTACTGTTGATATTCAAGAATAATAAATAATCAACTATACCTATCATCAAGCATCAATTGGAAGACTGCTTCTGTGAAAAATGACGAGTTGTATGTATGGTCTGAAGAGCCACGTATGTAATGTATGGTAAGTTTTAAATTTTAACACTACTGAACTCATAATTTGTCTACTAACTAAATATTCATCCATCATGTTCCTAGTTCTGACGTGGCCTCTCAATCCAAACATTTAGATTTAGTTACCACCTTTATGGTCACATAACTCTTCACTCAAAAAACGTTTCAGTTCTTACACACTACACATTGCAGGGACCTGAGGTCTTCGGAGAATTTAAAACTAAAAATGCCACAACATTCCACCCAGTTTGCAGACAAATCTTTTACTGTGCAAGCAGTAAGACTTTGGTACAACTTGCCTTTGACAAACTGACAAGCTAACACCTTGCCTCATCAAGCTATCATCATCATCATCAACAGCCTTTAATAGTCCACTGCTGGACATAGACCTCTCCTTGGAAAGGAGATACTACTATACCACGCTGGCCAGACGGGTTGGTATAGGGTTTGTATCAAGTTTTCCTTCTCTTTGCAGTGCTGTTGTCCCGCTGAGTTTGCTCCCTTAGTCGGCTCTTACAATACCCACGGGATGAATAGGGGTGGTGACACTCCGTATTCTTAATCCGTCACCACACACGGACAAAAGCTAACACTAACACTCAAAAACCTAATGAAGGATTTTTATTTGACATTCTTAATACTGTTGGTTATGTATGTATGTATGTGTATTTATCTATGTGTAATGTAAACAGATGTATATTTGTGTATGAATGCTTTTGTTGATATTTTTAAATATTCACCTGATAATGCGTTACGTGTATATGAACTACCCAACTTTTTAAATATCTAATATCCGTATCAAGGTTGTCTGTAAGAGATCGCCGTGAGCGATAAGACCGCAGATTCTTACGTCTATACATTTGTAAGTAACGTTGTGTTAACTGTATAAAATAAATAAAATAACTTGAAGTATTATACTACAAAATCGAGGATCAATTGTACAATTTTATTAAATTTACTACTAAATAACAATATTACTTTCATTGTGATATGAAAACTGGCTCCACAATCTTCCGACATTCTCCAGTCAACCCACAACGTTTTCTTTCCTCGTCATTCCTCATTCTATCAGTCAATCTTACATTACACACACTTCTTCTCCACCAGTCCGCTCATACTTCTTATTGAGTGCCACTATAAGACGTTCGTGATCATCATCATTCCAGGATTTAGATGTTTTTTTAAATCATAATCTTATTCTAAGGCATTTCACAAAAATTTCTTTAGCTTTGCTTCTAGCCAGCTTTCTTAGAATTTCTCCAAGCCAGATAATTACAGAAATCCTAAAAGACTGTGTGACGATAAAAAATAATTAAACTCATGCTGCACGGATGGCGTAGTAGTTTAAGCGGTCGCCACGCCGCTTCCTATTACGTCGAGTGTTGTGGGTTCAAACCCCACATGGGACAACACTTTGTGTGATCCACAAATTGCAGTGCATTCTTGGATGGTGTCGCCGTCGTGTGCTACGCGGACGACACACTCGTGACCGCGCGCGGCAAGACGCACCACGAGGCAACCCTGAGGGCCACGGCCGGGGTTGCCCAAGTCGTTGAGCGTATCCGGCGGCTGGGTCTCGAGGTGGCTCTGCACAAGTCCGAGGCCCTGTGCTTCAACGGGCTTCGGAGGAAGCCGCCTGAGGGATCTAGCCTCACGGTAGGAGGCACTCGCATCGGCATCGAGCCCTCGATCAGGTATCTGGGGCTCGTACTCGATGGCCGATGGGACTTCGGATATCATTTCCGAGGTCTGGTCCCCAAGTTGGTTGGGGCAGCGCGTGCGTTGGCACGGCTGCTGCCCAACATGAAGGGACCCGATGACTCCTGCCGGAGACTCTACTCGGGGGTTGTGCGGTCCATGGCCCTTTACGGGTGCCCAGTATGGGCGGGGGCCCTGAAGGCCAGCAACGTCGCGATACTGCGACGACCGCAGCGAATGCTGGCCATCTGGATCATAAGGGGGTACCGCACGATCTCCTTTGAGGCGGCGAGTCTCCTGGCCGGAACTCCACCGTGGGACCTGGAGGCGAGAGCCCTTGCGGCTCTGTATCAGTGGCGCAAGGAGGCGCAGGAGTTGGGTCGATGCCCCGAGATTCGAGAATTCGATGACCGGAAATC
This sequence comes from Arctia plantaginis, assembly GCA_902825455.1. NCBI lineage: Eukaryota > Metazoa > Arthropoda > Insecta > Lepidoptera > Erebidae > Arctia > Arctia plantaginis. The sequence goes on along the minus strand of CADEBD010001048.1, from coordinate 807,428 downwards.
CCAACTCCGCCAGGTCATCATAGGGGAGTGGAGGGAACGACTCGGGCAACCGAGCGCCGGGCACGCCGTCATTGCGGCGGTAAGACCCGTTATGGAGGATTGGCTCGAGAGGCGTCACGGGACCCTCTCATACCGATTGACGCAGGTGATCACTGGGAAGGGATGTTTCGGAGATCACCTGTGTCTGATCCGCAAGGAGCCAACGCCTGAGTGCCACCACTGCGATGGCCAGACCGTGGACACGGCTCTCCACACGCTGGCAGAGTGCCCGGCGTGGGTTGAGCAGAGGCGAGACCTCGTGGCGGCCATCGGAGTGGGAGTTCTCTCGCTCGATAGCCTGATTGTGGCTATCGTGCGGAGCGAGAGTGCGTGGAACTCTGCCGTCTCCTTCTGCGAGCAAGTTATGCTCGCGAAGGAGACGGCGGAGCGGGACCGGGAGAGGTTTAGAACTCTCCCGGCCCGCCAGGCCCGGGCACGGGCCAGGCAGCGCAGGCGACAGAACGACCTCCGTCCTCCATAAGCGCAGGCCTGGGGGTGACAGGTGAGGCCATCTGTCACCCTTGCAGAAGCAGGCCGGGGTGGCGGCGAGCGCGTTGCGAAGCGCGCTCGCTTCCAGGGAGCACAGGGAACATGGGGTTCCCACACGGGGGGGGGTCGTCTACTCGTCTGTAGATGACCCGAGGTATGTCGGGGCACCAGGTACTTCCTTTCTAGGGTATACCTGGTTCCCCGGCTATTAGTACCCGGCGAAGGCGTGCGGTTTTAGTCGGTTCGGGTCCGACATGCCAGCGACAGGTGGTATCCGAGGGAACTTCCGCACGGAAAAAAAAAAAAAAAAAAAAAAAAAAAGGTATATCTTAGTCTATTTAGTATTTATTTTAGATATCAACACTATCTTGTTTCTGTGGAAGCTTGTAAATGGCACTTAGAAAATGAACATCATACGTATTTTGTAAATTTATCCGTAAGCACATCAAATATCATAAAGCGCTCAGGATAGGTATTAAGCACACCTATGAAATACACGACGTTTCAACCAGGTTGCAGTGAAACTTGGGTTTAATTCCCGTAAACATAATTATCTTTTATTACGGAACGTAATAGTTTAAGAGTTATTATTAATAAAACGTCATAAAAATAAATTAAGATATATTAAATTAAATAATTCCTTAAAATACTCTTGATATAAAAATTGTTTAGTATAAAAAGTCATTTATTTTTCTTCTTTTTATCGGCCTGTGTCTTCTTCGGCTGCTTATTCTTGGATCCATGTATCATCTTTGTCAATGGCCATTGTGAGTAGTAGAAGATGAAGAATAGAAATCCAACGCAGCCTAGAGCGAGAGGGAAATACACTGTTCCGTATAGCTGTTTAAAAATGGGGTAGAGCCAGATTCCACGTTCTTGGAAAGTAAAGAAGAGCCTGAAAAAAAAGAACTTCAGGTATAAATAGTATAGTATAGGGACCTAAGGCACAGCAGAATTCTACTCGAATCGGAGTTATTTGCAGGAACTTATTCTCCGCTTTACTGCATTAAAAGCGGAGAATACGTTCCTGCAAATAACTCCTGGATGAAAAGTTAAGAAGTAATAGGTTATCTTGGTATGGACATGTCATGCGGAGGGATGAGGAAAATGTGGCGAAGAAAGTTTTAGGTATGGGAGTTGAAGGGTATAAGAGAAGAGGCAGACCGAAGAAGAGGTGGATGGACTGCGTCAGGGAGGATATGGCTAGGAAGGGAGTAAACAGTGAGATGACGCATGACAGAGTAGAATGAAAAAATCATACATACTGCGCCGACCCCAAATTAAGTTGGGAAAAGGGTAGGCAGATGATGTATTCTCCGCTTTTGACATAAATTGACTTATGTATTTACTATGCATACGTAACTAATGCAACTGGTTGACTAGAAAAAATACCTCTGGCTTATTAAAAATAAATCGTCTAATACGTCTTTTTACTAATACAACTAAGATGATAAAAAAAACATATATGCTCAATATAAAGCCAACTTAAAAGGTCAGCGTCAATGTTTGTCTAAATTGTTGGCATATTAGGCATCTTTTAGAAAGGCTTACCTAAAATGAGGACTCCGGGAACCATATTTATTTAAAACTTGTTGCACATGTTGTACAAAAGCGGACTAAATTCTATGGCGCATTATTTCCCAGTCGACATATGTAGGTATTGTAGAAATATGATGCAGTAGGATCATTATAAAATATTAAATTTAACATAGATGAAGTCCAGAAGTATTTTTTTTATGGAATAGGTGGCAAACGAGCAGACGGGTTATCTAATGGAAATCGACTACCGCCGTCCATGAACGCCTGCAACTCAAGAGTCACAAGCGCGTTGCCAGCCTTTGAGGAAGGAGTACGCTCTTTTCTTTAAGGTTTGAAGGTCATATCGGTTCGAAAATACCGCGGCCGATTACTTGTTCCACAGGTTGCTAGTGCGAGGCAAAAAGTGTTTTGAAAAGCGCACAGTGGCGCCAATTATCCAATCCATTATACACAATGTATAAACACACATACATAAATGAACATACATGTGTAAATAAATTTAACGTAACATAAAAATACTCAGTCGGGTACTAGGGTTGTGACATATATAAATATAGTCTAGACAGACATGTACTTCTTTAACACAGGGTTTATATGCCTACCTCGGACACTCACATCTTTCACACAGGCAGCCATCTCTTTTGCCAGGAGGGAAAAAAATATATATATTATTACTTACACGCACACATACACCGACAGATGAAGACACAACTGAGCGACGTTCCTTGCATGAGTCTCGGGTTCGAACCTCGGCCTGAACACAAGTTCAAACAGCGCCACGGGAAAAATCACCGTATGTATCACGTGGTTTGAAATGGGTGGTATGACTGTATCGAGAAATTCTGGGTAGATGAGCCCTCTGTCAAAGGCGTAGACGCTCCAAAATACTGAGAACACAACCTGGAAGCAATAACATATTTTAGATAACTGTGTTGCGGTAACTAGCTAATTGTCTTTGGAAAACTAATCCTTTATCGCGCTATAAGAATTGACAAGCTGAGTATTTACTTATTAAAACATTATCATCCAAATAAAAATAATCAAACAACATTCTTTGCTTATATATAACTAGCTGACCCTGCAAACGTTGTTTTGCTATTTACATTTTTTTTATTTTATTTTTTTGAATTTCTTAAAATCCGTTCTTAGCTGACCTCTACTCGGTGAAAAGAATATTCCTACCAAATTTCAAGTCTTTAGTTCTAATGGTTCCAGAGATATCGTGATGAGTGACTATATACGTGGAAATCTCTTATACAATGTGTCTTCGTTCGGACTGTACAAACTTTAGGGGGTGATAGTTTGCTCTATTTTATCACTAAAATCATTCTACAGGTGTAGGTATCATTTTTGTATTTTGGTTGACTTTTTCGTAGCGTCCATACTAAAAGTTATGTAACTTTGGAGTTTAATGTCTGATTATCGTAAAACAAAAACTTCCCATAACGGAAAAGTATTAGCAATCAGATAAATAACTCAAATAATTTTAATAATTGCTGTATCATATTAAAATAAATGCTAAAAGATCAACTTTACGTCAAAATTAACATTTTTTTTTAGTATTTCAAGGCTATTACAAAAAATACCCCTGTGAACTATCCCTTACTATGCATGTGTCTCAGAGATGGTAAGCTGACCTAAATAATGATACCAAAAACTCGATTCTATGACAATTGGTTTAAAAAATATTGTTGTTGGAACATAGGCTTGTGCATGTAGTGAATTCATAACGATTTGGTTTTTTCTTTAGATATTTACAGTGATTAGCAAAGATAAACAAAATAACAAGTATTAATTATTTAATAACAAATGTACATTTACAATAATTGATCAAAATGTCCCCCACCACTTTGAAGGCACGCAGTAGCCCGGATCGCTACCTGCTGTGTTGACCGTCTCGGGTACTAATAGCCGGGGAACCAGGTATACCCTAGAAATGAAGTCCCTGGTGCAAGTCACGCGCTTAGCCTATGATATCGTTTAATTCTGACAACACACAGAAGGGAGTCATTCTATGACGTATGAGTACATCCGAGTGCACGTCATTTTATGACATGCACTTGGATGTACAGATAAATGTACTAGATTCCCTTAACTTTAGAATTGATATTTGACAAAATCGAACTGCAAGTAAAGTTTTATTACCTACCCTATTTTTAGGGTTCCGTACCTCAAAAGGTAAAAAAGGAACCCTTATAAGATCACTTTCTTGTCCGTCTGTCCGTCTGTCCGTGTGTCACCACCGATTTTCTTAGGAACGGGTAGCCCTAGCAAGTTGAAATTAATACCAGGTCTATGGTCCCTATTAGGTGTATAAAAATCAAGCGATTTTTGCGAAAACTTCTAAGTCCCAAAATTTACCTTAATTTCTAACTTTTCATATTTTTTGTAATTATACCTTTATTTGTGCTGTAAGACGTTGCTTTTTGCCAAATTTCGTGATTCTAGGTCAACGGGAACTACCATATAGGTTTTCGACCCAAAACCTCTAGGGTACTTCCGGTTGACCTAGAATTGTCAATTTTGGTAAATACTGGGTAGGTACGGAACTCTCGGCGCACGCGTTTGACTCGTACCTGCCCGGTTTTTTTTTATGTGAAAATACTTCACATTATAAGAATAACATTAACAATGTCATTCTTATCCCTTTAGCTGTGCTAAGATTTGTGTTAAAAGTGAGGCCAAGTTGACTGTATTAAAATGTGTTAGGCACATAATGTGTTAGGAGAATTGTTATATCGCGATTCAGGATCAGTTCATTGTTAAAATTCAAAGCGTTTAGGTGATGCTATTTTATAAATATATATGGCTATAATTGCAAAAAAACTACAAAATATAGTACGTATTTGTTTTATGACTAACGAAGACATATCTAACGCCATCTGATCGACTTCTACAGTCCTAGTATTTATAGAAAGCCGTCAGAGAAAAACGTATTTATAAAATGATATCTGCTTATAGATAAACAGAGCATGAACTTTGTCATTAATTAGAATAAAATTTACTTACTAAACTGCTGGGCCACACTAGGCCAGAGTAAACAACCTCTCTAAAGTCGCTCATTGCTTCTGGCAGTTGATAATTCTTCTTTCTTGAATTCTTTAGCAGCAAAGTATCACACGCTAGACCTAATAAACTGTAAACTACTTGCAGTACCTGAAACGAGGAATATAAAATTTTAACTATAAAGGAAGAAGAAAGTGGTTTCCTACGAGTTGTAACAGTTTGGATTTCTAATTATAATGTATGGTCATCATCATCATCATCGCATGGGCATAGGCCTCTCCTTAGAAAGGACGGTTTGGCCTACTATACATCAGACGACTTGGTATAGGGTTTGTTTTAAGTTTTCCTTCTCTTTGCTGTTGTTGTCCTACGTAGTTTGTTCCCTTAGTCGGCTCTTACTATACCCACGGGATGAATATCAATGACACTCCGTATTCTTAAGTCGTAAAAAACATTTTATATATATTTATTTTAAAACATGAAAAAACTTGACAGAAAATGATGAGCCCGAAACAACCACATACATAGGTTTATTTTCGAGCCGTCGAGAATTTACAGTTTACGCTTTCTTACAATGTAAGTGAATGAAGGGAGTTATTTACTATCATTTGTCTTTTTAAAAAATTTAAATAAGAAAAACAGTATAAAATAAAAACATGCATTGGTTTATCTTGGGTGTGAGTATACATTCCTCATTCCTTCCTGTTTTTGTTTATCTACATTCACGAAAATAACAAGAACTTTAAAAAACTTGGTGGTAGCAATACAATAAATAATAGGCGCAGGGTAGGTAGGCGTACAAATCTTTCATCTTGACTGCACGGATGGCGTAGTGGTTTAAGCGGTCGCCACGCCGCTTCCTACTACGCCGAGTGTTGTGGGTTCAAACCCCACATGGGACGACACTTTGTGTGATCCACAAATTGTTGTTCTGAGTCTGGGTGTTCTTTGTGTCCGTTTCATGTATGTTTGTGAAGTCCCCGCGACACAGGATTTATTCCTAATGCGGGCGTTGTTTAAAAAAAAAAAAAAAATTAATAAAAAAAAAAAAAATGTATTTATTTATAAATTATGCATATTCCAGCGGTTCATTTTAGCATACTGTTGGCTGGTAGGTATATGTTTTTGACTATTCATTTTACGTTAAGTAAATTTATTTTATTTCTTGTATCTCTACTATACATGATACTAGTTATTGCCATCGGCTTTGCTCGCGTAAATTACAAGTCTGCCAATAGATAAAATGTAGCCTCTGTGCTATTTTAGAGTATAATCTATCTATGTGCCAAATCACGTTCAAATCCAGTAGTCTATTGTTCTGTCACAAACATACTTACGTTTTGAAAGTAAAAGAAATAGGTGTCTATTTATTATTTTTTCTGATAGAGAATATAATTATACTAAGAGTTTGGAATCGATAAGTTAAAAAACAAAATAGTTCCCCATACAAACTTGCACCCCTTTTAAGGGTAGTTTAAAAAAAATAGTAATAATGTTTATATTACTTTTAATAAAGAGTATTTACTGTGAGTTTGACAACGAGTTTGCGAACCCCTATTTTACACCCTTAGGGAAGGATATTTTAAAAATGTCGGGATTTTTTAATTACAGGCGCAGAGTGGAACACCGTGTGGTTTTAGTCGTTCCGATTCCTACACACCACCCCGCCGCATTCACCGGTGGGGTGACGGCCCGACGTTTCCACACATAAAAAAAGGAGATATTTTAAAAATCTTTTCTTATTGCAAACTTACGTCACCTAAGGAAAATTTGTACAAAAATTCATGAGTTTAGACCCAACAGTTTCAGCTGTGCGTTAATTCATCAGTTAGTAAAACAGTGTCAGTTTCTTCTTTTATAGATATAGATACTAAATGTTGTACACTTTAAAAACAGTTCGTTTAATAAACAATAGCAAAATGAATAAACAATAGCTACATTAGTTTAAGGAAGTATTGTTATAGTTTACATTAATACAATATTTTTATCTTTAACACTTATGTAAGTCATTCGCATGACAAGTTATTAATTCTGGTTTATAGTCCATCAACGTCGTGCGCGACCGTCCTGCGGGGTGACAGACGGTGGCGGGGACGAGGTACTCAAGATGTCAGCGGGTAGCGGGTGGTGTAGCGGGGAAGGGAAACACTTCTGTTCGTGTGTAGCCGTGTGCTAGAATGACGCGCTACCTCGCCCCCGGCACTGTCTGTCACCCCGCGGGACGGTCGCGCACGAGGTTGCCGGGTTATAGTTGATGAATTCCGAATACAATCGAAGCATTCGGAATTCAAAACACAATTAATATATGCATTTCAAGAATATTCTTTTCAATTGACGTAGAAAGTGACTATTACTTACAAAGTTCCACGTTGTGAAGAACCGGTATTCCAAGTCTTTAAAGATAAGTGCCTTCTCATCTTTATAGTGGCTCTGTGTCACATACCATGTCATATATAAGACATTAGACAAATGCATTAATATTACTGTCGTGTAGAAAATTATACGAATTCGAAGCAAGCAAACCATGGTTCTGGAAGAAACAAAAATAAAAAGCATTTATTCATTCATATACAGATTCGTTGCTAAGGCATCCGAGTAGGGACCATAACCAGTCTGCTAATAAACATACTCATATAATACAAAATACATACATAAATAACACCCAGACACAGAATTAATTATCGTTATTATTTGTTCATCGGGGGATCGAACCCACGATCTCTAGTTTGGCAGTCATGATCACTAACCACTAGTTCAACAAGCCAGATTGATACCGGATAATTTAAACTAAATAGTAGTTTGATCGGAATCTCGGGTACCCACACAAAAATATACATTATTTTACAATTAATACGTGTATAGCCTATTATTAAACAACGAGAGAAAAAAACTTGTGGTACATACTTATTACTTTTTATATTTTTTTCTGTTATTTTTTTTCATATTTTACAACTTTACATTTGTTTTAGCTTCAGTTAGCTCAGCTACTTGACAAAATTATACAGTGTCTAGTATCATGAAGCAAACTAGATACCGTATAATTTTATCATGAAACAAAAACTTTTCTAAATGAATTATTATAATTAAAATATTAAGCAGTAGCCGACATTAGAAATTTCCTGATCGTATCTAACTGCTAAAACAGCGAAAGTTGAATACAATTTTTAGACATTCACTACTGAACTTACTTCGATTAAAAATTTAAATATTTAGAGCAAAATTCATAAACCCTTAACGATAAATAATATTCCGTTAGAACAGAAAACGTCTGGAAAATATCTTGGCTTAAGGACAGATTGAAATTGATGAAATGAAATGAAAATGAAAATGATTGAAATTTGAGATCGTAGTACAAAAACTAGCGTACAACAATTACCGTATTTAACATCGACCTGCAACGTTTAAGAAAAAACTAAAACTTATATTGAAAACAACTTTGCACCTACAGTACCAGTGTTGTAATCAAGAAAATTCTAAATAAAACCATTCACACTAACTCATCATTTATAAAAAAAATGATATTAACAAACGTATCACTCGTCGAGCAAGTCTACTTGTTCTGTCAAAAAGTATAATAACCAATGGCGGGTAAAGGAACATAACTTGGAAGGTATCCAACTTTATAACTGTCTTCCAAGTTACAGGAATACCTAGTTTGGATGGCGGGGTCTACTTTCTACATCTAATACGGTAATAAGATGTTTATTGGATTGTACAATTGTAAAAAAAGGAATTGAAGTCCAATAAATTTATTATTATTATTATAACAGTCTACCCTCACATGTAAGAAATATTAGCACATTAGCCTATTTAAGTCCAGATTACCTCGTTACATTGTAAATAAACGCTCGTTTTTCATTTTACTAAATATTTAAATGATCTAGAACATTGACCATTGTATGAAATGGGTTACTTTAAAGTTAAAACAGTAGAATAAATTCTTTGAACTTAAATAAAAGTAATTTAAACCAAATTCATCGATTAGTAACATCATTGAGGAGAAACCATCAGTAATAAGAAATAAAAACATCATGTTCCTACCTTATTTTTATATACAAAATCCTCTAAAATACTTTATTACCACTTATACATTACTCATACACAAACCCACGACCGCTCGGCGCGGCAGACTATACCGTTATGCTGTTGTCCTACAAACCATCATCCGTCTTACTTCAACGATACTGGTGTCATACATTGCCCCTGTTTAATGCCTTTTCTGAGATAACGTACTTATGGATATAGCAACAGTCCAATCGCATATCGCAGTTCGATTGCGTAATTCGATTAATCGGACTACGATTGTCAACGATGATGAGAGAAATTTTAGTGATTAATCGAGAATAATTGTCTTGTTAATAGTGACAGAGAATTTGCATTAATACAACGACTATATGTTAAGGATTCTGCAAAGTTTGAAAACTATAATTAAAAAGTCGAGATAACAGTGTTCACATCAAAATTATTTTTAATTGAAAACACAAGCGCCTGGTTAAAAAAAGTAGTGTATTGATGTGTTTCGTTAGCATTTCAACCAATATCAAATTTGTAGGAACTTTTTTTAATATTCTTTCAAACAGAGAAATTTGAAGATCTGACATCAGATCCAGATCTGAAGGTACAATGGTAACTAAAAGAACGTTAAAACTAAAAACTATTTTCTAAATCGGTAAAGCCGTCTTTAAGTATTTAATCAACATATAAAAGAAGAAAAAAGAAAGATTCTTGTTTCTGAAGTCGGTTACAAGACAAACTTCAAATACATGCATGTGGTTTGCCTATCGCCTACATTTAAATTTAATTATTCTATTCTATTCTTCTCTTTTATACTATTTATTGCACCATACTCTCTGCATGCATCATACCATTACTACATCATCCTAAAGGGGACATGTTCACATTGTGCTTAGTGCCACATTGTGTGTAATCATCAAATTGTTATTCTGAGTCTGGGTGTTCTTTGTGTCCGTTTCATGTATGTTTATAAAGTCACCCCGACACAGAATATATTCCTAATGAGGGAGTTGTCTTTTAAAAAAAAAACCATCTAACTCTGGGAAGAAAGGTATAATGGTGTACCTGTTTAGTTGTTCTATTTTATTTTATTTTAAGATATTATATTTTATTACGTGGGAGATTGTATTTAAAAAAAAAGTATAAATGAAAATAAATGATTACACTCATTTAAATACCGTCTTCTTCAAAGACAGCTAATTATAGACGTTTTCCTCAGTCCTCCTTCACGAGCCAGCACAAAACAAGCAAACAGATTGTTTTTGTTTACGGATCAAATGTAATTATTGTGAGAAATTTGTTTTTATAGAAACATTGTATTTCTGCATATGTTTTTTTTTCTGTTTAAAAGATTAACATTACTGAAGCATATTGAACGTAACATCGACAGCCATTAACTGTCCACTGCTGTACATGGGCCTCTCCTGCTCTCCTTAGGTTATGGCCAGACGAGTTGGTATAAGGTTTGTGTCAAGTTTTCCTTGTCTTTGCAGTGCTCTTGTCCTGCGTAGTTTACTCCCTTATCGGCTTTTACGACACCAACGGGATTGAACGTAAAGTACAACAATAATACTGTCACGAAATAGCACGAAAATTCGAGAAAGAAAGTGAGACTTCATGTAACTGTGCAGTCTAGGAATAATTCTAATAATAATACAGGGAGAACACAATAATACACGGAACAATGAGTTTTATAACAAAATGCATAAGATCGAAAATAGTGAGCCTTCTAGTCGTCGCCGAGACGATTTAGTTTGAGCTATTGCCCCAAGTCATATTTTATTCATTTTCTACCCACAATAATAATAATAATAAATTTCGTTATTGGCACAATATACAAGTAGGTACATAGTAGTAGAATTCTCAAAAGAGGTACAAAAAATCTTAATTCTAGTGTTCTGCTGGTACTTAAAATAGGATATCCTGTGCTATAAGTACCAGCTACCTTCCAGTTTCACAGCTAAAATAAATAAGACAGTACTGGTTACAATAAGAAACCTAGACCTACTTACATAAGCTAAATATTTGCGAACTTAAATATTAAGTATGGAAAAGTGCTGTGCTCAGCTAAAGTGCTGTAAACATGGCAGCGGTCTAAGCGAACATAAGAGTAACCTAGCGACCTCGGCGCTCATTCCGGACTTTTATTCAGTATCGTTTAAACGTCATTAAGGCTTAGTGATCAATTCGCACAAATTTGTTCGCAAACGCAAAAACAAATTTTTGTTGTGAAAATAAATCGTCTTTAAGTGTAGTAGTAATAAAGTCGTCTTAGTTGTCAGAAGGTATACCTACTATTCCAAATCAATAAACCCTAACACGTAACAATACATTTATTTTTTATCTTGAGTAGGCAATAGGGTAGATGACACTCAAGTCAAATGAGTATCTTTTTATTAAACATCAAAACGATAGACTTTTATATTATACACACTTATACACTTTTTTATGAAATACTAAAACGTGATGTCAAACCTAGCTTCTGTCAAATTATTTAAATTTAAGGTCGATTTGAAGATATCAAAATAATAAAAACGTGAAATTGATTATGCAAGAGAATTCATGCTTTGCTCTAAGAGATTAAAAATGATTAAAGTGATATAATTTATTTTAAACAAAGGAATCAACTAGAACACGCTATACGACATATGAAGTTCATGCACGCTGCACATTACCAAACTTTGACACAGTAACTTTCTCTTAAATACCTCTCCTCTGGATATATTTCTGCCCGCCTTCTTAATGCTACAACAACTTTTTTCAGTGCCCGGTTGCAGGTGTACACCTTAATAGCGAGTCAGTAATGATGGAAGCAGTCACCATCACTGCCAATGTCTGATGTAATTCCGACTCGAAAGTCATTATACGAAAATAATATCCACTCAAATATACTAAATTAACAAATCTCTTAAGTTAAGTCTAGTCTTAAACTAAAGTATAGCCCGATATAGAAAACTTTGTTTATATTTAATTTTACGAAACAGTTCAATCGACAACAAGTTCTTTATTTATTAAATACTTCCTGCAAACACATTGTATAAGGCGGACTTAATGCCATAGGCATTTTCTTGCAGTCAACCTTTGGTTGATGCAGAGCTGTGTGTGGCAGGTGTAATTAAATATAATTGAAGCTAGCGAATGAATTACCAGTCGATGTCTGTCTCAAAAAATATAATATATAAGTATACATAAAAACATGTTGTACGTTCTATATAATAGTTAAATAATGTATAAATTTATATAGATATATATATATGTGCATAAGTAATAACGTTACACAAAGTCGATAATTCTGATGATTACTTCAACGAGTCTCCTAAGAGCTTGTGTACTCTAAGCTTAAAGTTTAATGGGCTGTTGGACAGCTTGACTTCTTCTCTAGGAGGGCATTCCAGAGATTTACAGCTTGTACCACTTTATGATGCCAATCACAAAATTGCCTCTGAAATATTCTATATACATTGTCAGTGACTGCATGGATGGGGAAGTGGTCCTCGCTGCTACCTACTCATCTGAGTGTGGTATGTTCGATTCCCACATTGGAAAACAATTTGTGTGATCCACAAATTGTTGTTCTGAGTCTGAGTGATCCTTGTGTCTGTTTCATGTATGATTTTAAAGTCCCCCGCGTCACAGGATATATTCATATTAAAGAAGGTGGTGTCCGTGTAGTGACGGACTAAGAATACGGTATGTCACTACCCCAATTCATCCCGTGGGTGTCGTAAGAGCCGACTAAGGGCGCAAAACAACGCAGGACACCAGCACTGCAAAAAGAAATAAAACTTGACACAAACCCTATACCAACCCGTCTGGCCAGCGTGGTGTAGTAGGCCAAAACCTCCTTTCTAAGGAGAGGCCTATGTCCAGCAGTGGACTAGTAAAGGCTGTTGATGTGTGAAAGAAGGTGTCTTTAAAAAAAACATCAAACAAACTTACAATCTCCTTTTTAATATTAGTTAGGATTAGTATGGATAAAACCTTAGCCAAGTTAAACTCATTAGAAAAAGTAATAAATTATACACGTTTGTCCTCAAAGATTCATTTCAGACAAAAGCATCCATGAAGTGTAAACGTATTTCAAAAAGTGTATTAATTAAGATCCCTTTGAAGTTTATTTTTGTTTAAAAAAATATTTATTTTTATTTTATTTGTGAGAATCATGTCACGTAGGGCAAGCAGGTAAGTAAGGTTACGCATGTGGTAACGGACTAAATACGAAGTGTCACCAGCCATATTCATCCCGTGGGTGTCGTAAGAGCCGACTAAGGGAGGAAACTACTCAGAACAAAAGCACTGCATGTATATATATGTATATGTATATATATATTTGCAAAATCAGAATAAAATCTAGGTTACATTTTGTATATGATTTTCATCGTATTGTCATTAGATTCTTATATAAAGTTTGTTACTAAAGCTAACATAAAACTAGTACATATATGACTATTCTAAAATGTGCAAGATTGAATATAAAGAGGTGAAAACAAAATATTAAAAAAATATTTTGCCAACGGCCGGAGCTAGGTGTGAGACCTGTGTTTCAGGTAGTCGCTTGACTATGTTAGTTAGATTAAATTATTATTATGATGACTACATTTGTGTCTCACTGTTTTTCTAATGAAAATATTAAAATTACATAATTATTAATAGGCTTGTAAGTGAACTAAAAAATATCTTATAATACAAGTAAAATATTGACATTATTTACGTACAAGCATAAAAAAATCCTCCGCATCATCGCCAACTGGCTCCCAAAGGACTGCCACCATTGCCACGTGGAATTGCAATGCTTATTCTGTGTACTAGAAAATGGCCCGCATTCTGATCACGAGAATTGTCGATCATTTGCTTAGCTATATAGTTTATACAAAGCACGAGCACTCGGAGCCCATGACCCTAGCGTCTCGACCCCAAACGGTTCAAAAATGTAAACCCCTATTAAGTCTAAAATTTTCCCAACTAGTTGAAAATAGAGTTTTATGTTGATCATTGAGTAGAGAAGATAATCAAACTAATATCATAAAGGCGAAATTTTGTGAGTGTGTGTGTCTGTATGTTTGTTAAGAATGTGAAAAATTACACTCAAACGGCTGGATAAATTTTGTTGGAATTTGGTATGGTCGTAGCTGACACCTTGGATTAACCACATTCCTGTGGGATTAGCGAGGTATATAAAAGGTAATAAAATCAAGTTATAGATTTCCTCAGAAGCTAAATTACTTATTTTTAAAGTTAACCATTAGGTGTATTGTTATAATTATAAAATTCATTAGTGATGTTTACGTCGTACCAAGGTGATGAACATTGCCAACCAAAAAAAAAGGAGTTTTGTTCCTTTTTTCTCACGTCCCATTATGTCTTTAGATTCATTAACATACTTTTTAACTATCGGCTTAAGAATTACTGACTTCAAAGCGGCTACATCATGACCACAGTTTTTTAATGAGGTCTGACTGCCAAGTCAAATCAGTATCTTTTTTAAACGTCAAAACAAAGGACGCGGTACATTTTTGTATGAAATACTATAGCGTGACGTCATACCTAACTATTGTCAAATCATTTACATTTAACGTTATTTGAAGATATCAAAACTATAAAAACCATAAATTGTTAATTTCCTCTCCGTGTGGTGACGGTTTAAGAAAATGGAGTTTCACCACCCCCTATTCATCCGGTGGGTGTCGTAGGAGCCGACAGGACAACAGCACTGCGAAGAGAAGGAAAACTTGAAACAAAGCCCATGCCAACCCGTCATGCCAGCATGGTATAACCATGGCTAAAACCTCCTTTCTAAGGAAAGGCCTATGTCTAGCAGTGGACTGCTCTGTTGATGATGTTGAAATTGTTAATGGATTACAATACAAGCTGTATTTAATATTTTAATAAATAATATGTAATTTAAAATGATAATATTTTCTAGGCACTTTTCGGACCCGAAGTACGTTCGAATGTTCGGTTACATCGTCACGCTTGCTATGCACACCCTAAATGCCATTTATATGGTAAACATATACAAAGACGAAGCGTTAAAGGATCCCCATGTGGGTTATTTTTGGAAATACCAGTTTCGAATGCTAACTTTTTGGAATACGGTAAATATTTACATTTTTTTACTGGTTAAATAAAAGAAAAATGAAAAAAACTTGAAACAATACAAACGAAAATATTGCAAGTGAATTCTACACACATACAACGCCATCTAGGGAAGACTGGTCGATTCGAACTGCTGGTCTATTACTGCCGTAATACAAAGTTCTCACGTTGTTTAGTAGCACATTTTAGAACAATTGTCAATATTTTCTTTTCTAACTACATTCACTAATATTCAAGTCAACCGTAGTCACTGACTTTTTTTTCTTTTTAAAAACTTTGGGAAAACTAAATGTCAATTCAACTATTGTAAAAAAAATAACTAAATACGTTACCTTCCGACAAGGCTTGTATTTTCAGTCAGGTTAATATTATCTTCACTGTAAAGTCTGTTTTCAGTTTTTCTTAAGATATTTCTCACTATCCTCGAATATATCTAAACCAAAATACACGTGTATATTGTAAAAGAATACAATAAAGCCCTGCTTCATTTCATTTATAACCGAAATAACTGAATTCCTTTGAAAGAAGCAACAATTGATTTGTTGTATATTTAAGTCGTAATATTTTTTTCAGATCACACAATGTTTTTACGCAATATTGGGACTATCCTGTGACATATTATCGTTATCCAACGAAGGCAACGACACGTCCTTGCTGAATACCCTGAGAGGAGGGAGAGATTTACTGTTCTCTGCTATTTTGTTTCCAATTTCCTTGGTATGTGACCTGATGTGAATATGGGTGGATAAGTAGAGACAAAAAGGTACTCTTTATAGTACATGAAATGTACAAGACCTGAGTTGCAGTTATCTACGGACAGCCGTAGACACTTGCCCTCAGGTGGACCGTAATTTAAT
Organism: Arctia plantaginis; assembly: GCA_902825455.1. Taxonomy (NCBI): domain Eukaryota; kingdom Metazoa; phylum Arthropoda; class Insecta; order Lepidoptera; family Erebidae; genus Arctia; species Arctia plantaginis. The sequence goes on along the minus strand of CADEBD010001048.1, from coordinate 791,388 downwards.
CATATCATAGTTTGTTATTTATTTATTTCAATTGAATTCCAATAGTCTCTTATTTCAAATATTTTAGTTCAGTTGATCATGATAACGAACGGTATAACATGAAGAAAATGTGTCGACAAAAACCCTTAGTGTCGACAAATTTACACTACTTTTCTTATTTGCAGGGTGAAAGCGTTCGATTGCGTTGATGATATTGTAATTCCAGAAAACCTATGCGTTATGTATAAATTATTTTTTTATTAAATCTTGTTGTTGTGAATTTTAGTCATACATTACAAAATTTTCACATAAGTGTGAAAATTTTCTTTCAAAGTAACTATTGCTAGAGGCGTTCCACAAGTACCTAATCTCGGTCCAACTATTTAGAAAAATTAATATTGATGTTAAATACAGACTTGTCCTATGCATATCCTACATTTTTAAACATACTCTCAGCAGCGACCTGTGAAAGTATTGTTTAAATCACTTCAGTAATTTTAAAGATTTTTAAATACAAATTAACAAATTTCTTGTTTATTTTATTTTTCAGGGTGTATGCATTTTATTCTGGTCTCTGTACGCCTACAGTCCAAATATATTAATGCCGCTTACAGTTCAAAAATTATTGCCGTGGATATCAAACCATGTGATACACACTTTTATAGTACCCGTAGTATTATGGGAGGCAGTCTGCCTTCCAAGAAAGTTGCCTGCGTCACATCTTTTGAATTTGACCGTTTTAAACGTTCATAACGTTACATTTATAGCTGTGTAAGTAACTTCTATTTTTAACTATCTCTTCTTTTATTTCTATTTTTGTATTGCCTTTTCTTTGTACTATACAATATTAATTAGTAAAAAGTTTTAAAACAAAATTGTTTATATAATTATGTTTGCGAGGGTTAACGTTTGAATTACCTGGGTTTTCGATCAGATTGGCGGGGACTGGGGTAAATTTAATCACAGGATGAAAAGGAAGAAGGTTTTCTGTGAGGCCGTGGTATTACACAGAAGCATGACTCTTCCGCGTATAAACTTCTTTCTTTTATTTCCAGATTGTTTCTAACACTATTCGAATCGGGCCAGTTTCCATACCCACTACTAAATATGATTTACGGGACACCATGCTTCATTATGTTCTTGGTATCCTGTTTTATTTTACACAATTTGAGCTATAAGCTTCAATGGTATATAACTGATTTTGTCTACGGTAATAGAGAAGATGGAGATGAGATTAAGAAAGTGAGATAGAAGAAGAATTCAGCTCGACGCTTTTGGATAATCAAGATTCGCTCACTTGGGAATAAGGTTGTACCAATGGATTTTGGTTAGGATCTTTAAAGTGTTTTTGAAATGAAATTGAGAATTTTCTTTTTTTTTAATCAGTTATTTTTAATTGAAATAAACGTATGAAGATTTTTGAAAGAGAAATTGTGTTTATTGTTGTAGAAAGTAAAAATACAAATACAAAATTAACTTTATTATAATCAGACCAAGATTTGTTTGTTAGTGATCAACCAGAACATACTCATATATTTTTAATTACATACATATTATAGATTAATTACACCCAGACACAGAACAAATGACCGTGTTCATCACACAATATTTGTCTTGGGTGGGAATCGAACCCACAACCTCCGACTTAGCAGTCAGGGTCACTAACCACTACACCAACAGGCCCGTCAATATACATCACTCAAATAATAAGAATAGCCAAATTGCAACTATACAATGCAATGGCACAAGAACAACCTGTTTACCAACCAAATCAAATTTTCACGAGTTCCTTTACTGAAAAATATCCAAATCACTATGGTTTTGGTTGTAATATTTGAAGAGTTCCCTCGATCTCCACAGGATTCAGTCATCAGGACCTGACCTGATACCTGCAAATAGATAAAGAGTTTCGAAATCCTTCTCGCCTCACAGAAAATACAAAACCAGATACAATTGTCTTACAGAAAATCGGTGCTAAGAAACTCTTTGCATTTCACCGAACGAATGAGATGATCAAAGGCCTAACCTCAACAGAAATAGAGCTATACAAAATGTCACCATTTATTTCATTTTTTATAATCTTGATAAAGTTAGTGTCACACTCACAATTAAGACGAATTAACGGCAACACTCATGCAAAAGCCCATCAAGCCGTTTACGCTACAGAGCGTGCCAAACATACATACATAGTATACATACACATTCCTAGGAGCCTCTTTTCCAAACTAAGTTGAGATTGGCTTACAGTCTACTACGACACGGCTGAACTCCGATCTTTTACGTAGAGTGACTGCCATCAAAACTCCACACTCCAAATATTTCGATATCGAAGTTCTGTAGGATGATTATTGTAGGAAATTTCAGGGCGCCAACTACCCGTAAGGGTTGCCACACATAGTAGCAGCACATGCCGAACGTAGTTAACTATGTATGTAGTAAACTATGTATGTATAGTTTATATAAATACACTCCAAAAGCAAAACCCGCCTTTGGACGAAGTCTATTACAAATATGACAATTCTAGATGATACTAGCTGACCCGGCAAACGTTGTATTGCAAAACAAAAAAAAATTAGGGGTGGGTCACCCTTATCATTTAGGGGTATGAAAAATAGATGTTGGCCGATTCTCAGACCTACCCGATGTGCACACAAAATTTCATGAGAATCGGTCAAGCCGTTTCGGAGGAGTACGGGAACGAACATTGTGACACGAGGATTTTGTAAATAAGATTATCCTTTCATATCTAGTATATAATTACACTAATAAGAGGTATCTCTAATGGAGTAGTGTTGAAGTAAACCTGTTTCTATAAATCGCATCAATTATGACATAATCAGTTCATAAGGCATCTACTTGGCATAGAAACAGTCTCGATTTTCTGCAAACAATAGATATTTAAATACTGCAATTATAATAGGGGTTAAAGTATGAAATTGCCATTGTATAGAAATAGATACTTTGCATTGACATAAAACCGTCATGGTGTAAACCGATTCAAGTCCGTGTAGTGACGGATTAAGAATACGGAATGTCACTACCCCAATTCATCCCGTGGGTGTCGTAAGAACCGACTAAGGGCGCAAAACAACGCAGGACACCAGCACTGCAAAAAGACGGAAAACTTGACACAAACCCTATACCAACCCGCCTGGCCAGCGTGGTATAGTAGGCCAAAACCTTCATTCTAAGGAGAGGCCTATGTCCAGCAGTGGACTATTAAAGGCTGTTGATGATGATGATGGTGTGAGATTTTTGTGTGCAACTTTTTTCACATGATACCTATGAGGTTCTTCTTTTAAAAATGTGCAACAATCGATTTTCGACTGTCAATTGTTTTTTTAATTGAGCTTAGACGTGAAGGATGGAAACTTCGAAAATCAGAGTCATTTTTGAATACGAGTTCCGACACGGAACTAACGCAGCAGAATAAACTAGAGGAGACTGCTAATGAACGCACCGTGCGTTTTTGGTTTAAACGCTTATGTAAGGGAAACTTCGACTTGAAGAACGAACGACGGAGATGGTGGAAGCCGATCCGAGTCAAACTACCCATTAATTAGCGGCATGGTTTAACGTTACCGTACCTACAATATTGACTCATTTGCATCAAATCAAATTGCATCAAATCAAAAAGATAAAACATATGAAAAATGGGTGCCTCATGATTTTTGGTCTGCAGAAAAAAATGCGTATTGAAACTTGTGTTGAGTTGTTGAATCTGTACAGAAACGAAGAAATATTAGATCGAATTCTGGTATGTGACGAAAAGTGGATTATTTACAATAACTGTAAGCGGAAAATGCAATATCTGACCCCAGGTCATATGCTGCAACAATGCAGAAAAGCCAAACTTACCAACAAAAAGGTAATGGTAACTCATTGGTGGTTTTTTCTTGGTGTTATTCACTATAGCTTTCTCAGGTCTGGTCAGGCAATGACATCAGATATTTACTGTGCCGGACTTCGAACAATGATGGCGAAACTGGCAGTGAAACAGCCCCGAATCGTTAATTAAACTCCTTCAAAATCTTCACGATATTATAATACTTCACTTATTGCTCCACGATAACGCAAGACCTCACACTGCACGAGAAACCGTTGTAATTCTACAGGAGATGCACTTAGAAACCATACGTCATCCTAAGTACTCACCAGACCGTACTCGTGTTTTTGTGATTTGGACAATTTACTACGTGATAAACAAAAACCCAGGAGGCCGTACAAAACGCTTTTACACGTTTGTTGAATCTAGATCCCCAGAGTTCTATCGTAAAGGCATAAATAACCTTCTGTTTACTAGTAGAGGGCAGCAATGTATAGATAATGAGGTTAAATATTTTGAATAAATAAATACGAGTATGTTACATCTTAAAAAAAGGTACCAGTTTTTCAGTACAAATCGGCAATTTCATACTTTAACCCCTAATATTGGATTATTCACTGTTAATTGTAATTATTTCCTGTGATATTACTATCTATATCTTTTGTTAGAGACTCAAAATAAATCAATAAATTAAAACGCAAATCATAATCTTAGTGATTGTTTTTGTATTAGATTATATTGTTTTGAGGGATAATATATGCTGTAAAATGCCATGAGCCATGCATTTAACACTTCTGCGCAGAACCGTTGTAGCCGTGTGTATAGACGTGTTTTTATATATGGGTACCTGAGTCGGATCGGACGCGAGAAGACAGCACAATGCCAGCACTACGCGACTGACTTGGACTCCACCCAGTATACGGAGGACTGGGCTGGTGTGCAGTGGTCTCTTTCTGTAAAGCTGTAATGCTCCAGGGAGAGGATCGATCCCGAGATCCGTTGTTTTGAACATAGATGTGATGCATCGTTTTTTGAGCTTTAAATGCAAATATTGCACCTGTTAAGTTTTTTTTAACGTATATAACTATATATATTAACCTGATAGTGTAACCACTATCGCCCACGAACTCCTGCATTTCAAGAGTCACAAGTACATTGCCACCCTTTGAGTCTTCTCCCCAGAATCCGGGTAAGAGAGGTTTTAGACTCCAGTAACCTCACTCACTCGGTGAAAAGCAACGAATGAATTGCTCAACAGCGGTTTTCATGAGCATCATTACGGTCGAGCCAGCCTATTCCTTCCCGACTCTCTCACGTACAATTGGCCTAAAAAATCAGTTAACATTGCAATAGGGATACAGTTAAACCATGATAGGCAGTAATTGGTACATCTTTCTTAACTATACTAGATGGTACTAGAAAATCCTTCTTAATTTTTTTTTAACCGCCTTCAAACAATATTAACAAAGAGCATTAACAACCTAGCAGCAATCTTAGTTAGTAGTTATTTGCTGTCATTTTTTTAGGAGTTCCTTTGTCTGTCTGCGAAAGTCATCATCAGGATCTATATGAAATTTAAATGGAACTATTTAAATTAAAAAATAAATAAAAAGGAATTTTGAAAATCCGTCCACATATGACGGAGTTACTTAATGACCGAATATACATAAAAAAAATACAAACATCCGAATTGATAACCTCCTCCTTTTTGAAGTCGGTTAAAAGTAATGCACAGGTAACGTGACCATACATCCCGTTTTCAGTCAGACCCGGTGTTCCCGAGAAAGCACGCAAAAAAATATTTGAAAATGGGCGGGCCAGCAGGTTGCGGATATTTGGTATTTTAATTGAAAAGATATTTTTAGTCTGCCTGGCGTAAATGGACCTGAAGAAAGAATGTTTTCGAACCTGAACAACTTGTGGAACTGAAAGACCCAGTTATTGGTGTATATTAAAAAGATGCGTCAAGAATTTTAGAGAGACGAGCAGACGGGTCACCTGATGGAAAGTGACCATCACCGCCCATGAACGTCTGCAACTCAGGCTTCAAAAACGCGTGGCCGGCCTTTTAGGAAGGAGTACGCTTTCTTGAAGGTTTGAAGGTCGTATTGGTCCGGAAATACCGCAGACGATAACCCGTTTCACAGATTGGTTGTGCGGGGCAAAAAGTGTCTCGAAAAGCGCACAGTAGTGGAGTGCCAACTATTCAGGTGATGAGGAAGACAATTTTGGCGTGTGGAACGATGACGGAAAGTTGGGGCTGGTATTAGTCCGAACAATTCCTCGGAGCACTCTCTGTGATTTATGCAATAGAGAATGCAGAGTGAAGCGTCATCTCTGCGAGTGTTGAGGTCCTGCCAACTTTGTACTATGTGTGCCTAGCTTTAGTTATAAGATTTAATACACATGTCTGTTTATGATATACTTAATTCCTGGGAAGACACTAACGTCTAAGATACAGGCTCGGCCTAGTTTAGACGTTAGGGATCATCGAATTTTATAAACACCCATCTCACGTGTACAGCATAACTATTTTTACATGTTGAAAATCAAATATATTATACACAATACTTGTTGAAATTAAAATCAAAACCTTTTGGTTCATGTTGAAAGTATAATATAAAAATATTCTGGTAATACGAACTTTAGAAAGATAAAAATAAAAAAAACACTGTGTGTATTCAAGGTTTGTGTGAATAAATAAATAAATAAATAATCTCTACGTAACGCCAAGGAATCGAGTCGATCCGATCGAGAAGTTTGGGCTATCCACGATTCGAGTCGCTCTTCGTTGGATGCGGTCCAGAGATAGAAGCTGGTACTGCGGTGCCCCTGCATAGAGATGAGAACAGTATTCCATATGCGGCCGGACTTGCGCTATAGAGCTGAAGGTGAGTACAGTGAGTACAGCTGAGTACAGACGCACAGACCTGACAGGTACTTAAAATCGTCACCAAAACCAGTTGAGCTTTTATATTTCTTACTTAAATTAAAAATAATATTTCTTACTCTACTTAAATAAAATAAAACTAAAGTGGTTTACAATTACATATAACTTTTAGAGCACATACATACATGTTTTGTTAATTTGCATGAAAAATTTTAATCTTTTTTTTTATGACAACGTGCAGACGGCCCATGAACGCCTGCCACTCACGAGTCACAAGCGGGTTGCCGGCCTTTAAGAAAGGAGTACGCTCTTTTCCTGAACATTTGAAGGTTGTATTGGTCCGGAAATTGCACAGACGATAATTTGTTAAACAGATTTTTCTGAAAAAACGCCTTAATACTATAAAAGCTATTGATTATAACTTATTCCACTTAACTTCAAAAAGTCTGAAATATTATGATTTAAAATGATTGGCCATCTTATTAAAAACGCGAATGCATAGCTAAACGGGTCCGTGTGGTGACAGATTAAGAATTTGGAGTGTCACTACCCCTATTTATCCCGTGGGTGTTGTAAAACCGACTAAGGGAGCAAACTACGCAGGACAACAGCACTGCAAAGAAAAGGAAAACTTGAAACAAACCCTTTTTTTTTTACGTGTGGAAATCCCCTCGGACCGTCACCCTGCCGGGGTTCTCTATTCGGCGGGGCAGTGTGTCGGACTCGAACCGACTAAAACCACACGGTGTGCCCTCTTCGCGCTTCTATTTTAGGGGGGGTCCAGGTAGTTATCGTCTTCTGGACCCAAACTTGAAACAAACCCTATACCAACCCGTGAAGCCAGCGTGGCATAGTAGGCCAAAACCTCCGTTCTAAGGAGAGTCCTATGTAAAGCAGTGGACTATCAAAGGCTGTCGATGTAATAGCTGAACAGATTTTCAATCATTTCTGCAGCAATTGAGCAGCAACGATTGTTTTAACTACAGTCCAGCCGACTAGAGATCATGTTCAGGGCTGTTGACGCTGCCGCGCACCCTGCGCTAATGAATATGACGAGCAGTCCCAGAGATTAACACAAAAACAACCTTTTTAATTTTATTGTATGTTTAATTTAGTATAAGCGACCTTAAAAACTCTTCGTAAGAAAGAAACAGGTTCTGTACGTGGCTCAGTAGTCAATTATAAGCCTCGTACACACTGGGCTTATTTTAATTTAATTTCAAGATCCTATGCCTTTTAGCCTTTCAGCTTGTGGATGCGAGCTTCCCAAGACCGGGATGGTTGGCGCTGATAGGCTGATGAGAGAACATAAATTGCTAAATACCTACCGGATTATAATATTTTCAGGTGGATATAAACACCACTATTTAGCACTGCTTAAAATTAAGAAGACTCAGGATTTGCTAATATTTTGTTTGGACGACTTTATTTTACTTGGGTAAAGAAATTAAAAAAATACAAAGCAGTACATATTATAGTAAAGTGCAATATATTTATGTACACATGTGTGTGTGTTTGTGTGTGTTTAACGTTGAATGCGATAAGCGCCAGAGCAGTCATCAGCAGGGTTCTCTGATAAAGGGTTCATGGCGTAGATTTCATACCACAACTATTACAATAAACAATTTATTTTTGACGTGTAACAATTTTCTTCTCGCCTCAGTGTGTAACAAGAAGAAGTTGGGAATCCAGCTTTTTGGTTTGACCACAAGAGCGATCAGTGCACGAGTCCTCTGTAAAATAATAGGTGAAATGATAGATATCACACTAATAATATTATAACGAAGTTCCTTATCGCGCGTTGTGAAAGGGGGCTACACGAAAAGTTGTAACGACACTTTTTATTTTGAATTGTCACTTGTCAGTCATTCAGTGCCATCTATCGAATAGATAGGAAATCATTACTTTTCATCTCAGTAAAATTAAATATTGTATTCGACATCATTTCTCAAGGAGATTTTACCAATGTGTAAATTGTTTTAATTAGAAACCAACTGAAAAATATGTAGGTAATAGCCGCTTTCATAGATGGCGTTGTAATTAAAATCGTGTCGAATCAGTTTTACTCGATCGTCACAACTTCGTTCCTATCGGGTGTCCCAAGACACCACACGGCTTTTTTTATTTTACTGTATCTTTATTTAGTTACTTATTAATTACATTTTCAAACAAATACTTATTTAAAAAAAAAACATATCAAAAAAATAGTAGACCACCGACATCGGGTACAGGGACCAAGAGAGCGGTGGTTAGGGACCTAAAGACAGAAACCTCCTCACTATACGGGCCGTGTCAAGGAGAACTGCCTCTTGCATCAGACTCTTAAGGTGTTGGTTATCTGCTCAAGATACGAATGTCAGCACAATGGTTATTATTATTGTTATGTTGTATTTGTGTTTGTTGTGTTGTTATTGTATTTGTTCTTTCTCAGCTTTTGCTGGTAGTATTTTAGCGGCATTTACGGACTCAGTCAAGTAAATGCCACGGTTTCTTGGGAAAAGTTAATTAAGTCTGTTCGTCTATTGCACTGTGTGGTTGCTTGTCTATTTGCGAGAACTTTCTCATGATTCTGCAAGTGTTTAATTTAGCAGCTTTTTGAAGAAGCATGTAGGTATTGGGTTTTAGATCTAGGAGCTTCAAACAATGATGTATGTGTTTCGGAATAACACCAGTCGTGGACAGAGACAAATTATACTTCTGTTCTGTGTTATGTTTGTGTTCTTTTTGTGCTATTGTTTTTTTGTAGGTTTAGAGTGTTTAGCTAGCAGCTTTATCGATTATTATTATTAATCAATCATCAAATTAATTCAAATCTATCTATCTACATGCAGTCTAATCTAACACTAGTCCCTGGGCTGATAATTGTTAAGCTGATAATAAGACATCAAGTCTTATTATGGATCGCAAAATATAAAATGTACTGTGTCACAGAAAATAGATAAACATGCGTAAAACTAAAAACACACTTAAATTGAGAACCGGTTACTGAGTATCCATAAATTAGGTCTCACGTATTTCATGGATGTTTTACCTCGAACCCATCCTTGTCACTGCTGGTCACATTTACGATACCTGCCTTGTCTATTATACATTTTTTTTTAAATTTCAACATTAAATTAAATATTCACAAAAATCAACATTAAATAAAACGGTAAAAAAAAATAACAAATCAAAAACGATAATTTATATTACTGTTAATAATTCGAAATTCGCGTTATAATACTTAGAAATACCTTTAAGGCTTTGAAATGTGACGTCACGAAACTTAGGACCTCTTGTCACATAATGTCACACATCATTGACCTCCTCGCCCATCCTTAAGTGTGACGTTATTTATGGATGGTCGCTTACATTGATTACTAAGTTTTTTAGACCATAAATATAATATAATATACAATATAATAAAACAAGCTCTTTTAGACCATATTATGTAGCAATAGGTACCGTCTTCTCATTACTCCATCATCAGTACAGATCCATGGTACTATACTATTGTATTGTATAAACAAAAACACAAAAAACAAAATTGTATAGGGTTTGTGTCAAGTTTTCCTTCAGTCTGTAGTGCTGTTGTTCTGCGCAGTTTGCTCTCTTAGTCGGCTCTTACGACACCCACGAGATGAATAGGGGTGGTGACACTCCGTATTCTTAATCCGTCACCACACGGACACACATACATACCATCGTTGCAAGTTAAATAAAAGTTCTATTATACAATCCCTGGCTTAATCAGTCCATCGTTGCCGAACCCAGTCTCTTACACTCAATTTCCAGTCAGCTTCGTTCGACAGACTGGTAATAAGCAAATTTTACGCCCATTACGAACGAAGCCTATTCTGTAAGAGCCGTTATAAGTTACAAGGTAGTTCGCTAGAAATCACGGTCGTGACAATACGTGCTATGTGACTTGTTTCTAAAAGGTACTGAAATTTGTGTTGTATTATATATGAGGTAAGGTTCAATTATGTTTTACCATAGTAAAATTTAAATAAAATTACATATATTTTTATAGTAGGAACATTTTTTTTGTATAAAAACAAGTTTTCTTAAGCTTGAGTTGTTTTTTTTTTGTTTTTTTTTTTTGGTTTTTATGAATGCTGTCACTTAGTTACAGACGTAAAAATGTATTTTTATAAGCTAATTGTTGAGAAAAAAACAAAATGTTGAGAAAATGTACAAACAGGTGATTTTAATTTTAAATACCTAGTGTCACTCATAATTAAGACGAAACTAACGATGACATCTCAAACACCAAAATCCATCAAGCTATGTTGACTATAATGTGATTATATAGTATTAACCTCCTTTCTAAGGAGAGGCCTATGCCCAGCAGTGGACTATTAAAGGCTGATGATGTGTGATGTGTGTAATAGAAAATTGAATCGGTAATCTGCTAGTCTTCGTAATACTTAACTACTTTAGTACGACATTACCTTTTATGAGAGTTGTGAGATCGAAAGTTGATCAGAACGGAATTGTAATCGAACTGTTATTACAAGAATTGGCCTTCAGAGCGTTCCAAAAAATATGCATGTACACACCAACATAACCTCCACAATTCGTCCACACTAATATAACCCTCCTTTGTCGGTTAATAAAGAACTCTTAAAAATAATCATATTCTATAATAAATATTTCATAGGACCTTATTTATTACTCTAATTTCTGGATACCTATCATCAGTTTAAAATGAATCCAGTCCATCAAAAGGTTGCCTGGAAGAAATTTCTCTAAGCGATAAGACTCCCTTTGTACATGCCATCTGTTGTTCGTTTAATTACTTTATAATGTCTGTAAAACCCTGATGTACAAATAAAGTATTTTCTATCTATCTATCGCCTGCACGGATGGCGTAGTGGTTTAAGCGGTCACCACGCCGCTTCCTACTACGCCGAGTGTTGTGGGTTCAAACCCCACATGGGACGACAGTTTGTGTGATCTACAAATTGTTGTTCTGAGTCTGGGTGTTCTTTGTGTCTATTTCATGTATGTTTGTAAAATCGCCCGCGACACAGATTAATTCCTAATGCCGGAGTTGTCTTAAAAAAAACTATCTAACTCTGGGAAGAAAGGTATAATGGTGTACCTGTTTAGTTGTTCTATTTTTTTTTATTTTAAGATATTGTATTTTATTACGTGGGAGAGCCATGCTTTGGCACGAATGGGCCACCGAGGTTGGAATGGGTTCGACCGGAGTGATACCACGGCCTCACAGAAAACCGGTGTTAAGCCATTCTTTCGTTGCCTTTCACTGAGTGAGTGAGGTTACCGGAGGCCAAATCCCCCCTCCCGCTGACCCTAGCGGGAGGGACTCCAAAAGGCAGCACTTGTGACTTTTGAGTTGCAGATGTCCATGGGCAGGTAATTGCTTACCATCAGATGACCCGTCTGCTCGTTTACCCCCTTATGCCATAAAAAAAATGTATAGTCCTATTGTATTCTGTGACTATTGTATTGTGATTTGTTAATTAAAGTAAATACTAAGAATATATGTGGAGTGAAGCAGGGTAGCCATGCTCAGCCTGCGGGGGGGGGAGCATTATGGACATCGGTAGTCATCAGGTGACCCGTCGATTTGTTAGCCCCTATACTATAAAATATCCTGTACTTTTAAAACTCGTGATTACGTGTTTACGATTTACGATGGCGTAGTGGTTTTAGCGGTCACCTCGCCGCTTCTACTACACTGAGTGTTCGATCCCCAAATAGGACAACACTTTATGTGATCCACAAATTGTTTTTCCGCGTCTGGGTGTTATGGTGTCCGTTTCATGTATGTGTGTAAAGACCCCCACGACGCAGGATATGTTCCTAGTGCGAGAGTTTAAAAAGAAAATATATGAAAAAAATATAAACAAAGGACAATACGTTTTCGATGGAAAAAATTTAGAGTTGACTTTACTATACTAAATAACTACATGAAATATTCTTAAGCTATTTATTTTCCTATGTAAATACAATGAATCATAATTATGTATGTTTTACCTACTAATAAAAGAAGTAACACTCTTCATTTTCATATTTTTGCATATATTATCCGTATTCTTTTCATATGTATGCAAATATTTGCATTCACACCAAAGTCTACTTTTCGCGTAAACATTTAAGTCCGTTTTACTTTGGCCAGTTAAATACCATACGCCTCTGTGATTCAATATCACAGGACAGAAAAGAATTACACAGGATAGGATAGGATAAAAATCAGAATTCCATTTTCTTTATAAATTACAACTAATTTCCATTAAAAGTAAACCTATTTCTTAAAAAAAAATTCTTTAAAGTCTGCAAATCATAAAAATCTTAGTACTTCTATATTCAGCATCGTGTTTTTTCTTAATAAAATACTTAATAAATCTTGGCTGCTGATCCAAATGATCAGAAGTCAGGCTTGTAAAATAAATAAAATAAATAAAATAATAAATCAGTTTTATGTTCGAAACTCTGAAACTGCGCTAATCAAAAAAGAAATAATGTACCAAGATAAACTCCTCAATATAAGGATCTAATAATTTGAGTTCAGTCCCCTGGCTGGCTTGATGGTTTAATGGTCATTCATCTTGACTGCTAAGCCTGACTACCCAGGGCAAACAATTGTGTGATGAGCACGATCATTTGTTCTGTATCTGTGTGTAATTTATCTATATTATGTATGTAATTAAAAACATATAAGTATGTTAATCAGTAGATTGATTACCATTGCACATACTTTACCTAGTTTGACATCAGAAGGCCGTGTGCGAGATGTGTCATGTAAATATTATTCTAATTAACTGTACTAACTCAACGAAATAAACGACTGTTTTATAAGTGTTAATACGTCTTTATAACACAATTTACGCACACATGTCAGTGTGGTGACAGATTAAGAATACAGAGTGTCACCACTCTATTTCATCCCGTGGGTATCGTAAGAGCCGACTAAGGGTGCAAACTAAGCAGGACAACAGCACTGCGAAGAGAAGGAAAACTTGACACAAACCCTATACCAACCCATCTGGCCAGCGTGGTATAGTAGGCCAAAACCTCCTTTCTAAGGAGAGGCCTATGTCCAGCTATGTCCATCAGTGGACTACTAAAGGCTTTTGATATGAAATGACCTGAGTCATCTGATGGTAAGTTAATACCGCCGCCGATGTAATAGTGTTAAGAAAACCGCCGACCTTTGGGGTAATTCTGTACAAATAACTAAATCAATTATTAGCGTAGTTGCATCAGAGTTGGCCTTAATTTTCAATAGGTGCATTGAATGTGGTGTATTTCCTGATTTGATGAAACATAGTAAGATCATTCCCTTATTCAAGGCGGGTAGCACGTCTGATCCTACAAATTATAGACCAATTTCAGTGTTGCCTACTTTCAGTAAAATTTTTGAGAAGATTATACTGGATCAGCTACAAACTCACTTTAGTGCAAGCAAAATTCTACACAGGAAACAGTTTGGATTCAGAAGAGGTCGCTCGACAAGTGATGCCGGTGTTGAACTTTTGGAAAATATATTTAGTGCCTGGGAGGATAAACAGGATGCCCTGGGTGTTTTTTGTGATTTATCTAAAGCATTCGACTGCGTTTTTCATGAAACATTAATCAGGAAATTGCATTACTATGGAATTAGGAACACTGCTTTGGATCTTCTTATCTCTTATTTGGGTAATAGGATCCAGAGAGTGGAAGTTAATGGACAGAGATCCCTGGGGTCTCTGGTCACTATGGGGGTTCCGCAGGGCTCAATTCTCGGCCCATTTTTATTTCTTGTTTACATAAATGACCTACCTAATGTGATAAATGATAATCAGGAGATAGTGCTATTTCGGATGACACTTCACTGTTATTTAAACTTAAACGACAGCAATCAGTAACTGATGACGTGAATAGCACTCTCTCTAAGGTTGTGAACTGGTTTAATGTTAATAATTTACTTTTAAACGAGAATAAAACGAAATGTATTAGATTTTTTACACCTAATGTTAAGCAGGTAAAGACCAATGTTCTAATAAATGGAAAGGAGTTGGATCTTGTGGACACCACCAAGTTTTTAGGTATAACACTAGACTCTAAATTGCTATGGGGCCCACACATTGACGGATTGTCGAATAGACTCAGCTCTGCAGCATAAGCGGTTTACAAAATTCGTCAATTAACCGATGTAGAAACAGCTAGACTGGTGTATTTTAGCTATTTTCATAGTGTAATGTCATACGGTATTTTGTTGTGGGGAAATGCTGCTGACATTCAAAGTATCTTTGTGTTGCAAAAGAGAGCTATTCGTGCAATTTATAATCTCAGTTATAGGCAGTCACTGAGGGATAAGTTTAAAGAAATTGGTATCATGACAGTCGCATCTCAATATATATATATGAAAATTTAGTGTATGTAAAGAAAAATAATCATTTATTCACAAAGTTTAGCGACATGCATAAAATAAACACTAGAAATAAAGATAAACTCGTGTTACCAACCACTAGGCTACAAAAAGTAAGCCAGTCTTTTCGTTGTCAGGGTGTGCGATTTTACAATAAAGTGCCAAGCAAATTCCATGAATTAAGTATTAATAAATTTACTTTGAACTGTATAGTATTTTTTTTTATTTTTTGTGTAAGTATGTAAATGTGAGTACAGTGTAGGCTTGTAATGTTAATTCATATTTTATTTTCTTTCTGGTGGTTTTGAGTGTTTCCACGGCCTACCCAAATGTCCTGCTGGCGGTAGTGTCATGCTTCGGGTCGTTGATCTTGACCAATATCGGTTAGGCTACACGATGGCTGGAGCCTGTATGCCGTCTGTATGGACAGGTTGACTCAAAACTATGGTCCTTTCCTCAAAAGGCCTATCCAGACCCTATACTGTACTCGCACAGTTTTATTTAACTTTGTTTACGGACTTAAAAAAAAAAGACACCTCTGTGGTTTGTTTCGGCGTTTCTTCCCAGAGTGAGTCTTAAGAAATGCCGGCTCCTTCTAGCTATAAAGTCCGACTTGTAAAAATATCTGAAAAGATTTACTTACAGAAATAAATATCATTTCATTTCATTTCATATGGGCGGTTGATGTTGGAAAGTTGTATATATGCTAATCCGCGTGAGAATTCTTCATATTGCGATAAAGAATTAGTAGTTACTCCGTAGTTCAGTGTGTCTTTAGCTTTAGCGTTGTAGTAGGTTTCTTTGTTTTATTTGGAAGTCGCCACATATAGTATTTTTTGGTAAAGACAGTTGATATGATATGACCTGATAAATCTGATAATAAGTTATTAGCGCCGCCCATGGGCGCCTACAGCTTAAGGGCGACTAGCCCTTAAGCTGTAGGCGCCTTTGTCCCTATTTTGCCCTTTGAGTACACAAGAATTAGGAGAGAAGAGGATTGGAAATCTCTGGTCTAACTCACTCGATAAAGAGCATCGAAAGAATTGTATAACACCGGTTTTGCTCTACGGCCGTGGTTTCACTTCAGTCTATCATTATGATGTATTTAGATATTATTTAATGACTATGACTGAGATTAATGGTGCGTGTACCGTGACATTCCTTTATCAGCGGTCAGCCGGTGAGAAAGAGGAAGTGTCTGCTGGTTGAGTTAATCTATATATATAAAATTACTTGCCCTCACTGACTCGTTCATCAACGCAAAGCCTAAATCGCTGGGGCGACAAACTTTTAATTTTGGCAACTCACGCTCTTTATGTTGCACCTACTAAGAAAGGATTTTTGGAATTTTAATACTTAAGGGGGAAAATTAGGAATGATCAGCTTTTCGGAAGGCACCGACTTCAAATAGACTAGAAGGATACAAGTAAGTTCTACTATTAGTTAGATTTGTAATTTTCTTTTCATTTTTAGTGCTCTTTGTTAAGTCCTATTTTTTAAGTCGCTTTGACTTTTTTTTAAAGGACTTATTTTAGTTCAAGATATGTTTATAATAAGTAGATAAGTATGATATTTAAAACATTACATATTGTAATATATAGTACTAAACTGTGGTATGTTGGATTATATTAAATACAGTTTAATAAATGCGTTACTTTATTTAGATAGTGTAGTAAGATGTTACATTTGAACCCGAAAATATATTGTGTTCCACATTACTTTGTTTTCCAAAACTAGAAGTGGTATTTTCTCTTCACATTTGAATGAAACTAGAGGGGTAATACCTATATGTGTTTTATTTTGTCAGCTTTGAATATCGTTGTGTAGTAAGATAATTATATTAAATTGTATGTTTAAATGGAATTTTCATATTACAAAATGGTTGGTACAATTTATGCTTATTTATAAACTTCCTGCTATTTTCTTTTCCAGTGAAAATGACATCAGTTGTTTACTACCGTCTCTTCGGTCAGGCAGTCGTCCTGACCATGCACAGTGTAAACGCTCTGGTGATGTTCATCTCAATGCGGGATAAGGAGCTGATGAGTGACCCTCAGATCAACACCATGGTTTCGATGCAGGGCAAATACCTTACTGTGTGGAATATTGTAAGTTTTTTTTTAAATGGCAACAACAGAAAAAATAACCTAAGTATTGTTATCTACGGTGTTTCGTTCCATTTTTACCCACGAAGGCACTGAGAAAGAATATGCGTTTAGGGTGAGAGATGTGTGTTTGTTTGGCTCTGAAATTATTTCTCTGAATTTCGAAGATAATCTTGCTGTCTTTAATAGTGAAGACTTTGACCATTTCATGGCTTTAATTATGGGAGAGCTATACTTCTGCACACCTCTTAATCTACACTCGGAGTGATACCATAGCCTCACAGAAAATCGATGCAATCCTGTCGTTGTCTTTCACCAAATGAATGAGGTCATCAATGTCCTACTCTCCCCCCTCTCCCCTCATTCTGGGAAAGACACTCGTAGGCCGACACATACTAGTGTGCGTACATGCAAGCTTCTCTGTGAGGCCGTATTATCGCTCCTTTCGAGCTTCCCATGACAGCAGTACATGAGAATGACTCTTTTCCTCCACAGCTGTACAGGTGTATACATGTTTTATGTTTTTTCAGGGATTCCAGCTGTCTTACTTCTTTTTAGCTTTCTTGTGTGATATATGTACGGTGTTAAGAAGAGAACACATGATACCCAATAAAATTAGGAAATTCAGACAGTTTTACTTCAGTACAGCAGTATGGCCAGTTGCTACGGTGAGTCTAACTTGTATTGTTTCCCCCCCCCTCTTGGAATAAATTCTGTGTTGCCGCGGACTTTACAAACATTCATGAAACGGTAACAAAGAACACCTGGGTGTCACACTCAGAACAACAATATGTGGATAACACAAAGCGTTGTCCCATGTGAGGATCGAACCCACAACAGCGCAGTATGACAACGAGGTGGCTTAAACCACTACGCCATCCGTGCAGTCACCTTTCGATTCTCTGGGTAACCACCAATTTCGTTGTCCAGTGGTTTGTAATTCTACCATAATTCATAAACTTATTGTTAACAATAAAGCACAGTTTGGGAAAGCTATATCTAAATCATTTCTAAAATATTTCAAAAAAATTAAAACTTTTTCAATTTTTTTCCAAACTCCTACATTTTCTCGCTGTTAATTTTTTCTAACTACATATTCCCTTTTTTTCTATATTGTTTTCAATTTTTTTATCACATCAACAGCCTTTAATAGTCCACTACTGGACATAGGTCTCTCCTTAGAAAGGAAGTTTTGGCCTACTATACCACGCTGGCCAGACGTATAGGGTTTGTGTCACCGTCACCACACCACACGGACATTTCATACTATTTTTTCACGAATTTTTACTATTTTCAAATTTATTTAAAATGTTCCGAATGTTTTTCTAACTGTTCCCTTTAGTGATAATGCCTACAAACCTTATTCAAAGCATCCAGCAGATAATAGAGCGGTACAACGTTTTGTCCCTGAGCGGATGGGAGCCAAATCGAAAAATGTGTAACAATACTTTTTTCCTACACTTCTTGCGGAACTTCGTTGTGACCGGAGATCCATAGACCCCTCACGCCCTTTTCTTTCACACATCTCACACGGCAATCTAATCTCAAGGCAGAGCCTGTATTATGATAACCAGATTGCTGATAAACATACTTATATGTTAAATACATACATATTATAGCTAAATTACACCCAGACACAGAACAAACAATCGTGGTCATCACACAAATATTTGTCCTGGGTCTGAATCGAAGCTACGACCTCCGGCTTAGCAGTAAGGGTCACTAACTACTAGACCAAAGGCCGTGATGTTTACCATCGCAAAAAGCAGCAACAGTAAGTGGGTTTTTTTTGTTGACGGGGTGGATCTCCGTCTCCTTGGGGATGTAGGACCCCGATGGCCGGACTCAGGCGCCCTACTCCGAGGAGGACCCGGACCATGTTATTTCAGGTCCCTCCGGATCGACGCCGCTCTTAGCCAGGCCCTATCCCGGGGAAAGAAGGCTTCCCCCGCCTATCAGCCAAGCCTTATAACATGTTGCGGCCCGATCGCTTTTTTGCGACCAGGCCGCCATCCTATCGCATCCCGCAGCAGTTAATCTGCCACCAGAGGTCCCCACTCTCTGGCAGCAGCAGCAGCAAGAGGGTCAAAGTTATAGTAGTCACATAGTCTGCCTACCCCTGCAGGATAATACAGGCGTGAACGTCTATATATACATGTAAAATATTAGCTTTTCTACTCCACAAGTGAGGACAAATGTGTAGTTAAAATATGGTTTTTGTAAGAATTAATAAATGGTTTTCAAAATAAAACTTAAGTTAAAATTTGTTTCTTATACATTTTAACATTGAAAGTTAAAAATTTACATTACAAAGCGTACGTCGGTCGCTCAGTTAGTTACACTAGATTGAAACTTAAAACAAATTTTAAATAATTTATCATGAAGCTGGTAGAGATGGCTGTTTACCTGATTGTAAGATAATATTATTGAATTATATTCGCTCGCTCGCTAATAAAAGGTAGTCTCTGGGCAGGTAATAGTAGTAGCTGTGCAGACGTGATCAAGTTCAACAAGTCTTAAATAAACTCGGTCTTGATATGCGAGGTCTCAGTCAGTCCTTCCCGACGCCAACCAAGCTGATCTGGTACAGGCTTGCACTTCACTATTCCTAATTCGTCCTTATGTTCAATATACTTTCCCTACTTCTACTATTAAAGGTTGTTGATGATGATGATGATGACTCCTATATATCCCGAGCTAAAGTCTACTCTCAAATTCTTTATCGTCAAAATGCGTGGTACATCAACAGTTTTTAACAGTTCACTTCTGGAGATGGGCGTCTCCTTAGAAAGGAGGTTATGGCCTACTATACCGCACTGGCCAGACGAGTTGGTATAGGGTTTGTTTCAAATTTTTCTTCTCTCTGCAGTGCTGGCCAGACTGGTTAATATAGGGTTTGTTTCAAGTTTCCCTTCTCTCTGTAGTGAAGCTATTGTCTTGCGTAGT
Organism: Arctia plantaginis; assembly: GCA_902825455.1. Lineage (NCBI taxonomy): Eukaryota > Metazoa > Arthropoda > Insecta > Lepidoptera > Erebidae > Arctia > Arctia plantaginis. Next base: position 771,283 of record CADEBD010001048.1, on the reverse strand, counting down.
CTGCTCCCTTAGTCCGACCCTTACGGCACTCACGGGATGAATAAGAGTGGTGGTTAGCGGCATTTGTATTTACAAATAACCATGTACCATTTGAGGATAAAGGCCTGAAATATTTATATTCTGTTACAGCTCATCTTCGTAGTCTTCTGGCCGTTCTTTTTCACAAATCGGGAACTTCTCTTTCCTGCCTTCATTGACAAGATATTCTCTTTAAAGTCAAACTTGGTGATGCATTTTTGTATCCTTCCTGCAGTACTGTGGGAGCTGGTCTTCACACCAAGACCTGTTCAGACGTCGCATGTTAAGCATATTGGAGCTTTAACATTCTTGTTTGTTTTATATAATATAGTGTGAGTAAATCAAATTGAATACATAAATTATTATAATAACACGTTTGATCCTGTAACACACGGCCGGCTGATCCTAATTTGGGCAAAGCTATGGTAACCAGACTGTTGATAAACATACTTATATATTTTTGAATACATACATATTTTGGTAAGTTATACCCAGACGCAGATCAAATGATCATGCTCATCACATAATTATTTGTCCTGGATGGGAATCGAACCCATAACCTCTGGCTTAGCAGTCAGGGTCACTAACCTCTAGACCAACAGGCCCATAATTGTAGCCAAAAACTTAGACTAGTATAAAGGCAAAATACTATGTAGTGAAAGACTTTTATTCTTCTAATTGGGTTATGTTAATTCGTTAAGTTTTTTTTCTAAACATTATTTCTTATTGTTTCAGTATTATTTACACTTATTCTCAACGTGGTATATGGCCCTACCCCATACTTAACATTCTCTATCCCACCATTTACTACCAGCTACTCCTAGTGACTCTCTACTTAATGGTTTTATGGTGTTACCAATTGCAATGGAGAATCACAAGCATGGTTTGGGACTCCGACCGACGGACTGTTAGGAAAAATAAAATTTAATGGAAAAAGTTTCGTTTCTGTTTCAAGACTTGGCCTTTTAAATTTAAACTGTAATATGTATGATTTCCAGATGTTCGAATTTCGACCATAATACACTGATACTATGGAACTTTAAGTTTTTTTAACACACACACACACATCTGCAACCGCTGGGTCTAGAAGCATGAAATTTTGCACAAATGTTCCTTAAGTGACGTGAGTGCATTAAATATTGGCTTTTTTTAAATTATACCCCTAAAGGTGCAAAATTGGAGTTAGAATATTATAGGAAACTTCATCATTTTTGGTAGTAGCGTTTTCAGGTGAGACCATCTCTCGCGGTGGTTCATTGAGGAACATAGCAGCTATGATACCTAGCATGGAAGCATGGTACCTGTGATATTAAATTGCGTAAAGGAAATTGAAACACAAATAGACACATACATACAGACAGATTAATATCTCTATGGTTTTTTTTATGGCAGAGGGTTCAAACGAGCAGACATGGTAACTGACTACCGTCATTCATGGACACCCTGTATCTCAAAAACTACAAGTACGTGAAGTGAGTAGTCACCCTTTGTGCATCCCCCAGAAATAGTGGCGGAGGCACTCAACGGGTAGCACCACACTTGTCACTCCGGAGTTGGGGGTGCCCATAGGCTGCGGTAGTCACTTAACATCAGGTAACCAGTCTACTTGTTTGCCCCCTATTTCATAAAAAGATATGTAGAGCTATAGGATGTTGTGGAAATAAAACAGACGCATTTGCAAGTGATTCGAGAATAATAATAAAAACAATAACATTTATTAACTATTGGTTCATAAAGATCACCATCTACGTTAGGTACATAGTACAATGTTTGTATTTGATTCAACCAACAAAGCTTACACGGGGAATCACCGGAGAATATATCTACGGGCTGAGTTTTTTTTAAGTAAAAAAAATGAGAAAAGAAATTTTATTTTATTTTTTTATTTAATTCTTCAATAATTCCCCGCATACAAAATATGTTTTTTTATTTTTATTTTAATATATTCTGTTTCTTTACATATATATATATATTATTATGATTTATATTTGTTACTCTCAATATATGTTTAGGTAATGTGTAAAAATACTTAATTATTTCATTAACAAATTAATATTTTAGATAATATAAATCATTTCATAGAAAAACAAGACATACAAAAATTTCATTATTTTATTTTTATTCATTTTTCACTATTTATAATGATCTTAGATACCCGTAAATTCGTAGGTACCTTTATACAAAATAGAAACTCTTAGAAAAAGAACAAAACGAATATGAAAAAAAAGAAGACTGACACTTGAAGACGTTATTCCCGCTATTATCAAGCTTGCTTTTTCCAAAATACATTTTTATTCCTATCCTTTACGTGTCCAAATCTATATTAGTTTTTTAGTGAAAATTTAGCAAAACATAGTACAAAAGTTTTAGAAATACCTACTAAAACTACCCAGCAAGTAAAACTTTTACCCTATATATCTATCACTATCGCACTGACACCCACGCTTGTGTGCGAAAGAGATGCAAGATGCGTCTCACTTCACTCTTCGATTTTGCACCAGTCAAGTCTAAGTTATGCACATTGCTATGGACACGGCTTCTTTTAAGGAGCTTACACACTTGCAAAGCTTAATAGTAGAGATAAAAAAAATAAAGGCATTAAAATCATGTTTCAATTATGGTTGCACTCATTTTACACATTTAATAACATATTTTCAACGTTTAATTGACGATGCATGCCTTCCTGTTCAATGATATCTGGTAAAAAAAACATTAACAAACTTTTACACGCACGTCACGTTAAATCTCAATAACAATATCATAAAAATTCGCTGTAAAGGGCAAATAATTATTACAATAAAACAAAGAATTATTAAAATAAAATAATACTAAACCCGCAAGTGTGTAACACTCTCAATGCATTTTTTTATTTCTTTTTTTTCAAAGTAAATTCGTGTTAATGGCCGGTCATAGTTGAAATTCGAATTCCAATTCGAAATTCGAACTTCAAAACTGAAAGTTGAATTCTACAACTGTTTGACGTACATATTTATTTTCCAGTTGTAAAATTGTTTTAAGCGGAGGAAATAGGTATTTTAGCCAATTTCTCAGTCTTAGTGCTCTAAAACGTTCTCATCGAATTTCGTCAATTACTAATTTTTACTTTTTAATTTATCCGTGGAAAATGTCCAATTGTAATTCTCACATATTTATTAATTGTTCAATCCAAAACATCAATATGAAATTTCTCGACATATTAACAACATAACTTATATAATAATATATTATTATTATTACTTACACTTCAAAGATACTAAAGAATATAATAATAATAAATGCAACATAAATGCATTTTTAATAATATTTTAGGTACAAGTAGATATATAGTTTAAAATGTTATATTTCATGAACAAATTGGACATTAACCATTTGAAGCTAAACATAATACTAAATAATCTAAACGTGTGCGCCTAGTTTTTTACATTTTTTTAATATTTTATAATTTTTGCAAAAAAAAAAAAAAATGAGTACACATTCTGGGAAACTGTATTGCATATACTAATAGTCGTGGAAATATTAAAAATTAATTATTTCTAAGTAAATTTCTGAGTTTTAATAAAATGATAATATATTATGATTTAAAAATTATTATTTGAACCACCCGTATATTTTTCAGCTATTACGATCTCACTATATGATTATTTCTAATTTATCAGTTATAAAAAAATATATAAATACGAGAAAAAAAGGAAAATAGGAACCAAAAAATAAAATAAAACAAAATCGGACAATAACAGATTGCTTTATTTAACAAAAAATATATAATATATAGAAATGAAAAAAACAATCTTTTTCACATGATCTAACAAGCGAGCTCGGAGGCCATATTGAAAAATTTGTTTCTTTTTTTATTTTAATTATATTTTAATAGAATGTAAAATTAAAGATAACCCATCGAACCTTATGATATTTAATATAAAATACATATGATTAATAACTATTTACAAAATACAAGTTAAGTTTTATACTTTCATTAACATTAATATAATCCAGTCTATAATAAAAGGCTATTCGACAAACTTAGCGTAATGTTAGAAAATTTATGGTTATTTAATAAATCTAATTATTAGTAGCAGGCAATTTAAATTAAATAAAAAAACAAATATACGTATAAAGTCGCGTCAAGCTAAGATTATAAAAAAATGTGTGTAAAAAATAAAAAATAAAAATAATTTACGTATCAACTGTGAAAATACAACAGGTATATTATGCAAAAATTGTGGATTTTGTTTTGTATATTTTCATTTTTTTGTTTTGTTTGTTTGTTATTATGCAAAATGTGACATAATCCCGAACATGGCACCCAAGCAAAGTAATGAAAAATGAGATCAAATTTATTCTACTCGAAAATAATTAAAAAAAAACAATAAAAATTGCCTGCTAAACATTACAATAATGATTTTTGTCCGCGATTTATTTCACACTCGATCGATTGAAGTTATGCATTTTGTTCAACTCTCGATTGCATTACGACTTATTATTAATATATTTTATTTAATTATGATTTGCATGTTTTCCTTCGCTTTGACTTCACCGTTATATATGTACTTCATTACTATATAAAACAACGGAAAAATACAAAAAATGGGCAGTATCGTCTTATATTACAACTTAAATCGAAAATCTACAGGAGAGAAAAAAAAACATTCATAATAATTAATAATCATTTGAAATAAATAACAAGTTTATAAGTTTAAAAAAACTGTTAAAATTAATAAAAAAAGGATCCTATTTAATAGTTTCGTTAAATTGAAACTTGTGTGATCTTCAACTTACTACACCTTTATAACTTTTTATTTATTTCTTAATAAAACCTCTATTCCTATTATTATATTTTTATATAATAATAATAATTATTATTTCTTCATTCAGAGTTAGATACACTTTACGATAATTATATTACGATATCCTCTATATACAATACACAATCAAACATACATACGTATGTATATGTATAATTATGTATTACATACACCACACACGTTTATATGTATTGTTACACTACATTATATATTTTTGTTATGAAAAATAAGTGTTCACAACAAATAAAAATAATATAATCTGAATAAATGTAAAATTAAACGCATTTAAATGTAACTAGAATCGAATTAAATAAACCATTTATATAATTTTAAATATTGTACGTACGTACTTATTAGTAAATATTGTAACAGTCGCTCTGTACATACATACAATTATAAATATATTAATAACAAATATTTAAATGCGTTTATTTTTACCGATATTGGGAGGAGGGAGGGGGGTTAAAAAAAATAGCTGTCAGAGCTAAAGAGTCTTTAAGAAAATTCTCAAAATGCCATATCTCCAGCTTTAGCAGGCAAAAATGAGATCTAACGCAATAGAAATAAGCCAGGTTCTAATTTCCTGGGCTTTAACCGTGCGTATAGTCCAGGACACTGTCCAGGGAGAACAGTTCTTTGTACAACGCTGGGAACACGTGGCTCTGGTGGGCCATCTTGAAACGGTGAAGCGCCTCTAGATGCATCAGCGATAGTTCTCTGTGAACATGTCAATATTAACACTTAGTATATTAGGAGTGTGGTAGTGGTGTGTACTTCTATGTAGACGGATTAAGAATACAGAGTGACACCACCCCTATTCATAGCGTGGGAATCGTAAGAGCTGATTAAGACTTGACACAAACCCTATACCCGTCGGGCCAGAATGGCATAGTAGGCCAAAACCTCCTTTCGAAGGCCTATTATATTACGGAAAAATTCTTAGACAGAATATAAAACAAGGTACGACTGAAAATCTGTAAAATAGCGAAAACACCCGATGAATGTCCATTAAAGAAATCATTGAATATCGGGCTTATTCCGATAATTCCTTTATGATAAAAGTAGTGAAAAAATTCATTAAATCTATTGGATTTTATCCTTGAGTAAGTTTAATTTTTATTAAACTAGCTGACCCGGCAAACGTATTGCAAAACAAAAAAAAATTAGGGATGGGTCACCCTTACCATTAGGGGTATGAAAAATAGATGTTGGCCGATTCTCAGACCTACCCGATGTGCACACAAATGAGAATCGGTCAAGCCGTTTCGGAGGAGTACGGGAACGAACATTGTGACACGAGAATTTTATATATAAGATTAAATTTATTTTGCTTACTATTTGACAAAACAGAGATTGTTCCTATTGTGTGTGTTGATCTATGACTTTAGAGTCTACATAAAAGGCGATTTTTTTAAATTTATGAAATAAAGAGAGTGAGTTTGAGTACGCTCTTCTCTTGAAGGTTGTATCGGTTCGGAAAATCCGTAGACCATAACCATATACGAATATTAATAACCATTCTAAACATATGAAAACCACAGGTATGTAGAATGGGAATATGAACTACGCAGGACAACAGCACTGCAAAGAGAGGGAAAACTTGACACAAACCCTATACCAACCCGTCTGGCCAGCATGGTATAGTAGGCCAAAACCTCCTTTCTAAGGAGAGGCCTATGTCCAGCGGTGGACTATTATAGGCTGTTCATGATGATGATGATGATGATGACAGATATGTTAAGATTTTATTTCATTTCTGCTGAAGATAGTCAAGCAGATACTAGTCAATACGTACCTGAAGGCGGGTATGTTGTTCACTAATGTTTGTAGCACAGTGACGTCACCTTTGAGTGGCGCGTGGTTCGCCTCGATCTCGAGGCGCATCGCCGCCATGGACATGTTGAACAGGCACTGGATCTCTGGGTTGCCTCGGACGCCGTGCCGTTCTACGTATACAACACAATTGTTTTTTTATTATTTAATGGTTTTTCTAATAATAATAATAGTTATTACGGACATCGAGACACAACGCCATCTAATTTCAAACTAAGCAAAGCTTGTACTGTGAAAGCTAGATTGACTGATAGAATACTTTGATGCTTTTTTGTAAATACATCCACATCATACATGTACAAATATTTGCAGATCATAGAAACATTTGGTCCGACCCGGGAATCGAACCCGAGACCCCAGCACAGCAAGTAATAATAGTAATGCAAGTTCTGTCTCATAATAAGCTACTTGTTGGTTGTGAGGAAGTGAATTCAAAGGGAATGCGGAACAAAGTAAACTTATGTGTAATTTTGCAAAATTGAAATTGGCTAATATAAAAAATACTGTAATTATGGCATAAAATTTCTTTATATTGCCTCAAAGTCTCATTTGCGTCTCCTGCATTTTTCCAATTAAGATTTTTTTATATTTAATTACAATGTTTTAAATTTTTTCAGTTTTTACTTTGCAGACAAGCAGACAGTTTGATAGATTTCATACATTTATGTATAGATTTTAACAGAATTGTGTGGTCGAATTTTCAAAATCGTTTTTAACAAACAGATGATGTTAGCTGTACATTATTTACGAGGTTTGCATTGCAACCCTATAATATGACCACGTCTTTTTGAAACATCTGTATTTATTAAAAAGCGACGCCACGAACCGCGAACAAAAATAGCAAAACTATTATATCGTGTATGGGTGTTGCACGACTTGACCCTACACAACATAAAAAAAAAGAAAATTTTGATGATATGAAGCCTCACCTGGCCACAACAGCACCAGACTCTGGTACAGAGCAAGTTCAGTCTCAGTCAACTTGAGCCGCGCAATCGTCTTCGCCGCATCGAATATGGCGGCTACCAGCGCAGCATCCCTGGGGTCGCTGCAATATAATACAACAAGACACTGTAGGAAAATGAACAACATATATTAACATTATTTTTCTGAAGAAATAAAAAATCTAATGTTTATTTGCTTTTATGACATTCTATATTTAAATGTCCTGTCAGTTTTTGTCTACTGACTACTTTACATATTCTATATTTAAATATCCTATCTAACTAATTTATTTGCTAGCAAAATTAAATTAATTAATTTAAATATAGAAGCGTAATCATTTTTACTATAAATTGTTCATTTAATTCGAAATAATTGTCATAAATGTATTTCTATATTCAAAATATATGAAATACAAATTATAAAGTACATACCGTGCATGCACGCACTCTCTTATAGGCAAAACAACATCGCCGTACAACACGTGGTCGCGGTTCACGTCGATAAGCCGCGAAAGCCTTACGATCGCCAGCTCAAACGAACCTATAGAAACGAAAAAATATTTACAAAACTGTAAGATCGAAGTTGGATGTCCAACTTGAAATAAAAATCATGTTGCTCGCCAATTTTAATAATGTGTGGCTTATGGTATTGTTTACTCTATAGTAAGTTGTAGAAAAAAAACACGTAATCATCTTTATACTATGGAGAAGATTGATTGATACATTAGTTAATTCACTAAAATGAATGCTATTTTGAAAAATATATCAAGGAATAAAGGCCAAAAATGACTAGCTTTTTACCAGTAATTAACCAGTTAATAATTATGATTGCACCGATATCCAGCAAGTGTCAATATATCAATTGCTTACCAGATTTCAGCAAGAGAATCTGATCATCCTGTGACAACTTCATGAAGCCAGGTATAAGTTTGGCGAACTCAATGATGTTCTGGATCATCGTCGTCAGTTTATCTGCACAGTCCATCCACATCTCTTCATAACTCATCGAGTTGTAGTACAACAGTCTGCAAATAAATGAAGTCGATTAATTCATTTAATTCTATTAAATTATTATTATAAATTAAATGATAAAAAAGGGTTTACATTTAATTCAATTGAAATATAATGAAATTAAATGAAAATAATGGGAAAAAATATTGAAAAGAAAACTGATACAAATTGAGAACGGGATGGAGTGAGATGGATTTAATATAAAGCGTGAACGGTTTTTGAGCAGTAGATGAAGGTACATGCTTTGTTTGAGTGTTCGATGATGATCTGAGAATGAAAGAAAAACACAAATGTAATAGACAACTGGGTGATATGATTCAATTTAAACATTTTAAATGTACCCATTTTGATAAAAAATATTTCTACTTATCATGCTCACTAGATGGCTCTTTAATCAAAATTTTGTAGTCCTTAACTTCGGCACATATAGACCATTGGGAGTGATACCACTTCACAGAAACCGGTATTAAGCAATTCCTTGTTTTTTCTTTTTTTTGCTTGAGTGAGGTTACAGGGCTCCCCCCCCCCCCCCTCTAATTATGGGTGGGTGGGGTTAAACTTGTCCCATGCACTTACCATCATGTGATCAGTCTACTCAAACGCAGCCAACATGCGCATTATACTAAACGGTAGGTCATTAAACAGGGTTTGACTTACTTCGACACATCCTGTGGTTTTCTGAACATCTCGTGTATGTACTCCAGTTTTGGGTTGGTGTTTGCGTGGGCTTCTGCCAGACTCTTTACAAGGACCTTGCTGATGTCGCCCTCCGCTGCAAAAAAACGAACTAGTTAAACCACGTATTACTAGATCTGGACTTGCTAGAGCTATAATCAAATTCTACACAAAAAGTAGTCAACACTTCTAAACAACAAATAAATAAAAATATAAGACAGGCAAGCTTAAATGTTTCTATTAAAAAAAAAAATACAATACAAATAAAAAAACGGCGTGTGGGTCTATGGACCCCCGGTTGAAACGAAGTTCCTTTCGCTTTTTGGTAGACATTTGTTATATATATGAAATACGAAAAAGAAATGTGACCGTCGATGCGCCAACTGAAATGTCTGCGAAAAGGCTTGTTACTCATTTTTCGGTCTCGCTCCCGTCCGCTCAGAGCGTGTAACACGATATAAGGAACTTCGTTAAAAAGTGGATACAATTTATTATCTATGCTATTATATATTATTCTCTATGCTATATGCTAAGATGACAGCGACTGTCACTTTGACATCGGGTCATTTTTTTATAACTTTGTATTTGTTTCTAAAGCACTTATTGTACAACAAATATATATTTGAGCTCGCATGATGCCGCGGACTGTGGTATTATGGCTATAGACCCATTAACACTAATATTTGCGGGTACAACCTGCCTAATGGCTTGTTGGCGTGAGTAAACATAACTCCTTTAATGACCTAATAGCTTATAACTTCACCGACTCCGTATAAATATCCTCAACAAAAGTACCATACAATATTACTATCGATATTTGTTTCGTATCGACTGACTTGCAACGGTTATGGCCACGGATGGACTATGACCACGTTCGGTGCATTACGGTCGAAGCCTTTAGGTATTTTTAGTAAAGTAATACTAATTCAATTCCCGAATACCGATTCAACTGTCGGTCACAATACGATATAATCACATTGGAGTCAACGTTGGATGTTTAATACTTTACTACAAGAATGCCTTTTATGACATTGTGAGATCGAGAATAGATCGAAACTCAATTTTGAAGGCCTTCTGAATTATATCTAACCCAAACCTGAATATGAGATAAATCTCTACCTACTATCTGCAGCTTGAGATAAATCTCTACCTGCTACCTGCAAAAATTCACAAAGTCTACAAGTTTATTACTGTGGTTTATACATATCGACTTCTTCTCCCCAGCATGCCTATTGCCGCTGTGCATTTCGACGGCCATAGTACCTTTCCCACTGGTTATTATAAAGTCGCAAAGTAATAATGCAAATTGTGAACCAGATGTGTTTTGTACTGACAACGTAAGTACTTATTTCCTATGAACTATAAGTAAATTTCTGAATGCCTGGTTGGGATTTTCTAAATCATTTTCTGTCTGTATATTTTGGAGCAAGGGTAGCGACGTGATCGCATCAAGACGCGATCGGGCCACAACGTAAAGAATGAGTCGTTTGGCAGGGGGAAACTTATTTGCCCAGGATAGGGCAAAATAGGCGCGGTGTCAATTCAGGGAAGAACTTGAAATCACATGGACCGGGTCTTCCGCAGTGTAGAACGTCTTCGGCCAGCCGTCAGGAAGATTTTTAGTGGAAAGAATTTTGTTTTACCACAGGCAGTCAAACAATTTTTATAAATACGTAATAAACTACGTGTTTTGAAAAAATAAACGGTCAGGTAGTAGTCGAACTCGTGCGCCGAGGGTTCCGTACCTACCCAGATTTTACGTAGATTTTCGCGAAAATTTGTAAGTACCAAAATTCATCTTAATGCCTTTATTTGTGATGTAAGACGTTTCTTTTTGCCAAATTTCGTAATTCTAGTTCAACGGGAACTACCATATAGGCTATATATATAGACCCAAAACCTATAGGGTACTTCTGGTTGACCTAGAATTGTCAATTTTGGTAAAAATCAAGTAAAATGAAAATTTTGAAAAATAAAAAAAATGAAAATTAAGGTAAATTTTGATACTTACAAATTTTCGCGAAAATCGAAAATTTGCCCATATCTTTTTATCCTGTTGACTCAGGACTTGATTTTTATACACCTAATAGGGACCTCAGTATCTGGTAAAAATAAACTTACTAGGTCTAAATCGGTGGTGACACACGGACAGACGGACAAGAAATCGATCTTATAACGGTTCCTTTTTTACCTTTTGAGATTCGGAACCCTAAAAATTAACGCATTTTTGCATGTATCTATGTCTGTCATGGATAGTTCTAATTTTAAAACATCAGCAACTCTTTTATTGCAATTATTCGCGCTTATTCACAACTATTCGCACTTAATCACAACTACATATTTGTGTTTTTTCACAACCATTTCAGCTCATTCACAACCAAAGGTTTTCATAACATTATTGCAATATTATAAAAAATCAAATGGAGCTTGAAATGATTTTACTAAAACCACTTGTTTCAATATATTATTATTTATTTTATATTTTCTTATTTTATTTTTATTAATATTTTCTTATTTCAGACATGTCCAAGACAACCAACTGCGCACCCCGTTAATATATTCCTGACAAAGAATGGATTTATGGTTAAAAAAGCTAATAAACCCTTTGGTGTTCCATTTTGGAATGGAATGTCATAATTAACCCTTCTATAGTAATTTAATAATTCTAGTAATATAATAAATTACTTTTATAATAAGAAACCTACCGAAATCATTTAACAGATAGTCAGAAACAAAATTGATGATACAATCCGCTAAAATACAAACATATGAAAAAAAAAACTACAAAAACAAAACAAATCGCAAATAATAACGTTTTAGCCGTACGATGAATATCAACTATCATCCACTTACACGGCAAATCATCATTCGAACTGTGGCTCGACCCTTGATGCCTCCGGTTCGACACTGCATTCGGATTCACCATCCCCATCCCCGACATATTCATATTTAGCGGGTCCATTAACCGGCCGTGTCCACTACTGGATGTCAGGTCATCTGGACTCAGATCCTCACTTGTTAATGAGACTGAACTTTGTCCACTGACGAGAACAGAATTCTGGATCTCCATTGGACTGTGCTGGATATTGGATGGGCTATGTAGGAAGGTCGTGGAGTCCACATAGCTGGCTACTAAATTGTCCACACCCATAGACGTCTCCGGTTTGATCTCTTGTTTGATGTTGATCACCCCGCTCGAGATAGAGACGGGCGATTGGATTCTTTCCTGTTCGTAGCGATCAAATTCCTGTATCCGTCGTGGTATTTCGTTGATTGCGCTCGGCCGCATTGACGTCGTGGGGGTGGTGATTGTGGTGGTTGATGTTGATCCCGATGGTCGGACGATAGTGGTTCCTTTTTGTTGCTCGTCTATAGATGGTAGATTTTGGGTTTAGTTACTTGATGTTGGGAACTTAAATCTCAGGCACTTTAGAAACTAACGAGGTTTTTGGTTTTTAAATATAGTCGAGATTTAAACGATTTGTATGCAGTAGTATCCTGAACAAATTACGAAGAGAAGACGAGGAATTATGCGCACAGCAGAAACGTCTCCATCCTGAATGGAATCGTTGGATAAATAAATCTAGATCTTTAAACAGAATATTCTTAATTCCTTACGCTAAGGAATGCCTGCTCTCTTCATACTTACATAATAAAATTTGATAAAAATATAAATATGTAACTCACCGTGGCTGATGAAATCTGGATCCAAGAATCCCCCAGTCTGTTTGGACTCGTAGGTAATGGGTGTTGTTGAGTCCACGTAGTCAGATGGCGCTTCGTACGACTGTTGCTGTTGTGTGGGGGGCTGGATACCCCCCATGTTTGATGTGAGCGCTGGACCGACGTTGTTGTAGTACGGCGACAGGGGAGAGCCGTATGCAGAATATCTGAAATACCGGTAAAGTTACCACTGCTATAGAAACTCTTATTTTCTTCGGAGTACTCCTAGTACATGCTTTAACCGACTACAAAAGGATTCCGATAATGAGTTATCAGCACCGAATGCGCATAGAATTGGTAAATAGCGTTCCTAGGAGTTATTTTAAAATATTTCAAACATTTTATGTTTTATTATTATTTTTTGTATTTATAAAACGAATACTATACGTAAATAAAAAATATCAGAATTCTGTTTCCTGTAGATCTTCTAGATATTTTCTTAAATACAAGTCCATAACTTAAAACAAGTTCCTGTAAACATTGATAGCGATTTAATGTGAGCATTTCCAGTCTTAATGTTAAATTCTAATAGCAATCGCCGCACCTGTAAGTCGCAATCACATCATCAATCATCATAAGTGATTGAAGAATCCCAACAAAAACGTCGAGAACATTCTCTCAAGCCAACAATTTACTGTTAAACCAGAAAAACGCATCATAAATCTATTAGCAGAACAGAGTGGTAAAAACAACGCTATCTATCATTTTTAATGAGAAACTGTTAGTACCGCTACTCGGTACTAGGTGGCAGTATTAAGTTTACCGTTAAGCGTCATTCAATGCTGTCACGACAATGTACCGTTGGTCGTTTACTATAATGTCAACGATGCACCGCTGACACATTTTGAAGTCCGTAAGTAATGAATTACAACGGTGATAGATGCTAGAAAGCTCGAAGCCTGTTCACTCTTCAACTTACTTTAGTGTTTTAGACACTATGTTACTAAAATATAAGTTTAAAGATCTGCGCTGGCATGGACGCTCTTTGAAAATGCAAAGAAGTAGCTACTTTAACATTTAATTTTGACAAGTTACACCTTAGACAAGTTTGTAGGTTTAGTAAGGCACAAGTAAATTAGGTTATTTGTGCCTTAAATAAACAACACATCGCTCATTATGTGTATAGCAAAAATTGCATTACTTGGTGGAGCTCATTATACATTTACTGTGAAAAAGAGTCATACTAAATTTATATCTTGTACTCCAATATACTAACTTGAAAATTTTGCTATATTGTATATTCACATTTTAATTTAATTTAGTTCTTCTATTGCAATAAAGATGGCGCAACATACCCATTGTAATGATGAAATTGATCACTCGAGCTCGGCGTTTGCTGCTGAGTATCGTATACTGAATCAGGCGCGGTATCTGCTTGCGCCCTCATTTGTGCTCGATGGTACCGAACCTCATCTTCAACTTTCTCACGCTGTTTCTTCGACATACGCCCGAATTTAACAGCTGGAAACAAAGAAACAAAAACTTTTAATTTGTGTGATCTAGTTCGCTACCTGACGCTGGGAGCGCTGCTATCGGAAAAAGTGATGACACAAATGACATAACACGGCATTCGATATTTTTTCATCGTTCCCATACCTTCTTGATATTCACACGACAGAAAAAACACGCTTCTATAATCGGTACTTACAATACAATGCAATTATATTCTCAATGACACCTAGCTTCGACGCTTAGTTACTCAATACTTTACCCACACACGATTAATGTGAAGATGTGTGCGGAACGTGTTTATGTGCATGTGTGTGTGGATAAACGGGCCTTGATTGGTTGTGTGTGTTATTGATGCGCGTGTGAGCGTCCGGGACACTTCGGCCGTTGGCACACTGCCTAGTGGAACAACGAACTCGCGAACTCTGACGTACGTATGTATTGTATAGTACGTACATGTGACGTATAAAGCGTGCTACGTAACGACGCGTCCCGCTGAGCGGCAACCCGACCAATTTGAATTACGATCAGCTCCGAACAAAACACGTAATATGAGCGGCTATTTCATTTAATCACTTGTTTTTTTTAAGAATCGAACATAAGAGTTCCATTCGTCTATGATTCTTTGTTAAAAGTTCGATGACTTATTTATCCAGTATACCTGGATCCTTCTCGTTTTATACAACCTACGAATGGAGAGCTCTTACGTTTTGGACGTTATTTTCTTTACAATTCTAGAACATTGCTTCCATAGTTTTACGTCCCAGATAAATTTTAATACGACATTTTGTAGAAACAATTAAAATTATTTACAATGCTTGTTTTGTTCACTAAAAACAAAGACGTGAAGTCTATGAACTCAATGTGTGTCAAAAATATTTATTTTAGTTCTAAATCAACATTTGACGCTCTAAAGCTCTTTAGTATACAGTTGTGTTATTGTTGTTTATAGTACTATAAAGGCATAAGTGCCACTTAGGTAATTAAAACTTAAGTTTTGTTTCTAAAGGCTTCTACTGTATTTAATGTATATTATGGAGAAAAACTGAAATATTATATACAATCGGCAACAGCAATCATTTATGTAGCGATTATATCAAACAGAAAAATGTGAAAAAAAACCCAGAATAATAAATAACAAACACACGAGTGAATTATATAACGAAAAATTGAATTCACACATAACGTGACTGAATTCGTACAAAAAATGAAACATGTAAAGAAATATGGGTCGATATGACTTGTTTAAAGAATTAGCGCATATTACATAAACACAACCACCTCGTATGTGTGCGTAAGCGGGCGTGTATATGTAATGTAAACGTGCGCGTGTGTGTGTGTCTTGTAAAAACTTGGATGTGTTTATGTCACGGTTCATGACTGCAGTTGCACAATAAGTAGAGATGTGCAGTTAGTTGATCGATTATTTATCAGACCCATTCATGCGGCGTACAACAATGTTACAGTTCTCTAACAGTCTTGTTCTTAAAAAAATCAATATCTAACATGATGAAGCCATCTTGTATTTTTTGAAATTGTATTTAAGTTTATTCTTTTACGACAGTTGTTACGACTTAGTACCCTAGTTTCGTCTTATATGAAGATCCCATGTAAATTAGTGCGCATAAAATAAAGTATTTAATTGCGTTGTATCGGGTATTGAATCCAGAACATTAACCCGGCAGTCATTCGAAACTCAGATTAGTCAAGGTTAGGATAGCTTTTATAGAATAGGTATAAGAATATCTAGTATGCATATGTTTTTATGAGTCGAGTGATGACCAAAGTTCGATTCAGTGGTCAGTTAAATAAAGCGCCCATCAGCTACGCCTATCACAATGCAATTATCGGTCACCCATCTGTATATAAACTAAAGGAAAGCATTGTTTAGTTGGACAGCACCGCGCTTTTAATTATTTTAAATTGCAGTTTCTGGCAGTGAAAGCGAAAGATGAAAATACCCTATCTTATTTGAATTTTTATCGATATTTTTTTATCGATATCTATAATGCACTAACGTCCTGACGTGTATTGTGCAACTCTTTGTCACTGCACGCGTCGATGACGACGCGCAATGCGCACGCGATTTTCGATACACGTCTTATCGCTAATTGTTTGATTTAGGGACCGGCAGAGACGATGGCAATCTGCCTTCTTTATTATTACAGATGTTACAAGATGGCATGTCTGTTTGTTTGTGACATTGTCATGCTGTAACTACGCGTCCGATTTTGATGAACATTTGCATATATGTTTTCTCATTTCACTCGTTATCAATAAAAATGTGGCGAATATCTTCTATTTTTCAAACCAGGGAGGTTGAGTACTGCGTGCTTAAAAACTAGCTAACTGATGAAACTCTTCGCAGGAGGTGTCCTGCGAAGAGTTTCATCGGTTAGCTAGTTTTTAGGTTTTCAGGGTTGTCACTCATGAGGAAATCGTTGATGCTCTTTTAAAGTGTTATCGAAGAGCTAAGATCTCGAAGACAACTTACGTCGTACGAGATGAGGTAGCGCTAAAGTTACTTTCAGGTTAATAACCCTTAAGTTACATCACCAGTTTTGCGTACGTTTATAAGTGTGGGTGACCGCTTACCATTCGGTAGGAAACATATAGTTTCTCACTTAATCCTTAGAAGTGTGTTAAACTGTTAACTGAAGTGTGAACAGTGTACGCTGAAGAACTCAGCCCCATAATTTGTTGAGTTTCTTTTACTCGACAACAGATGGCACTAATAGTATTTAAATTCAATTGTACTCAGATTTTAAGTACTAAAACTAAAGTATGTTTTAAGCTTCTTATGCTTTTACTAAGCGGTCACCAAAGTCTATGGCTCTAACTAACACAGAATTAATCAATACTTATTTATTTTTTTATTTAATTCTTCTTTTTGCACAACCAACAATTAATTGTACAATGGCGGACTTAATGCCACAGGCATTTTCTCTCAGTCTACCTTTGGGTGGTTGGGAAATGTCTGAGTAGGTGCACTAGAAATTAACTTTTATAGGTAAAGAGATAATAATAATTATGGATATGGACAGAACCAGTGTGACAGATATACATACATACTGAGATACACATACATATATGCTTGGTGAGTTACATACATATATACACAGATAATAGACTATTAGGGATGTGATGAATCTGCTAGTGTTGAGAATTCGAGCGTGAATTTCGTCTTAAACGACTCCCACTTATACAGTAGTGTTGTATTTTTGTTCATTGACTAAAGGTTTTTAAGTTATACTACGCATGTTTCTAGCGCAAGCTGCCATGAAAAATCAATATACACTAGCTTTGTGATATTTTTTGTCTAGGAATACTGATGGACATGTTTTATTATTTCTGTTATATATATGTATTATGTTTAGCTAACATTTGACTGCCTCAGTGGTGCAGTGGTAGCGTATGCGACTGCTGTGCTGAGGTCTCGGATTCGGGTTGGACCAAATGTTTGTATGATATGCAAATATTTGTTTCAGAGTTTGGGTGTTTTATATGTTTAATATGTATGTATTTGCAAAAAGAAAGGTATATAAGTATTCATTCTATCGGCTAATCTCGTTTTCAGAGTACAAGCTCTGCTTAATTTTAAACTAGATGGCGTTGTGTGTGTTAGGTGTCCGAATTATTATAAATATTATACGTCTGTGTAAAAATGAAAATAAACTTCTGTCTTCCCTTAGTAGTAATTTTTATAAAAGTTTCATCTAATAACAGAAAGAAGAAAGTTTATCCTATACAAAAAAATTCATCCCTTATTTCATACCCTGAAAGTTTTATTTTTCAAACAAAAAGGATAGTAAATCTTTGTACCAAAGCTCATCAAAATTGGTTCAGTGGTTAAGGAGTGAAATCAACAGACAGTTATTGTAACATTTGTAATATTAAGAACATATTTATATATAAGAGTCTAAGTTAACTTTAAGTTGAATCATTACTTATATAATATCCAGAGCTACAATTTCTTACTCCGCAACAATTTCAACTTAAGTTACCATTATAAACAGTGCTGATAACACAACTGATAAGAGTTCGTTGACCCCGCTTTCGCTTCCTCATTGCACGTGTTGAAGGTATAAAAATCTTTGTTACCGATTGGTAAGTAAATGAATTGTTTGAATTATATTATCACGCTTGTGATTTCCGGGGTAGACAGGAGTGTACACAATATCTAATGTAAACATAAGATAGACGTCTATACGACCTATAGAAAATACTATTATTGCTATATTGTAAAGATTTATCTTATTACTATTATGAATGAATTAGTTTCGGACAGATATTTGTTATTCGTGAAAACGGCTGAACAAATCTGGATGAAAATTAGCGCAGAGATAGATCTTAAATACCTCGTAGCCTACTATAATCTTAGAAAAATTGAACAACACGAGAGTGCCACTGGCAATAACTATAAAATCTAGATATTTTATTTAGCAATATATTCAAATTTTTAATTGTGACGTATTACACCTACGTTGTAGGCCGCTTCAAGCTCTGATAAAGGGCCCGAAACTAGTCCTGCATCATTGAAATCATCATCATCATTAACAGCCTTTAATAGTCCACTGTGTACTGTGGACTGTGTCCACCACAAGTCCGTGTGGTGACGGAAGTCCGTGTGGTGACGGATTAAGAATACGGAATGTCACCACCCCTATTCATCCCGTGGGTGTCGTAAGAGGGGACTAAGGGAGCAAACTACGCAGGACAACAGCACTGCAAAGAGAAGGAACACTTGAAACAAACCCTATATCAACCCGTCTGGCCAGCGTGGTATAGTAGGCCAAAACCTCCTTTCTAAGGAGAGGCCTATGTCCAGCAGTGGACTGTTATAGGCTGTTGATGAATAGTCCACTGCTAGACATGGGCTTCTCTTTGCAGAGAAGGTTTTGGTCTACTATACCACGCTGGCCAGAAGGGTTGGTAGGGTTTGTGTCAATTTTCCTTTTCTTTGTTGTCCCGTTGGCTTCTTTAGTCGGCTCTTACGACACCCGCAAGACGAATAGGGGTGTGACAGTCTATATTCTTAATCAGTCACCACACTCGTCAAATATGTGAGTATAATCTTATATATCTTTAATAAACGTTATAATATATATATGTCGATGTAATGTATTTAGATGAAAGCCCTTAAATTTAGTTTATATCCTAAGGTTTCTTATATCATTACTGAGAATTACCCTTCCCCCAAAAACGCACTAGTACCTCTTGAGTATCTCTGATCCTTAGCCGCCTATACTATGAACAAAAGTAAAGGTACTCACCATCACGACTCATGCCAAGTTTGAGACACTTCTGTAGCCGGCAGTATTGACACCTGTTCCTGTTCACACGGTCCACCACACACGCTTTTGTTCGGGGGCACTGGTAGTTCACCACTGAAACATATTAACGAGTTAGTACTAATTAAAATAAGAAAGAGACAGAAGAAGAAGAAAACAGCTGTTAGAAGAGAAGGAGAATAATTCTGGGGATTGTTTTGCCACTTCTATGAAATCCAATGTTTTAAGGAGTTTCTTTTGGATGATGTTGCCATAGGCGGCAGTAAATATACCTAAATATACATTTTTATGAAAATTGGCTATTATTTTTGAGGATTTAAAAAGCGAAGGATATGGGTGTTATTATTCCTTTTTGCTAACAACTTTCGAATCAAGTTATTGTAGGTACCCAAACCTTAAGTCTGGAGAGTACCGAGCCTAGGTCTAAAAGCATCGAATGTATGATTCGAAAGAATCTTATATTTGCCTTGCCACCTGTTGGTTTATGATGAATCCCCTTGGCTTACATTTTGTACAGAACGGCGTCTGATTATTTTTGAAAGATTGACTTTTATTGAAAAATAATGATAGGAGAACTATAAACTCTCTCTTGAGTCCATGACGTATCTCGTTGTGAAATCCAGAGGAATAGCGCATAGATTTCTGCTAGAGAAAGAAGCTAGAGAAAACTGTACTCTCAATAATTTTGTGACTGTTAACCAAGTAAGTGACGTTACCAAAACCTAAACCCGCCGCCCCCTCTTGAGTTGAAGGTGTCCATGGGTGGCGAAAGACTACATTTACCATCAGCTGACTCGGCTGCTCGGTTGCCTACTTGCAATATACCAAGAAAATATTATCCTAACAAATATTATAAATGAGAATGTGAATTTCTTTGTTACGCTTCCACGCCTAAACCACTAAACCGGTTTTAAATATTCTTTCACCAATGGAAAGCTTCTTTACCAGAAAGTAACGTAAGCTACTCTATACCGCGATAATGGACATACATGCGGGCGGAGCCGCGGGCAAAGGCTAGTTAGTAATAAATTAATTAGTGTCCTTTTAAAGGTTTTAAGTTTAGCAGAAGAAAACATCGTCTAGCATAATATTTGTTGTTCAATCTTCTCAACAGCTAAAATGACAGTAACGTTAATAATAATCAGAAAGAAAATAATGTATAATATATACTACATTATCTGTGTAGAATATTTTTTAAGCGGGAATCGAAGCCGGTCTCTGACAGCGCATTTGAAATTAAAACACGCACTTATGAGTCATTGAATTATTCCTATTTCAACATATTCATAAATGATAATTAATATTTATGCCTGCAAGTAAATCTTTTCAGATATTTTTATAAGTCGGACTTTACAGCTAGAAGGCGCCGGCATTTCCTAAGACTCACTCTGGGAAGAAACGCTGAAACAAACCGCAGAGATGTCTTTTTTTAAAGTCCGTGTACAATAATAAAGAGAACTATGTGACTGCAGTATAGGATCTGGGTTGGCCTTTTGAAGAATGGACCATAGTTTTGAGTTGGCCCGTGCACACATACGGCATACGGGCCCCAGCAAGCGTATAGCCTAACTGATATAATCAGGATCAACAATCCGGAACAGAACACTAACGCCAGCAGGACACTTGAGTGGGCCGTGGAAACACTCAAAACCATCAAAAAGTTACTATAATATGAACTAATATTACAAGCCTACACTATACTCACATTTACATACTTACAGAAAAATGATATTTTAAAATTCAATTACAACGAAAAAATAAACAAATTAAAAACAAACGGAATACGAATTCCAACAAAAAATTAAATTTTCATCACTTTCAAACAACAATAATGAGAGGAACGTAAATGTGGGAGTAAGCAGCATTAATCCCAATTCTATTTGTCATCCAAATAATCTGTAACCGTGTAGTAAGCATTTACACATAGTTTTTGTTTAACTAAGGACTTAAATTTGTTAATACTTAATTTATGAAATCTGCTTGGCATTTTGTTGTAGAATCGCTTTGGCAACACGAGTTTAGCTTTAATTGTAGTGTTTCTAAATTTTCATATTCATATTGAGACGCGACTCAATATGTATATGTCATAATACCAATTTCTTTTAACTTGGCCCTCACATCATCATCACATCAGCAGCCCTTAATAGTCCACTGCTGTACATAGACCTCTCCTTAGAAAGGAGGTTTTGGCCTACTATACCACACTGGTCAGAGGGGTTGGTATAGGGTTTGTGTCAAGTTTTCCTTCTCTTTGCGATGCTGTTGTCCTGCCTAGTTTGTTCCCTTAGTCAGCTCTTACTACACCCACGGGAAGAATAGGGGTGGTGACATTCCGTATTCTTAATCCGTCACCACACACTCAGTGATAAGCTTATAGGGGTTACATATGCAACAGCAGCTTGTCAAAGGTACAAGTAACTACAACCGTCAATATTGAGGGGGATTCATGACCATACCCCCGCCAATCTATCCAGCTTTCTCGGATATATTGTAACCAGCAGATCACATACCAGCTCTATCCATAACTGTGACCCCAATAGTAATAAGATCCCTCTAGAGGTTTGGCTGTGTGATGAAAGCGTATAGGCAATGCCATAAGGTTGGTCACTCAGTTTGAATAAAGGGTATCCTAACAGCTGTTCAATAGTATAATAGTGTCAAATAGCATCAAAAAAGACGCCGACCTGTGCTTTGGGAGCGTCTGAAGAATCCTTTGCACCCCTCGCACGTGATGACCCCGTAGTGCACCCCTGATGACTTGTCTCCGCACACCTTGCATGGTATTATCTCGATTTGAGCTGCAACAATAGATAAAACACCATTAATATAATTGTTCGTGATAACGTCTCTTTATGGTTAAAATGTGGAACTGATTCTTCTAGAATTCAGCTTTATATAGAGTAATGTCTCAAACACTTCTAATACACTAAGTGGTCCCATTTGTGGAACCCCCTCCCCTTTAATAATAAAATTCATAAGCTACCTATTATTTAATACAGTCCAAACAATTTTTTTAACCGACTTCAAAAGGAGGAGGTTCCGGCAAAACTCCGTCATATATAGACGGATTTGCAAAATTATTTTTTGTTTGAAACGGGTTTATTTCGAATTTTTTTTTCCCAAAAGTCCCATTTAAATTTCATATAGATCTGATGATGAGTTTCGGACAACGGCACTCTTCAAAAAATGACAGCAAAACAACCGCGATTGCTGCTAGGTTTTTAATGATCTTTATAAGTATTAACCGGTTCAACATTTTTTTTAAATGTTCTATTACAAACAAGAAAAAATGATAAAATAAAACAAATCTGTGATAAGAATTACATAAAGAGAGTATATATAGATAATAACAGTGTATGTTTATTACAGAAATCAATACGCAATTCTTTTCACACTGGCACACTTCAAAACATGTTGTGTATATTTAATGATGCCATTGTTATCTGTTGATTAAAAAGAGTGGCCGTGAGTTTGTTTGTTTACTCATGAGGCTCAACCCCTTGGAAATGGGGGGTTGTAGATCGGCACAGGCATATAAGAGATTTTCGATACGTATATATTTAGTTTGCTAAATATTTGACAAAACAGAGAAGAGAACACAAGAGACGATTTCAAATAATTTTAAAGATTTTATGAAATAAAGATATTTTAGTTTGAGTTTTCATATTGTTCACCGATGCGAGGGAGGTTAGCCCCCCCCCCCCCCCTTAGCTTCCTGCAATCCTGCAGGGGAGGGGAGGCACCGCAATAGGGAACATTGAATCTCAGGTGTCCATGGCGGTGGTCCATCTTACCTTAACCTCCTTAACTTACCATCAGGTGACAGTCTAAACCTACCATAAAAAATGCGCTGTGATACCTTTTATCTGGTTATCATTAAGTTTTACATTCCCGTTGCCAGGAATACAATAGGTACCTTTCATCCAGAAATTTAAAGCAAAGGCCATTTTTTTAATAACGAACACCTCAATATATTACAATCCAAAATTAATGTCTATTTTATAAAAACAAATACATAAGTTTAAAATTATTTTAAAATTAATTAGTCAAATCTACATTTGAATTGGATGGGTGTGGCCCAAACGCGCTTTTTATAGAAAGACACGTGTCCGCCCTACAAAAACAGTTACAATGTTACCACACCAAAAAAATAATTAAGAATCACCAATGGCATTTTTTTTATCGATACACACTATCTGTTATCAATGGTTCTTACAACACACGGTATTTTGTCAGCCATTTTCGGTTGCAGTTCACCGACCCCGGCAAGGTCGGGCCGAGGCTATTGACTTCGGGTGGCAATGTGTGCGTAGAGACTCTGTGTAATGATAGGACGAGCCCTGCGAAGCTCATGTCCTTTCTTAGGTACCTGTTAGTTTAAATAGTGATTCTATTTTTAAATCAATGATTTTTTTTCTGTGTGGTAGAAATATCTGATTAGATACGAATAGATTTAGTATTCCAAAGATAGTTTCTTTTTTCATAGTGTTGTCAATTATTGGATAAAATGGTTGAATATTAATTTTTTTAAAAGTCATGTGATAATTTACTTTACTAGTTCAACAGACATATTATTCGCTATCTTATAATTGTATAAACTTTTTTTTTTTTAAATATATTTAAATTATTATTAAAAATTAATGCTTTTTAAATAAAACTTAAAAGAAGAAGAAAAGAGGAGCCCAAAATCGATCTAAGTGGCGTGCTATGTCCAGCAGTGGACTGGACAGGCGATAGACTGATGATGATAATGAAATAAAACTCCACACTGACGTCCGTTTGGACATCAAGCACGCATATTTCCAAGGGTCTTGAAAGGCATATCACTGACCCGATTATGGATACTTTAGTGTTGGGACCACGTAATAGGGACGAACTTATTGCCGTCTACTGGATAAATGGCAGGACCGTGCTACTAAGATACAGTAATCTGCCCACCCTTTTTCTTTTCTTATTTGGGACAGTACTAGGCATGGGACAAAATCACAGTGAACTGTGAAAACCGGTGATTTATCATTTAATTTTTTCGTAAGTAGGTTAGGGTTACTACATATTTACGCGTTGTTGCCAATAAGCTGTTTTCAGACAATGCATAAAGACCCTATTTTCGTGACAAAATCACAGTTCACTGTGATTTTGTCACATGTTTAGTCAGTACAATATGATTTCTTCCATTCTACTCTCATTTACTCAGTCATTCATTTGACTGGTTTGTTGGTCCAGTGGTTAGACTAACTAATCATCGACATTTGACTAGCCTGTTGGTCTAGTGGTTAGTGACCCTGACTGCTAAACCGGAGTTCATGGGTTTGATTCCCACCCAGGACAAATATTGTGTGATGAGCATGATTATTTGTTCTATGTCTGGGTGTAATTTATCTATAATATGTATGTATTTAGAAATATATAAGAATTTTAATCAGCAGTCTGGTAACCATAGTACAGGCTCTGCCTAGTTTGGGATCAGACCGTGTCGTGCTAAGTTATTATTATTCATATTTTCTTATGTGATGTCACTCATCACTCTGCGTCATCATCCTTTGTGCTACTATAACAACCATAAACAACCCTTATTGTTTTCGTAATATGTAAAAGATAAAAATGTTTACTGTAGGTTTTCTTTAGAAGACAGACATATACCATCGCGGACTTTATTGTAGATTTTAAAGATATACAATTCCATAGTATAATATTTTGATTCGATCTCGTAAGGTTTAGCCACCTTTTGCAACGTAAGCGCACAAAAACATGATTCTTTCGATAAATCTTTGAAATTCTCGTATTTTCTCTACTACCTCAGCAACAGCCTCTTACGGTCCACTGCTAGACATAAACCTCTCCTGAGAAAGAAAGTTTTGGCCAGTTATACCACGCTGGCCAGACGGGTTGGTATAGAGTTTGTTGCAAGTTTTGTTTCTCTTTGCAGTGCTGTTGTCCTGATCTCTACTTTAATACGAGTATGCATGTATTATACATATGAACATTCCTCTTGAATCAGTCTCTCTATTGATGGCAAATCACATTAAAATCCGTTGCGCAGTTTTGAAGATCCAAGCCTACACGAAGCGACTTTGTTTCATAACATGTCAAGAAGAAACCATTTAACTCTCTCTGAACTAAACTAAAAATCACTAAAACTTAGTTTAGTACCGTCAAGTACTTCGTTTGCAGTATACGAAACGTGATTTGACAGGACTAAACAATTTTTTTGTGATTTTTAGTTTAGTTCAGAGTTTTTTTTAGAATTAGCACCAAGATGTTTCGTCTAAAATGTTAATTGATTTCATCTGCCTCTCAAATATGACTTTCAAACACAATATACATAGTTTCTTTCTCTCCTCTAATTATCAACGGATTTATACATTGAGTATATCTCTAAGTAGATATCCAAAAGCATCATAAATCAATGATGCTTAAAACAAATTAATGTATTATTAATTGTTTTAACTATTACATATTTATGATAAAGGCATAATGTCTAACACGTGTAAAGATTGAAATTTTTCCTTTTATTTAATTAATCGTAGAAATATATTTCAATCAATGTTTTAATAATAATATTTTTTTGACAGACAGTAACGAAGTGGAAAGGGCAAAGGTTGATTTCTGCTTGAATTGGAGTCGCCCGGCTGAGTACTTGTGTAGAAACTGAACATTTTCTAGCTAGAAAAGATAATAGGATTAGTAGGTGTACTACTGGTGTTGCCATCCGTGTGGGGACGGATTAAGAATACAAAGTGTCACCACCCCTATTCATACCGTGGGTGTCGTAAGAATCGACTAAGCGAGCAAATTAAGCAGGACTGCCCAGAGAAGGCAAACTTGACACAAACCATATACCAGGGATTCTCAAACTATTTTGGGCAAGAGACCACTTATCTAAAATGGACTGATACCTCAGACCCCAGAGCCAAATAACTGCACGCAAATCGACTTATTGAGTTTGAAGTACAATAGTCAGCAGTCATTCTCATAAGCAGTTGTTACACGTAACATAACTAATACGGTAAAGTTTCAAATGAGAACTTGTGTTAATTAATAGGGGTTGATTTTTAGACCTTGTCGAAAAAGTCAAATTCAGTTTTCGTTTATGTCCCCTGGGCAAACGATTTCGATCCCAAGGGGTCGATATCGACCACTCTTGCCCTATACTAACCCTTCTTGCCAGCGTGGTATATATAGTAGGCCAAAAACTCATTTCTAAGGAGAGCCCTATGTTAAGCAGTGGACTATAAAAGGATGTTGATATGATGTTATGATGATCACTAGTGTTCATTGGCTAGTAACCGCTAACTATTAGAATTGGTTCTTGTACCAATAACCTATGCTTACAAACAAAAGGTTTTACAAATATTTAGTAGATCTTTCCTAATAAAACTATGTATGTCACTAACGCGGCATTTTAACATTCACTGTCACTGGTATGTGGTTCAATGAACCACTGTCTTATCTAGCCTTCTCTATGGTTCTATGGTAAGTTCTTTTTTCAAATATAAAAAAAAACATATTGCAATATCCAGTACTTTACGAAACAATAGTTTTCGAAAACGTTCCTTTTCACGCAACATAATGGAATTGCGTTGACGGATCGCCAATTTGCAATATCCTATTTGAATTTGGAATCTCGTTACGGTAAATGAATTGTCTGTGGCGTTTTTGTATAGAGTTAAATGAATAGATAAGAATAGAATAGATAGATACTATTAAGAAATTAAGCATAGACAGTCATGCCAGTTTGATAATTACTTGTGTTATTTTTACTCGTAAATGCTTTTAGGAAACGGTAACTATACTTACCGCCGAAGTAATTTAAATGTAAATAAAATGGTTCTCTTTTCAGTTATTGTACAATCCTTTTAACTAACTATTTCATACAAATAAAATGCTCTTTTCATTATACCAAGTACTTTTCCCACGAAACCACATCAAAACGAAACGAGCAATTGCCATACATCCACAAAAAAAATCAATAAGCAGACACTATTATCTCTGTCTCATATTAAATCTATCTGTCTCGTTCTGACCCAGCTGATTGTGACGTCACCGGCCGTCGACCGCGGACATGTTCGGAATTGTATCACGCCTCACTACGTCATACTACAGTTAGCGTTTTGAATTTGGAACGTTTAGGATGCGTTCGAATACACACTGTTACATAATGTAGAGATTTGTGCGTTTGATAACCGTGCATTCAGGTTTTATGCTTGACTTAGTTTTTCTTTTTTTCCTGTGACTCAGAAGTTGGTAACCAGATCTGTGGATTCCGTTCCGTTTAACGCACAGGATGTTTTATCGTTTTATGAGGATGTTTTATTACATTATGCACAGTCTCGTATTGTATTTAGAACGAGAAGATTCATAAAGCAAGACTTGAAAGTTCAAAATCATCCAATTGTATAAATAGTTTATATTTATAAATGACTGGTACCATCTACTTTTAACACAGGTTTATTTATTGCATGTTGTGTGATGCTGAGATATCTATGAGAAAAATAAATTAATTAAAAATTGCTTTAGTTCTGAGTTATACTTGTTGTTACTTAGGCTTTATGACGATTCCTCTGCTTTGCAATTTGTATTTACAAGGTTCTATTTTCAAATTTGAATTTAAATCTAACAGCTTACGTCACGGGTCAATGAACGTATCTCTCTAGTGTTACTAATACAAACTATTAATCCTTCAATACATTTGGAGGACTCTATTCTTATTGAGTAAGGTTAAGTTTTGAATACAAATTAGTAAGCAAACTGCAACATGTATTGAGTGTAAATTTATGCGTTCTAAAAATTCGTTAACTAGAAATTGTGAAAGAGGATTGTATTTTTTCAATTTTCGAATAGACAGTCTTGCATTTCTTCTAGTGTTTTTTTTACATACAAAGTTTTAATATCGATATTTTGTAATGATTGTGTGGTATGTGTCACAGTTTAATAAAACTAGTTGCTCTAAAAAATAACCCCAGCTATAATATTTTTTTAAATTACAGCCAGAGTCACTTTGGGTGATTTAACTATTTCAACGATTGTACCATATCTGTGCAAGCAATTAGAAGTTCCAGTAACATAAGGAAACACACATACATACATCAATAATATACAACATACATACACCCTGAAATATTATTTTGTAAATTTGAAAAAACAAAGGTAATTTTATAATTAAACCGTGACTTGTGGACAACACGAACAGGAAACACACGACTGAAGCTCCATCTAAAAATATAACATCAATACAAGCGACTTATAATACTGGCCAGCTACAAAATAGTTCCAATGGGAATTTAATTCAAAAATCTGTATCCAGGGATATCACACACTTGATTTTTTAAAGAAGAAAATAACGATTCTAAATTTAAAATATTATAATAACTGTGTTCAATATTTAAGTTCTTATTTTGAAAAACATATTTAGCCACTATGTTGTTATTCAAACATTAGCACATGCCATTCCATAACAGTTTGTTGACAATCAATATATCGCACACCGAGGTCACTGACATTTTGAAAAAAAAGTCAAACAAGCGAAGTGACTAATTTTAATATAGTGCAACATTTGGCTTAAGATCAGCTGTGTGCGGTCATCGACCCTATCTATTGTCTTATTAATGTATTGTAATCGGATTCCTGTGGCGTTGCACAAGTTTTGAACGTCTCGCATTGTGAGGTACTACTCAGGCATGGTCACAGAGAAATGAAAAGGAGTTTAAAACAAATATTTTTTTAGTTATAACTTACTGAGTTGTCAATGCGAATTTTAAATGTTAAATGAAAATGGTTTTATTTCTTGAATTAAAAAAAGAATTATTTCTGAATGGAATTCTTTTGTAAATTAGGACGGCTACACACGTTACGACTAAAAGTGATTTTAATAAAAATTATATTAGTTAGTGAAAAAATACTGTATAAATCTTGTTTTACTAAATGTATTCGCATAAAAAATAAACCGAGTAATAGTGACCCCAGTTTTGAGCTTTATGGTATGAATGACACAGATTTACTTTAAAAACGAGGTGAAAAGAAAACCCAGTTACATTGACCCGTCCTCCGGCCCACCGACCCCAATTACTGGCTTTTTGTTGAAAAATATGGGTTAGATTAGTCTGGACTAAATGTTCCATTACCTCGTTTTTCAACTCGCTTTTTCAACAAACCAACGCATTCTTGTGGCCATCAGTTGCATGTTCTTTTAAAAAAATGTTAATAGTTTATCAAACAAACAGACTTCATAACAAGTACATAAAAACGATAAAGTATAAAAATACGTAACATAATCTTTTACGTAAGAAAAAGTATGCGGCCATGAATCATTTTTATCAAGTCAAGGCAACGACCGAATATCGGTCAGACGTAAACCGCAATACAGATTGTATCGCAAAATAATACACGTAACGCGGACGAGCGCGTTACCGTAATCCATATCACCTACGTTTTGTGACGCGACTGACATCACGGGCCAATGACCTCGAACATCGCGTGCTTCATTTATATTTAGGCTTTTCCATTTTACTGTGATCCTCCCAAAATAGTAATATGTTTAGGGCAATAGATCAACTTATAATGGATGTGGTTTCGGAGGCCGTTATAATTGTCAAATATATTTTGGCCTCGCGCCCTCTTGTTATTGTTTGGTACTTGAGATCAATTTATAACTGTAAAGTTTCTTGAGAGCGCTGATTAATACTTTGATCTGAGAAGTCTTTCGAAATATCTTCAGATAAATCTTTTGACGTATCTTCCTTATTTAGATGTTTATAAACATAATAAAGAGTTTTATTTTCAGTCGTTATTGTATTTAAATTAATTGACATATAGATAACCTTATGATCTTGTATATTATAACTATTTATTTATCAAACACTGAGCCTTGTTACATGAAAACAATAACTATAACTGCATTGATGGTATTTTCCTTAACCATAGTAAATAAATAAACCACACAGAAATATTTAATGTTTAATAAACAATGTGCAATAATATTACTAAAAAAAATCAAAGTTGTTAACCCCTGTATTGTATAAGACAGAGGTTAACAACTCGTACAATTCGAGTCAGCAAAATTTCACAACGTGATGAAACCGAAATCATGACTGTCAAATAATTATGACACACGTCAAAATCAAAATAAAGATGGCGGAAACATTTTATCGCAAGACACTGACGTGCATTCTAACCCGTTGGCAGGTCATCGACACTAAATTATAAAAAAAATGATGACTAAATAATAAATTACAAATGAAATGAATCATATTTGTAATTTACTTGGAAACTATATGGTTGAGCAATTACTTTTATTCAAGTAACCAGTAACGTTTTAAAGATAGCCTGCTTTTTTGTGTGTTAGTGCATTTTTACTCAACTACAAAGAGGTTGGTTGTATTTTATTTATGTTTGTTAAGTTCGTCATTATGAACCGATTTCGGATATTCTTTTTCCATTCCTAATGAAGCTATAACGAAACGAAAATACTACCTAACAAAACAGTTTTTTACAATTCACCATGATTTAGGAGATATGTTTTTAAATGTCAATCTTATCATATACGATACTATTACGTGATCAAGAAATGTATTGTCTGTCACAAGTCTGTCTCTAGTCACAAGAACTTTAAGAATAATTTAAAATGTATATAAAAAAACTTATTAAACAAAAGTACATTCGCACTCATGTTCAGTATTTTCTTATTGTTATTTTTTGTACAATCGATACACAAATCATGCCTTTTCCGCTTAATTAATATTGCTCATGTTGTCTGAACAAAAAGAAAATGATGTTTTTAAGCATTTTCTTTTTTTTTCATGAAAAAGATTTAGTACCATTTTACAGAAAACTTTAGTAGTTAACATTATTGGTAACTACTCTGCCTTAAAGCTGACTGTTAAGTGTTTAAACATATTGGAAAGGTGCTCACGCCACACAACTGGTATTGCAAGTGTTAATAGTTACCGGTAACCTCTGAATTTTGTTAAAATTGCCCACCGCAGTCCCGTTCCAAAATGGTATTTCACATTTTTTAAATAAAAGAGATATGATTAAATATTATTTAAAATATATAGAGTAAGAAGTTTCTACTTGCAGTTGCAGAAACACCCGAACGATGATAAAAAACATCATCTACTGTACCATGGTCGTGTTATAAAAGTCGTACATTCGCGTGCGCCCTAAAATAAAAGTGACAGCATATGTCACATGCCATCATGGGTCGACGACATCATGCGTACGTTCTATATTTGAAATGTTTTAACAATTGTTTTTTTTTCATTAAATAACAAGGAATGTATTTAAATCCAGTGTTTTGACCTTGGCTTTTTATCCCCATTGTTATTTTATCTGAATTCAGAATATTTATTAGAACTTAAATTTGCTAGAATGTAATTGTCTTGGGATTAATTACGCCTTAATGTGACGTTTGATGTGTCTAACATTTGATACACAGTATTTATACAAGTGTGGTTTAAAGGCTGTTAAATATAAATACATACGATGACGTATTATTGAAATAGAAAATGGTTACAGCCACAACCACTTCTAACTCGGCGCTTTGATTGAAACTATGAATGTCAATGACTTTTAGTTAAGTTTAATTAAATAAAGCCCATAACTGAAATGTATTTCAAATTTAGAACAGAATTTAGTTTCGACGGTTGGATAGAAATTCTGGCAACATTCAAACTAAAAATAAAGTTGAGTCTAATATAGTGTAAGACTCACGTAAGAGAGTGTATCATCAAATTAACGGGCAACGGCCTTGAACCGGGCTGAGGCCAATTCAACGGATGACCACCCCAAATTGTTCCATTAGAACATTTTAACTGTAATGACAATTGAGACTTAAAAAAGTTGAGGCGGATTGGATGATATCAAACGCGTTCCTTTTTTTAAATGACAACAACACACAACATTACACAATTGTCATATTTGAAAAAAGAATTGTTAATTTAAAAACATTACACACTACATTGCGTACCATCTACATAAAACTTTCAGTTACGTCATTTTAATACTGGCGTATCAGTCCACGTGTCAGTTTTCGAAGGGTCATTGACACGGCTGCACTTTGACTTGCCTAGTAATTGTTTGGTTTTCATTTAATCGTGCAGGTTACTGTTACAATTCTTATATGTATTCTATTGTTGTAACTGTTAGGAAATTGTAACAACGTTCGAGTATAGAAGCGAACGGACTAATAATTTTGAAATTCGAATTGAAATGTTTAATTTTTGTTATTCTTAATTACTATTAAAAATTGAATAAGACACAGTTTTATCCAGCCAGTGTTTAATGAATGGCCTTCAATGAAATGAAATGGAATTTAAGCTTGTTAACCTGCCTGTAACTATGAAAACTTTAAATATAACAGTTAAAAAAAAAACAAATGCATGTTCTTAATTTCTCTCTCTGTAATATTTGGTTATCGCTTCTAGACCATAGACATGACATACTAAGATGACGCGTAGCTGTCATAAATCACATTAGGAAAAGTATTGGCACCCGTCATAGTTTAACCCAAATAGGTGTCCAATTAACCTGGTTAATTTAAACAAAGGATAATCTTTGCAACTAACTGCGGAAAAATAAAATTTAGGGCATAAACATTTAAATGCAATTTGGAACAAGAGATAAATGCATTGATTGTCAATAATTTGTTTAAAGAGACAACTAGCACACGACGCAAATTAGTTTTTGTTACGACCTTGTGTCTATGGCCTCAAAGTAGGTTTAAGTGGGCTTGAAATTTTTTCTATGATCGAATACCATGTTGACCTTTTTTTAAATTTCTTTAAGTAAAGGGTTACCAGACCACTTAAGATAGTGGGGCTTGGATCAGTTACTCTAGTGACATTAACAATGATTTATTGGGGTTTTTGCACCTATAATGCAATAATATAATCTACATTCTCTTTTAAAGAATATTTTAATACTCCTTAAGAGAAATATTTACACTAGCAAGAAAGTTCCTTAGAGCTGGGCGTCACTTTATCAAGCAGAAATTTTATTTTTCCTTGTCTCTTTTGAAACATATTTTATTTGTCATTTTAGAATACATCAAATAATTTGAACAGATATTCTGTTCAAATTAATTCTTAACTGTTTTCAATACATTGTTAAGTGAAAGTTAATTTTGAGTAATGTAAAATATTATATTTTATAACGGACACACTCTGTATAAAGAAATACGTCCTGTATATATACACATATAATTAGTGAACATCGTCCTACACACTGTAAACATACCCAAATACACTATGAGCGAAATTGAAGGGCCCCTGTTCACAGAGGCATGAGGTCATGACCTCACCTAGAAACAGTGTAAAACACTTTCGAAGAACTTTTCATAATCCATCATTTAAAAGTCTCCTCTAATAATGAATCGAAAATGAAGCATATCCACATTATTATAGCCCTCAGTTCTAAATTTAAAATTTTATAGTTCTTTCTATATTTAAATCTTTAAGTCTGGCTGTATAGCAAAATGTTTTATAAGCAGGTTGTTTTGTTATATTGCGTGAAATCTTTCCTCTTTATTAAAGAGTCAAGTTTTCAGTTAGATGGCGCTAGTTTACCATGGAATAGATATATTTATAGATTTGAATATTTCTATGTTATATTACGAATTCAAAGATTGAGAACGCTTCTGGTTTTGTACTAAGTCGTATATTTTGATCCTAAATTTAAATATACTAACTGAGATGTATTGATAACGATCAAACAGATATAAAAGCTAGCTACCTAGTTTACTAACTAATCAGTAAAACAACCGTGTCTACGTTCACTTTTTGATAAAATAAAAAAATTATTATCTATGTTATTTTGACAGGTCAACGAAGGTCATTGACCTGTAAACTTATATGTCGTTGTTGCTACACTTCAATAGAATCTGCTGATACCAAAATTATATTGAAGATATGCACTTTGCTCCAACAGACTGTACACCTACGAACTAATCAGCATATATACAAATAACCAATATTTGCATAACGTATCAACAATTAGTGTCTAATTACACTTATCCGACGAAAACGTAGTTTGTCCACCATATTGTTGTTCTCGATAAATATGTATTCAATGCCATAGAAAAAAAAACAAAAAAAAAATTACCTCTGATGGAGTTAGCGGCTTTCTTATCCATGAACATCCCGGACATAGATGATCCAAACATCCCATCACTGCTCCCAGGTGGGGGGGAGGTGCTGTCGGCTACAGATCCTGATATATCCATCCCCATCTGATTGTGCATCCCGGGCACATCGGTATGAGGTTCGCGTTTCAGCTGCATGCCTTGAGGTAAACCCTGTGACTGGTGCAGCATGGTCGAGGCGGACGAATGCCCTCCGTGTTGGTCTGGGGGCCACTGAGAGCCGAACAAGTCGTGGAACTGGTTGTTATTATTCATCATTCCAAATTCGATTTTCGAATTGTTTAAAATTCTCTTCTTTTTTCTTGAAGTTATTACTTGTGAAGAAATTAAGTTATTTTCAGCCAATGATTTTGAACGCACGCGAATCGAATTCGCATTGCTGTTAACACTAGTATCACTGTCCTTTTTGGTGTTTTAATCGATAGTTTTTTTCTTTTATATGTTTTTTAATCGACTATGTCGGTAAGGCAACTGTTTTGTGTCTGTTTATATTGTTCTATACCAAGATTTTCTTCGAAAAACTATGGCACTCCCAATTTATTGTGTCTTCAACTTAGTTGATTTTAAGCACCAGATATTTGTGTTTTAACTGATAAATATATTCCGGCCAAGCGGTGATGTAAGATTTCTTTTAGCGAAGTTTAATTCAGGTATTAACTTTTTGAAGAGCAACAAATTTTTTGGCATTTTGTCTCCGTGATTCTGTTTTGTTTTCTTCCTTTTGTTTTAAATAAATATTTTATAAGGCACTATTTTTATTATTGTTATTATTCACTTGTTCCCTTATTCTACTGAATGTGTAATCATCTCTTTATCAAAATTTGATAAACACAAAAATCTGTAAAGAGAAAATCAAAGCAGAAAGAAGAATTTATTTGAGTTTGGAAAAGGTTTAGTGAATATTTGAAATGCCAATAATATGTTTTAATTGCTCGTGATTTTAGTTAATCGAGCAATACTAACTGCTCAATTATCCAAAATCCGTTATCCAATATAACGCGGAACACAATATTTAAATTTCAAATAGAGAACCCGTTAGACGTCACCAAGTTCTATTTTCAAAAATGAAAATAACGAAAATCACTGTTGCACTTAAGCACTGTCACTAGGTATTGTAAAAAAAAAACAATACGTGATCACCTCACTGCTGGAAAAAATTTGTACGTTGTATGTTTGTACTATAAGTTGTGCACAACTCGGCTTCGCGACGGCAACTGGCAAGTCCAAAGATGTTGACGCCAGAACGGCCCGAACGTGACTGACGCATTGACGAATCTTCGGCCAGGCTCACGAAAAAATTATATATTTTTTCATTCCGACCGAATAATCAACTTAGCTCATAGCGATAGTTCAGTCGCCCCGGCGGCGCGACGCGGACTACGACAAAATTTTTTCTTCAATATTCATCTTTAAGGCAAAATTCCTTGTAGTGCCTCAATATGTACCCCTGTACCTTCCACATTGATTACAAAATTTACAAAAATGTATGTAATTACAGTGTAATTAAGAGACAAAATTGCCCATCACAGTTGTGCGGATCACAAGGCGTAATTCGCATGTGTGCGTTCGTCGGTGTCGTGTACGGACAGTGCGGCGCGCGCACACACTCGCGCGGGCGTCACACCGGTTCATTGACCCCGGGACCCAAACAAAGTAGATTTCGGTGAAATGCTGTTGAACTCTAGTTTTGAATGTGGAATCACTGAGCGATATTACGTCGACGCCTTCTCGGGCAATTTTTTTGCTCGCAAAATTCGTTTTTTTTTTTGCATTTATAAAAATTCGAATAGATTTTTGTGCATTATTAAGTTATAGAATAATTCTATTAATAAAAAAATACTGTTTTAGTCATACATAAAATTAAATAATATTAAAAAAAAATTATAACATTATTTTATTTGTCATAATTATACAAATCCTAGACACCACATTTTTGTATTATATTATTTTTTGTATTCTAACTATAGGTACTAAACATCCATATTCATAAAAATAATTCAATGAAATAAATTTATGTATGTACTGTTGGTTCTAAACAGTTTGATACCAGTGTTAAGGGGTCACTGACCCAGGAAAAATGTGTTGTCAACCGCAAATAATGTAGGCAATTTTGTATTGCGCTGTTTTGTTTTCATGTCTTTCCTTTAGGATTTACAGATGTCAAAAAGGTTTCCTTCCTCACTAAAAAAAAGAAATTTAAAAAGAGAACATGCCATTTTGATTATGTATCTTTTAAATTTTGAATGAGGAACCTAAACTTTTTTTTATAGTACTTCACGTATAATGACATGAGGTGTCCTAACTTTAAATTCTATTTATAAATAAAATAATAATAAATGACAAAATAAGTTAACTTTCTACATAAAAGGTCATTGTCTATGCTAGAG
The DNA here is from genome assembly GCA_902825455.1 of Arctia plantaginis. NCBI lineage: Eukaryota > Metazoa > Arthropoda > Insecta > Lepidoptera > Erebidae > Arctia > Arctia plantaginis. Next base: position 734,014 of record CADEBD010001048.1, on the reverse strand, counting down.
GCCCACGGATATAAAAAACAGTAAACACAAAAACAACTTCCTTATCTATGGTTCACGTCTAAATATTCAAAAAGCGACAACAACCATATCAACACATCTAACACGAATAAAAACTGTTATTTGGAACAAAACATTACCGTTTATGGCCATACACCATTAACTTTTACTCTCACCGACCCATTAATTATTTCTGACACTGTCAAATCTGTCAAAATCCAACGAATTTGTAATTGGAACAGCATACACCCCCACAGAAAAAATATAATATTTGAGTTTAAAAATTTGAGTAAATAACCCCAAGTTGAAGCCGGTAACCTTGCGGGTGAAAGAGACAGTTGGTTGTGATGTCAGATGGTGTGGTTTCGCTCTGGCACGCGGCTAATGACCTATTGATTCGGGACCACGTGCTACCACGATGTGCTGACTCCTCAGCTGGGCCTTGAGCTCGTGTAAAAGTACAATCGCATTTAAAAAAAGGAAAAAGAATAGTCATACTGACATTTTTAGACTGTTGATTAGTTTAGAAATTAATCAGTTAATGGTCGCAGCATCGCTTGCGCTAATGATATTATAAATATTTTTTTCTCGAATGAAAATTAGCCTATGTGCTATTAAAGACTACAGTCATTCTCTGTGATAAGTTTTATTAGTATTGGTTCAGTTGTTCTGGTGTGATTGATTAACAAAGATTTATCCAAACTTTTTATAATACTAGTGTAGACCTATTTATTAGCGTTTCATGGATTCACCGACAACATGCGACCTCGACAGCGCCTGGGAATTGCGATCCAGGATTAGGTTTAGGGAGTACGCCTTGCGACACGTCAGCGCTCACCTCCACTGTCTGCTGTATTACCCAATCCACCTAACCATATTTGATACGAGCCTAGCAATGTCACGTTGGATATTCGTTCAAGAAAAAAAGCTTACTGAAACTCTTGGCAATGCAAGGGGCAATCTTGTATAAAGATGAGTGCGCGTTAGACTGTACTGAACCTGCCACGGATGACAAGGACAGACTGCATCTTAGATTTTACTGAGTTTTTTTAATAGAAATAATGAGAAAACAAACAGATGGCTTCGTAAGAGTTATGAGTGGATTGTCACCCTGTGATTCCATACCACCCCACAATAAACGAGGGAGGGCTTGGGGTTCCGTTTACCTCACATACTCAAGTTTGTCGTAGCATGGCTCAGCTACGATCGAATATAAGATACGACTGTGTAGAGTCAGAGGCCCAAGTCTGAGTTTATTTCATATTAACTCGCTCTCGACAGCGAGCGCGTTTGGCGTTGCGATTAGTGCAGATTTCAGTGCGGGCCAATCGCAGCGCCGAACGCGGACACTGTGATCATAAGTAGATGTGAAATAAACTCACACCTGGGCCTCAGATCTTTGACTACACGGATGGTTTAAGAGGTCACCACCACGCGGGCGAAATCTTTGGGAAAAGCTAGTTATAGTATATAATTTGATAATTGAAATATCCCTAATAGTCCCTAATCCATAATTGTCTGATTGCCCAGTTGGCGGCGATAGGCTCGCCCCTATTACGTGATTCTGAATTATAATTTAAAAACAGTGGCCGGTTTAATATTCCTCTGCCTACGTATATGTGTCTATTTATGCGTGAATATACTTATGTATGTATGTTGGTTACGATATCTCCCTGTATGATGTCATTGTTTGACTTCTTTTTAAGCTTTTTTTAAAAATTAAAACTGTGACAAAGAAAAACTTTATTTTATTTCTAGACGGGCTTGTTGCTAAGTGCTCCTGGTTATTAATCCAGAGGTCGTTGGTTCGATACCCACCAAGGATAAATATTTGTGAGATGAGCACGATCATTGGTTCTGGTTTTGAGTGTAATTTACCTACAATAAGTAGGTATTTAGAAACATATAAGTATGTTTATCAGCAGTCTGGTTACCATAGCACAGGCTTTGCCTAGTTTGGAATTAGACTGCCGTGTGTGAGATGTGTGAAGTTATAATTATTATTACTACCTATCATCCCTTATTAAATCATCTACATGCCAAATTTCATTAAAACCAGTTCAGCAGTTCAGCCGTGAAAGCGTAACAGACAGACGGAAAGAGTTACTTTCGAATTTATAAAATTAGTAGGAATTATTTGATGGAAAGGTTTTCGACGAAAGTTACATCACGCTACACTTACACTTAGAGGCAGGGCAGTGATTATAACGGCGGGTAATACTATAAAAGTGGGTGGGGAGGTAAGTCTGTGGGTATTATGCATATCAACTGACGTATGAACGTCTGGCATTTGAGACGATATTTGGCTGATAACACATTATCATTAAAATATCAGAATTGTCTATGGCGGCGACCCACTTTCTAAATGTATGATTTTTTATCGGTTATTAACATTACTGTCTAGACACTAAGTCTCTGACTCTCCTTCTGGTTTGAAAACAACGTAGTATCTGGCTCTAGATATCTCCAGCTGTCGTTTTTCTGTATTGTTTTTGTCCAGTCAAGTCTGTCAGAGCCTGTACTATGGTAACCAGACTGCTGATAAACATACTTCGATATTTCTAAATACATACATGTCGGAGATAAATTACACTTAGACACAGAACAAATAATCGTGCTCATAGCCACACTAACCTATCCTGAGTGGGAATCGAACTCACGACCTCCGGCTTAGCAGTCAGAGACACTAGGCCGACGGCCACAATAAAGTTTATTTATATTCTATTTCAGCTACACTTGCTGTGCATAGTTTGTGAGAGCGTTTGTTCATATAACGAGAGTTCAAAAAAAGCTTGGGTTCCAAAGTTCGACTGGAAACCAGAACTCAATGCACACAGCTTTAAAAAAAGCTAGATATTGGAAAGAGAAGGAAAACTTGACAAATCCTATACCAACCTGTCTGGACAGCGTGGTATAGAGAGCCAAAACCTCCTTTCTAAGGAGAGGAGTGTGTCCAGCAGCGGACTATTAAAGACTGTTGATGATGATGAAAGTGATTGGAATCGACAAAGCTAGACACGGAAAAATTCAACTAAAAAAAAAACAACCCTTCAGATTAAAACTATTATAACTAGTTATTCTAATGCCTAAATCCGCAGATAACACAAAACGTAATACTGGCTTTGAATCATTGTTTGCCTCCTTAAAAAATATACACCATTCTACAGCACTTAGTAACAGGTGTCATTTCAAGTCAAAATTACAGGATTGATAAAAAAAACCGCTGTTATAAGAGAACCATAAGACAGTGTCTATTGTACCTGTTTGCCACCTTAGTTGAATAAAAAAATCTTGAACGTTAGGGTTATAGGCATAGGCATGATGGTGCCAATCAAAATACAATGTTTGTGGTGTGAAAAGAATTAGGGTCAGCGAATAGCCAAATTCGTTGTATGTATTGTAGCTACTCAAAGGTTCATTGACAAAAGGGTCGCAGTTCGCGGAGTTCAGAGTTCGATGAACGGGTACGGGAAGTGTCCCGATATTTGTAATTCTTATACCTCAGCGGGGCGCCTAATTTGTTATTCTTTCCGTGTTTCTTTTACTGCGGCGCAGTTTACTGTTTCCCTGGCTATCAGTTTCGGTTGGTTTAAGTGGGTTAGGCGTTCGGAATTCAAAATAATAATAAATCTTTTTAAAAATGGAATTCGTTAAAAAGAAAAAATATATACATTAAAACTTTCGTTCGGTCCTCAAATTACGATACAGCTATAGGCTGATAACGACATATCATTACTTACAGATATTTTTGTTATCGTAGGTAATGAACGCAGGTCTCAGTTTTTTGTCAAATATTCTATCAATGATATATTTACAGATTGTAGCAATCACGAAAATTGAAAAACGAACACTTTTCTGACAGACGACGGATTTCCGCCAATCGAGGCGAAGGTACATCAATCTGGAAACTAATATATCGGCGATCGATATCGCGCCGGGCCGCGTTATCGCCAGCGATTACTGTAGGTCTGTGGTTCGTCGTTCGTTCGTACAACGAACCCCAAAATCGCTGAGTTCAACGGCCAGTTTTCGTCTAGTCGACGCGTTGGCGATGCATCCGCAAATCTCTATTGGCGGGAATTTGTAACAAGAATCTTGGAATGCATGTTTAAATTAAGAACGTTCTGCTAAATATACTGAGCTAGTTTAAAAACTTTGTTAACATCATGTGTCAATAGAATTCGAGATTTGATTTTCGAAGATTGAAACGTTTATTTACACTTATCATGGCGTAACTGGGTTGTCAACAATTAATTTCAATAACACAATTTTTTTGTATTTTTTTATCAAGATTTGAATGACATTTTATGAAGCCTTGTTTTTAAAATATTTAACTTCATCGTTTGGTAGTCCAAAGACGGATAAATTTGGTTTTATAACAAGTTTTTAAAAGCAAAATCAGTCTTTTCAGAAACAAGAAAAATACAACAATTTATCATTTGTCAAACTGTCGGAGTATTGAGGCCACAGACATACATATAAAGCCATTGTAAGGAAAATATTTCGCTCGAATTTCCACGTTAAACTAAAAGCAAACATTTTTATATCAACACCAGAAACCGGGTTAAAAGAAAGGCCACGCGGCTGGTACAATGATTGACTAGTTGAGCCCCGCGGGTTCAGACGCATCTAAACATAATACTGCTTATTAACTTTAAGTCATGTAACAACCTCTTGTCGTCTCCAAGCAATTTTCATTTCGGTACATTAATAATAATAACCTTACACATCTCACACACGGCCGTCTGATCCCAAACTAGGCGGAGCCTGTACTATGGTAACCAGACTGCTGATAAACATACTTAAATATTTCTAAATACATACATATTATAGACTAGCTGGTACCAGCGACTTCGTCCGCTTGGAACTTTGAAAGCGCTGCCTTACTGGTGTAGTACGCTACGCAACTGCAGTCCATGAAGCCTCGGGTTCGATTCCCGGACCAGATATTTCTTTTTAGTTTTTTTGAGAGGAAAAATAGCCTAATTTACTCCCTATATAGGCAGCTACCTGGTAGTAAAATAAAATTAAAATCGTGACAACCGTTTTTAAGATTACCCTTAACAAACAGACTGACAAAAATATTTAAACTGGATTTTAGGCATAGGTATCATGCAAATAACCGTGTAAGTATAAAGAAACCTATTATTTTGACATTACAAACAGAAACTTCAATTTTATTTATTTGTATATATGTAGATAAATTATACCCAGACACAGAACGAATGATAGTGATCATCGTGACCTACCCCGTCGGTGATAAAGATGTATGTACGTATGTTTGTATATAAAAATAAAAAATAAAAACAATTTGCCTGGCCTGATGGTCTACTATTAAGCCGGAGGCACAACCTCCGTGCAGTTCGATTCTCAAAGACAAATAATTGTGTGATGTCCATAATTTCTTCTGTGTCTGGTTGTAATTTATCTACAATCTGTCTGCATTTAGAAATATATAAGTATGTTTATCAGCAGTCTGGTTAACATAGCACAGGCTCTGCCTAGTTCGGGATCAGACGGCCGTATCTGAGATGGGTAAAGTTGTCAAGTTTTCTATGTATTATTTTTGGATTAGGATAATAAATGCTGTATTTTTTTAAGAAACTAGTTTACTCTAAATTCTAATGTTTTGGTATCTATAGTTACTATTCATCATCATCATCAACAGCCTTTACTAGTCCTCTGCTGAACATAGGGATCTCCTCAGAAAGCTTTTGGCCTATTATACCACGCTGACCAGACGCGTTGGTATAGGGTTTGTTTCAAGTTTTTCTTCTCTTTGCAGTGCTGTTGTTCTGCGTAATTTATTCCCTTAGTTGGCTCTTACGACACCCTCGGGATGAATAGTTGTGGTGACACTCTGTATTCTTCACTACTGTATGGTAAAAATCCGTTGAACCTTTCATGGACCGTAACTATAGATACTTCTGTGTTTGTTATATCCAATAAACGGCTGATGACTCTTCTCTCCTTATTTAGAATTCATTCAGACATTGGTGTTTATTTTTAGATGCGCGTGAGTCTTTTTACGGGTAATGGGAAGGCGTTAGTCTTTCATCTCAGAAGCAGAGCAATTCTTGTAATAAAAATTCCTTTAAAATTCAGTTCCGATCTATTCTCGATCACACAAATGGCATAAAAAGTATTCTTGTAGATACTAGTATCAAGCATCCAACGTTGACCGTAATGTCATTATATCGTACTGTGACCGAGAGTTGAAACGGTATTCTGCTAGCCTTAGTTTACTTTACTACGAGAATACCTTTTGTGACATTTGTGAGATCGAGAGTCGATCGGAACTGAATTTTGAACGAATTTTAATTAAGAGAGTTGACCTTTTGATGGAAAGCATCGTGGAGATGGAGATTGAGCATGTTTATTAAAAGAAATCTACTCACTCTACTCGTGATTGTTGCAGAACTGTATTCTATTAGAGATTCAGATGCAGATCATCATCTGCCTACCCGTGTATTCCAATTTTATTTGGGGTCGGCGCAGTAAATATGATTCTTCCATTCTATTCTCATCATGCGTCATCTCACTGTTTACTCCCTTCCCAGTCATATCCTCGCTCACACAGTCCATTCACCTTTTCTTTAGTCTTCCTCTTCTCTTGTACCCTTCAACTACCATACCGCACACTTTCGTCCTGCCCCCGCACGCATGCATGCATTAGATGCAGAGATTAGAGAATCAGATGCAGATTTTTTAAAGAAAATAATCGTGACCCACTATTACAGAAAAAAAGAATGAGAATTTTTTTTTTTAGCCTTGTCCATTGAGAACCGTATTTTTACCACCTCAGTGGTGCATCAATATTTGTTCAGTGTATAAAAAACTTCCCAAACATAAGCGATATTCAATATATTTTGGCAAGAAATACATTTTGAAACCGAACACACAAGAAAACGTGACGTTCACGCGTTTATAATTACCAATTAGCATACAAATGGCTATAATTATTCGCATCGCTTTTGAAAATGGAAAAAATATTTAGTTTATTTCTCTCGCATTGCGTACACGAATTTAATTCTGTCGTGTTCAAAACTAGAACACATCATTTTATCTTTGGTAAACATTGTAACCAGATTTTTTACCTATGGCAACTTGAACGCTTAAATGAATTTATTTAAAATAAAGAAAACGTTCAATAACTGAAACTCTGAAAAAAAGTAACTCTGAAAATCACAAAAATGCGACCGGGAAGTGAACGCTTGGCGATAAGACGGGCCGGTTCCTTCCACCGGCCCACGTGGTGGGTCAACGGCTGCCCCACTGCGCACCGGGGTCGCTGAACCGAACACACCACACGCAACCACGCACAATTTACGCACACAACTTCAAGTCTTTGAACAAGTCGAGCATACTCAGTCGCACACATTGTACTATGAAAATGTACTAACATGAACATCGCACCTACACAAATGAAACGTATGTAAGTGGTTTGCTTATGCGCACATCGGAGATGGGGCGTTAACGTACAGGTGACTAATTGTATGTAGCCTTTTAAAAGCCTTTTACAATTGCATGGTTGGCAGTTGTTTTCATAAATAACTTTATATGCTGCAGAACGCCTAAACATTGTGGAAGAAGCATCTATTATCTTAGGTTATGCTGTGATAAAATAAAGAAAACTTAAAAAGTGAGACATCAATAGCTATGTCAAACAAACGAATCTTTTTTTTTACTGGTAACCCTGTAATAGGCCGTTTGTTTCACTAGTCGCATGACAGACAGTGTTTTGGCGCGTAATACCTTTGATTACGTCATTCCATGAAAAGATTTGAATTCCTTTTTTAAATAGGTCGATCTCGTGTGCAATTTTTGGCAACCTTCTTTAATTACTTGAATGTTTTTTTTAATATTTTTCAAACTAGCCAGTAAATTATGAATTGCCCTAATGGCATTAAGTACATGTTGAAAAAAATAGTTAGATTTAAAAAAGTGCTTGCATATTTTTAAGTTAATCCTAATTTGGCCTAAACAACTGGAAAACTCCCAGTAAAGAGAGAGAGAGAGAGAGAGAGAGAGAGAGAGAGAAGAGAGTAAAAGTCATCTCGGGTGACAATCCCGTATCTTGCAAATGAATTGGTGGTATTTCAGAGACACCAAGAGAGAATTTTATGATGTACGTGATTCGTGGCATGTAAAGTTTTTTCTTGTGAAGAAACACATTATTAAAATTATGAAATCGACGTTGTGGGTATTTATTTATAAAATGTATTAGCATCGAATTAGCAAACTTATGTTGCAAACTTATGTTGTACAAAAAAGAACACGCTAATTATAAAGGAAGTATTTAGGTGCTTTTCTGAATTTAAATATACAGGTAACCCTATAACATTATGTTGTACGAATTACAAAAAAAAATATTTAAATAGAACAACAAATAGTTATTTCGAATTTAGAATGTCACTGACGAGTTATTAAATTAACACAATACCATTACAATGTTGCCTGGTGAAAATACTCAATTCTTCTCTCTCTTATTCTTCTTCGCTCAGACTAAACTATTGCTTCTCTATGTTCAAAGAAAAAATAAATGTGATATGAGCCAAAATGAAATAGAAACTTTCAAATGTTAGCCTTTTAAATTTCCAATACATTAGAAAGGACAGCTTAGATGATAAAGTGACTCATATTTTCGTTGAAATCAATGAGATCATTAGAAAAAATAAATCGGTGATCGAATAATATATATATGGTATGTGCATGACAAAAAATAATTAGCTGCCTGCTCTACACCAAAGAGTCATTAATGTTGCAACTATATCTCCTTATAAGTATAAATTTAGATTCTATCGTTGAATTTTTCACCTGGTAACTTTAAGATCAATCTGTACCCTATGAATATTAATAAATAAATATAATTTAGAAAAACAGATTGCAGTTTTTTGTACTACAAAGACAACAGGATAAAATACGTACTGAAACGTTGACAACACTGGTGATGTCAGTTGCGTTGCCAACTCGAACTCCGTTACTATCAAAGTCCTTCAAATGACAGAAAAAAACAACACTATTTGATGCAGTTTCCACCCCAGAGAGGCAGTTCCTATTCATCATTATTTACAAGTGTGTTTGTGTCAAGTTTTCCTTCTTTTCTCTTCTAAGGTAAATCAAAAAGGTATGTTTACTGGCCCTTTAAAATTACAAGCTTTGATGTCTGTAAAAGGATGTCCACAAAAACGTCTCAAGATAAAAGATTACACATTCCTGACGAATGTTTGAGAATCTTTTAGAAACAAATGGATCAATGACCTCTTAGCTAAACGTTAAATTTTACGAAACAATTGCGTAATATGAAGCAACGTTAGATAATATAATTAATACAAAAAAAATACTAAATACACCTAAATTTCGTAATTAAAAAAATAGCAATTTTTTTATCTATGGACCTTAGCTCTGGAAACGAATTCTTAAGCTGATTTTTTTATTGGGGAAAGGCGTATGATGTATTGCTTCCCAAAACGTTTTATCCTCAAAAGATCATGATACATGAAGCTGTGATCGTATACACACCTACGTATTTTCATTTGTGATGGTGTCGTAATAACGAGGTTTGAACAGCCCACTCTTTTTTACAATATTTACATACCAGTTTTTAAATATGTTAAAATTATACATATATGTAAGTGCAGTTTGTGTTAAACGTATGCGACCCTGACCTTGAACTTTTCCATGCACTCCCTAATTCATCCGTATGAGTATACACTCAATAGTAAACACTCTTTAATAGTCCACTGCTGGACATAAGCCTCTCCTTAAAGAGGAGCATTTGGGCTACTATACCGGATCAAACGGGTTGGTATAGGGTTTCAACTATTCCTTCTCTTTGCAGTGCTGTTGTCCTTTTGATTCCTTGGTCTGCTCTTACTACACTCACGGGATGAACAGGGCTGGAAACATTCCGTATTCTCCCGTCACTACACGAATCACGGACTTTCTTTTTTAATACTTGCAATTCAATGTTTGATACCCAAAGTTATCATTTGACTCTAATGGACTGGACTGGAGATGGTAATTTTATTACCTCCGTTCATGTAGAAGGAGTCGTGTATTATGTGATTGCAAAATATGCATGCAAAATTTAGGATATTGCGATATATGCCAGTGACACCCCTATTGTGTCAACAAGAATAAAAAAAAAGTGTTTCCTATATTAAACAGAACCTAATACACGAAATTGTAAGTTTACTATAGGTCAGTATAGCCGAAAGGTCGATGACTGGCCGACGACCGCCGAATCCGCCCGAATTTTGCCGAATCTATGTCAATTTTAAAAAGGTAGAACAGTTGTGTTCTTTAAAAATAAATGCAGTGTTTGTGGTCTGGTCGGCCATATTTGTTTTATGTTTGCGTATGTTATTTAGAAAGCAGTAATTTGAATCTTTGTTTTAATAATAAATTGTTTAATTGACAAAAAACATTTGTTTTTGACGAAATTTACAAACAAACAAATTTATAATTTATTATTTTGTTTTTATCTGTTACTATCATTTGATAGTTTACAGAATATTGAAGTCAGAGTTTTAAACCAGAAGCTGTCACTTTTTATTGCTTTTATACAACTAAAGGCGGTAAATGTTTAATACCTGTTTTAAGCGATGTCATTTACTGCTAGGAGACATACCAGTCTCCTCTAGAATAAACAAACTTCTTCCACAAGTTGGCGGTTCGGTTTCAAGTAGATATCTTTAGTACTCTATTTCCTCTTAATCAACTAGCCAGTTTCCTTTACTGACTTCCTTGAGAACTCTTATACACGGCGTTACGAGAATAACTCATAGTAAGTGGTCACCCATCTATGAAACGAAGGCGATAGTGCTTAACTGATTGTTTCATCTGTGAGCTACCTATTTATGTAAACATCTCTTAAAAGAGCTCTTAAAAGTATGAATTTTGTAAGTAAATTCAAGAAACATTTGTTACATGTTTAAATAAACACAGTTTAACAACCCTTCAGAAATCCACCCGTTACAATAACATTTTAACATACCATCCGTCAACTTCAATAATATATTTTTAATGTGTCAGGCCTACAACCCCTAGATGAATGCCCTCTCAGGTCGTTTACCTCCGAGGTTTTAATGAACCCCTATAAATTTTCTATACAACATTAATGCAGGTTAGCCGCTCCACAGATGTTATAAAGTTAAGAAATGTAGCATATTGAACCACAAAATCTCACCAACTGACACTTTGTGCAGGGTTCTGGGTTCAAATCCGTCAGATCGCACATAGAACACGAACTATTGGTGTAATTTTTATTTATTACTTGAGTTTTTGAATCTCCAATGACTTTTTCAAACTGTAAACTTCTCAATATAGTTAACTAAAACATTATTCCTTATAATTAGAAGAGTTGTTATATTTTATGCCCAAAGCGTGAACAAAAATTAAAAACCCTGATACGTTGTCTATGGTATCTGATATGTCTATGTAACAGACGTATAGGTAATCTATGATAAAGTTTTCTTTATGTCGGAGTGAATTCCAGCCCAAAACATTAAGACTAACACACAATATTTAAGAAAAAATCATATTTTAACTAGGATAAATATCATAAGATATTTCAATAAGAAAGTCGGTATTTTCTATATTTCTTACACCGTGTTTGTTTGATCAGTCGTTGACCCTTGTTTTCTTACTTGAGTATCTATAATAAGCGTTGGTTTGAACTTTTAAATTTAGAAAACAATTTTATTTTTGATCTAATGGCCATACAGTTCGGATAAGTCTATACATGGCTCTACCCGGAGCGTATACTAGAATACTATTGCACGGGTCTGTTCCAGGTAAAATTTAACAGCAAACCTAGAAATCCATAATACTTTAAATTGTATCATTATTTCATAACTAACAAAAACATTCATTTTTGAAGTTTTTTGGACTTTTTGGGAGTTCACGTATTAGAGAAGTAAGTAACGAGGAGAGCCACATTAACTCATCATCATCTGCCTACCCTAATTCCAATTTTATTTGGGGTCGGCGCAGTAAGTATGATTATTCCATTCTACTCTATCATGCATTATCTAACTGTATACCCTTTTCTAGCCATATCCTTTTCCATAGACCCTTTCTTTAGTCTTCCTCTTTTCTTGTACCCCTCAACTCCCATACCTTACACTTTCTTAGCTACATTTTCCTCATCCCTCCGCATGACATGTCCATACGAAGATACTAGTGACATCAACTAGCCATGAAAATACTGATAGATGTAGTATCTAGAAAAAAACATTAGAAAACCATAGCGTTGTTTATGCCAAGTATAAAGATTAGAAAGGTGGTTGACATAAGGTTTTGATAACACACGGAAGTATGGTTTTTTGGACGATAAAAATTTGCGGTACCCGTCTTGTAGTGAATCACATAGGATGATAAAGAAATCGCTGTTAACTGGTTAAATATTTTCGAAGATAATATTTGTGTACGATATAATTTGTTTTTATTACTCTGAAATACAGATAAAACATAAGTTAAGGCTAGTTTTGTTCTACATGAAGCATCATGCTGCGGCTATAGAAAGCAGAGACAATAAAACATATTGTTTTTATATACAAATTAATTTAAATCGCATGATTTTATTTAAAAAAATAAATGATTCATTTCAAATTTAATAGAAGACGGCTGTGCTTGCGAGACTAAATTTTTATATTTATTTTGTAATAGATAATCAAACAAATTCAGTTGTAAATAGAGCCACTTGTATTTTTTTAAGATACCATTAACTAACAAAATCTAAAACTAATTGTCTATGTCCAGGTGATTGAACTTATAAATCTAGAATACTAGACTAAAAGTCCACACCCTATTCAATGATTACATCCTCAGAGCGATGTAGTTTGTTGTGTCAACGATCGATGTCAATGCACGACCTTCGGGGGCTTGGCCTTGGTGCCAGTTCGACTCCCGCCTGACGTCACCACACAGATCTACCGTCGGGGGTGAGTAGACTCCCAAAGGTGGTTGACCCGGAAGATTTTAGGAAATTCATTTCAGATGTGTCATGTTGAATTTTATCTACAGATGGAAAGTACCTTTTTTATAATCACGATTCTAATAGACCAACATACATAAAGAGCATTGGAAAGATTGGTTAGGCGTTAATTAATGATATAGTGTAGTAAACGAGTAGACAGGTCACGTGGTGGAAAGTGACTACCGCCGCTCATGAACGCCTGCAACTAAGGAGTAACAAGCGGGGCGGGGCTTTTAGGTGGTAGTACGTTATTTCCTTGAAGTTATGGCATCTCGGTTTTTTCTTCATTCTGAGTACGAAAGACTGTTATCAATTTGCGAGGCTTATTTCCAATTTACTAGGCAATTAATTGTATAGAGGTTTATATAAGGAGATAAATAATTTAGAAATTTTTGTAAGTTTCTCGGTGCCTTTGCCCAAACTAGATTGGGCTTTAAGTCTACCACGATACGGCTGAACTTCGATTTTTTACGTGGAGCGACTGCCATCAGACCTTCACATCCCAAGTAGTAGGCGATATCGAAGTGCTGTAGATAGACTGTTGTCGAAATTTTTAAGGGATCCAACTACCCGTAACCGCTTAACATGCTCTCCGAGGCACGGAGGGGTCTCAATGTGTTAAGAATGGTCTCCCATCTATAAACTGACCTGGCCAGGATTGCTTAACTTCGCAATATGTTAACCTACTCGGTTACCATTTACAATAAAAAATATAAACAGCAACGACAATAGGCTTGCCCTATTAGTTAAGATGGACTAACATTAAGTCAATTACAAACTATAAAGTCTATCATACCAAGATGCGAAACCGTCCGCAACCTAGGGTTATACCTAGATGAGACTTTAAGGTTTGATGCTCATGTTCAGGCAAAAAAATTAGTAAATGTTTCGCCTCCCTAAACACACTATTCAAATTGCGACAACAGTTATGTAAAAATCTGGTGTTATCACATCTGGAGTACTGTGACGTTGTTTACAGTCCTTGCCTTTTTAAGAAAACCATAGCTGCTATGAAAAGAGTGCAGAAAGCATGCATGCGTTTTACTTTCGATTTCCCAAAAAGACATCACATATCACCCTACTCGAATGAAAAGGAAATATTAAATATGCTTAGCCGGCGTATATTAAAACTTACATGTTTTGTCAGGTCTTTGATTAAAAGTAAAGCTCTTATATATCTATATGACAAATTCACATGGTCTTCGGACATACATGGGTATGAAATAAGGTCACGTAACCATCGATTCATCCTACCCAAGTACCCATTACACAAAACTAACTAATTACATGTAACTTCTGTACACTAGGATCAACAGCAGTGACCAATGAACACACCGAGTCATGACACTCGGAAAATTTCAGGAAGAAAATTGAACTGTCTTGGAACCCGCAACGAAATTAATCAGAAGAAAATTGAAGGAGTTGAAAATATAATAAATCTACTTCCTTCCTTAACAAAGCGGGAGATAATTGAAGTAAAATAGGCATACACCCTTTTAAATATTATGGGTCTTCAATGAGCCATGAGTATGTGTGGCAGGATCGCCTTAACGCACGGAAATTCACCCTAGTCGACACCAGATCCCCATAGTATACCGCCCCAGATATTACCTGTAAGCTATTCAGCATTATGTTATGTTCCCTGCGGTAGCTCCGTTTATCGATTTCTTCCATATTATCTTGTCTTATTGTGTGGGTCGTATGAAGAATATATTATACTACACATCATGACACCCAACCCTCCTGCAAACAGGGTTCCTCGCAAAACAGTGTGGTTCGAACCCATCTGCAAATTCCAGAGATTTTTCGGCAGATTAGAAGCTATATAACATCACGCAAAGAACTTTTGAAATGAACGTTAAATTTTTAGGGATAAATGTGGTAATCCAGGGTGTCAGCTCCGTCCATACCGTATTTTATCTAAATTGGTCTAGTTGTTCGAGTGTGAAGAAGTAACAAACATACAAACACACTCACAAACTTTCACTTAGTAGTGTAATTGTAAAATATAATTCACAGGAGAGAATCCGCGGAGGAAGGTTAGTTCACTTTTGTGTCTACCCACACATTAATATTTCGCGTGAATGAACTTATATGTATAAGAACACACGCCTACACACATAGACGAGATGAAAAGAATTCGGACCAATTTTCTTTCAAGGAAATCCACATTATTGCTAAGAAACTTAAGAGGTTCTTTGACCTTACTGGTAATTAATTTTTTCAGGGTCAAGAATCAAATCGAATAGATACTGATATAGGTAATTTCAAAATAGAAATGTAAGACCAGCCGACTCTCAAAAGTAAATAAATTTTTGTTTTTGTAATACTTTTCATTGATGCTCGGCTCCTATTGGTGGTAAGCTTGATGATATACAGTCTAAACCTTCCTCGATGAATGGGCTATCCAACACTAAAAGAATTCTTCAATTCGAACCAATAATTGCTGAGTATAACGCGTTCAATCAAACAAACAAACCTACATAAATTATCTATTTAATGCAATAAAAAATCTCCTCAAAGTCATAGTGAGTTTTCATTAACTCACGATACACAATATTTACTAATAAAGTAGCAAACAAGTATTGAACTTACCGATTTTAACCGTTCAAAATTACGTATAGTAAGAAAAAAAACTACTACAAAAAACTACCATTCGTAGATTATTCAACTTTGACATGTAATATTTTCTATGTCTTCTATATTACATATAACACAAGGGTGTTTGCCACAACCATTGATAAACACAGTAACAACATGAGGTTCATTCCCCCCAAGGAGTCAATGACTCCTGAAAATGACGACTCACCGCTGCTCGTAATATGGCACTTTTATGTACTTCACATAGTACTATATTTGTTGGACCTGTTGGTCTAGTGGTTAGTGAACCTGACTGCTAAGCCGGAGGTTGTGGGTTCGATTCCCACCCAGGACATATATACGTGTGATGAGCACGATCGTTTATTCTGATTCTGGGTGTAATTTATCTATAATATGTATGTATTTAGAAATATATAAGTATGTATATCAGCAGTATGGTTACCATAGTACAGGCTCTTCCTAGTTTAGGATAAGACAGCCGTGTGTAAGATGTGTGAGGTTTTTATTATTAAGTGACATACATATATATCTAGTGTAGCGATAGAAGAAATATTAGCGGGTTCGATGCCCGCTGTGTGCAAATTTATATCTGCATAAAAATTTACTATTTTCATTGATCTGGATGGTTTCTATTTATATATTTATGTCGAAGCATGGCTAACCGTGGGAGAGCCATACTTCTACACAAATGGGCCTAGCTCGACCGGGGTGATACCACGGCTTTACCGAAAACCGGTATTAAGCAGTTTTTCGTTGCTTTTCAATCTTCAAATATATATTTTTATAGATCTAGGAATTGGTGTTGTCTCTTTGTGTGAGAGAATGTCACCACCCCTATTCATCCGGTGGGTGTCATAAGAGCCGGCTAAAGGAACAAGCTACGCAGGACAACAACACTGCAAGGAGAAGGAAAACTTGAGACAAGCCCTATACCAAATCGTCTGGCCAGCGTGGTATAGTATGCCTACACCTTCTTTCTAACGAGAGGCCTATGTCCAGCAGTGGACTATTACAGGCTGTTCATGACGATGAGGTATAGGTGTCAATGTTTATCAAAAAAAAAAGGAAAGTGTTTACTTGTGTTTTAGAGCCCATAGCACAAACAGTTTAGTCCTAAAAAAATTGTCAAAATATAACGTATTCCTAAACAATATATCTGTATTTACAATTCGAAATTAAAATGATCCTTAAACACTAGGTCAGTAAATACATTTAAGTTTAAAATTAACTAAACTGTTTTAAGAAAATAATCATCACCAGTTATCCACCATCATAACGGTAAAAATTGTAATGAACTGACCCTTTAATAGAGATCACCCTTTGTTTTTAAATTTGTTGTTTTGAACTCTGTCAAGCCGTAATAAGCTTCTTTTTTATCTGACCAACGTCGGCTTACCCCTTCGGAGATAGCCACCCGTGTGAGTTTCAACTAATCCACTGGCTCTACCCATGTACTAGAACTGATCGTCCACACCAGATCAACATTACAGACCATCATCTTCCGAGCCTTTTTCCAAACTAGGTAAGAGTTGGCTTTCAATCTACGATACCGCTGAACTTCGGTTTTCACGTGGAACGACTTCCATCAGTCCTCCACAACCCTGTCAATACTGACAATATCTGTCTTTTTAGGGCTCTAAATAGCCGTAACGATTGCCACAGATTTTCGTATGGCAACATGGCACAGAGGGGTCGCAATGTGTTAAGAGTGGTCACCCATCCATAGCCTGACCTGGCTAGGATTGCTTAATATCAGCTAACATGCGAAAGTTTCAAAACATAGACAACCCAGTTTTTTTTTATGTAGGCTCAGGGTATGTCAAAGAGTCATCAATACACTAACTATTGTCCGTGGTTCGTCTCGCAACACAACACCGAATATAGGCCGGTATAATAATACAGCCTAAAGATAAATTGCTCTAAAAAGAGGCGAAAGTATTATACAAATCGGTTCAGTAGTTTATTAGATTAAGAAAGAGTTTTTATATGGGTTGGATATTTTTTGTAGTTTGGGCCTTTGTAACGTTGATTATATATATTGAAATTGTGTACTCTCATTATAAACAGGTATATAGTTTATACCACTAAAATTGCAAACAAGCATAATACAAACTATACGAAAACTAAAAGAAGTACTGTAAAATGCATGCATGCAAGGCATGCAAACATTATTGATGTAAAACATGTTTGGGTAAATTCATCCATGACAGATCCTTGCCACGTATAGTACCGTCACTGTGGTCTGCAGGCACTTACTTATCAAACCCAATATTTGTAATAAGCTCGTTATGGATAATAAAAAGATATTATTTAAAAGTCCTTTTAAAACTAAGCGTTAAAAACACTTTGGAAAATCAAATATGTAAAATTTGAAAGGTTTTATGTATTTTTTATTGTAAACCAAAAATTAAAAAGTAAGTTTTTTGAGTATAATGAAGTAGGACGTCACAGATTATTAAAGTGAAAACGTCTTTAGACGCGTTTGGCATTTTTGAACAACAAACAAAAAAATGTATTCTTTGAGATGTTAAAATAAACTATTGAACTTGCGACACTGTTACTGTTACCGACACCTCTGTATATAAGTATCTACATATATTGGCCCCGTTTACGCGAGAGTTGAGTTAGAGTTGAATAATATAAACATATATTGTGTAAATACGTACAACATAGATATATATTCATATCGGAACTTTTCGAATTGAAAAAAACTAAATTTTTCTGTTTTTTTTTTTTTTAATTTCAAGTTTTCACTTCTGTCGGCATTCCCGGAGTGCCGCTGTTTTTTTTTTTTTCAATTTATACAAGCTTTTACAGAAAGCATCGATTTATTACGTTTAATAAAGATAAAGTGATTGAATTTGATAGCCAAATTAATTAGTTTAATCTTTTCCTTTTTAAAACGTTATTTTTAACATTCTTAAATAAAAGTAGAAACAGTCTAAGGCCGCATCACTGGTGGGGGTAGTTCGATGACCTTAATAGAAATACTCTTTAGAGGTAGGTATCAAAAGCAAAATCAAATTCAGAGGCAGACAGCAGTCGCATACGCTACCACTGCACCACGAGGCAGGCTGTGGTGATAGGCTAACTCTTTATTTAAGACATTCTCATCCACGTTTATGGTTACTAAAACTACTGCTGCTACGGTGGTGCAGTGGTAGCATATGCGACTGCTGTGCTAATGTCTCGGGTTCGATTCATGGGTCGGACCAAATGTTTGTATGATCTGCAAATATGTGTAATATGTATGTATTTACAAAAAAAAGTATTTAAGTACTCTATCAGTCAATATAGCTTTCATAGTACAAGCTTTGCTTAGTTCGAAACTAGATGGCGTTGTGTATCACATGTCAAATATTATTATTATTACTCCGCCCTTAAGGGAATGCCATTAAAACAAAAAAACCCGACCTCTTTTATTTTAGATTTAGTCCTTTCGCGTAAATAGTCGCAGTGATGTTGTAGATGAGTTACAGGTGTGATAAAATCATATGATTAATCATGTGATTGTTTTTTATCATGCCTAGTATGTGACCTGTCCGTTTAATTTTCGAATGTTTTATATTACTGCAAATTGTTATACATTCAAACACAATTACAAGTATATGATTGTTTCTGAATAAATGAACTAGGACAACAGTACCGCATAGAGAAGACAAATTCGACACAAACCCAAAGGCCAAAACTCCTTTCTATAGAAAGGCCTAAGTCCAACAGTAAGAATTAAAAGGGGGGGGGGGTTCGGTAATACACTCACTGAGTCAAAAAATAACGAAACGACAGTCTATGGGTCGAAGACTTTCCCTGGATAACTCATATAAATATCTGCACTAGTAAAATACTGTTCGATTTTTACTGGTATATAGAATTATTGAGAATAATCTCTATTCTTCTCGATTCTGCCCTTTGGAATTTTAGTAAGAGAAACTGCTTTGTGTTAGACAGACCTGACTGCACGGAAGGAGTAGTAGTTTAAGCGGTCACCTCGCCGCTTCCTACTGCGCCGACTGTTGTGGGTTCGATCCCCATATGGGACAACACTTTGTGTGATCCATAAATTGTTGTTCTAAGTCTGGGTGTTCTTTGTATCCGTTTCATGTATGTTTGTAAAGTCCCACGCGACACATGATATGTTCCTAGTGCGGGAGTCGTAAACAAAAAAAGAGAAAAAAGAAACCGTGCCTTGTTTGCCACTTTAAAAGTATATCTCGAAGTAATAAAACGTTATGCTCACTATAAAGATATGTTATATTTAGTTTCAGAACAGATAACACAGTTATTTTTAAAACAGCTCCAATTTATTTTTGTAACGTAAAGATTTACCGATAAACTGAAGGAGAGAACATTTTTATTAAATAATACATGTTATTTATGCTAGAAAGGGCAAACAAACGGATGGGTCACATAATGCTAAGCGAATGACACCAATCACAACATATATCTGCAACTCAAATTGCCACCTTCATTGATCCCCCCCCCCCCCCCCCCCCCACTGCAGGGCTAAGGGAAATGCTTAAATCCAGTTTTCTGTGAGGCTGTGCACACAGTGATAACAGACATTTTGACTTATATTTTTATTAACATTTTATAGGAATATAGCGATTGATTAAAAAGCTGTGTCATTGTTCTGGGAACTTAATGTTTTCTTTAGGAATATAGCTTATTATTTCTACATTACTTCCTCACTGTGTAAAACGTAAGGAAGATAAATTTAAATTAATATAATTACACCTATAGTTTATTAGAAAAAGCAAC
Source organism: Arctia plantaginis (assembly GCA_902825455.1). Lineage (NCBI taxonomy): Eukaryota > Metazoa > Arthropoda > Insecta > Lepidoptera > Erebidae > Arctia > Arctia plantaginis. The sequence goes on along the minus strand of CADEBD010001048.1, from coordinate 713,676 downwards.
AAAACTTTTTTTTACCCATGTCTGTTTATGGTATACTTAATTTTAGGGAAACACTAACGTCTAAGATACGGGCTCGGCCTAGTTTAGACGTTAGGGATCATCGATTATTATAAACACCCAGTTCATGAGTAAATCATAACTATTTTTACATGTTAAAAATCAAATGTATTATTGTGGTGTTCGTATTGGTATCAATAAATTATTATTATTATTACATTTTTACTCCAAATATGACACCTCACTCATAAGTTATCTATCTTCTATAATTATTACTCAAATCATAATGTTACTAAATAAAAAGCAACGTATATAAATTCATTCTAATTTCAAAAATGACAAATGACTTTTTTTATTGCATGATGACATTTCACTTTTTACACACGCGCATTTTTATTTTTTATATGGCAACACTCAATTACATACCACCCTTGTAAAAATACCAAGGAAAGAAAAAATAGCAAAGCGTTACAGAATGAAACAGTGAACCAAACGCGGTCGTTCGTTGACCCAAGAATTTTGGCAGTTCGTCGACCCGGCCACTGAACCGCTTATTTATAACATGCGAGCGAGCGGGACAACCGACGTGACGTCACTAAAGTAAATCAAATCATGTCGTCATTGACAGTTGCATCATGGTCATGACTCTTCCTTTTTTTTTGTTTAGGTTCACTTTTGTACATTCTATCTTTTTTTCGGCCTGTGTGTAGTTAATCATTCAATATAGAAACCTCCTTGGTTTTGCACGACTAAGTGTGACATTTTTTTATTGTGCGGAATGTTACAGGTTCACATCATCATCATCAACAGCCTTTAACAGTCCACTGCTGGACACAGGCCTCACCTTAGAAAGGAGGTTTTGGCCTGCTATACCACGCTGGCCGGACGGGTTGGTATATGGTTTGTTTCAAGTTTTCCTTCTCTTTGCTCAGGTTCATATATAACCGGGGTAATTGGTATTTTTATCGGAATCCAACTAAAATCAATAGTTGTTCTGTCACAAAGAAGGAAACCCCTAGAACAGAGATTCAGACTATTTTTTTTTCTACTTTTAAAACAACTAAATTAGCAAACACTTAAATTCAGCTAAACGGTAAACGTTTACATGCGCCTATAAACCCTGACTTACTTTGGAGCTAAAACCACAATAAGTGCAAAAGATTTTGAGCTAAAACCACCATAATTACAAAAGATTTTGAACTTCAATAGGAATCGAAGTCCAAACACTCGATAAGTAACTTTCTGTTAACTTCCAATGCGTCATTTATAATATAGTGAGAATTAAAATTGTGGGCAACACGCCTACGTCAACCCTTTCGGATAATATCGTGAGTGTATGTAAAATTTGTAATAATATCATCATCATCATTATCAACAGCCTTAAATAGTCCACTGCTGGACATAGGCCTCTCGTTGGACAGATGGCTTAGTACAGGGTTTGTGTCAAGTTTTCTTTCTCTTTGCAGTGCTGCTATCCTGCGTAGTATGCTTCGTTAATCGGCTCTTATGACACCCACGGCATAAAGAGGGATGGACACTCCGCGTATTGCTTTATATATATATTAATCATAAACATTATTAATTACAAAATAATGCTGTTCCTTCGTTACAACAATCATTAAATAAATAAAAATCACTTATATTATTGACAATATAATGTTTGTTTTAGATAACTAGGTATATTTATTAGTCGTCTGATGTCCTCTGTTCCTGATAAACCTAATCATATATGTCTAAAGAGGTAGGCAGAAGTGAACATACAAAAAGAGCTGTCGTATGCCGTCTACCGGACAAGTTCAAGGACTGTCTGTTACTACTAAGGATTAGTTTTGCCCTGGAATCGAATTGAGTTTTCTTACATAATTTAATATGTATGTTTTTAACTAAATACAATCCGTATGGTGATGAATTAAGAATACGGAGCGTCACCACCCGTATTAATCCCGTGGGTGTCAGAGTCGACTAAGAGAGCAAACTACGCAGCACTGCAAAGAGAAGAAGAACTTGAAACAAATCCTATACCAACCCGTCGGAGAGCCTACGTCCAGCAGCAGACTATTAAAGGCTCTTGATGAACTACCGACATGGTTCTTACAAAAAACACAGTGAGGCAGTCACAGGAGATAGGTCACTATGTTTTATCTGATAGAGTCAAAGACCAATTGAGAGATTCTAAAATACTCCAGGATTATGCTCATCATGTCAGAAGATTAACCGCAGTCTGGACAACAGCAAACAGTGTAGGTACTGTTTTACCACCGTAATATAAATATGACTAAAGTTTTATAGCGACCAATAAGTTATTTTTTATGGGGTAAAATGTTTTAGTTATTTATATTCATTTCTTAAATTACGTTTATTTTATGTTTGAGTAATTTCCAGATAAGGCCTACGACCTTTTATTGGCCTCAATATACCAAGTCCTCCTCCGAGCCTTTTTCCTAAAGTATGTTGGGGCCGGCTTATAGCCCCAGAGAATAAGAGAAAGTTTGAGCTCCGGTTACTTCACTCACTTGGTGAAAACCTACGAAGGAAATGCTCAACACCGGTTTTCTGCGAGGTCGTGGTGCAACTCCGGTCGAGCCTCGGAGCCTCGAGCCGGATATTTAACGGATGTTAATACGGAACTCTTATACGGAAAATGGGTGTTTTACTATCGGAATCGAACTAACTAAAATCTGAGGGTGTTCAGTCACAAGCGGGTCTATGAAGAGTTCGGGTGTTACCCTAAGAACAGAACTGAGCCGTGGTGTCACTAAGGTCGAGCATGACTCTCCCACGGTAACGTCTTCCTCTAACCTCAATAATTTAACGTTCAGTGGTATAGTCAAGAGGAAGAAAATCTTTTTTCCTGTAAAACATTTTGTATAATTCTAAGTATTTATATTTGATTAACATATTAATTGTAATTATTTTTCTAGGCCAATGGCACACTTTCGGCGGTGTGACTAATTTGTTGTGTTGACATGGTGTTTTCGCGTAATTGTGCACGAACGTAGCTTGCCTGACCTCAATATTTGGATGGGGGCTCGGTGATTAATGGCGGAAACATAGGGTTTAAGAACATCATAGTATAATACGGCGGTTATGGAATGGTGTTTTATTTTAAACATTTGATGTTTTTACGGTATTGTAGGTTGAGGGTCTAAGAACGTAGAAGGAAAAGGGAATATCTTGGTTCCCACACAGGGGGGTCATCCATAAGCCGTAGATGGCCCGAAGTACGCCAGGGTACCAAGGTTTTCATTTCTAAGGTACATCTGGTTCCCCGGCTACTGGTACCTGAGACGGCGTGCGGTTTTTGCGGAAAAAATTGGGGGCAATTGGTAAGTGACTTACGAGTATAAGACACAAGTATGTAATAGGAGGGAGAGAGGTACTAAGCTTCGGTTACAGTCACTCACTCAATGACAGGAAATGAAAAAATTCCGTAACACAGGTTTTCTGTGAAGCTGTGGTATTAAACATGGCTGTGGTATTAAACTGATGTAATAACCAGGCTACTGATAAACATACTTAATAATTACCAAATACAACAATCAAACAAGGTCAATGATCTACAATATAATATTTAGTAAATCATCATCGACCGCCTTTAGTAGTCCACTGGTTCGACATATGCCTCTCCTTAGAAAGAAGGTTTTAATAAAAAAAAACTTTTATTAAATAACTTCTCACTTGTCTAAGAAGATAATTCTATATTATCAGAAGTTACTTTGGTGCTCTTCTGTATATTCTTCTTTCATTTTTCAAATAACCATCGCAGTTCAATAGTAACGGCTTTTTAAATTGGACTGACTCCACCCACATTCCGAGTACCATGACCTGTACACACCAGGGTCAACAAAGACCAACAGAATCAATGAGTATGACAACCCGCGAGTCCCAGAGACATTTTAACTTGGTAATTTTAATCAAAAGTACATCATAGAAATTAAGCGGGACTCAAAAGTAAAAAAAAACTATCCAGTAATTCGTGTTTTTTTTTAATATTTGGCTGATCGACAATTTTATTAACAATAATAAATCGGGAAGATCAAAATCCAAGTGAACCAACGCTAGATAACACTCAACAAACAAATTAACAACTGAAAACAATAATTCCAAAAGCTTTTTACCAAAACACACGAGACCAACAACCTCCAGCTAAGAGCAACGCACTCCAAACCAGACGTTCGGGAAATACCTTTAGCGAGAACGCCATCTATTATCAAGTAGTTGTACTAAAGGTCAAATACGTTAAGGTTAATGAACCATGACTGGATTGTCCCATCGTATGTGATTGTATGACTATTTTTGGGAAATGTATGTAAAGATGTTTCAATAGGATAAAATATATTCCGATCTGATACCATAGACGGAGCGCCCACGTTGGAGATAAGCTCATATTGTGTATAGGATTACTTTAAATCTCAAGCGATTATACTGTAAATCACAGCTAGTTGTATTAACATTGATTACATGCTACGGAACCTACAAAAATTTTTTTTTTGATATTCACTTAATAAATCTAGTTGCAACTTTTTTGTGTGATAAAGACATTTTCAAGTTTTATATTACCTTGAGTTTATTTCTATGGTCAATATAAGGTATATTGCACATAAATTTACAAAAGTTATCCATACTTAAATAATTAAAATTAAGAATTAATTAATGAAGAATTAGAAAAAGCTTAGACTCGCTAACCAAAATGTAAACGTAAGCTCACATTAATAGCATAAAAAATTCACAAACACAAGTAACTAAGTACAGTGATCTAAGAGTATTTAGAAAACACGAATTTATCACACATAATGAAAAACTATAAAAAATATATTATTTTGGAGACAGTGCCATCTGCCGTTCAATAGCGGTACCAAAGTTCAATTGCCAAACTGTGGTGAATGACCCCAGCCGCGGGCTTATCTCCTACCTCATGACGCATGGCCGGTATATTTTTTCCATACGGTACGCGCCGTCAAGGAAACTGCGTATAATACAATCATCATTATTTGCCTTTCATGTGAATTTCGTCAACGATTTGTTGTTTTTATTGTTCATTTTTTATAAATCCTCTTCATTAGGGCAACTCTTTATGACGCGATAAAAACACCATTGAAAGAAAATGAAAGAATACAATTATCAAGAACGTCTGGTTTTTAAAGAACGGTTATTAATTTTTTTCAGTTTTATGTTCGGTTCGTTTACTTAATTATACTAATATTTTTTATTGTCTTGTATACATAATAGCTACATCCATATAGGTACCTATTACATATTAAAAGATTTTTAATTAGGCAATACGCTTAGAAAAGTATTGTATTTAATAGTAACTAGAATGCTTATTTTGCACTGCCTCGGTGGTGCTGTGGTAGCCTATGCGACTACTGTGCTGAGGTGTCTGGTTCGATTCCCGATTCGAAATGTTTGTATGATTTGCAAATATTTGTGTTTTCTATGCAAAATATGTATGTATTTACAAAAAAAAAGTATAAATGTATTCTATCAGTCAATTTAGCTTTCATAGTACAAGCTCTACTTGGTTTGAAACTAGATGGCGTTGTGTGTCAGATGTCCGAAATATTATTATATTATTATTTGGCACTTCAAAAGTGTACAATATGACTCTTAGATTTTTTAAGTAATGAAGATAGAGACCTCCTTTCTAAGGAGAGGCCAATGTCCAGAAGTGGACTATTAAAGGCTTTTGCTGAAGATAAAGAAAGCATGATAAAAATTAACATGACAAATAATGTGTCAGAAGTTGTGGGTTCGATTCTCAGTCAGTAAAAATATTTGTGGCATTGGTCTCGCTTTTCTCTCTAAGTATACATCGTATACTTATCTGTATGTGGTAAGTTGTATGTAGGTAAGTTCTATTGTCAAGAACCAAGGAGTAGAATTAGATTACACAGGGATTTAGGCAGCGCAGTGCGTTCAAAATTATCATTAACTAGGTTTTGCCAGCGGCTCCACCTGCTTTTGGAGTGGCAAAACCCCATAGTTAATGGGGGGCAGAAATGTCTTAACTCGCAGGTGTCCAAATTATCAGGTAACCTGTCTGCTCTTTGCCTCCCATTTAAAATAAACCCGTAAGTTGTCTTTAAAAATTTACTCTTAGCAATAAAGCCACCACATCTATTAATATATAAACTTGATAGGTACATTATTTATCAGCGTTTTGTTTCTTTATAGATGTAATTTATCTATACATATAAAATTAATTGCCCTGCCTGACTGATTTATCAAAGCAAAGCCTAAACTGCTGGGCACAAACTTGAAATTTTAACAGCTGATGCTTTTGATGTTGTAAGCACCCATTAAGCAAGGATTTTTGGTAATTCCATCCCTATGGGGGTAAATTAAGGGATGAATGGTGTATGAAAGTTCTTCATTTTAAAAGTTAGAAATAAGAAATAATACGCGAGCGATGACGTGGATAATAGCTAGTATATATATCTATAAAAGAAGAAACTGACAGGCTAATTCACTGACCGATAGATGAACGCACAGCTAAAACCGCTGGGTAAAGAAGCATGAAATTTTGCACAAATGTTCCTTATGTGACGTAGATGTGCACTAAGAAGGGATTACAAAAAATTCCACCCCTAAGGGTGTAAAATGAGGGTTAGCAATTTATATAAAACTTCGTCATTTTTGGTAGTAGCGTTTTCCAATTCACAGTATATACTCTTTATTCATCATCATCATCAACAGCCTTTAACAGTCCACTGCTGGACATAGGCCTCTCCTTAGAAAGGAGGTTTTGGCCTACTATAGCACGCTGGCCAGACGGGTTGGTATAGGGTTTGTGTCAAGTTTTCCTTCTTTTTGCAGTATTGTTGTCCTGCGTAGTTTGCTCCCTTAGTCGGCTCTTACGACACCCACGGGATGATTGGGGGTGATGACAATCCGTATTCTTAATCCGTCACCACACAGACTTTTACTTCACCTCTTTATTAAAAGTACATATTAAAAAACGTTGTTACAATTTTTTTAAATCTACCCTCAAAATGGGTGCAAGTTTGTATGGAGAATTTACCTATAATCTTGATTCATTGTATCCTCTACAATATCTACGCGGACGAAGTCGCTGGCAAAAGCCAGTAATCGTTATATTTGATAAACAATTTAAATTATTGTATTAGAAAGCGGTACTGGAGCTGTTGGCAGCTACCGCAACGTCGTGAAGATATGTAACTAGCCACAGGTGTGGTAAACATTTGCATCCGTATTGTTTTACAATTATAATTTACCAATGACTCATAGAACTTACTAGACTCACTGAACTGTACATTCTTCGCCTATCATCTATCCGCCTATTTCCATAGATTAGATTAGATGGAATGTCGGTATGTATAAGCTGGAGTTTCAGATTTTAGAACGAATTTCCTTTTCGCGCGTTACATCCGCTCCCATCCGCTCAGAGCAGAATGGAAGCGAGACCGAAAAATATGTAACAAGACTTTTTTTCCGGCACTTCTTGCTATAGTTACAGTCGTGTATGAACTATGTACATTGCCGTACACAGCTCTCCGCTAACTTCGTTATGACTGGAATCCATAGACCCCTCAAGTCGTTTTATTTTATTTTTATGAAATAGGGGTAGAGGAGCAGACGAGTCACATGTTGGTAGGTGACTACCGACCCACATGGATGTAGCCAACTCAAGAGTATTGAGTGACTCTCCCCAGAAGTAGGCGGAGGGGTAGGTTCTGGCTCCGATTTTCTTACTCACTCATTGAAAAACAACGAAAAATTGGTTCAACAGCGGTTTTCTGTGAAGCCTTGGTATCACTCAGTGTAGCCGTTTTATAGCTCTCCTGCGCCCAGACGAGAGTAGACTGTTCAGTATACATCAGAGATATTTGCCAAATATTTACAGCATGGTTTTTAATCAATTTCAAAAAGGAGGTGTAAAAGGCTTGAGACTTATCATGTAAAGTGGGACTTAAAGCCGACAAGACGAAGGCGTTTAATAACGCCTCTACCCTCCCTTCCTTCGGGGATGAAAGACGTGATTGTTTGAATGGACAGAGGACTGTCCACGTTTGGCTCTGCATCGCCCTAAGGTCAACTTGTAGAAAATGCGTACGGCATTAAGTCCGCCTTTGTGCATAAAGATTTAAAAATAATGATAGGTACTTGAATTAAGGGCCTGATGCAGAAAGCAGATCGATACGTGCCGTATTGTGAGGAGGTTTATGTCTCTGGAGTCCTAACCACCGACATCTTGGTCCTTGTACCCGATACCGGTGGGACACTATTTTTTATATTTTTAAATGTATTTTTTTGTACATAAATATATTTAAAATGTAATTTATATGTGTATTTGATTTGCCTATAGCAGTTGAGACCTTTGGCAGTTGGAATACAGACGCTAAGGTGTTTGTACATGAGTTAGGGTGACTCCCGCTCAGGGTCGTTCCTGGTGCAGAGGTTGGCCGTGGCCCTTCAGCGTGGAAACGCAGCTAGCGTTATGAGCACCTTTACGCCGGAAGCGACCAGGGGTGGGTTATTTAATTTTTTGTTGGAATACAATTGTTATTTTTGCCTACGAAGATTTAATGTAATAAAGAGCATAATACTAATTTATAAACCCTCAGATATAGATTAAAGATTTTATTTTCATGGGGATGGTTTTTGAGTATAATATATTGATTGATAGTAGGCCAAAACCTCCTTTCTAAGGAGAGGCCTATGGCCAGCAGTGGACTATAATAGGCTGTTGATGTGATGTGATATTGATTGTCGGAAAGATAAAGTACGTACATAGGAGACACAGTTTATTACAAGTTATTTATGTTCAATAGTAACTGTGCTGTTCTTGTTTTCTTACTAAGAAATGTAAATAAAAATACAATAAATTGCACTCGGTCACCGTACGATTATCGTGGCTATGCAGTTAGTAGCGATAAAAAATATGACATAACGTAAATGGCCGGTCGGTGACCTGCGCAATGTGACGTGCGGCGTGTACCGCCATCTGTTGTTGAGTTTACGTAAACACGTTAACTTTTCTGTTTAAAAAAATTTATTGACCCTAGTTTACAGCTAATGATCATTTTGTATAAATTGTAAATATGAAACCTTAAAATTTGATTTTTAAAATAACCTATGGTTTTGCTACTATACGCAAGATGGCGCTGTTAGTCATTCTTTTATAATGCTTAAAAAAATGATTAAATAAAACGTTTAAACAGTTGAATATTAATAAATACAGAAAAAAACAAGTTAGTTATGCATCTATTACACGTTATGAAATCAGATTCAAGTTACGTTACCTAATACGCGCCGCTTGCTTTTGCCGGTACGTAACCAGCTAGAATATCCCCTCTTCAAGCTTACCGTCCAAGGTTAGACACGCAGACGAATGCAAAAAGGGTCCTTTTGAGATTAAAGTGGTCTTACAAAGATATTGTGTAAGAGCGTCACGTGGGCACGATATTTGAGAGGGACAAATTGGTTTCTTAAAAGTGGAGGGGAAATCCTTTACGATCAAAGGATTTGGGTTTTATGATTTGAATTTAGGACGTGTAACTATATTTTTTATAACGAGAGCGAGTAGCTTCACCCCCTTTCCTCTAAATATAGACTAAATTCTACATCCATAGACACTTATATTATAAATGTGAAAGTAACTTTGTTTGTAACGCTTTCACGCCTAAACCACAAAACCGATTTCAAGAATTCTTTCACCAATGGAAAGCTAAATTACCAGCGAGTAACATAGGCTTCTTTTAACCGCGAAAACCGATATACACCCTTTTTTTTCCGTGCGGAAATCCCCTCGGATACCACCTATCGGTGGCATGTCGGACTCGAACCGACTAAAACCGCACGCCGTCTGGGGTACTAATAGCCGGGGAACCAGGTATACCCTAGAAAGGAAGTCCCTGGTGCAACCGATATACACCCGGGCGGAGCGGCTGGCAAAAGCGAATTTGAGAGTATGATCAAAGAAGACATTTTAATTTCGTAAAAAAAAAGCCATGACTAATAGTTTTGACTTTGAGGAAAAAAAGTCTATACATTTTTCTTGAAAATGAGATAATAATTGGAAAATTTAAATGAATGTAATTGGTTGTTAATAAGGAATCTATGTAAAGATAGTTAAGTGTCGTATAAATTTTGTGTTTGTTGTTTTTGTTAAGTTTGTATATAAATATAATATGGAGATTAACCTCTGGAATAACAATCAAGGTATTTTATTCTAGATATATGCATCACAAATATAGATATATGTAAATATAACCAGAACAAAGTCAGATATAACTATTGTTTAATAATAATTTTAGGAAGAATACTCATGAATCGAGTGTATCAAAATGGTCCATGGTCACTTCGAAAACATTATATACATTTATATATAATATAACCACGCAGGACAACAGCACTGCAGAGAGAAGGAAAACTTGACACAAACCCTATACCAACCCGTCTGGCCAGCGTGGAATAGTAGGCCAAAACCTCCTTTCTAAGGAGAGGCTTATGTCCAGCAGTGGACTATTAAAGGCTGTTGACGAATTGTAGTCGTAATCAAAAAGTATGTGAAAGTTAATCAATATTAGAAACTGTAAAACATGTCCCGTTATCTTCATATGTTAATCAGTTGATAAAATGTTTTTGTATTTTTCCTATTCTTTTATCTTTTATACGCAGTTAAAACAACTCGTGTGTCTAACAGACTGTCTACGTATTTGTGATAAAAAATTAGTCATAAAATATTTTTAAGTCTTTGTTTTTCTGTTATAACATTTGTCTATGAAATAAAATGGATTCAATGAAAGCACTATTATGCTGCGGTCAGTGTTGCGCAACCAGTCGCATCTAGAAATGTCTGGTTTAGTAATCGGTCATTAGTATGCGATGCTGCTACTCTAGGCCGTGCGGTTCGATGCATGGTGTGTGAAAAAATTCCATTGAAATTTAGAATACATTTATAACTAAAACGAAATAGTTTATAAAGAATATAGTTTGTTGTTTATGTCGTGTTAAAAGAAAAAAAAACATTTTTGAAAAGATTTTTCAAGCAATGTTATAAAGAAAAACTCAACGACTTTCGAACTAGAGGATTTTATTGTAGATTATAATTAGTGATTGAAGTAACATATTTTTTTTGGAATAGGGGCAAACTAGCTCACGGGTCACCATACAAATACGCTAAATGGGAAAGTGTGTCTGTCTATCTATCTGTCTGTTACCTCTTCACTCTTAAACCACTGAACCGATGAAGATAAAATTTGGAACAGAGATATTTTGAGTCCCAGGAAAGGATATAGGATAGTTTTTTATAGCAGAAATCATCCTTTAACGGGGTAAAAAGGATGGTGGAAGTTTGTATGGGGAATCAATAACCGCTGAACCAAATTTGGTACTGGAATCCAATTTATGTATCTTTAAACACAAAATTTCGTGTGAATGTATTTCTTAGTTAGGACATGTTTTTTTTTATATAAAAAGTTAACCTTTGTACATTTTTCGTGTGCAAAAAGCAGGTAAAAAAAAAATATTTAAGACCGATGAAAAAATTGTTCATACATTACTCATTTAAAATAAACGGTTCACTCATATCCGATAGAAAAACATGTGTTTTTAACTAAACTTTCTATTGTTTATTTTAAGTATCTTTCACCAGTTATCTTATACATTCATATCTATTTATACTATTATCAGAAATGAATATACTGCTATCTATTTAGGTACCTATTTGTAACAGCAGTGATTGATAACAATATACTACTACGTGCCCCTTTTTTACAATTCTTTATCTTAAATGATTACCTAGGAAAAATAACCAAATTTAATAATCACATGGTAACAGTACAACCATGAAAAAATAATTAATCAAAAGCAAGACAACACCAACATATTACTGGATATCCGGATCTTATTAATAAATGTTACGATTTCTTCTGAGATTTGTGTTTCTCTGTCTCGCTCACAGTCGCGAATTTTACGAACTAGAGCGGAAGTTCAACTTTGACCTCGAATACGATTGAACCTGTTCAAGGTTGAGGGGTCAGATTAGGGCCATCCGAGAGCTAGCCCAGAACGTGTCAGGCTATGACCTGTATTTGACCTACATATCTTCCAAGTTTGAGGTCAAACTGTGTTTGTTTTTGGAATTTAGAACCCGTGACTTGAATTTTGTGAAACGGACGCTCAGTTTAACCTAAAAAGGCTATTTTCAAAGCATTTCATTTGTTTCCTTTATGAATTGCATCTATACATAATTAGACGTTACGAGATTTTTTATGATATAAAGAGACTACCGACGCCCGTAAACGCCATCGACTCAGGAGTCAAAGGATGTTGCCGTTTCTGTTACAATAACAGTTTTAATAATAGGTACATCATTGAAGCCGAATATTTGTGACATGTCTCTGCAATATTCTTGGCTCAGTATGATACCTAAAGTTTAACTAATCTGGTAGTAAACGTTACGATACGTTACGTTACGCATCTTTGACTATTGTAATACTTGGTTAGCTTTTTATATTTCTCAACCAAACGCTCATAAATTAAGGTTCATGAAACTAATCGTAGCGCAGTTTATTATCAGAACTACTTACCAAAGTATCGTACTGTCACCTTCTGTAGGGTTCAAAATTGAATACTAAACAACGACTCTATAATTTATAAGTTATGATTTTGTCCAGTTAAGAATATAGGTCACTCAAGTGCATTCACTGTTGGCTATTACTTTCTGTTACATTTACACACGCACTTATTACTATCGTGCATATGTTTAGAGCACACATTACGATGTTAGTTAAGTACTTCATAGCGTAATTTTAGTTTAAGAAGAAACGGGGCAATCCTATCCATCAGAAAGGTTTGTTCTAGCCGTGTTTCTAAGTGCCATACCAACCATGGTCTTGAGAGGCTCGCACACGAACTGGACTCGCTTCAACCACATGACCTGACAGGGTTCGCGGGGCGGTGGTACGAGTGTTCGGGCTACCTGTGAGAAGGGTTGCCTCTGGGCCCAGGCCTGCTCCCCATAACATTAGGTCACGCTGTTGAACATCCATCGGAGAAATGCATGTTTGCGAACAGTAGGGGGACGGTGGGGGCCTCGTTGGAACAATCCATAATGATTACAATACTGTGCTAAAAATCAAGCCTTTAGGTAAATTTGACAGGGGAGTTTTAATTAGATAATAGTTTACAAAACTAAGAAAAAACACTAATTAATAGATAACGAAACTAAAAAAAGATGCTTTTTATATCACGTCTTCCAATGTTTGGTAGCGGTGTGCTATAAAGTTAATGTTAAGTTAATAAAGCTATATAAAACTACAAATTAGAAGGGTCCAGTATATATTTAGACTTGTTATTGTACAAATGTAAATATATAGACAGTTCAAATCACACTGGTCAATAAAATAAATCAAAAAAATGGTCGACCGCCAGGATGCCTCTAGCAGTAAGAAAATACACAACATCATTATCCAAGCCAACTGTTCTTTTCCCACAACTTTCAGGCACATAATACTCCTTATTATGCTAACTATTCGCTCCTGAATACATTGTTATTTTTTCAAAACGAATTCTTTTATTCCACCGTGATACTCCCCCTTCAAATGATAGCTAAAGGAAATTGCAAGACCGCTTTCCAAACGCCACGTGGCCTGAAAATGGGTCACCCATTATCTTTCCACTATTTAAGTATCCCCGTCTCCCTCTTAACATAGTAACATAATGAGTGCGATAGAGAGGAGGATATTAAGAATATTCCCCTCGTAATATGATAGTGTTTCTAGAAGTACTTTTGTAGTTAAGGTTAGGTGTCAGTTGTTTCCTGAGACGTCAAGCTTTTGTTAATAATGACGTGAAATATATTGTATTATTTTAACATATATGACAGTCGAGATCTTTGGTAGTTTATTTTATTTTATCGGTATTTTCACAAATATACACAAACATATCTCGTATGTATGTAAAATAAGTAAAACTTTTCACAATTCCGAATTGTTTTCTTTAACTTAAGTTTGAGTTCTATTTACCAGTTTTTTTAAAATGAATACCTATAATGCAACAGAGGTGAATTAGCGTGTAAAATTGACGTAGGTTACGATAATTCCTGATTAATTGTTTTCCCAACAGAAATACCATACTATTCTATCACTATATCAAGTTAAGTTGTATACGGGAAGAGGTTTTACAGTCACTTAGAGATAATTTGAGGAGAATCGTACTGTAAACTTCTTCCTCCATGGAGGGTGTTTCCTTTCCCTCTCTCCGCCTAGAAGTAGGGGAAGGGAAGTTTCAGGCTCCGGTAACTTCACTAAATTTGTTAAAATATATTTCTTAACAACGGGTTTTTATTTGGCTGTGGTATCACATATATGTGCCGAAGCATGGGACTCCTATGATCTAATACTAAATACAAGATATACGCTATTTCGACAATTGGGCTAAAAAACTACCCCGAAAATTGTTCATGAGTTCCATTGAATCTATTTTACGCTGGGTTAAAATCTGTTTTAAGTAAGTTGAAATGACACATTTAGACAAACATGTCATCCAACTCTAAATTGGCTACGTTGTGTTATCATATATATATATATATATACTTATATATACAACCATCGGCAAATATAGGTCACCGATTCCCGTAATTTTAGTGTTTGTATTGCAAGCTGAAATAGTTCTGGTCTGACGCTGTGTCCTATACATTATTATCTATTAGTTTTCGTCGAAACCAAGATAAAGGAGACTTATCGTTGTGCACTTGAATAACACGCGGTTTATATTACTTTGTTGTAATTATTATTGTAATGACTGCACAGATGGCGTAGTGGTTTAAGCGGTCGCCACGCCGCTTCCTACTGCCCGAGTGTTGTGGGTTCAAACCCCACATGGGACGACACTTTGTGTGATCCACAAATTGTTGTTCTGAGTCTAGGTGTTCTTTGTGTCCGTTTCATGTATGTTTGTAAAGTCCCCCGCGACAAGACAACTCCCGCATTAGGCAAATATCCTGTGATATTTGCCTAAAGCGTTGTTGGAGTTGTCTTTAAAAAAAAGAAAAAAAAAGAATGTTATTTTTTATTTTACTTTAATATAACATAAAAAGTTAAATGTGTCAAACTTCGACAGAATTCGATAAACGTTCTCAGCGATTCAATATTTATTTGCTACACTAGTGGCGAAAAAACGACTTATTGATAGCATGCTTTTCTTAGTTTTGATGCTTCTAGGTGACCCCAGAGTGCTAGTTTTCATTGTAACTCATCATTCTTCTTTCTTTTCTTTATATTATAATATTCATAATTTAATTTAAAAAGTATATTTAAAAAAAATATCTTTCAAAACTAGATATTTGTACATAATAATATTATTGTCTGTGCTTGGTTTTTTTTTAAGAAAGTTATCAAAAAACAAAAACGATTGACGAAATAATGACGAATACTACTTATATGACAAATAAATAAGCCGGATATTTGTACGTATTCCAATATCCAAAATAACAATCGGTTTTTTTTATTTTATTCAGTAGCATTATTATTATTTATTATTTTTATTCATTGCCATTTCAGGCACTTTTTATTAAGTATTAACGTTGCGTCTACGGTCGCGCAAATTTACAAAACACAGTTAAAATAAAAGTTTTTTCTCGTTATCATTAAAATAAATAATACCTATAACATAAAAAATATTAAGAATTTAAATAATAAGGAAGTGCTGTCGTAATATCACTTTCCACATTCAAATAAACTCTAATTAATATTAGAAAGTCTCAAAATGTCTAATTTCAAACATTAGCATCGCGTAACAACTTATTATTCCATTAACAAAGTTGCCGTAGCCAATTTAAACACTACAACGAAACAGGACAGTTATTTTAACCGTTATAGTCTATTTTCTCATGCAAAATTACTTCACGCATTTAATTGCGTAACAAAACTAATTATTTTACTCAATAAATTACGTAAAAAATTGTTTCGATGTAAAAAAAATATTAATTGCCGCCAAAACCGAGTTGTGTCAACAGTATACTTAATCGAACTGTCAAACCAAACCTCCAATCATTCCATTAGCATTGTGCCTAGTTTTTTCTCACTGCACCACACACCATAGATAATAACACAACACTGTCACTTGTTTTTTATTTAAGTTTTGAATTATTTCGTGTGCGCGCCGAATTTCTAAGGACCCGCTCACACCGACATGTTGCAAGCGGGCCATCAGGGGAACAACTAGGAAACGAATACAAGCGTCGACACACCACGCCGCGCCCGCCTCACATAACCTCTTTACACGCCAGTGTGTGTGCAGTGCATACGTTTTGACAGCATGTGCAAGTTTATTTATAGCCCTATGGGTGCGTATATATTTCGAAAAGTAAATAACCTCTAAACATTAAAAAAAAACATTAACTTACACACATTACACACGAAATGTACTGTATTTCAGTATTTCTAATTAGATTCTAATAAGACTCTGAAACTATTAAATCAGCAGAACAATTAAAATATTTCAATCAAATTACGGTATCTAAAAGGACTGATTAAAAATCTGACACATAGCGGTTTGAGAGAAAAATGTTACTCGGCTAAATCACAACAACCGTTATTACATAACAGTCAGGTAGAGGGAGAGGGGTATACGTTTTATACGCCTAAAAAAAAGACGGAGCTATGAGGTTGTGTAACTCCTCAACACAGGGAAAGCTCACATATACTTTCTTTATGCACGACAACACTTGTTGTAGTGTACTATTCGTATACAGGCGCAAGTGTGTGCGCGTCTTTACATTTTTGAATTCCGAACGAAAGAGCGTAAGTATCGGAATGTGTTTTTTTAAATTCGACCCTTCAGTCTGAAAAATGAAGTGCAGTTTTAAGTGTTACATTGAAGGTTTTAAGGTTGAATTTCAAAGTGGAATGGTTGCACAAAGCAGCGTTTTGAAGGGTTCAATGACACAATGTTTGGCACGTTCCTTAGGCCTACCAATTTTTTCGTATGTACTGTATGTAGGCTGAAAACCACAAAAGAAGTGATATTTCCACAGAACTAAAACTAGGGCATGAGTATTCTGTGTTATGGCATTCTAAAATATATATTCCTAGAAATAAAGATAAAGTTTAAAATTCTGTTTAAATAAAATTTTCTCATTTCCTAAAATCTGACCGTGATTCGTTGTTAACGAGAATTGGGCGAATTGAGGACATTGTGATAGATAATAAATCAACAATAATAAAGTATCGCTACCCGCCAGCAGATGGCGTAATATTTAGTTTTATTAAAAGTATTTAATTTAAATATTTAGACTTTCGGTTAAAGAAAAATTTGAACAGGTAACGTTTAGCTTCTTCGTGTACAAAAGCTTAATAATTACTGATACAAAATGTCGGGAACATAGGTTTTAAAACTCACATTGATTTTTCTATTGACGACTAACATTAAAATTAAACGACTTCGAAGGACATACATATCTATCGTTTTTAAGTACTAATAGAGTAATTAATAATTACGAAATACTAAAAATAAGTGTATGTTTGTCTCAAAATAGATGCTTTACTGTAAAATTACTATTGCATCACAGCAGAGGAAGTGAAATAACAGTCATAATATTTGTATAGCTGTCTCTTTCCGGCTATAAGGTCTCATCTTTGTCGCACGCATGGTGTTCGTCGTTTGAAACGCGAGAGTGACTTTCATATAGCCGTCCTGTTCGCGCAACGGTGAAGTCGGATAATGTCTATATGTTCGTGCAAGGCAACGGAGTGCATTGACCTGTCCTTGTTGCGCATGTGTGCAGCCTTGCTTTACAGTTATACAGTGTTTCTATGTATTGTACGTGCATCGTAAGGATCGGTTCACACTGCTTCCATTTTATATAGTAAATTATTTTAAATTTTAAGACATATCTTTTTCTTTGGATCTTTATATATGTATAAAGAATGTAATTGAAAATGTAAATTTTACATTATTTTTAGTTACTTTAAATTACACAATATGCAAAACTTTTCTTAGTGAACCAAACGCTTTAAACTTTTTCAGCGATGTTTTATACAAACCCATCGTGTTGGTGACCAATGTAACTTAACTTTCCTTTTTGCGTAACTTACCTGTAATAAAACAAAATGTATATTAATACAAAGTATTCAGTTATATTTATTATGGTCAGGTTATTTAAGGTCTATTATGGTTTAAGGGACGACTAAGGGTGAAAACTACGCAGAACAACAGCACTGCAGAGAGAAGGTACACTTGACTTGATAGTAGGCCAAAACCTCCCTTCTAAGGAGAGGCTTATGTCCAGCAGTGGACTATTATAGGCTGTTGATGTGATGGTTTTAGGGTCAGAACCAAGTTGTTATTATGACTTAATAAAAATATGGTCAATATGCGTTAGCATATGCACCAATAAAATATGTTGTATCACACTGTGTGCGTACAAATAGATTGAAATATGTAAACATTATCAATAATCAAATTCCCCATATCTTAAAAAACTTTATAAGCTTTATTTCGTCGCTAGCAAGGTTCATTTTAGTGAAAACTTGATGATATTTTTTTGGCGATTATATAGGCCGTCATTTAGTCTGGTTTGATTGGGCTTTTCGAGTAAAAATGGCAATCGGATCTGATGTTAGCACTGTTCATTTACAGACCGACTGTTTAGTCTGACAGTTCTGTTCATCTTGAAGGTTATGAAATACAAAAATCCTAAAAGAAAAAGGTGTACTCTCCCAGAAAGGTATCCTTAAAAAAGGAGCCTTCTGTATCATGACCTGTCAAATCTTCTGTCAAATCTAACCTGACAGAAAATCATATCTGTCATCATCAAGCCGGTATTTATAGGCTGAACTGTCACATTTCCTAACCACTAATGCTGATAGATACTCTCTATACCCAATCCATTTGGAGGATGTCTTGATGCGTTTGAAAGATTTGAATGATCTTCTAATCCACGTGGTGTACTGGATCCCATATGCCATTTTCCTCCACAAGATACCAGTGTGAAATCAACATTGTATTTTGTCATTTGTTATAAAGCAGCCGTAAGTTTATTTTCCCGTATTCTTCATTGTAGTTACTAAGTACAAATATAACTTCTGATTTTATAAGTATTTTTAACTTAATATGTACTAAAAACATGATTTTTTGGACTTGTTTAACTCATGGGATTAGGTCAGTAAAAAACCAAACAAATTTAAAAAGTATCCTGTATGTATAGAGTATAAATACGGAACCAGCTCAAATAGGCCAAAATAAAACTTGAAAACAGCCTAACCGCTATGCTTATAAAAAAAAGTTGCGTCACAGCCCATAAAAAATGTCTGCCAGGCGTCAACGCTGCCATTACATCACTATGTGCGCGTGTGTGCGCAACACACATGTCTTATGCATATGCGATGGTATATACACGTGGTGTCGATACGTGAACGTTTTGTGTGTGGGTGTGAGTGTGTTTGTGTGCAGCCTAATCTTTTGTGGAATGCGGGTTTCATAGTAGGTACTTTTTAAAAGTGCTGAAAAGGGAAAATCTTTGACGGGCACGCCTCGCCACCCTTTTAGTTTTTACTTTTTAATATTTTTTTAAAAGCAAATGGAATGGATTGATGCAGGCTTTTGCAGCGTTAATTAGAGATTCGTGTACTTTATAATTAAATAGGTATGTTTAATACATCGTTTAGAATAAAATGTACATTTTAATTATATTTAATAATGAGTTTTTTTTCATGGAATAGGGTGCAAATGAGTAGACGGAAAAACATTATTCCTTGTTTTCCTAATGAAACAATTAATTAGTAATCTATCGGTTTTTTTACTTCTAATTTTTCGTTTGCTTTTTAAAGAACGGAGTTAAGACAGAACTGCCTATGCAGCCAAAAAACTAAGACTAATCATGAGATAAATCATATTTTTCTTTTTTGTAGTTGAAATGACTGATTTTTAATTTGTTAACCTGGAAATAGATTCCACAACCTCACGATAGTAACCTTGATTAAAAAGGTTTCGGTTTCGTTCACATAAATGTTACATAAATGTATTTGATGATACGTTTTTGTGTATTATTTTTAAGGATGTGCCACATTAATCCTCTCGTCTCGATATATGATTACAATCATCATCATCATCATCAGCCTATCGCAGTCCACTACTGGACATGATTTTGGGCTTCTCGCATCCAACTCCTGCCAGTCATCTTGCGCAAATCGTCACTCCACCTGCGTCCTACCCTACGTTATGATTACAATAATAATATGTAATAATATAAATACCGAATAACCTCACTTTTTTTTTAAATATGGTAAACAGATCGAATGTTCAGTAGAGTCGTTGACATTTAGTTAAAATATCATTTCCTCTAATACAGACATTGTGTCTATTCAAAGGTCTTAAGTTCACGCTTGTCATATTTATAGTTGGCATCTGGCATCTGTTATGTTGGTAACACCTACATCAAACGAACAAATAATAAAATATAAATTATATAAGTAATTCTAATATTTTTAAATATTACTTAATCAAAAAGTGAAAGTTGTACAATTAAAAAGACTTAAAACGATTTTTTAAATATATTTTTTACATTTTAAGTTATTTTTTTCTTAACCGTATTTTTCTACTGTTTGTTAAGCATTTTTTTTATTCTTCAAATGATGCAATTTTCATCCTGCAATTAAAAAATAAAGTAAAATTGTTTCAGAGTAATTATCATCTCTTTTAAACACAAATGACAATCAAAAGTCTTTTATTTAATACTATAATACATATTCTATGTGTTGTGTGTTCCAATACTGTGTAGCAATATACACCAGTGATTATGCCAACCTAAGAGAGGCCTATGTCCGGCAGTGGAGGTTAAAGGTTAAAAGAAAATTAACTCCCCAAATACCGCATGGTGCTCTAAAAAAGTCGGAAAAGTGCTGTTTTTAAGTGTGCGTTTTTCATTTTTACTAAAATTTATTTGTATTTTATAAACCCTTCTTCCGTTTCGTCCGTTTGTCGGCATTTAGCGTAGAGACTGTTAGTACCAAAAAGCTGTAATTGAGCATCGAAATGGCCGACAAAGTGGTTAAAATAAAATGTCAGTAATCGTAAAGCTTCTAAACATTATCAAATATAACTAAGCCGTGTTTATATCATAATAAGTTAAAGTTAATTTAGTTAAGTTATGTTGAACATTCCATGGGTTTATGTAACAGATGACTCATCTAAGCCAAGCCCAAACTCTCGTGCTTTGAACTGTAGAGGGATGGTTCTTTATAGACATGGAATTTATTGCTACTTTTAAATCATATTCACTTGATGAAATGATTGGATTTAGTCACTGTGATTTTATATGTGATAAATCACTACTTAGGTTGTTTGATTTTATTAAACGTCAAAACATTAGACTCGAAATGAGGTAAGTTATTGTAGAGTCAAATCAGTATCTCTATATTAAACGTCAAAATGTTGGATACCATAATTTTTTGTATGAAATACTATTGCGTGACGTCATACCTAGCTAATGTCAAATCATTTATATTTACTGTTGATTTGAAGATATCAAAACAGTAATAACATTAAATTGAAAATTGAAGACAACTACATATAGATACCGGCCGACAAGCAAAGAAGGCAATTGCATTTGGGAAAAGGGCAATCCCTTTTCCCAAAATACAATTGGGAAAAGAGCAAAAAGATGATGATGATTACTAAACTCTCTAAAACAGAAAGAACACTGGTACAGCTGCCTGTAAATGGAAGCGATGGATGCCCAATAGTTCCCTCTGCCTCTGTTTAGCTAAGCAACGATTAATTATCGTGAAGTGGGCATGATTTTAATCGTAGTACAGACGGGAGATTTTATCCAACTCTCTCGTTGCCAATAAATTACAAGATTGGGGCTCTTGGTTACTCTATGCTTATATATCTACGCTCTAAAATCTTTGAACAAGATTTAAATATAAAATAAAAATATTGTTCTAAAATATTTTTGAAGTATATCAATTTAAATTACTATATTTTGTATTATAAACTGGTATTCGAAGCCCTTGTTTTAGTTATATAAATTCAAATTAAAACAGCCAATAGCCGCTTCAAGGAAAAATAGCAATAGACTTAACCGACAAATGCATAACGTATTTTATTTAGCCGAAGGTAAACTTTGGTATCACTGACCGGCCTTCTGTGACGTATAAAAATATTTACCTAAATAGTTTCGATGGGAAAATATAGCCGAGACAATATTTTATTAAGTTTTTATTTATATAATTATATTTTTTGTTTAAAAGTAATTATTTCAAAAAATCTTAAGGATTTTAAGGAGAAATTGCTCTGGTTATAATAATTTATAAGACCATGTAAACCGGCTCAATAGTAATTATTCCTGTATTTTATAAATTCCAAGAAACAAAGTTTGGACTTATGTACGTGACAAAATTTGTATCTAAATTAGATGCTCCACCGCTGTGCGCTTTTCACCAAACTTTTTGCCTCTCACATCTAACCTGTATAATAAATTGCCACCTGCAGTATTTCCAGGCTGATAGAACTTCCAAAAGACAACACACTCGTGACTTTTGAATATAGAGAGTAGAAACAAGGAGAACCAACTCTGTGTAACTCTGTAAAAACGCGTCCAATAAGGGTGGCGCTGCGGTAGCCTAGGATAAATTTAAATTGACTTAAATAATGATTAATTAGACACTGTGTACTAGACTGCGGAAATAGTCAATGAGTTTTACAGACAATAAATAAACGTGTCATAGCTTTGAGACAGTAAAAGTATTACAATATTTTATCTCAGCACACTTCACTCCGACTACAACAGCTGTGTTCATATCGTAGTTTTTCGTACATCAGCAACCTCTATTTTCTCGACACTTTTTCAACTCCACCATCATCTCATATGGAGGGGGTATCCCATATGAGATGATTCTCCTTGCCTTTACACTCTATACTTTTGAGTTGCTGTCGTCCATGAGTGACGATAGCCACTTACTATCAGGTGACTTGCTTGTTTGCCCCGTCACATTAAAAAAATATCGCCTGGCAATAACATTTAAGCGTAACGAATAAATAGAAACGTAATAGAAGATATGAACGTAAATAACACCTCACTTCAAAAATACTATACAAATTGTTGCAAAACCTGACCTATACCAATACTAGGATACAAAAACGCACACATACAGTAAAATACGTATGTACTTATAAACATGTAGTGGTTACGTGAGAATTATCGTAATAAACTAATAGGGCATCTACAAACGATCAGTATAACCTAGGTTTTATTTTTAGAACATTTCATTTATTTGTTATAAAGTTTCCTCGCTAAAAATAACGAACGATATGTACAGCAAGTTGCTGTCAGCAACTGATTTTTAAAAGTATATTAACGCTTATTTAAGTTTAAATCAATGCAGTTCACTTATCCGAAAGCAACAGACAAACATTATTAGGCAAAAAGGCTAAATCTTGAGTTATTTGAACAGTCTGTGTTGTATTTTTATTTTATTTTTTTATAGGAGACAATATGTATATCAGGCATTAGATATTTTATGTTAAAAAAAAACAATCGATGGAATCAAATGGTTGATACAATGTTGCATGTTCTAAATTTAAAAATCAATTAAGTAGAACCATAGCCAAACATGATGACATTAAACAAGTAGTTGAACAGTTCTTTTTTAAAATTACTAGCTGACCCGGCGAACTTCGTACCGCCTTAGCGTAGCAATGATGCACTACTTTATTTTGTATAGCTGACCTATCTTAGGTATGAGTACCTATTCAATTTGAACTGGAATCTATAATATCCTCCATATAAAAATGAATCCATAATTTCTGGTCTCGCTATACCTGAAAAGGACCTTACTAATTTAATTAAAAAAAAAACAAAATATATATTTTCATAATAGTGTTTATTCCACTACTCGAGTTGAATTTTCTCTAACTCGAGTTCGAAAAAAAATTCAAGCATATAATTTAACTAAGGAAAAAATATTCTTTGTGATACTAATTATCTTATTTTATGATTACTGATTATTAAAATAGTTTAATTGATAGTAAATATTATTTTAAATACTTAAATAAATTATTGGACATCACTATCACAGATTACCACAGATTTTTTTTATGAATAATTTTTAGAAATTTTTAATTTTTAAAAATATAAGTAACCACGTTTCCGAACAAACAATGCTCTTTCAATATAGTCTATGGCCGTGAATGACATTGGCTGCGTTCAAGTTTGCTAAGTTCTTGGCAGATCTTAGCATATCTTGTAGCAACAACTTAAAGTAACTATATATTTTTTTTAATCTATAATAAAACAATGCAAGACATATTTATTTAAGTGTGTCTAAAATTAATTTTTTGGTAGATAAAGTCAGCCCTGCTCAGAACTTAGTAAACCTGAACGCAGCCATTGACATTCGTTACGCGCGTTTTTTTAAATTTGCAAAATTAAATGTATGATGAATGATGAATGATGAAATTAAATGTATGTATGATTTTCTTAATATTTTTTTTCTGTAAGAACCTTCTCCTAATAATAACAAATACAACAAAAAAAGAATTAGTGAAATCGGTCCAGCCGTTCACGCGTGATGCCGTGACCAAGGAAAACGGGTTTCATTTTTATATATATAGATAATAATTGACAGATCGTTAGCGCGAAACCTTATCGACTTTTGTTCTCAGTTATTTGTTTTATATATATATATATATATATATATATATATATATATATAAATGGATTTGTAATACATCTTTGTGTGTGTAACAATTGTTTATAAAACTATATTTACATGTATTTACGTAGTCTAGCCATATTTTAATGAATCACAACAAGTAGTAAAACCATAAGCTGTATTTCGTGCCTAAAAAACACGTATTTGTTACATTGTAAAGGAAAAAATATGTATATTTTTTATGAGTTAAGCAAACAATGCCTAGTTCGGCCATGACACGTCTACGGTTGTATCCAATTATAGTCAGATCTTAATTGCTGTCGATAAACATGACTTGTGAGGGGTTTCTTAATATTACGTGGGTATATTAAAGTTTACAAAAAGGATGATGTCGCTGATATTGGAGTGTGGTAACCGCTTACTATCAGAATTATTTTGGATTTTAAGATCGAGTGTGTGGCAGACGAAAATATGTTGAAAGGAGTCTGAAGCCTTTTCTACAACTAAATAGCAAATCAAGTTATCCAAGGAATTGTTAAGTCCTGTAAATAGATTGATCACCAAAATTAGGTGCTGAAGAACTGATACTTCTGGTTTTGAATGTGTATTTTCTAAATTGTAAATGAGCAGACATATCACCTCATGGTAAGTGACTGTCGTCACCCATGAACACCTACAACTCAAGAGTTACGAGTCCTTTGCCGCCCTTTGAACCACCCTCCCAGAAATAGGGGAGAGTAAGTCCACTAATTTTTGCCGAAGCATGGCTCTCCCACGTACTGATGAATATGGAAGAGGCAAGAGATACTTGTCAGGATTGTGGCAAAACTCATCATCATCAGCAGCCTTTAATATTCCACTGCTGGACATAGGCCTCTCCTTAGAAAGGAGGTCTTGGCCTACTATACCACACGGGTTGGTATAGGGTTTGTGTCAAGTCTTTCTCTCTTTGCATATGGGATGAATAGGGGTGGTGATACTCTGTATTTTTAATCCGTCACCACAAGGAAAACTCAATTTAATATAAAACTGTGGAGCTCAATGGCAATGCACCATAATATTTAGTTCCATTGTATTATCAATCGGATCAGTATTATAAACAATCTTCCATATAATTTGTAACGAATAACTGTAAATGTTATTATTTTATTACAATTTATGTCATGAACTTGTTGGAATGCGTGGTCTAAGGTTGAGGTTTGGCTGAGAAATTTATTGCGTGAAATAGCTTTAAATAGATTTGATACTGTTTTCTGTTGCCTAGAATAGTTACCTTTATATTTTGGCAAGAAGAAAGAACTATATGAGATATCTTTGACCACCGGACAACATAAGTAAAGGGCCGTTCAAGTGTTGCTAGTTATTTCTTCAGTTTGACTGCCTTGATGGTGCAGTGGAAGCGTATGCGACGGCCGTGCTGAGGTCTCGGATTCGATTCCCGGCTCGTACCAAATGTTTGTATGATCTGCAAATATTTGTTGCCGACTTTGGGTGTTTTCTATGTAGAGTACAAATGTATGTATTTACAAAAAAAGTATGGCTTTCATAGTACATGAAATAAATGAGATTACCGAAGGTCAGCCACCTTCCCCTAATGAGAGGAGAGGAGAGAGGGAGAGCTCTTAAAGAGCGGGATCCCACTTGTGTCTCTAGATTTGCAGGTTTCCTGATAGAAAGTGACCATCGCCGCTCATGAGCATCTGCAACTCAGGAGTTACAAACGCATTGCCGGCCTTTTAGGAAGCAGTACGCTCTTTTCTTGAATAGGATGGTCACTTGACCAGTGACCAGTATGCTTATTTGATCCTTTCAATTCAATTCCAAGATCGTCGATCGCTATTGTATCTGTGAAGTGTATTATTTGTAAGACAGTTACGTACAGTTATATTATTTATTGTTCATAAACAAAGTGAAATCGAAATGATTCAATAATTTGTGCAATCAAACTCAATTGAGTGCAATTTGAACAGCATTTTATTACAACACGAGTATAAATGCAAATTGGGTGTTACAATAACAAAAAATATATTTAGCGTGTGAAAGTGGCGTTTTGTCGTTTTTTTGTTTATTTTTTTTAAACTTGACTCACTATATGGTTTAGAAGTCATTTGCTCTTGTCAAAGTGACGTCTGCAATCATAGGACTGATTAATGTACACGAACCTGAAGGTCAATTTTCGTAATAATTTTTTTTTTAAATTCAGTTCCGATCTACTCTCGATCTCAGTAATCTATACTAATATTATAAAGCTGAAGAGTTTGTTTGTTTGTTTGTTTGTTTGAACGCGCTAATCTCAGGAACTACTGGTCCGATTTTAAAAATTTTTTCACTGTTAGATAGCCCATTTATCGAGGAAGGCTATAGGCTATATATCATCACGCTGAGACCAATAGGAGCGGAGCACCAATGAAGAATGTTTTAAAAACGGAAAAAAATTATTACTATTGAGAGACGCAGACGAAGTTGCGCGGGTCAGCTAGTGTTATCATAAAAGGTATTCTCGTTGTAAAGTATGAAACATTTAACGTTGATTGCTTACATTGTTGATTACATTGTATTGTGTTGTGACCGAAAGTGGAATCGGTATTCTGCTAGTAATAGTAATAATCTATACTAATATTATAAAGATTATGAGTTTGTTTGTTTGTTTGCTTGAACGCGCTAATCTCAGGAACCACTGGTCCGATTTGAAAAATTCTTTCAGTGTTAGATAGCCCATTTATCAAAGAAGGCTATATATCATTGCTTCGCTTCGCGTGCACTGCGTGAACGGAACTAGCCTTAAAGGACGTCCTATTTAAAAATATTTTCACCTTTTACTTTTAAAGTTAGCATTAGCCTAAAGTAACTATTCCACGCGGACGAAGTCGCGGGCAGAAGCTAGTACTTTATATGAAAATATTTTTTATGACATTTATGATCTCGGAGCTGAATTTTGACCGAATTTTTATTACGAGAATTGACTTTTTGTTTCTACATCAGAGAATTGTGGTATGATACCACAATTCTCTAATGTAGAAAAACCCCATCCATTTTCTTACCCCAACAAGGTTTCTTTGGTCTTTCTGAAAACAATTTTATTACTCAGTGGGGGTTGGCGTTAAGCAAGGTTGCGCTGACCGCTGACCCCACATTGGAAAATGACAGGGAAATGATGATGATGATTTTGAACGAGATTGTCAAATTCAAGACATTCCATTTAACCTACTATACTCGTAGAAGGAACTCGACCGATGTTGTCAAACAGCTTTTTTCATAAATTTTCGTTTTGGTAATCAAAGTTTGGGTTGGTTTGTAGAATGTAAAGCAATAAGGAACTTTTAGCGCGTAGTTAAATATGGAACTAAAGCCGCCATACTGTGCGACGTCACGCGCTGCCAAATGCAACTTTTCCCTTTTTTTAATCTACTTTCATTATTGTGGCTCCGGTTTTCCTTTCATACAATAACGGTTAATTCATTAAATAATTAAGTGAGTTGAGATGATTTTAGTTGATGATGATCCATAAAAGCATTGAAAAAAATTATACCACATGGGAGTTAAATCGTCAACCCTCATTTGCGAAGGCGGGGTTTTCTACCCTCACATTACATGAGCTATTATCATTGGCGAAGGTTCCCCTATTCATATTGTATAAGGGATATTGAACCGATGCAATACACAAACCCCTTTTTGAATTTTGCAACTCACAAATACACTATTTTTCATTGTATCATCCCTACAGAGAATAAAATAGGTACAAAATCTATGACAAACTACAATATTTGTGATTAAAGAAATTACAGTTAAAAATGTTATTACTTACAACATAATTAGTCTTATAATTGCGTAAATACAGTTATAATAAATTTCGTTAGCTCTCTTTCGAAAAATACTTAATACTACGAACAATTTAAAAAAAGAAAACAAAATTCTGCAGTGCTTTACATTATAGGCGATGTACATTTTTCTTACCAACATTCAGAAAAAAATATTTGCTCAGAAAAAGTTAGAGGGAGTCAAAAATAAAGGTTCGTTATTCAAATTTTGATATTGGACATTTGAATTAAGAAGCTTAAGTGCGACTGGTACAAAATGTTTAAGGAGTAATTTGTCTCTTGTTTTTTTCCTTGGCTGGCTCACGTTTATGTTTCGTACTTATAGAAGCATGGCCTACACAACATAGACTACAAAACTCTATCTTATACGAGCGGCTAAAGCCGGGAAACTATTGCATTCACGCAGTGTTATATCAAAACATCGCTTGGTAAAACCCAAGTTAGGTGTTGCATAGCATTTTCCTTGACAAAGTTAGTGGAAGCCAGATGCTGAAGGTCGTAATGAATATTTAAAGAGGTGGTATACAAAAGCGAGGGTAGTTGAACAATATTATTCAGTGCATTTAGTGTTATTAACGTTTATATACCTAATGAGAAAACTGACTAAGAGAAAAGAAAAATGATATTCATTGCATAGTAAAAAATGTAAAATACGGATGTATTTAATTTCTTAACTCTAAATTCTAACTAACTTTAAATTCTTTTGGATATTTCACACCTAACGGTAGAAAAATAGGAGATGGCAACATTTTCTGTTAACGCTTTTGAAAATAAATCCAACTATATTGGAATTTAATCTGGGTTCCAATAAACAACACTAAATTTTCAAATGCCTGCAGACAATGGATCTACTCTAGAGGCATTTGCAATTTTAGATTTAAAAATAAAATAAAATAAAACTTATACCATGTATTTTGGGTGTACTTTGTGTCCGTTTCATGTATGTTTGTAAAGTCCCCCGCGACACAGGATTTATTGCTAGTGCGGGAGTTGTCTTTTTTAAAAAAAAATAAAAAAAATCTTTTTATTGACTTCAAAAACACAAAAGAGCAGGTTATCAATTTGTCTGTTTTTTTTTTGTTTTGGACTATTTTGCAAATAATTTCATAGCACTAAGAGTTGGTATTCATTTAACCTCAATTTTCTCATACGATATTTTATAAGAATAGTACTATTATTTATTTTTGTTGTGAACAACATAATCCTCGGACAATTACACTAAGCTTAATATACTAATAAAATAGGTTTATAAAGCATGTGTTGAACGAACGATACTAAATATTTAACGTTCGAAAACAAGCTGGTCATGTAGCAGACCTTGAAGTCACGTAGTCCTACCATACCAGTAAGATGATTAGCCATTCCACTAGAGTTCGATTCAAGACATTGGTTAGGTACTAACTTATATAGGGTTGTCGCCAAATTGCAGCTTTTTTCTTTTTTGGACCCAAACTAAGCTCACCTAATAGGGGAGAATAACCAATATTGAACTAGCGCTTAACTTGGACCACTTCTGAATTTTTACCAAAATGGCACTATTAGTTTATACTAGCAACACAAAAAGGAGCGCTAGCAGCGCCACTACTACTCCGCTATTTTGTAGCGCTCCTTTTTGTGTACCAAATAGTGCCATTTTGGTAGAAATACATAAGTGGTCCAATTTAAGCGCCGGTTTAGTATTAGTTACTCTCCCCTACTAAGTGTTCTAAAACACGAACAAAATGTTTTTTTTTTTTCAAAGACAACTACCGTAATAGGAATGTATTCAATTAGAAAATCAACACAATGACGTTCGAATTTTAAAGTCTTCGGATGACAAAGTTGCCATATCGATTCATCTCACACCGAGATATCGATTTTCTAAGTTGGTAGCCCTGAGCCTATCTGCATAATTTAAGTACCAGCTGGCTTATTACTAAAATTGGTCAATGCCGTGTGTTACAAGATAATGGCTATATAAATCATTATTCTTCATTATCATTGCTAATTTAATAAAGTCTACTTCACGGGATAAATTGATTCCTTCAGTAATTTAAAAAAGGATAAGAAAAGATAGCTTTGATAAAACATATTTTACAGAAATTTAAAACTGATTGTGCTGATAAGTTACGACCGCTCAAGTTTTTATTAAATAATGGGACTCAGTAGATGTGCATGTAAAATTAATGTTTGTTTGTTCGTAGTTTACGGGTAACGGTCATCATGTAATTTTACATAGACGTTGCCAGGCATACAGCAAAGGTTACAGGGATTTCCTTGCTGAGGTACACCTGGTTCCCCGGCTACTGGTACCCGAGATGCCGTCTTTGGTCGGTTCATGTCCGTCAAAACCACCGGTGCGTGGTAACCGAGGGGATTTCCGCACAGACAACAAAAAAAAGCATACAGCAATAAATATAGAAACAGGGTGTCTTTTCCCCAGTAAATGTTTAAAAGCAATGGAAAAAATACTATCACAAGTATAAAAAACCCCTACAATAAAACAACATTCCTTTTTTCTAAATATCTAAAAAAAAAAACAATCAAAAATGTTACAACACACGAGTGCGAAAATTCGCATAGTGTGACAACACAAAAAGTATTTTTTTGCTGCACTCTGTAATCACGAGACGATGAGTATGAGTGCTGCGACACGAGCGCATGGTTCCTAACCTATCCATGTGTGTGTGTATCCGTGTGACCCACTTACGAACGCGTTCGGTGCACTTCGGCCGTTTCCGTCGCCCGAACATATGCTGCGAGCCCGCCATCTTTACTTATTGACTACACGTGAACAATATAACTTGAGCCATCTCGGCCGGTGCTTTTAATAGATTCGTATACAGTTAGCAGCGTGCTTGCGGGTCCATGAAATTTGGTCATAGACGACGCGTGTTACGTAAAAAAACTAACGAATTGATTACTTGATGCTTGTTTTCGCGCTGTTATCGGAACGTTTTGTCATAAAGATAATACTGATTTACTTCCTAACATCTGCGTACTAGAATTCACTGCATTTTGAAATACGTTTTGTTACCTAGGTATTCTTGACCTATCCACTTTCTTGCAAATGGTCGCGTAACGGGTATGAGTGGTATGACACATTACCACACAAATTATGCTGCCGTTTTGTACCTAGCACATTTTATTTATGCGCAGCGAACGACTGTAATTAACATCGCAATTGTTTTTTTAAATAATCAAGTGTCAAATGTTTATGCTAATTGACTGTTTCTTAATATTCTAAAATGTTATTTCCGAGTGAATATTGTATTCGGAAATAACATTTTAGATATTATATAACAGTATAAAAGTTATTAAACGATTACCAATCATCGTCATATCGCATAACAGAAAGCTCGCGTGTGTATATCCAAACGTAACTTCCGCATTCGAAATTTGATTTTTTCCCCACTCACACATAGGTACAACTTTCACCCATTCGAAAGTGGACTTGTGACGTATGTGTGCGTGGCTATTTTCGTTTCGTATACGCGTTCCCAAGAAAGCTTTTAAAAATAACAGACTATAATAACAGCTATTGTGTTGCTTAATTTTGTTATATCTTGATGAATAAATCTTGAGAAAATACGGTAATTGATATCTGTTGTCTATCTAGAATAAACAGTGACGTAAACGTTCATTCATTGTCTTCGATTTTCACGCCATCTTTGATTATAGCTTTTTTCTGCAGAGTGATATAAATTATGTACGTGGCTATTTGAAAAGGAGACATTAATTCATTTTTTATTAATCTTAAGGTTAACAATGATACAGCTGTGTCTAACAATCTTATAATAGGATCCAAACTATTATCTACGTCACCTAATCTAATAATATTAGTAAGGCTAATGCTCTCGCTTAAAACTCAGTGTTGGAACTATTTTGTATGTTAATTTATTTATCTGTGGTGTGCAACAATGGCGGGCTGCCAAATGTCATAGAAGTATCATGGTATTAAATGTTGTCTATTTGTCTTTGAGGGATGCAACGCGCGGGACTAATGACAGATGTCTTATTATTATTCATTAATATCGCGTTTATTTTTTACTAAAGATCTGTTGCATGTTGCATATTTGATGAATCATTCGTTGGAAATGTGATAGAGAGAGAGAGAGAGAGACCAAAATGGATTTCCATAGAGTAAGGAGTGACTGACGTATAATATGGAAGAATGAATGATGAACATTATTTTCTCTTGATGTGTTTTGTTGAATGGATGATTTGCCACAAGAATAATGTGGTTTCGAAGGATCTTTCAATTAGAAATAAACTTATTATATCTAATAATATATCTAAAGTTACACCA
The DNA here is from genome assembly GCA_902825455.1 of Arctia plantaginis. Lineage (NCBI taxonomy): Eukaryota > Metazoa > Arthropoda > Insecta > Lepidoptera > Erebidae > Arctia > Arctia plantaginis. The sequence continues at coordinate 680,950 of CADEBD010001048.1, read as the reverse complement.
CAGTGAATTTGGCTGTGGCTTTGCTATTAAGAGTCGTAGCGAAATGATAAATAGCGTCTTGTTTAAGTAATGAGCCGTGAGATGAACACACAAAAAATATGAGACTTTTCAATACTTGTAATCCTCATTCTTATGCATAATTTAATTAATAACGATTTTATTTCTACCCTTGGACTATTAGTTATTTAACGTAACGAAATTTACGGTTAACAACACACCTAACGGTTTTTAACAAAGGTATTTTTAGTTCACAAACACACTCACGGCTATATGCTAAAAGGAGTAGAAAAAGGCGTATTAATCGTCTACATTTGGTCAAATATGATTTTTAGTCCAACTTACGTAATAGTATGTAAGCTTGTGGTCGTCAAATAAAACGTTAAGAATTCGATGGAAAAAATTTACATGTTTTGAAAAGAAAGGCAGATAATAGGAGAAAGTAAGAATAGTAAAGGGATATTCATACAACACCCAAGGAGCAAACTAAGCAGGACAACAGCACTGCAGAGAGAAGAAAAACTTGAAACAAAATCAATACCAACCCGTCTGGCCAGCGTGGTATAGTAGGCCAAAACGTCAAAAAAAGACTGTTGATCATTGTTTATACGGATGGATTGGGGAGTGTCGATCAGGTCTGGTACTGGAAATGCCGAGCCCCTTTATCTAGATTATAAGAGCTAATTAACGAAAGAAAAGGTGTGCAAAAGTCGAATATACCAGGATATGTGAAATTGAACATGGACATCCCTTTTTGAACTTATTATCACCACGGCCGGTCTCTTATCTAACTGGTGAAAGTTATTTTGACGACTCTCGAAATTTCTTTAGTACTTCACGATTTCACTATAGTGATAATTTTAATTATACTTCTGAGGCTTGAAGAAACAGGATTTATTGGAAAACCTTACCAAAAGTAAGTTCGTTAACGTTAATTTCATTTAGCATGCTATCATGCATGCATATGCATTTTAGATTAAAAGTTTTTTTTGGACTCGTTGACTTCTGTGTTATAGGTTTATAACGTTTCTTATAACTAAATAGCAAGCTATAAGATAATATTTACTTATAAAAAGTGAATAAAAGAATTGAGAAGTTTTTTTTTATTAATTAAAAAAAATATATGAACAAACGGTTTTAATATTACAAGTTTCTTAATATTTCGTCTTTCTGTAGTAAAACTTATCTTAACTTTTTGAACCACTACGGTGGCAAAATTGAGGATTTGACGACAATTGCATCATCCCATCGGAGTATTAGTTATTATTGTCATTAGCTGACTGTCGTCTTGGGATCTGATGGCTCAGCCTATTGGTTATCTATATGATATTGAAATTAAATAATAAAAATCTTTATGTAATAGACTCTGTGTGAATAGCAACATCGGCGTATTCTCATCTGCTAGAAGCATATTCGTGATACCAACTCTTGAATAAAGATCGCGTGTGTACGAAATACGGTGAAGGTCCACCCTATTGTTGAAGCACTTAAACGAATCGATTACAACTCATAGATAGTAATTATATTCAAGATAATAATGTGTGTAATTATAAAATAACGCCTCCTTAAAATTGTGGTGTCGGCAGACCACTGTATGAACTCCGACATCTTTCGTCCTAACACTACACTAAAACCACACGGCGTTCCCTCTGAAGCCCATTTGTTGCAAGTAAGTTATGTTGCAAAGCTAGTAAGCAATTGTGACTACACCCACATGTAAAGAAACAGAAACATAGTACAACGCCATCTAATGAAGACACACCGAACTACGGAGTGACTCCAGAAAGAGTATTGCTACTCCTGTATTGCGATATGAAGAATTCTCCCTTTGTGTTGGAGGGCACCCGTTCCGTAAATATTAGAATAAAAATAATGAAGAAAACAAATTCCCAAATATAACTATTAACAGTGAGTTATTTAACACAAAACCGCTTATAGCATGCTATTTTTGACACCTGTCAAAAAGTAGCACGCTATTTAATAGTATGCACATTAGTGATGCTCCGTCTTAACGATTGAACTAAGGATTGTCACACATGTGCCGAGGTATTTGTCGTGGTCACGTTATCCTGCAGGTTTCTTATATATTATTGATGCGACGCCGAGGCCAAGTGCGCGTACGCAAAACATCTCCGTCACTATAAACGATTGTTACTGTGCACAAATAACTGTTTAATAATTATTTGGTTTTATAAATAACGTAATTTTTTTAACACTAGTTTTGCTAGCAGCTTTGATCATATTAAAGTTCTTTGGTAACCTTCAGAGATAGTATTTTGAAGAAATAACTTGAGACATCTCACACACTGTAGTCTGATCCCAAATTACACAGAACCTGTACTATAGTAACCAGACCACTGCAAATTACTTGCAAATTACTAAACACATACACAGACAGGACAGACAGGCCAGAAACGGAATCTTTTGGAGACCGTCAAAAAGAGTAAAGTTGCATATCTCGGACAAGTGCTTAGGCACGAAAGAAATGAGCTTTTACAGGTCAGTATGATGGGTGAGGTTGCCGCAAGGGAGGGGGAAAGTCGTGGCTACGTAACATCCGGGAATGGACTGGAATCGCGAGTGCTGCCGATCTCTTTCGCCTTGCACAGTACTCTACGCCGAGTTGACTGCCAACCTTCGCTAGTAGGAGAGGCACTTAAAGAAGTAGAAAAAGAACTACATACATAAGATACAACGACGACGTACTTGTTCTGTCTAGGTATAGACAAAACAACACACAGTTTAAACTGCGTGGGAATCGAACCTACGACTTCAGATTCAGTAGTCAGGATCACTACCCACTAGACAAATAAAAGGCTTTTATAAAGGGCAGAGTTCATGGTAACCTTCAAAGGTCTCCTATTAGATGATTGGAGATAAGAACATAGGTATACTAAACTTCCAAGATCTGAAAACAATTAGCTAAGTGATTACTTTTCATCTTAAATTCCTCACGGAGTTGAATACACCTATTTAAATGAAGAAATTGGCATTGGAGTAGAGAAGCCGATAGCAATATAAGGGGTTGCGGGTTCGATTTCTGCTTCATGCAATATTTGTGTACATGAATAACGCCATGCGTCTTTTTAATTGTATTAAAAATAACTGACCCGCGTAACTTCGTCTCCTACTCTCAAAAGGGAATAATTTTTCCCCGTTTTCACAAATTTTTTCATTAATACTCGCCTCCTATTGGTTATAGCATGATGCTATTTACCTTTCGATTATCGATAAAAGGGCTATCCAACACTAAAATAATTTTACAATTGGAACCAGTATTTCCTGAGATTACCCTGAACATACAAGCTCACAAACTTTACCACTGTAATATTAGTTCATTTTTTTTTTATTTAATTGCCTCAACAACAATTGTATACACCATTAATCAGTTAAAAGATATTTTGCAATTAGTATGAAGTGGCATAAACCTCCTTTCAAAAGAGAGGCTTATGTCCAGCAGTGGACTATTAAAGGCTGTTGATGATGATGAAGTGGCATAGTTTTACAATTACTTATAGGTAAGCATCTCATGCATGTATCGAATATCGAAATGCTTTGATAATGATGTTTCATAAAACCTCGAAATTATGATACCTACTTTTACGAGTTTACTTCAAAAATGCTTTATTGTATTGTCTCAAAAACTTGACAGGAAAATGAGAGCAAATTATATTTTTAAAATATCTAATATCCGTATTAATGTTGTCTGAGAAAGTTCAGATCGAAAAAAAAACTGGCTGGTTTTTCAACGTGATAATTCGGGTTAAAGTATTAGTTAAAATGCTTTAGTAAGTAAATCGCACCTCCTTAGCAAATGCTGCCAATAGTATCTTTAAAGCACACTATATCTCGAATACAACCTCATTTGTGAACCTTCAAGGCTCCGGAGTGACGTCATCCATTTTAGAAGGAATTCGATACTAGATTTTATTTCTAAACTAATCATGATGGCAACACTGGATCTTGTTGCGAAAATAAGTAATTATGATAATTAACGCTCAAATACCGTTAGATCACAAACTAGTCAGAGCCTGTACTATCGTGACCAGACTACTAATAAATATACTTATATATTTCTAAATACATATATACTACTTAATCAAAACATATTAAATTAATTGCTCTGACTGACGGATTCCTAAACCGCTGAGGCTACAAACTTGAAATTTTAGCAGCGGACGCTTTTAATGTTGCATGCACCCACTTACAAAGGACTTTTGGAAATTTCACCCCTAAGGGGGTAAAATAAAGTTTAGACAGTTGTATGTAATACATAAATGAGGGGGTCTCAGATAAAAAAATAAGGTCAAGTAACTACTATTACTCGTTTTGAAGTCAGTAGAAAACTAAGATATAATAGTGCATTAGTTTCCTTTAGTTGACTATAGTTATGTGCTTAGTAACAGGTTGTTGAATAGTTATTTTACAACCTTGACACGGAGTCATCGTACGGCGACTATGCAACTGAGTGGTTGTCAAGTGCCTACGAGTCTTCATATCATGAAGGATCATCCTCATCTATTCCACTACCAATTTTATTTGGGATCATATTACAAAAGACATTAGATTAGGTTTCTTACAAATATCTAATGTAGAGGGATAGTATGACTCTATTTGACTTTTTTTATTGAGATTTCTTTATTTTGTTTTGTTGATTGTGTCAGACGACAATTAAACCGAAATAGGCAAATTCGTTTCCACTCAAAAATACTTTCTCTGTCATCCTATATTGTTACAGTGTTTCATAAATTGGTTAATCAAATATAAAACATACAGCTAAAGTGAGACAAAAACAAATAGAAAGTACATGAAAGAAACCCGTAGGCTGTTTGACTTTCTAAGCTTATTCGGAGATATTCAAGGACGTAGATGATGTCACCATATTCTCATACACACGTCACCAGAATTTCATAAGTTGGGAAACACAAATTGCCAGATTTGTTATCTTAGCAGATGCAGAGAGAGTAAGGTAGCGGAGTAGCGGAGGCCATATAGAGCCAGGGGGAAGGACGTAAAGGGCAGCAACTCATTTGCAACTCTTGAGTTAAAGGTGATCATGGGTGGTGGTAGTCACTTACTATCAGGTGACCCGTATGGTAGTTTGCCACCTTATACCATAAGAAATGCAGTCCTCGATGTTCGACGCAGATAGAGACGGGTGCTGTCGAGTGATCCACAGCAAACTTTGGCTACGAGGACTCGGTCACAAACCTCAGCATGACGGTAAACGAAGAGTGGAGGAAGGACCATAAGAAAAAAACAGGCCTAAGACAGTTGTAGGAAAGTTTTTCTGTACAGCCTACACGCTGCACTGCGACCGATATGGTTTTTTCACCCCTCTTAACTATGATGAGTCTCCTTGTATGTTGATAAATGGACTAACTCTGTCACGGGTTTAAGAGTGCTCATGTTAAGATATTGTTTGTCTTGTGGGTCACACTGTCCAGATTTGCAACTGTTAAGACCAACTAACCAAATTTGTATACTTATATTTAATGACCGTCTAAATACATACAAATCGAGTTAGTTGTACTATTATTGTGTATGTTTGCATATTTATATAAAGCATATCTATAAATAACTAATTACATGCATCATAAGCAACAGCTTTTAAAAGTCCACTGCTGGACATAGGCTTGTCATTAGAAAGAGTGTTTTGGCCTACTATACCACGCTGGCCAGACGGGTTGGTATAGGGTTTGTGTCAAGTTTTTCTTGTTTTGCATGCAGTGCTGGTGTCCTGCTTTGTTTTGCGCTCTTAGTTGACTCTTACGACACCCATGGGATGAATTGGGGTAGTGACATTCCGTATTCTTAGTCCGTCACTATACAAACATGCATGTTATAGATTAATTACACCCAGTCACAGAACAATTAATCGTGCTCATTACACAATTATTCGTCCTGGGTGGGAATCGAACCCACAATCATAGCAGTCAGAGTCACTAATCACTAGACTGTATGTAAATAAGTCGAGACAGTTCAAAAATACGAGTAGTCACAATCTCACCTTTGAACCGTCCGGCCATGGCGCCATATTATTAGGACCTTCTAGATTCCGCCCCAAATTTTCCTACTGGTGTTCAGGAATGATGTAATATACTACTAGGTACGGCAAAAACAAAAAGTTAACTGTACGACTACAAGCGTTTGCGCAACAGTAACGCAGGGCTCTACTGTACCGTCCACAGATAAGGCTACTGATTGATCTTTTTTTTGTTAAAAAGTAGAAGGGTGCTCGGTCATAAACATATAGATATAACCTAGATAGAACAAGAGCCCCAATCTTTCAATACAGGCAACGAGAGAGATGGATAATGGATAGTCCTCTCTATCTCTTTCTAGTCGAGCTCTGTGGTTTGCTGGGGAATATGAGGGTTTAATAAGTAGCCAATCGCAGCTTAGCTAAACAGAGACAGAAGGAAATATCGTACATCTCTCTCGTTGCCTGTTTCGCTTCTAATTATAGGCAGCTGCACCTCGTGTTCTCTCTATGCTTATATCTCTATGGTCATATATCACCATCGCTCGGTCATACATTATCCTTTCCCATTACCCAATAGCCCTTTGCGATATCATAGTTGATTTAAGGCAAGATTGCAGCGATTTGGCACTTTTTAATTTTCAATATTGGGCATGATTTTGTTTTATAAAATCAAATACATAATCTAACGATGTGTATAAACATGATTTATAGAATTTGATGTCCGCGAATTTATTGGGAAAACATTTTATTCTGACATCTTTATACATTGTAAAACTTAAGAAAAGATAAGTCTTCCATGCAATGAATTCTTTTTTTCGACTTTTTCAACAAAGAAAAAAAAGTCTCAAATCGCCTGTATTTTGCTTTACTTCTAACTAGAATTGGGTCATTTATGAGGTCAAAACCTCCTTTTAAGGCCTATGTCCAGCAGTGGTCTATTAAAGGCTGTTGATGATGATGAACCAATTGCTATCCTTTCCGTTTAGTTCCATTCAATATGAACAAAAATTCAGACTTCGAGGGTGACAACTAAGGAATGAAGAATAGAGATCATTTTAATTTATCATCCGTGTGGTGACTGATTAATAATAAATACGTAATGTCACCATAGGGTGTCGTAAGAGCCGACTAAGAGATCAAACTACGCAGGACAACAGCACTGCAAAGAGAAGGAAAACTTTACACAAACCCTGTACCAAGCCGTCTGGCCAGCGTGGTATAGTAGGCCAAAACCTCCTTTCTAAGGAGAGACCTATGACATAGAGAGATGATATAGGCGCATTGAAGTTGATAATACTTTTATAAAAGTTGATTTTTGTCGTGAATATGTGACTTACATATTAAATAAATAAACAACCACTTAATATTATAGAATAAGATTTGACAAAATTTAAACAGAAACCTACGGATAATGAACAAAATGAGTTAGACCAGACGGGCTGGGAGGTTACTTATTAAAAACATCCTAGCACCTTAGTTACCACGAACTCGCTTTAAAAGAATATTCTGCTGCAGGTATATATTGCATTTCGTGATGTCATATCTGACTCTTTTATTTCAACATCCGGTTTACAAAAAGGATCGGTGCCTTCCTACTTGGCTATCGGAAAGATAATGAAAAAAAAATTAGCAAATATTAGCACTCTCGCACAATAGTTGTTATGCTGTCTGTACAAAACAAACATTTTTCCTTCTTGCAACACCATAGACTTTCAAGGGAAAGCGATGACTAATCTTATGTTTGATATAAACAAGTTTTGGTTGTTATTTTCATATCTCTCTATACATTTAGATATTTTCTTAGATGTTGCTGCTTGCTCATGAATTTTTTTAATATCAAATTGATATTAGTACCTGTTTGCGTAATTATGTATGTATTTAAATATTTTTGCACTCGATTTATGTATTGTAATGTATGTACTTATGCGTAAATATACTCGTAGGTGTATTATATGACAGGTTTTTATATGTATGTGTGTATGTATAAAGTATACATTGCTAAATTTTGTCTGTCCAAAATTAACTGTAACCAAAATGCTCCTTACTACCTGTTTTCTCTGCATCACCCAATGGATGACTGGTAGAGAAAACAGAAAACCAATGCAATTCTTCAATTCTACCCATGGAATTGGTCTTAAGGACTTAAGTGCTTTAGAGCTCTTAAAGCCCCAGAATTAGGTGAAAGGGAAAGGGCTCCCTAACATCACTAGGTCGATGAAACAAGTGCTTAATACTAGTTCTTAGTAAGGCCATGGTATTATACCGGTTGAGTTGGTCCACATATCGTGCATGCCTTGTTTGCTACTTAAAGTTCAAATCTCTTCTTATCATTAATGAAAAGTAGTTTCATTTCCTAAAGATAACAAGACTAGTGTTGCTATGACGTAATAGGTACATAGATACAAAGTGTAACGACAAACAAAACGCATGTGTGCGCTTGCGCAACTGGAACTCGCTGCACCAATTTTACTTTTTAAACATGCGTGTAGATGTGTTGTTGAGTTGATGATATATTTATAGTAAAATAAACATGGGTTTAACATTTATAGTTTAGAAAAAGTGAAAAACATTATTTAATTACCGAATCGTATCGAATACAATGGGAGACCCTCGCCTATGGTCAGGCTCAACCGGCATAATACCACGGACTTACAAAAACCCGGTGATCAGGTTCAGGTGACCCGGTTTTCACCGAGTGAGGGAGGTTACCGGAGCCCAAACCTCCTCTCCCCTTGATTCTGGATGAGGTCTCAAAAGCGGCAAGGTAATAATAATGGAATTCGTTTCAACATAACACCAGATTACGACGGGAGCTATTAAATACGTATTTATTGTCACAGAAAACAACAATATAAAAGCAAAAATAAAATGATCACAGAGTACTCAGAATTTTGACAATTTGAAAATACAAAAATTCTATGACTTACGAGTTCGGTCGGACAAAGATGGTTAATGTGGTTAATATCAGTATAACTTGAAGTCTCTTTGTATGGATTTTTGGACTATGACAAGTCGGAATATACATTCTTAACTTTCTTAACAAATTCTTAACTTTTTATCACATATTTTTTTAAATATTTGTGATGTGATTCCGTGCTCCTTAGACTCTGAGCCGTGAGAGTGTAAAAAGGGATACAAAGAATTTTCTTCACGTAGGTATCAATTTACTGAAAGTATAATTAATTTCGTCCAACATGATTGAAACTACTAGACTAGTAATTTGACGCTAATTATGCTAAATTGTGACCCTTTAACCTAATGTGACTCTCATTCGCGACTGTTAGTACCAGTTTAATTATAAATAGCCGTATAAAGTTCACCAATATGAAACCATAGTCAATTCATGTTAGCTTAAAAGGCTAATATCCGAAGTTTTTTAAAACGATACATAGCATAAAATTTATTACCATTGCAATATTTCCGAAATTAAAATCAAGCGAGGTATTAAAAAAAACGCCTAATTCGAAATTCAAATTTCGAAATTCGCGATAGGACGGTGCGTTGTCTCAATTAAAACTTTATGGCATTGTTAATAATGAAAATGAACTGTATATCGCGAACGGTAGGGTTTGTTTTACTTTGTTTCAAGTGACGGCTTGAAGCCAACTCAAAAGTGTGTCACCGAGTTGAATAGCACTCGCAAGGCCGATCTATCTATGAATGCGCGTTCAAAACCACGGATGTTACTAGTATCTGCATTCAGAATCATTATTTTATTTACTGTAAATAGATTGCAGCAATCATATAACACAAAATAATATTTATTCTTCTATGGTCCACAAAGAGGACGCAAAAGAGATGGGTAAATTGTATTATGAAAGTTTCAAGGTTATTTTCGTTGCGCATTTAAAATCAACAATGTTTCGGTATTCTAAATTCAAAATATTCATTGTACCATCATGAAAATAAACCATAGAATTTGTTACATAGTAAACAGTGTCAGGAGACGAATGGGATTGAACCAATAGCGTTAATACATAAAATGCGTAAATTACGATATTTTTATAACTTAAAAACAGAACTACTAGAATAGCGTTCTGCTGCTCTACTCTGGAGAAAAAAGAGACAGCAAGAGACAACATTTTAGCGTTGGCTAATGTCTACGTTTTACCTGAGTAGTGCGATTTTGCTTGAAGACTATTAGTCATCGCAATTCTAAACTATAGTTATAATAAACTAATAGTACTTATGAAGCTTTTTCTGAGAAATATTACAGAGAGAAACATTACAATTTATCGTTGTACATCACAATGGAAGATAAGGTCATTTACAGACTATATGCGATGCAGCTAAAGCACCAAACACAAGTTTTTATTTTTCATGAGTTTTGTTTGAAAAGCAAATATTTGAAACACGAATCTATTTTGTAGAAAATAAGATACAAACTCCCATAGCGAAGGAAAATTGTTTTGTTCTTTCCAAAGGTACTTTCTGTTTTCAGTTTCCAGAGTCAATACATTCTCTGACATGAAATATTGAAGTGCCACTTACCAGAGATGTCAGAGGTCTCCAACTTATTGATAGTCACAAAAATCTTATAAATTCTTCCCAATTCTATTGCTCTGCTATATTTTTTCAACATGTAAAGCCAACCAATAAGCTAAGTATAACGAGTGCTAACTGCTCTTCATCGGGAGAGATGATGTTCTGTCCCACAATTACCGCATTAGGAATATGGACTTATTCACTTTACACACATACATGAAACGGACACAAAGATCACTCAGAACAACAATTAGTGGATCAAACAAAATGTCGTCCCATAGGGGGATCGGATCCACAACACTCAGCGTAGTTGGAAGCGGCGTGGCGACCGCCTAAACCACTACTCCATCTATGCATTCGCCAGCTCCATCAGCTAATGTATTCTATGATCAGTTTTTTATAAAGGACACACGACCACATGGGTCATCTGATGGGTAGTGACTACCGTCGCCAATGGATAACGGTCTTTGAGGTCGGAGCGGGTACCTACTACTAATCTTGAAAGTTGGCAAATCGCAATAATATTGTATAATCAGTTCAAATGACATTCCACAAATGAATGCTTAGATGCCATTTATGGAATACAGCTTTCAAAATAGTAAGAAGCCACTTAAACTACACAGCATTGTTATCGAGTGAAAACAAACTTTATAACATTAACATTAGGGTTGGTTTTACCTTGTTTCAAAATACAAAACGAACTAGTTCGCTCGTGTGTGTCCTAACCTTAAATGGGTATCAAAGTCCACGTTTGCCACAAATTTATCATTTATTGTTTGACCTAGACAAAATGATAGCGCTGCGGTTCAAGTTTTTCGCTATTATGTACAACCAAACATACATATACTAAAACATAGGCAATGGGTTTTTATGGCATGATGAGCATACAAGCAGGTCACCTGATGGTAAGGGATTACCGGCACCCATGCACACCTGCAAGTCAAGAGTCATTCATACGTGTATTGCCGCCTTTTGTGTAGAATTAAGGGAGGGTTTATGGGCTTCTGACAACCTCACTTACTCGGTGGACAGCTACCGAAAGAATAGCTTAATACCGGTTTTCTGTGCTATCTGTAGAAGAATTTTAGTACATTCGACGACGTGTGTTCGATTTCCATGTAGTGCCAATATGCACATTGGCATTGATCAGGTCAGAGTCGGCTCCGATTTGATTCAAAATCCGCAGTGCAGTTAATACCTTCAATTATAATTTTTTTATACAAATTAATTTAAGGATTAATTAATTACACAATTTTCCCTCAAGTTTTTCTCTACCCAAGGACGTGTGTTGAGTACCGCTGACCCCGTTTCGGGTGTCAGAACACAAAAACCATTATCGCCTTGAAGGGACATTGCAAAATATAAAAGCGGCCGATTCCGATTGGTGACGAAACCCACAGAAGGCTGAATTTCTCTTCGACAATTAGATTTTGTACCTATTGTCACAATAGTATCTTATTAACTGTTTTTCTTACGTCTCAATAATACTATTTTAACTCACAATGTTACAAACGAGCAGACGGATTTATGGGACACTGTATACACTGTCCAGACCTTTAGTTACTCAAGCCACCAAGGAAGACATATTACTTGGTGAAGGGGTTGAAAAACCCTTCGGTTTTTGAGCTTCTTGGGGACACAGGAGCCAGTAGTATGTGGTGTTTCCACTAAAAACAACACCGACGTCGGCCTCATGTGCCCTACTTTGAGGATTCCCTACTTCTCTACCTAGCCCTTGTAAGAAAACAGCATGTTGTCTACGTAGGTTTATACAAAAACCTTATAACTACTTATAACTCATCAAATCACTTTTAAAACAAAGTACTGTCTAATAACTGATCTCCTCTGTCTCTACTTCGGGTGAGATTATATATGAAATACAGGTTCGCCCTCTCTCCCAGATTTGGAGAAGGAGTGGTTACTATGGAAGAGCTTCTCTAAGCAATATTTAGAAAGAATTACATATTCTACGGCTACATACTGTAAGTTGCTCTTATGAGTAATCCGTAAAATATATAAAGTAAAGAATCCATAAACCATGAAGTCAACGATTGAAGATATCTGTTTAGGAAAAAAAGAAGTGTTAATATGTCTATGGTCCAAATATTCAGAACTCGGAGCCGTTGAATTCGGAACGTATTTTGACACATGAGGCAGATTGAAAAGATATCTTTGCCTTTTTATGTGCAAGTTATAAAAATGTACAATTCCCTGTTTTTTTCCACCAAGCATACAACAGATAAGTGCTTCGAAATTCAAATTTAACACAGTGTTGTTTCCTTTTTAAAAACAAGCAAGAACATTAAAAAGTAAGTACATTAAACATGACAAACAGTATGAATGAAATTCACTTTCGTAATTTAATCAAATACTTAAATTTTGCAACGAAACGTGCAATAAAATATTTGTCTCCCTTCTTTTCGATTCGAACCTCGAACAGCCGTGACGTCATCGGTATAAGTGCGCCATGCGTGCCTGCACACATACATACGCGATCGCTTAAACGGTTGCATTTAGTGCGTTTAGACACAGTTATGGGCTAGTTACTATCATAGGTACAAAATTGGTCAAGTGGTTTAAGAATGTAAACGTTTTAATGAATATACAACTGTAAAAGGCTTATCTTGAGAGAAAGTACAATAGTTAAGAACGTACTATATTTTCGTAAAACCTACTTCACATTGCACTAAGTTCCAAAATCGCTTGACAATTTAGAATATAAGTGCCAAGGTTAAGTTTTCTATAATATCAGTAGTAGTGAAAGTAGAGCTATGTAACAATTGCTAATGTCAAATGGATTATTAGTTACTAGCATGTGTTACTAATCGTTAAAGATCCTGATTGCTGTGTCAGAGGTTGGTTTAACGCGCTAATCTCAGGAACTACTGGTTCGAATTGAAAAATTATGTTAGTGTTGGATAGCTCATCTATCGACGAAGGCTATAGGCTATATAACATTACGCTACGATCAATAAGATCCGAGCATCAATGAAAAATGCTGCAAAACGAGGGAAGAATTATTTCTTATCTAGAGACGCAGACAGTCTAATATATGTATGTATTTATTAATATATAAGTATATTTATCAGTAGTCTGATTACCACTTTCGTATTGGATGGCCGTGTGTGGGTTAACTATTCTCATGAGAATTCTGATTAAGAAAAATAGAAATCAATTGTTACGTAGTTTCCTCTCCTAATAAGTCTATCGGAAGTGTATAACAGTTAGCAATATTATAGCAACATTAGCAAGCAATGAGGTGGTCAAGTGAAAGTATTGCCAACTCTGAACGCAGCAATTGTTGTCTTACGAGAATATAATAACAAAGTTACCATAAGAACGATTTCAGACTAGCGCTTTATACGCGCGTATTAGTTCGTTTTCGGAAGCACATGTAGGCGCATATAGGCGCGCCATTTGCCACACGTTAAATGACCGTAAATGTGCAATTAAAAACTCTAGTCTGAAGCCACTCTAATATAGACTGAATAGGTTTTACCCACGGCTTCGCTCGTAAATGTCAATTTTGTCAATAAATTTGGCCGGTATAAATAGTAGACTCTGTGCTATTCTAGATATCTGTGTATGCGCCAAATCTCGTCCATATCCGGAAAGCCGTTTTGGTGTGATGGAGTAACATACATAAGTACTTTTGAAAACTTCAAAAATAGGTGTCTAATTATTATTATTTTTGATAGAGAATATAATTCCACTGAGAGTTTGGCATCGATAAGTTAAAAAAAATCGTTCCCCATACAAACTTGTACCCCTTTTTAAGGTAGCTTTAAAAATTAGTAACAACGATTTTTATTGCATTCAATAAAGAGTATTTGATGTGAGTTTGAAAGCGCTACTACAAAAATATAAATTCATAGAAATTTCCAACCCCCATTTTGCACCCTTAGGAAGAATTTTGGAAAATCCTTTCTTAATGCACACCAACGTCACCTAAGGAACATTTGTGCAAAATTTCATGCTACTTGACCCAGCCAATCAGTCTGTCAGTTTCTTCTTTTATATATATACTTGTAGATTGGTAGGAGGTAGGGGAAGTCGATTAACCAGTTTAAGTAATCAACTGTATAAAGGTGCAGATTCTAAATTCAACTGAATTTGTAATTAACGGTATGTTAAGCGATGTCTACGCTATTTGTGAACTAGTATTATTTTTTAATTAAATTGGATATACTCAAAATCCACTCCTAAGGTTGGAAAACTAAGAAATGAAGAATACATCTTAGTACAGTTTATCATTGACTTGAGCGAATTGAATACCTTACCTTCCTTGATACATATTTTAAAAGTTAATTGCGTAGAAAGTAATTATTTCACCAAGAGCTTTTTTTTATTTCGGCGGTTAAGAAGCGATGGTCAATAAGCTTTCTGAAAGCATTTTTGTGTCTTTGTGAAGCGTTATTTTAGCTACTTACACAAAATCATGAAAAGAAAAATGTATTTATAATTAAAACTGATTCTTGTTAAGATTAAAACTGGGACAAAGATTGCGTTATTGCTGCCCTTGAGTTAAAAATGTTAAACAACGAAAAAGATTTAAAAAACAATGTCATTTTTTTTCTTTACACTAATCTGTGGTAATCGTGAGCTAATGTTTCAATCTCAACGTTTGACTTGATAATAATAGTAAACTAAGACCCAAACTTAGCAAACTTGTAAGTTCTAGAACACAAGATGAAAATATGTTAGTTATACATCCATTAACATTCATTTAATTCAATATTTATTGTGGTTTCGATTCCCACTCAGGACAAATAGTCTGTGATGAACACGGTCATTTATTTTGTATCTGGGTGTAATTTATCTATAATATATATATAGTAGCTGACCCGTCGTTGTTTTGCCATATACATTATTTCAAAAAAAAAATTAAAAAAAATTAGGGGTATGAAAAATAGATGTTGGCCGATTCATACCTACCCGATATGCACACAAAATTTCACGAAAATCGGTCCAGCCATTTCGGATTAGTTCAACTTCTAACACCGTGACACGAGAATTTTATATATTTATATAAGTATCCATAAATATATAAACTGTATGTTTATCAGCAGTCTGGTTACCATAGTACAGACTATGCCTAGTTTTATATTATTATTACTGGCTTTCGCTCGCGACTTTACACTCGTGAATGTAGATTTTGCAATTAATTTTATCGGTATAAATACTAGTTCTATAAAAACCTGGAGAGAAAGGGAGTAAGCAGTGAACTGACGAGTGATAGAAGAGAATAGAAGAAAACTCATTTCGCCAACCCCAAATACATTTGGGAAGAGGTCAAGAAGATGATAAAAAAACCTATGATTAGTATAAACTAATTTGGTCTAGAATATAGCCCTGTGCTAAATTTTATACACAGCCGTTAAGCAGTTCTGGCGTAATTAAGTATCAAACATTCATCAGGGCTTAAATTCGTTAAATAAAACAACAGCCTAAATAAGACTTTACAAAATGTATTGCTTTGTAATACCCGCAAGGAAAACATAATGATTTCGTTCTTTTTTCATTTATCATCAAATTACGTCATTTCATCTATCTCCTGACCTAACTTGCTTAACTAAATTATCTAAACGCTGCATAATACATATTACACCCACTATTATATAAGTATTACTATTACATACTGGCTAGGCTAGACTAAACGCAGCATAGTGCACACACGCACACGCATGCAGCTAATATTATCATATCTGTCGCTGAGTACCTGAGTGCACGCTCCACGCATGCGCATACGTAAATGTGTATACTGCAAATAACAAGAGTTGATACTAGAGTATTTTTTATATTATGATAAAATATTTTTTAATATTTTGTATTTTACATTTTCACAGCTGTAATTTGCCAGATCTTAAGAATATTCTTACTGTTATAAATGTGAAAGTTTTGTGAATGTTTTTTATTTGATCACGCCAAAACGGCTAGACACATCTGGATAAAATATGAGACGGAGATAGCTTATAGATGAAAACTTTTGTTCAATTTGTAGAAGCTAGTAAAATATTATCTAGCTAATAAAGCTAAATTAATTTACGTGAGAAATTAAATAACACTTTTATATGTCACCCCTTCCTGCAACAATTATAAATAGACAGTTACTTATATAAAATGAAGCAATTATAAAAATAATTAGATATTTATATATAAAAAGTTGTAATTGTATTTTTAAATAAAATAGTTACAAAGAAATTACGTAAACAATACTTTTGTAACAATCTAAATTTCTAAAGCCATTATTATGTGTACCGAGTAAAAGTAGTATAGCTATTCCTTCTAAAACTTGTGACGACATTCAACAAAACATGTTTGAGTGTTTTGTTTTATATCTGTGTGCTTCCTATTATATAAACTTTTAAGTAATAAAATGTTTATTTGGCAGCATTAGCCTCCGTAGTAGGAAGTTGTCATATGTAATATATTATGATTATGTGTATTTTTATCTTTAGATTCAGATATTTTCTACTTTAAGATATGAATTTCTTTTTAAAAACTTGTAATTTTCTACTAAGTCTTATAATTGGTTTCAAAATGTTGTTATATTTAGAAGCAGTTTAGTACCAGGTCTGCTTTTACTCTCAAATGCTGTAGCTGTCTTAATCACAAAATATAATAACACCCAAAAATAATTCTTAATTTTGTATCGTAATGGTTAAGGTGTTGGACTTGTGATCAAGCGATCACTGGTTCGAGCTGTGAGCGCTACTAATATGAGCTTGTGCTTAGCTGGAGGAATAATACTAGTAAATAATGACAGGAAGAAAAACTCTATTCTACAACATTCAAGCTGCAACTGCAACAAATAGTAATTATCTTACACAAACACAAGAGCCTCACAAAAAC
The DNA here is from genome assembly GCA_902825455.1 of Arctia plantaginis. Classification (NCBI taxonomy): domain Eukaryota; kingdom Metazoa; phylum Arthropoda; class Insecta; order Lepidoptera; family Erebidae; genus Arctia; species Arctia plantaginis. Next base: position 663,630 of record CADEBD010001048.1, on the reverse strand, counting down.
AGTCACCTATAGTATCAAGTATCAAGACATTTCAGACGACATAGGCTCGGGCTATATGGGTCTTGGCCAGGCAACTTTTTCTTGCGTACTTTAGTACTAAAACGACCTGTCACATGTTATGGTAGCCTAGTACTGTGGTACCTAATGTGTGCGTTTTATTTGTACAATGTTTGGACATTTTGACCTAATAATACATTTTTTCTTTACTTTGTGTTGTCACATACTTTTTTCAATACATTTGTAATCTCTAAATATAAAAAAAAATAGTTTGTTTGCTCATACTAATCTTCTAAACTTCTTTACCGATTGTTTGGAAATGTATACATAACGTCTATTATGTTCATTAAAAAAAATCTCACGTTTAGTGGATTATAGCAAAAAGTGATCGATTTATTGATTTGAAATACCTCTATACATACATAAAATACTGCTTACTCATTTTTTACCAAACTAGTGCGTCCGGTAATTCAACACGATGCATAATAAGCTGTAACTAGTATTGCCAGTTCGCGAATTTAGCCCATTGTGCAGACGAAGCAGGTTTTTTTCATTGTGCCGTTACCCCCCTAATTCATAGTAATTTAAATTAAGAACCAGTCAGGGTAACCCTTGTAAAATTTTGCATCTGCGGCAACGAGAACAAATTATAAATGACAGTAACCGGATTAGGATTCTATTTTTAAAATTTGAGCGTGGCAACAAGAACACATTATTGCTAAAAAATGATGTCTATAGTATTTTTTTACTCTGTGCTTTTTGTTTCGTAATAAAATTGTGTAATAAAAAACAAATAGTAGTCATATTTGTCGCTCATAAATTTGTATGTAAATAAAGCTACTTTCAACAACGAGAAATTAGATCAGCATATACTTAATACACAAACTCTTCATGATTTTATTTTCCAATAAAATAGTGTTATATTTTAAATTATTAAAAAACATAATTAATAACATTACAAAGGATTGTAGCGGGATTACAAAGGATTTTTATATGGCTAGTCGTCTACTTGACAAAAAAGACAAAAAAGAATATTTTGGGCTGAAGAAAATGAATAGTGCGATAGAGTGAAAGAGTCTCGGGTGGGAAACGGGGTTGAGACTGCAGTAGCTCGAAGAACAGGGGACGTACTCGTATCTATGGTCCATTCGATTTAAGAAAATAGTGACGCATCGATCAAACCTCGTTCCCTGACTAAGGTTCCAAGAAATTATCGTTTTCAAGAACAATTATCCTCACTCACCCATATTACTATTATTACTTGTATTTAATATTAAAAATAAATATCACGTCAGTTTCTCTTTCATGTTCTAAACGACGAGCCGTAATACAATAACAGATTATACTAAAAGAACTGGTTTGTTCTCTCTTACGCAACTACTTATTAAAAAAAAGAAACCCCACTAGGGTTTTCACTTCATTTAAATCGAGCCGCCATTTTGTGTGCTCAAATTAAAGGTTAAAATTGACGGATTATGCACATGAATGAATGGTATCGAAATCGAATGAGTGAACGGGATGAATTGTAATTTAATAAAGGAGAAAATTGTTTACATATGTGAAAGTTTTAATTGCAGTAATAAGTAGTTAATTTTAATCCTTTTGGGAGTTTTAATGAGCTTTACTTTCTGCTTATGTCTCGATGACAGATGATTGGCAACATCTTACTGGAAAATAGACATGGGACAAAATCACAGTGAACTGTGAATGAACAAAGATTTATCATTCGATTTTTTCTGTTACTACTTACTCACGCGTTGTTGCCAATGAGCTGTTTTTAGACGATTCATAAAGACCCTATTTCGCCAATTTAACTGTAAATCTAGTTAGTAGGTTATTATTTTATCATATATATCTACCATTCTCTAAATAATAATTTTAAAAAGACTAGATTTACTGTTAAATGTTGCTATATGTAAATTAGGTAGGTAGGTTGTGTTAAACCTACCTAATTAGTAAACCTAACCTACGTACGCAATAATCGAATGATAAATCACTGTTCACTGTGATTTCGTCCCATGTCTAGGTACTGCAAAACTATTAGGTCATAGTGCCTTTAGCAATAGCTCACCGTTCAGTATTGTATGGCATTCATCCGTTGTCCGTGTGGTGACGGATTAAGAATACAGAGTGTCACCACCCTATTCATCCCGTGGGTGTAAGGCGACTAAGCGAGCAAACTACGCAGGACAACAGCACTGCAGAGAGAAGGAAAACTTGACACAACCCCCTTCTTTTTTTTTTTTTTTTAACGTGTGGAAAACCACACGGTGTGCCACTCTGCGCCTGTAACAGGAGGGATCCGGGAACAGCTGTTGTTAAGACATCCGGACCCCTCCTAGCGCCAGCCCGCTCCTGGTGCGGGCTGACACAACCCCTATACCAACCCGTCTGGCCAGCGTGGTGTAGTACTCGTAAAGGCTGTCGATGACGATGACATCCGTATAAATATTTTCACAGATCTATTAAGAATTTTAATTTATATACATAAAAATATTATGTTAGTTTGTGTACGCTTCAAAAACTCATAAAGTTCTGCACCGATAGAGCTTAAATTTTGACACGACGTACAACACGCTTCAAAGATGGTTTTATCTGTTTGTTCAACTACAATGTACCACAGCGAGGGAGGGTACAACTAGTATATAATAAGATCTATTGTGCTTCTAAAATAAGATATAAGTATAGTTTAATTAAATAAATCTCAAAGAATAAACAAGAAGAAAATTAGAGGTCGGTATTTATTATCTATCAGCTATCTGCCGGCTAGTCTCTGGTTTTGTTATGTTTTTTTCCATTGCTTCACACCAAGTCTCCATTAATAACCACGAAAGCTATAGCTCTTGAAACTCCGATTATATAAAAACATGCTCTAGCATATCCAATCTTTACCTTAGCTCCCACAAGGATTCAATAAGAAATAACTGAAATACAAAGAGAGAGGTTAATGTCCTACGTCATCGATCTGCAGCATTATTTCAAGAATGCAAGTCATCGACACACCCGCACCCAGAGCTACGTCATACTTATTACGTAATAGCAAATATGGCGACCCATTCATACAGTCTCGGTTGACACTTAACAAGAAAAAAAACAAGAAACAACAGCAATTGTTGGTAACAGTGCGATATCAATTCTTTTTTTTAAATATAGTTTATGGTTTCCAGGACTTTAATTATAGTTATCTAAATTGGAAAAAAGGAAGTTCAGTAATACCAACATTTCTAAATAGTAAACCTGATATTTGCCATTTTTATAGACATTCTTGTGACTTTTATTTGGAGTTTAATGGTTTTTTTAATCTATCTGTGTTAAATCGACATAAAACAATAAGACAGTTAGATTGTGTTTTTAAAAGTAACATGGTTGCCACGACATATTTTAAGTAAACTTTGTGAAAATAATCTCTTTGTTCAGGCTGCGTGGCATTTTTATAAAGAAATTCGGGCAGGACAATACATTATGTTGAGAATACTTTCACTTGAAACACGATTTGTAACGCTCATTGTAATAAAATTATTCAACAAGTTTATAATATACGTATATTATATAAAAGAAATATAATGTATGTAATACAGTGAAGAATGCCGACTTAAGCATAAAATATGTAGTAATTTTTTGGTAGAATTCAGTTTTGCAATCGGTTTACAAAACACGACGGACTTAACATAAGTATTTGGAAAGTACAACCCTACGATACGAACGCTTTCTCAACACTGAAACGCTGAGCATGTCCTTTATTATAATTTTCTGTGCAATAATAAAACGCGCCCGACTCGTGAAAGTACTGCCGAAATGTCAATTGGAGCTTTTTAAAACAAGCTGCTGTAAAAGCCACTGGCCGAACGTGGTTATCAATGTCATTAAAAAATAAATATATATAATTGAATTGATGATTTGTAATTTCGTTTTAAAAGCATTCTTTGCTTAATTCTCAAAGCAGTGATAAAAAAAAAATCAATTACATTTATCTATGATTATGATTTTTTTTTCGATCTAAATCTATCTAAATACGTACCTACATATTAATGGCCCTATATTAATTGTTTTTAAGGCTATAATTTTGGTAATACACACAGAGTTGATCTATAACTTAAGTAATAAAATCAATCGTTAATTTTTATAGTATATACAAATAGGTTATTTAATAATATAATTTTACATCACCGATAACTGAAATCTAAAACTAACGTAATGGCCGCTCCTAACAGTAATTTTTATACGGTTTTCTCTAATGGATAGAAGAATTCACAAGAAAAATGTTGACGTATGTATAACTTCATTAATATTTTAATGGAATAACTATGACAGGAACAAAATGAAGGTTTTATTATACTCGTGTGGGTTGCTAGGAAAAAAAATGCTGTTATTTTAACAAACCAAAAAGGCGAAAGGCAGTGTTTTAAACAAGAGCCGTAACATGGTCGCATTACTCCACTACCAACATCCTTCCATTAATCGATGTTATTTTTATATTTGTAGTTCCCAAGCCTCGCTATCTCAAGGCCACCGAAGCGCCATGTTACCTCAGCCAATCAATTTTCTATTTTAATCCGATATGACACTAACTGCTTTCTATAGTTTCACCTGTGTATGAGGTCACTACTCCGCTCCCAGGGGTCTTAGCGTTATGTTTCATAGACTGTATCATTCTTCTATAAATTACTAGCTGACCTGGCAAACGTTGTATTGCAAAACAAAAAAAAATAGAAATGGGTCACCCTTACCATTTAGGGGTATGAAAAATAGATCAGACCTACCCGATGTGCTCACAAAATTTCAAGAGAATCAGTCAAGCCGTTTCGGAGGAGTACGGGAACGAACATTGTGACACGAGAATTTTATAAATAAATTATAAATACAACTCAAAAAGAATAATTTCAATCTAAATTATAAACACACAAACAAAAACTTTCAAGATTTATTCTGTGAGTAGATACGACATAACTATACAAATAAATACAATTGAAGTGTCTGTTTGTAATGTCAAAATAATATATTTTTTTATGCTTACGAGGTTATTTTCACGATACCTATGCCTAATACCAGTTTAAATATGTTTTGTCAGTTTGTCTGTCTTTTTGTTCCGCGTATTCTTCAAAACTGTTGAACCGATTTTGATAATATTTTACTACCAGGTAACTGTCTATACAAGGAGTAAATTAAGCTATTTTTTCTTTAAAAAAAACGTATAATCTTTTGCCCGGCCCATGAATCGAACCCGAGGACTCATGGACTGCAGTCGCGCCCCATACTACAACACATAGGAAGCGTATTTCAAAGTCACGGGTACCAGGTAGTAGATATTATAAAAACGATATTATTGAAACGTCAGTATTCCTATGAAACGTTACCTGTCATTTAAGGTTATTTCGTAGTAAAATAGTAAAGTATTACTAAGACTAGCAGATTACCGATTCAATTTTCGTTAACAATACGATATAATCGCATTACAGTCAACGTTAGATGTTTAATAATTTACTACGAAAATATCTTTTATGACAGTTGTGAGATCGAAAGTTGATCGGAACTGAATTGAGATCGAACTTTTATGAAGAGAATTGGCCTTCCGTTGTATATCTATACTAATATTATAAAGCTGAAGAGTTTGTTTGTTTGTTTGATTTGAAAAAATCTTTCAGTGTTAGATAGCCCATTTATCGAGGAAGGCTATAGGCTATATATCATCACGCTAAGACCAATAGGAGCGGAGCATCAATGAAGAATGTTTCAAAAAACGGAGAAAATTTATTACTATTGAGAGACGCAGACGAAGTTGCGCGGGTCAGCTAGTTTAGTCATATATATCCGACCTTTTTGCAGTCACCGGTACTAGGGCAGCAGTTCTCAAAGAAGACGAGACTAATTTAAAACATATGCCAAATAAAACAACTTTATATTGCTGTGTTACAATTATTGTAGCGTCATCGTCTATTAGACAGTTCTAACAGCAAGTCATTCGTTACGTCTAATTGAGTATAATATTCAGGGTCTAGTGATGACTCAAGAGTGGCGACTCATATCTTTTTAAGGTATACCCATGGACACGTTCACGTTGCCTTACAGCGGAGGGGGGGGGGGGGGGCAGGTACAGAAGTAATCTCACTCACTCGATGCAATGCTTAACACCGGTATTCTATGAGGTTGTAGTGGAATCACTCCACTCGAGCCAGTCCATCTGTGAATACATGGCTCTCCCACGGTTGAATCACTCTCTCATTTCATATTATTTTCGGTATCGACTGCCCATTTCATGACTTTCTATCTATGTGTAAACCAATCTTTTTTCCATATGATCAATATTTGTTCACTTAAACTAAATACAAAAACTGTGAACACTATCGGAATTGATGTTCACTATTTTTGAATTTTTAAATGACGAATACAATATTAAATCTAAACCTACTGCAGTGTCAATTTTAGCTAATATCGAATGTCAGACTGGGTCCCCGCCCTTTTAGATCGGTTGGCTGTTAGAGGCATGGAGACCTATAGATACGTAAGCGGCGGGTCACGAAATGGTGAATAATCTAACTATAGAACTATGATTTGTTCGATTTATATAAACAACTATTTATACAGTTCTTATATTGTTCACACAGCTGTAAAATTATGTTAGAATACACAGATGGTATAGCTCTGTTCCATGAAAAGAAAATTAAGTTTATTTTTTAATTATTGAAGTTCGTGGTTAGAACTGATATATTATTCTATTTTTTTTTATTGTTTCTTACTCTAACCTTTTAATTACGTATTATTCTTCCAGCCCTTATGTTCAGTTATGACGATAAATGCCTAAAACTCGGAAACCCGGCTAACCGTTGAATTATTTGTAAGGTACTCCTTCTTCGAAGGCTGGCAACGCGCTTGTGACTCCTGAGTTGCAGGCGTTCATGGACGGCGGTAGTCGCTTTCCATCAGGTGACCTATGTGCTCGTTTGCCCCCTATTCCATAGAAAAAGGTACGCTCAGCTATTATTACGATGTATGACAATAATTACAAAACAAAATGCAAGGTACGCTTTATTAGTTTCAAAGTTCAGATTTAGAATATCAAAAGACATTGACAGTTTATTTTTCAACTTAATCAATTAATGTTTTGCAATAGAGAACAATATTGCAAGGAAAACCACACAATTAGTAATCTTTGAACTTATTCATATGTTCTGTAGAACAGTCATGGATGTTTTGCGACTTCACTGAGTGCCAAGCATTCCTCACTTACTCAATATCCGAAGAAATAGAAATTAATAGAATAATACTATTACACAATTATAAATATAGATTCAAATGATATATTAAAGATATAAAAAGATATTAGATGTTAAAGATAGATATTTTATACACAAATTATTCAGGCATATTTTATAGAGGTAACCAAGCAGTTACTTTAGAAAAAAAAGCCATAATCAACATTTTAATGACGCTTGTCACACAAATTTTAAAATTAGAACTACATCATTCTTATTTTAAATAATCATTCTTCAAAAAATCATTGCGTTCGGTTTTTAAATAACCGTTCTAAAATGTTAAACAGTAATGCAACGCAAATGTAAGTCCTCAAGCGAATAAAACAAAATGATGCAAGATTCAAATATTGCAAAATTTATATTTTGCGTGGGAATACGTGTGACTGACACACTCGTATTGTAGTTTTGAAGTAAAACTTCTTTACGCATGCTTGACTTGCGGAGCAAGCTGGAGAATGAGTGACGAGAGCGTTACGAAAAGTGTGAGCGGGCAAGGCGAACGGAAGTTGAGACGGAGATATAAGTTAGTTAAGATAGAAAGGGAGAGAGTTACGTTTCGTATATTATTACTGTAGGGGCAGGAGAGCGAGGTGCGAGCACACGTTTTCTTTCTCTCTTTCTCTTATAGCCAAGAAGTTTTACTTCAGTCAGCTTTACCCTACAGGACTGAAGTAAAACACTCGTTTTTTTTTTATTTAAAGTGTATACGTTTTAATAAGATCTGTATCAAACAATTATATCGGCCAAGTATGTTTTCATTTTTCCTTGACAACATTTATTATTTAGGGAGTATATAAAAATCTATTGGTTTAACCTTTGGATACCTACAGTAATTTGAAGGTTTCCCATTTCTCACTTACGAAACCAACCTAAGCCTAAATTATCCTCTTTGGTGACCTACTCATCTAATTTAATTCACAAAACACAGTAAAAACTTTTTCCGCTCCCTTTTTCATAGACTAGATTTAAAACACTCAAAAGATTGTTTATGCTCGTGGTAATTGGTACATGTAGCCACTTACTTTAAATAAAATAATGAATATCTTTAACACAAAAGGCTATAAAATAATTACGAAATAACACGGCAGAGACACAACCGAATTTTAATTGGTTACTTTCTTAAACTTGCGTAACAAACTATATGTGAAACAATTATGTATGTATATATATAATACCGGAAAACATCTGGACCCTCACTTTCTATTATTGTTATTATTTTATTATAGTTTTGTTTCACGGCACTTGTCTTTTGGCTTACGTCTATTGGGAATTTTTACAGATGTATGAAGGATTTAATAGCAGTTTTGAAATTTCAATTCTTATTTTTTGTCTAGTAATGAGAACACGGAAGAGTGTTAAATAATTATATTTATTATATTAAATTTTCTTTTTTAATTACATTTATAAACGTGAACAGATATTGTTTTTTAAAGTACAAATTAGCTGAGGAGTGACAGGAGCTGTCATAATTGTCATTACGTGTACATTTTGACATTTATTTTTAATGTGACTTTTTGAACACTTACTGAGGTAACAAAAGATTTTTCAAACATTAGAAGTATTCCTTGAAAAGACAGTTTCAAATTAAATTATCAATTAAAAAAATATGAAAATAATATCTTTTTAATGACCGTAACCGTAACCTACAAACTGTTTAACATAACTGGACACATTGAGACTTTTTGACACTGTGTAATTCATTAAATATATTGATACTTATAATATATATTACTAAAATGAGTCTTCGTAATTCAAATTTATTTTAAACATAGTAATGTTGCAACAACTGGATAAATAGAAGAGTTCTTAGACTTTATTAATTTTTTAAACCTTACAACCTTCATAAAACTCGTGTTTTCTAAAAAAAGTTTTTTTTGTTAGTTGTTTGGGGCAAACTTGCTCTATCTATTCGGCAATTAGAACTGAGTACCTGAGCACATATTTTCAAAAACCACGCTTACGTCATTAAAAAATCCGTAACACCGATCCGATTAAGTAAATTTTTTCTCGACTTCTGAAAGAGTCACCCACTAGACACATTTTTTATGACCCATAACTTCCTTCCTTTTACATTTATTCATAGTTATCTTATTTTTACCTAATCTTGAGTATATCAAAAGCATTGCTTTACTTTTTCTTTTTAATTTAATTTCATTAAATTGTAAAGCTTGCCCCAAACCTCTTATTAAGTGGAAATTACCTTTAATACTCCCACCTGAAGTGTGAGGCTGCTGGCTCTGCTGCACATTGGTCTGCTCCAACTTGCTCACCGAGTTCCACATATCGAACATGTTCAGCATGTTGGCCCTATAGGACCCACAGTATCATACCATAACACTCACACGACACACTTAAATACACGATCATCCATTTTTATACACTGGAAAAATTTATTTTTAAAGTGTCAAAATCGTTCGACCGTCGTACAAAATTCTTAAGGCCTACGTCACTGATCCCCGGTTTTGTATTTTTTGTTATATTGCCATTTTTTTAAATATATATTATAATTATAAATTTTTGCTACGTATAAACTTTCTCAAATGCTCAACTAATGTAAATACTATATTTTTATATTTATGCTACTTACGGATTTTATACATCAGTCTAAAATTTCGATCGTAAGGTTGGGTTTATTTGCTTGGGAAATATAATTGTGTATCACTAATTTGTGTTTATATTATATTAAAAACTAACGATTCTGAGATTATATATTGCGTATAAATTTTTTATTTATTAAACTTGTGTATTAACTCTTACGGTAGTTGTATTGTCATAAGTGTTCATACAAAATGGTTGGTGTTTAATATATAGCATTGAATTTGTATATTTTTGGTGACGTGCATGCGTTTTTTCTTCTTCATAGTTCGTGGAATCGCCGGCGTGTGTCCCCCACTTGTGACCGGTCTACATTTCTCCACAGGTTAACATTTTAAACACAAAAATCACATTTATATAATAATGTTATATATTCACTTAAAATGATGACGTATTTTGAGTTTTTCTTTGGTCGCGATCCCGCATGCACTGAAATGCAGTTGCAGCGTGGGGGTTTTTCATTTAGCTTCAAGGGGGGATTAGAGAGGTGGGGGCGGATGTGTCGCTCGGCTCTGCGCATGCCCGGAATCGATCCCGCGTGGCCACTGAGGTATACCAACTAAAACACTACTTTTCTTACTTTGCTATAGAGACCGCATGGAAATGAAGCAAGGGTATAGATATATACGGCCTATTATGTCATTCACTCTTTGATGTTGCTAGGCTGTATGTAGGTGTCTGTCTGTGCTTTTGTTGACCGTTGTTTATTGAGTGCTGCCACACTGAGGGGAGTGAATAATGTTCGTATTTTGAATTTGTTGTGTTTAAGGTTGGATAACAAACGCTTATCAGTTGTCAAGATGGAAAATCTGTAAAAGGTGGTCCACAATTATAGTGGCTTGTATAAATATTAAAGTGGTATAAATGGATCAATATATATGTGTTAATAAATAAAAAGGTTTGACCGTATTGTATTTATAAACACTAATAGTGAAGCCACAGAGTATTAGATTGTGAACTGAAAATTTAAAAAAGGAATTTTCTCATTTATTTTTAATTTTTATTTCTTACTTTTGAACATGGTAGCTCATTTGATAGATTCTTGAGTAAAGTCTTAGGTATTACTAGCTGAGACCCGCGGTGTTGCCCGCGTTTGTTGTTATAACCGCGGGCAACGCCGCGGGGCGAAGCTAGTCTAAAAAAAGTAGCCTAAGTTACTTCTTATGTCATCAGCTACCTGCCAGTGAAAGTCCCGTCGAAATCGGTCCAGCCGTTCCAGAGATCCGGCTTACAAACAGACAGACAGACAGACAAAAATTGTAAAAATGTTATTTTGGCATATGTACCGTGTAAACATACATATGCATTTAGTAAAAACCGGTTATTTTAATATTACAAACAGACACTCCAATTTTATTTATTTGTATAGATTGAATGGTGACTTTAAAACTGGTAATTTCATACATAAATATTATACATTTGTATATGTTAAGTTTATTGTTGGACACGGTCATCGTGTTTTGAAGTAAAACTTTCTTATGTACAGGGCTATTGATTAGATCGACCTATATACTTTAAGGGGTTGTAGCAGCTATCATTTCTAATCGATTTCACTATGAAATACGATATCCCAACCCTAACCGTTTTAAAGATATTGAACTTTTTGCCTGATACAATTTTTTTAAAGCTTATATCTTTAATATTTTTCTTTCTTTACTGTTTTTGTAGAGTTGGTACATTGTTTTATAATATCATCACATCAACAGCCTATAGTAGTTGGACATAGGCCTCTCCTTAGAACAGAGGCTTTGGCCTAACTATAGATATAAAGTGAGAATACAATTATAGTGTTCAAAATGTGAACATTTAATACGTTTCTGCCTACCACCTCAAAATTAGATATACTATATAAGTTACTATATCTTTGACAGAGAAAGTCCATTTCCAACATACATTCACACACCTACACTTAAAAAAGGTATCAACGGATGACAAAATCCGCCGAAACTCTTAATCATGAGTGGTGCGTGCAAGTCAGTACGACACATTACGCAAGATCGCGTTACGTCGTGCGCTTGCGCAGACACACACATGCGCAGACGCACACGCGTGCAGCGATGAAAGTCGTCGCTTTTAGAGGCTGGTACATAATACACAAGCTGTAGCGGGTAGCGGGTATCACGTACGAAGAATCTTGGGTTTGTTGTCACTAGCTGTGAGCAGTTATGTGGAATGCGATTAGTTATATAATAGTAATTAATTTTGTTTATTTATAAAGACACATAATTTTTAAATCATCATACTAATATATATTATGTTATGTCATGTACTTAGTCATAAAAAACCCTCACCTCTTGTCTCCAACTCTAACACTAAACTGACACTGTAGTTATCTATATATCTGACTAGAATACATTTCTTACTAATAGATTATATGGGGTTCGATTTAATTGTTGCGACTTCTAGTCGTAACACTGCTGCTAAATTAAAAAGTTGTAGCAAACAAAAGTTCTGACAGATTTTAAAATATACTTTAAAAGGTCTAACCCTTCTCACTCTCCCTTTAACTTCAAATATTATTTTTACTTTAAAATTCGAATAAGAATAAATGACGCGTAGGTAAGCAGTACTATTGGTTTATTAACAAAGTAACTTGGTTCAAGCTCTGATGACTACACGAATGTTGTAATAGCTTAAGTGGTTAGTTCACTGAGCGCTACGTTCCACGTAATGTCTCTACTTTGTTGTATGTCTAGTGGTAGTGTAGATACGGTATAGTGTCGATACTAGACCTATTCTAATTCCTCTTCATAATAGTCCAAGACTGCAGGATTACATGCCTGAATTGACAAACACAACGCTTGTATTTTTTGACTTCAGACCGACATCAATTTATCTCGTGTTATCTCAACAACTTTTAAAGCTACGTAAGATGGCGCTATTTGTTATGAAACTTTTGTATTTTGTACTTAATGTTTGACGTGTTAAACTGATCGAAATGTTGGTTGAACAAAAAAGTATCGTACCTTATAAATTTTAAGTGACAATTTAAAAAAACTAATAAAGCTCTATCTATATATAAGGAGAGGCCTATGCCCAGCAGTGGACTGTTATAGGCTGTAGATGTGAGATGTGAGATGTAAATCCTGCACTTTTAACAATTTTATTTAGGGTCGGTGTAAATTGTTACATTGCAGATTGTTTTGTATGGTTTCCTTTATGCCGCCAACTATTCTTGGGATTTTAATCGTGTTCAGAGGAGATAAAGGTAAGCGGGGGTAAAGAAAACTAATAAGATAAGAAACTAAAGAAAGGAATTACACAAGTTTCGAATGAGGAAACGGAACCTGAGAATGCAGTAACTGGAATAGGCCCGGATCTTGTTCTATGATTTGAAACGACACTAGTAAATTGGTATTTCTCCCTCCCACATGGGCATGTACTCTACTACTGTAACTCTGACCAACAGCAACGACCCACGAACACACTGACTTTTGACATTCGGGAAGTCCCAGAAACTGTTAAACTGTCTTGGAACCGGCAACGAAATTAATCAGGAGTAAATTGGAGAAGTTGGAAATATAATAAATCCAGTAGTATAGGCAAATCAGCTAGCTGATGATACTCTATATTTCAAGAATAGATTAAGTTTGTTTTTTACAAAAGGATTTTCAGTTTTACAAACAACATGTCATTTAAAACCTGAAATTCGTGGTTCAACACACTGTTATCAATACTATAAATAAGTGTATGTATATTTAATGATATATTGTATAATATTAAATAATAGTGAATGTTGATTACGAATTATGAAGTAAAATTTCTAAATAAACGAATATATTATTATGTAATACTTAAGTGAAAATGATAAGACCTTTCTTTAATTGCATACGTAATTCCTCACTCATTATTTATGCATAGGTGTAAACAAAATGTTGCCAAGTGGTTGTTACGAAATCGTTTTTGAATAAAACAAAAAATTATGTGAATATTTTTTTAGGAGTATGTTAAAATAAGCACAATTTAATTGATTACTTGCATGTTTTGTTTTTGCGATTACTCAATAATTTGTTTGCCATTTTAACTGACATATAAAAGGACTTATATGTTTGTGGTGTGTATATGTCTGTCGGTTCCGTAGTATTTTAATAATTCGATTTTGATTTATCACGATTTTACCAATTCGAATGTTGTACTGGAATTTTTTTTTTTTGTTTTTTTTTTACCTGTAAATGGAAGCAATACAGGCAACGAGAGAAATGGATTCCCGATAGTACCCTCTGTCTCTGTTTAGCTAAGCTGTGATTGGCTATCGTGAAGTGGGCATGGTTTTGATAGTAAAATAGGCCGGAGATTAGAAATTTCCCCAGCCAACCACAGATCTCGACTAGAAAGAGATAGAGGGAACTATCTATTATCCATCTCTCTCGTTGCCTATATTACAAGATTTGGGCTCTTGTTCACACTATCCTTATATCTCTATGCATAATACACTTATTATTAGTTTATGTAGTCAGTTCTTATAACCAGCTATAATTGTGTGGAACATTTTGAATTTAATTACCACATAGAACAATCACTAATGTGACTAACAATATATTTATATATACATTTACAATATATTTGTAAAAAATTCGGACTAGTTTATAAATTATCTAATGCATTCATTATTCCGATGTTGCACTATTGAATAATATATTATATAATTTTTATAAAATATTAAATCAAAATCGTATATGTGTTGCAAAATTGTATGCTTCCCGCTTCCACTTCCGCCTTGCACCAAACATCGCCGAGTGAAAGTAGTTGCCGAAATCTCTCGTGAAAGTTGAGAGTTGATCGATGCCGTAATTATTATTACCATTATAAGAGATATGCTAAAAGCGAGCCGGATGTTGGATATATCGATAAAAACTATCTGATTTGCTAAGATTCAATATTTTTGAATATTGTGAAAGGTAACTGAAAGTATATACACTACAGGCGTTATAGAATAAAAGATTTTAATTAAAAGCGCCATAGACAAACCCTTTGACATTAATGACGTCACTATTTCATCTGTCAGTTATGACAAAAAGTGTTCTAGTTTTTGTAGGCAAAGATCAACATGTATAATTACATCCTTTATTACTTGTAGAATAAAAAGCGCACTATTTTTTTAGGTATTCTTGTTTTAGGCAAAGATCATGATCCACACGGACAGTTTTTTACTTGTACAATAGAAAGTGCTGTTTTAGACCATTATAGCATTTTAGGTATTCTAGTTTCTTTTTAGGCAAACATCAACATCTATTTGGCCTAATATTTTAAAAGGTTTTACCATTTTTCAGATTGCCTTGAGTTCTGTGTAACTTTAGGTTATTCGTATATTAATATCTGTAAAAAATAATAACTTCAATTTAATAATATCTGTAAAACCCCATAGGTTCAAAAAGAAAAAAATCTGAAAAAGAGATATACCTAGATGCCTATTTAGGTACAGCTTTCATGTTTGTCTGTGACATATTTATTTTATTTATATTTAATATCAATCTTTGAATATAATCCTAGTGAATAAATTTCTTTATTATTCATTCGTCATTTTTTACCAAATACTGAACGTCACAGAATTAATTCAATGTAAAAATGTATAAATATAAACCTATGCCTGTGTGTTAGCCAACATTAGAAAAACTATACACACTGACAGCTCTAACAGTCATAGACAAACGACTTGACAGATGTTTTTTTTTTAAATAAACCCATAACTTTCGAAAGCGAATGAATGACTAGTTACTCATCCAACCCGACAGTTGTATTTGGATAAATTTACTGCTTTTACTTCGTAGCTGTATCAATAGACAGAAATTATCTGATAAAAAAACTTTCTGCCCTAACTTAATAATATGATTAAACATGAATAATAGCAAGAAAATATGACTGATAGTCTTATCATAGAAAGTTGTTTATATTATGTGTATTCACAAAATATGCCGACTGAATGTATAAAAATTAAAACTGTGATAAAATAAAATAAAAAAATGATTGCAATATAGGATAGGCTAACAGAGATAAAAAAAGTTATAATGGCCAATCGGATGAAGACGTGGAAAAATTCCATTATCCACACCCTGGCTTCATCAACAGATCATCGTTGTCAAATGATGGTGGTTAGTGACCCTGACTGCTAAACCGTAGGTCGTGGGTTCGATTCCCACCCAGGACAAATATTGTGTGATGAGCACGGTGATTTGTTCTGTGTCTGGGTGTAATTTATCAGCAGTCTGGTTACTACAGTACAGACTCTACCTAGTTTGGGATCAGACGGCCGTGTGTGAGATGTGTGAGATATTATTATTAAATCTTATCTGTTAGGATTCAAACTTGACCGGTTTGTCTGACTCCATCGTCAGATCAATTCCTAGATGCCAATATTAAGTATTGTCATCCAAACTATTTATAAATAACATTAAAAAAAATCGATACCACAATTACAAGTAAGTGGAAATTATCTGCCAAGATTTGTACACATAGTCTTTTGATCTTAGGTCTTTTCAAAGTCTTTACGAATGTTTTTGTATTGCTATTGTGGTAATCAACGAAAGAATCTAAATAGTATTTTGTAAAAATTGGTCTCGTTATAGGTTCTGGATTTATTAAATTTGAAACCTGGTAACCCTTGTCTGAAACCTTGCTTGGAGCTTCAATGTATTACAAGCGGGGTCTATCAACGTGCAACTTGTATAATTTAGTTTAGATTGAGTTGGAAGTGGCTGACACCCTGGATTAATACATGCACTCCTTTTTATCCCGAAAAAATGTAGTTTTCCCGTGAAATAAGCAAGGAATTGAAATTGAAAGCGAGAAACACCGCGGGATGAAGCTAGTATATTATAAGAAAAACGACAGAAGCTTCTTCGAAAGAAAAATCATCTGAATGGTTAAAGCCGTTTTTGAGATACACGAAATATATTCACATACAAGAACCGCTTGATTAAAGTCATTACATGTGCCCTTGGAAAATGAGACAATTTTTATGCTTAAAAGCATCACAATTAAAAAGAAATCACTTTTTTAATTAAATATGTAATTACCTGTACATAGTAATCGTGTTTTGCAGTGTTACTAGTACAACACCCACTTTATTAATGTTGCAAAAAATATTTTAGTGAAGGCCAAAGGTTTGCCTTAACGCAATAAATTTAGTCACACGGGCAATTACACATAGATCATTCAAAAGTGAAACAAAAAAACATTATAAAATAATATCTTGAAAACAATAATGCTTGCAAAAGATTTTTTAACTGTGATAAAAAAAATAGTTTACATTCATTGGATACAAGTCTTGCAGCAAAAAGACTTGGGTTTATATATTTTTAAAGATGCTAATAGGCCGCCCTAGACAATACCTATTCCTAAAAAATGCACCATTATAAAAAATAAATCCAATTTTGAATGCCGTTCCATTTCGAACTGTGACCTACCGTGCCGTAATTCGAAATTTAAAATTTAATAACAATTTAAAAAATGGTGCTAGTGTTAGCATCTTAAATGACAGAATTCTTCGCGGTATAATAACAAAAAATGGCTGTAAATATTGATGAAGAATTATAAGTTGTATCGGCCTCGGTACACGCTAGCCACATAACTACTTGTAGATGAAATGAATACGAAGGATTGACCTGCCTCAAGGAGACACTCGTTTTAGACTCTAAGGACTCACATTTAGGATATTTAATGTTTTGGACCTCTTTTCAAAATCATTTCACACTTTACTTCGAGTTTTAAGACTCAATTTGAGTTTAGAACTCAGTTTTTATTTTTAAATTTATGCTCAATTCTTTAGTGATGTAGTCCTATTTTTGGCTTTGGCATTTTCGTTTTTTTTTTGGTTATGAAAGTTAAAAGTAAGAGAAAGTCAGTGATTGACAAATGGCATAGGTACAAAAAACATATACAGTACACTATGACAAGACTTTCAACTAGTGACGTAAGTACTTAAGACAACTGTACAGTGTTAGTACATGTACAGTGTTAACTTAAATAAAAATAAAATTACTGTTAACTTTTTCAAAGCCTTATTTTCCCATTCAATTTTTTTTATTAAAACAAAATAAAAACTTTATACTGGTACTGGATACCCACGTGGTATCATAACGACTATATTTTAAATACTTTATTAACTATCAATAAATCCATGTTTTTTATATTTAAATTAACAATATGAAAGTATACCCTCCTTAAATAAATAGTTATTTATTAATTAATTAATTAACTACTAATAGATACATACAATAATGTATCCACCCAAAGATGCAATTACCTAGTATAAATGAAATATTATTGTTTTCATAAATCTGTTACGCACTATCAACAAAACGCATGACCTATTAAGTCATTTAGATAAATAAATAAAACAAATCCCTCAAATTAAACGCACAATCCTTTTAACATCGACCCAAATTAGAAGCAAACAACAAATAAAAATTTGATAACAACAATTATCTCAAAAACAAATATACACAAAAAGTGCCCTTCGGTACCCGAAAGAGAAAAATGATATTTCCCAAGAGTTTCCCAACATCTTGTCTCTCTTTCCGACCGCAAGGTCGTTGTCGCTCCGTCTCGCTCGCTCAGTATGCAATACAAGATCTCATGCAACTCGAGACCTTGATAAATTGCAAGTTTCGTGATAGATAATTGTATACGGGTGATTATTATACGGGCCTTAACCATTAAAAAATATTTGAAAAATGTAACGCATATTCTGCCAGTGAGTTCTTCAAATATATATTTTTTTAACTTTTTTTGGGAATCAGTGACTCAGGAACTTTAAAAAAATTTAAATGTCAAAAAAAAACAAATTAAAAAGTAATTTAAGTATCAGTTTTATGAACTTAAATAAATGTGTTATTACCTTAATCATTAATGAATTATAAAAATAAAAAACATCAGTAGACAGTATTTGTATGACAAAACGACGGACGAACAATTTTATATTTGTAAGTACAAAAATAAGTACTAGTTACTCACATCCAACGCAATGCATTACAATCCAAAAAGTCCACAACACGAGTTCAGAATGCAAAGCACAAAATAGTTTATTTCAAAAAAGGAACACTAAAGTTTTTAAACAGCAAATACAAAGCGCGGCAATTTTGACGTTTCTTTTTTTTCCAAAATGGAAGTTCGCGGAGTCAAATTTAAGTTTGGGCGCGTAGTGCGGCCGTGCGCGCGCGGTTTGCAAGTCTAACTGAATTTTGTAAGCGAATGTTGCCGCACGCGGCACAGGACTGTGAAGGTGTCGGCCCAGCGTTTAAATTGAAGACTTTAACCATCGACTGTCTTGCCGGTATTAATAGAGGCTGTTGATGCTAAATACCTGCGCCTGCAAGTTTTCATCTAAGTTATATTGAAAAGTTTGACTATGGCGTGTGAATACTTTTTACATAATTAAAATTAAAGTTGGAATATTATTTAGGTACTTGAGTCTTCATAATGCACAAAGAAAAAGGTATTTTATTTATTTATTGATAATTTTAGCATTATAATGTAAACAATAAGTAGGTAATTGTACTATAGACAAAAGTAGATATTAATACCCTTATCGCTTAGAAAGCAAACCAACCTAAAAAATATGTTTTGTATTCAACTTGAATTTCAGATATTAATATGTGTCATTGAGATAAACTTTCTATCCTTATCTAAATGGACAAAAGATTTGTATTAAACTAGTAGTGTTTAAAAATAAAATATAAATTTATTTTTCTGGTATATATTTTAATTATAACCTCCTTTCCAAGGAGAGGCCTATGTCCAGCAGTGGACTATTAAAGGCTGTTGATGATGATGATGTTGATATAATTCTATAAAGTGTACGCACTTAAGTATTCAAGCGAGAACTTTTGAAACTGAAATCCCTGATTAAAAATAACTTAATTGTATCAAAATGAATCTGTAAATAGTCTTCATTTATATTTTCCTTCTGTTCTGTATTCATCTCATTTGGCAATTTAAAAAAAATCCTGATAAAAATCTACTGCACCCTGATTGGGATAAAATTCGTTATATTAAATTTGTATTGTAGACTAGCAGGCAGCGAATAAATGTTGCCCATTTTTGCAACATTTTACATTAAAGCTCGGCTCCTATTAGTCGTAGCGTGATATTATATAGCCTATAAACTTCCTCGATAAATGTGCTATCAAACTCTAAAAGTTTTTTTCTATTCAAACCAGTAGTTCCTGAGATTAACGTGTTCAACCAAACAAACTCTTCGACTTAATAATATTAGTATACTAAAGGAACTCATACTTAACTCAAAAGCATAGACGAAAGCTCGCATGAGTAACTATACTAGGTCCAAATTAAAAATCTAATGATTAACGTAGTTTACAATTTATAAAACCAGTGAAAATAGAACCTTATTTTGTTTGGACCAAGTAATCTTTTGCTTCAAATCTACCTACAGGATCAAAAATCAATACATACCCGTAACATACATACATGAAATCAATAAAAAATGTAGGTCACTTAAAAATCTAAAATGACAATCAACCCTTTGCTCAGGTTTTTTTGTCCGCAGTTTTAACCCTTTGTCGGTCTGTCCAGCCCCAACAAAATGACAGGACATGTAAAGTCCATTGAGCAGAAAAACCGGACTGACCAAGGGAGGGTTAACTTGTTTTATGGTTCCATTTTCGAACAATCAAAGCCAAATTCAAAATTTCATATTTATGGTTCAAAACTGTATAAATAAGGTAGAAACGAAATAGAAGATACCTATTCGATATTAGTTAAATAAAATAAAATAGGAATACTGGTGATCGTTTTGTTCTCGAATTTTGATCATAATTGTAACCTTTTTTTTTTATAACAACGACCAGTGAAACTTGGACTCTAGTTGTTTATACTTTCCGTATCATAAGAGTCAATCCACTAGTAGCTGATTTCGTATAATTATAAAATTTAAAACAAATATTGAGTAATAAATATTAGCTTACTGCATTTTTTCATCCAAACTTTCGGTGTTTCCAGTTACATTTGAATTTTAATTAGTGTGAGAAAATTGCGTAAATATGTTTAATAAACAAATCTGACGTATTCATGTATAAACAAAAAATATTGACAGATAGAGATGTGCTCTTAAAATACTTGATTGGCCTGTTGGTCTAGTGGTTAGTGACCCTGACTGCTAAACCGGAGGTCGTGGGTTCGATTCCCACCCAGGACAAATATTGTCTGATGAGCACGATCACTTGTTCTGTGTCTGGGTGTCATTTATCTATAATATGTATGTGTTTAAAAATGTATGAATATCAGCAGTCTGGTTCATCCATAGTACAATTTCGCCCTAGTTTGGGATCAGGCGGCCGTGTGTGAGATGCGTGAGTTATATTATTATTATAAAGAGTAATCATGTACGGAACTCCTGTAAATTAACAACAGTGTAACACACCCGTTTCGACATCGACATAAGGGGTGTGTAACTAGAAAATCTGTTCTTTAAGATAATTTGACATGTAATGTTTATACATACATATACATCCATATCCATATTAATATTATAAACGCGAAAGTGTCTGTCTGTCTGTCTGTTACCTCTTCACGTTTAAACCGCTGAACCGACTTAGATTAAAATTAGTACAGAGATCGTCCCAGTATCGTAAGTAATAGTTAAGGCTTAAAAATGTAACAAATAAACATACCCTCCTTTGATTTAATAATACGAGGCTAACCCCGCGGTTTCTGCCGCTTAGTTGACTCCCTGTCCTAATGGCCCCTCGAACAACAGCATGAGTTTATGAGCGCAACCCCGGTTCCTACGAGCCACTGCGTCAAAATGGCAAAAATAATATCTAATTTATTCTTCTACATACATCGCACTTATTGCCGTCTGATCAAAAACTAGGCAGATTCTGTACTATGGTAACCAGACCGCTGATAAACATACTTATAAATTTCTAAGTACATACGTATTGTAGATAAATTACACCCAGACCTTGCCCATCACAAACTGATTTATCTTGGGTGGGAATCGAACCCACGACCTCCGGTTTAGCAGTCAGGGTCACTAACCACTAAACCAACAGTGTATATACATTGTATAGTTGCCCCCATCCATTCAAATATAACATTACTTGCCCTGACTGACTGATTTATCAACGAAGAGCTCAGAGGAGTTCTCAAAGGGCATACTTCTGACTCTTGAGTTTCAGATATCCGACAAATAAGTGAAGGGAATGTCAATATGATGATAAAGATTAATCTTACAGTAAAATGACACACATACATTTAAACACGCCCGTATTCCCGCAGGCCTATATTCCTATAACAACCCGTCTAGCCAGCGTGGTATAGTAAGCCAAAACCTCCTTTCTAAGGAGAGGCCTATGTCCAGCAGTGAACTATTGTTGATGATGATGACGATTATTCCCGAAGGGGTAGAGAAAAGCGTTTTAAACACTCATATTTTGCTGATTATAATTATAACAGTAAGATTAGGAAGGAAAAACTAACTAAATATAATAATCACTACTTAAAATTTACAAAACTACGATACAATTTTTTTATAATTTTCATTGTCACTCAAACAATTAAGACAAATCCAACCCAAGCCAAAATCAATACAGAGCGTGCCAAAGAATAGAATATACATACATACAAACATTCGAGATACACTACCTCCTTCGAGCGCAGTCAGGTAAATAGGAAAGAGTATATTTTTAAATATCTGACTGCTGCTACTTCCACTTCAAAAAAAACATCTAAAAACTATCAACTAAAATAATAACTATAACTAAAATAAATAAAAAAATCTACTTTACCCCGTTTTGGGTAAAATTCGTTGCATTGTTTTTTTTTTCTTTTTTTATATCAGAGGGGGCAGACGAGCAGACGGGTCACCTGATGGAAAGTGACTATCGCCGCCCATGAACGTCTGCAACTCAGGAGTCACAAACGCGTTGCCGGCCCTATTAAAATTGTATTTCGAATTCGTCTGCTTCTCTCAAAAGGAATAAATTTTCCCGTTTTCACAACATTTTTCCTTAATACTCAGCTCCTATTGGTCGTAGCGTGATGTTTTACAGCGTAAATCCTTCCACAATAAAAGGGTTATCCAACACTAAAATAATTTTTCAATTCGAATCGGTAGATCCTGAGATTACCCCGAACATCAAAACCTACGAATTTAACCTCTTTATAATATTAGTGTAAATATAGTGCGTAATTGAATCTTAAGACTTATGCATGTAACAATATAATGTCGAATACGAAACTTAAAACTAAAATAAATATGTTCGAACTCCGTTAGTGTGGTAATAAACAAAAATAATACAATACTAAATATTAATATATTTCCTGATAAGTTAGCAATGCATACTAATAAAGTCAAAGATAAATTTTTGTTTCTTACAAAAAGACAGCTCCTGCACTAGGTAGGTTTTTTTTAATCACAACTCCCGCATTAGGTGTGTACCGACATCCTGTGTCGCGGAGGATTTACAAACATGCATGAAACGTACACAAAGAACACCCAGACTCAGAACAACAATTTGTGTATCACACAAAGTGTTGTCCCATGTGGGGGATAGAACCCACAACACTCAGCGCAGTAGGAAGCAGCGCGGTGACCGCTACGTAATGCTAAGCTAATGCAAAGAGAAGGAAAACTTGCTGGCCAGCGTAGTATATTAGGCCAAAACCTGCTTTCTAAGGAGAGGCCTATGTCCAACAGTTGACCTTTATAGGCTGTTGATGACGATGATGTATCCTAAAGTGCAAATTTGACTTCAACAGGTTTGCCAAGTGATACTAAAATAATGGCCGGTAAAATCTGAGCGTTTAATTCGACTATATAGATTGGATAGAAAGCGAAAGTTTAAAACTTTATACAACATTACGAGTATGTTTCAGTTTCTTGATAATATTTATAAGTATCAAACCCAGTCTCAGAACTACAGCGTCAAGTAGCGAACTATAATGATTCAGTAACCCAATTTCGAGCTTATCACAGTGATAACTTATCAAAAATGTATCTTGGTCAATGTCCGATACGGTGATAGCATTCGGGTAACTTTTGGCAGATGTGTATATTTTTTATATATGTATATTGTTGACACAAAAAACACCGAAACTCAGAACACCAATTTGTGGATCTCACAATGTGTCGTCCCATGTGGGGATCGAGCCCACAACACTCAGCGTAGTGGTAAGCGGCGTGGCGACCGCTTAAACCAGTACGCCATCCGTACAGTCAAAGTTAGTAGTTCACTGCTGGACATAGGCCTCTCCTAGCCTCTCTTAGATAGGAGCCTCTCTTAGATAGGAGCTTTTGGCCGTGATCCGTTAAATCATTTCGTCTCATATTTATAAGAAAATAGGTGAAAACTTTTGTCAAGAACTTTTGCTATACTTCGGGCACCATGGGAGAGCCATGCTTTAGCATAAATAGGCCGGCTCGACCGGAGTGACTTCACGGCCTCACAATAAACCGGTGTTAAGCAACTCTCCTGTTGACGTTCACCGAGTGAGTTAAGTGACCGGAGGTTGCCGTCCATCAAACTCTAAAGAACAAAACTCTTACAATCTTATTGACTATTGTATAATATGTGGTGATGATCCGACCCGACCGATGATGTGTGTGTGCTGTGTGTGTTTTTTTGTATAATATGTATATGTAATTACGAAAAAAAGTACATATGTAAGTATTCTATCAGTCAATCTAGCTTTTAAAGTACAAGCTCAGATTAGTTTGAAACTAGATGGCGTTGTGTGTCAGATGTCCGAAATATTATTTTTATAGCCGAGAACAACAGTTATTTAGGTCACTAACAGTGTCTAGGCTTTCTTTTTTATTATTAGAAGTAGGTCAAAATTAACATGCAACATATGTTTACATATACTAAAAAAAAACAGAATCTGATAAATTCGCATTAAAAATCAGGAAACTCTTTACATAATTGTATTTTTAAACAATTACAATCTCTTTCTCCTGTGTTATCTGGACAGAGAGGTGGCATTCGTGATCTTCGTGATACCCTCCGACTCGGTTGTTGAACTCTATGTCCTCAATAGATTAGATTTCATAAATCCTAAGTTTTTATAACACACTGTTTATAATATGTATATAATATTCATTAAAGATACGGCCGTCATCAGGTGAGTGTTTCGGGGATACCCAACCGGGGCTCAATGGCATGGGATCAAGCGACCTGTCGTGACTGTGGTTGATCAATTTGTGAATGACCGAGAATTCTAGAGGCGCAGACACTGTTAGTGACCTATATATTGTTGTTCTCGGTGGTGTAAAGGATTGAAGAGTTAGGTTCTTCAGAGCTTAATGGACGGTTTTCTCCGGGTAATTCACTCACTCACAAACTCGGTGAAAGGTAACGTAGACATGGCTTTATTTTAGAGCAGAAATCTGTTGTGTTCTCTCTCCATGAAATTGTAGATAAATATTTAGTAAACGATTTTTTTTATTACATAGACGGCCAACGATTAGATTGGTAGCACCAGAAATGGTAGGGAGGTTAGCAGGGTATGTTTGTGTCCGCGGTAATCAGTCACTCAGTGAAGTGTTACAACAGAAATAGCTCTGGTTTTCTCCGAGGCAGTGGTATCACGATGGTCGCCCTGACCGATTTGTGCCGAAACATGGCTCAGATGGGAAGTATGCGGTACATCAATGACGGAGTTCTTTCTCTTGACAGATATCTTTTAGATACGCACGTAGGGTTGTGCGAGCTCGTCTTTAATTAACATGAATACCACTTAAGAAGGTATTTGTTCTAATATCAATTTTGCTGACATATTAATCAAATTAACATCTGCAAATGTTACGTTGTAATGTTATGTTAGAGTAAATTGACAGGCTCGACCGGAGTAATACCACAGTTTTGCAAAAAACCGGTTTTAAGCAAATCTTTTGTTGCTTTTGACTAAGAGAGTAGGTTTACTGAAGCCAAACCCCCCTCCCCCCTCTTTGATTCTGGGTGCATGAGTTGCAGGCGACCATGGGCGGCGGTAGTCATTCACCATTAGAAGACCCGTCTGTTCGTTCAGTCGCAAAACAGCATCATCAACAGCTTCCAATATTCCACTGCTGGATATAGGCCTGTCCTTAGAAAGGAGTCCCTTTGTGTCATCAAGTTTTGCTTCGTTTTGCAGTGCTGTTGTTATGCGTACGAGTAGTTTGCTCCTTAGTCGGCTCTCACTCACTCACTGGATGAATAGGGTCGATGACACTGCGTATTCTTTATCCGCACGGAAACAAAACACAGCAGTGGTCGCGTAAATTTTAAGTTAATATTATGTAAGACACATTACACAGAGTTAAGCTTACCAAACTTTCACGTTAGTGGTATTTCCTTTACCGTTATATCTTCTAGAATCTTCTTCATAATGCTGTTCTAAACTCGGAGGGCACGTTGGGACCCTAAATAGTCCGACTACAGTCTATCTACAGAATTTCGTTATTGCCTGATGGCAGACACTTCACGTGACAAATCGAAGTTAAGCCGAATCGCAGTAAACTGAAAGCCGATCCCTACCTAGTTTGGAAAAAGATTCGGAGGATGATGATGACTTCTGGTCTAAATTCTTCTTGCATCTGCTTGATGTTATTTTTGTGGAACTCACCTGAAAAGATAAACAAAAAGTTTATTGAACTAAAATTAGGGTATTTATAATTAGTTGATAACAGTTTACATTTACAAATATGTTGATTAAAATGATAAAAGCATTTCTCTTGGATATTTTCTTATATCATGTCTACTGAGTGTTTTAAAAACAATATTAATTATCGTACACTAGTTTTTGTCGACGGTTTTGCTCTTGGTTTGTTTTGAATGGTATTAGGAGGCTAACCAGTAGACGGGTTACGGGTCTGATCGTAGGTGACTGACTCATGAGTGCTCTTTGGGTTTAGACAATTCCCCCCCCAGAATCAGGCTATAGCGAGTTTTGTAGTTTTGAATATACTGTACAAAATGAAAAAAACGTCTATAATGAAGTTATTAATAGCTTGCTTAGTGTTTACACTGTCCATCTCATGGTAAGCGGTTACCTGAATCTGTAAACATTTGTTTACATGTCCATGGGCGGTGGTAGTCATTTACCATCAGGGGACCCGTCTGCTCGTTGCCCCCCCTATACCATTAAAAAAACGTTTTATCTATGGTATAGTGTATCATAGATATTAAATTACCCCTTATTTATTTTAACCACAGATACAATATGTATTAAGGGTACATATTGTATCTGTGAGGGTCATAATGAAGTCATTTAGATGCCCCTCATATTTTGTGACATGTGACAAGCCTAAACAATTTTCCGACACAATATGGAATATTTTCCCGAGAGTATTTGGGGCTGCCATCTTCTCTCAACATATTCGGTAGATTAGTATTATTATAAATATTTCTGAGTAAAAGTGGCGAATTCAGGATTTAATAAATTAATATAAATAATTTTAAAAGTTTGAACGAAAATTCATACCATACTCTTAATCATCTCCAAAAAATGTGAAGGTTCTTAATATAACTGTTTTTTTTGTGTCTTTTGTCAGTTTTGTACCGAATTAAAAAAAAATTGAATTTGTTCTAGATACTCCAGGTTGTTCTAGTTTCATTTTTATGAGAATATTCCAAGTTCAAAAGTGGCAAAATAGCTAGTGAGAGCTTCTTTTTTTCTACTGAATTACAATTCTAAATTTGAAAAATATGGAATAAAAGTAAAACGATTTCTTTTATTTTATGCGCTGTGGGATGCAACTAATTTTAATTACATGCAACATTGAAAGTAATGTCAAACACGCATTCCAATTTTGAAAGTTCAATTTTGATTCCCAAAACAATTAGAAGTCAAAGACCGAATACAAAAGAGTAAACAAACTGCAAAAAGCACTAAAGAACCGGTTCTTAATAGAGCCCAAAGCTAACGGACCGGTGCATCCCGGATTCTACTCACACCACGACAAAATTCCCACGTAACGTCACACAGACAAACGACATCAGCTGAGTCAAAACTGTGTCAGTAGCTAGCGGTCCCGTTGAACGGTACAAAGCAAAAAAGCGATGTCGCTACTCCCCGATAGATGTCGCTGCCATACCGTAATGAACATAGATTTTTATATTTTGAATTAATGTGAAGTGTCTGCATCTATTTGATGTCATATTTGTTTGTTAGTGTGCGATCTGGTGCTTTCGATTAGTCATAATGATATTTAGGTCAACACGATAAAAACATAGCAGTTTAGACGCAATTGGTAATATATCTGTTTGTTCATGTATATAGCCACTTAAAATGCAAATGAAATAACTATCATCGTTTGTGATTACGGGCTTTTAGAAGTAATTCTAATAAAATTTACAGCTAGTCACAATCTTTACCGCTAGATGTCATTATACGTCAATGACCTCTATCAAATGAATGAGTCTAATTGCGATAATTAACCGGCACACGGGTGTCCCATTACTGTTACTAAATATTATTGCCTGAGAAAAGGATTATACACATGTACCGTTATAAATGGTTCTTGTATCTATCTAGTACAGCTTTTGCACAACAGATGGCGCTAGCTGGTGTTTCAGTAATGATGAAATAAAACCAGAATAATACAAGTTGCTTAAAATAGTTAATACGTATGCGGACATTTTAATTTATTTTTAATATTAATTAATTATTTGTATAATTATGGGCTAACGACTTGGTACAAATGTATACAGTTTGTTCACGATAACTGTTATCAATTTTCTCTATACCTACATTGTTTTAGTTATGACGTACATGGGTCAGCGGTCGTAAACTTAACTGCAAAGTCACGGGTTCGAGTCCAATGCAAAATCTTCTGTGTGCATGAATATGGGTATATCTAAATCAATCCAAACATTGTAAATGTTTCTTTTTCTATACCTATATAATAACCTCTAAAACGCGGCTGTGATATAGCTTATCATTTAGTAAAAAATATTTCAGAATTGGGACAGTAGTTTTTGAGATGACCTCATATGTTTAAACTTACAAACTTGACATATCACACACATTCACGCCCCTATCCGAAACGGGCTAAGCAAAGGCATAATATTAAATGCCCACGCTTACAATTTGCCATCATTTTATAACTGTGGTCCTACTAACTTCATAGTCCACTGCTGGACATAGGCCTTTCCTAAGAAAGGCACAAAGTTAGATTATAGTCTAGACTAGCATAGAGGCTTCTATTTATCCCGGCCAAGTTTATTGTCAATATTGACATTTACGCGAGCGAAACCGGTGGCACAAGCTAGAAGTTATTAAAGTTCATCAACAGCCTGTAACAATCCAATGCTGGACATAGGCCTCTCCTTAGAAAGAAGGTTTTGGCCTACTATACCACGCTGGCCAGACCGGGTTGGTATAGAGTTTGTGTCAAGTTTTCCTTCCCTTAGTCGGCTCCTAGGACACCCACGGGATTTATAGGGGTGGCGACATTCCGTATTCTTAATCTGTCACCACAAAGATACCTACTTACTTGATATGGGGCAAATGTATTGATATCCTTTTTTGTTAATCAGCACTCTGCATGTCGTCAAATCAAATTATTGTGACCACCATCGGGTAATATAGATGATAGATCCAACAGGTCTTCTCATCATCATGGGGTGCCATCCTCAAAATGAAGTTTGGAGGTCAGCAGACGGTACACCCCTCGATCATGAGCGGCCTCCTTTAGTTGGCGATATCGCAGTCCGGTCCAGGCCACTATGTCATCTATCCACTTCCTTCGTGGTCGACCAGAATAGGTCTTCTAGAAAATCATTAATGAAAATAATAATACGAGCTTGCAATGGTTGGGTCATACCGGTTCTGATGTTTTCCTTTGTTATACTTAGATGGACTCAGACCAAATTAGATGCCCTTGACAGGAGAGTCAATACACTGCTGCACTCGGTAATGATATTGTATATTCAGTGAAAATTTTGGGGTCGCGGAGTGTTAAATATCAAGACCCTACAAAATCGCAAGACATACAATCTCAGAGAATGTTTTCTACATACTGATGTGGGAGTGCATCGCAATGTAGTAACAGTAGATATCGGATTCACCACGCTCACACTGGCTAAAAAAAATTGTCGCAAACCTGTAGTACTTAGTACTAATGATCGCAGGGAAGTATCGAAATCCAAAGAGCTCCATGGTCGGTTTTATCGGGCCCTAAGTGGGTCCGATATAGACTTAAAAGCCTTTACGACTTTACGGTATGGTGATCTCTTTGGAGAAACTGAAGGTTTTGTTTGTGCGATTATGGACGAAGTTGTCATGGCGAATTACCTGAAAGATGATATGGTTGATATCTGTTGGTCATGTCACCAACCTGGGAATTCAATTAGGCAGATTATTTCTGGTTGTTCTCGTCTCGGTATCGGGGAATACTTGCACAGTCAGAACCAAGTAGCCAGGATCGTATACCAACGTATTCTTACGTCACCACACGGACTACTTTTTTAATTTCTTGCAAAAAAAATAGGTGTAAACTTTTGAATGCTGTAAGTTAAAACTAAGTTGTCTATGCTTAGTTGGTTTTCACAATAAACCCTCATACTTAGGGCATAGTGAAAGTTTCTGAATTCTGATTAATAAGACTCACGATATACGACCTCACGATACATTTATTGTTTTCAAAGTATCAATTAATGCATTCGCTGAAATCACTGTGCAAAGCAGTTGGACCAGCTTTTATGTGGGACCTCTTCAATGGCTTCGGGCTGTAAGGCGGATGCGTCATCAGTTCCACATTTGAAGCCTTCAAATAGGCTTCTGTTACCTTAGCGGAATGTGCGTTATCGTGGTGAAAGAGAACATTGCTTCGAGGACGCTTTTCGCTAACTTTTTCTAAGACTCTGGGCAAGCAAGTGTTGATGTACTAATCTGCAGTCACTGTCCTTTGATCTTTAAGCGATACTGTAGTGTAATGTCCTAATTTGCCGAAAAAAGAAGCAAACCATTTCTTTACCAATGCTTTTCTTAACTTTCGCAGGCAACGTTCAAAAGGAAAGAACCACTTTGCGAACTGGCTTTTACTTTTGGGTTCAAAATAGTACACTCAGGTTTTTTTATCATTTTACGGCTCCTCTGGACTCGCAGTCGTTTCTGGTACTCCCTTAAATCATGCGGTATCCATCGAGTGCAAAACTTCAGAACCTTCAGAAGCACATGTAAAATGTTTTGCACTTAGCTTATCAACCTTTTTTTATTTTTTTAACGTGTGGTAATCCATGCGTGTATGCCCCACGTATATGTACACTCTTTTAAAATGAAAAAAAAATTGATATACATCACGTTCTATATTACCGAGTAGCCTACTCCGGTCACGTTTTTAGTCACCTTTAATGAACTCTTAATTTAGCCAAGGACTCGTCTCATGGCCTTGTTAGGATATTAATAGATCATTTTTAGGTGTTGCCAAGCCACAGAACAATCTTTATTTTGCTGTTCTGTGTGCCAAGCGTTTTTGTTGAGGACGCTCATGTTTATACAAAACGGTTTCGCTCGCGTGGTTATTTTTTATTTCATGTTTCTTACTTTGAAAATGACGAACAACCGTTGATCCCTTAGTTTATCCCCTTAGGGGTGAAATTTCTAAGAATTATTTCTTAGTGAGTGCTTACAACAATAAAACTTGACTGCCTCGGTGGCGCAGTGGTAGTTTACGCGACTGCTGTTCTGAGGTCTCAGGTTCGATTCCCGGGTCGGACCATGCATGTTTTACATGATCTTCAAATATTTGTTTCGAAGTTTGGGTGTTTTCTATGTATAATATGTATGCATTTACAAAAAAAAAGTACAAAAGTATTCTATCAGCCAATCTAGCCTTTATAGTAAAAGCTCTGCTTAGTTAGAAACTAGATTGGCGTTGCATTAATTTTAAGGGAGTGACCTATGTCCAGCAGTGGACTAGTAAAGATTGTTGATGTGATGTGATTAAATATTTTTACTGTAGTCTTTCGCTATAAGTACTTAATAAAATGCTATACATAAAGCGTGGAGTCCTGGTATCCCCAAATTCAGGCCTTGAGCCTAGCAGTCTGCACGGATGGCGTAGTAATTTAAGTGGTCGCCTCACCGCTTCCTACTCCACTGAGTGTTGTAAGTTCAATCCCCACATGGGACAACACTTTGTCTGATCCAAAAATTGTTGTTCTGAGTCGGGGTTTATTGTGTCCGTTTCATAAATATTTGTAAAGTCCTTCACGACACAAGATATATTCCTAGAGCAGGAGTTGTCTTTATAAAAAGAGAAAGAAAAAGAAGGAAAAGAGTCTCCCCACAATATCTAAATTGTTAAATTATGTTAAACCTA
Source organism: Arctia plantaginis (assembly GCA_902825455.1). NCBI lineage: Eukaryota > Metazoa > Arthropoda > Insecta > Lepidoptera > Erebidae > Arctia > Arctia plantaginis. The sequence continues at coordinate 631,524 of CADEBD010001048.1, read as the reverse complement.
GATGCAAATCATGTTTATGTTGTGATAAGAAAATTAAATTATTTATTTTTATGAAATACTAGGTGAATCCTGCTACTTGTACTTGCATTCCCCAATCTATACAAATAAATAAAATTGGAGTGTATGTTTGTAATATTAAAATAACCGCTTTTTACTAAATGCATATGAATGTTTACACGGTACACATGCCAAAATAACATTTTTTTCAATTTTTGTCTGTCTGTCTGTTTGTTCCGGGTAATCTCTGGAACGGCTGGACCGATTTCGACGGGACTTTCACTGGCAGATAGCTGATGACATAAGGAGTAACTTAGGCTACTCTTTTTAGACTAGCTTCGCCCCGCGGCGTTGCCCGCGGTTATAACCACAAACGCGGGTAACACCGCGGTTGTTGTTATAACCGCGGGCAACGCCGATGATGGTAAGCATCTATCGCCGCCCATGGACACCTGCAACTCAAAACTCGCTCGAGTCAGCAGGAAGGGGGATTTGGGCTCCGGTAACCTCACTCACTCAGTGTAAGACAACAAAAGAATTGCGTAACACCAGTTTTCTGTGAGACCGTGGTATCACTCCGGTCGAGGCGGCCCATTCGTGTCGAAGCATGGCCCTCCCACGATTAGAATGTGATGTGTAAAAACAATGTAAAAAAATCAATATAGTTATGCTATGAAGGTTTAATAATAAATATAGAACACCAAAGCCAATCAACCAATAACGAGGTCGCAGTAACCGCACCTTAACTTCCTACACGTCACAGGAAGTCGAAGATAATCTCGTTATCTACAATAAATACCGCCAGGACTCGACAAATAGGCCATTCTCAGACCTAGACCGGGTGACCTGATTTTGCATTAGCCTGACAAATATAGCTGCAGCAGCATAATAATCAATACGCGTCAGGAAGAGACAGAAACATTAATATTTAACTCTTACTTACTTTCTTAAAAAAGACAACTCCCGCTTTAGGAATATACTTACTTAGGACTTTACATGTAATGGACACAAAGAACACCCAGACTCAGAACAACAAATTGTTGATCACACAAAGTGTCATCCCATGTGGGGTTTGAACCGACAACACTCGGCGTAGTAGGAAGCGGCGTGGCGACCGCTTAAACCACTACGCCATCCATGCAGTCGTCTAACATTTGCCCGCGGCAACGCCTGCGTGTACATCGGTTCTCGCGGTCAAAAGTACCCTATGTTACTCGCTGATAATGTAGCTTTCTATCGTTGAAATCATTTTTAAAATCGGTTTAGCGGTTTAGGCGTGAAAGCGTAACAAACAAACGAACTCACTTTCACATTTATAACATAAATATGGATTCGTTCGACTGAAGTGTTGGTCAAGTGGTTAGTGAACCTGAGCCAGAGGAGAGACTAATGACTGTGGGATGAGCACGATCATTTATTCTGTGGCTGGGTGTACTTTAGATATATACAGATAATTCGGCGTTTGGGTGTTTTCTATAAGTAATATGTATGTACAAAAAAAAGTATATATGTATTTATATCAGTTGTCTGGTAGCCATAGTACAAGCTCGGCTTAGTTTGGGACTAGATGGCGTTGTGTGAATGTGGTACAATATTATTTATTTATTCTATCATCTGTCTAGGTTTTTCCCGCGACTCCGCCTGCGTGTAATGTGGTCAACGTTTGTCAACACAAACGTTGAATTATTCTGTTTAAACTAGATTTATTTATCATTCTTTTCACAGCCTTTTTGTTTTATTTTTGTAGAACCAATAAGAGAAATGAAAAGGTATATTAGATAAAGTAGGTAGATGTGCAGCGATGGACGTGAAAACATGAAACACTTTGACCGAATTGGCGATATCCTGTAAAAGTCTACAACGGCGGGATTTCTTCAAAGGTTTCATAAAAGCAGATCATCATCAGATCAGATTTATGAGATATCTCAGGATAGAAGTCTCTGCCTACTCTAAGTGGATTGCGTGTGTGTGATCTACGTCTATACAAATAAATAAAAATAAAGTGTTTTTGTCAAATTAATAGTTTTTTTCATGCTCATACGGTTATTTGCACGATACAAATGCCTAAAAACCAGTTTTAATATTTTTTACCTGTCTGTTTGTTTGTTCCGAGTAATCTTCAGAGCGGCTGGACCGGTTTTGGATAATATTTCATTATCACATCATCATCATCACATCATCATCATCACATCAACAGCCTTTAATAGTCCACTGCTGGACATAGGCCTCTCCTTAGAAAGGAGGTTTTGGCCTACTATACCACGTTGGCCAGACGGGTTGGTATAGGGTTTGTGTCAAGTTTTCCTTCTCTTTGCAGTACTGCTGCCCTGCGTAGTTTGTTCCCTTGGCTTGGCTTCCCTTGGGTTGGCTCCTACGACACCCGTATTTTTAATCCGTCACCGTTTTAGGCTATTTTTTCTCTCAGAAAAATTCTATAAAATTTTGCCCGGTCCTGGGATCGAACCCGGAGCCTCATGGACTACAGTCGCGTACCTTACTACACCAATAAGGCAGTTCTCTTCAAATTCCATGCCAACGAAGTCGCGGGTACCAGCTATTATTATGTAGTTATGTATTATTGTAAAAATAAAGTCTAAAGACTTACCGGTTCCTCTACAAAGGAGTAATTGAATTGGCTCTGACGGAATTCGTTATTAACAAATCAATATTATTTTTAGGGACGAGATTGTCTTAAATCTCCGGTGTGCCTTGTCTGCCTGTCAATAACAGGAGACCTTCCGTAGGAGGGCCAACGTAAAGAGAACTGGTATTGGTGTACAATATTTGTAAAACTGTACCTACAGACATAAATTTTATCAACCAATTTTTAATATATTCTGACTTTTTTTTTCTTAATGACAACTCCCGCATTCGGAGTATATTCTGTATCGCGGGGGACTTTAAAAACAAACATGAAACGGACACAAAGATCACCCAGACTCAGAACAACAATTTGTGGATCACACAAAGTGTTGTCTGATGTGGGGTTTGAACCCACAACACTCGGCGTAGTGGGAAGCGGAGTGGCGACCGCTTAAACCACTACGACAGTCAAAGTGCACTTTGATTGTACCACATCCACATCCACATGTGCTGAAGTCATATGGCTCTCCCACGGTTGTCCAAACATACGGAACATGCACAATAAATGATGACGATAATAAAGGGTGCTTGCCTTGCAGACTTCTTCCTAAAGGCCTTTCTTTCCCAAACTAGTTTCATTATCCATTCATCCACCCACAGCCTTTACTAGTCCACTGCTGGATATAGGCCTCTCCTTAGACAGGAGGTTTTGGCCTACTATACCTCGCTGGCCAGACGGGTTGATATAGAGTTTGTGTCAAGTTTCCTTCTCTTTGCAGTGCTGTTGTCCTGCATATTTTCCTCCCTAGTCGGCTATTACGACACCCACGGGATGAACACTGACGGTAGGGTGGTAACACCTCGTATTTTTTAATTCGTCACCACACGAAAAAGTTATTTTAGTAACGTTATCCTTAACATTAATATTTACTGTAATATACTAGATATTCTATTACTTATATGCACCTATAACATCATAAATAACTCTATAAGTACCGGTCACTGTATCCGGTTTAGCAGTTTCAACACACTTTTATAAGCTTGCTCTGTAAATACATATGTATACTTAAATCTACGTAACGGGATCTTTTAACGTTATTCTCACCAAGTCAAATGCATCTGAGGCCCTAGTGTGAGATTATTTCACATTAACTCCCTCTAACGGCGAGCGCGTTTGGCGTTGCGATTGGTGAAGATTTCAGTGCTGGCCAATCGTAGCGCCGAACGCTGTCACGTTGAAGATCGAGTTAATGTGAAATAACTTTACACTAGGCCCTCAAATCGGCTTTAGAATTCGTTAAAAATAATATCATAACATCAAGTTCAATGGAAACAAAAAATGTCTACTTTTTAGTTTAGCCTGCTATTAAAGCAGATTTTTTTTAATTTTCAAATGTTCAAAAATAAATAGAAACTTATTATTTTTATCATCGTTATCTTTTTATCTCTTTTTCTCTTTTTCTTTTTCAAGCAGAAATAGAAATTTAGTTCATGTATATTTTAAATCAAATCATTAACAGATAAATTTATAATTTATATATAGTTATTCGTGTTATAATAAAGTATTTCACAAGCTGTATCCATTAATAGCTATTACCTTCGGCCTCGCACGCCAAATTGTTTCTTATTTCGTGTTTCTAACTTAACAAATGACGACCCATCATCATCATCCCTTATTTTACCACCTTAGGGGTAAAAAATTCCAAAAATTCTTTTGAAAATCCTTTGCCAAAATATCAAGTTTATAGTCCCAACGGTTTGGGCTCTGCGTTGATGAATCAGTCAGACCGGACAAGTAATTAAAATGTACAGAAGACTACTAAAACTTCATTAATCTAAAAATTTACATCCATTACATCAACTTATATCCATTACATCCTAACATTGTTTCTTAAGCTATCACGGCTTAACTGCTTAACTTTGAGTACTTAGAGGCACATAAACGGACTTGGGGTATGTTTGATCCCGTAGAAGTACTGTATGTAGCATCAGCCCATCTGAACTGATTGAAGTTTAAATTAAAGCGGGCAAAACTTGGTGCAAAAGCATTTATATAATATATATATATATAAATAATAGTTGTATTTGGGTGCATATTGCGGGTATGAGCGGTTGTTTATTCACATTGAATGGCAGAACGCTTAACACTTTGAAAAACGCGTCTATGTAATGTAAGCTATACTATTGTTGGCACCCTGTTAGACATTGCCCGTCTTAATTTTAAACAAAAATATTAAGGATTGATGTGTTAAAAAATTGTCAATATATGTAGAACTTTTTAAGTTTTTTAAACGTCCATAAACCAACTTGATATTCTGATATAATATACACATAGTATGTTGAGTAAAACTAAACTTTTTTATATTGTTAATGTATAAACTAACTAATTTTTATTAAACTTGTAAACTCATGATTATTTAGACATATTTAGTGTCAATGACTTTTTTTATGATAGAGGGGACAGACGAGCAGTCCTGTCACCGAATGGAAAGTGACCATCGCCGCCCATGAACGTCTGCAACTCAGGAGTCACAAAGAGTACGCTGTTTTCTTGAAGGTTTGAAGGTCGTATCGGTACGGAAATATCACAGTCGATAACCCGTTTCACAGGTTGGTTGACTGAATCCTTAAAGTGCGAATTATTGTATAGTTTAGCCTATCTATACATATATAACATTGATGATTAGTGATATCCACAAACCGCCTTGCATTCAAGAGAAACTTCTTCGGAGTGAACTGGCAGAACAGTCACAACGCTAGGTTTATGTAGGTTTATGTGTGTATGTTTACTTATGTATGTGTGTTTATATATTGTTCTGGACTCTGGACTTCAAATATCAAATATATTTAATATTTTATTTTGCACCTTCCGCATCATATTTCTACATCACCTGAAGGTTGACTGGGAATAAGTCCGCGTTTGTACAACATGTGCATTAAATTTTAAATAAATAAATAAACATTACTAGCCCTGACTGACGGATTTATCAACGCAGAGCACAGAGGAGTTCTCAAAGGGCGACATACTTCTGACTCTTGAGTTTCAGATGTCCATGGGCGGCGGTAAGCACATACCATCAGGTAACCCATCACTTGTTTTTTGCCCCTATACTATAAAAAGATCAGACATCGCCTGGTCGACTTTCAACCGCTTTAAATGTCTTGTTTCCTTAACCACTTTAACTTCGTCTACCATTGTATAGCCTTTTGTGCCATGACAGATCCATCCAGATATTATAAATGCAAAAAAGTGTCTGTCCGTCTGTTAATTCTTTATGCTTAAACCACTTAACCGATTCAGATGAAATTTCGTATAGAATTAGATGTTATCCCAGAAATCATCCTTTAAAGGGGTGGAAGTTGGTATGGGGTAGCAACCGCTGAACCGTTTCAGATAAAATTTTATATGGAGATAGTTTGATTATAGAGGAAAGATAAGGGCTACTTTTTACCGCGATAACCGATCTACACGCCGCGAGCCGCGAGCAAAAGCTAGTCAAAATATATATTGGACACTTCATAGCATTTTTATTTATATATAAACATTCAGTATTCTAAAATTATAACATGCTTTTATGCGCCACATTAGTTTAAAAAGAGGTAAAAAAAAATATTTTCACGCATCATATAGCTTGGTATCTTTTCTTCATCTTCTTTTCAACTGATTTCAATTCTTAGTTCAGTAAATATTAAGTAATTTATTGTAAACAGTAAACAAACATTGAAAGAAACCCGGTTGTGGTCAAATATCGAACACTCATAATGTTTATTTTAGATATGCTTGACGATTCGACCGAATTGCACTGACTTGGTTTGCAATAACCATTGTCTGTGATGATTTCACGATAAATAATTTAACAGGTGGTATTACAGCAGTGGTATTATAGACCCTTAAGAATGAAATTTCAACAGTACCTGACGCTGTTGTGCTGGCTGCTGTAGTCACCGAGCTGGTTGTCGATGTTGACTCTCCCGTGGTACTCGCATTAGTCATTTCCACTATTCTATCCACTGCTATACGATTGCCTGGCAGTATTCCTGAACTCTCGGCCTGTTCTTGCACCACCTGAGGATCTGCTTCTTCTGTTACTTGCGGGCTAGGTGTAGCTTGACTCAAATCATTTGCAACGATTACATTGACGGTCGTTAAAGACTCTAAATCGCCAGAATTTTCACCAGCTATTTGTGAGTTGTCAATGTATACTGCAGCTGATCTTGCTCCTAACGTCTCCATAACACTTTCAGCTAAAGATCTGGTTGAGAGCTCATCTATATCAATATCTTGTTTAATATCAATGATTATTTGATGTCTTTTCGTTCCACTTCCAGCTGGACTCTGTACCTGGTGCACACTGACCTGAGCTTCGGTTCCTGGATGCGATATATGGTGCTGTATCACATGAGTCAGCTGACCCTCCAAGGTATTGTCTCTGGTGCCCGCCATCTTTATTTCTTATACACTTTCAGCATTAATAAACCAACACTACACGAAAAATTATCAGTCTCTATTCAGTCGGGGAAATTATTGCAGAAGGATACACACACAGAAGTCTAAAACTAATGAACACAGGTATCACTAATGTTTTTGAACACACTGATGATAAAATAGAGAGATTTGTTTAGGCAGTTCTATGGCCCACTGCGGGCTTGTACGGTTGCAACGCGCAGATGCATCGAAACTGGGTCAAAGGTGAATAGCCTACCAAAAATGGATTTTGTAATTGTGCGATTTATGTTTTTTATAGAAATGGCAGTGGAAGTTACATGAGGCACGGCTAGGTTTTACATTGTTTGTTTGTCCTGCTCTATTGACACCCTTTACTGTCCTAATTCGGGACGTCTCGTAGACGCGGTGTCCGTAGCCACTGCGAGGCCTACGAACGTAGCTACGCCGATGCCGCGTAGGCCGGCTACACAACGCGCTTCCGTGTTGCCGTCGTGGGATATTTCTTAAGATTTATTTTGTATTTTTTTTCTATTTATCAAATTTAAGTATGTTGCATCTTGTTGTCTTAAATAGTATACTTTTCAGTTATTTATCTAAAATGAGAATTACAGTTTTTTTTAAAGAAAGTTTTTGTATGAAATAACCTATTTGGGTTCAATTCTCTGTAAAAATATTATGAGATGAGAATATTCTTCAACGATGCAACAATTTTAACGCTAACAACAAAATGCGACTTTGTCTAGACGACGTTTATATAACAAGATTTCTTTTATATAAGCATTTATATCGTCCATTTTGTATAACATACGAATTTTATAAAAAGGTGCAGTATTTCAGACATTAATCTACCTATACTATTCATACTCGTAGTACTAAAATAGCTATTATCACTAACCAACCAACATCTACCTTTTTATAGTGTGTATTGGTAAATATTACCGGAGACCCAACCTCCTCGCCCTGTCTAATTTGGAGGAGGAGGTCACTCAAAAGGAGGCAACGAACTTGTGTTGCCTTTAGACTCCTGTAACCTTCTTGGGTTACAGGTGTCTAGTTACATAGTCATTTACCATCGAGTGAAAGGTGACCGCCGGTTTGTTTGCCCCCTACTTCTAATTTTAACCTCCATCCCTTATCCAAATAGATCTATAGTCTATCTACTTTGTACTAGAGCACGTCTCTCATTTATTTCCGTAGAAACATTAAAAATAATTTTAAACTCTAATTCTTTCTTTGAAATTTAACGTTAGTTACAACTACATTAATTTTCTTTATAAGACAAGAGGAATCAATTGAAATATATCCCGGCACATATCTTCGAAGCCATCGCTCGGTGTGTACCAACCTCCATTCGGTTGCACGTGCCCACGCCTGCGCGGTACAACCACATCTTTTATCTCCCTCTGCCGGTCTACAGCTGTCCTTGTCTACCATCTTCGATCGTTTGAGAATGACGAAAAAGCATATAATCGAATTTATGTCGACTTGTAGGGACAGCAGAACAGCATGTAATGTTACATCCTGGCCTTGAAACGGACACTAGTTAGGTCACCTGGCTTTGTTTAACACTGATATTAAGCTTTAGCTGTATTACAGATGTTTTTATGATATTCGTGTAAGTGTTTTAGAAGACAGTCTTATAAAGAAGTTGTTGAAAACTTTGAGGAACACAGAGAAATAAAATAAACCTAAGTGTTGAATATGCCAATTATTAATACTCTTCCAATATTTTATATGTAAAGTGTTTATTAAAGGTTTGTTTTCTTCTTACTAACATGTTTCCGACCCAATGTTGATCACCCAATGGTGAACGGGTACAGTACAAGCTTTGCATAATAGCTCTGCGCTTTACAGCAGCAAGAAGCTCTTCTGCTACATTCTGTATGGCGTTTTTTTCAAATTTATTTTTTATGGAAGAGGGGGCAAATGAGCTCCCGAAACTTATAAACCCTAGCAACATCAATGACGACATTCGCGTATTGCTCTTCTACTTCCCAGCCTCTGAAGTTGAGAGGCAAAACATCAGGGACTTGAGACCTATGGTGACAATAAGCGCCTGTAATCACAACCTGTGACGCCCTATTGACCTGCAGTGACACTCTGATGACTCTGATACGTTGTACTATCAACTTTAGATGACCTTTAACTGAGGAATCTTTTGTAGGGGCAACTGACTAAGTAAATTTTCAAAGCCTTAATTGCTGACGGTACTTCTTTACGTAACGCTGGATGATGACAGCCCAAACAACTAATATAAACACACGCACAAACCAAAACACTACATTTGTACTGAGCAGTCGGATAACTTCATCTATTAGTTGCTGATCAATGTAATGTGTATTTATTTTTCTTTACTTAAGCGTACGTAACGTACTTGACGTAACCAGTCTTATGGGAAGTGGTTACCGGCACTCACACTGGGGATATTATTCGTATATTATATACATATACAACTACTTACCCTGACTGCCTGATTCATCAAGGCAGAGCCTACACCGCTACGGCTATAGACCTGAAATTTTGGCAGCTGATTCTTTTTGTGTTGTAAGCACCCACTAAGAAAGGATTTTTAAAAATTTCATTCCTAGGGGGGTACAATATCACCGTGTGGTGACGGATTAAGAATACAGATTGTCACCACCCCTATTCATCCCGTGGGTGTTGTAAGAGTCAACTAAGGGAAAAAACTACGCAGAACAACAACACTGCAGAGAGAAGGAAAACTTGACACAAACCCTATACCATCCCGTCTGGCCAGCGTGGTATAGTAGGCCAAAACCTCCTTTCCAAGAAGAGGCTTATGTCCAGCAGTGGACTATTAAAGGCTGTTGATGATGATGATGATGATGATGGGGTACAATAAGGGATGAACGGTTGTATTTAAGTTTGTCATTTTCAAAGTTAGAAACAGCAAATAATAAATAATCATGGGAGTAGCAATAGCTGGTAAGAACGATTATTAATTCAGATAAATACACGTTACCACATATTTTTTACCGACTTCAAAAAGGAGAAGGTTATCAATTTGGATGTTTAAATTTTCTTTTTTATGTTCGGGCATAACTCCGTCATAAATAGACGGATTTTCAAAATTCAAAAAAGGGTTTATTCCGAAATGATCCCATTCAAATTTCATATAGATCTGGTGATGAGTTTCGGAGACAGACAGCGGAACTCTTCAACAGCAAATCAACCGCGATTGCAGCTAGGTTTTTCGTGCTCTTTGTTAGTATTGTATAAAGGCATAAAACTTTTTTTCAATGTAATTTTTTATTGATGCTCCCTTGAATTTCGTCAGCAGAAATCTAATCGTGGAACAGCATCGTCACATTTGGGCTGGATAGACCAAAGTGGTGGTCCAAGACCTCATAGAAAACCGGTGCAAACCAATTTCCTTTTTTTTATGTTCACACAACTCACACACGGCCGTCTGATTCCAAACTAGGCAGAGCCTGTGTCATAGTGAGCAGACTACTGATAAACATACTTGTATATCTCTAAATACATACATATTATAGCTAAATTATACCAGACACAGAACCATTTGTTCTAAATGGCAATCGAACCCACGACCTCAGGTTTGGTAGCCACTAGACCAACAGGCCCGTCAGACAATTTAAGTCGTTTCTATCTTTGTTACATAAAAGTGTGATCAGATTTCCTATACTTGGTTAAACCAATAAAGTTATTTGGAATCGTTACTAGACAAGATAAACAACCACCATTTATTCCCAACGTGAGCTTGAAAAACAGAGACATCTTTGTCAAGGACATTCTCTGTGTCTATTCTTCTGTCATAACAATAGAAGAATGTTATAGCATAAAAAATACCGAAATCAACCCCACGCGTATCTAATTCTTTCAAGATTCATTACAGACCAACCGACAGTAAACCGTTGTAACTCATTTCAATAAAAACATCTATCGATACATTTATTATAAACTAGCTGAGACCCGCGGTGTTACCCGCGTTTGTTGTTATAACCCCGGGCAACGCCGCGGGGCAAAGCTAGTCTAAAAAAAGTAGCCTAAGTTACGCCTTATGTCATCAGCTATCTGCCAGTGAAAGTCCCTTCGAAATCGGTAAAGCCGTTCCAGAGATTACCCAGAACAAACAGACAGACAGACAGACAGTCAGACAGACAAAAATTGTATAAATTTTTATTTTGGCATATGTACCGTGTAAACATACATATGCATTTAGTAAAAAGCGGTTATTTTAATATTATAAACAGACACTCCAATTTTATTTATTTGTGTAAATGTGAAAGTGATTTTGTTTGTTTGTTACGCTTTCACGACTAAACCACTTAACCGATATTAAAAATTCTTTCACTAATGGAAAGCTACATTATCAGCTAGTAATCTATGTCACTCGCCGTATGTAAAAGGTATTTTACCGCGATTACCGACATATAATCGGGCGGAGGCGCGGCCAAAAACTAGTCTTTTTTTAATAAAACTGTGTATTTTCTAAATACACAATAGTACAAGACATAGACTTGCATACAACAGCCAGTGCAAGTGAGCGATTCTGCTCTGCTCGAGCTAACACAGCACATTCCCTAATTAATTGGTATAAGCAATATTCTTCTTTCTTCTATAGTCTTCTCTTCTGCCGAACCTTCAATATATTGCCAATAATCCAATCCTTAATTCCCTATGTCCCCTTTTAACGGTGATAGGCTCGCCACCTATTAAACTACGTTAGTAGGTCTAATATAAATCAGCATAATATGGGTATTAATACATACACAGAAACTCACCTTAAAACTAACAATAAAAAATAGTTTATAAACCTATTTATCTAATGAAACTTTAATCTCTCTTCCTGAATACCGTATTGAACCGTTAATGTTACTCAAAAAGAGGCTTATTATTGATTTTCGTTCTCAGTACGACAGAGGTTTTACGGACGGCAAAGCGATACCCGTTGCCTAGCAACGGTGTTGCTTCTTCATTCCGGCATGTAATAATAAAAACAACATGGCCGACTAAACAGCTCTTACAGGAAGTATTCGAAAACTTTTACGTAAATAATTGATTTTGAGACTGAGATAATCTATAAATACATACGTTGCCCTTACTGAAATTGAAAAGGAAATGGAAAATATGGTTTTAGAAAAAAAAAACTCAGTAAATAACTAATGGGCGTTAGATACTATAATACCTGTTATTATTTTATCGTCCGTTATATTCTACATTAATAATATTATAAATGACCGGAATAAAAAATTAACATTGCAATATTTGACATTATTTAAAATTATTTCTTTACGTTACGTGTCGTATTTGTTATCAAATCAATGTTACTATAATATTCATGTACATTTAAATAATTTTGCATGTCAATATAGACCAAGATATATGATTCTTTTTAATCGGAAACCTCACAAAGGAGGAGGTTATCAATTCGGATGTTTATTTTTTTTATGTATGTTCTTGCATTACTCTGTCATGTATACGAGTTTTTTCAAAATTATTTTTTTGTACGAAAGGGGTTTATCCCGAAATGGTATCATTTAAATTTCAGATAATTCTAATGATGAGTTTTGTAGACAGACAAAGGAACTCTTCAACAGAAAATCAACCGCGATTGCAGCTAAGTTTTTAGTGCTCTATGTTAGTATTGTTTGAAATCGGTTGAACTTTTTTTAAGAAGGATTTTGTTGTCAAATAATAACTGTTTACAATATAAATGAAGTATCATTTATTTTCAAAAATAATTTCGCCATCTAACTGATTCATCAACGCATATCCTAATTAAACCGATGGGACTACAGAAATTTAAATGTTTATTATGTTGTAAAAATGTATCGAGGTTCGTTATATCTATACTAATATTATAAAGCTGAAGAGTTTGTTTGTTTGTTTGTTTGTTTGTTTGAACGCGCTAATCTCAGGAACTACTGGTCCGATTTGAAAAATTCTTTCAGTGTTAGATAGCCCATTTATCGAGGAAGGCTATAGGCTATATATCATCACGCTAAGACCAATAGGAGCGGAGCACCAATGAAGAGTGTTTCAAAAACGGAGAAAATTTATTACTATTGAGAGACGCAGACGAAGTTGCGCGGGTCAGCTAGTTGAAAGATAAAATCTCGAAATAAGAAATAATAAGGCGTTCAATAGCTGTACAGAAAATAACTTTTGTTGGCAATATTTGTTTATCAAAACTATTCTTCAGGCAAAGAATTTTTGTGGATGAAACGTACATGATACCTTTTCTCTACTCTAGAAGGCAACGAACTTTTAAAAAGTTACCACCGACTCCAATGTGCCTGTCCATGATGAATTGCCAGTTACCATGGAGGGACCCGTCGGCTCGTTGTCCCCCCTATTTAGTCCATGCACGTGTATTACGATTATCAGTTTGTCATAACATAACATTTGTTATGCAATTGACGTTATCACATGTTACACCACGCTCTCGAAGTTTATATAAATTTATCAAATTCAGAAGTGCTGCATTCGCATTGATTTTGTTACGAAATAGTCTTCCTATCTAAAATCTAAGGTTAGCAGAGTATGTCCGTATCTTCTGCATTCATCAGACTTTTTATACATTCCGGTACTTTTCCCAGGACCCAAAGAAAGATGGTGGATCTTTCTTTTTTTCAGACTAATCACATATTTTAAAGATAAGTCCTTCAGGGGACTTCCCCGCCGACACAGGATATCTTTGTGATTGGATATTTTTAAAGAACACCCACTTCTGTTTTAGTTTATTTTAATTTGATATTTTAAGGCCTACGTTTAAAATGGTATGTGAGAGAAACGGAAAGAAATAAATTGCTTTTTATATCATCTCACACACGGCCGTTTGATCCCAAACTACGCAGAGCCTGTGCTATGACAACCACACTGCTGAGAAACATACTTGTATATTTCTAAATTCATACATATTTAAAGATACATGATATTATACTGATGACGATAGTAATTGTACTGATAATAATGATAGTAAAATAATAATTGTATAGGTTCAGGCGATACAGGAAAAATTAAATTCACGTTTCTTTCCATGTGGCTTTGTTATGTAGCATCGTTGCTAAATAATTCGTCTCAATGATTCCTCCTTTATCGATCTGATTTACATTTCACGTGCAAAATCACGCGCTTTCTTGTATTATAATTATAATATACAATACAGTATCTTAGAACAATTATATTTACACGAATATCTCAATTTTCTATGTTTAATGATGATTTCATCACATCACATCACATCACATCAACAGCCTTTAATAGTCGCCTACTTGGCCTACTATACCACGCTGGCCAGACGGGTTGGTATAGGGCTTGAGTCAAGTTTTCCTTCTCTCTGCAGTGCTGCTTTAGTATTTGATGTCATTATTTACGAGTAATACGAGAGAAGACTCGTGCACTTCGCAGTATTTGGTTGAATATTTACCTAATTAATCTTAAATTCTACAGATTTAAGTGGGCAAAATAAAAATAGTTAGTTATGTTCTTAGACCAAAGTAAACCACCTCCTCAAGTAGAATAGAATTATGGAGGAATAAAGCTGTGAAAATGTAAGAACTATAGAGGGTGAGCAATTATTTCGTTGCCTTTCACTGAGTGAGTGAGGTTACCGGAGCCCAAATTCTTACAGAATAAAGTTTTTTTTTTATATTTTAAATCCACCCTCCCGCTGACTCGAGCGGGAGGGACTCCATGGGCGGCAACGCACTTGTGACTTTTGAGTTGCGGGTGTCCATGGGCGGCGGTGGTTGCTTGCCATCAGGTGACTCGTCTGCTCGTTTGCCCCCTTATACCATAAAAAAGGAAACTAAATCAATGTTACTAATACTAAAATGCTCTTGTATCTTGAAATTATTTTCCCTGTTATATAAAATACTTTGTATCAGAACGTGGTAAGGAATACCACTGAAACTGTACTGTATCTGACTGCTTAGGGTTCAAAGCGTAAGCGTTAACGCCCAAACGTGCTGGAATGGTCGTAGAATGCCACCTCAATGTACGACTTGGGTATCAAGACAATCATCATTCACAGCATTTAATAGTTCACTACTGAACATAGGCCACTCCTAAGAAAAGAGGTTGTCGCCTACTATATCAAGTTGGCAAGAGGGGTTGGCATAGGATTTCGGCGGGTACCATACCACAGCCTCATGCCGCCCTGAGTGTGGCCGCGGGTGGACGGGGTGGGTTTCCCCTCCGCCCGCATTAGTTGGCCAGCCGCGAGGGGGCGGCGTCCGCGTGTGCCGGACGTCGCCTAAAGAGAGGAACATCCACATTGAGACGGAGCCCGCACCAGGAGCGGGCTGGCGCTAGGAGGGGTCCGGATGTCTTAACAACAGCTGTTCCCGGATCCCTCCTGTTACAGGCGCAGAGTGGCACACCGTGTGGTTTTAGTCGGTCCGAGTCCGACACACCACCCCGCCGCAAACCCCGGAGGGGTGACGGTCCGAGGGGATTTCCACACGTTAAAAAAAAAAAAAAAAAAAAAAAAAAAAAAAAAAAAAAAAAAAAAAAAAAAAAAAAGGATTTCGGCGGGTAACAAGCCCGCCAATCATCAGATGGGGCAGGGGGGCTGCAAGCCTCCCCGCAACTCTCAGCAAGCATCGGGGGCTAGCCAGTCGACCCAGGCTGCCTCCGATGTAGTTCGTGCGTCGACGTCGTCGCCCATGGAGGAGGCTGTAGAGACGATCCAGTAATGGATCGGGTCTCCAGCCTCCTGGTCCAGACGAACCTGAACCACTGTGCCGCGGCGCAGGATCTCTTCCTGCAAACCATGGCACAGTGGTCGATAGGTGTTGCCGTAGTCGCGGAGCCCTATTCTGTCCCTCCCCGTCCAAACTGGATGGGTGACTGGGACGGCTCCGTGGCAGTCGTCGGTTCCACGACGGCTCATTCCCCGCCCTTGTCGCTAAGAGACAAGGGCACTGGATATGTTGCCGTCGAGTGGGGGGGGATCACCATATATGGTGTCTATTTCTCCCCCAACCGGAGTTTGAACGACTTCGAGGTTTTCCTAACCAGCTTGGAGACCTCGATACGGCGACTAGCGTCTGGGCACGTCCTTGTGCTGGGGGACTTCAACGCAAAGTCCATTGCGTGGGGTTCCCCCAGGACGGACGCAAGGGGCGAGGCCGTAGAGGAGTGGGCGGCCTCGGTGGGCCTCTGTCTCCTCAACAGAGGCTCCACCAACACGTGCGTGCGACAGCAGGGGGGGTCGATAGTGGACCTTTCGTTCGCTACCCCTGCCCTCGCCTCACGAGTAAGGAACTGGCGTGTACTGGAAGAGGTTGAGACGCTCTCGGATCATCTCTATATCCGATTTGAGCTCTCCCGGACCCAGGACTCCAGTAGGGGTCACGTGGCGCGGCGTTTATCCCGCTTTCCGCGGTGGGCTGTTGCCAGACTGAACCGGGACCTACTAGAGGAGGCAGCCATAATTCACTCGTGGCTGTCTCCTCAGGCTCCGACCGAGGAGGTCGACGTGGGGGCTGGCCGCTTTCGCGATGCGACTACGCATATTTGCGATGCGGCCATGCCCCGCATTCGAGGTCGTCGGCCTCCAAGGAAGGAGGTCTACTGGTGGTCCCAGGAGCTGGCGGACCTCCGTGCGGCCTGTACACGTGCCCGGAGGTCCTACACGCGCAGTCGGCGGCGTCACCGTGGAGACGGTGAGGAGGACCGGCTTCATGAGGAGTACCGACGGGCGCGGAAAACTCTGAAGCTGGCCATTAGCCGCGCCAAAGAAGAAAAGAGACAGGAGATGCTGGAGGGTCTTAATTGTGACCCCTGGGGTCGCCCTTACCGCGCGGTGCGACAAAAGCTCCGCGCGTCGGGCCCCCCCCTTACGGAGACTCTCCAGCCCAGCTTCCTGCGAGAAGTGGTTGAGGGCCTTTTCCCACAACGGGCGGAACACACTCCCCCGTCGATGGCCTCCCTGGCCGGAGACGACGGGGAGCACGGGGAGGATAATAATAATAATAATAATAATATTGTTTATTTAAATTTAAAAACGTATTACAATATTCAATTACTTCTGCCAAACTGCACAGCAGTTTGTTGGCAGACGTAGCTCCCACTTTATCATATTACATTAATTTAACTATTGTTATTACACTCTTTATTATAATTTAACAATTACATTATCATATCCTTTTTACAAAAATAAAAAAAATAAAAAATAAATTTAAAATAATAAAATAAATAACATGCAAAATTACAGTAACGATCATTTAATCAAATTAATTAAAATTACCTAGTGATTAGTTATTGTTAACAAAGATACTTAAGTAACATGACATAACAAACATGACAGGAACCCAAAGTGTAGTTATAATAACTATACTTTAGGTTCCCGTCATGTATTCACTGATCACATTTAGAAGAAACTTTGTTACTTTGTATTTAAACGACCGTTTTGAAGTACAAGCACTTTCTATGTCTGTAGGTAAACTGTTATATATAGTTGGTACTAAATATTTATTGCATCTTTGGCCATAATAATTATGGCAAATGGGCACCTCAAAAGTCCTACAATATTTTGCACCTCGAGGCCTTAGTTGCACAGCCCTGACTTTGTACTCTTGGTGGCAGTAATGATCTAATGCTACTAATAGCGCTACCTTCTCATGCACTGGCAGGATTTTACACTCAACAAACAATTCCTCATAGTTGGTTATTTTACACCGTAATTTTGTTTTATAGTTGTCTACTAACCTTTTCATAAATCTTGTTTGCAAGGCTTTAATCTTATCCAAGTACGTTTTAAACGTGCGTCCATAACATGCCAGTCCATAGGAAAGCAGCGAATCCACCAGCGCATAGTAAACAACAAACAAAGTAGCCCTGTCCAGTACGCCACTGAGGTGGTGGAATTTTACAAGGACAGATCGTAATTTATCACAAAGTTTAGTAATGTGCGCTTTCCAAGAAAAATTGGTGTCTATCACTAATCCTAAGTACCTGTACTCTCCCACCACCTCTATAGCCGCACACTCACACCGCGATCCACTGCCGTCGTACTCGCTATGCAGACATTCATAGCTATGTCCTATAATGCGCGGCGAGCGTCCAATACTTTTGTGATAGGGTGAGTGTATATGCATACATTTTGTTTTGTTTATGTTTATAACAAGTCCGTTATCATGTGCCCACTTTATAATATTTGTGATATCGTCTTGGATTTTTTTTTCTATTATACTTAGATCGTTATCAGCGTACACCAGACATGTATCATCTGCATACATATACATATGACAGTTATGCACCACATTGCACATGCTATTAACATGCATAATAAACCCTACCGGGCCATACACCGATCCGGTTGGCACGCCACACCTGATATTTTTAGCCTCCCCTACCACTCCATCGACAACAGTTTTTAGCGTCCTATCTGTGAGGTATGCGCGGAGCCATGTATTAAGTGGTCCCGCGATTCCACACTCCTGCATAGCTTGAAGTAACTGGTGGTGCTCCAAGGTATCAAATGCTTTTTTGAAATCAATATAGATCACCACCACCTGCTTCCGCAGGTCTAGGTATTCATTGATATCATTAGAGAATTGTGCCAGAGCTGTAGCCGTACTCCTACCTCGCCTAAAACCGTGTTGGGCATTTGTTAAGATATTATTTTTCTCCAAAAACGTGCTTATTTGGCCTACAACATACTTTTCCATAATTTTATTTATTACTGAGAGTATAGCTATTGGCCTATAGTTTGAGTATTCTGTATGTGCACCTTGCTTAAAAATCGGCCTTATCAGTGCAGTTTTTAATTGTTGAGGGTATATTCCTTTTTCTACACACAAATTAATAAATAAGGCTAATATAGGACTTATTTGCGACTTTAGATACTTTATTTCCTTTACCCTTATATTGTCTACACCTGCAGATTTTTCACAGCTTAGCGAATTGATAATTTTATAAACATCTTCTGGAGAAGCTCTTTGAAATCTCATTGACACTTGGCTATTGTCGACATAAGTAGACCTATCCATTAACTTATATCGACATACATGTTTTATCTCTGAGATTTCTTGAGTGAAGGTAGTCGTAAAGTTATTGCATATGTCAACCTTGCTGTCTATTCTACCTAAGTGTTTTAAAATAATATCGTCTAGGCTACTTTTCTCCCTCCCTACCCATGTGTTTATTTTGTCCCAGATTTTTCTAACGTTCTTGTTACATTTTTTTATCTCTGCCTGGCGATATTTGTTTTTAGCCCTACATATATATTTACTCGTTCTATTTCTATATTTATTGTATTGTAATCTTAAAGTCATATCGTTAGGATTTGATTTCCATTTTTGAAAGAGTTTATCCCTAGTATAAATCATTCTTCTAATTGTTTCAGTGATCCATAGCTTATTCTTCCTACCGTTACGTATAGTTATTTGTGTTTTCGACTTATTATAAACATCGCAAAAAATTAAATAAAGGCTATTATATAAATCAATAGGGCACTTACAGTTCAGGAGGTCCGACCATGTAATATTGTCTAATAATTCAATAATCTTTTTATCATTAAAAATTGTCCGTTCAGATTGTTTGTTACTTACGGAATTTATGGTACCTTTATTAAGACACACTCCTATAATATAGTGATCTGATATCTTACAGTTCAATACATATGAAGATGCACTGCACAGGGTTCGAATCCACACCTGGTCAATACACGATCGCGTCACAGTGTCACCGTACACCTCCTCCCTTGTTACGTCACGCAAGGCGCATTCCATACCTATCTCACACATATTGTTTTCGAAGTTGTTGACAACGCTGCCGGAACCGGTTTTGCACAAAAGATCTACGTTCGTGTCGCCGATCACTAATAATTCACAGCCAACTGGGATCTCAGATAACAGCTTATGCACTTCTTCAACAAATCCTTGTTTATTTGTTTTTGGGGGCCGGTATATGACAAAAATATGTACAGGGTTCATTCCGTCTTGGAAAAGCCGGCCATGAATCAATTCACAGTAACGAGTATTTAGTATTTTTGCGGTGAAGTTTAGTTTATTATTAACATATAGCAAAATCCCCCCGCCTCTCTTATTTTCCCTCGTATTTACATATGTGTCATATCCTTCTATGTTATACAATGGTAGTTCTTGCTGTCTTATGTTTATTTCACTCAATGCAATAAAGTCTAAGTGTTCCTTGCAGTTATCAATTAAAACTAGAAATTGATCAAAATTTTTTCTTAGTGACCTTATATTTAAGTGAATAATATTCAAATCTTTCTTGCATTGTAATATTTCCTCTTCCCAGCTATCTATGGATATGAATTTATTGTACCTTATATTACTTTTTATATTCAATACGTGATTATCGAATTTTGGTACAATTATTTAACTGAGTGCCATAACCATATACGGACCCATTACTTATTGCCCGTGATTTCATTTATGTACATATTTATGTCACTCAATGTACGGATTGATCTTATCTTTGTATCATTTGGATCATCTTTTTTTATGAGCACCCTACCATTTTGTATCCAAATATATCTATAAGTGGGCTTTAGTTCATTTTTCGCCGTCCAGAGAATGTTACGCATGTACTTCGTGAGATCCTCATTTATGTAAATCCTTTGTTTGTTTCCGTTGGCAAAAACATCATCATTGGTTATTTTGTGGGTTTTTCTTGTAGTTAACCACTTGTCGCGGGCGGCTCGTGTACATAGTGTGATTACAACTGGGCGTGGTTTTTGCTTATTGTTGTCAGCAGAGTCGCCATGCACGGAGCTGGTATTGCGCGCAGCTCCGCGCTTATTTTCTTCACCTACCCTTTTAATTTCACATATCTTTTCGGCGTCTAAGCCTAGTTTTCCTGCTACACCTTTTACTGTTAAATCTAAATTTTCATTAGGTTTTTCCTCCAATCCAAATATTTCCACATTTCTTTCTTTCTCATGTATTTCTAAATAGGTTATTCTTTCTTCTAGGGACTTGTTAAGTGTTTCTAAATGCGAGTTTTTATGTTCCAATGCTTTAATCTTTTTGTCTGATTTTTCTTTCTCTTCTATTAACTCTTGGTACTTCTCTGCATAGAAGCTTATATCTTCAGACATAGATTCCAATGTTTTTTTCATGTTGAAAACTATTGCCAGCTTTTCATTTACTTCGGCTAACAGTCTTTCCGGGGTTGTTTTTGTTAGATCAACGTCGATGGAAGGTTGACCTGCTTGCGGGATTTGGCATTCATCACAAAGGCCGGTGTCGGCGAATGCCTTGATTTTGAAGCCACACTTTTTGTGATATACACCCTCACACTCACCCTTACATTTCGTAATACTATCGCCTTTCACTCGCGCAAGCGATATCTTGCACAATTTGCACTGCACCATGGTAATATACTTGTTATTAAACCACTGTACTTGATACTATACTGAATGATAATTTTATTAATTTTCGTAAATACTCAGCTACGATTAGCGCAGTTGACGTTCGCACGGTGGGAGCGCGCGTGTCAAGTGTCAATGTTCCGCCCGTCCGGGATTCGGAGGTAGGGGCGGCTGTTCTACGGATCCGTTCCAAGAACACCGCCCCTGGGCCAGACGGGGTACCGGCCCGAGTGCTGGCCCTGGCCCTCAACCACATGGCAGACCGCCTCGGGGAGGTGTTCGACGCTAGCTTGGCGTCGGGACGCTTCCCTGAGTGCTGGAAAAGCAGGAAGCTGGTCCTATTGAGGAAGCCGGGACGGCCAGCCGATTCGGTCGCGGCCTATAGGCCCATCGTGCTGCTGGACGAGGCGGGCAAATTGTTTGAGAGGGTTCTTTCTGCCCGCATCGTCCGGCACCTCTGCGAGGTGGGCCCCGATCTGTCGGACGCCCAATTTGGTTTTCGGGCGGGGCGTTCGACAGTCGACGCCGTGTTGCGCCTGAGGGCCGTGACCGAAGAGGCCGTGAGCTGTGGCGGCGTGCTGTTGGCGGTGTCATTAGACATCGCCAACGCATTTAATAGTCTGCCATTCAGCTGCATCAGGGAAGCACTCCACTATCATGGGGTGCCAAAGTACCAGAGGCGGCTAGTGGCAGACTATTTAGAGGAGCGTACCGTCGTGTACGAGGACCGAGAAGGTAATCTGAGGTGTCGGCCCATGTCATGCGGTGTTCCACAGGGGTCTGTTCTTGGACCCCTCTTGTGGAACATAGGGTACGACTGGGCCCTTCGCGCCGATTTCCCCCCCGGGCTGGGTGTAATCTGTTACGCAGACGATACCCTCGTGACAGCCCGGGGGGCAAACTTCCAAGAGGCGGCGCGCCTGGCCACAGGGGGAGTCTCCCTGGTGGTCGGGCGCATTGAGGCGCTGGGCTTACGGGTGGCCCTAGATAAGACGGAGGCCCTGTTATTTCATGGGCCCCGTCGTGGTCCACCCCCTGTTTCGCCGCCGTGGAGGCTCTCCAGCCGGTCATCGCCGAGTGGGCAGGGCGGCAGCACGGGACCCTTTCCTTCCGGCTGACGCAGGTGCTTTCCGGGCACGGTTGCTTCGGAAAGTACCTGCACACGGTCGCTAGGAGGGAACTGAGTCCCGCCTGCCACCACTGCGACTGCAGTGAGGACTCGGCCCAGCACACGCTGGCGGTCTGCCCCGCATGGGCGGCGCAGCGCCGGGCCCTCACTGCAGTCATCGGAGTGGATCTCTCGCTACCGGCCGTAGTACGCTCCATGGCCGGTAGCGACAGTTGTTTTACCGCGGTCGCAACCTTCTGCGAGGTAGTAATCTCGCGGAAGGAGGCGGCGGAGAGGGCCCGGGAGGACGACCTCCACTCGGACCCGATCCGCCGCCGGCGAACCGGGCGGCGGAGGCCCGCCTACCACAGCCTCATGCCGCCCTGAGTGTGGCCGCGGGTGGACGGGGTGGGTTTCCCCTCCACCCGCATTAGTTTGGCCAGCCGCGAGGGGGCGGCGTCCGCGTGTGCCGGACGTCGCCTAAAGAGAGGAACAAAAACATTGAGACGGAGCTCGCACCAGGAGCGGGCTGGCGCTAGGAGGGGTCCGGATGTCTTAACAACAGCTGTTCCCGGATCCCTCCTGTTACAGGCGCAGAGTGGCACACCGTGTGGTTTTAGTCGGTCCGAGTCCGACACACCACCCCGCCGCAAACCCCGGTGGGGTGAAGGTCCGAGGGGATTTCCACACGTTAAAAAAAAAAAAAAAAAAAAAAAAAAAAAAAAAAAAAAGGATTTCGGCGGGTAACAAGCCCGCCAATCATCAGATGGGGCAGGGGGGCTGCAAGCCTCCCCGCAACTCTCAGCAAGCATCGGGGGCTAGCCAGTCGACCCAGGCTGCCTCCGATGTAGTTCGTGCGTCGACGTCGTCGCCCATGGAGGAGGCTGTAGAGACGATCCAGTAATGACGGTCCGAGGGGATTTCCACACGTTAAAAAAAAAAAAAAAAAAAAGGATTTGTTTCAAGTTTTCTGTCTCTTTGCAGTGCTGCCGTACTGTTGTTCTGCATAGTTTCCTGCCTTAGTCGGCTCTTACGACACCCACGGTATGAATAGGGGTGGTGACACTCCGTATTCTTATTTCGTCCACATGTCCTCAAATTAAATAACTTTATTTCATGAATTGGTTACCAATTATTTACAATTATCATTTTTTTAATATAATAAAAATATTAGACAAGCAACGCTTTGGTTCGTCCGCGGGATTATTCGGCTTTATGTTACCCACTTAAGCCCACTATTATCTCTTTTTACGGAATGATTCCTTCAAATTTAAAAAAAAAAGCAAGAAGAAAGATACTACATCAAAAAGAAAAGGAAACAAAGCTAAGAAATTGCTTACATTATACTTATTCGAAATATTTCAAATACGTGAACTCATTACATAAGAACACAACAAGCGTTAGAACACCTACAAAGAGGAAAAGTCCCTCCCAAACAAACAAAGAAGAAAATATCAGAGTATATAATTTATATTATATAAATTTATATTAAGTAATAGTTACAACTGAACCCTAACCTATACATAAAATCTAGATTCAACTGATATAAAATTAGAGTCTACCGTTACCTAGATTTACGTCTAAGCTACGACCTAGGGTGACGTGTCCTTGTGTGTGTGTGGGTATACAGTCCTGTATTTATACATGTGTGCGTTATGCGGAGTCCATTCAAGGCCAGACAGGGTATACCACTGCGGGAAATTGACACAGTTACTGCGCAAAAATTTTGGTGTACATTTCCTGTTTTGTTTGAACTACTGTCGGGTGATTTCGTATTGGGTCGTCAATGGACATGTATATTGTGTTACGGTCGGATGTAGTATCTGGTGTATATTGCTGCTTTGTTGCTTAGTTTAGGTAATAATGAATGGAGATTATGAAAACATTTAGAACTAAAGTTTTTCGTTCGTAATTTTGTTATTTCGTTTCACTACCTATTACGTAGGCCGCCACTTGTACTGAACTAGTTTAAGGTAATTATGTATATTTATATCTGGTGTACAATAAAGTGATATATTATTATTATTATAACGTAAAACCAACAATTGCAAAAAGTTTTTTTGTGTTTCTTTCTTTTAAATCTTGGGTTCCTTTCCTCATAAAGAAAAACCTATTTGTTTCTCTGTCCGTCCGTCTATCCGTCCCATTATTAAGTAAAAAAATTCATCAAATATTTATGCCTGCGGTCCCTTGAAGCAATCAAGACATGGCTTTTTAAGCTATGTATTATATTTTTCAGATAAATCAAAACCTGTCCGTGTGGTGACGGATTAATAACACGGAGTATCACGACCCCTATTCATCCCGTGGGTGTCGTAAGAGCCGACCGAGGGAGCAAACTATACAGGGCAACAGCACTGCAAAAAGAAGGAAAACTTGACACAAATCCTATACCTACCTGTATTGACAGCGTGTTTTAGTAGACCAAAACCTCCTTTCTAAGGAAAGACCTACGTCCAGCAGTGAACTATTAAAGGCTGTTGATGTGATGATGTGATGTGAAATCAAAATCCTTCTCTTTGACTTAGAATAATGAAATTTGGCTAGAAAAACGATGTCAATACATGATTGTGTTTGGGAATTTGATTTGGATTGGATTTGGGAAAAAAATGTTAGCAAATTATGTTTGAGAAAGTATTTTTTGAACGACAAAGTTGAAACATGTCATTACGAAAATCCCGACATCCCGAGTATCGATACTCTATTTGGCAGAACTGTCTACATACAAATTAGTACGGAACCCTTACTGGGCTAGTCAGCTTTGCACAATAATACATTAAATATTTAATATCTGACACACAACGACATTTAGTATCAAACTAAGCAGAGCTAGATTGCGAGATTGACTTTAAACCTCATATACTTTTTTTTTAAATTCATACATATTATACATAGAAAACACCCAAACTCCGAAACAAATATTTGCTTGCAGATCAAGCATTTGGTTCGACCCGGTAATGTATAATTTATTTTTATTGCATACACGTATACCTTGAATATCTCATTTTTTAGGAAGCCTCTTCATCATCACGCTACAACATAAGGGACGTATCGTGGGAGATCTATGCTTCGTCACAAATGGACCAGGCTCGACCGATCGATACCACGGCCTCACAGTAAACCAGTGTTAAGCAGTTCTTTCGTTCCTTTTCACCAAGTGAGTAAAGTTACCAGAGACCAACCTCTCCCCTGGTTCGGGGGGGGAGTGGGGGTAATACTCGTGACTCTTGATTAGCAAGAGTCCATGGGTGGCGGTAGACCCTTACCATCAGGTGGCCAGTTTGCTCGTTCGCCCAGGGTAGGGCTACTTTATAATATAACACACATTTACAATTCCAACATGTCTTATATCTCAATATTCTTCAAGCGTGTACGAAAATTCCACAATGAAATTTAATATTATGTAAATGGTGTGTGAGTGTCTGTTGTGGGGAATTTGTTCATCACGTGCGCCGCTGTGCGTGGGGACACACGTGACTAGGAGCTAACGTGTTAGGCGAGATGCACACTGGAGAATTCATCACATATACATCTGTGCATATAAAATAATTAACCCTGACTGATCATCAACGGAGAGCAGGGGTTGAAAGGGGCTTAAACTTAAAGTTTTGGCAGCTAATGCTTTTTATGTAGCAAGCACCCACTAAGAAAGATTTTTTTGAAATTTCACCCCTAAGACGATAAAATAAGGGATGAACGGTTGTATGGACGTTCGTCATTTTTAAATGAGAAACACGAAATAATAAGTAATGACGCGAGCGGAGCCGCTGGCAATCGACTCAACCTATAATACCTGCTGGACATAGGCCTCTCCTTAGAAAGGAGGTTTTGGCCTACTATACCACGCTGGCCAGATGGGTTGGTATAGGATTTATTTCATGTTTTTCTTCTCTTTGTAGTGCTGTTGTCCTGCGTAGTTTGCTAGCAATAGCTAGTATGTATATACTCGTAAATAATCAGAAACACTAAAGTTCAGGACGTTTTTAGAGTTCCGTACACAAAGGGTAAACCGGAACCCTATTCCTAAGACTCCGCTGTCCGTCCGTCTGTCTGTCTGTCTGTCCGTCTGTCACCAGGCTGTATCTCATGAACCGTGATAGTTAGACAGTTGAAATTTTCACAGATGATGTATTTCTGGTGCCGCTATAACAACAAATACTAAAAACAGAATAAAAAAATTATTTAAGAGTGTCTCCCATACAACAAACGTGATTTTTTTGCTCGTTTTCGCTCGATATTCATAACGGCAACAGATAGACGCTTAAAATATTTACAGAATATTCAGTTAGATATTCACTATAAAAATAAATAATTAAATTAAAATAAAACAAACATTTAAGGGAGGCTCCCATACAACAAACGTGATTTTTTTGCCGTTTTTATAGATAATGGTACGGAACCCTTCGTGCGCAAGTCCGACACGCACTTGGCCGGTTTTTGCTGTGGCTCCACGTCACACAGGCATCAATCACTTCCCATATGCTCACGTGCGCGCAGAAACTTAACGCTTCTAAGCAGCAAAGAAAGTATCCATTAAGTCGGTTGATCCAATTTAAGAGGAGTTAATGTTACCTCGGAATAATTTAAGTCATTATCTGCATCGTAACAAAATGTTTTCAAAACACCGTTTTTATTAGACAGTAAACTGAATTAGCGCACTCTATTATTCAATAGCGGTACTAAATTGCAAATTTAAAAGTAAAACCGCGGTCACGTGCGCCAGCTAACGGGAAATAGTCGAACTGCGTTCAATGAACTCGCCTCAAACATTCGTTGCGCAACTTTCGACTCACGAATTCCAAATTCAAAATGTCACGTATTCAGCAACTCGTGGCGGGAATTTTAAAATTTCACGTTCGAATATAGGTCGACATTTTGTATGAATACTTGGTTCTAAAACGGTAAATTTTTTGTGTGTATTTTTTGAGTTTGTATTTCGTGGAGCAAGGTCGTTAATAATGGTTACGTAAGCCTACAGTAATGTTTACGACCGCAACGCATATGGTACGTCCTGCATTTTAGTTTCACAAAACGATTTGCATAACAACCTGCAAAGCCGTAACATTTTTTGACATGGTGCCAACCATTGAATTAATATTACTAGCATAATTATAACTCAATACATGGCACCTAGTCATTTGGTCTGTTAGCTCTCATAAATCGAACGTGTATCCGAACTTTAATTTATTTACGTGAAAATCTAAAGTTTTTATGGATGGAGATAGGTAAATTTATTTTATTATGAAGCCGGTTTTACATTTATTAAAAGTCGTGTTATGACTCGCCAAATATAACGGGCGCGTAGTAAATACTTTTTATAAAACACGGTGTGGTCGAAGACCGGTCAGGGTGAATGGCCGCATTCGGCACCATTTCTTCAAGTATCTGGCTTTTATGACTGATTGAGCTATACAGCGAATTTCGGTTATCTGTATTATAAAAAAAAGTAGTTTTGACAGGGACCTAAAAAAACTTTTAAAGTCTTTGTTTTATCAAAAATGAGTTTCGTTTCAAATTTAATTATGCCGCTATTTATATAATTTCATTGAGTTAGTAAAACACCGGTCAATAGGAGTTACTTACCTAATAACTTCCTCTATGGGCATATGTTCAGCGATTGCCTTTTATGTGTGAGAGAGAAAGAGGAAAGGTGACCAAAGTGACAGGTGGCGGGCACACTTAAAATTTTACATTATACAGTCATTTTTATTAGCGAACTGCTGTGAATGGGAGTTTGATTACACTTTTGCACCTAAACTGCTGAATCTTTTATTATGAAATTTTATGTACACATGTTGGGGTAAAAAAAAACATTGGGTATTACATTTAAAAAAAGATTTTGCTCTCAAAAAACTAATAGAATTTTATTATAGAAATTATGTGGGCTTAAGCTTAAAGATAGTACTTCGACATCACTTTTTCAAACACAATCAATCAAGTTTGAAAATAAGCACACGATTTACATGAGGGGTGATTACCGGTGTCAGTAAAACAATCTGCTAATAACAATAACAATCATATTTCAGTGGAACCATTTAGTGGTCATACTACTCTAGAAGTGCTGTCGACCATAGCAGGGATGAAGGATTTTGAATTGAATGACAGACGATTTTGAGACCAATGTTTAGGTTCTCATTACAGCTACTCCTGTAAAACATTTCTGAGTATTATCGCAGAAAAATGTGATACAAAAGGAACCAAAACTCTTCCCTCCCTGAGTCTCCCTGATTCTCGACGAGATGAGGACTATATTAAAATAAAAATAAATTACACAAGCTGTCCGTGTAGTGACGGATTAAGAATACAGATTGTCACCACCCTTATTCGTCCCGTTGGGTGTCGTAAGGGAGCAAACTACGCAGGAAAACGGCACTGCAAAGAGAAGGAAAACTTGACACAAACCCTATACCAATCCGTCTGGCCAGCGTGGTATAGTAGGCCAAAACCTCCTTTCTAAGGAAAGGCCTGTGTCCAGCAGAGGACTACTAAAGGCTGTTGATTATGACGATGATAACACAAATATAAATTTATACTTTAAAAGCATAGAAAAATAAATTTCGTGATTAACGGTTTAAGAAAAAAATATTATCTATACATGAGATTGAACTAAGTAGGTACAGTTAGACGTTGATATGATTGACATATGAATAAGCGCCAAATTATAAGCTATATCTACAGATAAAATTAATTAAAATCTATTCAGTTAAAGAAAACTAACTAAATAAAAAAGAACGCTTTAGTGGTGAACCGATCAAAAGTTAAAGTGTTCTAGTATCCACCTGCTGACTTATTCATCAGATCTTCGTTCATAAATCATCAATCGCCATCATCAACAGTCTTTAATAGTTCAATGCTGGACATAGGCCTCCCTTTAGAAAGGAGGTTTTAGCATAATATGCCACGCTGGCCAGACGGGTACACGGGGACGCTGGTATAGGGTGTGTGTTAAATTTTCCTTCTCTTTGCAGTGCTGTTGTCCTGCTCCTACGACACCCACAAGATGAAAAGGGGTGGTGACACTCTGTAATCTTAATCATGGACAAAGAATCATACAAGCCAAAACTCGCGTAATTTACTAGTAACCATTGCAAATTTTCAATATTTAGTTGTTAGATTAATTATTGGCTCAGCTTCAAGGTGTGAAATTATAGTATTGTCATCTAAATAAAACATACGAAGTTTAATTTCCGTACGAAAATTAGAATTAAGTGAGAATTAACTTCCACGATTTCATTACGAAGTTACATATAGAAATAAAAGGCATACCACTAACATTTTTCCATAAAATAAATGTTAAATATATAAAAATACGTCCAAAATGACTACATTGTGAATTTTCACACTTGGCTCTGCATGTATTGGAACGAAGTTCCTTATCGCACGTTACACGATCTGAACGGATGGGAGCGAGATCGAAAAATGTGTAACAAGACTTTTTCCGACACTGTAGCAAACGTCTACCAAAAAGCGAAAGGAACGTCGTTCCGACCAGGGGTTCATAGACCCCTCACGCCGTTTCATTTTTATTTATTTTCACTTGTAATTAATAATTTTGAATATATCTTAAGTAGAATGTTTTGTGTTGTATTTGTGGAAGCTTGTTATTGGCATTTCATTAAATAAATTACTAATGTATTTGTACTGTAGCTGTGAGCCCATCAAATAAAATAAAAAGAAAAGTTTCAAGAGCGGCGTAAAGTGATTTTATAATCAAGATGAGCATTAGGAGATGTATGAATATGTATATTATCACGTGGTAGGGTGCGAGGGCAAATATTTTACAAGAAGAAACAATCTCATATAACCACGTGCTTCATTGACCTTTTCAAGGAGCATCTGACCTGATAAGCCAATTAGGAACTTACGTAGTTAGATCCTCGCTACGAATCACGTGGTTTGATATAATCCCTTTTTTGGGAGGGAGTGACAAGGTGTACTATGATGATTTTAATAGTAAGGGGATTTTTTATTTTCTGCGTGTAATTTATCTTTAATATGTATTTATTTAAAAATATATATGTATGTTTATCAGCAGTCTGGTTACAGTACAGGCTCTGCCTAGTTTGGGATCAGACTGCCGTGTGTGAGTGTGTGAGATATATTATTATATATTATTATTGTTATTATTTTGCACAGAAATTATAATATTTGTGTACAAATACCATTTTAACTATCAGGTGACCCGCCTGCTTTAGTATATTTATTATTTGCATTGTATGGATTTTCGTTCTCAAACAGAAGGAAGATCTAAGTGGGGCGAGTCTATTGCAAAAATTAGTAATGGTTCGGACCAAATGTTTGTGTGATAATCTGCAAATATTTATTTCGGAGTTTGGGTGTTTTCTATGTATAATATGCATGTATTTACAAAAACGTATGTAAGTATTATATCAGTCAATCTAGCTTTCATAGTACAAGTTCTTCTTATTTTGAAACTAGATGGCGTTGTGTGTTAGATGTCTGAAATCTTATTATTTTATTTATTTTATAATTTTCATGCTTTACCCACATTTTATTTAAAGTCGACTTCGACAACTTTTAACATTGAAAAGAGTTTCTTCTGGTTTCTTTTACGTCCGGTCGCCTGTCTGACGCCATCCCTCCAAGGTAATGTAATCGTTTTCAGAAAGGGTCAAAGGAAGTTAAATTGGGGTAAAAAATGCAAAGCTTAAGGGAACTAGAGGAAGAGATTCCAGAAGTCTCGGGTGAAAAAAAGAACTGAGACTGCATTAACTCGAAAATGGCAGCTC
Organism: Arctia plantaginis; assembly: GCA_902825455.1. NCBI lineage: Eukaryota > Metazoa > Arthropoda > Insecta > Lepidoptera > Erebidae > Arctia > Arctia plantaginis. The sequence continues at coordinate 600,307 of CADEBD010001048.1, read as the reverse complement.
CTCGTACCCCCCATTTGATTGAAGAAGTCTCTAATACAGAGACCAAGATCCAAAAATTTAAAAAGAAGTTGATTCTACACCCAGTCTATGTATAATCTAAATTTAATATTTTATATCGATGCCGACATTTAACATAGATAAAAATTAAAACCTAAATAATAAAAACGAACTGATTAGAAGAATTTAAATTAATAAAAGAGCAGGTGGTTTTGCTTGCAGTTTATATTATATGTACAGTCAGCCACGAAAATTTACGAAACACATTTTAGTTAATAAATAGCCTTTCGTGTACAAAATTCCAGTTTTCAATTAGCCCATCATAACACATTTATCGATTTATTGTAGGGATTTTTCCAAACATGAGTAACAATGATACTTATATTTAGCATGAAGTACTATTTATGATTAATATTGTACTTATTGGTTTGTGACTTTTTTGGTTATTTAATTATTGTTGCTGACTGTACGTTACAGGTGTATGTACATCAAGGTGCTTGAACCCCAACCAGGTGATTTAATATATTTGAAATGTATACGATTTTTGACTAGTTTTTCGAGTACCGAGTAAATTTTTGTTAGTGGTAACAGCTGCTGATATGGAGGCACCTTGCTCAAGCCTATGATACTGGTCGAAGTACACCATGCTAGTATACTAAAATATTCTCCTAGATCATCAAATATCCCAAACTAACTTCTTATCTACCCTCCCTTTTCACCGTACTCTTGATATTCCCATTCCCATATACAAACTAGGTTTTCCCGCTGTTCCGCCCGTGTTAATGTCAGTTATCGCGTTAAAATGTAGCCTATATCTTTCCTCAAGAATTAAAGTATGTTAAAACAAGTAATCATTTAAAAAATCAAAAACCCCGACTGCAAAGGGACCAATTAAAAGTAATGCATTAAAATTACATTTTTTTCAAATTAAAATATGTTCACGACAATTTTGACACCATTTTGAAATCCTCATGATGAACCGTTTAATTTGATACCCATATTGCAGTATCCAATTTATTTATTTTTTTACTTTAAACCTTTCATTGACAGTCGGGTAAAAGATATATTTTTATTAAAAAATTATTAAACCGATGTTAAGTAATTCTTTCCTTGCTTTACACCGAGTGAGTGAAGTTACTAGAGCTCCCCTCCTTCCCCTATTTTGCAGGAAGTCACTTCCCATCAGGTAATACGTCTGCTAGTTTGCCCCTACCAAATTTAAAAAATATATGGTTACATCCATGAGACTAAAACCTCATTTCCAAGGAGAGGTTTATGTCCAGCAGTAGACTATTAAAGGCTGTTGATGATCAGACTTAAGACTTAATTAAGTCTTCCTCCTCCAAACCTTTTTCCAAACTGCTGGCTGGACCGATTTTGATAATATTTTTCTTCCACGTAGCTTTCTATATAAGAAGTATCATAGGCTATTTTTCCTCTCCGAAAAACCCTTTAAAATTTAGCCCGATCCGGGAATCAAACCCACTATAAGCGGTTTTCAAATTCCACGCGAACGAAGTCGCGACGAATTTACACCCAGACACAGAACAAATGACCGTACTCATCACACAATTATTTGTACGGGGTGGAAATCGAACCCATGACCTCTGTCTTAGCAGTCAAGGTCACTAACCACTAGACCAACAGGCTCGAAGTGTAGTAGTTAACTTTGATAAAAATATACTATTTTCTTCTAATTCCCTAATCATCTTACTGTTATAATTAGAGTAGTCTATTGTGTGGGTGTTGATACACATGTGTGGTCCTTCGGAAATTATGTAAGGTACTTTTCATTCAAAGAGACTGTTCCCAAGGAATAAAAAGAATTTTTAGGTGTGCAAAGTCGTAGGTCAGACCTATTGAAAATAAATTAATCAGCTATAATTAGGTGGATTCTAAATGAATGTCGTTCATACTAGTTCGTTCTACGTGACCCAATTCCTGAGAACTACTTATAAAATATTCAATAACGGACTTTGAAATTCAAATTTAAAGAATTTATTACTTAAGATTGAGCTAAGAATTTTCTCAAATCATCTTAAATTATTTTCCTCTATAAACTTTTTTTAAGAAATTAAATTTAGGTATTAATTTATCTAAATTATTGGTGAAAAGCCGTGCGGTGAGGGATTAAAAATACAGAGTGTCACCATCCCTATTCATCCCGTGGGTGTCGTAAGAGCCGACTAAGGAAGCTAATAACGCAGGACAACAGCACTGCAAAGAGAAGAAAAACTTGACAGGAACCCAATACCAAGAAGTCTGGCCAGCGTGGCACAGTAGGCCAAAACCTTGTTTTTAAGAAGAGGCCTATGTATGGAGAGATAGAGAAAAGGCAAAAGCTTTATATTATTCAGTAAGTAAACTTCTTTACAACGATGTCTCAACTGTCTCAATTTATTGCTTATGTTGCGTTTTGGAATTGCACTATGTATTTATTTCTTTAAGTTATAATATTATTATAATTGTGGAAGCTAACGAGAACAGTCCTTTTTTATTTAACCGAGCCCCCATACATCCCAGATATAACTTAAAGCTATTTTCTTAGCTCGTAGACATTTGTACCATGAGATATGTTATGTTTGAGTATATCTAGAGAATTATATTTTATGTTTCATAATAGGGACTATGACATTGCCGTGTGGTCACCACCCCTATTTATTCCGTGAGTGTCGTAAAAGCCGACTAAGGAAGCACTGCAAAGAGAAGGAAAACTTGAAACAAACCCTGTACCAACCCGTCTGGCCAGCGTGGTATAGTAGGCCAAAACCTCCTTTCTAAGAAGAGGCCTATATCGAGTAGTGGACTATTAAAGCCTGTTGATGACGAATGGAAAAATTGTGTTTTTTGAGAATATAGGAGTCGAACGAACAGGCAGGTTACCTGATGGTAAGTAACTACCGCTCATGAACACCGAAACTAATTAATCACCAGTGTCTTGCCAGGCTTTGAAGTGGGGGGAGTTGTTTTCTTGAAGATGTGGAGGTTGTGTCTCTAGATATAGAACAGACTACATCTGTTTCCCGTATTGATTGTACGAAGAAAAAGTTTTTTAAAAATCTTATGGAAGTTTTGCCACGTTCAATGACGGAAAGCTGCATTTCTCGGAGCACTCCTAATATTAATGAGAGAGATGCAGAGTGAAGCTACATCTCTAAGCAACGCTAAAAGTCGAGTGTTTGTGTCTTTTTAATACGAGTAAATAGAATGACTTGGCAATCGCACTCAACAATTAATGTTTATGCACAAAGAAGATTCTAAAAGCATTAAGCCTTCTACGTTACAACGAAGCTGTAAACGTAACGTAATCATAGACTATAGAAAAACGCAGAGACTATAACATCACCAAAAACGGCTTTATGCAATACGTTCTGTTGAACTTTCAAAGCTAATCTAAACTGGTTCGATATTCAAAATTGAAGCAACTTTCTTAGAATTATTTTTTAATTTCTTGTCCCACTTTATTTCGAGCAATAAAGTCGAAAAATCGTCTAGACTGCACCGTATCTTAAATCTACGTCGAAGTGACCGGTGCGAGTCAATGAACCCTTACAACTTTTTTTACCAGTTTTTATGACATCAAAAAGTGTAAATCTTTACTGAAAAAGAAGGTGATAGAAAGGAAAACGAATTGGATTCCTTTTTTAAACATGACATTGCCGTGCGCCATATTAGTTTAAAAAAGAGGTAAGTACCTACAAAGAATAATCCACGTTCACGTATCAATTTATTACTTCAGATAGATACGTAATTTATTTTTGTTTCGAAAACAAATACTAAAGGATGTAAAGGCTTGCGCAACAATTTTAAAAGCGAACAAACAACTTCCAAACAGTCAATTTTCCTCCTGACAAGTGACGGCCCGCGTAAAATCAAATGTCATTTACATATATTATTTTTCCAAGCAAAGGCGTTGTACGCAGAGCCACAGAACAGCCGGTCCCACGGCGTCTCATGCACGGAACGCGTCCATATAACGGGTGCAAGCGCAGTTACACAGTATGTGGGTGAGGCTAACTGCGAACACCGTTAGCTACGTCACAGCACTAGGGGGGTGCGGGTATCGATACTTTATCTACTTCATTAGTATGAACGGTGTGTACTCTAATGTGAGTTTTGGTCGGAGAATGTATTGAAATTTGGCGATTAGTATCCTTATCTTCTACAGAACTTTAATTCGGTTCTTTTTGATAGTGTTGTAGTAGTATGTTGCGTAGAATTAAAGAAAAAACTTAAAAACCTTTAGGTAAACATTTTTATACATTTCAATATAAAATTTATACTAATTATAGAATAGAAAGTCACACAATATTTATTGTCATTGAAAGTTACAAACTTAAATGTAATTTAATTTTGTATCACAATGCTGTAGTTGTTATAACACACTTAGTTAATATAATAGTAAACGTGCTCAAAAGTCTACGATAAGCCCTTTAAATCGATAGCATAGCGATATGTCGCACCACTAGTGATAGTACCGTACGCTACGTCACAAAGAAAGGGATTGCAGAGAACGGTACACAGGGCCGCGCCGCCCTACTGTCGCTTTTCTATCGCGACTCTACACTGCCTAGCTGAATGTCTGTCCAACTGGGCTTTTTAAAAAAATCATCTACAGTGATTTTATTTTTAAATTTTTATAAATTCGATTTTCAAATTTGACAGTCCCAGTGAAGATTTGAAAGAGGAATGCGAATTTTCAAGATCATAATTTAAATTGCTCATTTTTTCAAAAGCTACAAGTGTATATAAGTGAAAAAATAACCTCAATTTTCTGTTTTTGAAGTATATAGTACTATAACAACACGTTTCTTTATTATTTTTAAACATAGTGTATGCCTATAAAATTGTTATTGTGCCTTTTATCTTACGAAGCCAATCGGAAACATATCTATGATTAATATTATAATGTAAGGCGTTATATTATAGTTACACAAACATTTTTCTAACAATACGTAAGAATAAAACATAAATCTATTTATATATTTTTTCATTTATTTTTAAATTAATTGTAGCATGTTTTAGATCATCAATCATCATCAACAGCGTTTAATAGTCCACTGCTAGACATAGGCATCTGCTTAGAAAAAAGGTTTTGGCCTACTATACCACGCTGGGTAGACTGGTTGGTATAGGATTTGTTTCAAGTTTTACTCCTCTTTGCAGTGCTCCCTTAGTCGGCTCTTACGACACCCACGGAATGAATAGGGTTGGTGACACTACGTATTCTTCATCCGTCACCACACGGCAATATCATAGTCCCTATTGGGTTCCACAAAATATAATTCTCTAGATATACTCAAGCATGACATACCTCATGGTTGAGCTTAGAAAATAGCCTTAGGTTATATCTTTTGCAACTTCTCTATCTCTTTTTCTTTTATTTTAAAGCTTTTGCAAACTGTTTTTAATTAGTCCTCCATCGCAGTTTCATACGTTTTACGTCTACTCCTTATGATCGCAAGTAACGTGGTTTTAAGTAGTCAATAACATTAATCAAAAATTTAGCTTTTAAATACAAAAAGTTGTATTCAATTTTGACTTGTAGTTTTTGAGATTGGAATGTTAAAACAAACAACTAGTTCTTCGGATACATACGTATATGAATAGTGCCTATCTCTATGAGGAGTCTAGGTATCTAGGTTAGTATATATTGTGACCGTACGTGGTTTGAATCAAACCTAATAGTACAGTTACCTAATAGTACAGTAGGTATACTTGGTGTCGGACTTGTGATCAAATACAACAGTAGCTACGTGAATCCACTCCTAAAACAATCATTTATCATAACTTGAGGGGTTGACATGAATATTAATAATGTGTGTTTATTTATTTACCTACATATTATATAAAATGTTATGCTATGTTTTAATCTATACTAATATTATAAAGTGTCTTTGTTTGTGTGCGCTAATCTCAGGAACTGCTGGTTCGAATTGCAAAATAATTTTAGTGTTGGATAGTCCATTTATCGAGGATGGCTGAATGAACTTCACGCTACGGCCAATGGGAGCCAAACATTAAAGAAAAATGTTGCGAAAACGGGGCTTTATTTCTTTTGAGACGCAGACAAGTTGAAGCTTTAACTTAACTGTTTAATCATAACTTGAAAGGCTTAATACTAGACACACTTAAATTGTAGGTACTTAGAAGCTTGTTTAATATATTTTGTTAGTATTTTTTATTACTGGGAAATAAATAGTTAGGTACGTAAATTATTACATGAATAAATTATGATTTATACTGTAACAGAATGTAACATGAAAAAAAACGTTGTCTCTGAAACCCAGTCACTGTTTTAAAAGAGCTCTGTGGCATTTAAAAAAAATCCGACATTTAAATTTGGTCTGTGGAAGAATCGAACCTGAAACCTGCAGTTCATTGGTACAATAATTTTGTTTTTTTTTAATATGTACAATTAAAATCTACCTCTTGCAATCTGCTGCAATCTAATCTTTTTCCTAATTCAATAACAGACTGACATTAAATCACAATTTCGTTATATTTATAGAATTAAAGTAGCATCGATGCATAAGACGTCATTTAAAAAAAAAACTCTACCTTAAAGGTTATATGCAATGTTTTTTTAACCTGGCAATGCAAATATTATAGAAAGTGACAGATACGACAATTTAAAATTAAAAAATTCAGTCCATAAAGTTTATGAAATTCAAATTGTAACTCACTCAACGTTCGGTTTCCGTCAACACAACGCTAAGGTGCATTCACCTTTGCTTCCACAAAATAGTTTATTATTTGGTCAGAAAAAAAAACAATTCACTCATTATAAGAAACAATAATCTTAAAATTTTAAAAGTAATCCATACGATTTCCCTATTAAATGATAGCCGATTTAAAACTAGAATATCTAGAAAAAAGTACCTGACTACGTGGAGTTCTAGTACATCTTATCTATGATAAGTAGCTTTTTTCAAACTTACCTCTTATTGTGCTGGGCATTTTGTCCCAAAATCCTATTCCGTTTGTAACACTAAAAAATAATCCGTAAGTCACAATTGCCACAAAAATATATTGTATTATCCAAATTCAGACATTTTCACTACAACAAAACACAGTTATCACGAGTTCACGGCACAGTATTAATGCACAATTTAAAAATGTTGGTTTGGCGCCAACGTAGCTGTCAATGTCAAAATTGCCGCGCTTTCGGATACGTCCTAGAGACGTGGTGTGGCAGCGGGTTGTGCTTTTTTCGTTGCGGCGCGCGCTCGAGACTCCGGATAACTGTATTTTTTTTCGTGATGCGAACGGGCGAACGGTAACGGTGTTAAGGCCGGTTCTTCCACTCGCATCTTCATCTACCACGATGGTTTTGACCGCGTAGCCAATTCGAGTTACGGTCCTATTGCTGTCAATGATTTCAGTTTTCCGGTTTTTTTTCTCTAGGGTTGTTGCGCCCATAAAAATGTTAGGTTGCAGTTATTTCGCATGAGTAGATAAAATAACATTTCCCATAGCAGTTTGATCGTTTCGAGAATTACTTTTCAATTTGATGGACGCTTTACGAGAAGTTTAATGACTTTCTGTATTGATATTGCAACAAGTTTGTCTTACAGCTTATTTTTTAAATTCTTAATGAATGACCAGCCTTTCTTTTAAGAATCTTATAGGGCTATGTAGTATGGGTACGGACCCATACCACATAGCCCATCCAGAGGAGGATGGGTTTTTTTTCTAAATACCACGATTGGTCACATAATCTAGACAGGGAGGAGGGGGCTTGGGTTTTCGTCACGTAGTCAATGTCCTTAGGAAAACCTCGCGGTGTTTCGAGTTATGTTGCTGTATTATTAAAGACAAATATACATATGTAGGTACTTTTTTTTTTTTAAGTTTCCGTTTTGCAAAAAAAATATCATTAAACCCAATTCAGTATTAATAGAAATTAGAGGGTGAGGGGGGTTTTTCAAATACTGCGTGGTCAAAAAAGGTAAAGAAAGGGGGTTTTCCACTAAGGCCTACCTCGTCGGGAGTAGGGAGAAGCTCCAGGAAGGCATCGGCAGCTACTGGAGTCCTCCCTACCGTACACGTGTCTGAGGCACATCCCAGGGTGACCGTAGTCACCCCTGTGGAGCACCGCTGCCGCGCCGCTCTCTGCTCTACACACTAAGGGGCACAACAGCGCCCCGCCTTAGACGACAACCCCCCGGACGCACCGACATATTCAAACACTTCTAGAGGTACGGCAACTTTAAATAATTATGTGTTTTTTACATTTTTGCGTTAGATGATATAAATACCAATTACGTACGGGTATGCACAGCCAGTGCAACCTGGGCCCTGTTTAATAAACGTTACAAATTGTTAATTGTAATTGTACTACGAAATTTTATGCTATTCAAATATATGTGATACTACTAACGAGATCGTGTCAATTAGAATATTTATACACAGTTTTAAGTAATGTGATTTACATAAACCGTCAAACTATGTTTTTTTGTAGTTTTATTACTTTAGTGATCACGGATTAAAAATACGGAGTGTCACCAGCCCTTTTTATCCCGCGGGTGTCGTAAGAACTGACTAAGGGAGCAAACTACGCAAGACAACACAGCACTGCGAAGAGAAGAGAAACTTGAAATGTATAATATGTGATGATCTGTGTATTTGTCTTAGTCTTGTTATCTGTAAAAAAGTGCCATACACTTATAAAAACAACAGTATATTTTGTACAAATGTGAAAATAATATAATTTAAATTAAACAAACTCAACGAGTAAGCCAAAACCTCCTTTCTAAGGAGAGGCTTATGTCCAGCAGTGGACTATTAAAAGCTGTTGATGATGAAACTCAACGAGTTTCAGGAAGAATGTAATCTGTTGGGTTAAAAAAGGGGTTGAGAAATTAATAAAATAATAGAATAAACTTCAAGTAATAAAGGTAAAGAATGACACCAATTTACAAAATAGCTATTAAATCTTGTAACTGTTTTGACCCTAACCTCTTGAAAATCAGACAACTTTAAACAGTTACTACTTCGTCAATTAATATGTCATAAAACTATATATTTAAATAGTTTTCTCTGAATAACCGTAAACTGTGATTTAAGAACATTAAATATATATCCGCCGTTATATATATAGCCTGTTGGTTTAGTGGTTAGCGATCTTAACTGACAACCCAAAGGTCTTGGGTTCTATTTGACAAATATTGTGTGATGAGCACGATCATTTGTTATGTGTATCGGTGTAATTTATCTTTAATATGTATGTATTTAGAAATATAATTAAGTATGTTTATTTACAAATATATGTGCAATATGGTGACGGCAACAAGCTTGCTTCCAAATTCGTAAGTGGGATTGAAACGTCCCACATCCTAAACCTAATTACTAATTCCTAAACGTCCGAATTTTGCCAACTCTAAAGTTGACAAAATGCGGACGTTTCGTCTCCGTCTACCCCTTCTTTGTTTATATGTATACAATATAGAATAGGTAATCCGGTAAAAGACCAGAATTATGACATTAAATAAAATCTAAGTATTTAGCGCAATTTAGATATTTATTAAACAGATATTTTGCTTGAAAATTTTTCATAGATTTTTTCAACTTCCGAAGCACAAAGGGGGAATTTTGAATGTTAAACGTGTGCCTCTTCGTATCTGTTTTAGTAATCACAACTCCTAAATGTATAGACCGATGTGGATTTTTTATTTTCCGAATCACCTTGTGTCGTCTTCCACGCTCAAAGGTAAGGCATAAAAAACTAACTTCAGTGCCATCTGACGCAGACACACCCAACTACGCAGTTACAGTTAATTTTGTATCACGATATAAAAAGTTCGCAGCCGATTAGCATATATTATAGGCATACAACTGCACAACATGACCCGTCGGGCTTCAGCCCGCCAGGCATGATCACCTCGCCAGATCGGAGGAAACTCCATTTGTGTTGGAGGGACATAATCCAACGCAAAGAGGCATGTGGCTGCACGAATAGCGTAACTGCGCTGAGTGATGTAGGTTCGATACCCACATGGTACATCACTTTATGTGATCCACATATTATTGTTCTGGGCTGAATGTTCTTTATATTTGTGTCATGTATGTTTATAAAGTTGTCTTGTTAAAAAGAATCAAATAAAAATTTCATTCTTCTACAGTTTTTTGATCGAAAACATTCTTCGCTTCAATTAAAAAATATTTGAGCAGTTCATAGACTATCAAAGCTCTTTCCTAATCATTGACTTGATTTCGAGTTTAAGATTTTATGTATATCTTGTCTAATATTTTTATTATTGGGATTATAATACGCATAAAATGTGTAGACTGTTGATTATCTCACATTCTTCAATTAAGTAAATCCGCCTTTGATTGATAATTTAAGAAATGGTCTTTAATAGTCTCCAAACTTGGGATCATAATAGCAATGTCGTCATCACTTGTCATTTGTTGTTAATCGATTTCAAAACCAGAGAACGTTCTTAATTCCACATCATATATTTTTTGGGTATATTTATATAAATTTTGGACAAATTTTCACAATTCTTTTCATTTTTTTTTAATTTATTGAGCTTTAGCTTCCGACCCCCAACTTCCCAAAGTCTCCACCGTAATGGGCACAAAATAATAATGCGTCTTCATTGCGGCGTATTTTGATCGCTTCCTACTAGCGGCATCCTCCGGGATCATTGGACGGTGCGACTCAGATGTGAGGCCGCGACTGTGCTATCGCATGTAGCGTCCCATACCAAGCACTTGCCGTTTTTCCACGGCACCAAACTCAAGCCATCTGGCCGCTTTCCATCAGATCTGCTGAGACCCGATGGGTCCAGCACGCAGGGTACATTGGCGGATATAAGAGCCCTTCGGACTATGTCGTTTAGGGCATGGTGTCACGAAAATCTACCTGCGCAGCAGCGACAAGTCGGCCATCGGCCCCCACCATGGCATCGCAGGTGCATCTATGTGGTTCGCATACCCTGCAGCCCAGGCGGAGAGCCACTGCCACACGCAAAGAGTCGCCGTCTAGCAACTACTTATGCTAATACAAGTTTATTTCACATTATTACAAAGCTTTATAATAGTATAGTAGCATTTCACAGGCAAGCACAGCATGCACAAATTATTTACAGCTGATAAAGTGAAGTTATTAAGTTACAAAAAAACAAACAAACAGTGATTACCGTAGTAGCCATAGGCCACTTTAAAACAAAGTCCAAGTGCATAAGGTTCCTATGAAAAAAAATGATACAACAATTAATTGGTTGATAAATGATTACAAATACAGTATACCCATTACGAGTACAACACACTCATAATACCTTTGCGAAATGCAAATGCGTGCACATGCATGACAGCAGAGTAACTGACTGCACTTTTTTTAATATAAATGTCAACTCTCTTAACAAAACTGCAATCTGTTTCTTTCTTCTTCTTTCTCTCGTGCAAACTGTTTCTTTAATGTTCAGCTTGGATTCCTTATACAACATAACAATGTAAATGTTATACCTTTACTAGCTTTTGCCCGCGGCTACGCCCGCGTGTATGTCGGTTAGCACGGTAAAAAGTAAACTTTATTACTCGCTGATAATGTAGCTTTCCATTGGTGAAAGATTATTCAAATCGTATTAGTGGTTTAGGCGTGGAAGCGTAACAAATAAACTTACTTTCACATTTAGGTATTATATAAAAGTATGGAAGAATTGATTTCTAATTTAACTAAACGCGTATCGTTTTTGTTCCATAATACGTGTATAGTTGTTGTTGTTTTTGTCACGGAAAACATACATTGTCTGCGGTAGCGTACTAAAGGAGGACCTTGTTAAGCGCCCCCGTAATCGTCGAGCTCAGACCATTGGCCACCATTTCTGATGATCTTAAGTTCCACGTTTATGTCCAATGTCGATTAGATTTTCGACCTTGCAGAATGAGTGCCGATGGCCTAACCAAAAATGAGATTGAATTCATTATGTCGACGAAGAAGCAAATATTCAATGTCCTTATCTCTCTGTGATCAACATGGCAAAAACCGGCAGCGATCACCGACTGGTTAGAGGTACGTTGGATATCAACACCAAGCTTGAAAGATCGCAGCTGATGAAGTCCACGCGCCGACCATCACCCGTCCACGTCATAAACCCGAGAGCTTTCAGCTCGAACTTGAAAACCGCTTAGAACGCCTCGAGAACTGCCTTAATACTAATGAACTCAATAACCGATTAGTGGAAACTGTCCATACGGTCGGATCTCAGTTATTCAAGACCCGTCGTACAAATAGAACCAAGAGATTCTCTGATGACACTCTTAAGCTTATGGAGGAAAGGCGCAACATGACTCTGCAGTCTGGAGACAATGCGTCCAAATAGCGACAACTCAATAGACAGAACTTAAAAGGTCAGAAAAACGAACTACGCCAATTTAATACCATACGTATTAATAAGCAATAGAGCAAAACAAAGGCAAGAAAGTATTCGCAAAAGCTCTGTCTGTTGGGCAGAGTCAGTTGAAGAAACTTAAGATCGATGATGGCAGACTCTTATCGTCGAGACCTGATCTTCTAAGTGAGGTTGAGAAGCTCTATGATAATTTTACACAGCAACACTAGACCCTGTAACTGACTTGCCGAAAGATTCAAGAGCTAAGTTAACCCGACACTATACCGAAGATATACCGGACGTCAGCTTGTACGAGAATAGTTTGGCTCTCAAATAGCTCAAGAACAACAAAGCACCGGGTGAAGACTGAATAACAACTAAGCTCCTGAAGGCAGGTGGAAAGCCGGTCTTAAAGGTCCTTCAAAGGCTATTTAATTCATACTTGGCGGAAAGCCGCCTGAGGCATAATTCAGGGGTGTCGTGGTGCTTTTCTTCAAAAAGGGCGATAACACCCTGTTGAAGAATTATAGTCCCATTATTCTTCTGAGCCATGTCTATAAGCTGTTCACGAAAGTCATTACGCAGCGCAGATTTGACGACTTCCAGCCCCCCGAACAAGCCGGTTTCAGAAAATTCTTTAGTGCCATAGACCACATCCATATGCTGCGGTACGTTATACAGAAGTCCGAAGAATATAAACTTCCACTATGCTTAGCGTTTGTGGACTATGAAAAAGCTTCTGATTCGATCGATGCTTGGGCTCTGATTCAGTCTCTCCAGCGGTGCCAAATCGACAATCGGTACATCTAAGTGTTGAAGTGTTTATACGAGAACACTATGTCAGTCCGTCCACAGGATAAGAGCTTGAAACCTATCCAACTTCAGGGGGAGTGATTCAGGGAGACGTAATATCTCCGAAACTATTCACCGAGACACTGGAGGACGTCTTCAGGCTTCTGGACTGGAATGGACATTAATGGCGAGTATATCACTCGCCTTTGATTTGCTGATGATGATATAGTAGTCATGGCTGAAACCATGGAAGACCTTAGCACAATGCTCGATGACCTTAGTAGGGTCTCTAAACGAGTGGATTTTAAAATTAACATGGATACGACAAATTCATGTTGAATGCCCCTGTCGCATCTACTCCACTGAAAGTTGGAGACTCTAAGCTCGAAGTTGTTGACGATTACGTATACACAACATGGTTTAGGTCGGGTTAAGGTTGGATGCGGGCAGCACAGAACGGGTTGTTGTGAATAGTCTTGGGGAAGGCCTATATCCAGTAGTGGACGTCTTTCGGCTGAGATGATGATAATGATGATTTTAGTCTGTTTTAATTCTGATACTTTTAGTCAAGAGGATAACTGCTTTCTGGATTCTCTTAATTGCAATCTGTTAATTTTCTTTTTAAAAGACAACTCCGGCATTAGGAATATATCCTGTGCCGCGTGAAACTTTACAAATATTTATAAAACGGTCCCACACTGTTTCTTCTGCATATGACATATTGCAAACTAGTACCATCCATTGCTATGCAGATGATAGCACAGGAGATGCCCTTTATACCGGCCGCCCCAATATTTCTCGGGAAAACATCATCGAGAGTCGAAACAAACTTGTGTCTGAAATTGAAACTTCCTTAGCGGAGGTTTCAATTTCAGAAAAGACACAGGTCTATGCGTTCACATGACACGATTTGTCGTATCACCTCAGTTTGAGAGCACCTCCCTAACTGCCTCAGCCAGCATCGGAATCCTAGGTATCTACATATCGAGCGAAGTCCAGTTTCGGGGTCACTTAGAGGGTAAGGTCAAATTGGCCTCGAATAAGCTCGGTGTGCTGAACAGATCGAGGCAGCATTTCACTACGGCCCATCACCTTCAGCTCTATAAGGCGCAATTTCGGCCGCATATGGAATACTGTTCTCATCTCTATGCGGGGGCACCTCAATACCAGCTTCTCCCTCTGGACCACATCCAACGAAGAGCGACTCGAATCGTCGATAGCCCAAACATCTCCAATCGGCTCGATCCCTTGGCGTTACGTAGAGATGTGGCTTCACTCTGCATTCTCTATCGCATATATCATGGAGAGTGCTTCGAGGTATTGTTCGGACTAATACCAGCGGCAAATTATTGCCATCGTTCCACATGGCAAAATTTTCATCCTCATTACCTGGTTAGTTGGCGCTCCACTACTGTGCGCTTTTCGAGACACTTTTTGGCCCGCACAACCAATCTGTGGAACGGGTTATTGTCCGTGGTATTTAAGGACCGATACGACCTTCAAACCTTCAAGTAAAGAGCGTACTCCTTCCTAAAAGGCCGGCAACGCGTTTGTGACTCCTGAGCTGCAGACGTTCATGGGCGGCGATGGTCACTTTCCATCAGGTGACCCGTCTGCTCGTCTGCCCCCTCTAATATAAAAAAAAGGAACACCTAAACTCAGAATAACAATTTGTGCATCAACCAAAGCGTTATCCCATGTGGAGATCGCACTTACAACACAGCGCAGTAGGAAGCGGCGAGGTGACCTCTTGAACCACTACGGCATCCACCCCGTTTCCAACGTTACTAGTCAGATTCCGACCAGAAAAAACGTTGTGCTAAATATTGACCAAAATTTCAAAGGAATGCAAAGTCAGTGAACCCATCCTATTGACCTTATGACCATACTCTCATAAAAAAAGGTCGTTTTACATAGCGCAAAACATAGCGGTATAAAACCACGATTCTGTTTTAATGTCTATTTCTCAGTTTAAAAGAAAAGTGTGGAAACATTTTAGAGGCGCTATGTGAGCCGACAATTATTGGAGTAAGCTTTATAGACTTCAAAAAAGTTATTTTATACAATAGGGATCACCTTAAGGTAAGTCGCTCCTGCCGCTCAGGGACACCTGCAATTTAAGAGACATAAATTTGAGCCTCTGAGATCCCTCTCTCCTCGAATTTGGGGGGGGGGGGTTGCACGGCCAGTAATACACATTATCCAGTCGAGCCGTCCAATATGTTCCGAAACATAGCTCTCCCACGTCGTAACCCGATATCTTAGTCATTTATAAACCAATTATGAAATTATGATAAATCTCTTTAAATAAATAATCGTAATAGTCATCTTAGACATATTACAAATAATATTACACCTCTAAGGTAGATTAGTAGGTTATTTATGTCATGTGAAAACATTATGAAGATTCGTAGAAGTTGTTTATTTCTTCTCAAGTAGAAGGTCATTTAAATTAGGTATAGTTAGAACGTTGTACGCCAGACAACATGAATAGAATGGATTATTTTAATATATAAGTTAAAAAAAACCTAGACATAAAACAAATGATTGTGCACATCAAACAATTATTTTGCCTACCTGTAAAATTGAACCCGAAGCCTTTGGCCCAGCAGTGTGCATCACTAATCACTAAACCAACCAGTTAGGTCAATAGTTAGTAGTATTAGCCCAAAATTATCTCAGCCTATTGAATCTTTGGTATTACACCACTAAGCAAGTCGAAGGTGAGCGGATCAGTAACTAACCTGGTTTGAGTCTGATCATGATACAAGAAAGCTAATCTGTTTTATTTTTTAATTGTGGAAACCCCCTCGGACCGTCAGTCTACTGGGGTTTGCGACGGGGAGGTGCGTCTGAATCGAACCGTCTAAAACCACACGGTGTGCCACTCTGCGCTTGAATGGCTGAAGTATGGAAGAAGAGTTCACGAAAGAAGTTCAAGTAGTAGGGTACCGTTAGATGGAGACATAGCAAAACCTCTCTTAGTGGTTTTTTTTAGGATCATAGGAGGCTTCATGATGATAATAAAAAGGTACCGAGTACCTAAACTCAACTAAAATACTCTGACAGCCCTGGAGAGTAAAGGAAGGGAGTTGAGTACGTGCACATACGAGTGATACCGACGATACAGTGAACTTAGTCCGCTCTGTACCTCTTCATCCAAAAGGTAAATTTTTCTAAATCCAGGTGAGCTATGTTCAAGCAAGGCAAATGTTTCTACATGATTAACCATGCTACTGGTAGATAACGGCACAGGAATGCTGCGTGTTGACTGATGAACTGAATTGAACCAAGTCGAATTTCGACAAAGAAACAGATTCCCATTCTAAAGGAACACACCAAACGGAAAAATCTGTCGTTAGACTCCAGGACTGGCATACTCTCTGCTGGGAAGTACTGTCACTAGTTCAAAGGTAGCAGAAGAAGCAGGTAATAGACTTAGCAATATTTTTTTTATAAAGATGCCTCGATACCTATCCTGTGCAGACTAAATTTATGGCTATCGACTAAGCCCGTATTTTTATACCAGTTGATGGAGGTTTCTTCCACCAAATTGTGAAGACTTAGGAGCAGCCGTAACAGACGTCACAACAGCCTTGAGAGCTACAGTAACTGAACTAATACCTGGAAAAAGAAACAGCTACGAGATGTACATGCCGCATCTATGAAAGGGCTAGGTAAAGAACGCCACAACAGCTGCGCTGTGCAGCAAAAAAAAACGGAAGGAAATGAAGTGGTATGAAGCTGAAAAAGGTTCAAAACAGTTCAATTTCTTTCATTTGTAAGGGTGAACCCCCTCTGGTACGGGGCAGTGTGTCGTGATCGAAGAACAATTCTTATTAAGACTTGTGGACCCCTCCTTCGGGTACCTAATCTGCCGTTAGAGGTCCCCACTATCTGGCAGTCGCGTTCACAAGGCTTGCAATTTACCTGCAGCAAATGTTGGTAAGTTACATTGCGTTGTGTTATGTGTAACAAAATTTGCCAACACACATACAAACATCTGAGAAAATGCTGTTCCTAGGGATCCTACATACAAACAATTGTCGGTAGGTATATTGAAGGCTTTTCACAAGTTCATTTATCATAATACTTGACTGGAACTTTTAGCTAAAATTAGAATACTAAAAATTAGGACACTGACGAGTTATAAACTTCTAACTAATTAAAAACATTTATTACATTCGTAATATTGCACAACAAATAAAAATCTGTCTGTGTTCTCGTATATGTTTTGATGCCTTTTAAGATGCCAGACGGTTTTAAAATACATTTCAAAACAAATTCTAACAAAAGATGCGATAGAGCTATGTTAACAAATTCATTCAATAAAAATAAACGAAACCAATTTAATTGTAATCTACGTTTGTTACACGAAGGACTGTTATTCAACCATTAACAGTTATGTCAAGTTTTTTGAACCCGCCAATCTTAAAACTAACGTTAAAACAGTTAATTTTTATTTTACAAGCCACATAATACGTGTGAATTTAAAGAAAATCTCACAAAATCACACATCTTCCGGATTATTCCCGCGTAAACAAAACGAACCGCGGGTCGTTGAACCCAACGGTACCGTGCAACTTGTCTGAACCGGTCTGCCGACGATGTTCTGACGTCATTATCGTTAGTCTACTTGGTACGAGATGGCGGTAGTAGATTAAATTGTCAAGACAGCATTGTTTCGTTCTAATAGTGAGATATTTGATTTCAATTGTGATTATCTTAATTGATGTCAAACATTCAATTTCCATACGATTTTATTTTTATAGACCTACATAGTTATTGTAAATGACTATATATCTTTTTTTTTAAATGATTTTTTTACCGTCTTAAACATTTCAAAATTAAGTTGCAACTAATGACATCTATTAGGAGAATTTACAGTTTTTATACTGACATCTAGATAATAAAGCGGAACTATTTTGTTTTCTGTGAGCTTTAATTGTTTCAATTTTTGACAAGAGATGTCACTATTCGCCATTACCAACAAAAAGATTCGTTTACCTATTATTTGTTTACTATGTGAACATCTCAATCAATTGTATTTTACGTTTCCGACGATCGGGAGTTTTATTTCAAGAGCAGCGCGAAGGATTGCAAATGGAGAGACATTAATATGGATACATGTTATTTACAGGTGAGTTTTATTTATAAATGTTTATTCTTTGATAGGAAATGAGAAATTAGTTCTTAAATAACACTGTGATGGCCACATAAACTAAAAAACCTAATGATGAGGCTCATTAGCCATGTGGAAAGGATTAGGTACGTACCATTTCAGTAAGATAATAATACTAAATACAAATACTAATCTAATTGTACATGTATTTAGGTTCATAAAATTGATATTTTCACAATTCATAATAGCATTTTACATTTGTGTCAGTTTTAAGTTGTTGTAATATAATTGTATTTTTTAAGTTTAGGGTTCCGTAGTACTCACAGGGAACCCTTGTAGTTGAGCCATGTACGTTCTGTCTGTCTGTCCGTTTTTTCGCGGCTTAGTTCAAAGACATTTCACACAAACAGCGACAATGGTAATAAAAAATTTAGATATGTAGATACCTCCCCTACACGTGGTGATTATTGTTTGTGGTGTCACTCATAGTATGGGTTGTTATTGGATTGGTATTTAAAAACATTGTAGGGTTGTGAAGACCATTTTTTATTCTCTACATAAATATATTAATGATATATTAATCCGATTGCGCGATGCTAAACCTAATGCACAGTGAAACAGATCAAAATTTTAACCGACTTTAACCAAAGGAAGCAGTTATTTCTTTTATTTATAAACCGATAAGGAAAATTCTCTTTTATTCTCTAAAAATTCTCTTATGTTTCAAATTTAAAGAAAGGTTACCACCTTCATGGGAGGGTAATGAAGAAATCAGTTTATCTCAATTCAGTACAATGTAGGGGCATTGAAGTTAGCTATAATTTTTAAAGTTATTTATTATCAGAAACAAATGTTACCACACCTACTATTGGCCTAAACAGTCTAAAGAAATCATGTATACATAACAGACTAAGACGGAAAATTTTCACGACTAAATTAGCTCCGTTATCTTTCTCCGAAAAACGAATAACCAACTACTACTGTCTCTCTCAAATATTTTGATCCATCCTAAGGTTGCCTGGAAGAGATTGCTCTTAGCAATAAGGCCGCCCTTTGTACATTAAAATATTTTCTATGTATAATATGTACTCCGTCCGTGTGGTGACGGATTAAGAATACGGGAGTGTTCACCCCTATTCATCCCAATGGTGTTGTAAGAGTCGACTAAGGGAACTAACTACGCAGGACAACAGCACTTTAAAGAGAAGGAAATCTTTAAACAAACGCTATACCAACCCGTCTGACCAGCGTGGTATAGTAGGCCAAAACCTCTTTTCTAAAGAGAGGCCTATGTGGACTATTAAAGGCTGTTGATGATGTACATTATGTATTTATTTACAAAAGAAAGTATATTATATATATATTCTATCAGTCAATCTAGCTTTTATAGTACAAGCTCTGCCTAGTTTGAAACTAGATGGCGTTGTGTGTCAGATGTCCGAAAAATATTGTTATTATGATTCTCTTTATTACAGTATAAATACATATTGATTAAAACTTTAAATATATTAAAAAAAGAATACATACATTTAAAAATATAAAAAAAAGTAGACCATCGTCATAGGCGACCGTGACCAAGACACCGGCAGGACTTCGAAGACAGGAACCTCCTCACTATACGGGCCATGTCAAGGAGAACTCACTGTCTAACTATTATTATTATTGTATATCTGACATAAATATACTTCTTTGTAAAACGGTGTACAAATAAAGAGTTTTCTATCTATCGATCTATCTAACACTACGTACCACACTATAATGTTGATATGTTTATTGTGTACTTGAAATGGAAAACAACTAAACGTACTTGACTTGTGGACTCAATGCTTTTGAAAAAGGAATCAATATTTATTTAAAAAAATATTATTACAAAGGTGACGTGACAATATTGTGTTTATGTATGAAATACTTTTATTTTTAATTGCACTAGCTTTTGCCGTGTATAACCGACATACGGTACGTCACGGTAAAAAGTAGTCTATGTTACTCGCTGATAATGTAGCTGTCCATTGATGAAAGAATTTTTAAAATCGGTTGAGTGGTTTAGGCGTGAAAGCGTAACAAACAAACTTACTTTCACATTTATTAAATCTTTGTGACAGACTTGAAGTCCATGCTAGGAAAGCTCCATGTTACTGATCTTCAGGCTTTCTCATTCTAAACAGTTGCGTATACAGTTTACAAACCACACCGTCTCTTTCCCGTCGGCCGCCGCGGAAAACTCTTGTATGAATGGTTTATTATTTCGTGCCCATAGCAGTTCAGACTTTGGGCAGTTGGGGTACAGATGCTAAGGCGTTTGTGAATGAGTTAGGGCGCAGGCTGAACGAAGTAACTGGTGACTCCCGCTAAGGGTCGTTCCTGGTGCAGAGGTTGGCCGTGGCCATTCAGCGTGGGCACGCAGCTAGCGCTATAGGCACCTTTGCGTCGGAGGCGACCAGGGGTGGTTTATTTCATATATAAATAATTTTAGATTGCACATCACATTATTACATCAACAGCCTTTACTAGTCCACTGCTGGACATAGGCCTCTCCTTTGGAAGGAGGTTTTGGCCTACTATACCACGCTGGCCAGACGGGTTGGTATAGGGTTTGTTTCAAGTTTTCCTTCTCTCTGCAGTGCTGTTGTCCTGCGTAGTTTGCTTCGTTAGTCGCCTCTTACGACGCCCACGGAATGAATAGGGGTGGTGACAGTTTGTATTCTTAATCCGTCACCACACGGACTTTAGATTTATTTACTAGAAATCAATAATTTGTAAGTTTACAAACCCTTGTAATATTTTTTTATTCAAAAGCTTGCAAGAAATAAATTTAATGTAACATTAGTTAATTAGTTATAACATTAGTTACATTATAATATAACATTAAAATAAAGGCTAAAAAATACTCCGTGACTGTATAGGTACATCTATAACTAATACATATTATCTACCATAAATTTCAGTTAAATCTGTTTCTTTGTAATCTAAAATATGGAGCCACTCTAATGGCACAGATTTAGAAACATAAGATGGTATTTTGAATATTGCGGGTGTAAGGGACAGTTATTATAGGGCAGTGTGATTTGTGTTTATGATTTGTTTAAATTTAGTTCAATTTATACCTAATCATTTCAAAAATAGTCCTAAAGATCTATATTGTGTCTAGGTGTATTTAATTGGAACAATTATAAAAGGTACTATTAATATTTTTACTGCACGGATGGCGTAGTTGTTTTAGCTGTCACCACGCCACTTCCTACTGCGCTAAGTGTTGTTTCGGAGCGTGGGTTCGATCCCCACATGGGAATATGTGGGGATCGAACCCACTCTGCGGTCATACATGTGCACGCGGACTGGCTTGCCATATTTCGCTTCTATCACTTTGTGTGATCCACAAATTGTGTTCTAACTCTGGGTATTTTGTGTCCGTTTCATGTATGTTTGTAAAGTCTCCCGCGACACAGGATCTATTCTAACTGCCACGGTTTCGCAGTGGTAGCGTATGCGACTGCTGTGCTATGGTCTCGGCATCAATAACCAGGTCGGTCCCAAATGTTTGTATGATCTGCAAATATTTGTTTCGGAGTTTGGGTGTTTTCTATGTATAATATGTATGTATTTACAAAAAAGTATTCTATCAGTCAATCTTGGTTTAATAGTACAAGCTCTTCTTAGCTTGAAAATATTATTAAAGCTCTAAAGATCTAGGTTAACTTCTTTTTTTAACTGGAACAATTTTAAAACGGCAATATTAGTTTGTATTTAAATATAAACATCACCGCAATGCGTAAATTGAATGTATAACTAGAAGCGAGAATCCTCCAGGACTGGACAGACGTCTGGCTGAGTCCTTTGTCCGACGAAGGTCAAACGTTTCTAAATTCACCGCTTTATTGATCTTTAGGTGTGCGCTAAAAAGTGGGTTTATTCCCTCGCCTATTTCATACGTAGATAACCCGAATATCGTCTGAAAAAGAAACGGATTTAAGTTGTGCTCAAATAATGTACCTACTTGATATGGAGAGTTTGAGCAATGATTTTAGTCGAGGAATTGTGACTGGTTATTTAAAAATTGATAAGTTTGGTGGCCTAAACTGTGGACTTAAAGCCTACCCTTATTTAACTTGAAAAATATATAGCTGGCTTGAAAAATATGAATATTTAGTCTTAAAAATATTCATACTTTTGTTTTCATATCGTATCCCGATAACATCAATATCGATAATATCGTATCATAATATGAATATTTTTTAAGACTTATCATATATATATATATACACATATTACTTCTTCCTCTTCCTTCTCTTTCCTCTTTCCTCCAAGCTAATTAAGGGTAGGTTTTAAGTCTAACCCAAGTATACTAGGCGATATTCAAGTTCTGTCGAAAGACTCTGTTCGAACTTGTTAGGGCTTCAAATACCCATAACGATTGCGACATATGTTCGTATGGCAACCGGGACCGACGGTTTAAAGTACTCTCCGATGCACGGAGGGGACTTAATGTGTTAAGAATGGTCACCCATCCATAGATTGACCTGGCTATGGTTGCTTACTTTGCAATGTGTTAACCTACTCGGCCACGAGCCCCTCTCGCGTATATCTGATATTTACGCGATCTCGTAAAAGTTATTATATTACATATCTTTGAATTGACGTTTTCACCAGGTTGCACTGACCACGGTCACAGACTGACTCTGTATAAGTCATTTATAAGAAGTATGTATGTAATCCGTCCGTGTGCTGATGGATTCAGAATGTCACCACCCCTATTTATCCCGTCGGTGTCGAAAGAGCCGACTAAGGAAGCAAACTACGAAGGATAACAGCACTGCAAAGAGAAGGAAAACTCGACACCAATCCGTATGGCCAGCGTGGTGTAGTAGGCCAAAACCTTCTTTCTAAGCAGAGGTTCATGTCATGCATTGGACTGTTATAGGCTGTTGATGTGCCGGGCATTTTGAAAATAACGAATAGGAAAATTGAGAGAAGACTTCTTAGCTTGCGATAGGCAGGAATAGGAACCCATGCTGCTTCGATCGCAGTCTGTTCGGTCCTTGTACCGGTCAGGCCTACTATGAAATGTTTAGGCTTGATTTTAGACTCGAGGTGGAACTTCGCCGAGTGGTGGACCCAGTATTGCTTATCGTCAGCTTTTTACTGCAGTGGTCCGGTCTATGGCACTCAAAGGCGCACCTGTGTGGGCGGAGGGAATTGAGTCCCGGCTGCTACCACTGCGATTGTAGTGTAGACACAGAGCAACATACGCTCGAGACTTGTCCGGCTTGGACTCTCTCTGCAGTAGTCGGAGTCGATTTGTCGTTTCCGGCCATCCTTCGCTCTATGGCCTTCAGCCATAGTTGTTTTACCGCGGTCGCGTACTTTTGCGAGAAAGTAATCTCGCGAAAGGAGGCGGCGGGGAGATGAAAAGGGTTTTATGTCCTCCACCCGCAGTAGAGCCTCCCGCGAAAGGTGATGTTTTTGTGTGTCTGCACATCGCCCAAATATTAGATGCAGCCCAAATATTATGGCACACCGTGTGGTTTTAGTCAGTATGAGTCCGACATACGGCCTACCGATAGCCCCGGTGAGGCCTCCGAGATGAAAAACAGGAAAAAAAAAGTAGTAGTGGGAAAGGTATATTGCTCATAAAGACGATTTGGGAAGAGTGAGGATAGCCTCTAGCAGATCAGCTTCGCTTTGATCATGAGGCTTACGGCACCCACGGGATGAATGATACTCCGTATTCTTAATCCCTCACCACACGGACACAATACATACGGATTGGAGAGTGCAAGCCATACCCCAGGCAGTCCTGTTGGGGCAGTACTCCAAGTGACTGTTGTCGGGCAGTTCGATTGTACTATCATTATAACATTACATTACATTAACATACTTAAGCATTAACAAGAGTGTCTGACCAGAAACTGGAAAATTTAGGTACGACGTGCTAGAGCTATTGTTTAGATACATTCTATAGTAGTATACATTCTGTAGTATAGTATAATCTATAGTTCTATAAACAATATCCATATCTTACTTAACATTTTATTATTTAAAACCTATCTCGAATAATTTTTCTTTGGACATAAGCCAAAGATTACTGAAAATCGATCCGGTTGGCTTAAGACTACTTACATTCACACGCAACGCTAATTGGTTTTAATTGGGCACACACCTACTGATGTTAAAAGGTTTATTTTTCTACTAAAGGATAAGCCTAACAGCAGACGGGACGAGACAGGCACGTTACGTGAGGGGGTTGTAATCGTCACGCCCGCTGTCTGCACCACCTGAATCTTAAGAGTAGAATAAACTAGGTCAACTTAATGAACCTAATAATAATAATCTAATCCCAAACTAGGCAGAGCCTGTACTGTGGCAACCAGACTAATGATGGATATAGTTAATAATCAAAAATAATACAAAATACTGGGACTTATCACAAATGGCTGGGAATCGAATGCACGTCCTCTGACTTAGCAATCAGAAGGACACAAAAACCTGGACATGCGACAACTATTTTTGTAGGTATCACACGAGTAGTTTCAAATGAATCCCAACCCGACGTGTGATGTGATGTAAACTTCAAGTGTAGCGTTCACATCTATCAAAATTTATTGTAGCGCCATCTAGCTCAGGCAAACTTTACTATTCAGTCACAATAACACCTGAATCGCGCAATCAAACTTCTGCTGACTGATTATATCCTTTCCCAAAATAAACCAGGTTTTGTTTCGAAACTTGTTCGTAGGTTTCTTATCAAACTGTTATCCAGTTACTAATAATCTCGGTAACCCCACCACAGTACAATGAATTCTGTATGCTGGGGTAACTTTAATGGTATGGTATGGTAATCTGGGATATTGTGCTTGTTATTTTCTCATCTTATACCACCTGCCTGTTTAAGCGGTTCCATATTTTTAAAGTAACACAGTCTTGATGAAACCTGCCGGGACAGGATATACCTATAGCTACTCACATTTGCTCTCCTGCCCATTGTGGAGTAATTTTTGGTTTAGAATAGTTTTAATGTGTTTTACTAATCATACTACTTATTTTAGTCCTAATGGCATAGTCAGAGGTATTGGGAAAGCCCTTCGCCCACCCTTTTTCAACAGTCTATGTTAGGCAATGGGTCGTTGATGCTTGAACGAATACAATATTGTGTTTTGGTCCTCCCCCCCCCCCTCCTTTAATCGAACCTAATACTACGTCACAGCAATCTTATTCTGTACACTAACCTTAAAATTTTAAAACTTAAAACAAAGTATATATTTTTAAATTCGCCTTTGTGAGAATCAAAATATAAAAATTCTAAACAAAATTCTCAAAATAACTTAAGTTTAAAACACACGATATCCAAATAAAATTACAAAGCCCTTAATTAAATCCCGCCAAAAATCCATCACAAAAGGATACACAGAATACCCACCGTTACCTATTGAATAAAAAGAATTACCTAAGTACGTGCCACTCCTGGAACTGGGAGACGTATAGCTGTCCCTTTCTATCGTACCGGGAAACTGTTCCCGTCTTTTTCTCACATCCTACTGCCCTCAGACATGTGACATCCCCGCGGGCTTTAAATGCGGTCTAGGGTTGTGTGAAAACGGAATTTCTTTGTCTGATTTAATTTAAATATCAAGTCAATAAAATTGTTATTAAGTGACTTGAGTTCATCAATTCATCTGTTTTTTCTATATCAGTTTTATTTATTAATGACCTCTAAATAATTAATAATTAATTGAACAAAAAAACTATTCGTGGGAATCATTATGCCTTTGTACGGGCTGGCTTGACCGGATTGAGACCCAGGCGTAACAGAAAAGTGTTAAGCAAATCTTTTCGTCTAATATACTCGTCAATCTTTCGTCTAACTTTATACTATTTGCTTTAGGTTTAAGATTAGGTAGATTTAGGTATATCATAAACAGATATGTGTAATATCAGTTTATGATATACTTAATTCCTGGGTAAACACTAACGTCTAAGATACAGGCTCGGCCTTGTTAAGACTAACTAACTAAATGTATAAAAATAATAAAGCTATATAAATAAATTACCCAACTTAACTAATCCTACACTACTTAACCATCTTCCTCGTCGTCGCCTACCGGTAGTGTTCTCAGACGGCTGGTAGCATTGCCACACAGAATGGCAATGCTGACACTCTGTGCTGGAAAAAGGCTGGGGACTATCCTCGCGAAGTATCGCATCGAAAAGAGTGATACAACCGCCTCACAGGATCACAAGTTCAAGGTAATAACCTTGAACTTGTGATCCTGTGAGGCGGTTGTATCATGATCATGTATGTGATTCTTCAGATCAGATCTGATGACCCGTCTTCTAAATGGCTATCTAGATATACGCCAACCGCTGTCCGTAGAGGAAAGCTAGTTCAAAATAAAATCAAATGTTGGATATCATTAAAATATGAATATTCTTCTTACTGGTACTAATAATTATTATTAATAGTATCAATTTCGGATATTCATAACTATCGTTCACATTTAATAATTTCCTGTATTACGATAGGAAATGATCAATTTTATGTTCAATAAAGTTTTTACCCTACACGGTGCTACGCTGATTTCCTGCTTCCATTCATTACAAAAACTAAATACATTTTTAAACTATAAATAAAAGTATTAGCAAATCAGAATTCGAAGAGAATTTTGTCTTTGATTTTATATACCGTTGACATTATGAGTTGGAAGATGATTGTATATGAGACAGATATATGCAAGGGGATAATGTATGCCATCTCGATAAAGAAACATGGAAATAATTTTATAGAAATAATCAATATAAAACGGTAGCTTATGAAAGGGAATAACAAATGTAGCACAATTAGAAATATAGTCGCGTCACTAGACCCCACTGTATGTTACGACTACAGTATAACATACTGTCATATAGCGTGGTGACGTATACCGTGGCGACGCGTCGTCACGCCATTAGATGTTACACATCAAACAAAATGAGCGAGCCTAATAATACTTTATTGAAAGTTTTGTTACATTTTCACAATAATTAAAGGGTAATGGCTACAGTAGTATAAACTGTGTCGTAGCCAGAAGCAGTAGTCACATTTGATAACATCTTTCAGCTGCGTTTCATCCATCTGGACCACAAGACATCTGGAAAGTTCGCGAAGTTCTCAGAAGAGGAATTCTACTTGCACACTCTCTGGCCACTTCTGTAGACTATCTTTGTGTAATGCAAGGGCTCTTAGATGAAACTTAAAACAGAAAAAACATATCAAAAGTCAAAGGAAGTCGATACTACTATACATACTACTAATTACTTACTTACAAAAAAAAAACATCTGATATCTCGACTACTGTCTGAAGGGCAACTCAGAGAAGTGCGCGCTCATTATTCACATCAAATAGCGCGAATTTCTGTAACACATTTCTATCCCTTTTCTCGAAATCGCCCCCACAAACCCAACAAGGCGAGAGCGGAGGCGTTACACAAAAAAAAAATTCTACCCCCACCTCAAAGGTTGGCAACGCGCTTGTGACTCTTTAGTTGCGGGCGTTCATAGGCGGCGGTAGTCACATTCCATCAGGTGACGTTTCCGTCTGTTCTGCCCCTGTACTATAAAAAAAAACTCGTATTTGATCAAAATATCGACCACTCTACACTCAAAAACAGCGTGAGGGGTCTATGAACCCCTGGTGGGATCGGAGCTGATAAGCAAGAAGTGCCGGGAAAAAAGTCTTGTTACACATTTTTCGGTCTTGCTCCCATCCGCTCAGAATGTGTAACGCGCGATAAGGCACTTCGTTTCAACAGTATTATAATTATTATTTAAAAAGCACTCTCTTTCAAAAAAAGAACACTCCGTGTATACGTTTGATTGCCTTTCATTACTTCCGTATTTAAGTTGCTTTAAGTAATTAAAATTGTAGTTGTAAAATGTACGTGTGACAACCCTGCCGGCCGCCGCCCTCTCTCACATAAAATCAATATTTATGGAGGCCGCCGGTTCACCTCTAGATGTGTATTCTACTCACTCTGCCTCTATTTATGAACATTATTGCATATCGATTCAGACTGACTGCTAATATGGCGTCACATTTTTGATGTCTGGCTCTCATTTGATTTGCAAAACGATGGTTGATTTAGTGATTCAAACTCCGATGGTCATTTTCACTTGATTACTTATTATAAATGGAATGTTACGTGAACATGGCGCTTGCAACAGTGCCGAAATATCTAAAACTAATTCCCGAAAATAAATATGGTAAATATCCCCGTAGTTGACTGTAAAGTAAAATCAATTTATATTTATTATACGTTAAAACGTTACTGTACAACGCTTTAGGCAGTAATGAGAGAAAAAGAGATGGGAACTAATCGGTAATATTAATGAATATCAAAATACGCAAGACAACGGCACTGCAAAGAGAAGGAAAATTTGGAACAAACCCTATACCAACTCTCGGTCTAGCGTGGTGCAGTAGGCCGAAACCTCCTTTCTAAGGAGAGGCCTATGTCCAGCAGTGGACTATTAAAGGCTGTTGATGTGATGTGTGATGTGATTACCGGCTTAATGCGCTTAAATCTTTATGAATTTTAATGAACTGCATTTTCTACCTTAGTTAGGGCTGTATTTTTCGCCAAATTTAAAGCGGACCAAACTGGAGCTGGACTAATCCCTCCCTTACGCTCACCACTGTAACTCATGTACACTAGGATCAATAGCAATGACCCACGAACACACCGAATTATGACACTCAGAAAGTCCAAGAAAAAATTTAACTACCTTGGAACCCGCAACGAAATTAATCAGAACAAAATTGGGCTATTGGAAATAAAATAAATGTACTTCCCTATTTAGGAAAGCGGGAGACAAAATAAAGTAAAAATACGTTAAAATACGTTTTAAGCATTGAAGTACCACGGACACAAAATATTATGGGTCCTAAGTGGACCAAGTGGGTTCATAAACGAAGGCCTTCTGAGATAACAAACATAAAAAAAATTACTCCCGAATTGAGAACCTTTTCAATCTGTTTGTAGACGGTTAAAACACGCAACAACTTAATCAAAACCGAAGTATAAAGACATAATTCTTTTATTCTTGAGAATCTGATATATTATATTATTATTATATATTTTTCTACCACATTCACACAACGCCATCTAGTCCCAAACTAAGCAGAGCTTCTACTATGGGTACTAGACAACTGATATAAATACGTATACTTTTTCTTGTAAATACATATATTTTATACATAGAAACACCCAGACCAAATCAAACATTAAATGTTTGACTTGAGCGGGAATCGAATTCGCGACCTTTGGAATAGCAGTCCGTTACACAAACCATTTGGTCGTCAAATGATGTTGTGATGTTATGATATTATAACAACATATCATAACATCAGAGTCTTCAGAAGAAACAAGAATGAATTTCTTTATCTTGATCAGCCTTTAACCGTCAACCATTATTATAACCTCCTCTCTCAGAAGAGCCCTATGTTCTGCAGTGGACTATTAAGAGCTGTTGATGTGATGGGTGTACAAACACAACGTTAAGAAGGCTTTAAAATTATGTAAAAGTCGGTGAAACATTTAAAAAAAAGACAACTTCCGTATTAGGAGTATATCCTGTGTCGCGGGGGACTTCCCAAACATACTCGTACATGAAATAGACGCATAGAACACCCAGACTCAGAACAACAATTTGTGGATGGATGGGGATCAATCTCACAATACTCAGCGTAGTAGTAAGCGGCGAAGCTATCTATAGATAGATATCTATATCCATACTATCTATAAAAATAATATTAGTATAGATAGTATAGATACCTATATTTACATAATTTATGTCCTAACCGAGACATACTCTAAGTATCAGTGTTTTTTTATGGTATAGGAGGGCAAACGGGCAGAACAGGTCGCTTGATGACAAGTAACTACGGCATTGGACACAAATTATCCCAGTATTTAGAACTTCTTCCACTTCTTTTTGATGTAAATGTAAATATATACCGCAATGCTGCACTGCACGGATGGCGTAGTGGTTTAAGCGGTCGCCACGGCGCTTCCTACTACGCTGGGTGTTGTGGGTTCGATCCCCACATGGGACGACACTTTGTGTGATCCACAAATTGTCGTTCTGAATCTGCGCGCTCTTTGTGTTTTCACGAATGTTTGTAGAGTCCCCCGCTACACAGGATAAATTCCTAGTGCGGGAGTTGATTTAAAAAAAAACATTTATATGTTATGTCGTACAAATCTTACAACGTCCAGTTTTAAGGAATTCCAAAAAGGTTTTTTATACAACCTTTTGTATTATGGAATTTTAACGGCCATAATTTGATCTCTTAAATCGTAGGGTGACCAATTATTGATGTGTATTTATGGCAAAGTAGCTTTTAAACATATTTTTAAATTATGTAAATACACATTTCTTTATACAAAAACTTATTATATATTAGAACTTGATGATTACAAAAGTAGAGGACATCCAAAAAAAGAGTACTACGTGAAAGAGGATATGGGTATGAAATGATTAAACTGACAGGAGAGATTGCATTGAGAGGAGAATGGAAAAAGAAAATATATTACAAGGTAATTAATAACACATTTGAATTTAAGTTTATTCTATGTAACAATACAAAACAAAAACAATACTATGATAATTATGAGCCGATTGTTATTAATACACTGACATTATGTATCTCATTTTGAAGCCACATTTTTACATAAATTTGAACATTAACATAAATTTGAACATATTTGAACATGAATGAAGCCTGAGAATTTTATGCAACTTTGTTATTTGTTATATTATTGTTTGTGTAAATAATTGCTAGAAGTTTGAATGCATCTACATGACTGAATCTACATAATAAACACCGCAAAAAACATACCCGAACCGCATAGCCAAGCCTAAATGAGGACAAGAACTAGGCCTAGACTCCTGTACTTGGTTAGTTGGTGTTTAATCGTGTATATGTATCATCACATCAACAGCCTTTAATAGTCTACTGCTGGGCATAGGCGTCTCCTTAGATAGAAGGTTTTGGCCTACTACACCACGCTGGCCAGACGGGTCGGTATAGGGTTTGTGTTAAGTTTTCTTTCTCATTGCAGTGCTGTAATCTTGCGTAGTAATCTCGGGATGAATAGGGGTAGTGACACTCCGTATTCTTAATCCATCACCACACCAATTGTATATGTGATAAAACGTGTAATAAAATGTAAGGTAAAATGCATACAACTTTCCTCTCTTTTTGCTTTAAATAACATCTACCGTGGGAATGCCATGCATGCATGTAGGGGCCGGTTCGCTCACAGAAAACCGGTGTTAAGCTATTCTTTCGTTGTTTTTGCACCGAGCGAGTGGCCTAATAACATTTTTGCACTCAACGGCTCGCAACGCAGTTGTGTCTCTTGAGTTCCAGGAGATGGGTGGCGGTAGTCGTTTACCACCAGGAGACCTATATGCTCGTTTGCGTTCTATTTTTTTCCCGAGCCTTTTTCCCAAGCTTGGTTAGGGTCGGCTTTGAGTCTACTACGCTACGGCCTGTATTTTTACGTGGAGCGACTGCCATCAGACTTCTATAAGTCAATTACTAGGCGATATCGAAAGACTGTAGTTTTACTTCCTAGGGCTCTATCTACCCGAAACGATTGCCACAGATGTTTCTATGGTAACCGGACCGACGACTAAATGTGCTATAACAAAATGTCCTAACAGTTTGGTCACCCTAATCGACGGGAGTAGGCGACAGCTGCGTCACAATATCCTATTCCATGCAAAAAGTAAACGACTCATTAAATAGTTATTATTAGTTCGTATTACTGTAATCATTCGTTTATTTTACTGAGTTGGAGTGAAAGAGATAGAAGTATAGTTATTTTTAACCGACTTCAAAAGGAGGAAAGTCTTAATTCGGATGTGATATATTTTTTAAAGTATGGCAGGACAAACGGATGGCTGGCAGGGGATGAATGCGGATTGCCCAAGACCGTGATAGTTGGCGCTCCTTGGGGGAGGCCTTCGTTCAGCAGTTTACGGCTGAGGCTGATGATGATGAGAGGACAAACGAGCAGACGCGTCTCTTGATGGTAAGAGACTACCGCCGCCCAGGGACACCTGCAACTCCAGAATCACATAAAATCAAGGGTAGTGGGGAGATTGAGTTAACCTCACTCAGTCGATGAAGATCTCTCAAAAACACAAACTCAAAACATCTTTATTTTATAAAAAAAAATGTTTGAAATTGTCTTTTATGTATACTCTAAAGTCAACACACACAATAGCAATAATCTCTGTTTAGTCATATATTTAGGAATATAAATAGTATTGAAAATTTATTATATTCGTATGCCTGTGTCGATCTACAACGGCCCGCTTCCAAGGGGTTGAGCCTTATGAGAAGAAAGGTCTTAAATAACCTCTGATGAAAAAAATTGAAAGAAAAGCTTAACATCAGTTCGAGCCCCCCCCCCCTCCTTCCCCCATTCGTGCAGAAGCATGACTGTCCACGAAAAAAACTACAATACTTCTACGAATAATATTATTGTGTATAAATGCGATATGCTCGCCATTTGTGACTCGATTACAATTTGTTGTTCTGAGGACCAAGTGCGAGTTAATTTCACATCTACTCGATCGTCAAGGTGACAGCAGATTGGCCCGCACTGAAATCTCCACCAATCGCAACGCTAAACGCGCTCGCCGTCGAGAGCGAGTCGATGGGAAATAAACTTGCACTTTATGTATTGCAGTGAATTCAACCTTTAAGGGTGAAAATTGAATGATTAAGAATACTGACAAAATTAAACAATGCATTATGATTCATTAGAATCATATCATAGAAGTTGAACTTAACCCAATTTACTTTTTTCATTCATTTTGTCTGATTAGATTTCCAAAGTAGCGTTAGCAGATAGATTCCAAACGCTCCCATCTCCCTAACTCTAGTTGGGGATCTTTGTGAACCTTAAGTTGCGGCCGGCGGTAGTCACTTATCATCAGATGAAACATCTGCTTGTTTGCCCCCCTATGCCATAAATAAAAAACCCTTTGCAATTTTACTCATAACGTCGACCAAAAATAAAAACAGAGATACATGTAGTAAAATGGTGATGACTGTGATCATAGTAAATCCAAAACTACATTTTTATTCCTAAACAAAGACATAATTAAAAACTCATATGAATACTAAATAATAAAACCCGTTAGAACAAAGTTAAAAAATAAATATAACCAATGTAACATATAGTCCGTCTTTGTCAACTTCCTGTCATCATAACCGTCATATCATGAACCATAAACATCCTTTCTACTCCCCTTTTTACGCCTTGTTGCTTGAAGATAGAAAGGAGCGCGGTAGGTCATGTACACTGGTCGTCCTACCTCAATGGGAGCATTGACCTCTCATATGTGTTGACTATTTGCTGTTAAGGCAGGCGAATCAATCCGCCATCGACTTACAATTTTTTTATCTGTGCAATCTCAAAACATTATGCATTGTTCTTACTTTTAATGGACTCCATGTATTTTTATTAGGCCCTGGTTGTAAGTGATGTTGTTGCAAGTAAAATTATGTCTTTTCAAATAGAGATAACATATTATTTTTTAGTAAAGTCATCCTTTACATTGCCATAGACAAAGTTAATTGACATATGAGTTTTTATTGCCGAACTGTGGTTGAGAATGTGATTTTCGAAATTGGAATACCTTGAAAATTAGCCTGAATGTAAAAGTTACTAGTTAACATGCTACCCGACTGCGTGACAATGTATAAGAACTTTATTTACAAACCGGCGATTTTAGTTTTTATAATAATTTTTAAATACCCAGTGTCATTCTCACAATTATAAACGAATCTAACAACACTTCCCAGGACAAAATCCAACAAGCCGTTTAGGCTATACAGCAGCGTGGCAAAATAAATATATTCATACATACAGTCTGCACTCCTAATAAAAACCCTTTTTAAAAAGAAGTTGAACCGACTTCAAACAATACTAACAAAGAGCGCTAAAAAACCTAGCAGCAAACGCGATTGATTTGCAGTAATTTTTTTAGGAGTTCCGTTGTCAGTCTCTGAAACTCACCATTAGATCTATATGAAATTAAATTTAGTCCATTTTGGAATAAACCCCTTTGCATAATTTTTTTTTTTTTTAAATCCGTGTATGTATGACGGAGTTATGCCCGAACATACATAAAAAAAAACATGTAAACATCCGAATTAATAACCGTTTTGAAATCGGTTAAAAATAACCCCCCTTTTGGCACAGTCGTATAAAAAAGTCCCATCGAATGGTCTATATCCCAAATTCTAGTGACGAAAAAAGAGAATAATATAATAATAATAAATAATATTTTTTTTCTTTTTATATAAAGGAGAGTTTTCTGTAAAATTGAATATTTTAAGATACAAATATCTTGTTGTGTTCAAAGGTTTTGAAGAGGGTATCTCGTATTATTTTTGACCATGTTAAAGTCATTAATAATAATAATATTTTCCGCAATCTGATCGTCTAGTTTCAAACTAAGCAGAGCTTTTCTATGAAAGCTAGATTATTGATAGAATTCTTATGATTTTTTTTTTAAAAACATACAAAAAATACAATAGAATACCAACATACATAAATAGAAAACACCCAAACTTCGAAACAAATATTTGCAGATTATACAAACATTTGGTCCAATCCGAGACCTCAGTGTAGCGGACCCTACTTATTTATGTACTTATTTAATGTGTAAACATTTTTGTTCATTGTAACTATGTTAGTTTATACTCGTAAATACTTTTATTAATTTAATTATTTCATTTTGTTAATGTCGTTATTACATATATCTTTTTTCATACTTCGAACAATATTGTTATATATAAATTATATAGTTGTCGGACAAACCGACAGGGTTAAATATATTGTTTATATCTATTGCATCGAGTGCTACGTCACAGCGGCGGCGGCGCGGCCACGAACCGAGCGAGAACACATTCCATTCCTTCGGCTCCCGCCGCTAGCCAGTCGTGAATTGCACTCGATGCCTTTAGCTACCGCCCTTACCGTAAATTGTTATCTTTCGTACTTATTTTCTATAAACTAGTATTTTCTCACCTTCTGTACCTATTGTATATGTGTCGTTCTTACGTGTTTCTTATGTAGACTGTTACTGTGTAATATTTGTGTAGTGTAAAATATATCGGAATTTCGTTGACTCTTAATTTCATTTATTTTCGTTAATTTACCACTCGGTCAGCTACACACGCGATCCTATACTCAGCACATCTGTCGCATACGCTACTACTGCACTACCGAGGCAGTTAGTTATGAATTAATTCAATCGATATTTTATTTTTCCATAAATGGTAAAGTTCTGTATCTGATGTCAATATGTTATTTATTTATCACATTCGTTTGATAATATAATTATGTGGTTTAAAAACATTATAATACTGCCATTACGTGCCATAAAGAACCCAATAAGGTAGGTGTCGCAAACCTTTGTAGGCGTTTAGTTTTATCATCAACTAAGTCGTCTAATTTGGTAATAGCGCTATAGCGTAGCTCATTATTTAACTGTTGATTTATGTTTAAATAACATTATTCTATTATGTAAGACTATATATTTTGTTAGCTAATACGTTTTCTTTACTTGTTTTTCGTGTAAAAACGGGTCGTCAACTCACCGGGGCTCAGGGTGATGTGGTATGTCAAAATCGAACCGACTAAATCCATACAACGTTTCGCCTGATGTTAGTCTATTGCAAGGGACTTGGGTATACCCTAAGAAGAAAGTCTTCGCGAACCCTGGCTGACTTTGGCCTCCACAGGCAGCCACAACATTGTGTGCAAAAGACCGTGTCCTTCTTACACACCTCGTATCACACCTTTAACCCCAGACCACCGCCCATGGAGGACGAGTCATTCCACTTCTACTTCTTCGTGACGGGAGAGTACTGGCCCTCTCCCTCCTTCCTTTCTGATCCGCTTTAACAGATACCACCAAACAAAAAGGAGCGACAGAGTCCCACACATTATCACTTTTGCACCACAGCCTGTATCTTGGTCTGTAGCGAGCGAGAGGCTCCCCACACCAATACAGCAATGGTCACCCCAAGATCACCGAGATTGAACATTCAAAATTAAAAAAAAGGGAGGAATTGGGGTATCTAATCAGTATAATCAACAATATAATCATTAAACAAAATATTTATTTTTGGTTTTATTTTGCAACTTTTACTTTACAGAAAACGTCATCGTCGAAACAAACTTGTGTCTGAAATTGAAACTTCCTTAGCGGAGGTTTCAGATTGGGGCCGACTAAATCTAGTCCAGTTTAATCCAAAAAAGACACAGGTATGTGCATTCACCGCAAATAAGATAACATTTGTCGTATCACCTCAGTTTGAGAGCACCTCCCTAACTGCTTTAGCCAGCATCGGAATCCTAGGCATCGACATATCGAGCGAAGTCCAGTTTCGGGGTCACTTAGAGGGTATTCTCGGAGGGTAAGCTCGGTGTATTGAACAGAGCAAGGCAGTATTTCACTCCGGCCCACCGCCTTCAGCTCTATAAGGTGCAAGTCCGGCCGCATATACATAGAATACTGTTCTCATCTCTATGCAGGGGCACCTCAGTACCAGCTTCTCCCTCTAGACCGCATCCAACGAAGAGCGACTCGAATCGTCGATAGCCCAAACATCTCCGATCGGCTCGATCCCTTGGCGTTACGTAGAGATGTGGCTTCACTCTGCATTCTCTATCGCATATATCATGGAGAATGCTCCGAGGAATTGTTCGGACTAATAGCAGCCGCAAATTTCCGCCATCGTTCCACACGGCAAAATTTTCATCCTCATTACCTGGATAGTTGGCGCTCCACTACTGTGCGCTTTTCGAGACACTTTTTGCCCCGCATAACCAATTTGTGGAACGGGTTATCGTCTGCGGTATTTCCGGACCGACACGACCTTCAAACCTTCAAGAAAAGAGCGTACTCCTTCCTAAAAGGCCGGCAACGCGTTTGTGACTCCTGAGTTGCAGACGTTCATGGGCGGCGATAGTCACTTTCCATCAGGTGACCCGTCTGCTCGTCTGCCCCCTCTTACATAAAAAAAAACAGATTAAAATACAACATCATCAAAATACTATTTTGATTTTTTTTAGACTATATTAATTTTGTGCTAATATAAAGCTTACATGGACCAGTATTACTTATTGTGCATCGGGCTTGGCACCGACTTCAAGCGGACTAAAAGGGATTATTGCTATTATAATGTTACCTGTTATATTGAGGGTACTTATTATAATTATTTTACTTAGATTTGTAATGATTTTTTGCCGCCCATAGACGCATGCAGCTCAAGAGTCACAAGTGCGTTGCCAGTATTTGATGTACACTCTTTTCTTAAAGGTTTAAAGGTCTTATCGGTTCGGAAATACCTCGCCGAAAAAAAACTTTAAAAGAGCGCAGTGTTTTGGTAACTTAGTAGTAAAAAACGCGCTGTGATTTGGTAATTTGGTGGTAGGTATATATTTAAGCTTTTATTTCTTACCTGAAAGCTATTAGGCAAGCAAATAAAGATACAAACCCGCTACTATTTAAACAAGAATATACCTACGGTAAGTCAACACGGACCCTTCATTTCCGCCAGTTCTTTGTTTCCGCCAGTTGCGTGATATTAAACCGACTTCCAAAAAAAAAGTATTTTTTAAATTTTTTTGTCTCCTGAAGCTCCGTCTGTTCTCAAAAATGAGGAGACGGGACACGCGGAACTTACCCTCTTAGGGGGAAAATTACCAAAAGTCTTTCTCTAAGAAAATTCAAGTTTAGGCAAGTAATTTTATATGTACATTGGTATAGATGTATATAATTTTTTTCTAATTGTATAGATCGATCATAATCATCATCAACAGCCTTTAAAAGTCCACTGCTGGACATACTGCTGGACATAAGAATCTCCTTAGAAAGGAGATTTGGGCCTACTATACCACGCTGGCCAGACGGGTAGGTATAAGGTTTGTGTAGTTTTCCTTCTCTCTGCAGTGGTGTTGTTCTGCTTAGTTTTTTCCCTTAGTCGGTTCTTACGACACCCATGGGATGAATAGGGGTGGTGACACTCTGTATTCTTAATCAGTCACCTCACGGACCTATATTAAAGATATTTACATTAAATTTAAAGATAGATCAATATTAAAGTACATTTAGGTTCTCTTTAACCTCCTTTCTAAGGAGTGGCCTATGTCCAGCAGTGGACTGTTATAGGCTGTTGATGAGGTTTTAAAAAATCCACCAGATATAGAATATCAACCTAATTACAACGTATGCCACGGAGAGGTTCCAAAGTTTCGTGTCTGATGCTGTGTTCGAATAGTTTTATTATGAGAAAATTAAGTATAGACATAATATGGGCTTTTTTAAACATACAACTTTATAACCGTTTTCCAAAGTGGGTTTAATAGTATGACAATTTGGGAAACAATAAACAGAACAAAGCTCCGTGTTGACATACCAAGTCTTCCTGTTTAACTAGTAGCGGGTTCGATTCTATATTTGTTCAGCTAATCCTGTTTAAGGAAAGGGGAAAAACTAAACCAAGGGTTATTTATTTTCTTTCCTTTATACACTTAAGTTGGCAAGCAATGGCATTGTTCAACTTAAGATGTGGTCTACTGTCTTCAACTTAAAGGTGGTAAACAAGCATTCAAACTATTAGGAACAAACTACATGTTTCATAGCTTTATTGGCTTTTTTGGTTTTATGGTAATAATATGTGTAGTTTTAAAAATCAGAAAATAGGTTTGTTGCGCATTAATATCGAATACGTAATTCCGAAAAATACCGCTAGATGGCGTGTTGCGTCTCGCTTCATATAGTCTGTAGCCCGTACCTACTTCAACATTCCGATTTTTTTCAATTTTGAGGAGTAACTTAAGGTAGCTCAACATCTGAACACTCACGCTGCCAGGTTTTGAACACCTAAGTAGAAGCAGCGGTAACCACTTACCATCAGGTGAGCCGCTTGCTCGCTTTACATCTTATACCACATGGGTATTATAGGCGTCGAAAGACGACGTATACTGATAGGTCAGCAGTATCCCGAAGACGAGCCTACTTACTAGAGAATAGCACTGCTGATCTGCTTACCCCAGACGGGAATGGGGAGTGAATATACAAATGTAAGCATCACGACTTTTTATCTTGAAGACTTACTTCAATCTTTTATTGTTTTATCTAAACAAATAAATAAAATCGAAGTGTCTGTAATGTCAAAAAGATAAGCTTTTTTAATGCTCATAAGGATATTTGCACGTCTCTCTGTCTGTCTGTTTGTTCCGGATAATCTTCAAAACGGCCGATTCGATTTCGATAATATTTTACTACCAGGTAGCTGTCTATGTATGGAGTAACTTATATTATTTTGCCTCTCAGAAAAACTCTATAAAATTTT
The DNA here is from genome assembly GCA_902825455.1 of Arctia plantaginis. Lineage (NCBI taxonomy): Eukaryota > Metazoa > Arthropoda > Insecta > Lepidoptera > Erebidae > Arctia > Arctia plantaginis. The sequence goes on along the minus strand of CADEBD010001048.1, from coordinate 560,633 downwards.
GCCCGATCCGGTATGCGAAGCCGAGGCCTCGCGTACCGTACCACACCACTAGGGCAGCGGGTTCCAGCTAGTTGAAATATATAAAAATATTGTCAGTGGAGTAACCCTCTATGTCATCTAGATTTAATAATACCTTCATTCAGTTTTCGCATTATTTCACTCGTCACCATTGTAACCCCCCGTGTTATTTATTGTGGTGGATGTTGTGTGTACCTGTAATGGGCATGCATACCAGGTAGGATATTTTGTTTAAAATATTGTATAAGAGTGCAGTGTATGTATGCTGTTGGTATCCTTACATAATTATTATAAACTGAGTCCCCCGGCCGCATCTGTCTTTCTGTATGAACGCGATAAAAACTACTGAACAGTTTTATGTACGGTTTTCACCAATAGATAGTGTGATTCCTGAGGTAGGTTTAGGTATAAAATTCATTATGTTTTTAAGTAAGTTGACTAAAACTTGAGATACTAGAGATACATTAAAGTTATGTAAAAAATAGTAAATTGAGAATATCCTAAGTAGATAAAACTCACTTTTTAATATTAACAAAAATGATCACGGTTACCCAAATATACGCGGGCGAAGCTGCAGGAGGAAGCTAGTATCAAAACAAAAAAATAACTTTGGTGGAGTAAGGATTATTTCAAATAAAAATTGAGACGTCCAACTGCTAAAGAAAGTGTAGACCAAATAAGTTCACAAATCACTAGTGTAGTACTTTTATGAGCTGCTAAATAAAACCCTATGAAAGTGGGGGTACGGTTTACGACTTTTACAGGTCACTACGGGTTTTAGGTACCAGTTACCATTAGTCAGGATGACTGCTTGTTTGCCACCTTACTAATATAAAAACTACCTACGCGTTATTAAAGCTTTATAATAGCTCAGGTACAATAATTTTTTTTTCTGGATAAGGGTACCCTTTGTCCCTTTTCCACCCCTGTGTATGCAAAATTTAACGACGATTCTGTTGTTAAGACATGAAAGCGTGACAGTCAAACGAACTCACTTTCAGATTTATAATAATATTAACTTCACACATCTCACACACGGCCGTCTGATCCCAAACTAGGCAGAGCCTGTACTATGGTAACCAGACTGCTGATCAAAATACTTATAAATTCCTAAACACATACACATTATAGATAAATTACACCCAGACAAATGAACAAATGATCGTGCTCATCACACAATTATTTGTAGCGGGTTTGAATAGAACGCACGACCTCTGGCTTAGCAGTCAAGACCGCTAACCACTAGACCAACGGGCCAGTCATTTAAATGTTAACACAGAACGTTAGCTCAGCGGTGATATAATAAAAACCATTGTTCAGAACCTACTAAATAGATTAACGCATATTAGCAGTTCAATAGGATAGTTAATTTTTCTATCTTCTTTATTGTTCATATAATTGCAAAATACTGCTTATTGGCACACAACAGTGAGTGTACCCGCAACGCAGGTAGAAGAGCAACAAATGGATGAAAAGAGACAAAACGATAGACATTACCGGCCGGTACATTTTAACGTTTCGACAGCCGGACTTTCTTTATACATTCAATCAATACAAAAACATGTATCGAAACACAAATAAAACATTATAAAATACAGAATATGACGTCACCGTTGTATTGTACGCGAAAAAATAGCCTAAAAACATGTGCGATAAGTGTATTAAGTGTGTTTTAACTATAGGACGCAACATCGGTTAGGCTTTGAGCGCACGGGGACGCGACGCGGTGTAATCTGCGATCAAAATGGAAGCCGTCGTCGTCGGCCATCTTAGGTCTGCCGCGAGCGAGAGAGCGGACCGCTTCGGGAATTTGGGAAATTGGTGTTTTTTTCTGTTGTAAAGAGAGCAGTATATAAGAGGTCGGTAGGCAGAGGACAGGGCGGGCATGCGGGGGGAGACTCCGCACGGGCAAAGCGGTGTGAAGGGAAAGAACTGCGGCCGGTCCGCATTGTATGCACCGTCCCGAGATATGTCGCGAGATATTTATGTCGTAAATCAATGTCGCTTGAGTATTGTTTGATGTTTGGGTGAAATGAAGTGAACCCGTTGTTTTAGGACAGTGTGACGTAATTTGAAAGTACTTTTAAGAAACTAAACATACATAAAGGCTTTTATAGTACCTCTAAATAAAAAAGTTCTCGTATAAACTTGTTAGGTTTTTTAAACGTGTATCATACGATTAACTAATACATTAATAGGAGTGTGTATGTTTTATAAAAGTTCAATGTATTGAAACTTATAATCAAGGCAATAATAAATTACGATTTGCTATTGTAAACGAATTTAAAATCAAATCGAAAAACGATTTTATAGTATTTATGAGAACTGTTTACATGCGTAATGGCGTAAAAAGTTTGTCTACACTTAGTTTAAAACATCAATGTTGAAAATTCAGTGCTGTATTGGAGCGGTACAGGTAGAGCTCGAGATGTATCTCGAGACCGGAGCCCGTTCTGCTCGCGCCTCGTGTACCGGCCACCTATCTTTCATTGCACGTACGCGCGGCGTGCGGGGGGAGCGGACCGCGCGGCATACGCGCGAGCCATCTTGCCAGCGATCGTCGAATTGCTCGCGTCTCCGAACACAAATCGGTATTAATTCGCACTAATTAACAGTTAAATACAATAAAAACAATATAAATAAGTGCCGTAATACATCTAATTAGTGTACAGTACTCTGTGATCAAAAACATTGTTGACATAAATTGTGTGTTGTTGTTTTATGTGTGTGTGTGCATTCCGAGTGTCTAGGTGAGTAGTCAGTAGTCTTTGTGCGCGACAATTATCATTCTGATCGATTCGGTCGGCGCGGGGGTGTGCACCCGGCCCGTTTTATATCTTTTGTTGTTTTGTAAATCAATAATTTTAGTGGCGGCTAGCCGTGTCCCTCGCGTTCTTAACACCTTGTTGTGTCGTTTTGCAAACGTTTTGCAACTGATTATATCCGCGCTGTCGAGTCGATTGTTGAATCACCAAGCGGCTGATGCGAAAGTTATTATAATTTTGTTATAAATTGGTGACTAGAGGTGTTCCACATACCAGGTACTTATTTTGTTGTTATTATTTGTTATTTTCACTAAATGCACGTAGGTATGTTTGCTCTTTCCCCATAGTTTGTGTTGCCAGGTGTGCAACGTTAAGTAATGCCATTGGTAAATCAGAGGCAATACAATGTTTAATTTTAGACGAGTTTTTGTTTCCTAAAACCGTTTGTGTAGATAAACTGTGCTTTTGTTACAAGCGCGGTCTAGCTTGACATCACTGTGATATGTTGAAGTGCTCATCAAGATAAGATTTACTTATATTGTTCTTGTTTTCTATGTGCTTGTTAGGTCATCCAACTTTCTTTTAAAAAGTTACTTATATGTAGCTAAGGTATTTGTTTCGCCGAAATAATATTGAGAATTTTAAAAGTCATCACTAAATGTTACTTTTTAATTACTTGTCAATAAAAACAAAAGAAATTGTTTATGTGAATTCTTAAATGAAATGCTTGTACATTTAATGACAAACATTATTTTGGATTTAAATGTAACCATTATTCTATACTTCGTTACATGTAATTCACATCTCGATCTCACATTTAGGTTATCTGACGAATTAATTAGGTGTAACTACGAACAATAAAAGGTTGATAAACCGGTCACTCAATACTGCAGTACATTAAACATTGAGTTCAAATAACGTGTGCTTATTGCATACTGATAAGTATGTAATAAACAAAAAATATATACTCTTCGCGAAACGTAATACCTACATAATATTAGTTAATTTAGAGTGTATTGTTATGAAAATGACTGATAGTAGCGAAACAAGGTCAATAACATTATCTTTCATTCATAATAGCGCCATTTTACTAAAGATTATTTCGTACTTATTATACATAATATCATACGTGTTTATATTTATGTACTACTTAATTATTTTGTAATATATCAGTTGGATCATACAGTCAAAGTAAATTAGAGAACAGTCACTGTTGTGGCATAGATCACCGCAGACTACAGACGCCTATAAAAAGTTTTAACATATTCAAAATTCGAACGCGTCCACCGTAATGGCGGATACAAGCACATCGAGCATGAAATAATTGCATTCGTTCACGACCGCGCCTTGTAAACGGCCTCTCCGGCAATATTAGCTAGACGTACCCGTGTACTTTGGAGTTACTGCCTATCGTTATTACCCGAATATGTTAAATTGTGTAAACGCGATCTTCCATTCCGGCAGTATTCTCCACTCATCTTGATTTTGTCGCGTTGCATTCCTCAGACAAGACGGGTCATCGTTGTGTTTTTTTTTTACCGGCATTGGTTCGAGGTGCTCTCAACTGCCTATTATGCGACCGATGGAAAGCGTCAGTTTCCATCTGCAGTCAATGTCAATTACCTATGTCGTCCATAAATTGTGCGGGTTACTATATTAACGCTGATTCATCAGTGGTTATGATTTGCGAGATTTTATCTCTCTTGCCTTGCTTTATTTTTTTAACAATAAAAGAAAATTAATTTGTATAATGTTATCATAATTTTTTTAAGTGCATCCAATTATTGTCGATTTATCACAGTATAAGACTTAAAAAGAAGTATTTTTTGTTTCGAATCATGCTTACAAATTAATTAGAATTCTAGTTTTTAAGGTTGTTTATATTAGAATACGTGCAAATTTATTGTTTATATGTAAATCACGTATCTAGGACATATTATATTAACATTCATTCCTTTATAAACTACCCATGTAGGCAAATATATTTCATAATTACTATTTATTGCTTTGAGATTATGTTTTCTTTCGTTGAAGTTTACGCGTTATTAGCATACCTCATTATTATCTACCGATACTAATATTACAATGAGGTAAAGTTTCTGAGTTAGTATATTCGGGGTAATCTCAGGAACTACAGGTTTGAATTGGAAAATTCTTTTAGTGTTGGATAGCCGTTTATCGTGGAAGGTTATAGGTTATATAACAACATGCTACGACCAATAGGAGCCAAGTATCTTTACTGGACTGACTGACTGAAGGACTGAATTAAATTGACTTTATTTGTACGTAAAGTTCCAAAAAATAGGTTTAATATATTCAGTGTTTTTGCATAGGTATATGGGGTATCTTAAGAATCCTTATATCCATACAAATATACAATCACATTCCGAATGAGACACTGGCTATAAAGAATTTCTTTTTTAGATTTTTTACATTTTGATTTTAAACTAGAGGCGTTACCCGCCACATTGGATTCTAATACTGATAGATACTAATACTGTTAAACCAGAGAATAGGTACATAACCGGAAAAAGCCACTATAACACATTAACAATCCAAGGAATATTTTAATGTAGTACAAACGAAGTAACTACTCTATAATACACAGAATATTATTACCTCATATAAATAACGTATAAAAGAACGTTTTGCCTAACACATTCTATTTCCTCTTTCGGCACAGAGTTACACTGTGTTAGTAAGACACACAGATTTGCTAGCAACACAATGGACTTGTACACAGTGTTCGGCTGTTGGAACACGATCGACGAAAGGCCTTGTCCTCGATTGTATTACTGTTAACGCTATAAAGACATGTAGAGATCGATGATATGTTTGCTCACACGGTTATTTGAATCTACTGTTTCATAAGTTAATACCTTTTGTTAGTGTTGCCATATATTTGTGCGGATATTGTACGCAGTTATACGAACTTCGAATATTAGACGAAAACTGTTTCACGGGATAGGTTATAGTTAAAAAAAAAACAATAAGAACGCGTTGATTGCTAGTTGAAAAGAGTTTCACTATCCACGACCTGGCTTTAAGATCAGACCATATGGTGCAGACGGGCCTGTTGATCTAGTGACTAGACCCTGACTGCTATGCTGTAGGTCGTGGGTTCGATTCCCACCCAAGACAAATAATTGTATGATAAGCGCGATCATTTGTTCTGTGTATAATTTATCTATAATATGTCAGTATATCAGTAGTCTAGTTACCATAGCACAGACTCTGCCTAGTGTGGGATCAAAGTGCCGTGTGAGAGATGTGTAAAGTTAAAATTTTATTATTTAAATATTATTAGTTACCAGCCCACTTGTTATAATGAGTCACATGAGCCCAAAGTCGAGGGATTCACTGGTAGCCACTGAAGAGTTACTCTATCCAACTCCTGTTTCAGGAATCAATTCCATGATGTCAAATTATGATTATTGTCATCCAAACGCCATATGGGTGGGGTACGCCAACTACTTGAAGGGCGGTGAACGCAATTTTATCTCTTAAGTAGCCTGTGTCCCTGCGGTGGTTGTCACTTACTATCGGGTGACGGGTCTCAAACTCAAACTCTCTTTATTTCATAAAAAAAATAAAATTGTTTGAAATCGTCTTTTAAAGTGACTCTAAAGTCATAGATCAACACACAGAAAAGCAACAATCTCTGTTTTGTCAAATAGTAAGCAAATAAATTTAACAAAAATCAAACCTATACAAAATCTATGATGTGCCTGTACCGATCTACAACCGCCTGTTTCCAAGGGGTTGAGCCTTATGAGAAGAAAGGGCAAACAAACTCATGGCGAGAGTCTATGCCTCAATTCTGCTATTTTATGTTAACCGATGTCAATGGCATCTCAACAGCGTGTCAATGGAGTGACTATGGCTCATCAATGGTGATATCAACAACATTGCCATTTCTTGAAAATTAAATATTATATTTCCTTCCAAATTTAAAATGAACCGTTTACCAAACTATTAGAAAAACATCGACGACATTTGTATCAGTTCAGTGACAAGCCATCTGGAGGCCGTCGGTCTTACATAGTTAGTAGAATACGAAAAGTGCAAAACAGTCCATCGATAGTCTATTGATACAAAATTAAAATAGCGGAATTGGGGCCCTGTTCCTTGATCCCCCTTACCATAAAAAGACTCAAACTTAAAAACTACCAATCCCTCACTACTTTATCCAAATTTTATGAAAATAATTCGTAAAACAAAATACATTACCACTTAAATTCGATCTGGTAGTGAAACTCTGTAACAAGAACCCGTAATGGAAATAACAAATGAGTTTACTAAGAAAACACATTTCGCGTTGCAATAATAATAAATCTTGAAAAGGTTTGTCGGTAACTTTAGTTCTATTTACTACAAGTTTACTGGTTTTAGACCAATGGTGGTTTTACAAAGAAATATACCATTTATAAACTGACTAACATCGACTTTACAGGGTTCGAGTCTCGGGATTTTTACATGCAGACATTGCAAGTAAAAATATATTTGAATTAGTAGAACCGTGTTCTAAAGTTCATAGTACAAGCTATTAATTGCTTTTTGTCCTACATCATCATCAGCTTATCGCATTCCACTGCTGGACATAGGCCTCTCAAATTGCATGCCACTTTGATCGATTTTGGGCTTCTCGCAACCAGCTCCTGCCAGCCATCTTGCGCAAATCGTCACTCCACCTGGCTGTTTTGCCGAGACGCGGTCTCCACTCAAGAACTCGTTTTCCCCCGCGGTTGTCGATTCTGTTTGTTGTCCTACGTCTGTGGCAAACAAATGTACAGTCCGACATGGAACTTCTAGAATATTATAATATTAATGATAATGATACTTATTACAAAGAGCTCATGACGACCTGCGGTGCTATCCCAACCCCCGCTGTCCCCCTAACCTTAAAAATATCTTTGTACACAAAAAAATCAAAACAACAGACAGAAATTCCTCATATCATCATATCAGTTAACTTTTTTTTAAATTATGCCGGTTTAAACCAAAAATGTTACCCCTACAAAGAAAATAAATAGAATAGAATATTATTTATTTCATACAGCACAGCATACAAAAATAAAATAAAGTTAAATAACAACATACACAAAGAAACTAAAAATCAAGTAAGGTTTGATAAAGGCAACAGTTTTCAATGTGTCAATCTTTTATATCTGACAGAGCTGACATGACACGTCAATGTGCCACGTATCCAAACCACGCGTCTATAAAATTTTACTTATAATAACTATGTTAGTACTTATCAACTAACGCTTATCAACCTGATTACCATAAAAAAACCTTTAATGTTGCTGAGGATTGTACGCCGTGCTTAAGAAAATAGGTGGACCCTCAGTGCCCACCTTACTTGTCGCCTTAATGCCGACATTATTGGCTTTACTTTCAGGGTTAATCATACTGTTTTATTTGATAGTAGATTGGCTTTAGTTCTCCTATCTAACTTAATCACTGATAAAATGTTACAGTACAGAAACTAAAGTAAACATAACATATGCATATATGTCAGACTTATTTTGATAGTGATAACTATATTTGTAAGTTTTTTCTTGCGTTACACACTTTAATTTAGTGTCATATCTTAATATAGTTCCAAATATAAACCAGCCGCATATTATAACTTGCAACACCCAAAGGTTTGACTGGAGGAAATGCATGTGGCATTAAGTCTGCCTTGCATAAAATATTTGCAGGAAGTTTCAATAAATAAATACATTAATAATTAACATGATTTTGCTAGCTTTACTTTTAATTATGTAAACAAATCTAGGAAGTTAATTTTAGGGGTCTGTCCGACTGTTACCGACTAAAAGCAACCGCGGTGTTCCTCTGCAATGGCCGAGGGAGTTGCCGCCATGGAATGAAACCGTATAAGCTTAACTTAGTATAACTTAAAATAAAATGATAAATGTTATCTCTCTTGAATCAACATTTTACAATATTCTTTCAAGAAACGTAATTTAAACAATTATTATTTCATAAATAACACTGTTTGAACAGATGACTGTTGCTTGAAGAGAGTAATTTCAAAGTAACATTTAATTAAGTGACATGTGAACGCCATTTTGCTGTATGAAGTTCATATTTTTTTATATGCAGTTATTATAGGGACTTATGTCAAACAGGTTTTAGACAGGTAGTCAATCTAGCTTTTGTAGTACAAGCTCTGCTTAGTTTGAAACTATATGGCTCTGTGTGTAAGATGTCCGAAAATATTATTATATAAAAATAAAGTTTTCCGTGTTTTTGCCAACACACATAATCAAAAATATCCTCCATTCATAAAAATACTATAATATTATAACCCTAAAAGATCTTTATGTATAAAAACATTTAAGTTTACAAATAAGCTTTTATTCCATGGTATTCTGTAACATGACATAACTTTCCCTGACACTTAATCTGACTCACCATCTTACTTAACTTACAATCTTTTTTATGGCATAGAGGGACGCTCTTTGAGTAACCGTTTCAGAGTTGAGGAGGGGAAGAGGCAGTATTCCGGTAAACTCACTCACGACCTCCGGGTTAGCAGTCAGGGTCACAAATCACAAGACCAACAGGTCCGTATAATACATCGTCACATCACATCAACAGCCTTTAATCGTCCACTGCTGGACATAGGCCTCTCCTTCGAAAGGAGGATTTATTATCCTCCTTTCTAAGGAGAGGCCCATATATATGTCCTTAGGATTTTTATTTCAAGACGCTAAAGTATAAACTTCAATCTGAAATGTATAAATGTACGAAAGCCACTAGGGCCTTCAAAAATGTATACGGCTCGACGACATTCACTGGTCGAGGAATGCAATTCACGTAAAAAGTAATCCTACTGGATGTTGGCAGCATTCTTTTTCATTTCATTTGGAACTATGACCTCTAAGGTTTTCGCGAGCTTTGTTTAGATGTTATAAGTATGTACATATGTATGCATGTTTCGGCACATTTAGGCCTACTCAACCAGAGCGATATCACGGCTTCACAGAAAACCGGTGGTCAGCATTTTTTCTTTCCTTTCCCCGACTGTTAGCTGGTTAACAGAGCCCAAACCTCTTGTTTCTGGGGAAGAAGAAGCCTTATGCTAATACGGGAATGCTTATGTCGTGGACACATCTTAAAATTAATCACATCGTAATGTGTCAGACCATATTGTCTGGTCATATCAATGAACTAATCATCGTTTGACGGTATACGACCAGCGTCACTAGATTAAGAGCATCATCTGGCCTCTACACTTAACACATCTCTGCTTAACCCCTCGGGAATAGAAGGCGTAATTATTTCACGTATCAGTGAGCAATAGTTGTTAAATAATGCATACATAGCTAGGTAATTTATCCAAGCTCAGTGAATTAGATCTAGGTTGCTGGTCTATTAAGTTAATAAAGGTCACATTGCAATGTGTTCTGAATAAATGTAGTGTTTGTGAATAAAATAATATATATGTGTGTGTGTGTGTGTACTAAAATTAATATTGTTATTTTTAGGGTTCCGTAAAAGGTGAAAAAGGAACCCTTATAAGATCACTTTCTTGTCCGTCTGTCCGTCTGTTTTTATGGTATAGGGACAAATAATAATAATAATGTAACAATGTAATAACTCTTTGAGTGCCTCCTCTCTCCTAAATGAGGGGGGGATACAGCGGGGGGATGATAGTGATCCTGACTTTTTTCACTTCTAATTTTTTTTAAAGGCACATTCCCCCTCGGGGGTATTTAACATTCATGAAACGGAGACAAAGAACACCCAGACTTAGAACAACAATTTGTGTATCACACAAATTGTTATTCCATGGGGGGATCGAATCCATAACACTCAGAGCAATAGGAAGCGGCGTGGCGACCGCTTTAACCGTACAGTCGTTGTCCCAAAACTGTTGTGACCAAAGACTGTATAAGTATGTTAATCAGCAGTTTGGTCACCACAGTACAGGCTCTGCCTAGTTTGGCATCAGACGGCCGTGTGTGAGATGTGGCCTATTATTATTATTGGTAGAGATCGTCTAGCGGTCAAATTTTGACAGTTTTAATGTCTTGCATTATGTAATTGACCAGTGTAACTTCAACTGTCATTGTATAGACCAGGGATTCTCAAACTAGTTTTGGTCAAGATACCTCTTTTCCGAAATAAACTGATACTTCAGACCCCCGTATCTAAATTACTTTCAAAATCCTATTTCTAGTGTTTTTCCTATTGATACAAAAACTTACCAATTTAAAAACTTTGACGTAAACTTGACATCATGAAAGTTTCAAATAAGAACTTGTGTTAATTAATAGGGGTCGATTTTTAGACCGTTTTAAACAGTTTTCGGTTATGTCGACCCCTGGGAAACCGATACCACAAAGACACAGAACAAATGATCGTGCTCAGTTAGTACTCCGGTAACCTCACCCACGACCTCCGGCTTAGCAGTCAAGGTCACTAATTACTTGTCCAAACGGCTAATTACCAAAGGAAAATAATTGAAATTCTGATTTTTTATTATTTTATTGATTAATTAGAAATTAATATATGGATTACAAAGATTTAATCATCAATTTATTAAGCTATTGCATAACTTCTATCGAGGGCCTTGAGCGCGGGGACCGAATCCAGAAATTCCGTAACGAAAAAAAACCTCACGCTAAAAACAAAACAAAAAACAGTACCAAAATCAAATGCTGAACGTCAAAGGAAATTTCGTCAACATAATGCAGAAAAATCTTACATGGATATGTAATTTGATTTAATAAAAATATTTTTTTATTTATTTATTTAAAAACAAATTGTAATATATGCTTCAATATTTTTATTTAATAAAAGAAAAAAAAAAGTTTTCTTAAAAGAAAAAAAAAACGCTCAAAAAGTGTAACTTGAATTAATATCAAAGAAAAAGAAATACTGCATAAATAAAATAAATAAATTTAAATTTGTATATCGTTTTTGAACACGTTTGAATAGTTCCTGCACATCCGCAGTAATAAGCAAATGGCTTGGCAATACAGTTGATGCACAATGCAATATGAAGTGAACCATTCTACTGCGACCTAGTTTTGCATACGCTGTTGTACGCCACGTTTCACTTTTTAGAAATCCCATTTTATATAATATAATATGAAAGATATTGGACGCTTTGTGGAGTTAAGCTAAGAATTCCTTTGAGATATTAAAGAAACATTTAAGAATAAAACTGACATCTGCACGGCAGTCTGATTCCAAACTAATCAGAGCCTGAACTGCGGTAACCAGACGGCGGTAAACATACTTATATTTATAAAAATAAATATATTATAGACAAATTACACTTAGACACAGATAAAATCATCACACAGGGTTTATACCTACCCTACTGGGTAGGAATCGAACCTACGACCTCTGGTAGGTCACCAACAGGCTGATCAATAAAGCTTATATTTAAATACCTTTCTATAATATTTTTTAATAAATCAACCAAATGTATTATATACCAATATCTTCTGGAAAATTTGCAGTATACATTAGATAAATAACCATGAAAATATGTCAATTACTTTATAAGAAAATGGCAGAGATACAAACCTAAAAACATATTTTTTGATTTTGATTTGCATATAAATTTATTCTGGCTTCATACATATAATTACGTCAATAGCGCCACTTTAATACTAATGAGACTTATTATAAATCAAGTAATGAATGACCTAAATTATCTCTGTTTACACGAATTTCGTATAAATATACGAATAATGATCGATTGTCAGTATTATACAATTACAAGAGCATCGATTCATGAGAAACAAAGATCTTTTAAATATGACTCATATGTTCGTCTTGTGTCATGTAGACATATTGTTAAATTGAAGAACAAGTCAGCAGTTTTCTGAACTGCTAATATCCGCATTCTTTAACGGTTGCTAAGATTCGTCTAGATTAAACGATAAATACTTTTTTTTTCAACCAACTCCGATCTAGTAAGATATCCTATGTCGCGGGGGATTATCCGTGTGTTTTTATTGTATAATATATGTGTATTATCTTCGTGTGGTGATTGATTCAGATTCATCCCGTGCGGTTCGTTGAGCCGACTTAAGAAGCCAACTACGGCAGGCCAAGAGCACTGTAAAGAGAATAAAAATTGATACAACCCTGTACCAACCCGTCTGGCCAACAATGTAGGTCAAAACCTGCTTTCTATGGAGGGGCCTTAAAGGCTGTTGATAATGTTGATATTATTATCAGTCCTAATTATTGATATGTAACATATTGTATTGCTGTGAAAGTGTTTTCGTGAAAAGGGACGGAAATATCTACCAGGCAACCTGCAAGAAGCACGGTATTTAATATTCCACCCCTATTTACCCTTAATTAAGGGATGAAAATTGATTCTAATGTTGAAGAATATTGAAATTGATTACGACTACTATTTTAAGTTTCTAAGACCGTAATTTTTGCATTGGGGGTTACTAACAATTGAATGTGAAAACCAATCTCTTTTTTTTATCTCTCTAATTTGTAAGTAATTTTCATAAGAAATTTTATTAAATTTAATGTTAGGAAAGAACCATTTACAATGTACGTGCGTTTGTCAAATCACGTTCAGAGATCTACAAAAAGAATTAATTGTTTTTTATCGATGTCTTAATTATATGGGTATAATATCTGTGCATGTATCTCGGCAGGTACATGACATTCAGACCACCTTGCTATCGGATCAACGCGATATTAAGATTCGTGACACGTCTTATGTTTTCTCGCTCTCCTAGATGCTCTCACATAGGCTTCATTAGAAACTACCTGAACCTCGCTACTTGGTCTACAACACATAAGATAGAGAGACTTTAAAAGTTTTTTTTTAACTTTTTAAGAGGAACAATTCTGTCATACATGATTGTTGCGTAAGTTTATCAGTTTACGCAGAACACGCAACGTAAGCTCGCAACGCAAAAAAATATTTGTTCCGTGTTATCAACAGTTTTCATTGATGCTCCGCTTTTATTGGTAGTTGCGTGAAACTTTAAAGTATCCCTCTATAAATAGGCTATCTAACACTAAAATATTTTTTCAATTAGCTTTATAAGTAGTATATAGATATAAAGACTTAAAACCGCCTTTTTTGGAATTAAAAAAAAAACTACAAAGTTTAGGTATAGCTCAGTGATTAGTAATATAAAGGTCGTAGCCGACTTAAACGACTCCGCGCCCAACCAAAGTATGAGCATTTAAATATGGACTTTTTGAAGTGAAAACATTTATAGGCGGGTTGGACATTTTTGAACAACAAACAAAAGAATGTATTTTTTGAGATGGGAATGGATGGAATGGGGGATGGAGAAATCGTTGAACTAGCGACACTGTTACCGTTACCGACACCTCTGTATATAAGTATCTGCATATATTGGCCCCGTTTACATGAGAGTTGAGTTTGGATTGAAATTCATTAATAATACAAACAAATATGGTGTAATATACGTATAACACAGATATATATTCATGTCGGAACTTTTCGAATCGAAAAAAACAAAAAAAAACCTGTTATAATCAAATATTTTTTTCAATTTTCAAGGTTTCACTTCTGCCGGCACTCCCGGAGTGCCACTGTTTTTTTTTTGTTGTGACTGTAAAGTGCATCTACAGAGCACGATGTTAAGCCTATATGTAAATGTTCATACTTTATTTGGGTGGGAGCGGAACCGTTAAGTCGGCTACGACTTGATGATTAAGTCATCGTACAGCATCGGTAACCGAAACCAGTAAAGGCAGACCGGTGTTAAGTGATTTTTTAGTTGCTTTACAACGAGTGAGTCACGTTACTCAAACTCTGCCTTTATATCTGGGGCGTACAAAGGATAGCAAAGCATTCTATATTACAGTTGCAGGCGGGGAATACAGCCATGGGCGGTGGTAGTCACTTACCATCAGATGACCTTTTGGCCCCATACACCATTTTTAAAAACACAAGAATAATATTAATATACTAGCTGGTGCCCGCGACTTCGTTCACCTTAGTGGGTTCTATGCCCGGACCTAATATAGACAGCTACCTGAAAGTAAAATAAAATCAAAATCGGTCCAGCCGTTTTGAAGATTACTCGGAACAAATAGACAGCCGAAAAATATTTAAACTGGTTTTTATGCATAGGTATCGGTCAAATAACCGTGTGAGCATGAAAATAACCTATTATTTTGATATTACAAACAGAAACTTCAATTTTATTTATTTGTATAGATATACCGCTATTCAGATCCTTGTTTTATTGGTTCCCTGCTTATGAAGGGGCGAAGTCGGTCTGCAGTTTTAGTTAGATTACGATCAACTAAACACTGCAGTCATATTCAGGTTTTCCTTTCAAGATTTTTATTTACTTCTATCCCAATTTACCTTATTATTTTGTCCCGTCACAAAAAGATTATATTCCTTTGTAGTTTCTTTGATAGCTCTTGGCTTAAAAAAGTCACCCAAGATCATTTGCAATGTTATCATTGCAGACAACCCTAAATAAAATTGGATATAAACTAAAAAAAAAAGATGAGGTACTCCGAAGAAGATGAAATAAAAGAAAATATGTATACAAATAAATAAAATTTAAGTGTCTGTTTATAATGTCAAAATAATATTTTTTTTCATACTCACACGGTTATTTAAACGATACCTATGCCTATAAACCAGTAATTTTTTTCTGTCTGTCTGTTTGTTCCGGGTAATCTTCAAAACGGCTGGACCGATTTTGAGAATATTTTCCTACCAGGTAGCTGTCTATACAAGGAGTAACTTAGGCTATTTTTTCTCAGAAAAACCCTATAAAGTTTTGCCCGGTCCGGGAATCGAACCCACTAGGTTCGATTCCCGGACCGGGCAAAACTTTCAAAGGCACCGCCTTTCAAATCCCACGCGAACAAAGTCGCAGGTACGAGCTAATTAGAGACAATTTACACCCAGACACAGAACAAATGATCGTACTCATCACACAATCGAACGAAGTCGCGTTCTCAGCTAGTCATACAATATATTTTCGCTTCTACTCTCTGAAGTGTAGTGTAGCAAAGAAACATGTAATTATAATAATTTATTAAAAAACCTCTAATTGCTAATTGGAGTATTATACAAGTTTTCATCTACTTAATATACATGTTAGACCTTATCAACAACTTAAGTGTCAATTTATCAACTTATTGAATATTTAAAAGCTTTTAAAAATAATTTTATTGACACAGTATATTAAAAGTAATAACAAGGCTCGGATTTCCAGCTAAGCCGTTTGTGGTTACAGCTGCGACCCTGAAAGCGAGCTTAAATTCTCCCCCATCCGTTTGCTTAACCTCCTGGCTAAGGAGTACCCTATTTTCAACAGTGGGTTATTAAAGGCTGTTATAACTGCTGAAGATGGTCCGTTTGGGTAATTTTCCCTTTCTAAGATTGCCTTTGCTTTTTATCTATCTTTTAATATACTCGCATTTTATTTAATGCCCAAAGGACCTGTTTAACGATGATAGTCATCGTCATCAACAGCCTTTAATAGTCCACTGCTGGACATAGGCCTCTCCATAGAAAAGATGTTTTGGCCTATATTGTTGGCCAGACGGGGTGGTACAGGGTTTGTGTCAATTTTCCTTCTCTTTGCAGTGCTCTTGGCCTGCGTAGTTGGCTCCCTTAGTCGGCTCATACGACACCCACGGGATTAATGCATGCACGGCAGGATGCAGGAGCTAGGCGTTTGTCGTTTTGCCACTAAAACCGCCCTGACGGCCGGCCGGCCTCAGACGTCCTACTCTGACCATCACATCTCTGCCTATCCCTGCGGTCAAAAGCCTTAAGTGTACATATATTTGTTTAAGAAAAAATCTGCTCTATGATAGATTGATTAGTTAAGAGGATTTGAAGGACATCTAGAATAAAACCTGTTTACTTTGATACGTTACATATGTCATATTTAATTACTACATTTCCGTGTTGTTCGAACAAAACAGTAATCATTAAAAATTTATGTATTTATTTACGATTTCGTGTACATGTGGGCTGTTTCCACGTTTGATACTTGCTGGTGTGTTGCTGGTGGGGCATAGGGGCAAACGAGCAGACGGGTCACTAGGGATGGAATAAATCACAATCAGCTATTATTAATCATATGATTTAAGTCATTCATTTGATCATGCATAACAACTGAGATTAATCTACAAAATTAATGCGATTGTGAGCGATTATTATGAATACTCTAGCGCCAACTCGCGTAAGGTCTAGGTCTAAAAAAAAGTTTATTTGATAGAAAGGAAATTCAATACATTTGTTTTTTTTTTGGTTAAGTTTTGATGTGATTTAGCACAGGCTTAATCGCAGTGACCAATATTTTAATCATATGATTACTATTTAAAAGTAGCAATAATAGCCATCACTAAAGGTCATCAAATTATAAGTAACTACAAAACACATTCAATTTAAAAGACATGACTACGTGCCCATTCTTTTAGTTTCTTTCAAGAAACGAAGGGAACGATGTTAGGCCTGGCATTTTAAAACTGAATATCATCCCACGTAATCCTCACACTGAAAAGAAAACCTAAACTAACCGTATTACGAGCTAAATTAGGTGTTTCGTCTTGAAATTGTATCGCCCATGCGTCTATCAACAGCCTAACTGTATCTTGGTCATGATCATTTCCTTATACAGTTTGTACATGAAGTAGAGGTCACATTGACAGTGTGACAATAATATACCATGATACACACTATAAAATATAATATTTATTTCACAACACAGCGGAAATATAACCGTCTAACGCAAGGTTCAAGTCAGAGGAAGCGGTTCCAGCGTCGCTAATCTTATGTAGCGCCTGACACTCCTTGAATAAGCACTCCAGTTGGGTCGGAAACCAGTCTTGCATTTTTTTCCATTACCTTTTATAAATATGTTACGAGTATTGACATTCAACGCTTTGAATTAATGACTTATGGAAATGATCAATTCGATTTCTTCAAAAACGGAGGGTGTAGGTGAGTCGACTATGCGTCCTCGACAAGTCCTCTAAAATTGCCACGTTGTGCTTATTTGCTATCGACGTGGTATAAATAATACTTATGTAAATTGAGCTTCAACTTGAGTAAATTCAGCTTCTCATTAACGTATTGGAGTTACTTTTCGTTTTTTAATTGATAATATAGGAGGTTAAGGCATCATATGTATTGTCTGTCCGTAGCAGAGGGATTTAGGAACAACTACGGGAGTATAGCAACATTTAGTAGATCTCCCGAGGGTTTGCCCTCCAAAAAGACACACTATGTTTCTGAAATTAATTGTATAAAAAGACAAAACATATAAAAAAAAGATCTTGTCTTCGATTCCAGCGGTCGAACTTTAATACTGTATTTAAATCACATTCTTAATATACTCATGCATACCGATATTTTTTTCAAATAGGTTATGTATACTGGGATATAGAAAACTGCTGCCTGGTAATCGGAATGGGATGCTGTGTCATCGCTGCATCGATTTTGTAACTGACCTACATATTGGATTACAATATTGTACTCGGAAGTGGGCAAACTAGTGCTGCTAGTGTGAGCTAGACTAAAAGTCTTTGTGTATTCTTTATTTTATTTTATTTTATTTTATTTATGACTTTATGCACAAATGTGTGCATCGGCGGACTTAATGCCTAAGGCATTCTCTGCCAGTCGACCGATTGGGCGATGCAGAGAAAGAGTGAGGTAGGTGCATTTATGGGGATAAATGATAGAGTTCTTATACAGTACTATTTGTACTTCGAATAGACGTATACAGGCAATGATATATTATTATCTTTATTGTATATATACCAGGATTAACACATTTACATATATATACATACTTACACATATACCAATATACATTCATATACACATATACACATAGATACAATTATAAAAATATTATAACTTTACTTAATATGTATTATAAATCGGAAGAGTTTGTTTGGTTGAACGTGCTAATTAATCGCAGGAACTACTCGTTCGAATTGAAAAATCTTTTAGTGTTTGATAGCTCATTTATCGAGGAAGGGTAAAGGCTGTAACATCGCGCTACCATCAATAGGAGCCGAGCAGCGAAGAAAAATGTTGCAAAAACAATAGATTATACGGAAAGTTTTAAGGTGGATTGTTGGATTCGAGAATTGTTTTATAATCAAGAATTCCGACATTTCTGTAGCGATTTGGAAAACTCTCTTTTTGTTTGTGAGGTGATACTTTTCATTGAGCTACATTTAAATTTAATGTCATCCCTATGTATGCAAAATAAAAGGAATTTACTTGTATGTGAGCTCTGATTACACTGCACGGACGGCGTAGCAAGCGGCAGTAGGAAGCGGTCACTTCGCCGCTTCCTACTGCGCTGAATGTTGTGGGTTCAATCTATTCGGGATACACTTGAGTGATCCACAAATTTTGGTCTGAGAGTTGGTGTTCTTTGTGTCCGCTTCATGTATGTCTGTAAAATCTTACGCGACACATGATATATCCTTCCTACGGGGGCGGGAGTTGTCTTAAAGAAAACCGTACGGCTAAGCAACGGTGGCGATAAAAAACACGTTTTTATGTCTTATTGCATTTTTGAAGAACTTAGTTTATTGTTTCAACTAGACAGTAAGCAAAAATCTTGATGACTATATAGTGAATGACTCCGTCATTCATTAGTTATCAACATTTCTGTCATAGTTTTACAATAAAATATTAATAACACAAGTCAAGTCTCTCGTTCAAAGATCGCATGATGGTATTTATAGTGATTTATACTCCGTAGATATACATACCGTACCGGTGTGTTAATTGATGATAACATAAGACACAATAAGAAGCTGCCAGCCAACGCAACCATAGTCTTATAGGATGTCACAACCTCTTATTATTCATACCGTCCATTAAATTTGTCGATATTGCGCAAAAACTGAGTTAAAAAAATTTACTAGTCATTTGGTATTCTTTGTGACTTATAAAAACATTGCTTTTAAAAATTAGCCTGTGTTACCCACTGACAATGTAGATTTTCCATTTGTGATTTTTTTTTTAAATTTTAAATGGTTTTTCTGAGAGGAAAAATAGCCTAACTTATTCCTTATATAGTCGGCTACCTGGTAATAAAATATTATCAAAATCGGCAGAGCCGTTTAGAAGATTACCCGGAACAGACAGACAGACTTAGATAAAATTTAAACTGGTTTTTAACCATAGGTATAGTGCAAATAACAATAGACACTTCAATTTTATTTATTTGTATAGATAAGTATGTACATACTATACTTCTTTACTAGCTTACTATCAGGTTACACCTCTGATCGTCCACTGCTGGTCATAGGCCTCTGCGTAATTTGCTCCCTGAGTCGGCTTTTACGACATCCACGGGATAAATAGGGGTGGTGACGCTCTGTATTCTCAATCCGTCACCACACATATTTTAGTGAACTTTACAATTTATGGTATATAGTTTAATATATATATTAATTTATTTAGTAACATTATAATCTTATAAAGGTTTATTGTTAACTGAAAAAAAATAATTGTTAGTCAAGTCACTACTATAATTTTGGTTTTCTCATTTAAAAAGACAAAAGAATTTTCATGAATATAAAACGCTAATGCGTCTTAGTAAAAATATACTCGTGCAAAAAGGCCATTAATAAAATAAACACGAATTGTCGCAGTGAAATGAAAGATTATGAAATCAATTTCGCCGAGGGTTGGCAGGGATCCAGCCCCGTTTGGCGCAAGTAAAGTGTTGCGAGAACTGTGTGTCCACTACTTCCTTATATGTATTAATGCTGAGTCACAACTCATGGTAGTTCGTTCCAAGTTTCACAGTTAAATTATTCAGTTCAATATATTTTGACTCATGGTGCTGTATCTTTTAAGGAAACGTGTAAATCCCACCAAAACCATTTATATATAAAATATTGCCAATACTAGACCATATGAATCGTACTGTCGATTTATCAGGGCCTCAATTCTGCTATTTTATGTTAACGCACAAGCCACTCATTCCATTGACACACTTTTGAGATGCCTTTGAGACGCCATTGACATCGGTCAAAATATTGCTATTGTTCTAACATTAATTTACAGTGTCAATAGACTGTCGATGGAGTGACAATGGCTCATCAATGGTGATATCAAGCATATTACATTATATTACAAAAACATGGACGAAATTTGTATCAGTGGCAGTTCAGTAACAAGTCATCGGAAGGCCAATGGTCTTACATAGTTAGTAGAATACGAAAAGTGCAAAACTATTCCAATAACATTCCAACGACAGCCTATTGATACAGTATTAAAATAGCAGAATTGGGGCCCAGATCTCATGTAGTTCCTAACTTCTAACTCTTGAGTCGTGAGTGTCCATGCGATGTCACTTACACTTTTCTTCCGAGCCTTTTTCCCAAAATACGATTGGAGTCGACTTTAAGTCTACCACGGCAGAACTTCGACTTTTTACGCGGCTTGACGTGTTCTACGAGGCACGGAAGGGTCTCAATATGTTAAGAATGGTCGCTCATGACTAGAATTGCTTAACCTGGCTAGTATTGCTTAACATTGCAATGTGTTTAACCTACTTGGTTAGCACTTAACCACGAGCCCTTCTCCGTTAGTTTCTTCCCCTATACCATAAAAAAGGCTCTATATATAGAGTGTAGTCGACTACAATTTTATAAACTTAATTAGCTCTACACAACTATATGACAAAGTGAATATTTCGTAGAAAGCGCTTAGTCTATTGTTCCATGTCATTCGTTCCATCGATCGGTTCTTGGTAGCGAGCTCCTCGGAAAACCCAACAATGCGCCACTTGTTACAAAGAAATGCTATGTTAATGTCACTGAGAGTTTCAAGACTGCAGTATTTGGAAACTAATACAGATTTCATTTATAAATATGTAGGGTAGGCAGAGATGGATCATATTTTCGGTTTCACGGGATTGTGTCCAGAATTTCAAATAATTTTTTTTCACCGTAACCTAAAAGTCTTCGATAGCTACATATCATTACTTTGCTGCTTCTTCTTGTCCAATCTTATTTGGGGTCATTTTATTAAACTGGTTTCTGTTATGGCCAAATGCCTGCCTGACGCTTCTTTGGGAATGTAATCATTTGAGACGGGACAATCGAGAATCTAAATTGGGGCGGGGATAACGAATATTTATAATAGTTAATGTGCCTCCTACCTACTTCGCACTTTTCGTGAGCAACTAAACGAATATGAACGGTAAAGAAACATTGCGGTCAATCCTAGCAATAGACAGTAGCTATTTACGTGAAAGTGATAGCAGACAAGTTACTGTCATATACGCATACAGGCCGGTAACGCGTTTTTAACTCTTGAGTTTCAAGCATCCATGAGCGACGATAGTCTCTTTCTATCAGATGACCCATCTGCTCTATTGTCCCTAATATTATAAAAAAAGCAGCAGCAGATTTAGAGTCACCTAATAGGATCAGTCCCTCTACAAGCTGTAATAGGTTTTGGTAAATTAAAGAATTGTAGTCCAAGTAAGTAGAATAGTCAAACTACAATCTTAAGAATTAAAACCGCGTTACCGGCCTTTTAATACGAGAAATCAGAATTAATTTCTAAGTGAACATGGAGGTTAGGCTTCTACTAACTTTACACAATCTATGAAAAGCAAAGAAAACTTTTTGAACACCGTTTTTCTATGAGGCCGTGGCATCACTTCGGTTGAAAGTAAGATTCAGATTCGAAGTGACTACAACAACATGTACTGAACAGTAATCAGTGTTGAACTCCAATTCATCTAATATCCAGACTTGTTCCAGTTTTACTCTTTTTTAAAGACAGCTCCCGCACTAGGAATAAATCCTGTGTCGGGACTTTACAAACATAAAACGGACACAAAGAACACTCAGAACAACAATTTGTGGATCAAACCACAACATTCAGCGTAGTAGGAAGCGGCGAGGGAGCTGCCCAAACCACTACGCCATTCGTACAGTCAATTTTAGCCAACATATCTTTACGCCATGTAGTAGTAGCCTTTTATAGTAGGCCAAAACTTCCTTCCTAAGGAGAGGCCTATGTCCAGCAGTGGACTATTAAAAAGGCTGTTGATGATGATTGATGTGATGATATCTTTACGATGTAATCTTTAGCCCCACTCTCCGCATCTCAATATAATTACACATTCAGTTAGCAATTGTAACAATTGCTCAGAACATCTATTTAATGGCATTTTATATCTGTCATAGACAGATCATTGGTATAATTAGCTATTATCTCGCTAGATTCAGTATTGTAAGACTATATATTGTTCTATTGTTATTGTATCTGGTTTAATATAATAATAACGGCCTCGCTTGGGTTTAACAACAAAATTTATTTTAGACTAGATTTTACTCGAGACTTCTGCATAAAACAAAACGCATAGAAAAATAAATATAGTTTTTTTATTTCTATCTAAACCTTAATATATCTTGAAAGGAATCTTACACACGGTCGTCTGAACCCAAGCTAGACAGAACATGTTCTATAATAGTTAGATTGCTGATGAACATACTATTTTACTTAAAATTTACAAATTATTATTAATATTATATGCATTATAGATAAATTACACCACACACAATCAGCAGTTCAGAACTAAAACATGTCAAACATCAACATGCCTTTACAGCCTTTACTAGTCCACTGCTGGACATAGGCCTCTCCATAGAAAGGCGATTTTGGCCTACTCTACCACGCTAGCCAGACGGGTTGGTATAGGGTTTGTTTCAAGTTTTTCAAGTGCTGTTGTCCTGCTTAGTTTGCTCCCTTAGTCGGCTCGTACGACACCCACGGGATGAATAGGGGTGGTAAAATTCCGTATTCTTAATCCGTCACCACACGGATAAATTTATCTATACTAATATTATAAAGCTGAAGAGTTTGTTTGTTTGTTTGTTTGTTTGTTTGTTTGTTTGTTTGTTTGAACGCGCTAATCTCAGGGACTACTGGTCCGATTTAAAAAATTCTTTCAGTGTTAGATAGCCCATTTATCGAGGAAGGCTATAGGCTATATATCATCACGCTAAGACCAATAGGAGCGGAGCACCAATGAAGAATGTTTCAAAAACGGAGAAAATTTATTACTATTGAGAGACGCAAAAAGAAGTTGCGCGGGTCAGCTAGTCTTTAATATGTGTGTATTTTAGAAATTTATAGATATTATGTATGTTTATCAACAGGCTATACCTTAGTACACGTTCTGCTTAGTTTGGGATCAGACGGCCGTGTGTGAAATGTCTGAGACTATTGGAACGACGTTCCTTATCGCGCGGTACACGCTCTGAGCAGATGGGAGCGAGACCGAAAAATGTGTAACAAGACTTTTGCGGAACTTCGTTCTGACCGGGGGTCCATGGACCCTCACACCTTTTCATTTATACTTGGTAACTTCTCTAACAAATCCACGGAAAAATGAAAAGAAGAGTAAGTGCCACTTAGCGACCATTCATAAGTAAGTTATGCAGATATCTCATATAGTCATGTATCAATAAGAGCATATAGTCGTGCTCATTTCTTTTAAACACAGTAAAAAATGTGTTTTAAAACATTTATATGTGAAAACCAATGCCAAACGTTTAGCCAAAACTGTTTTAGGAGTTAAAGCTTATATAAAAGTTTCGAAGTTGCATTAAATTTGTGGCATTAAGCCAAATGGATAGTTTGGTTTAGATGCTTTAGTTTGTATAGGAATTTGGCTGTGGTAGGCGTCGCGTCTTTGGGGTACCAAATCGAGGTTGATTATGGCGTTTCTTTGATTTTTATGAAGGTTTTTAATTTTTTAACCTATGTAATTAGCTGCTGTTGTTATAATAGCCATAAACAGGAGTTTCTTCAACTTTCAACTTAACGTACGTAACGTACAAAAATCCGTTCCGTAGTTTTTGAGATTATCGCGTTTGTACAGACAGATAGACGCGGCTGGTGGACTTCATTTTATAATATGTAAGGATAAGTTCCAAAGAGACTGAGTATAGAGTATTATTTCAAAAAAGTCATTAATATGGCTGTTTTATGGTGCAATTTAAATTCGCTCCGTCAGGATAGTTGCGTTTTTTTTTAATATTTATACTACTGCCCAGAAAGTAGTTGTTTTAAGGGTTTTTGAATGTATGGGACTTAGATTATTCAATCATAGCTTGTAAATGACTGGACAGATTTAGATGCATGCGGCGGTATCGTTAGAATAATCACATCACCCCTAGTGATGTTAGTTGTAATTTTGTTTGTTGCTCGTAAGGTGTGTAAAGGATGGCAGCAATGGGGTATCTTTGCCTATCTGAACCTGAAATGTGTGAGTTTATGTGTGTATGTTTGCGTAATGAATGCCGCAATGTAAATCGACCATCATATTATAATGAAGTTAAATATTCTTTTATCATAGGTGTTTTTTGATCAAATATATAACAAAGCTAGCTAGCTAGCTATTTCTTATTTCTAACTTAGAAAATGACGAACTCTATACAACCATTCATCATCATCATCAACAGCCTTTAACAGTCGACTGCTTGACATAAACCTCTCCTTAGAAAAGAGGTTTTGGCCTACTAAACCACGCTGGCCAGACGGGTTGGTATAGGGTTTTTGTCAAGTTTACCTTCTCTCTGCAGTGCTGTTTTTCTGCTTAGTTTTTTTCCATAGTCGGCTCTTACGACACCCACGGGATGAATAGGGGTGGTGACACTCTGTATTCTTAATCCGTCGCCACACGGACTACATCAACAAGCATTCATCTCTTATTTTACTCCTTTAAGGATGAAATTTCCAAAAATCCTTTCTTAGTGGGTGCTTATGACATAAAAAGCATGAGCTGCTATAGATATTCACAATCAATATGCTTTCGAGTTGATTTAATTGTGTAACTCTATGATGGGCCAATGAACGTTCATTGGCGAACAGTGTTTGAAGTACCTACGTAGTATCAAAGTTTATGCAGCCACTGCACGATAATTCAATCAGTTTATCGGGTGCCCCTCTCGTTTAGAAACCTTTTGAAATTATGTCCAACATTCGCTCTTCGATACTCTATACTAGATATGCCACGAATATTTTTTACTTTTCACTATTCGGTAATACTGCTTCCGAGAGCTCATAAATAAATCTTAGCAAATTCTGTTAGCTTAGGATATATATTCAGGTTTAAACCTGTCACCTGCGAAAGGTAGGTAAGGTAAGTGTTGTGGCGAGTCTCTTAGCCTAAGCGCCGAATTTTCGGCTAAGAGGCTAAGAGGCTAAGAGACTCGCCGAATATTCGTTATTCGGCCAAATCTACTCTAATAATATACTCTATACCTCGCCTCTTATATAAATTGTATAATTTAATCGTATAATAATTATATTTAATAGCTAGTTTGACGATATCTATATGACGGCCTAGTAGTATGTACAATAGTAAACAAAATACATTTAAAAATATAAAAAATAGTGTCCCATCGGCATCGGGTACAGGGACCAAGATACCGGCGGTTAGGACTTCAAAGACAGAAACCTCCTCACCAAAAATAAAGTTCTGCATCGATTAAGCTCATTTTATTAATGTTTTTAATGTATTCAGATGTTACCACTGATAGTAAATGGAAATGTTTGGTTTGTTACCATATGGGGTTGGTAACTGTCAAGTCAAAGTAGTATTTATTAAACGTCAAAACGATAGACGCGGTATAATAAGAATAGAAAGTCATCAATAGATTACTGTGTCAAGCGATATGAGAAGTAGTCGTGGCTTCCACCTAGTGACTGAGAGGTTACTAGAGCCCAACCATCCCCTCCTCTTGAATCGAGGGGAGGGAAGGCTAAAAGGGCTCAACGCACTTTTGACTCTTGAGTTTCATGTATCCATAGGCGGCACTAGTGATTTACCATCAGGTGACCTGCCTGTTGTTTGCCCTTATACCAGAAAAAAGTCCTATCCCTTTTCTTTACCAGTGTAACTCCTTCCTTTATTCCATCTAAAAACCATTATACATATTTCCCAAGAAGTCAAAATCCCCTTATACGCTGTCTTATGCCTAGTTTACATTCGTGTCGAGGCTTGGCAAACGTCCACAAGCTCCAAGCCTTTACAGACGCTTGGATGCCATTTACGCTGTTGCAAGTGTATTAGTGTGTTCCGGACAGGCAAACAGCAGACGTGGACTTATTTTTATTGAAAAGTAGCGATCGTTCTAACTACCCGCGACTTTTAAATTTGAAAAGCACTGCCTTAGTGGTTTCGATGCCCGGACCAGGCAAAATTTTAAAGGGTTTTTCTGAGAGGAAAATAGCCTAAGTCATTCCTTATGTAGAAAGCTACCTTATAGTAAAATATTATCGAACTCAGTCCAGCCGTTTAGAAGATTACCCGGAACAAACAGACAGACAAAAAAAACTGGTTTTTAGGCATAGGTATCGTGCAAATAACCATGAAAAAAACCTATAATTTTGACATTACAGACTTCAATTTTATTTAATTATATAGATATAAACGGCGTCTCTAAACTAAAACTAAATCCTCTAGCCCTGCTGCTGCTCAACTAAACTTCTAAACCAGTAGAGCATCGAGAGTTAATGTTGATTTCCAACCGCGTGGGGAACAAGCACGCGCCGACACTAGTCCCGATCGACGACAAGCTCATGCAAGCCGAGCCAAACACCCGTTTAAACGCTTGAGTTTGTGGACATTTGTCGAGGCTTGCCAAGCATGTAAACGGCCTTTTAAAGGAATAGAGCAAGCAGGTTACGTGTACCTACTTATTATCAACCAAAGAATCCCATGGTAAAACAAAATTACACCACTTAATATAGTCTCTGTGTACTTCGTTTCTATGTATCTTATTGTTAGCCATTTTATTCAAATTACAAGTAAATGGTTGGTAGGAAATGGCAATTACATTGAACCAAGGCCATATCAAACTGCTCTGGTACCTACCTAATGTATGATTTATAATCGTAACATTATGTGGAATTATACTTTAAATGTACTCTATAATACAGGCGAGTTTGCGTGTTTTCTTGAGAAAATGCTGTTGCATATTGTGGTTGCATTGATGAGAAATGAAATAGATAAAAACCATATTTGAAGCGTGTTTTACATCGTGTCAAAATTTGAACTCAATCGGTGTAGAAGATTTTGATTTCTTTTGCTCGGCCCGCGTGTATGTCGGTAACCGCGGTAAAAAGTAGCCTATGTTACTTGCTGATAATGTAGCTTTCCATTGGTTAAAGAATTCTCAAAATCGGTTTAGTATTTTAGGTGTGAAAGCGTTACAAACTAACTCACTTTCACATTTATAATATAAGACAAGAAAGACAATATTTTTCAGTTTAAAAAAGTAATAAGTTCTTTCTGTTGTCAAAAAAATGAGAGCCACTGTAGTTGCATGTGATGTTTAACACCTGACATTTCATTTACCTGACATCCAAAAATGGTACTAGTACCACGCGCGTTCATTGGTTAAAAAAAGTGAAAAAAATATGTAACTGTTATAAATATTACACTATCATCACCAATAGCCTATAATAGTCCACTGCTGGACATATTTATTTATGCGTTATTTACAAAGGAGGTTTTGGCTTACTATACCACGCTTGCCAGACGGTGACAAGGAAGAGAAAATGTCGCATCTTCACATTAATGACTGTTACATTTGCATGCATGTGTGTTTACACATGAATGCTGTACATTTGATACTTTCACTTCGTTCTATACTTTCATTAATCATGACATCAGTATACAAGACTTACCAATCTGTACTAATAATGTACGAGTACGTACGGAAGTGTGTCTGTCTGTCTGTCTATCTATCTGTTACCTCTTCACGCTTAAACCGCTAAACCGATTTAGATGAAATTTGGTATAGAGAGTATTGATTTTTATTAGTTATTGATTGATTTGGTATAGAGTTTGATTCTTGAAGAAGGATATAGGCTATCATTTACCGCGATAACCGACCGCGGGTTAAGCCGCGGTCAAAAGCTAATCTGACGTTGACAAAACGTTGTTTGTGGTCGCACTCCTCCGAAACGGTTTGACTGATTTTTTTTTGTCTATTGGGTAGGTATGAGAATCGGTCGTAACATATTTTTCACCCTTCTACACCCCTTTTTAATCGTGATTTTAGTATTTTTGACAAAGTTTTCCAGCCAGCTAGTAGTTTTATATCTCACTAGTCGTTTCTCGCAGTTTCAGCAGAAGCGGTACACAATTATGGTCATTGCACCCCATCCTTCATCATCATCAACAGCCTTTAACAGTCCACTGCTGGACATAAGCCTCTCCTTAGAAAGGAGGTTTTGGCCTACTATACCACGCTGGCCAGACGGGTCCCCATCATGGCACCCCATCCTTAGAGATGATAAAAAATAACTTCGACGACGACTGGCCTGATGGTCTAGTGGTTAGTGACCCTGACTGCTAAGCCGGAGGTCGTGGGTTGAATATCGCATGATGAGCATAATCACTGTTTTTGGGTGTAACATAAATACATACATATTTGTAAATATTTATAAATATGTATGTATTTATAAATATTTAAATATGTATATCGGCATTCTAGTTACCATAGTAAAGTCTGCCTAGTTTGGGATCAAACGGACGTGCGTGAGATGTGTGAAATTATTATTATTAACCTAATAACAGTTTTCCCTTTTAAGTAATAAAAAGAAAAAAACAATAAAATTTGCATTTTAGTGCTAAATCGACCAAAATGCTTAATTATTAGTACTATATCTTCGGGTTTATCCGAGGAATTGTGTAAAGATCAGATCGTTTAAAATAGGCAAGTCGAATTAGATAAAATATGCAAGCTTTCAACTAAAAAGCAATGACTTCTAAAAAATTGTCTACATTTAAAAATATCTTTTCAACCTAATTCTATAGTAAAAGTTACAAAAATACGACAAATTACCCCAGTTATTATTGTCGCAATAACAATACATTCCAATTTACGTCACAATAAAAAAAATCAAATACAAATCCCCGTGTTGCCATATCGGGTAGGCAAGCGATCATTTTTTGTCACAGTCCCATCTTCCATCCCACTTTAAACTACATTCTTCGAAAGAGATAGCAAATAAATGCAACTACGGACTTTGATTGAGGATTTGACAACAAAAGTTTGAACTCTGTTCAATAGACATAAGGTTTATTATACGTCAGTAGTTTGATATGCAAATTTTTTTTTTCTGGCAATGCTATATCCACCTGGACGGCGCGGGTGTGCTATTGTTCGGTTTTGCGACATTTTGAACAATAAACAGATTAATTTTTAAGGATCCAGGTGGCAGCATATGCGTGTATGATGTTAAAATCCTTTTAAAACTTGAATGGTAATCGAAATACGCAGAATATTCGTTTAGTACTCGATTTTTAAGCAACTCAGCTCAAAGATATTTTAGTCAATTTGTAGTACAATTTTTTGTCTAATTACGACGAATATAAGTCATACGATAGGACCAATATATTTAAGATATTATTTAATTTCTATTATTTATTATCTGAGTGGATACCACGGACGGACAGACGGACAGCGTAACTTAAGATGTCTACCTAAAACATAGGCAGATAATAATAATAACTAATGGGCCTGTTGGTCTAGTTTCGATTCGTTTTGGTCTGGGTTCGATTGCCACCCAGGAGAAATAATTATGTGATGAACACTGTCATTTGGTCTGTGTCTGGGTGTAATTTATCTGTAATATGTATGTATTTAGAAATATAAAAGCATGTTTACAGGAGTCTGGTTACCATAGCAAAAGCTATGCCTAGTTTAAAATGAAACGGCCTCGTGTGAGATGTCTGAGGTTTTTTTATATTATTATTTCTTCACATCACATCATCACATCAACTGCCTTTAACAGTCCACTGCTGGACATAGGCCTCTCCTTAGAAAGGAGGTTTTGGCCTACTATACCACGCTGGCCAGACGGGTTGGTACAGGGTTTGTGTCAAGTTTTCCTTCTTTTTTCAGCGCTGGTGTCCTGCGTTGTTTTGCGCCCTTAGTCGGCTTTTACGACACCCACGGGATGAATTGGGGTAGTGACATTCCGTATTCTTAATCCGTCACTACACGGAAGTCTTCAGTTTTCTAAAAGCCTTCGGAAATCTTGACCCTAAGACTGATATTATCATAACCTATAACAACTCCACGTTTTAAAATGATTAGTATCCTCTTACAAAGAAAAAAATGGTGGTGGTGTCTCTGGTTCTTAACTTTCTCTATGACTGACCGATCATGACATTTAGAGCTGCCGTGGACCGGTAAATTTCTAACCGTCATGAAAGGTTTCTGGATACTTTTGTTACTTTCTACTAGGTTCTGTTAACGTGTATGTGTATGTGTGTGTTGGTATACACATACATTTATATTTCCTCAAAAGCCTATAAAAGTTAATATTTCTCAAAAACTTCAGTAATTTACATACGATAGCTAACTTTTAGTCCAGTCAATGAAAGCTTAACTTTGCCATTTTTGAGTTGATGACCTGCAACCAACGCGAAAATTTCCGTAAGGGTTCGTGGATTAATATACTAAAATTGCAGGGTGCTGCATTGACGGCAAAGGGTGCAAAAAAATTGCAAAATGGTGCAAAAGCGACTTTTTCGTCAATATTTCGCGACTGGCTGGGAAAATAGAAAAAAATCCTCTTACAAAGTTGTAGAAAATTAAATTTCCTACAAAGAAGGTAGGTATCAACGTATTTTTGCGTATCTCCCATAGTTTTTGCACAAAATGCATTTAAAGGTGCAACATTTTAATTTTTTTTATATATTGTTAATCATTTTTCTCCATATTAAAACGATCCTACATGCAACTGAAACATATTAATTAAATCCCAATGAAACATCATTTGCTAAAGTCGCTTACGTTCGAAGACCAGAATTTATATGTGAAAAGTGATGCATAAAGTTTATTCCAGACCTTGGTGATTCGTACCAAAATGGATATGTCGAACTTTTCTTTTTTGATTCGATCCAAAATGGATATGTCGAACTTTTTGGTGTTTCGCTTCTGTCTGCGTCTAGCAGTCCGATAAAAGAATGGTAAAAATTCAATTACAAAGCAGTACTAATATTCTAATGCTGAAGAGTTTGTTTGTTTGGTTAAACGCGAACTACTGAATCGAATTACAAATGCTTTTAGTGTTGGATATCCCATTTATCGAGTCGAGGAAGGCTATAGACCAATAGAAGCCAAGTATCGATGAAAAATGTTGCAAATCGGGGAGAATATATTCCATTTGACAACGGCAGACGAAGTTGCGAAGGTCAGTTAGTCCATACGCATACTTACTACTAAATACTAATTACTTGACATGACTTAGCGACAGAGCCTAATTCCCAAGGTACTACAAACTTGAAATTTCGGTAGTTGCTTTTATATTGTGAGGGTGCTTACAACATAAAAGCATCAACTACCGAAATTTCAAGTCACACTAAGAAAAGATTTTTAGTTTTTAAAACCATGGCGACTATAGGACGAGATGATAGTTTTTTTTAACCACATAAAATTTGTGTAGGGGTCAGTCGCATCTGTTTTAACAGTTGCAGCAAATGCAAGCCGATTGATTGACATATGCGCATACATGGGACCATCCCCTTTAAACCTATAGGGGCGCTGCCATGGGAACCGGTTTGTTGGTAACGCTCTGTATGGTTTAGCAACGCAGCATTACATGAATTAGTCTGAGAATTATTTTATATAGTTTTGTTTGTTTCTTCAATAGTGGTCGAAAACCATAATTCTTTAAATTTTTTAGTTTGAACATTATAAGGGTTATTTTATCAAAGAATATACCTCTATAATCAAAGGTTTCATCATATATTATATTTATTAATAATTAACCCACAGTTTACCATAGATTTTAACCATGAACAAAAGATAGTATGTATGTGTGTGTATGTTGTGTGTCATTCAAGCAGTACTGTGTTTCTAATGCATTTTCTTAAAAAGGGGTACAAAGTTTTCTCTTCACGTATAAATATATAGAGGTCTCGTTCTATTTAAATTTTGGTAATTTTTGGTGTTAATGATTTCGATTTAAAAAATCAAAGAAAAGAAAGCTAAGCAAATACATTTCTCCTGGAGAATCAACTGCGATTCAAGATTAACAAGTGCGTTGTCGCCTTTTGTGTCTCCTCCCAGAGATTCAGGGAGAAAGTGGGAGGTTTGGACCCCGCTAACGTCATTCATTCAATCAAAAGCAAAGGAAGAATTGCTTAACACTGGTTTTCCCTGAGACTGTAGGATCATTCCTTATGAGCCTGCCCATTTGTGCCGAAAGCATGGCTCTCCCGCGGAGAAACTTTGAATACCAGTGTACAATATTTATCCATCCCTTGTAACCCATGTCCACTGTAACCATTTCGTCGTATCAGCATTCTCCCTTAAACACAAGCGGGATTAATTTTACCCTTTGTTGTACACATACCCTCTATATAGTAAAATTAGGGGCCAAACAAAGTTGTCGCCCCTCTTGGCCACTCCATCCATCAAAATAATGTATTCGATGTGAGGGTAGACTAATAAAAGATCAATTTATACTTGCTGTTTGCATAATGTGTAGGAAGTACCACTTTATATAGAAACAGTCATGTTCGTTCGAAATTCGAAAGTACACAGCAGAACGTTGAGAGGTCAGGTAATTTTGGTTGGTACCTAAAAATGTGAGAGGAACTATTATATGTAGACCTAGACACATCCTATGTCGAAATGCAATAGCACAAATTCAATATGTTTGCATCAATACAAGGTGAACTTCGATATTGGATTGCATGTTTCAATGCAAAATGTACATAGTTGTATCGATTTAGAGCTGGAAATTGAATGTTTGTCTATTATTACTCAAGGACTACTTAATTTTAATTAAAATTTCATTAGAAGGTTATTAAGAAGTGAGTTCACAGTTAATAATAATAAGATCTAGAATTAATTAAAGTATGGTGTCTAAACAAAGGCTTTTATTATCTTTTAAAAATAATCCATTTGCCTACAAAATGGTGAACCTTTTATCAAACATCATATTATTATGGCGCTACTCCAGCTCGTCCGATCGTTTAATTGAGTATAACTATTGATTACTTAAGATGGTTACTGCACAGCTCCTAAACGCCAAATCGTGATAGTATGTAATATTTATATATATTATGTATTATATATATTACTTATTTGTTTAGTACTTCATGTCAGAGGGTATTATCTGCCATTCAGCCTTTGGGGGATTCAATGAGAGACAGAGAGGTGTATTACAATAGTTTTTTAATCACGTTATAAATACAATTATCAACAGGATGCATTTTATTTTTGTTATTTTAATTTCATGTTACTGAAACCTCAAGTAAAAGTACAAAGGCGTGATACAACGTAACAAAGTATCTTACAAATAAATGTTTTAGCAGCACAGCTTACCTATAAAGAAAGAGCTCATTTAAAACATAAAATATGCGTATATCTTTGTTATTCACCAAATACAAACTACTCAGTATAAAATCAAAGGCGAGAGGTATATCGTTACGTTCAACATAGGTCAGTAGATATTAAAAGCACCGCTACAACTCTACCCTGTTTCCACGAACCTATCAAAACAGGGACAGTAAAGCTTAAACCATGATCCCGGCCAGGGCGTTACCCGGCATTAATCTGCACACAAGTAAACATTCACCATCTCGAACCAGCCAAGAAGAAAGTATCTACACCTGTCCCCTTCCGTCTCGCAACGCTGACCGGCGTACGAGAGAGACGGCAATCGAAGGCTTGGAATCAATACCACATGACAGCAATGTTTTATTTTGTGGAGACATCTTTGTGTATACATGTGTGGGTAACTACCCGATAGTGTATAGATTATATTATTTTGCCTAATGTCGCCTTTCACATGTTAATTTTATAGTGTTAAGTTGGTCTCGCAAGTTGCGGGGGGCTTAGCGAGCTATGTGAATCGGCTTTGAACTAAATCGAATGATGTTATCTAGACTCGACGCGTTTATTCCATTTAAGATTATTGGAATAATTATTTAAGACGTGTTTGTCTAAAAAGTTTTTATTTAAGTGTTTATGGTAAACGTATACTGAAATTTTCAACCCAGCTTTTTATGTTTTGATTTGATGATTTCATAGATGCACGGATGGCGTAGTGGTTTAAGCGATCGCGACGCCGCTTTCTACTGCGTGAGTGTTGTGGGTTCGATCCCCACATGGGATACCACTTTGTGCGCTCCACAAATTGTTGTTCTGTGTCTGGGTGTTCTTTGTGTCCGTTTTATGTATGTTTGTAAAGTCCCCCGCGACACAGGATGTATATTCCCAACGCGGAAGTTGTCTTTTTTAACGAAATAATAAAAAACTTAGTTACTCCCTTGGTGTATTAATAGCAAGTCGAAGTGGGTAAGAGTACTTTACATTTCTGTTCGATTTGGAGCTGCCACAGTTAGTGTTTTATAGAAAACCACATTTAATTAGCATTGTGCACATAATTTCATCGAGTTAAAGAGATTAAAAGTTGATAGAACTCCATCCAGATGATTTAACGAAAGGTTTCTCTAGGTAAGGTGATATCTTTGTAAATTAATTGACCATTGCTGGATTTAATATTAAATATTTTTTTAGAGAAATAGACGAAACTGCAATCTAGAGAATTAGAGTAATATAAAATAGTTTATTAATGTAGTATTAGACCTAATCGGTTGTTTGGTTTACTTTGGAAATAGCATTTTACTATTTTAAAAGTCTTCACCGACTTTTAATATGGTAAAGCGTCAGCCTAAACCTTAATAGGTCATTAACCTCTGGTACTTTTTATATTCTCCGTCTTTTCTTCTTGCTCTGAAGAGCTATCTTGGCTGGTAGTAATTAGTTACTAGGTATAGCCGTTACTAAATATGATAGAAATTCTAAAAACAAAATATATTTTCAACCATTCGTTTTATGTATTTTGAGTGGTATATCAAACGATTTTATATTCAGCTAGCTAACACCCGCGGCTCCGCCCACGTGTATTTCGGTTATCGCAGTAAAAAGCCTATGTCCTTCCTCAAGAATCAAACTATCTTCATACCAAATTTCATCTAAATCGATTCAGCTGTTATTGATTCCTTATACAAACTTCCACCTCCCTTTTCGCCCCCTTGAAGGATGATTTAAGGGATAAAAACTAATGTCCTTTCCCAGAAACTATCTCAATACTAAATTATATCTAAACTGGTCCAGCGGGTTAAGTGTGGAGAAGAAACGGAAATATAAATTACTTAGTTATTTTAAAATTATGTATATATCAGTTGTTTCTTATTAACTAATCGTTGTATCAAATAAAATTATAGATTCAGTTGTTATATGTGGTAAATATTATACATTCTGTAATTATATGATACACTAGCTGAGACCCGCGGTGTTACCCGCGTTTCTTGTTATAACCGCTGGCAACGCCGCGGGGCGAAGCTAGTCTAAAAAGAGTAGCCTAAGTTACTCCTATGTCATCAGCTATCTGCCAGTGAAAGTCCCGTCGAAATCGGTCCAGCCGTTCCAGAGATTACCCGGAACAAACAGACAGACAGACAGACAAAAATTGTAAAACATGTTATTTTGGCATATGTACCGTGTAAACGTGTGCATTTAGTAAAAAGCGGTTATTTTAATATTACAAACAGACACTCCAATTTTATTTATTTGTAAAGATTACTTACCCGTCGCGATGTGTGAAAAGAAAATATTTTAGATTGATAGAAAATAAGAGCAAAGTAATAAACAAACCTCGTTAGAAATAAACTTTTGATAAAATGTGGGTTAAATAAAAAAAAATACGTAACAGTTCTTTCATAATCATTTTTTTTAACGAAAGGGTTGACTTTTTTAAGTAATCTATATATTTTCAGTTGGTTTGTTTAAATCTTAATTTTGACACGATATACAATCCGATGCAAGGATTATTTTCATTTATTTTTTACGTTAGTTTTGTTCCTGATTTTTCATCAATGCATCCACAATATGCCACAGCGAAGCGTGACAGGGTACAGATAGTGTTCTATAAATAAAAAAAATAACACCTCCCATAATTAAGACCTTGGTTAATTAAAAAAAAGTTAAAAAAAAAATATTATGAAAATTCGTTGATATATTTAAGACGTATCTGATCACAATAAAAAAGCAACAAAATTAACCATCAAATCACCACAGCAGCCCGTATATCATATGAACCGGAGCATTTGGGGTAATTTGGCACTACGATAGCAACGGTAGGGGAACTAACCCCTCGGTGAAGTGATTTCATGGCGAATATTATTAAGTGGGCCGTTATGGCCCTGTCGGAGAAACGATTGAGTATGAATTAAAAAGTATAGTTTTGTAACTTCGGTCAGTAGATGATGTTTTTATGAAGGAGGCTAGCGGCCCGTCACTACTTCGCCGAATTAGAAAAATAAATATAAGTTAATTGTCCCTGTAATGTAAGTTGTTCAGTTGGTAAAAGCTTAAAAGAGAGAAATTATTTTTAATTAAATTTATTATTATTTATACGTTATAAATACTATATAGATAATCGATATTTTTTAAATTAAATATTTAGTAATTATGTATTTATTGCACTAGTTTTATTTGTATCTCTGCCCATGCACAACGCCTAATGAATTTTTAAAAGGCTCGCACTGTTTCTTTCAAATTTAATAACTATAATAATATTAAATGTAATGGAATAAACACGATACAATGAAATACAGGTTGACAGTTTTATTTGATGAAGTCTGGTACTCGAGTTGAGAATAAACTTATGTTTATGGTACTAGGACTCCAGCAGTTTATTATAATCATACTGAAATTCCTTTAATTATTTGAATACAGGTATTGGCATATTTTTTTTGAACAAGAAGTGTCCACGGGCAGCGGTACTCACTTACCATCCAGGGCCCCTATTCTGCTATTTTATGTTAATGTACAAGCCACTGTCATTCCATTGACACGCTTTTGAGATGCCATTGAAATCGGTAAAATATAGGTATACTACTAACATAAATTCACAGTGTTAATAGACTGTCGATGTTGTGACAATGGCTCATCAATAGCGATATTAATAACATTGCCATATTTGGCAAAATGAAATATATCATTTTCTTACAAATTTAAATTGTACCGTTTACCAAACTATTACAAAGACATTTGTATCAATGACAAGTCATCGGCCATTGGTCTGATATAGTTAGTTGAATACAAAAAGTGCAAAACTATTCTCACGACAGTATAGCAGAATTGAGGCCCAGTTGACCAGTTTGCTCTTTTTGATGGAATAGGGGGAAAGCGAGCGACTACCGCCGCCCATGAACGCTTGCGACTCAGGAATTAAACCAGCGTGACTCTTTGAGTTGCAGGCTCGTGTCCAATATCATAAAAAACCTTATATGTCCATACACAATTCGTTCAATATACAGTTACGTGATATATATGACGACAAGATAGTGTAATAAATCTCCCTCCCCATCTTAACACACCCAACGCTAGTCATGAACCAATTTGACATCTAGACTGTTAATATTTGCACAGCACGGTATACCAAAACTGATGATGAACAGAGGCCCCACATCATCAGTTTACTAGATTGTAAATAAACCTATAAAACCGTCAAAACGATAAAATAAGGAAACAGTTAACTATTTAAAAATTCAAATGCCGTTGCCGATTGAGTGTTTCTTGGTAAAACAGCGGCGCCTGACCCGGCAATCAATCCTGGGACTTTAGCACGACAGTCGTATAAATTGTACATTGCACTTAGGTTTTTACTCGGTCAGCAATCAGCGGTACGATGAACAGGTATACAGACTGAATAAGAAAATCGATCATATTTCTGCTCAGATTTGAGCCACCTGACTAGGGATATATCGGCCCCGAGAAAAGACCGTAGCCAACTCCGGTCACCAGGAGCTTTTCTATTAAAAAGGGGGGGGGGGGGGGGACAGCTTACAAAGACATGTTAATGACTGCTGTTACGTGTAAAAGTTACCATTTGCCGTCAGACCAGGCGTGTACTTGTTTGCATACTTAGTCGTATAAAAACGTACTTTTTTGAAAAGAAACTAGGTGTTAATAAAAGTTATTACTATTCCGTTCCCTACTCTATCAGGAATGTTTGTTTTTCCTGGATGGAAGGTAGCTTTTTCTTCTCCTTTTAATTTAAAGTGTATTCTCGATTTTCGGTCATGTAGTGGAGGTGAGGAGAATCTCACATTCGTATTTATAAAAAAAACTAAGTTATGCCCGCGGCTACGCACGCGGTAATGTCGATTTTGCCAATAACTTTTAGCCGGGATAATTAGTTGGCTGTCCTATTCTTGACTAAAATCTGTCTTTGTACCAATTAAGTAACAAACATTCGTCTATTTGAACTTTACACAGTTATATTACTTTAGTTTAGTTAAATTAGGATATAAAACCTTTTAACTAAAAACAAAACAGTCCACAAAGCATTTACAGCTCAACATTTAACATTAATACGAACGCCGCGCCGCCGTACTCAAAATAGTTAAATCCTCGAGTCAGTTCGACAGAGAGCGATATAGCCTTCTTTCAATGCGATTGAGGGAGACAACAATAGAGGGAGGAAAACCCCAATAGGGGTTGATGTTGTGAACAATAATTTCGCTGAATAGTAGCTAAAGTAATATTATTAGGTCTTTTTGTATTACGGCTGTGTTGTAAATGGCGTTGTTTGAATTGAGACATTGTTTTAATTGTGTAATGTATTTGTGACTGACACTTTTACACTAATAAAAAGGAAAATTAGCATAAGGGAGGAGTTTTTAGACTGAATATAGTGATTTAATAAAAAAGAATGTGTGAGTGAGTAATGTTACCCAAGGTCCAAACCCCCTTGCCCAAAAAACAAAAGCTAGTCTTATAAATAAATAAATTTAGTGTTTGTTTGTTTCACTACCGTAGCGTTAAACAGATAATCATGAAACTTTGCACACACGTACTGCTAAGCCAGTGGTCGTAAGTTCGATTAGATCCAGGACAAATAAATAATTTCGTAATAATAAGTGTATGTAAACCTCCTTTCTCAGGAGAGGCTTATGTCCAGCAGTGGACTATTAAAGGCTGTTGATGATGATGATGAAGTGTATGTAAAAATAGTATATAAATTAAGTTAAGAAATAAAACTAATATACATTTTTCTCCTTCTTTCCAGATCATTATTGGATGTAGCAGAATGTGCTAAGTGGCATAGTTGAGTAAAGTGTTAGTGCAGTGTTATCATAGTGCGGTGTGGAAGTGATATGGAGTGACTATGTATGCTGTACGCCGGACGCTGTTCGAGTCCCGGCTCTGAATGATAACTACCGCTGAAGGTGAGATCTATTTTATATTTATTTACTTTACTTTAATATTTATTGAGTAGACTTATTGCGGGGCTCGTAGCTAAGTGGTAATCGAGTAAGTTAACACATTGCGGAGTTAACACGTTGAGACCCCTTCGTGCCGCGAAGAACATGTCAAACCGTCGGTCCCGGGTGCCATACAAACATTTGTGGCAATCGTTACGGGTATTTGGAGCCCTAAAAGTTCGAAAACTTCTATATCGCCAAGTATTTGGGTTGTTTAGGTCTGATGACAGTCGCTTCACGTAAAAAAGCCATGTTCAGCCGTGTCGTAGTATACTGAAAAGTAGACCCCAATCTAGTTTGGGAAAAGGTTCGGATCACAATAGCAGCACCACATCAGTGTTTCAATAAGGGGGAAAATTTATTCCTTTGAAGTTACAAACGAAGTTGAACGGGGCAGGTAGTGTAGGAATAACTTTTAATCCTCAACGATGTATAATTTTTGTTTAGTAATTCCCGAGATTACATCTCATTGAAATAAAATTAAAAACACATTCTATTTATTCAAGTTCAAGTTATACTGGACATTAATTAAAACAAGACAATTAATCGACCGTCAGGCGATCTCTTAGTTACTACCCGGCCAAGGGAGGGGTATGTTTTTCGTTCGTTTGTTTGTAATATCGTCATTACCTTGTATCGTCTAAATGGCTGGATAGATTTCGTCAGTTAAGGTATTGTTTTATCGACCTCGAACACCCAAATGCAACGCTTTTTAAAAGGAAAAACAAAATGACGGATTTTTGGCGCAAAATAGTAAAAGGTTAATAAATAAAAAAACAAACCTATCGAGTAGGGTATCAAAATCAAGAAATTTAAAAGGGGATTACAAAAATATATATAAGTAATATATTTAATTTTACTAAGGAATAATAAATTGGTTTAAATAGTTTTTGGTAGCCTCAAAATGGGTTTAAATGTTTGTGTGGAACTTCGTGCTGTTACGGTGTTTTTAGTCCATTACTTTTAAATCGTCTTTTTGCAGTCGGGTGTTTGATTTTTCTTATTATTACTTGTTTCGAATTAAGTTTCTTATATTACTGATTCTTTAAGTGTGTACATAAATGTCGATTTCTAGTTCATGTCTGCGCATTTAATGTTTTTATGCGTATGTTAATTAGTTATGGCCGCCGTTCCGCTGGCTCCGAGATCTCCATTATCACTTGTTAAAAGCAATAAATTATAATGCAGATGGTGATTTGGTTTTTTTATTATTTTAATAAGTTTAATGATTCGAATTTTTCTTTTGTCTGTAGTAGTACTGTTTTAAGTTAATAAACAAACTGTTGCTAAAAGAGATTTTATATTGATCAACATCAACAGCCTTTAATAGTCCACTACTGGGCATAGGCATCTCCCTAGAAAGGAGGGTTGGTAAAGGGTTTGTTTCGTCTTTTCTTTTTATTTCCAGTGCTTTTGTCCTGCGTAGGTTGCTCCCTTAGTCGGCTCTTACGACACCCACGGGATGAATAGGATAACGCTCTGTATTCTGAATCCGTCACCACACGGATTTTAATTTGATGAAGGAAAACTTTTTTTTAGGACAGAACAAACGAGCAGACGAGTAAATGAAAGTGACTACCGACTCCCATGAACGCCTTTAACTCAGGAGTCACAAATACATACTATAGATGAATTACACCTAGACACAGAACAGATGATCTTGCTCATCATACAATTATTTGTCCTAAGTAAGAATCGCACCCACGACAGTATTTATCAACATGGGTTGATAATGATTAAAAATTTAGCTTAAAATCTAATGAATGGAACGATGCCATACAAAGCACAACTAATCCCATATTGGTTTAGGGTAATTCAATGGGATAAATCATCAACGTTACTGATTTCATTATTCACGTCACTCGCTATCTGAGCAATCAATCAGAGAATTAAAATCAAAATTGAATACAGTCCTATATATGCATTATAGTACATTAATCCGTGTGGTGACGGATTAAAAATACGGAGTGTCACCAGCCCTATTCATCCCTTGGGTGTCTTAAGAGCTCACTAAGGGACATGAACTATGCAGGACAACAACACTGCAAAGAGAAAGAACCAACCCGTCTGACCAGCGTGCTATAATAGGCCAATACCTCCTTTCTAAGGCCTATCTCCAGCAGAAGACTATTAAAGGCTGTTGATGTGATGATTTGATTATAGTACATATATGTAATTATATGTACTAGGAGGCTCGTGCTTCGTTACACAAGGGCTGGCACGACCGGAGTGATGCCACGGCTTCACAGAAAACGGGGTTACCGGAGCCTAATAAATTTTGAGGAGTGTGTACTCAAACTCAAACACGCTGGTGTTTTTTCTTGTATTATGTTTGAGTGAGTCAAAAAGCGTCTGGGAAAGCGCACATTAGTGGAGCGCCAATTATCCGAGGTAATGGAGATGAAAATGTCGCCGTTAGGAACAATGGCGGAAAGTTGTGGCCGGTATTAGTCCGTACAAATCCTCGGAGCGTTCCCCATGATATATATATAGAGAATGCAGGGAAGAGGGAGACTTCTTTGAGTCCGTGACATCAGTTCGGTCAAGCCATGCTATGGCGCTCCCATATTCGTCCAACAGCGAAAACATTGACAAATAGAAAAAGCGATCAATTTGAAACGTCAAAATAGAATTCTGAAATGTCACATTGAATTACTTATTGCTATCAAGCTGAGATAGAAATTTTAACCAACACATATCAAGTTTAAAATTCGTGTGAAACACTTATCACCTAAGTGAATACTGTAAACATCGATATCTTTAACAAATACGACATGTACGTATAGTATGCAAACAGACGAACATTTTGCGATGTTT
Organism: Arctia plantaginis; assembly: GCA_902825455.1. NCBI lineage: Eukaryota > Metazoa > Arthropoda > Insecta > Lepidoptera > Erebidae > Arctia > Arctia plantaginis. The sequence goes on along the minus strand of CADEBD010001048.1, from coordinate 517,705 downwards.
ATCTATAGATTTCTACAGTTGTTGCCTAAAATTAAACGATACTCGCGGATATTCGTCAGTTCCTTTATTATTCTTAGTATAACATGCGTCATATGAGTCTTAAAGACATGTAGTGTCATTCACATGTTCTTCCTTTTATATCTACTTGACGGGACTGTTGGTCTATTCCTACCCAAGACAAATAACTGTGTGATGAGCACGATCATTTGTTCTGTGTCTGGTTGTAATTTATCTTTAAAACATATGTATTTACAAATAAATAAGTATGTTTATCAGCAGTCTGGTTGCCATAGTACAGACATATACATAGACGTTTAAATTATTGCTACTTTTAAATCATATTCCTTTAATGAAATTACTGGTTTTTGTTACTGTACTTTCACTCATGATAAATCACACCTTAGATTTGGTCATAGTCATAGATAAATGATATCAAAATCAATCAATCTGAACTTTTTTTTAGATTTAGACCTTTCGCAAGTCTGGCGAGCGTAATAATAAAAATAAGTCGCAGTGATGTTGTAGACGAGTCACAGGTGCGATGATGTGAGTTTAGAATCATACCGGTGATTGTGATTTTCAAAAAATCGTTCTTACTTTTTACTTTATGTGGCATTGCAACTCATGCTGGGTACAGCTAGCATGTCTATAAAATAAAGAAGAATCACGGACATTAATAATTAATTGTTACTTTATGAACTAGATGCATAAGGTTTATTTTTTGTTATAATGAAGTTACCGGCTCAAACAAGTATTTCACAGACAATTAGCACATAATTTCTTCTTCCTACACTTTAACCGAAAGTAGGAAAAAACAAATTGGTCATAACGGACATAGTAGCTTCTTGCCATACGCGAGGTCAATGCCTACGTCACGATTAGAAGTAGGCGGGGGCCACATAGAGACGATATTTGCATAGAGTCTCTTTTTTATCCACAGTGCAAGTAGATCCACGTACCGAATATGAATAGACCACCTAGGTGTGATAGAACTCCCTGAGTTAATATTCATTGCACTAGATAGGATATTCAATGTAATTTTAATTTTAAATTCGGGGACGACCTGAAATAACAAGGTCCAGGTCCTCCCAGAGTAGGGCACCTGAAGCCGGCCGTCGGGGTGGTTTTTAGTGGAATCACCACATACTCCGAGCTCCTGAGGAACACGAGATCGCAACAGATTTTCCACCCCCTCAAAAAAAAAAGATAGGATATTAATTTCAATTGGCGGCCATGTTGGTCTAGTATGTCGTGACCCTGACTGCTAAGTCGGAGGTCGTGGGTTCGATTCCCACCCAGGACAGATATTGTGTGATGAGCACTAACTTTGGTTCTGTGTCTGGGTGTAATTTATCAATAATATTAATGTATTTAGATATATCTAAGTATGTTTATTAGCAGTCCGGTTACCATAGCACAAGCTCTGTATATAAATGTTTTACAATATTTATGAATTTAGAGCAATCAAAATAAGAATTGCTTTTAATATTTTTGGAATATTAATAATATGCAAAAGAAGACGCTGGCACTATATAGTATTAAATAGAACAAAATGTAAACTTTACATATAATACACAATTTAGTTTATAAATTTAACCTAATATGCAATTAAAGTTAGTAACTTAGCAACCTTATTTACAATAGAAATACAATTTATTCTTTGCAGGAGTTTTTTTTTTCTGTTTTAGATGGTATGGTAACATTACCTATCTCAATCGGTGAAATTCAAGGAAAGAATAGCTCCGATCTTCTGTGCGTCTGTCGTATCACTCCGGCAGAGCTGGCCCATACGTGGGTCATCCTTTGCTCTTTCTACTTTTGCGTTATTCATTTGACTCTATGGTGCAGTAGGTAGTGTATGTGACTGCTGTGCTGAGGTCTCGGGTTTGCAAATCTGTAAATATTTGTTTCGGATTTTTTGTGTTTTCTATGTTTAATATGTATGTACATATTTACAAAAAAAAGTATATAAGTATTCTATCAGTCAATCTAGCTTTCATAATACAAGCTCTGCTTAGTTTGAAACTAGATGTCGTTTTGTGTGAGATGTCCGAAATATTTATAAAAATAATTTATAATAAATATTTCGGACATCTTTACATATTATATGTATGTATAAAAAAAAATAACTATCCATTAAATTCTTGCCATTATGACATGTGCTTATTTAAAATAATTGAGAATTTTAGAACAATTACCAACGGTGAATTTAATTTCTGCAGGAAGTGAATGACGTAAAAAACTAAAGAATTAAAAAGAACGAATATTTACCCACGTGCTTAAATTTTATTATAAACTTATTTAGATATATATATAGATATAAAAAGTTCTCAAATATCCACTTGTCTATAATACGAAAAGTAACACATGATAGTTCTGTGACTTACGAGTAATAAATAAGTACCTACGTCGCGAGTCAGGGACGGAAGGTGAGTCATCATCATCATCATCAACAGCCTATACTAGTCCACTGCTGGACATAGGCCTCTCCTTAGAAAGGAGGTTTTGGCCTACTATACCACGCTGGCCAGACGGGTTGGTATAGGGAAGGTGAGTACGAGTAATATCACTAATTGTTAGATCGAGGTGTTCATGTTTATAACAGATGTATAGGTATATCTACTCGTATCTACAACAGATGTTGTGGGAGAGTCGTGCTTCCTCACATATAAATATGGACTGGTTCGGCGATTTCATATTACCGAATGAGTTAGGCTAGTAACCGGAACCTCTGACCCGGGCAAGGAAACTATGGTAAGAGATACACTAAGGCTTGGATGGGCAAAGGGAGTGAAACTACAGGAGTTCTAAGACGGCGGGTTCACGTATTCGTATGACCGTCGTTGGGTATTAACTGATCACAATGACAATAATGTGATGATGTAATTTCGATAGCATTAGTTTATCTGTCAGTGAAAGTCCCTTGAAAATCGATCCATCCGTTCCGCACATTAGCCAGAACAGTCAGATAGACAATCATACAAAAAAATAATACTATTGATTATGTTGTATAAGTTTCGTATAGCTTTCTACTAAATGCACTTGAAAGTTAATTCAGACGTATTTTGTAGAAAGCTATTTCTGTGTTATTACAAACAGACCCTCCAATTTTGTTTATTTGTTTACTAATTTATTTATTTATTTTATTGTAGATCTTCATGCACTTATGTACATCGGTGGACTTAATGCCCTGGGCATTCTCTACCAGCCTTTAGGTGGTGTAGAAATGTTGTAGGGTACGTGCACCCGAGGTTACAAATGTAATCACTGATTATAATTTTTGATGATTACAATTGCACATCAATTGCACACAACAGCCTTTAATAGTCCACTGCTGGACATAGGCCTCTCTTTAGAAAGGAGGTTTTGGCCTACTGTACTGTACTGTACACGCAGGTCAGACGGGTTGGTATAGGGTTTGTGTCAAGTTTTCTTTCTCTTTAAATTACTGTTGTCCTGCGTAGCTTGCTCTCTTAGTCGGCTCTTAAGACACCCACGGAATGAACAGGTGTGGTGAAGTAGAACAAAAATTTTAGTCGGAAAAATCTAAGCGTTTCTTAAGCTATACATATTCTTAATGGGTAGAGGCCAAGAAGTGTTTGTATGTAAACTTTGATGGGCCTGTTGGTCTAGTGGTTATTGACCCTGACTGCTAAGCTGGAGGTCGTGGGTTCGATTGGTAGGAAAAATAATTGTGTGATGAGCAAGATCATTTTTTGGTGTGATTGGGTGTAATTTATATAAAATATGTATGTACTCAGGAATATAAAAGTATGTTTAAGCAATCTGGTTATCAAAGTACAGGCTCTGCGTAGTTTGAGATCAGATCGTGTGTGAGATGTGCGGTTGTTAATTAATATAATGTGGGAGTCACCTTTTATTTGTTCAAAGTATTATTAGCTTTAGTCAGTTGAGTATTTCGCGGATGCTCGACAATTTTCTGCCCTTTTATAAGGAGTGAACTTCCATATTGCTTTGTTAGAATAAAAAATACCGTATTTCCTTGGTTACCGTTGAACTACAAGAGCAAACTACCTACAACATAATTAAGTACGAACATACAAGAAGTTAAACATAACAGCGGCGACTGTCTCTTTCCCACGTATTAAATCGTTTTCTAATACCAACCAGTCGTTTACACGACTGATCCGAAGTAAAAGCTGAGACAATGAGAGGTCACTGAACCACCGACCGGCGTGACCAGTGAACGGTGTTATGTACGCAACAGATGTGGATGTAGGTATGAAATGGATTTTGTCTCCGTGAGGACGCATGCTGTTTGACATGTTGCAAGTTTTTGACATGAAACATTTAATGAGACTCCGCCACGCTATGTTTGGCGCTGATTTACAGCAAATCTTGAGTACATCCACGTTGCGCACACACTTACAATGATTAAATTATACTAGCTGTACACTGCCACAGTTCGGTGTGGCACATTATGGTTGCATTAATGAGAAATTAGGAACAAACCTGAAGTGAAAAATAAATAAAAACAATGTGTTAAAATTTGAGCTCAATCGGTGCAGTACTTTTTGAGTTTTTAAAGCGTACACGAACCAACTTAATATAAATATATAGATAGATAGAAAAGTCTTTATTTGTACACCGTTTTACAAAATAGTAACACATCACATCAACAGCCTTTAATAGTCCACTGCTGGACATAGGTCTGTCCTTAGAAAGGGGTTTTGGCCTAATATACCACGCTGGCGAGATAGGGTTTGTGTTAAGTTTTCCTTTCTCTTTGCAGTGCTTTTTTGGCAAATGGGCAAACGATCATACAGTTTACCTGATTGTGACTACCGATTGATTGTTAGATACTATTATTGCAAACTTCGCTTTTTACAAAATTATTAAAATAGACCAAAAGGAAAGTAAAAATTAGTTTCAGTGTCTGCCCCTATTCATCCCGTGGGTTTCGTAAAAGCCAAATAAGGGAGCAAAATACATGGGACAACATCACTGAAAAGAAAAGGAAAACTTGAAACAAAATCGTCAGGCCAGCCTAGTATAGTAAGTAGGCTATGACTAGCAGTGGATTGGATGATGGTTAAATAATAACATAAATAGATATTAATCTAGACATACGTGGGGCATACTGAAAGTCTCTGGATCTGGCCACTTACAACAAAAGAATGAAAAAACAATAATGAAATTTGAAATTGGAACTCTTTGAGACCATATTATTGCTTAATTTGCGAGACTGTCATTTGTCTTTCCATTGTGGTCCTTTCGAGAATTGTGTGTCGCTAACAAAATGAATTTAACTCGTGAACATTTTCGATCAATGTTTTTTTATTATTTTCGTTGTGGTTTACACGTTTAGTCAACAAGGGAGTGTCCAGCGGACCTCGCACCCTGCGATTTCTTTTTGTTTGCCAAAATTAATAACAAACTTAGAGGCACACATTTTACGAGCCCTGAATCGGCGGTGAATGCCTTCCATCGAGCCATTAAAGAGGTCCCTAAAGAAGACTGGAGCAACTGCTTTGTACAGTGATTGCAGCGAAAGCAAATATGTATTAATTGCGAAGGAATATACTTTGAAAAAAATAAATGTATCGTAAGTCTTATATCTTGTCTTATTTATCAGAATCCAGAAACTTTCAGAATGCCCTAATAAGTAAAATAAGAAAATACTAAAATTAAGTAACCCTGAATCGTAGAATTATGTGTCCCGAATGTTTTTGTTTTGTTTAATAGCTAGTGACGAATTTTTTTGCCATCGATAAAAAATTGCAACAAAGGTATTTTCAAAACCCGTCTGTTTGTTTATGAAACATAATATGGGTATTAAATCATAGGCTGGTTTCTATATCTTTCATTCAATTCTGTTCATATGTCCTGAACTTATGTGGAACGACAAATACGTTTCGTAATAGTGATATAAACACATTATAAAAAATATGTATATCGAAGAAAATTTAAAAATTTTGTAGCTTTAGAATTATTTGAAAAAGTTTTCATAATATTAATTAATCTGACTATACTTATGAATAACAATTGTAAATTACTCGTTTATGTGAAATGGTAACGCGCTTGTGATTCCTGAGTTGCAGGCGTTCATGGGCGGTGTTAGGCACTTTCCATCAGGTGGTCTGTTCGTTTGCCCCCTTATCCATAAAATAATGCGGAGATTCAGACCAGCTCTTGGCGTGGATTAAAATCACTAGTTAAAATTCACATTTAAATAAAAATTACTACCAGAGAAACACACTTAAACTTATGATACTCCTCTTGTACTTACTAGAAATTATAAAAAAAAAATAGTTTTAAAAAACTAAAAAACACGCTTTTCATAGAAAACCAAACTAAATAATAGAATATTCTTTTAATAAATTTGAAAAAAAAGCGTTGGGTGCCTGTTGTCAATAGTAAGAAGCATCCCACGATTTTTTTCGAAAAAGCGTGTTTTTTTAGTTTTTTAAAACTATTTTTTTTTTAATATATATTTTTTAAATTAGTGTATTGTCATCGGTCCTTGATATATCTACAAAATTTAAACGAATTCTGACCGTTTAAAGTTAGTCAAAATCACGCCCAAAGGAGTCGGTTACAAACAAACATACGAACATACAAGTGAAGCTAATACATGAAGCGTGTAAAAAGAAATAACATTTTTTCTACCCAGTATTTTTTTATAAACAGAGCTATAAAAATACTGTGTCAAATGGTTGTCATTTCGTGATAACAACCCATTATACCTCTGTACCATGTTAGTATAAGCTTTAAACTTGCAACATTGACTTTAACGTCTTGTTTTTTTAAAACTGTTGTCCTAATGTGCAGTTTATTTCAACAATGACACTGTTCAATATTATTCCCTGACATACAGGGAACAAAGTAGTTTTCTCTCTTTTTAAAACTACCGTACTAAGAATATATCCTGAGGACTTTACAAACATATATGACACGGACACAAACAACACACAGCGCAGTCGGAAGCGGCGAGGTAACCGTTAAAATCATTACGATCACTTCCAAAAGTATCCAACACATCTATTCCAATTCTATAATCTTTGCTGTCATACAAGACGGACTGTACAGTATTGTACTAATGGACACCAAATTCGGTTAGCACGCAGCATAGAGGGCATTCAAACGGACGAGTGGGCGAAGCTGTTACGATTAAGTACCTTTTCATAATATAAACGTTTAAAATATCAGTATGGAACCCTATTAAACCACTTCTATGTTTGAATAATTGCATTTCCTACATTCTTGATTCACGAAACCCTTTTGTAATTATAAAGGACTAGCTGGCTGACCCGTGGAACGTTTAAAGGAATAAATTTTCCTCGTTATTGCAATATTTTTCATTGTTGCTCGGTTCCTATTGATTGTAGCGTGATGTTATATAGTGATAAATGAGCTATCCAACACTAGAGGAATTTTTAAATTCGAACCCGGAAGTCCTGAGATTAGCGCGTTGAAACAAAATACTCTTCAAGATATAAATAATATTAGAACAGATATCTTAAGCGGCGTTTTAGAATTGTAGCAAAATTGTACAAACTTGCATTTGTTCTAGGAATATATCGATACGTGTAAGTTAACAAGCCAGTGTACACTAATAACTGTGACGTCAGATCTCTTAATGTTTTTAATGGAGAAGCTTTCTCGGTATTTACTTGTAAACTTTTAACATACTTTACGTGTTACGTGTTATCTTTTTTAAATTAATTGCAGGAGGATGTAAATTGATTTCTGTTTTTAAACATACGATGTTTTAAACAAGTATGGCCATTGTGGTTCTGGCAAATTTTTTGGCGTACAATGTATTAAAAATGTACAGGTTTGTATACATATATATGTGTGTATCAACAGTCTGGTTACCAAAGCATATTTCTGTTGTTGTTGGTATTGTCTTGAAGTTACGAGCGGTTCTGACTGCACTGACTGACTGAATGGAATATACGAATACGTCCTTTCTACCAATAAACCCCGTGGAAAATTTATTTAAATATAGTATCCACGTGTTTTTAATTTTAGATCTCTAAAATAATCACTGTTATCCAATGAAAGAGTCCCTATCATTTCGACTCATTAAATGACCTTGGGACACAACGACACCTCTAATAGCGCGCTTCTCTGAAGATGATGGAACCAATTAGCTAATCCTGTCATAAAGTGCCAATTATTCTTGGGAGTTTTTAACCTTAAAATCGTGCTTATTTGAAAAAAAAAAACTAACCAAGTAAGAATACAGAGTGTCACTATTCAACCCGTGGGTCTCGTAAGAGCCGACTAAGGTAGCAAAGGACAACAGCACTGCCAATAGAAAGAAAACTTGACACAAACCCTATACCAACCCGTCTGGCCAAGGAAAGCAGTCCAGCAGTGGACTATTAAAGGCTACTGATGTAATGATTTTATTTGAGAAACCAAGCAGGTACATTTTATAAGTTAGGACGCTATTGCTTTTAAAGTAACACACAAGTAAGTTAGTTTTACTTCTTAGTTCGTTATATGCACTACCATCGTCCATGTTTTTCAGATGTTTCTGATGATAAACTTAATGTTTCTGCTTTCTATGTGATATTATTTTGCTTCAATGTAATTTTACTATCAGAAGAACTTTTATATATATAGAATTATTTTAGCAATGAAGTTTGCTATTATTATTACACTCTTTATTAATTTAAACATACATATAAATTAAATTATTAAATATATTTATGTACAAAAGAACAAAAAAAATAGTGTCCCAACATTATCGGATACAGAGACCAAGATACCGGTGATTAGGACTTCAGAGACAGAAACCTCCTCACAATACATGCCGTATCGAGAAGAGCTGCTAACTGCATCAGGCCCTTAATCCAGCTTCTTATTATTCTCTTTATTACATTATGTACATATTGATTACATTTTTAAATATATTATTACAAAAGAACAAAAATGCACCACCGACATCGGGTACACGGACCAAGACACCGGCGGCTAGGACTCTAAAGAAAGGAAAATTGCCTTTTGCATCAGATCCTTGATCCAGCCGTCTTTATAATTATTAACTTCTAAGGAAGTGAGGGGGGATGGGGAGAGATAGGTAGGTAGCCTGAGAATAGGTTTCTTTTAAGATTTTATTGTAACACTCGGTCCGCGTGTTATTTACAGTATTTAAGCTGCTACATTCGGACATGACGAAACTACAAGGGTTACTTGTTATGACTACCCAGAAAAAAAAACTATTATTAATCTTAGAAAAAAATCTACAGAAAAAAATCAGCTGTTCACAACTTTTTTACTATAATTCATTCATTGCACCCCAAGGCTACACAAGGATAATGCAATAAGGAAGGTCACCCCACTGATTCAAGCCACCCCCGCACACAGCTGATGGGGGGTAGCCGGGTGTATTTTAGTACCACCCACTACCTACTCGAACAGTATAAATACATAAGTAGGTATGTATGCTGCTGTTGACCTAGGTTAGGTACCAACGTATATTTAAATATAATTATTCTGTATACAGACAGAGTGGAACAGACGATGGTGTAGGTGTTGTTTAGAAATAGGAAATCCCACGCAAATAGGTGGCGCCACTGATGTGAAAATTTTACATCAGTTGTGTTACCGAGTAACGGTGATGAAATAGGTTATGTCACGTAATAATGGTGTACTGTTTTTAAAGGAAAATATTTAGCTCGAATGTAATAGTTTAATGCTTTTAATCAATTGTAGATTTTAAATCAATCGTTATTAATGGATTACGTTTAGTATTTCTGTGGCGTGGCGTGCAATGGGAGAGGCCTATGTCCAGCAGTGGACTGCGATAGGCTGATGATGATGATGATGATGAAGTTAGTACTTGTTAACGCAGTTATAAATAACTTACCTTATTATAGGTTTTCATTGACAGAAGTAGGAGTTCTAATTTACCTCCCGTCTTTTTGGTTGAGCTGTTAAGTTTTGTAGACTGATATAAATTCAGTGTTACTTTCACTTTTTAATTCATTTATGACCTTTTATTATTTCAAATATAATCATTTTTTAGTCCTTAGTTTTCTCTATTTTTGCTATGTAGCGCCAACCTTCTTTGAGTAAGAACGATACCTTCATACGTGAAGAGAGTAAGAGGGAGCTAGGGTAAGATCGAAGTCGAAGGAGGTTCCGTACACAGGTACGTACGTAGGGTTTCCAATCACAGGACGGATATACAGATATCCGTCCTGTGATTGGAAACCCTACTACAATTAACGTTTGTAGGGGACATATGGACAGAAGGGTACCTGATGGAAAGTAACTACCACCGCTCATCGAAACATGTAACTTAGGAAACACAAATGTGACGGTCTTTGAGTGAGTGAGTGACAGGATCCCTCTACCCAGAATGGGGGCAAAGAGGGGAGGAGGGGATGGCCTTCCTCACTCGGTGATAAGTAAGGAAAGAATTGCTGAACACCGGTTTTCTGTAAGTCAGTCGTATCACTTCGGTTAATCCGGATGTCTTAATAACAGCAGTTCCTGAATCCTTCTTATTATAGCTGCGGAGTGGCACACCGTGTGGTTTTATTCTCACACACACACCACGGGCACAAACCCCGGTGGGGTGACGGGCCGAGGTGGTTTCCACAAGTAAAAAAATATCGGTTCCGAAGGATGTCTCTGACATGGTTATACAATTATTACAAGAAATTTGGCTGTTGATGTGATGATGTGATGAGATGGCGTGACTGGGTTTCTAAAGAGTCTATACTCCTGTTCGTTACTGGATTAATAGAATCGGAATATGAAATGCAGAAATATAATTTATTAAGTGTTATCAAAATACATTATCGAACAAGGTGTTCTGCAGGTGCCTGGTATATGATAGAAAGTACTAAAAATAATAAGCTTATATTTTATAACAGGTTTTTCGCTTACAAAAACTGATAAAATACTTGTCCTATAAGCTATTACTTGCTTCTAGTGGCAAATAATTGCATGACTATAAATGTGTTAAAGACTGCGGATAAATTACTTAAAAAAGAGCGTGGACTTCAGAATGATAAGTTTTTCATGATATAGGGACCAACACCTGAGTGCTGAGTGCAAGTTTATTTCACATCGACACGCTCTCGACGGCAAGCGCGTTTAGCGCTGCGATTGGTGGAGACTTCAGTGCGGGCCAATCGTAGCGCCGAACGCTGTCACCGTGACGATCGAGTAGAAGTGAAATAAACTGGCACTTGGCATTCTGATGGAAAGTAACTATAGCGTCACGAATGTCTGCAACTCTGGATTCATAAGCGTGTATTTACACAAGTGTTTTACTGCTAGAATATTTCAATTATATTGGTCTAAATTGATTGCTTATATTTGTCTTTACCGGTTACCGGAACCTCAAACGGGTACGAAGGAATTGTCTAACTCTAGCTTACTAATTAGTTTACTAAAATTTATTTATACTATCACACAAATGTGTACATACACATATCCGTACATAATGAAGTAATTTGTCATCGCTTTTAAACGTATACTCACTCTGGAACAGAACTGTATAATATTTCACGCTGACGGTGATCAGTTCACTCATCATCCACTCGCTAATATCATCATCTTGTAAATGCTCCAATTATCTCTCCGTATTATACCAAAAGTTATGTTTTCCCAAGCCTATTGTTACACGTGTCACAGTCGATAAATCATGAGATTAACATCTTCATGCATTTACATTGTACTAGAAATAGCGCTAAATTACACATGTATTATTATAACTGTTTGTATCGTTTTTAATGGTACAATGAGCGCGAAACACATTTTGCACAAAAAAATATTTTATTTGTCATCCATTACGAATGAAAGGTTTTTTGTATAGACTTCTGTTATAACTTGTTGAAACCCGTACGGGTTCATCATCATCAACAGCGTTTATTAGTCCAATGTTGGATATAGGCCTCTCCTTAGAAAGGAAGTTTTGGCCTACTATACCACGCTGGCCAGACGGGTTGGTATACGGTTTGTGTCAGATTTTCCTTGTCTTGCTTAGTCTGCTCCATTAGTCGGCTCTTACGACACCCAAGACGGGTGGTGACACTCCGTGTTCTATATCCGTCACTACACGGTAAAGTAATATGTCGCAATTAAACTGACTAAAGCCATACGGTGTTCGACACATGTGAGTCCTATTGCAAGGGTCTAGGGTCTACCCTAGAAAGTAAGCCTCGGAGAACCCCAGGAGACCTTGGGTGCAGAGGGATTTCCCCTCCGGTTTAAAGAAGAACAATTCGCGTCGCGCGAACAAATACCGTCTGCGTCTGATGCCTGTAGTACAGACCCCTGATTTTTTGTGCTATTTACAAATTAAGCTGTTTACCCTCATTTTAGAGTAGCTCTGAGCAGGGTTTTGAAGAAGTAACCTTCGACGGGCCAGTCGCTCAAGTGGTTAGTGATCCTAAATGTTAAACTAAACATTGCGGATCGATTCCTACCCAAAACAATTAAGTGTGTGTGTGTGTGTGTTATCATCTGGTAACCATAGTACAGGCTACACCTAGTTTGTTAAAAAAGACTGTGTGCTACTCGTATGTCTGAAGTTATTATCTATACAAATAAATAAAATTGAAGTGTTTGTTTGTAATGTCAAAATAATAGGCTGTTTTTATGCTCACACGGTTATTTGCACGATACATATGCCTAAAAACCAGTTTAAATATTTTGTTTGTCTATGTAATCTTCAAAACAGCTGGACCGAATTTGATAATATTTTACTAACCGGTAGCTGTCTATACAAGGAGTAAGTTAGGCTATTAGCAATCAGAAAACTTTAAAAAAATTTGCCCGGTCCGGGAATCGAACCGACTATAGCAGCGCTTTTCAAATTCCACGTGAACGAAGTTGCGGGCACCAGCCAGTAAAAAATAAACTCGAATCAAACGTCACTAGTATTATTTCTCATGATATAGGGGGTAGATGGGTCACCTGATGGAAAGTGACTACCGCCGCCCATGAACGCCTTGTACAAGTAATTATTGTATTTATGTATTGCTTTTTGTAATGCACTGGGTGGGTTCCGAACCCGCAACAACTTAGCCATTACGCTAAAGCCGTTTAAATTATTACGATAATTACAGATATCGTCAAATAATTACATATTTATTTCTTTAGAGCAAAACATGCGATGTGCCGCCATGTCGTTAAGGCAAAAAAACATTTGTCTGTATTTTAGAAGTAATTGATATTGACTTGATCATTAAACGTTTTTAACCGACGTAAAAAAAGAAGTATACACTGTGGCGGTATAGATATCACAAAAAATGAAATAACAGATAACACGGTTCAATATACGTCGGTTAAAATAAAAAAATAAAAAATTAGTACGAAAATACAGAAATGCAAATTTAGAACAAACTAAATACAATAAAATAATTTCCGAATTAGAACACCATTGATAACATGCGTCGGTGAACTGTACCTACACGGCAGCGTCGCAATGTCGGCGACATCAAAACGACGCCGCCGCCGGCGAACTTTACATTCTTATTACCTACCTACCAATCACTTCACTTGCTTTTAAAAATCTATTTATAAAGAATGCGATTGTATTCACGTGTTTATTTCGTGAATGCTCGACTAGCTTCCGACCCAGCAGTACGCGTCACTCCTTGAAAAAGTAGTTACCTTGGTTGTCTCGTAATCTTTGTACCGCCCTTACAAAAATTCGGCAGTCTGTAGGACATACACGATTGACTCCATACGTGTCCGTAAAGCAAAAGATGCGTTTTGATAGAGTTTTCCATAAATTAACATCATAGCAGGATATTCCGCGGCTGTGAAGGTCACTCACGGCATTATGGATGTTGATATCGATAACCCAATAAAATTAAAAGACTGATAATGCACTCAGTTTCACACTACACTACACACAGAACCTAATAGTGACTTTTCAAAATAAAATTAGCAGGACTCCTTACATTACGAAGTCTTGCGCACACGATAACATTAATTGTTCACACCATTGCCGTGTATTATGACGAAAGCAATAAGACTAAACAATTATTACCACAAGAAAACTTCTCTAAACAAATATGTATCTCATAAACAACAACAATATTATTATTACGGTTATTTGTCGTGAGCGCATCTACAAGGATACGGAATAGCATAAGCTCGCCGGTGGCCAAGGGCCGACTGACTGTCCTTACTGGATGAACTAATTAAAAACGCGTGTTGCATCGTGATGACGTAATAATCAACATATTTCGTTCGATTCGGGTGTAGTAAAAGCGGCAACGTGTGATTACCGCGCCGCTGATCTATACCTACAGCTGATCGCCGCCTGAGGTCAATGTATTATGACTGCATGTACACATGATGTTGCAATTTACGAAACACAAAAATGAGTCCTGTGGCTAAACTACTGGATATATTTTGTTCATATTTTGCAAATCGCCTAGAAATTAAGGGTAGAATATGTGGCTTAAGTATATGTGAAAGGAAATGAAACTCTCTGTATATCAAAATCATATACATAAAATACATACTCGGAATTGCACTAGACCACCTTAGAGGCAGTCTCGTACACAACATTTCTAAAAAGTAAACTAAATAGGTGATTTTATAGTCTTTTCTGAAAGTCGTTAAGGGCGAAACCAGTATAAGTCATCACGGATTGGACTGTGATTTAGATTCTCATTTTAAACTCCATCTGAAAGTTAAATGAATCGTAACTGATTAAGTTCAATCTATTTTGAGGCAATCGAAGGTGCCACTTTTCTTGATCTTTCTTTTCATTTCTTAAAAAAATACAATTTACGCTCAAGGAATGACTCGTGTGTAACACCCGAATCGACCCACAGGATTATTATCTACGAACCCTCTTACAATTTTTATTACAGAATACAAACCGATTGTTTTATCCAACCTTATTGTTTTTAACCTAACTCCCGCATTAAGCATTTAACTATAGAAAGGCCATGTTATATACAATACACATGGCCTTACAGAAAACCAGTGTTTCGGTTGAATTTTTTTCGTTGCTTTTAACAAGAGGGTTCTGGAGAAAACCTCCGCTGGAGAAAAACTCTGGAGGTGAGGTACTCAAAGGCCGGCCGGCCCAAAATTGTTCGTGGTTCACACAAAGTATTTTACCGTATGGTAATCAAACTAAAACTCGGTGCAATTTTGTTGTAAGGCGAGCACTTTAATCTTTTCGCCATAAGAGCATTCCTCAGACATTAAAAAGTAATATTGCAATACGTTCTAAGTGTTTCAACATCAGCGTTTAAAAGTAGAAGAACACAATTAGCGTTGAAGATAATGATTGTGTTCAAGTTGAATACTTTATAAAGAATAAAATCGATAGAGTTTCTAAATTATACATGAACTGTAAATGGTATTTTAGCTCTAATTTTTTATGAGTACATCAGGTGTTCATGTTTAGAATTGCATGGATAGCTTAAAGCCCATAATCGCGTGAATACTTGAATCCAATTGAATAAAAATATACTAGATGGCGTTAGGAGCTTTTCTAACTCGCGCTGACACTGATCTTTCTCGCTATTTCCGATCAGTTTTTGCCTTGATAATGCAGTCTAATAGCCGTTTTGGTCCTTACACTCATTTAAGTAAATTAATTTAACTACACATAACAAACAAAATCTTCCAATAATGGAAACAGGAATAAAGATGGCGAACGAATAAACTAGGAAATCATTAAGAACCCAACTATCCACTATTTATTAAACATGTAAAAATGTTAGATTTCGCGTTGCGTGGGAAAAGTAAATCGTTTCCTAAAAAACTCAGCTCCATTCAGTACGTGTGCGGGCCCTCACCCCTCAATATACCACCCTCACTTGAAGGGTGGCAGCGTAGAATACGCCTTGATTATTGTAATTTGAGGGATAATTTGGTAATTGTTAAATGAGTATTCTGTGAAATAGGAAGTTGGTTTTACTTATTTTTTTCCTTTTCAGACGTGTCATTCAATTTTCTTATGGAATCTTATTTATACCCGGGGTGTAATCATGCTTTTCAAGATTGCCATCTTTCTGGTCTCTCTGGACGGTGTCATGCTGCTTAGGGTGCAGATTTGTGTTCGTTCATCTACCTCTGACTACTACTAAAAATACGCTTTAAAGTCCGAGAACTAGTGTTCCCAATACTGCCCCGATAGTTAAAAATGCGTATCTAACATATTTCCGAATTTGAGTTATATACATATATTGCCGGAATCAGCAAAAAGGGGGTGCATCTGCCTATATTTTTAATATTTTTCAACCTTGCTTCATTACAATTACAGCACAACAAAATAAGGCGCATATGCATATTTTTTTTTAAACCAAATTAAAGTTGAAAAGACGAATTCATATAAAACTTAAATGAATAGTCGCATTTACATAAATACGCCTTTATTCCTTAAGTACTTTTTTTAAGTTCGGTAATCTAAAAGGCATTTAAAACTGTTTTTGTAAGACGAATTTAATAAGGCGCATGTAACCATTTACGTCTAATGCACTTATTGAAAAATGCTAACTAACTAAGAAAAAACGTCTATATCTGCCACTTGCTACGTCGTAAAATTAGTCTTGACAAAGGCGCCTTTGGCGTATATAGCATAGAAGGTACTTTAAATCATTTTATTACTTAGTATATAATCATTAGAGGCTTTAAACGGAAAATATACAGTAGGTAAATCTATTTTCAGGTTAATGAGTCAGAGGAAACAATTAATAGATAATTATATGTATTTTTATTCTTAGACTAGGATTATCTGCATAGTTTTGAATACTTAAGTAAAGAGGCGCATATGGCCAAATGCGCTTTTTTTCTTAAAACATGAAGTACAGATCTACATACAAATACTTAGCCTAAAAGCAAACACATCACAACAAATCGGTACTCTTTTAAGACGAAAGTGAAAGACCTTTTGCTGAGTGAAATGGCAGATTCAACGAGCTCCTAGTTCATCGCCTAAAATTATTATATTTTTTATAATAAATATGTATGTATATGTGTATGTGTGTGTATGCACGTATTACATATATATGTGTGTGTATGTAAATATGTGTATGTGTGTGGTATTCAGATGTATACACCAAATTCTAAGATAATAGGTCTTTACCTATGAAATTGCCGTTTTGTATGCAATAAGTGAAAGTACTTATTTTTTCAAACTTTTTTATTTCTGTTATTCGAAGTAATCACCCATGCAATCGACGCATCTTTGCCAACGCATTGGCAGTTTATTGATGCCCTTCTTGTAAAAATCAGCTGGACGGGAGGCAAGAAACTCTTCAAAGGCATTTTGTACTGCCTCTCGGGAATTGAATTTTTTACCCACTAAAAAGTTGTCTAAATTTTGGAAAAAGTAATAGTCGGTAGGTGCAAAGTCTAGTGATGGAAATTATTGCTACTTTTAAATTATAATCATATGAAGAAATGATTAGTTTTAATTACTGCTATTTCACCGGTGATACGTCACCAACATGATTTGGGTTTAGACAAAGATAAATACTATAAAAACTTAAGCAAAGAAAAAAACAAATATGTATTTTCTTTTTATCAAAGACTACGACCCTTCTTTCGATGATTTCGTAAATTAGTCACAAGCATGATGATTTTTCAGTCATATGATTTAACACATATGATTGTGATGTGTTTCATCACAAATACACACAGAACAAATGATCGTGCTCATCACATATTTGTCCTGGTGGGAATCAAAACACCGACCTCTTGGTTAGCAGTCAGGATCACTTACCACGAGACCAATAGGACGATGATGATGTATAATGTTAGTAGAGCCTTAAAACACAATTAAATTAAATAAAAAACTTTGTTGATGCTAGCCTTGACCCCGTTATGTATATAATATATTCAAAACGTAATATTAAGTAACTAGTTTCTCATGCATATAATCTTGTATGTATATTAGTTGTGTCACGCGGTTTCGTCCGTGTTGTCTTTCCTTCCTGTCTTTCACTGTTTCAGTATTCTTTTATTTGCTATTCTACAATGTAATTTTTACGTGGTTGAACTGACTAGGTGTGGTAGTGGCACGGTTTTGGCGTAGTAAAATTTTACCATAAGTCTTGTACTTACAGAACGATGTTGGAACTTATACGTGCGGCAATTCTATGATTCGTAGCAGAATATAAAAATCTATACATAAAAAACTACTTGCCCTGACTGACTGACACAAAAACAGACTAAACAACGTCCAAATTACAAATGCATGCATCAAACCCCTATGTCATGTCTATAAAAATATATTATAAACTACCTAATAATATTAAAAATGAAGAAAAATTTAAAACGTTTATTAACAAATTAAAAGATCTTTTAACACAAAAATGCTACTATCATATAAATATATGTATATCAAAGCGACAAATTTGAATAATTAACATAGAATATAATTAAAATAAATAAGTTTAATAATTTATATAAATAATATACTAGAAAAACCAATTAATATATAATAATAACGTTTTATAATATAATATTTTACTAAGTCTAATTAATACGTGGGCAATAAAATAAATACCTACTTAACTCTATTTACTAAAATACATTTTAATATGCTTAATGATGATAGAATGTTTGCTTTTCTATCCTAATGTTGCCGTGCCCGACAGGGTCCATAATTGTGCAGAGGGAACATGGGGTTCCCACACGGGGGGGTCGTCTACCTGTTGTTGTAGATGGCCCGAGGTATGTCGGGGCACCAGGGACTTCCTTTCTAGGGTATACCTGGTTCCCCGGCTATTAGTAAACGAGACGGCGTGCGGTTTTAGTCGGTTCGAGTCCGACATGCCACCGGTGGTATCCGAGGGGATTTCCGCACGGAAAAAAAGGTCCATAATTGTTTCTTTCTACATTTATAGGACCTGTGTATACATTATGGAGTGCAAGAAACTAATTGAATTGAAATGACACCGCTGGGGCTACAAACTTGAAATTTTGACTGCTGATGTATTTTATGTTTTAAGCACCCACTAAGAAAGGATATTTTTAATTTCACCCCTAAGAGGATAAAGTAAGGGATAAACGTATGTATGGAGGTTTGTTATTTATAAAGTAAGAAATATGTAATAAAAATATTCACGTGAGCGAAGCCGTAGGCAATAAACCAGTATTATGCAATAAGGTAAATCTTAAAACCCTGACGCTAAATAAGGCATGTTTAGTTTAACGTGTCTATCTGTTTGTCATAACGCTTAAAAGAATGGATCGATTTTGATTGATTTTTTTTCGTTTAGAAAGGTGTAAAACTCAAACTCGGCGGCTTTAGAGATAGATAGGGATAGGAACAAACAAAACAAACTTTAAAACTATTAATTAAATAAAAATATTTTTTTCATTGAGATAATATTTTATAAAAGCTTATGAGATAATATTTTAAAAATATAACATTAATTAATTAATAAAAGATTTTATTAAAAAGCTTTTATAAATAAATTATTATTAATTAACAAAAGTAAGTAATATAAAATAATTAAAATATGTATTTACAATATTCTCCTGGTAGCGTTGCAGCGTTCCCAGACGTCTGGCAGCACTGCCACGTTGAATGGCAATGCTAATTGTCTATGCTACAAAAGGAAAGCCTTCTGATCACGAGAAGTGTCGTCTTAGCTAGTTCCCATGACGTGTTGACCCCAAACGGTTCAAAAATGGAATTACCTAAAAAAATATATATCCAAAAGCCTTCATGGCATATATGTTAGTCCGAGATTACAGTTTACTCAGTTTTTAGAGGTGGTCAATTTTACTTAAACCGTGTATTTTTTTCCAGGCCTGTTATGGACAAGGACGGCGAGGGCGGCGAGGCGGGGAAGGCGCCGCCCGACGGCCTGCTCGATGCCGCTGGTCTCTTTGGTGGTGAGTAACTGTATACTGACTGAGGAATGAGTAGGACGAGCCTTCTGCTTTGTGCTCGATTTTTCAATATTTATAAAGTCCTCGCGATACAGGTTTTTTTATTATGTTAACCGTCATGCCATTGACACGATATTAAGATGCCATTGAGAGCCATTGACATTGGTCAAAATATCAGTATTCTACTAACATAAATTCACAGTGACAATAGATTGTCGATATAGTAATATAGGTCATCAATGGTGATATCAACAACATTGTAATACCTGGAAAATTAAATATATAATTTTCTTACAAATTTTAAATGTACCGTTTACCAAACTATTACAAAGACATTTGTATCAGTGAAAATTCATTAACAAGGCCATTGGTCATAGTCATACATAGTTATTAGAATAGGAAAAGTGCAAAACTATTCCGACTACATTCCATCGACAGTCTATTGATACAATATTGAAATAGCAGAAGAGAGGCCCTGATCTCTTGATAGTGATAGACACCTGAGTCCCTACCCCCAAATCAGGGAGGGGGGGGGGGGAGGGGGTTTGAGCAGCGGTAACTTCACTTGATGAAAGAATTGCTTAACACCAGTTTTCCGTGAGGCCGTGGCATCATGCCGAAGCATGGCTATTCCACGGTAAAATTATAGAACTTAAACAAAAAAATTGTAATATTATATTTTGTTATTAAGTACCTGTTACTTAATTTTATACAAGTATTCAATTCAAGTAAAACACATCACAAGAGCTAAAACATTACTTCAAAGTATAAATACTTAAACTCCCACATTAACCAGTCCGCTATTGGCAGACACCTCTAATTTTATCCGCGACAGCTGCTCTTCGTATTGTGAGTTCACAACACGTTCAGAATTTATGATCAACCTGGATTTTCCGTACGTATTACCAATTTTATCGATCGGGAATTCCTGTTCCAGTGTTGTATTATATTTACCTGGGTAGGTTTCTACTTGCTCTAACTGTTCTTTGGTCTTGCACAGAAACTGAAAATAAATTATCATGTTACAATAACTTTCTTATACCTAGGTTTCTTAAAATCTTCTTTAAAAAAGTTGAAGCAAAATAAGAACCATAAAGAAACCATAAACTGTTAAAAACTATTTGCAACGATCGGTGTGGTTCGGTCTAAAAATTTTAGTAATTATAAAGCTATCAAACCTTTTATAATAATTAACTTTTAAAAAAAGAGTCGACTTCAATTTAAATTATTGTGCTAGAATGCATCCATGTCAACAAAATTAACAAATTTCGCTCACAAAGCAATTCTTTAGTTGATTTTTACCGTGTGTAGAATTGTGTTCTGACATTATTTTAGAACACGTTAGAAGCTTAAATAAGAATAATAAAATGCGCAAATAACGTACGCTACAATATTTTTGAAAACATCTCTTTTAAAGTAAGTTTATTTTATAAAGTAAAATGCGAGCACCCTCGATGTAAGAATGTCCTCAAATGGTAAAAAAACGAGTATGACAAAAGACCCCGAATAAAAATTATCTGTTAAATGAATCTTTGTTGTCTCTGGTTTGTAATGTCAAAAACGAGTTTCAAACTTGTTGATCAACAAATTTGCAATACAATATCAAATTAATAAACAACAAATACTAATGAAGTCAGAACCACACTACGTAGAGCCAGAGAAATGTATTCAAAAGTTGAGTGAAAACATTTTTGTGAAATGGGATCATTAAAGTTTGTTAATAAACGTCATTACTTCACAACTGAATATCATATTAACTGAATTCTAAAAAAACATCGATAATTCAGGTTCCTCTCGTCTAAAACTAAATAAAATTACGGAAGGAAGAATCCTGAGCACGCAAACCACTCTAAAAGCATTTAAGTAAGCCATCAAGATGAAAATCATAACGTTATTTGTGAATAATAATTAAAATAATGGATTGTTCTTTTTACTTGAGGTAGACTATTACCCCATATTACACATTTCACGATGATCCTCTTTAGGCAAGAAGGATAACCGACTCATTTTAAGTCCAAGTTCAAGGTTTTTCACGTCACAGAAGGAACAAGATCTTGTAGATGTAATGTGGTGGAATAAAATTCTCTTAATGATTTTCCACTTTACTATTAACATATTAGAATTGACAATCGCTTGCAGACGCAAAAGATCATGCAAGGATCCTAACTGCAGGCCTTGTTATGGATACTCTTTGAGTCCAGTGAAACCAATTCTTCGGTAAAATAGCTTAGTCGTTGAATATGCTGAAAGGAAGCTAACTGCAAACAATGTTGGTGTTCAAATATCAGTGCTCGGTTATCAACCAAAGGTCGTAATGAGATCTAAACTCTTAAATATTTCAACAGATCTTCATAAGCCGACGGAATATTTAAGCAGCAGTCGTGTATTGTTAACAGTGTATAAAATGTACACCAAATACGAAAATACAGATAAGCTATTTGATACGACAACGAAGATTCATGACTGGAGGGATGGTCAGAAAAAGAAATGTCTTTGCGGCTAGTTATCGATGGGCAGGAGTGAAAATATGAAAATTTCTGGTATCAAAAGATCAAAGCAAAAATTCAAATAAATCATGTGTTATTGAAAACAGTTTACAAATACCAAAGATTTCTTGTAAAAACAACACAAAAACCAAGCTATATTAAGAACCTGTACTTATTAAAAGGTGAAAAACATATGGCAGTTTATTAAAAGTTAGCGATTTGGTTCAACGTGCTCAAAATGACTAAATTTATACCGTTGTAAAGTTTTGTTATCAAGTTTGGTATATCGGTATTTGATTACCGTGGAAGACAACTATGATTAGCTTTGAGCAACCGATGTTAAGCAAGTCTTACGTTACTTTTAACCGAATGAGTGAGGTTACCGAAACAGGAAACATTTTTTGAAGTGAAAACTCTTTTAGGCGCTATTTTTGAACAATGAACAAAGGCATATAGTTTTTGAGATGGGACAAAAACCGATGAACACTATTACCGTTACCGACACCTCTGTTTATAAGTATGTTTGGCTTGAAATACATTGAAAAACTGTTTTTTTCTCTTTTAAAGATTTCAGTTCTTGCGGCACTCCCGAAGTACCACTGTTTTTTTTATTTTCTTAAAATCATACAAGCAAATTTTCGGAAAATGTTATAATATAAAAAAATATTAATAATATGATATTATGTTAAGGATGAATGGGACAGCTATAGTCGTTGCGTAAGATTGACGTGTCAACCCACTTCAGGTTTTGCGTCCGGAAGTAATAAATTTGTTACTATCGCTTTTGATTTGAATAAACGGCTATTTTCAATACTTGTAACAAGGTCGATACGAATCCTAAAGCTCTATCTACACGGATGTCATTTATCAAGAAAATGCCTATATTTTGTACTTCCCCAGTGATTACACCGCTTTTTGTGGAAAAACATAACACCCTCTGATGTGTTTCTGCGGTCATTTTGCATGTTAGCATTTTACAGGCCTTTTGATCTAGTGGTTAGTGACCCTGACTGCTAAGCCAGAGGTCGTGGGTTCGATTCATTGTGTCTGGGTGTAATTTAACTATGACGTGAATGTATTTAGATATATTTCAGTATGTTTATGAGCAGTCTTGGTTCAGTTGTCTCTGTCTAGTTTGTGATCAGACGGCTGTGTGTGAGATGTAATTCCTAAACAATGTTTTAGGTCGACTTTTTATTTATGTTTTAAATAAAATATTATATTCTATATCGAGGAGACTATACGTCATAGAAGATACGCTATCATAACACACAAATATCCTGACGAACAAATACAAAAAAGGGTGATACCCGTGACTCTTGAGTTTGATGTAGGCACTAATTCCTAGGGGAGGTCCTTATTCAGGCAAGCATAGATATTCTGCTGATAAGCATATATGCTAAAATAGAATATTCATGCAAGTAAACTAAATCGAAAGAGTTTTTCTTTGACTGTTTAAACGCGAAACTATCGATAAGAATATTTTTTTTAATATGTAGGAACTATGTAGGAATATATCCTGAGTCGCGGGGGACTAAAAACATACATGAAAAGAACACCCAGACTCGAACAAAATTTGTAGCTCACACAAAGTGTTGTCCCATGTGGGCATTAAACCCACAACACTCAGCGTTGTAGGAAGCGGCGAGGTGACCGCTTAAACCACTACGCCATCCGTGCAGTCAGTCAATGATTAATTATTCTTGTATCAATAGAGTATTTATCAACAAAGGCCCTTTGCGTGTCTATGGCTGTCTAAATTATATCACGCGGCAAAATCTGTTGAGGTACTAGGAAATTACCTTTCTAGGGTATACTCTATACTCTTTCGCAGAAGTTGTCTTAAAAGAAAGCTTAAAGATGTTTTAGTGCACTAACCGCCCAACATGTACCCCAAATCATCGCTCCGTGGGTCGTGTTCATGACGTATCCTTACTTAAAAGGACAGTAATGTCTTCAATGATTGGTCACCGCTCGCCGAACGACTTATAAGTACTAATAATTTTGTCTTCGTTACTCAACTGGGTGTATTATCGTTAAAATGTTCCGAGACATTTACACGACACGCCTAGGGCTGGCACTTCTCAACATGCTAATCTTGATTAAAATCTAAAATAAGAAACTGTATTAGAATACTAGCTATTGCCGTATTTCATATTTCTAAATTACCAAATGAACTTCCATACAACAGTTTTTTTAATAACTTGTTCTCACATGTGTATGTTCTCACACACGGCAGTCTGATTCTAAACTAGGCAGAGCCTGTACTATGGTAACCAGACTGCTAATAAACATACTTATATAGTTCTAAATAGATACATATTATAGATTAATTATACCCAGCCACAGAACAAATTATCACACTCATCACACAATATTTGTCCTGGGTGGGAATCGAACCCACGACCTCCGGCTTAAGCAGTCAGGTTCACTAACCATTTGACACAGGCCCGTCAATCCCTCATCCCTTATTTTACCCTCTTAGGGGTGAAATTTCTAAGAATCCTGTTTTAATGGCTGTTTACCATATAAAAAACATCAGCTGCCAAAATTCCAAGTTTGGAACCCCAGCGGTTTAGGCTCTGCGTTGATGAATCAGTCAGTCGGGGCAAGTAATGTTAAATGTAAATACTAGCCATTAGCCCCGGCTTCGGATGCTACTAATGTGGTGTCAGTGTAAGGTAATTAATTATGGTATTATTATGATAGCACTCTACTGTAGGACATCTTTAAATGCAATATTCATAGGCCCGCTCCGATCCTGCTGGCCGCTGCCACCAGGGACGGAAGTTTGACAGTCGTTGGGCCCCCACATTTCAAACCTCGAATATCTTCTAAAATATTCTTATATATCTTATTCTATAGTCTTTATTTGGATAGGGAAAATAAACCCATTATTTTTTTGCAATATTTAAAAGATAGAAATGGTTACTGTGGGTTTTCTATAGAAATATACCATTGCGGACCTTTTTTGGATCTTTTTAAAATATACAATTCCGTAGTACATTATTTTGGTCTAAGGTTTAGCCAGCGATTGCAATGTAGGCTCACAAAATGTGTTTTAAGACAAATCTTTGAAATTCTAGGCTTTTCTCTACTATAATATGCATGTATTATAGATATAAACCTTCCTCGTGAATCACTCTCTCTATTTGTAAAAACCGCATAAAATCCGTTGCTTAGATTAAAAGATCTAAGCGTACAACACAAAAAAGCGACTTTATTTTATACTATGTAATGCATGTAAAGATATATGAAAGAAAGAAAGGAAGATTCTTTTAGATGTATAGATATATCGCACATGTCGTATGAAAGCCTTGCCCCGTGAGTCGCATCCTGGGCGTATATCAACTTAAAAGGACTGATATGTACTCCTAAGATTGTTTAGTCGTGTTGACTGGTACATTCTATGTATTTATAATGTCTTGCTAGCGTCTTTCAATTACGACTACTGCAATATAGTAGATTAAAATCAAAAGCCTTCAAATAATAATTACTATTGATAATTCAAAAATATTGTTAGTTATATAGATCTAATGACTAGTGACAACCCTATCGTCGCGTGATATTAAACCATATAAGCAAACCGGAGTTCAGTGCCCTCACACCCAACGCTCAACAACCAATATATCTTCAATGATCGCAATCTTCCATATTCCTAAGCACATAAAATTCAAAATCGTGTGAACACAATAAATTTTATATGTTGTCCATTTGGTTTACAGCCAATATAACGTGTATGCAATTTTTACTCTTGTTTTACGAGTGGTAAAGAGTAATTTAGCTTGAGTGTTTACATATGTTTAGTTTGTAAGCGGTTTCCTTCTTAAGGATTGGAATAAGATTTTACTTTTGGGTGTTCAGGTGATCAAAAGATTCTAATATTTATGTTTTTAACGGTTTTTCTTGACTTGTAAAATAACCATCTTAAGGAATGCAATGTTTTTCAGACGAGCCAAATCTATACATATAAAATTACTTGCCCTCACTGACTGACTGATTCATCAACACAGAGCCTAAACTGCTGCAGCTAAAAACTTGACATTTTGGCAGCTGCTTTTTGTGTTATAAGTCAGTAAGAAAGGATTTTTGGAAATTTCACGGTAAAATAAGGGATGAACCGTTATATGGAAGTTCGTAATTTTCAAAGTTATAAACAAGAAATAATTTCGCGAGCGTAGCCCCTTGTAATAGCTACTTAAAGGTAAATTTAATTCAGGAAAACTTATAAGTTAAAACTCATAATAATATGAGATGATGAAGAGTTGCAGAACGGGACCGGAACTGCATTAGCTCGAAGTCCGAGGTCGCGTAGAGGAGAGGGCCATCACCTGGCCACTTACAAATATATATATACTAGCTTTTGCCTGCGGCGCCGCCCGTGTGTATGTCTGTTATCGCGGTAAAAAATAGCCTATGTTACAACTTTCCATTGGTAAAATAATTTATAATCTGTTTAGTGGTTTAGGCGTGAAAGCGTAACAAACAAACAAAATCACTTTCACATTTATAAGTATCACATTTGTAGTATACCACAAAAAACTGTGCATACGTTTGAAGACAGACAGAACTCGTTCTCACGTAGTAATAAATCAAATATTCACAATTATAAATCGAAATATTCCAGCGTGACTCACTAGTCGCCTCTGAGAACATGCTTAAATGTGATTCAACTATATTTAGACTGGATTATTGCTTGATTAATGAATGTTGAGACTTCCGTTCGTTATTAAAAAAAAACCGTCGACATTTTCATAGTATTTTGTATTACGTTTAGAAATCGAAAGGGTATATCTATAAATTACGTTAAACGTTTGGGGGGTGTCCGTGTGGTGACGGATCAAGAATACGGAGGGTCACCACACCCTATTCATCCCGAGGGTTTCGTAAGAGCCGACTAAGGAAGCAAACTACGCAAGACAACAGCACTGCTAAGAGAAGAAAAATTTGAAACGAACTATATCAACCCGTCTGGCCAGCGTGGCATAGTAGGCCAAAACTTACTTTCTAATTAGAGGCCTATGTCCAGCAGTGGACTATTAAAGGCTGTTGATAATTCTGCTGAATGGTGGAATTGGGGAGTTGTGTAAGCCTTAGCTCAAACACGTTACCATCGCATTTGCTTGTTTGTTACCCTTTAAACATAGGCTACTTTTTACCTCAATAACCGACATACACGCGGGCAGAGCCGCGGTCAAAAGTTAGTAACCAATAAGCATTAGTGCTTATACAGTATTAAGTCAGTCACTGTAGTAACGAGCGTGGAGTCATGATTAATCGCACTGTGAGACCGTCTGTCTGGATTCAACTATGCATATTAGAGAGAGTAGGTTAACTGCAGTTAGCTTTATTATCTTTGTTTTGTTTAGTTTTAAGCTGCTTTGTCTTGGATTGCTCTAGTGACTTGTTGCATCACATATTACGTCTTACAAGACGTTATCACTTCGTGACTTGTGTCCCAATCACAGTTCAGTTCGGTACTACTTCAGACACCACTATTCTTTAAGAGACGGACATTAGAGCTCGCCTTATACAAGAGAGGTAACATAGATTTATGAGATTCTTAAAGATAACATGAAATGTTATTAGAAATTCACTTACTTAATTTTAGATTTTAATAGTTGAAAATATTTTATCTAAAAAAAATTGTGCATGAAAATAGAAACATCTTAAACCTCGAATATCTTCTAAAATATTTTTATATATCTTATATTATCTTATTCTATAGTCTTTATTTGGATAAGGAATAATAACCCATTATTTTTTGAAATATTTAAAAGATAGATTTTAATAGTTGAAAATATTTTATCTGAAAAAAATTGTGCATGAAAATAGAAATTGCACGAGGCGACGGAGACATTGAGTTTGATGTCGTAGGCATTTCCTAGTAATCTAAATGAAATACAGCTGATAATCTTCGATAGCTAATATTAGTGTTTGTAAAGGTTCATTTCCGTACAACCGCACCCAATCATACGCTCTCGTGTCAAAAGGGATAATAGACAGACTTAGATTTAGACTCAGACTTGTGGCAGACTTAGTCAAGCGATAAATTCTGTAGACATGTACGACA
Source organism: Arctia plantaginis (assembly GCA_902825455.1). Taxonomy (NCBI): domain Eukaryota; kingdom Metazoa; phylum Arthropoda; class Insecta; order Lepidoptera; family Erebidae; genus Arctia; species Arctia plantaginis. Next base: position 489,337 of record CADEBD010001048.1, on the reverse strand, counting down.
GGCAATTACAGACGAATAACACTGTCTGGAGCACCTCGAGAATATGAGTCCCAACAAAGTTCAATCTTTAGTTTCATGTGAATCATAATAATAATAAATAAAATCTTTTTCCAGCTTATTGGGGGCGCGATGGAGGTGCCGGTGGTGGAGGGGGCAGTGCAGCGGCGGCGGCGCAAGCGCAGGCGGCGCTCTTCGGTTTTGGGGGTCGGTACCCACCGCCAACAACACTTGGTGTTGCCGCTAACCAAGCAGCGTCGCTCGGATTACACCCTGCTGCCAGTGAGTATAGAATTTTCTTGCTAGAGACATCTAGAAATTTCCTTTTACAGACTGATCTTTAGCAGACATTACTCAAGGGATGTTAATAGTATTACTAAGGTAATTTCGTATTCTGAATTAGCTTTAAGTATGGTGAATTCTGATCGTAGTCTGCAGTTTTAGTTATCTCTTATTTAAGAAGTTACCGTCAATTAATACGACAAAAGGCAATGAAACTCTCTTATTCAAAAATCTTATCTCAATTTTTTTACCCAGAGAGAATTCAAACCGAGCTCTCGTCGAAATTGAAGGAAGTAATCTTTTATCATCATAATCGTCAACAGGCCATAGCAGTCCACTCGTTGACAAAGGTGTCTCCTTAGAAAGGAGGTTTTGCCCTATATGCCACGCTGGCCAGACTACTACTATACCTCCTATAAAATTGAACTTCGAAATGTATTTCGCTTCTACCTGGGGTCTTTGGCTTCTTTAATGCGATTCGGAATCAAATGAAACACTACCCATTAGACAGTAAATTATTTTGCTAGTGCTAGTAAATTATGCTGTGTTACTAATAATGAAATTTACTAAATACTTATTACAATATTGTAATTTTACAGGTGCAGCCTGGTGGTCAATGGCATCCCACCTGGCGGCTCAGGACTACTTAGCCCGTCTTCAAGCGTCGGGTCTAAACTTCCCACCTTTAGCAGACCCTTACGCTGCGTTGTCAGCGCTGTCGGGCGCTGGATTGAAGCAGCCACCTAAACCTGGAAAACTGTCCTCATCGAGAAATGAGAGGTACGCTCTTTTTAACAGACTTCAAAAAAAGGAGGAGGTTCTCAATTCGACTGTATTTTTTTTTTTTTTTTTTTGTATATTTGTTACGCGATTACTCCGGCAATTATAAACCGATTTGAATAATTCTTTTTCTATTTGGTAGGTCATACGTCAGAGGTGGTCCCATTGTCACCAGGTCAGGATCTGATGATGGGATCCTGGGGAAATCGAGGGAAACCCTCAAATTTTGTAGGCATATACACTGTTTATCAGAAATTATCTTAATCTATGTAGATTTTTGCATCTAATGGTCACCATCTGATGTTGCTGAGCTGATGATGAAGCTGTTGATAAATGGTTTAGGAGTATGGGATCTCTGTAACAAAATTATGTAATACCATCGAATTTGAATGTGTTTGAGTCTAATTAATAAGAACTCCGATCCTATGTGATATTCAGGGTCTGATGATGGAGACGGTAAATAGCCATGGGAACTCTGTAATAAAATAAAGCAATTCCGCCGTGTTTGTGCTCATTTGATTCGTCTCGACTAGGAGCTTCATGCTAGTCGATTTTTAACCAACATCAAAAAAGGAGGGTTTTTGATTCGACAGTATGTTTTCTTTTTAACCGACTTCCAAAACACAAAAGAGGAGGTTCTCAATTCGTCTGTTTTTTTTTTATGTATGTTTGTTACGCGATTTCTTCGTCAATTGTGGACCGATTTTCAAAATTCTTTTTGTAATCGAAAGGGTATGCTCCCGAATTGGTCCCATTACCACCAATTCAGGATCTGATAATGGGATCCTAGAGAAATCGAGTGAAACCCTCACAATTATTCGGAATTTGACAGCCCCGACAACGTGTTTTAGCTACGAGTATTTCTTTAGCCAAACAAACCATGGCAACTGTCAGAGACTGCGCGATGTGATGCGCAGAGAACTTGCAGTATTTATGTCACCACAGTAATTTTCGTTGTATTAAGAAGAAAAGGTTGAAATTTTGTATTCTATCTTGTTAAAATAATTCGGATAGACGTTTTGTTGCTATGGATGGCATCGCATTTCGTTTGTAAGTAATTTTATACTTAATTTATTAAAATAGTTCTGGAAAAAACTCTTAAATTTTGGGTGGGTCAACTAGGTTAATTTCTAACATACTAGTATTAACCCTTCTAGTTGGAACTCCTTCTATAAAATATTAAGCATATTTGTTGAGTAGTCTCACTAAAGCTTCCCTATCTTCACCTTCGAGATCAGTGTCAATTGAATCGGAAGTTATTTTGTTCGGTTGCAACTCACAAGAATTTGACTGTTTCTTAGAAAAGAATTTAAGCTGATCTTGATCAGTTTGGACGCCAATGTCATTTTCATATCCTACACTAAAAATGGTAAAATAAACCCTTTTTAAAAAAAAAGTTGAACCGACTTCAAAAAACACCGACAAAGAGCACTAAAAATTAAAAAATAATTACAAATCTAAGTAAAAAACTATAATAAGTACCCTCAATGTAACAGGTAACATTATAATACCAATAGTCCCTTCTAGTCTGTTTGAAGTCGGTGCCAAGCTCGATGTACAATAAGTAATACTGGTCTATGTCAGCTTTATATTAGCACAATGAAAAATTAAGAATTCAAAATAATTCTAATGAAACATCGAAGATTTTGTTAATTAATAAAGACCAACCAGATCAATTACGTGCGCAAACTTATCAACTACTTATTAAAGAATTCAAAATAATAATATAATTGGAGATGTGCGTCCACTTTAGCTCGTTCATCATGTTTTGCGCAGCATGAAGACTGTTGCAGCTGCCGCGCTACATTCTACCATGCCTATCAAGCACCTATTTGGCTTGGCACCGACTTCAAACTGACTAGAAGGGACTATTGGTATTATAATGTTACCTGTTACATTGAGGGTACTTATTATAGTTTTTTACTTAGATTTGTAATTATTTTTTAATTTTTAGTGCTCTTTGTCGGTGTTTTTTGAAGTCGGTTCAACTTTTTTTTTAAAAAGGGTTTTTTAAACTAGTAGTTAGAAAAGAAGGATTGATGAAGTTGATGGGTTAAGTAATGACTCACGATAATATAAAAAAAAGATTGAAAGGGAAATTAAAGGTAAAAATAAGAACAAGGAGGTCTAGAAGACCAGATTGCTGATAAACATACTTATATTTCTAAATACATACATATTATACCCAGACGAAACAAATGATGCTCATCACAAAATTATTTGTCCTGGGTAGGAATAGAACCCACGACCTCCGGCTTAGCAGTCAAGGTGACTCACCACTAGACCAACATACCCGTCAATAACCAACAGGCACGTCCACAAGGAGTTGCTGTTGCTCCGAAGACAGAAGCTTGGATGTTGACTTTGTTCTATCCAACTAAACCTGTGGCGAGTGTAGCCTACACTAAAGTGTTTTGTGTCTCAATTTTCGAAAAGACCACATACCTCTCAAATTAATAGCGCTATTTGGACGGAAAATAAAGAAAAATAACTCTTAACATTTTATTAATTCTTTGCAGGTCAGGTAGAAGCAGTACATCATCCAGCACATCAGCCAAGGACAAGAGCCCGTCGACAAGCTCCAGTTCTCAAAATATGAGTGAGTGGGGCACGTATCTCTACTTTCATACTTATCAGTGTTGTGTTGTTGTTAAAAACTTTAAAAGGACAATGTAGATTGTCGATATGTTGCTAACTTCTAATGTCTGACATGTTATGAGTTTATTCTCCTCTTCTTTTCATTTTTTTTTCCGTGCGGAATTCCCCTCGGATACCACCCATCGGTGGCTTGTCGGACTCGAACCGACTAAAACCGCACGCCGTCTCAGGTACTAATAGCCGGGGAACCAGGTATACCCTAGAAAGGAAGTCCCTGATGCCCCGACATACCTCGGGCCATCTACAGCAACAGGTAGACGACCCCTCCCCGTTATTCTCCTCCCCTAAACAGAGATTATTCGCAGAGTTTATGTCTGTCTGTCTAATACACGCAAATGTTAATCTTCACATACTCGTTAATTTTATTTGGGGTCGGCGCATTATGTATGATTTTTCCATTCTACTCTGTCATGCGTCATCTCACTGTTTACTCCCTTCCTAGCCATATCCTCCCTCACGCAGTCCATCCACCTTTTCTTCGGTCTGCCTCTTCTCTTGTACCCTTCAACTCCCATACCTAAAACTTTCTTCGCCACATTTTCCTCATTCCGCATGACATGTCCATATCAAGATAACCTATTACTTCTTAACTTTTCATCCAGTGGCGCTACGGAAGCGGGTTGTATACGATTTAGAATTTATGCTCAATCAGTGCAGAACTTTTTGAGCTTTTGAAGCGTACACAAACCAACCTAACATTCTTACATATACATTTGACTCACAAACACACTGATAACCGGTGTTAAACAATATTTACGTTGCATTTTAAAGAGCGAGTGATGTCATCGGAAGCCAAACCGGCCCCTTTAACTCAACATCCTCAAAAGCCGGCACTTTCCATCAGGATTATAACATGGGAAAATTTTAAGTAAATTTATAGAGAAATAAAGTGAAGAAGTTTAGACAAGAGAAGGTAAAGGATTAGATTAGAGGGGGTCTGAGCCGTAGACGTGTGAGTCCTCGCCTGCGAGGTACAGGGGTATGGAGCTAGGACGAGAATAAGGACCGGGAGAGATGCGGCGGCGTGCGCTCGTAGTGTGATAAGAATGCGCCCTCTGCGCCCCTCTACCCGCAGGAATCAATTAAGCGGTTTGTCTATGACTCGAAAAGGCTGCTTCATTAAGTCCGAGCTTTCTAACACTAATGATGACATAATAATATTGTCAACATATTACTCATCACTATTTGCACTAGTAACACTGATCAGCCTTTTGCTCTAGTGCATTTTCATCCGGTACATATCCTTACAATCGACTTACATCCATTAGTAATATAACTCTTGTTTTTTCTTGTAACAGGAGCACAATACGGTCTTCCGAAAACGTCATCACCATCGGCAATGCATTCTCATTCGCAGTCTCTCTCAAGTCTCGCCTCTCTCAATAGTCTGGTGTCTGCTTCTCATCAGAGCAAGCCTAACAAACCGTCTGCACCCCCACCCTCGAGTAAGTTGAAAATAAGATATTAGTAAATTAATAAATGGAGTAATAAGATTTTGCCGTGGAAATTTGTAAGTTATGAGCATATTGCGTAATGTATATTTTGGTTTGCAGAAAAGCCATCCTCGTCCTCCGGTGTCTCGAGCTCAAAGGGTAAGGAGCGCGAGCTGGCGCTGCTGCGCGGAGACCTGATGCTGGCGCAGGCGGCCGCTCACGGCGCCTACCACGCCGCTGTCGCCGCCGCCGCTAAGGGGAAGGTACGGAAAATGAGTACAATATACTACAGGGTCGAAAGACCACCCTTCGTGATCTCAAATTGCTCGAAAGACCACAAAGGCTTGACTTTCGAGCCTAGCAAAGAGTAGATACACTCTACACAGTAGCTATACTCTACACCATTTTTCTTCCACCATTAAGAGAAAAGACAAGTTTGCTACGAGAAGATGACTCAGGGCGCGATTGTGCGATTATTCGAATTTAAAAGAATGTATTTTCATCTATTTAACACATTATGAAAGCATTACGCATTGTCGTAATTAACACTATTATAATTTCTTCTGAAATGGGATAAGAAACGATCTCTATAATCCTCATTTTTTGTATTACAGAATATGTCACCACTGTACCCGTTCGGCATGCCCGGTTCAGACAAGGACCGACATGCTGGTATCGATTCACTCACAGGTCTCCCGCACACCATACTGAGGTAAGCAAACATACTTTGTGACCCTTTAAAAAAATCCTGACCTTCATATATAGGATTTTTTTTTATCTTTTAATTTGGTAACAAAATTGCAACCACACCTAAAAACCGGTGTTAAATATTTCTTTCGTTGCTGCTGCTGCTTTTAATAGGGTGAGTTAGTACCGAAGATAACGATGGACACAAAATTAAGTTTGAACTTCTTGTTGGTGTATGATAATAATAATAAGTTACATATTGTCCGACTAGCTTTTGCCCGCGGCTCCGCCCGCGGTAATTACAGTTATCGCGGTAAAAAGTAGCCTATGTCTTCCCTTAAGAATAAAAGTACCAAATTTCATCTAAATCGGTTTAGCTGTTATTGATCCCCCATAAAAAACTTCCACCCCCCTTTTTACCCTCTTAAACGATGATTTCTGGAATAAAAACTGGCTTATGTCCTTACCCGGGACTCTGACTATCTCTATAACAAATTTCTTCTAAATCGATTCAGCGGTTAATGCGTGAAGAGGCAACAGACAGACAGAAAGACAGATACACTTTTACATTTATAATATTAGTATGGATGGATAGCTGTGTATCCGTGTGGTGACGGATTAAGAACACGGAGTGTCACCACCCCTATTCATCCTTTGGGTTTCGTAAGAGCCGACTAAGGAAGCAAACTACTCAGGACATCAGTACTGCAAAGAGAAGGAAAGCTTGAAACAAACCCTATACCAACCCATCTGGCTTGCTTGGTATAGGGTAAAACCTCCTTTCTAAAAAGTCCACTGCTGGATATAAGATATCCAGCAGTGGACTGTTATAGGCTGTGGATGATTGGTAACAGATAGCTGATAAACATACCTAAATCTTATATCACACACATATTAAAGATAAATTACACCCAGACACAACAAATAATCGTGCTCATGACACAATTATTTGTTCTGAGAGAGTTTCGAACCCACGAACTGTGCCTCAACAATCTGACCAAGAATAGTAAAACGTAAATCCTGCCACTATTTTATGTTTTAAAAATTAATATTAACCATTATTATTTCTGTTTATCAGTGCTGCTTTAGAAGGAGGGTAAGATACATTTATATTTTAGAGAAATTAAATGTAAAAAAGTACATTTAAAAATAATGTTTATTTTTTTTACTTTTGTGCAGTGATCCATCGTCAGTGCTCGGTGGAGTTCGATTACCTCCGGACACGGAAATAATCAAGTATACGTCATCATTAGCGGGACCCAAGGTAAAATCTCATGTATGTTCATTTTTATATACACTTTATAGCTATAACATACATATATTTTTTTGTTACTAGATATACTCTCCTTTTGACCATAAATTATATTATTTATGGTATATTTAATTGGCCAGTCTAAGTTGAACTTGTCTTTGAATAGACTTGTGTATGAAGAATGATTACCGTACTTTTATATTTCTAAATGCATATAAATTATTATAGATAAATAACTAACAAACATATTATTAAATCTTCTTGTTTTCGAAGTGTGTACAGTTCATCCATCTCACCTGGCTCAGAACTAGAGCCTTCCTTTTGTTATCTACCGAAATTTCCTTCCTTCTCAGTCTAAACGCGAATCCGAAATATATCTACTCATGATAGAACACCGTGTGGTTTTAGTCAGTTTTATTCTTACATACCACTTCATACATAACCAGGTCACGTGACAACCAAGGAGAGTTACCACACACAAAAAAAAACATAAAAAAATATCTTTGATAGTGTTGTCATTATTCCCAATTTATATGATAAAATAATAATTGTAAGTATTTCTTTTTGTTGAAGGGTGGAGCAGGCGGAACGACGCGAGGTCGCAAGAAGACCATCTCGCTGGACCCGCCGCATGTCAGCCTACACCCCGCCGCCGAGCGACCCGACCGGACCGCGCCGCTGCCCAGCAAACGACCCAAACTGGTCTGTACTTGACTTAATCTATGGATATTATTCGCGCAGTGCTAGAAAAACTATAGGATGTTATAGAAATGTATTCTTAAATTTTCGAAATGTGTAGACAGGACCTGGTTTAACTATCCAGGTGTCCTGTGCAAGTCAATCTTTAAGCGCCCGTCATACAGGTTGTTACTAAGAGTGGTTAGTCGACAAATAAGTAATTTAAATTGAACAACACTTAAATTATGTCGGTGTCTATCTTTAAGCGCCCGTCATACAGGTTGTTACAAAGAGTGGTTAAAATAAATAATTGAAATTAATTGAACAGCACTTAAATTATTATTTTTAGTTCTTGTAACTCTAAGGCTACAGTGTTATATATTTATATACTTACTGTAGAAAATAATAATATTTGATTGCGTAGCTTTACAGTTAAACGTATCTTTTTTTTCCTAGGACGAGTACGGCAATTCCCGGTCGTCGGTTGAAGTGATCCGCCTTCCAAACAAACCAGACCGGCCCGGGGCCAACTCCATGTCCGGCACACCACCGCCTAACCTTTCTGACTATGCAGGTATAGTTATATTTTGGTTTATTATTATTTGTATTTATTTTTAACTAACTTTTTTCGCGGCTCCGTCCGCGTATATTTCGGTTATCGCTGTAAAAGGTTGCCTATGTTTTTCCTCAAGAATCAAAGTATCTCCATACCCAATTTGCCTCTAAATCGGTTCAGCGGTTATTGATCCTCTATAGAAAGTTCCGCCTCCCTTTTCAATCCTTTAAGTGATGATTTATTGGATGACTCAGACTATATACCAAATTTCATCTAAATCGCTTCAGCGGTTTATGCGTGAAGAGGTAACAGACAGATAGACACACTTTCGCATTTATAATCTTAGTATGGATGGTCAGTCGATAATTATATATGAATATGATATGGCTATTGATTTATCAGCCGTGGGAGTAGTTATATCACTCAAACCAGTGTTAAGCAGTGAAGTTCCCTTAATCCGCTCTCCCCTCCAATTCTTAGTTAAATGAATCCATGGACTGCGCCAGTCACTTACCGTCAGATGACCTCTGTTCGTATAAAGCCTTTATAGGTCGATTACACTTCGTGTGGTATTTTTAATCGGACTGATCCCTCCCGTAACAGCATTGACCCACGACCACACCAAGATATCGTCAGAGTCGTAGAATAGTGTCCGATCCGACATTTATTGAACTTTACAGGGCAGCCATTTCAAATATTTATGTTATTTTTTTGACATGACTTTTTTTATTCTTAATCTGTAATTATGAAAATAGGCATACAAGTGACTAATAGGGCTTGTTTTAAAATGCAATAAAAGTAAAAACTAAGATTGTTTAGAACTTTCCAGAAAAATCACATGCTTCATTTTACTTTGAGCGCTTATCAAACAAACACTGAATAGTTAAAATCTAAAATACATATATTTTTTTCAATGTAGTAGTAATATTTAGACAATGTGGTATCCAAATATGGTAAAAAATGGATTTCGTATTTTTTTCAAAACGGACATTATTCTACGATAATGACGATATGTTACTCGGGAAGTCCCTATAACAGTTAAACTGTCTTGGAACCGCTACGAAATTAGAGTGATATATGAGGCGTACAGATTAACACTGACTATTAGATTAACGTATTTATTTACTAATTGTAAGAATTTATTGTTTAAGATAGTATATTATAGTAGGCCAAAACCTCCTTTCTAAGTCCAGCAGTGGACTATTAAAGGCTGTTGATGATGACACTTTAAGACCTTTTAGAGATCAGAAGTGTGCCCCCACGGCTGTAACACAGGCATATAAATAAAAAAAATTGCACTATGTATGTTTGTGGTGAGAAGCAAATGTTATTATTATTATCACACTAATATCACAATAATGTAATGATTTTTTCATTTATAGGTATATCCCGAGAGCTATTGCAGACAATAGCTAGCCAGAGCGGCGTGAGCCTGGCCGCGCTGGAGCGACAGCTGGCTGGGTCTAGCGGAGCTGTCGGAGATTACAGGACTGCAGGTACTACTAAAGATTACTGATGATTTGAGACCAGGATTCGAACCCTACCCCGGTACCCCACCGAGTTAACTCCAGATCTGTTTTAAGCATTAAGCTTAGCATTGATTAAAAGAATCGAAGCCTAGTATGTATAATTGCGGGTATAACACGGAAATATTCGATGATAGTTTCATAGTAATTAATTTAATAGATTTATAATCATCATAGTGTTTTATAATAAATTAATTTATTTCGTAAAGATTCAGGTTTAAACCTAAGCACAAAAATGGGCTCTGAGTCCCCTCTTGACCTTGGCGTGAAGGTCGGAGCTGATGATGATGCGCCTCTCAACCTCTCGCTGAAGCCTACTCCTGGTAAGTATGACCCAAAAACGCCTTGATATATTCTTCACCAATTATTGCTTGATAAACTAAAGAGTTAAAAAACAAAAATTGTGGTGGCACTATCACTTTAATTGTCACTAAGGTTTGTTTGATAGAATATTTTTTAATTCGTCTTCTACACAAGGATATACAAAACAGACATGTTCATATAATTATTTATGCGTAAAGCTTATTAAAAAATGAGTCTTGCCCTCTCTTTACGTGTTTCAAATAAAACATAGAACTAAACACGTTTTATATTAAAGTAAATTTAAAAAAAAGTTTGAATTAAAAGGGAGTACTTTTTAGGTGTGTGTGGAAAGCTCATCGGACCGTCACCCTACCGGTGATTTTTAATGAGACGGCGTAGAGGAACCAAACCGACTACAACTACATGGTGTGCCATACTGCACCTCAAATAAGAGGGATCCAAGAAAACCTTTATTAGGATATCTAGTTTGCGTCTGTTGTAAAGCGCGGTAACCACCTTCGGGTAAAAATTCCGTGTCTTCCGAGTTCCTGGTTCAAAACTACTTAGCATAGGTGCATGCGGAAGTCACCCCTTCTGGAACGGCCACTATGTAGAGAATATTGTGTGTTCATGATGTGTTGTATTTTGAGAAAGGGTGTTGCCTTGGTGGGAAACTTTCTACGAGTATTATGTCACAATACAGATATTTTCCTTGGCTAGACAAAAAAATTCAAGTACTGTCCTATTAGTGTAAATGCTCAAGAAATTATTTTATAAGCTGTTTTCTAGCTATTGAAGATAGACAAAAGCATCCCATTATATGTACTTGTTAAAAAGTCCTTGTGCTAAATGTATGTTTGTATTTCAGCAAGTTCACAAGCATCAGACGCTCTGTCCCGTTTGACATCGTTGAGCAGTTCTCTCAACGCCTCCTCAAGTCACGACAGAATATGTAAGTACATTACTACCAATTATCTACTGAAATACTCTGCATCAATTCATCAGCTCATCAAAACTTTCTATATAGTCACCAGCTTTAGAAATAAACGAACATTTCCGTATCTAATAATAGAGAAAATTAAGAGTTATGTAGAAGGAATAAAGAAATGTAAGAAGATGGGAAATATTCTTATTTCTGTTTATGGGAAATATTCTTGAATTCCGTTTCCCTTTAAAAAAGAAGAGATATGGCTTTTGTAGCCTGAATTTAGCCACTTTACTTTATATTTCTTAATATTTCTATTTAAATCTTAATTATCCATTGGGATAAGTTCTAAAATCTAGTGTCCTAACCGCCAAGAATCTTCTTTTTTTTAAGCCAGTTAAAATAAAACTTTTTTGTATGTGGAGCTTAACTAAACTATATGCATCTCGTCTTTCTGAATTACCAACATCAATTCCATTGAATGATTGTGTTGATGTTGATGTTTTACGAAATACATATTTTTTGTTTGATTTGTTAGCCCGTCGCAAGCCGGGCGTGCGGCCGCGAAGGGCGGGCCCCGAGGCGGGCGAGTCGCCGCGCCCCAAGTCCAGCGGGAGTGAGGACAGTGAATGTATGTTGTTTGCTTTACATTACTCGCTATACCTTATACATGTTTGCAAGTTACCGTATAAACTCAGCAGATGAGAGCACGACTCACAGTAAAATCGTCACCGCTACTACTATGTAGTAGCGGTGACGAGTTGTTGCGTGTAATTTATTATTCCCCGACTGCGATGAAACTCAAAACAAAGAGTTATATTTTAATATGTTCGCCTTAATGTATAACTAAAAGGCTGAATCGAGTTTGATAAATTACATAAAGCTTATTACATTTTAATGACGCGACTTCGCGTTGTAAAATTGTTATAACATCATCAACATTCTGAAACATGTTTTATAGACACACAGATTATATAGATACATAGAAATTGATTATAACAAGTAATGGCAAAGATCCGTTATCTGTAAATATCAATAAACTTTCTAGTATAAACCACAATTAGTATTCAGATAGTATGAGGCGAGCAGTTTGTCTATCCCATTATTAATTATATTTTAAGTAATAAATATCATTAAAAATCGTTGATCTTATCCTTTTCTTTAACAAATCATTGTAACTAATGACAGTGAATTATTTCCCGCCCCAAATAATATATTTTAAAAGCATAGAATTATCTTTTTGCATTTATTCACTTGCATTAATTCAATGCTGGCAAAAAGGGAGGGGCCCTTTTTCTCGCGTTGAATTCATATGGCGACTGCTACACTCCCATGGATCACAGTGTGATGTTATATCACCTAAAAACACAAAAGGTGAATAGGTCTCTAAAATTATGATAATTTTTACCTACCCCAGCTGTGGCGGGGTGGGCAGGTCGCGAAGGCCGGCCCCGCAACCTCGGGCGAGGCGTGAGCAAGCCCAAGAAGAACACGGTCGCGTCGCTGCTGGCGCAGAGCCGCGCGCTCGGCCTCAGGCCTGCGCTCGCGCACCAGCTGTTAGCTGAAACTGATTTGGTAACTCGTGTTATTTAATTAATCTCAGATCTAATAATAACAATCTGTTAGTAAAGTTTTTCGAAAAGACATCAAATGGAACTACTTAACCGATCACCATGAACTATCATACACGGTTTTAGGAAAACCGAAAAGGTCACAGGTGTACTTTTTGTTCAGAAAAGCTTTTTTAGTGCGAGAGCCATGCAAATATGGATCGGCTCGTTCAAAGTTTCGTTGCTTTTTACAGAGTGAGTAAGGTTATTTAAACTAAAACCTCTCTCCCTAATTCTCAACGGGGGTCAACGCACTTATGACTCTTTGAGTTGTAGGTGTCCATGGGCGGCTGCATCTCTCCGGTACCCCGTCCGCTCGTTTCCCCCCATACCATCATTAAAAAAAACTAAGGGGTGAGAGAGATATAATTATTAGATACGAGAAACCTTCAAACCTTCAAGAAAAGAGCGGACTACTTCCTCAATGGCTCGCAACGCGCTTGTGGCTCCTGAGTTGCAAGCGTTTATGGGCGGCTGTAGTCGCTTTCCATGAGCTGACCCGTCTGCTTGTTTGCCACCTGTTCCACAAAAAAAGATAGGACTAGTCGTATAAATATTCTACTGTCAGGTTGACATTGGTGACATTGTTAACAGGAAAAGCTCAAAGCTCTATTAGGTGAGACAGCGAGCACCGACTCGGAATGTCCGTCCGACAGTTGCCCGTCCGATTCTGACGCGAGCGACACCAGCCGACGGACCAACGACGCCCAGTTAAGACTGCCACTGGCCTTGGGTAAGTTCATTTAAAGGAATGCCGTATATTAATGAATGAGTAAATCAATTACTGAATGAATCAAAAAATCAGATCTACCCGAAATAGGATAGGAGTTCGAATAAACCTTCGTGGGTATTTGGCATGTACAGGCAGAGGCAGAGATATAAATCAGATCAAGCCGGACCTGATTTATATCTCTGCCTCAGAGAAAACCTAAGTGATGCTTAAGTAATATTTGCACCATATGTCCTCCAGTGTGTGAGGCTACCTAAGGCCAACAACCTGGGTAGGGGGAGTATAGCCTTCAAAGGCCAGCAACGCACTTGTCTATACCATAAAAAGGCATTTATGTTAGAGGGGAGGGAGGGGGATCTTATGAAGGGGTGAAGCGAATGAAATCCATCGCCTTCGCTAGTAAAGTCGTGCATCTATTATAAATATGGAACCAGGAGTGTATGAAATGCATTTGATCGGCAGGCTGGAAGCGTGTGACAGTCATCAAAGGTCTATCCCGGAACTGTAGCATCAAGGGTGACGTCACATACACGCCGCCTGAACCTCATGCCGCCGCCAGTATTCGTTCGATGCAAGAGTTGCAAAATGTAAGTACATTTTTCCTCTAAGACAAATCTCATAAACTACGTCCAGGTATTTTAGGTACTTGATTTTGGACGGGTGTCGTGTCTCTCCAACACAAAGGGGATCCTCTGACCAGCGGGCCGCGGTCCAACGGTTGATGTTGGGAAGTTGTATATATTCTAATCGGCGAGAGAATTATTCATAAAGCGATACAGGATAAACAGTTACGCCGTAGTTCGGTGTGTCTTCGTTAGATGGCGCTGTAGTATGTTTTTGCATAGTTGTAGCACTAGTCTCTTCTGAACGAGCGAGCCTCAAAGCAATCATGTATGATGTGTAAGAACTGAACAACATACCATCTGACGAAGCATCACGCGTGCTAATTGGTCAAATCAAATAGTACACGCTTTCTCAGCTTCCTGTTACACAATTTCGTCCCTTTTTACAAAACTACTCCTGCAAGAAAAGATGTCATACATAAAAACCAAAAAAATAGATAGTCTTTATTATAAGCTTTTTGTTGACAGTTCCTGGACTCAAACCCATCGCCTCCGTTATCAACGGATAACTTCAGCTTCAGTGCTCGCACGGTGCTCGGAGAATACGTCCAGCCCGCAGCTGATGTTGGCGAACCACTTATATACAACGAAAATGAAATTAATAAAAGGTACGTCAGTAAGTAATGGTACGTACTGTAAGTGGTTGTGTTTCGCTTAGATAGTTTATCGTATCCTGTTGATGAAGTTGATGAGTCGTCATTAAATTAACGTATGATACGGTAATTCGTAGGATTTGGTGTTAGGAGAGCTATGCTTCGGCGCATATGGATCGACTCGCCTCACAGTTATTTTAACAACTCCTGTAATTGGAATATAATATCCTGTGTCGCGAGGGACTTTACAAATATATATGAAACGGACACAAATAACATCCAGACTCAGAACAACAATTTGTGGATCACACAAAGTGTTGTCGCATGTGGGGAACGAACCTATAACACTCAGCGTAGTAGTAAGCGGCGTGGTCACCGTTTAAGAATACGCCATCCGTGCAATTGTTTGGTTGGTTTTTATCGAGTGAGTAAAATTACTAAAGGTACAACTTCTGGGTGTAATGTGTCTTTTTAGAAATATATAAATATGTCGATCAGAAAGACAATTTTCATAATAAAAGTTCGGTCTCAATTCAGTTCTAATCAATTTCGATCTTACAATTGTTATTCAAGGTATTTTCGTAGTAAAGTATTAAACGTCCTACATCGACTGTAATTTGATTATATCGTATTGTAACCGAAAATGTAATCGGTAATCTGCTGCTAATCTTAGTACTATTTTAGTAATAATGACAGTTGTGAAATCGAAGGTTGCGCGGAACTGAACTGTGACCGAACTTTTATTGAGAAAATTAGCCTTCTGTAGTGTGGTTACCGGTTAGTGAGAGGTGTGAGTGGTGCGGAGTGACGGTGTGGTGTGCCCTTAGGCTGGAGGAGGCGCGCGCGCTGTCGGGCGGGCGCCCCACGCCGCCGCCGCTGGACCGGCGCATGGAGCTGGCGCGGCTGCAGCAGGCCGCTCGCGACGCGCGCCGCGACCACAGCGCGCGCTCGCGCGACCAGGTAACGCACTATGTCAGTCGCCTCACATACTTCTTTTCTACTTATATAACCTTCACTTTACTTTTTGATAGTCGATTAAAAAACTCCTTCTTTATGAGTGTGAAAACCCCTCCCGGGTTTTCGGTGATTCAGTGTTTGGCTGTTTCGAGCGCCCGCCTTTAAAAGCTTGTGAACCACCTATAAACTAAAAACCGTCCAGCCTCAATCTAATTTAACAAAAGACCAAAAATTATTCGTTCCAATAAAATGAAAAAATCTAGAACTTCAAAAACTGAAAATAATGAATTTTTAATTTAATACATTTCTATCGTTTTTAAAAGATTTGTTATATAAATACTTACTTACGTTTCACATGTTATTAGTATTTTTATAACCCCTTATTACATATTGTATTAGAAATTGATTCACTTCGGGTAAAGTTCAAACCTACAGTCAATCACAAACACCCTCATTAATTTAAAAAATATTTAAGAAAAAAATCTTAGTAATTTTTTAATAGAAATATCAGAAAAAAAACCTATAGTCCATTCGCGCTTAGAAAATAGTGACGTACCGCTCAAGCCCCACCCCCTAACTAATCAGGTTCCAAAAAATTATCGTTTCGTAAGAAAGCTTGAAACCTGAATGGTCAAGATGCAGGTCTTGTTCGATACGTCACTATTTTCTTAATGCAAATGAACTATAGTGAAATCTTAAAGTACAATAACAAACACTTTTGTTTGCTCAACAGGCACGCCTAGAACGCTCAGAAAAAGCAGAACTCGCCAAGCGCGAGAAAGAAGTCCGAAGTCAACAACTGCTAGAGGTAACTTTGTCAAACCGGCTACTTTGAACTATTACAACACTATGTGGGTTATTTGTACCTCTTGTGTTTTTTTTTAAATTCTCATATTATGGTTATAGAAAGTCGAATCAATACGTAGTTATAGTAAATAATATGAAATTTGTAAGCTTTCTCTTGCTTTTAAAAATAGTGCCGTCTAGTGATTAATATTAAATTTTATATGTAACTCTAAAAATAGAGAAACCTTTTTTGGAGTCGGTAATAAAAAAAAACTAGACTACTCCTAAAATGAAGTCGAAACTTGCCCTACGTACTCTATGGTACAACTAAACTGTGTATTTTTAAATTAAATGATAAAAAAAATAAATGATTCAGACTTCGTCTTTAAACCAGTGTCAACCAGTTCTTTTATTTATTATTATTATTTTATAGCTTTACATCGAGTGAATGAGGTTACAGAGCACTTGTGACTCTTGAGTTCCAGATGTCCATGGGCCACGAAAGTTGCTTTCCAGCAGGTGACCCATCTGGGCCTCAATTCTGCTATTTTATGTCAAGCAAGTGTCAGTGGCATCTCAATGGCGTGTCATTGGAATGACAGTCCAATGACACGCTATTGAGATGTCAAAATATCGGTATTCTACTAACATAAATGCACAGTGTCAATAGACTGTCGATATAGGTAATTAATGGTCATTTTAACAACATTGCCATATCACTAAAATTAAATATACATTTCCTTACAAACTTGAAATGTACCGTTTATCAAAATATTACAAAGACTTCGGTGACATTTATATCACTAACAAGTCATTGGGAGGCCATTGGTGGTTAGTAGAATAAGATAAGTGCAAAACTATGCCAACGACATTCCATCGACAGTCTATTGATACAATACTAATATAGCAGAATTGAGGCCCTGCTCGTTTACCCCTTTATATCAGGAAAAAAAAAAAAAAATTGATGGTCTTAACGATTAAGATGTATTGTATCGGCGTATGTTAGCTATAAAACATATAGTGGACCATAACATGAGAATTATATCTGCTCCTAGTTTGTTTGTATGTTTTAAATCCATGTGCTTGTGTTTGTTTTTATTTTTTTTATTATCAATTTGATGCTTGGCAACATTGTGCTCACCATTCGTATTGTAGACTTCTTTATTCAAAAGCAAAAAGGGCCTTTTGGGGTTGTAAACGTAAAAAATTGGTTACTTTTTGCTTTTTTTTTCTATATTGGTAGAAAGCATTGGAATTCTTAGCTTTTAGTTGGTAGCTGAGCTGTGTGTATAGTAATAGATTTGGTATATCATATACTTCTATATAAATATATATTTATGTAAATTTCTTCTATTGGGTATAAGAATAACACCAAGAACCGCCAAAGGTACCTTGACAATGTTGTCAAATCCAAATTGATAATAAAGACGAGAAAAAGCGAAAAATAAAAAAAAATATAATGGCAAAAAATTCGAAACAGCATATCAACAAGAACCGTACGCAGTTGACCATCGAGCCGCTGCCTACGATTCCCAAAAGTGTGATCGACGAGTGGAAAACACCCGACATAGTGATGGGACCAGCCACTAAGAGTTACAGGGACCGCATTATGCCTCCTATAAGTCTATCTCTCATACCAGTTTCGGGTCCAAAAGACAGCCAGCATTCTCCTATAAAGACGTTAAAATTCGATCAGTCTGGATGGAAAGAAGATATAGAAGAATATAATGCATTAGACAAAATGAAAGATTTCGCTGAAAAAGCAGCATTTGATATGCCTAAACGAAAAGACAAACAATACGATTTCTCAATAAAAACTATCAATGTAGATAAAAGATTAAAACCACCAGAAAAAGAGAACAATCTAGAAAAATTAATCGAATCATATTCTAGAATAACAGAATTTATAAACGGCTGTGATTGGTCGAAGTTACAAACTGACAGAAGGACTGAGGATCCAAAGTCTTTAGAACAAAAATATTTAGACGCTAAAAACGAATTTATGTCCGAAAACCTTATGCTCATGCCGAAAGACACTTCTAAATCGGTATTGAAAGAGGTAATCGACCTCAGTGAGGACGATGACAATATATTAACAGATATTATATCTAAGAAAATTAGCAAAGGGACGTTTAATATTGGGAAAGATGGCGCCCTGTCAATATCGGTGCACCCACTTGGCACTAAGGAAATGTCACTGGTATGTGAATATCAAGAACTAAAAGAAACTAACTTTCGGGATACTGTTTCACTAACCGCACATACGCTTGGCCTACAAACCTAACATTTCATATTCTTTGTCTCATTTGGGAGGGTATTTTTATAAAAATAAATACTTGTATAAGTGGTCAGTCTGATCCCAAACTAGGCAAAGCCTGTACTATAGTAACCAGACTGTTGATAAACACTTCTATATTTTTAAATATCTATATTCGAATACATATTATAGATAAAAAACACCCAAACACAGAACAAATTATCGTAATATGATATTCATTCATATTCTTTAATAATAAACGGTTTAATTCAACGTGTGTATTATGGGGACGCTCGCGGTCTTTTTTCAAGGGAAGGGAAGGGGCGACCTGAAACTGGTTGGGGAATCCCCGGAATACACATGGGAATAAAATAACTTATCTTAAATAAATGTGGGTAGTTTTAAAATTGAACTATTTCAGAATTTCCTTAGATTTGGTGTACTTCTTAATTTTCAAACAGTTTGTATGGATAATTATTTGTTGTAATGATTTAGAGGTCTTTGGACTATCACATAATAGGTTTGAGAGGGTAATAATTTAAAATCTCATGTGAGATTTATTGGAGGCAGTGAACTGTATTTTTGGGGTCTCTCGTAAATGAAGTCCTTGGTTATGGGATGTAGGCGTTTTTATTGGTTTTGACAGAGAGAGCACACACATTAACACACACGACCACGAATTATTGTCAATTCCAGTGTTGCCGCGTTAACAAACAAAATATTTGTTTACGACTGCTATAAACATAATAGAAAAAATCATATCTTAGGCCGTTATATATTCAATTTCCTAGAGAACATGATCAAATTGAAGAGTTTTTACTTACTTCTTAGATTCTTTAAAATAAATTAAATTAATTAATTTTTAAGCTGTACATCATCGCATTCTATTGGGGAATTTCTTAAAAGAAACATAATTTAATTCAGGCCTAAGTGCAAAATCTTAACCTTAATAATACCATCCTGAAACCACTCTTGAAGTCAGCAAAGTTAGCCTTCTCCTTTTAACTATACTAAGAGAAAACTCTCGTTCAGTATTGGAACAGTTCAATATAACAGTGGGAAATATTAGTATATAAAAATTGAAATATATTAAATAACACCTTACACATGGTCATCTGATCTAGGTATCAATTTATATAGCGTTTAGAAAATAGTGGCGGTACAGGCATCGGTCAAGATCCGGCCCCTGACCTGAGGTTCCAAGAAATTATCGTTTCGTACGAAAGCTTGGAACCTGTTTAGTCACCATTGGTTGGCTTGATCGATGCGTCACTATTTTCTTATTACGAATGGACTATAGGCATAAACTGTACTATAATCAGACTGCTGATAAACATACTTATATATTTCTAAATACATGTTATACGATCACCAGACACAGAACAAGGGATCTTGCTCATCACCCAATTATTTTGCCTGGGTGTTGCACCCAGGACCTTGGTAGTCAGGTTTACTAACTACTATCAATACCAGCCTGTCTTATATAAATATTTTTTATGTCACGTCACGTCATTTGTATGTCATTCTCATGCACGCTTTTATGCTTTTATATTTTATGTTTGTTTGTCTTTGGCTGTGATTGTATTAAGTTAAATACCTCTTCCTATTCGGACGTTTGAAGAATTTAATTTGGCATTTTACTGATTTGTCAGAAAATGTCAGGTCAATGACCTCCCACAAGGTTATTCGTACAATATACATTAAAATTGCATTTTAGCAAGATAAATACACAATAGTATTATTAGTTTTACAGAAGAGTCATTTTAATTACTTTTTTACATTAAATTGTAGAATTATGAAAATTATGCTTATATTAGCCTTGCACCATTGCCTTCTGTTATATTAAGTTAAATTGTTGGTTTCGCTAAATAAATTGTTTTTTTTTTAATTCTCTTTGATTTTTAATAACTGACTTTTTAATTTATGCCTTTGTCTTTCCCAAGATCAGATAAATACACAATTGAGAACAGACGAAATCGCCCTCTATCTGGTGTCTTTCAACTGATTCTTTGTTTGAAGATTCGAGAATTTCTTTAATTCATTCTAATCTTAATAGGTCTTAGAAGGTTAATTTATTTTGTTTTCACAAGTAAGTCTAACAATCAATATTTCTAAGTTGCACATATTATTTTTTGTTTCATGTTACGCTGTTATTAATATAATTTGCTGTACCGCTTTTCGATGTTATTCGCACGTTCGTATATGAAGGCTAAAAGGAGAAAGCAGGAGGAGATAGAGAAACAGAAAGTAGAAGATCAAGCTAAGAGGCAACAGGTTTGTTTAGTAATTGGATTTGCTGTTAGAATCGTTTAGAAATTATTGTCATATATGCTTTGCTAGAGCGACTTTCTTATATTATTAGGTAGCAAACAAGCTTGTTGACTGCCTCAATGTACAGTTATACATTTCATCGCTTGCACAAACAGAATTATTATAATTATTAGGGCATTGTCAGCTCTCTCTTTTTAACCGACTTCAAAAAGGAGGAGGTTATCAATTCGTATGTTTATTTTTTTAAATCTATGTTCGGGCATAACTTCGTCATAGATTTGCAAAATTCTTGTTTTATTCGAAAGGCGTTTATTCCGAAATGGTCCCATTTAATTTTATATAGATCTGATGACGAGTTTCGAAGGCAGACAACGGAACTCTTCCAAAAATACCAGTAACCGCGATTGCTGCTAGGTTTTAGTGTTCTTTGTTAGTGTTGTTTGAAGTCGGTTCAACTTTTTTTTTCAAAAGGATTTATTTATACAGATTCATCAAAGAGCTCTGGACGATATCATTATCGGTAGCATTATTAAGCACTGACTCGGTGCTATAGAATTTAGATTTTAATAACATAACATATTTAACCATGGGAGAGACATGTTTCAACACATAAACCAGTGTTAAGCAATAGAACAGAAATTTGCTCAATCTCCTGATAAATATCATGTTAAGAGCTGATTATCTGAACCAGACACTGTTACCTGATCATCAACAGCCTTAAGTTTTATTTGTTTAAAAATACAACACCCGCATTAGGAATATATCCTGTGTCGCGGGGGACTATACAAACAAACATCAAATGGACACAAAGAACACCCAGACTTAGAACAACAATTTGTGTATCACACAAAGTGTCGTCTCATGTGGGGTTTGAACCCACATCACTCAGCGTAGTAGTAAGCGGCAGTCAAAGTTAGTAGGCATCCGTGCATTCAAAGTTAGTAGTCCACTGCTGGACATAGGTCTCTCCTTAGATAGGAGCTTTTGGCCTACTATACCACGCTGGCTAGGCGCTGTTACCTGATACCTGACTTTACTGTCGTAGCTTTATTATACGAAAGTATCAACAGTTTTCCATAACTGAAAATTCTCCTTTGGCTCTCTTTCTATCTCTTCTCGCATCTAGCAAAGCATACATAAGTAAAGAGAATGAACTTTGTTACAGGAAAGAGAAATAAAACGCCAACAAGCTATTCTACTTAAAGAACAGGTCAGTAGATATATGTCTGTCTCACTCTCATGTGTTTAACATTAGCATTTATTAAGTTGGAAATGAACTATATTTATGGACATAATTATATAAAAACCAGTATTTATTTATTTATAACATATAATATGGTTATCGCGGTAAAAAGTAGCCTATGTTACTTGCTTAATATGTACCTCTCCATTGGTGAAAGTATTTTTGTGTGAGCTACTATGCCGTTACGTCATACGTTACGTCATATTGTCAAATATTTAATGTTGATTTGAGGATACGAAAACAATAGACTGAAGTGTGTAAAGTGACACAGGATATATACCTAGTTATTATTTATGTAAAAATAAATAAAAAATAAAATCCTTAAATTGAAAATGGAGGACTATTCGGGCTGTACTTTAAGACAGTTAATTACTGATTTTTAATCTTTAATTTCTGATGTTGCTATAGCTTTCTTTCTGTCTCTATATTTCGTTCGACTTTTGTCTGAGAACATCCGCCGTAACAAGCTTAATGTGAACTGCAAAATAAAATCGGTTGCGTTGGAGAAAACCTAGGTCTGATCGAACTTTACGGGTCCTTTTTTACTATAGTTATTCAGACATTTAATTTATTAATAATATGATTTTTGGACATTTAAGTTGGCATTAGTATTTGAATCGAAATTATTTTTTATAGTTTTGAAATAAAAATAAAATAGTTCATCTCCGATGTTTTCTTTCTGTGTTTAATATCTATGTGTTTGTGTGTAACCGTGTGTTTCTTTTTTTACAATCGTCGTGGACATTGCGGGTGCGCAGCAAAAGTATATCACTGAGGTAATAATCATAAACTATAGGAAGACTAGCTGTCGCTTGTAGACTGTAGAGAAACTGGAAGTTTTGTAGGGTGAAGTGTAGTGTGTATAGATAAACCACTTAATGGGTCCTCGCTCGCGGGGCGAGGGCGCGGAGGTAGGACGAGAACGGGGACCGGGAGAGGTGCGGGTGACGGGCGCTCGTAGCGTGATAAGAATGCGAGAAGAGGATTCAATTAAGTGGTTAATCTATAGTGTAGCTTATGGAGGCATTAAGTTCTGCGCTTGTGATATTAGATGAAGTAGAATTCTGTAGTTTTTTTAACCGACTTCAAAAAAAAATATAGGTTCTCAAAATTGTCGGTTGAATTTTATGTTTATTATCTTAGAACTTCGTGATTTATGAATCGATTTGATATTTTTGTAATTTAGAAGGGTAAACTTTCCATTTGGTGGGTAATGGATTCTATTCCCACCCATGACAAATATTTGTGTGATGAGCACGATCATTTGTTGTGGCTGGGTGTAATTTATCTATTATATGTATTTGGAAATACTTAAACATGATTATTAGCAGTCTGGTTCCCATAGCACAGGTTCATCCTAGTTTGGGATCAGATGGGCGTGTGTAAGATGTGTGCTGTTACTATTATTATTATTTGGTACTATTTAAAAAAAATCATCATTTTCATTAACCATGATTTTACTCATCTGTTCCTTTATCAAGGGGTGAAGGGTGCATTTACATATATTGCGTTATTTTTTTTACTTACTACGTAGTTCATAGATTTCAGAGGTCTGTCCTAGTGTGAGTTTATTGCAAAATCAATTCAATCGCTACGGTGACCGTGTTCGGGGCTGCGATTGGTCAAGAGTTCAAGGCCGATCACAACTCCGAACAAATACATTATTACAAAATATTTTTGTTTTTGTCAACCCAGGAGCGTGAACGAAGGCGACAGCATACAACTTTTATCCGTCAATTGGACTCCCGAAGAAGATGGGAAGAACGAGAAAGAAGAAAACACCAGAACTTACTGGACAGGCTGCTTGCTAAAGAGAAGAAACTGCAGCAAAGGCGAAAGGAAATGGAACTGCTCTCTGAATTGAGGTAATTTTTGTGGTCAGTTAATATCTCCAGTCGTTAACTCTACCTCAATTCATCTTGTGTCTATATCCCGTCTGAAAAGGGTCACATTTTCAAGAACGGTAGGCGTGCATCAGGCAAAATTGTTTAGCAATTTAAATATTGTGAGTATAAGAAAACTTATAATGATTCTCGAAATAAAGTGTCAAATAATAAGACATTGGTCTGTTTTTTATGGTGCTTAAATAAGTATTCTTGTTATAAGGTGAACATTATTTAAGAGTTATTTTTGTTTTCTTGGACTAAAGTGTTTTTGTGGTAACATTACTCATTTCTAGTAATCTTGTTAACCACTCTGCTTCTGTTAAGAATAGTTCATGGTAGCGTTGATATCGTAACCATTTGATTTCAAACACGACCTCGATCGCTTAAAAGTTTTATACTTTTCTGGTAGTAAGTTATAGTTCTAATAACTATTCTTTTTTTCTAGACGGCCACAAGAAGACTCATCTCTATCAGACCAGAAACCATTGCCGACCCTTAACAGGATCCCTGGGCTAAAGCTACCCGGACAGGCGATGGCGGATTTACTACAAGCGTATGAGTTCATACACAACTTCGGACAGACACTTGGATTTGGTGAGTTTTGAAGAATATGACAAAATTAATTACAATCGATGGAATCTAAAACGTATGAGTTTGATTAAGATGAGGTTATTATTAACCAACAAACGAACTATGTTATGCTGGCTAAGTGTTAGAGAAACTATAGTGAGAGTTAGATTTTGTCATGTGGAAAGGATGAGTGAATAGAGATTGGCTAAACAATTATAATATGAGATTCTTGTAAGTAGGCTAGTTGCTGAAATAGGTCCCGAAAGAAAACATCGACTGACCAAATCACCAGGGCCTCAATTCTGCTATTTTATGTTAACGCCAAGCCACCATGGAATGACTCCATTGACACGCTATTGGTATGCCATTGAGATGCCACTGACATCGATTAAAATCATTTCATTTTTCATTTCATTTATTTGACAAACAATTACATACAAATTATACAAATTACAAATTTAATCAAACAAATACATTCAATGATTTAAGAGTTCGTCGTTGACGACCGTACTAATGTAAATTGTGTTACAGTCGTCAGCTTCTTCCACCCTGGGTAACTCAATTTATAATTGTATAGCTGACTACAATTTTTGAAATCAGATTATAAAGTTAAAAAATAGTAGGAAAAAAAAAAGTATATAATTCAATTAATTAATATATTCTACTGGATTAAATTCATTTACATTATTAAATAACAACAATCTCTTTGTTGACCATAAGCGGGGGTTTACATACGTGTGTGCGTGCCTGCGTGTATGTGTGTTGTGTGTGCGTGAGAGGGTGTGTGTATGTGTGTGTGTGTGTGTGTGTGTGTATGTATGTGACCGTTGTAGATGAGCGTGAGTATGTTATATGTTAGAGCTATTTACATCTTTGGTGGTTCACGATTTTTTCTACAGTCTCGTAATTTAAGCCTTTCAGCCAGCCTGTAATTATTGCTTTGGTTATTAAAATATTGGTATTCTACTAAAACTACTTACTAGAATAAGAAAAATGCAAAACTATTCTGACGACATTCCTTCGACAGTCTATTGATACAATATTAAAATAGCAGAATTGAGGCCCAGATCAAGTTAAAAGCACCCATAACTGGCAAGCGTGTATAAAATGAAGAATGTGGAATGAAGAATGTCACAAATGGCGTCCAATTATCTCTGTCTACCTCCAACCAGGAATAAGGTGTCAGGATATGACATGTATGTTTGTATGTCAGTATGTATGACTGAAGTTATTTGCTGTTTTATAAGAGACTACTATGGATGTATCTGCATATATAAAAGCTATAAATGTATTTTGTTTATTTATTTAAACTTTATGCACTAACATAGTCATCCTCTACGAGTTTACCCTATTGTAGTTTACAAATGAGAGATAAGGTGCACACATACATTATAGAATACATTATAATAGTTAGGAATTTGAAATTGATCAAAAAAAGGAACTGAATATAATGAAATATCGTCTCACACAAAAAGGGAAGAGAAGAAACCGAATTTGAATGTTATTGAAATATTCAAAATCCATTATAGTGGTATCGACTGCTGTACCTACTGAGGTACAGCAGTCGATACCACTATAATGGAGATTGACCCGAGACTGCTCGGGTTCGATTCCCGGGTCGGAACAAATGTTTGTATGATCTGCAAATATTTGTTTCGGAGTTTGGGTGTTTTCTATGTTTAATATGCATTTATAAGAAAATCATGTAAGTATTCTAACAGTCAATCTAGCTTTCATATTACATATACTGCTTGATGCTTGCAGATGTCCGAAAATATTATTATTGTGAAAGATAATCTATTCTCGTGTCCTGAAACCTGGTCCTAATTCAATTCATTTGTCTGCAACGTTATATGTTAAATTATTAAATAAAATTAATACGACATTAAAACATTCAAGAAAAGAGGCCGGCAACGCGCTTTTGACTCCTGAGTTGCAGGCGTTCATGGGCGGCGGTAGTCGCTTTCCATCAGGTGACCCGTCTGCTCGTTTGCCCCCAATTCCATAAAAATTAAAATCATTGTGTATATTGCCTAGACATGGAGACAATCCCGACATTGAACACGTTCCAAATGGCGCTGCTGCCCGACTGCAGCGTGGAAGCTGAAGAGGAACTCATTCAAGTTTTGACACAACTGCTTGTTACTGCTATAGGTATGCTCCTTTATTTTTTTTATTGTCTATAAATTGTTGTGTTTTAAATTTGTTGCTGTTTTGACAAAAAAAAAGAATATCAACAGTAAAGCTATCTAAATGTGTGTGTGTATATAGTTGTATGGTTTTACAAATACAATTATCAGAAAATCGATAGGACCATCAAAACAGTTACGTTATAGTTTTCTGTGAATCTGTTAGTTTGAGTATAATATATGTACATATTATGTTATCATGCAATCACACAAAATATGATTCTAATAAATATTAATAAATTAATTCTGGCAATCGCTAAGGTTGGTACTCGTTATTTTAAAAATTAGTGAGAGTTAGCTGAGTTAAAAGTGGGCCTTTAAAAGCAGAAAACCCGTACTAAGCTGTAATAAGCAGCTAAATTTCTATGTTATACTTGCTCCAGCAGAAAGCTGCTAAATTGCCGTCTTTTACTGGCTCCAGCAGATTCCAGATTCAATTCCAGCAGAAATGTTCTGTGTTCTATCTCCTCAATCTTTTGGTTAACAAGTGTTCTTATTATTTGTCCGCAGAGGATCCAGGCATCCCCCACCCAGGTCGACATACAACCCTATTAGGTCACGCCATACGTATGGGAGATATTACACCCCACAACTTGAGCGAAGTGCTGCGGATATATCTGTACGCGAATGCTACGGGTGAAATCAAGGCTTTAACTGGTATGTACTAATGTGAACTATACTATAATGTATTTAACTGCTTTTCATGAGTGAATGAGATTACCGGTAGCTCAAATGGAACACTGTGATCTTTTTAATTATTTTAATTTTTTACTCGCGACGCAAAAACGACGGGGTGTTATAAGTTTGACTTGTCTCTCTCTGTGTGTGTGTGTGTGTGTCTGTCTGTGGCATCGTAGCCCCCGATCGGACGAACCGATTTTGTATTTATTTTGTGTGAAAGGTGAATAAGTCGGAAGTGTAAAAAAAGCTATTTCTATTAAGCTATGTTTGATTAAAAAAAAACGGTCTAAGATGGCCACAAAATGTCGGATTATATATTTTACACAACTCCTTCAATAAGTGTATTAAATGAAGGGGCTTCATTAGTAGAATACTATACACAAATCACAAATTTCAAAGCTAAGATGTGTATTTTAGGGGGGTTTTTTAGATTTTTTATTTAATTTTCCCAAACTATTATTATTATTGTATCTAACCTCTACTAAAACTTGCTGTATTATTACCAGGTCTAACAGCAGAACGGGAGCGCGAACGTCGTATAGCAGACCACCACCAGAACGAGTCCGAAATGCAGCTGACCTGCGCTAACACCAAGAACGCAGCTTATTACGAACAGTTACACAACAACGCCACATACAAGCTGTCAGGTAAATATATCTCGGACAACGGACACAAAAATGTGTTTATTTGCTTGTCTGTGTTTTTAAATAGAAATTGAGTAGTTTACCAAAACACAAACAGTTTATAACACTACTTTTTTTTTGTTATTCTAACAGAGGCCCTTCGCGACAAGCCATACTTGGCCTTGAATGCGACAACCAAGGCTCGTATCCTGGCCTACGTGTGCGACGAACTGTTACAGAACAAGGCCGTGTTGAGACAACTAGACACTTCTTTAGAACACCTCAACCAACTGAAGAAGGAACGATATCTCATGGATATGAAGATTAGGAAGTAAGTGGCCGCCCGCGTGTATGTCTGTTATCGCTGTAAAAATAATGTAGCTTTCCATTGGTGAAGCTTTTAATTTTTTTAATTCGTATAGTGGTTTACGCGTGAAAGCGTAACAAACAAACTTATTTTCACCTTTATAATAAAAGTATTGTTGTATATGAATACAAGGCAGGTAAGCAAGGTAGGTTGATTTATATAGGATAATATAGGATAATTGTATATACTTGTATTCTCCTTTTATTAATGTTTAATTACTTAAAAGTGTGGTGTGGTTTTATGGAACCACTATGCAATCGGATTTAGGGTATTAAAATCGCGTTTTAATCTTAATTTAATAATTGGAAAATGGAAATGATAATGGGAAATCAATAATAGACAAGATATCCAACTATACATTTTAATTTCAATCAGCGTATTATTTGTCCGTGTGGTGACAGATTAAGAATACGGAATGTCACCATTATGAATAGGGGTATTCATCCCGTGGGTGACGTAAGAGCCGACTAAGAGAGCAAACTACGCAGGACAACAGCACTGCAAAGAGAAGGTAAACTTGAAACAAACCCTATACCAACCCGTCTGGCCAGCGTGGTATAGTAGGCCAAAACCTCCTTTCTAAGGAGAGACCTATGTCCAGCAGTGGACTGTTATAGGCTGCTGAAGAATTGAAGAAGAAGAAGCGTATTAGAGTACGGCAATCATAATAAATACATTAGATGATAGACGCATGTTAAAAACTGAGCACATGCTACAAGGTCAGATGATGCGAGCGCCGCCATATTGGCCTTGCCCATAATGCAACATGCGATACATGGACGAAAAAATTTAAGACAGTGTACTAAAAGTTTCACTTTAATAACGGTTTAGAAATAGTTAATAATTAAAAAAACAATTTAAGCATGGAATGGAGTCTTTTTGTAGGGAAATGATGTCAGCGCCGCCTTTTGAGAATATATTTAACTATCTTTTTCTAGGGTACGAGTACTCCACCAGCGCAAGGTCCGAGCTGAACAAACAGAGAAGCAACAGCTTCTCGCATTGGAAAGGATGCAGAGGCTGGTGGAAGAAAGTGCAGCTAACCTTCTAACTTCACCACCTTTACATGATGACGGTAAGTTGTTTTTTTTAAATTTTTATTTGAAAAAAAAGCACAACGTTAAACTCCCGTGTAACATATATGATATAATACTAAACCAGACTAGGTTCAGACTCGACAGGGGTCCTTTATCAAGAGAACTGTCTTCTCAGTATCGAGTGTCTATAGCAGAACGATAAATAGTCGACGAATTTTAGTTATAATCATTGGTCACTATGACGTCCATTATAATTATTTACTAAAAAAAATACACGAGAATTTACACTCTCGTCTAATCCCAAACTAGGCAGAGCGTGTACTACGGTAACCAGACTACTGATAGACAGACATACTCATATATTTCTAAATACATACATATTATATATAAATTACACTCAGACACACAACAAATAATTCGTGCTTATTACACAATCATTTATTCTGGGTGGGAATCAAACCCACGATTTTAGGCTTAGGACTCAGCATCACTAACCAATACACCAATAGGCCAGTCTAAGTATTAATTTTCAATATTTTTATTTTTCCAACAGAAAATCAACAGATTCAGGATAAAGCAGAAACTCCTAAGAAAGCGGATAAGGAATCCTCTCCGCATCCAGAAAGTGAGACAGAGAAGCAAACAGACCACTCTCCTTACAAGGAGAACCAACCCGAAGAGAGTGACAAGGAATTATCACCGTTAAAGGATTTATCAAATAGTATGAAGAACAAAGAGATGTTGAATAACAACAAGGATGAATGTTCCCCGCCTGATGTTAAGATTGATAAGGATAGTATGATTGGTGACTGTGACGCCATTTTAAGTGATTTGGAGAGCGAGGGCACACAACCAGAAGAGGTAAGTCTATGTAAATGTAGGTATAACCTCTGGTAGGTAATATTTTTGTTTGAGAGATCTATTCTAGATAGGTATAGTCAAAAGCATTTTATTATTAAGTAAATATATTACGATTCTAGTTACGTATTAGTTTTGGTTAAGCATGGCTAGGTTCAGGCCCCATGCCTTTTCTCATAATAATAAAGCGATCTCTCTCATAAATTATAATGCATTATTATTTTCTACCAAAACCTCCTAAGGAGAGACTTGTCCAGCAGTGGATGTCCAGCAGTGGACTGTTAAAGGCTGTTGATGATTTTCTACATAGATGTCCAATTTTAGTGTGAACGTTGTGATAATTTATTAAATATGGGTAATCTCAAATGAAAACAATTCTAACCGCCTTATATATAGTACTTGGTTCTACATTCGCTTTTTGTAAGGGTTTTCAATGTTCTTTAATGATATTTTTTGTAAGCTTGTGTAGTGTTGGTGCTTCAATAATTTATTTTCAAAATTCAAACTTAAAGATGGTATTTTTACATAATAGATATTACATATCTTTGAATTGCCTGAAGTTTCGACCAGACAGGAAGTTTTCACAGACAACATGTGACCACGGCCAGTGCAACATAGTATACATAATTATATATTAAAAAATGAATAGTTTAAAAATATTATCGTGTGTCGTTAGGATGAAGACAAAAATCTGTCGTCGGAAGAGCTGGCTCGTAAGCTGGAGAAGCTGTTGAAGCAATCAGAACAGCAATTGTTACAGCTCACCGCGGGATCTCACGCCTTGAGGGCCACTTGCTACGGACAAGATAGGTAAGGGACACATGTACATTCAGATATCTCGACCATAGTCCATTGCATCCTGACTATTCAGGTTTCAAGCTTTCATACAACACGATAATTTCTTGGAACCTGATTGGTTAAAGGGCGGAGCTAGATCGATGCGTCACTATTTTCTTAACGCGAATGGAATATAGGTATATATTTTACATAAATGCACGTCTTTTCTCCCCGAAGGGGTAGACACAGGCGTATTACGACTACCCTGTTGGTCTAGTTAGTGATTTTGACTGCTAAGCCAGAGGACGCGGGTTGGTTTCCCACTCATTCTCTTCCCCTTCGGGACTAAAGGCGTGACTTTATGTACTATAGACAAGTTTCAATGAAAATAATAAGAATATATTTTATGGTCAAAACGAAACATCAGACAAACAGTGGTTTTAATAGAGCTGAAGTACCGCTCGGTCATGTTAAAACATATTTTGGTACGTACATAGCGCCTACAACAAAAGTATCGTTTCAACAGGTATTGGCGTAGATACTGGTCCCTGGGTAAATGCGGTGGTATCTACGTAGAGGCGATGGAGTCAGCACAGCCGGAAATAATGCAGTATCACCACCAGTTAGAGAATAATTCACTCAGGGGCACATCTCTACAGGATATCAAGAAGAAGAAGAAAGGTGAGATAAGATTAAGGAGCTGGTCTTGGTGGTAGCATTTGTTGACTTATACGAATCCGATTTTTTTTATTTACTACACGACTTTTATAAAACGAAGTGTAATGTTTTTTAGGTTTGTATGTATATAAGTTTCTTCATCCTATTACTAGATGTTGCTATGTCACCGGCGCGGTTGATGATATGAAAATAATTTATGGCCTATAGCACTTAGGGATAATGCAAGTACTTATTAGTGGAAGAATTTTCATTGTCGGTTCAGTAGTTTTAAAGATTACCCCCCTTAACAAATTTTACCTCTTTATAATATTAATATTAGTAGTAGACCACAACCTTCTTTCTATAGGCCTATGTCCAGCAGTGGACTGTTAAAGGCTGTTGATGATAATGATACTCTTAGTATATATATATATATATATATATTTAATATATAGCATAATCTAAGATAACTTCTAAATGTCCAAATAAATGTTGATGTGTAGAATATCGTCAGAATCCTCCCCTCATCTCAAGTGATACTGTTATAAACGATTAAAAAAACTTTTACAAGCTTATTTGCAACAACATTGCATGCGCATAATAGCACGGATGGTGTAGTGGTTTAAGCGGTCATCTCGCTGCTTCCTACTGCGCTGAGTGTTGTGGGTTCGATTCCCACGTGGGACAACACTTTGTGTGATTCACAAATTGTTATTCTGAGTTGTGTATGTGTGTAAAGTCCCCTGCGATACAGATTCTTTTCCTGGTGTGGAAGTTGCCTTTTTAAAGAAAAAAAAACCTCAAATTACACTAAATTTTCATATCTGCAGCACCAAGAGAAAAGAAAGACTCCCTTCCATCCGAAGCGGAGAAGCCGTCGGAGACGGAGGCGCAGAAGAAAGAAGAAGCTCTCAAGAGTGAACTGGAACTAAAGAGTATCAAGTCAGAGTTGAACCTCAGCGACCACACACAGATTATTAAATACGAACCGAATGTTAAACATGGCGCTTGTAAAGTTGAAGGTGAGTTGAAATTAAAAAATAAATATTTAACCAACTTTGTCTGGATAATAAAAATAAAATGTTGTCCGTTAGTCTCACTAAAACTCGAGAAAAGCTGGACCGATTTGTCTCAAGTTGGTCTTAAAATATGTGTGAGAGTCCAGGAAAAGTTTAAACAGCAAGAAAATGTAAAAATAAACAACAGTTTTTTTTTATTATCTGAAACAAAATTATCCTTCCTGACTATTAAAAATTTGATGTTCGTCTTCGAAAGGTTTAAATCGAAACTATACAAATATCCACAATATTAGGATTTCGTATTTAAATTGACAAAATCGACATTGGTTGTCAAATAGTGACTAATTTCAGTTTCGTAGTTAGTTTGTAGCTTCACTTGAGTTTTGGTAATTTTACCCCATCAATTCTTTGTATAAAAAGAGACACTATTATATACATAGATAAAAAAAATGAAGGTGATACAAAGTTCACCGGTCACACAGTTTTAATATAATAAGAAAACCACTCACGTAAGTTATTATTCTAATAATAACATAAAATGTTTATTTTTCTTTACAGGTTCCTCAATAAAAATGGAAGAAAAATATATCCAACAAAAACAACACAACGAGGAAGACATGCTGGACATCGAAGACTCCATTCCAACTGCATTTTTAGTCCAAAAGCCAACCCATAAACCAATGTTTGCCACACAAGCTGAACCAATGGACAAACCACAAGAAATCGTCAAAGTTGAAAATGTCGTTAAAAACGAATCAGAAATAGAAGACCACGAAGAGACGAAAGACCAACTAGTCAATAACTTAGAAGAGCTACGCAAAATGGCTGAAGCAGTATCTTCTCAATTAGATGCCGCTAAAAAAGCAGAAGCAGAAATAAAAGAAGAGAGAAGAGAAGAGAAACATAAATCTGACCTATCAGACGCGGTTCCCGCTCACCAGCAGTTGTATACAAAAATTTTAGAAGGGAAATGGTTCTCTATCTTAAGACACGAAAGTTCATTTTTGAATCACGTCAATGACGCTGAGAAGTTGGAAGTGACGGAGTTCTGCGATAACGAACACACTTGTTCTGAGGTCATTTTGTGTCAGGGTCATAAGTGGGATGTGTCAAACAACTTGCATTTATTAAATGACCCAAGCTTGTTCACCCTGAACAGCATGGTGACGAGCGTTCAAGTGCCATCCAATAACGTTTACGCTGATTCGAGCTTGACCATGTCTGGGTTAGACCAAGATATGATCGACTCTAGTGTTAATAATAAAGATGGTGATGTTCAGGAAACGGAAGCTGAGGAAGAAGGCAAAGAACAGGTATGATCTGTGTGTCAGATTCTGTAAAATAATTTCGAACAGTTTATTTCTTTGATTAAACGCGGTCATCTCTCGAACTTATCAGTCAGGTTTAAATAAGATTTTTTGAGTATTCATTATATAGGAAAGGTTATAGATAACATCAACGGGCCTGTTGGTCTAGTGGTTAGTGACCCTGACTACTAAGCCGGAGGTCGTGGGTTCGATTCCCACCCAGGACAAATATTGTGTGATGAGCACGGTCATTTGTTCTGTGTCTGGGTGTAATTTATCTATAATATGTATGTATTTAAAAATATATAAGTATGTTTATCAGCAGTCTGGTAACCATAATACAGTCTCTGCCTAGTTTGGGATCAGACTGCGGTGTGTGAGATGTGTGAAGTTGTTATTGTTATTATTATTATCTCGCCACGGCCTTTAGGATCGAAGCAGTGGTCATAAACGCTGGTGACACTGGGAAGAAGTTTAGGATAAATGTTAAGAATTTTATAATAGAAGTGACTGTCTTTATTGTGGAGAGAGTATGCCTTCAGTCTTTAGTGCGAGCAGAAATCTTATCGTTTATCACTTCCTGATGACTTCGTTTTTTTTTTTAATTTCTACATCGACTACTAAAAGTGATTTTGTCTTATCTCGAAATATCCAATTTTACACTAGCGGATAAACCTATGGTAGAAATTCATGACAACTTAAATTTTTCGTTTAAACATGAGGAACCGTCAATGCTGTATAAGATTTGGGGCTGCCATAGAAAGACATGACATCGACCATTCGAGGTCTTTTTTTCGATTAATTAGGTTCTAGTAAGTTTAACATTTAGACCTGTTTACGATATACGCTTTTTGGCGTCGAAATACTCTCCTCTGCCACTCAGGCTTTCTTATCTTAAACTTCTTTTACTCTTTCAGGACAACGACTTAGAAAAAGAACTTCAAGCTGATGCTCTAAAACACGACTTATCGATCCAGAAAGCTAAAGCCAACAGTCTCACCAGTCTAGGGCTGCTGAACTTCAACGCGCTGTCCACGTACGTGACCTGCGACAGTCCACCGCCCATACAGATGTCGCTCGAAGAGTTGGAGCAGCTGGAGTACTGCAAGGTGCATGGGTTACCAAAGAAAGTTGAGGGGAACTTTGTACCTAGGGAGATGAGGTGAGTCGTTTTTTAACTGATCAAGTCAACAGAAGCAAGATAAACTTGTTTTTACATATAAAACCACGTTACTACAGATCTATTCGATGATACTAGTAAATAAATAATTAAACTCAATGAAACCAATATCAATACTTATGTTATACAATTTTTCATTCTTACAGACATGGATGGTGGCGTATAACAGAAGCTGATCAAGTAAGAGAGTTGATGGAAGCTCTGCACCCGCGAGGAGTGAGGGAGAGGGAACTACATCATGCGTTAAGCAATCAGTTGCCCACTGTCAATAATAAGGTTATTTATTTTTTATAATTCTGTGAAGAAATTATTATGTAAAACCGAGTTCTCGTAAACGTGCAACGCGTGTAAAAATGTTCTGTGAGTCAGTAAAAAGGTATTTTTAAAATGCAAGGTTGTTTAATCCTTATGTAATAAATACGGTTGCTTTGTATTTCTTGTACTTGCTATTGTTGTTAACCAGTATTAAGCGATTCTATTAATTGCCTTTCACCGAGTGAGTGATGATATCAGAAGTCCAACTCTTCCCCCTTCACCCTCTAATTCTGGGGGAAGCTCAATGGGGGGAAACGCTTTTGTGATTCCTGAGTTGCCCGTGTTTCTCGTCTGCTCGTTTGTCACTAAAGTAACTAGCTTTTGGCCTGACCCTACATAGAATTGGCATAGGATATAAGATGATGATGGTCAGTATACTAAAACTTTTTTTTTTACTTCAGCTATACATAGAAGCCGGTGATATCCTGGCTACGGAGCTATGTGTCTCTCATCTGGACCGAGTGATCGCACAGAATGGTGGTTTCCCTTCTCCTGATTCTCCATCTTCCTTCTCAGCGCACACTGCTAGAAGATGTGATATGCAGTTATTGAATATGGTAAGACTAATATAAATAATACAAACAAAGCGGCGGTAGCCTAGTGGTTAAAGCATTGGACTTGCAATCAAGAGGTCGTGGGTTCGAATCCTGACAGGTACACTACCGACGTGAACCCACTCCTAACACAAGCAATTTAGCTTAGCAGGAGGAGTTAACGGGAACACTAGTAATTTCCCTGTAGAAAATGACCTTTTAAAACAAAAAAAAACAGCTATATTAATTTCTTATTTCGGGCTGTCGACTACGAACATCTTAGATTGTATAATCGTTCTTTCTTTTATATACCATTTGAGGAGTGAAATTTTCAAATATACTTTCTCAGTTAGTGCTTATAATTTAAAAAACAGCAGTTGTCAAAATTTCAAGTTTGTAGTCTGTCAGCGTTTATGAATCAGTCAGACAAGGCAATTCATTTTATTTCCATAGATCTCTTAGACGAATTTCTTTGTTTCGTGTTTTGGGCCAGTGGTAGGTATTTGAACTGAAATTGCATCGAATTTCTGTAAAATTGGACTCGTTATATATATTTATAGATATGGTATAGAATAATGATCGTCTTCCAAAATAGGTTTTTATATAACTGTGACAATGGTCGAGAGTGTCTGATTCAGTACAACATTTCTAATATAATAGGATTTTATGGTAATATTAGATTCAACAAATGGTTAATTTTTGTACCTAAATTTTTATTTGAAACAAAAATATTTTTTAGTTTATTTGATTCTGATTTTTAATCTGTATTAAACGGTGACTACCTCTTCTTAATTAATTGTTAAAAATTCGTTACTCCAACAATAAATTTACACGTCTTACCCACGATAATTTAAGTTTATTTCGTTGTGATTTGTTCTCGCTGAATTCTATACCAATCACAGCGCCGGACGCGGTTATAGTGACGATGGAGTGGAGGTGAAATAAACTCGCATTTGGGCCTTAGATCCCAAACTAGGCAGAGTTTGTACTATGGTAATCAGACTGTAGATAAACATACTTAAACATTTCTAAATGTCATATATTATCGATAGATTAGACGCAGTTCATCGTTGGACATAGGAGAGGCTTATGTCCAGTAGTGGACTGTGATAGGTTGATGATTGATCAGACACAGCAAAATAATGATCGTGCTTATTACTTAATGATTTGTTTTGGGTGGGTATAGAACTCATGATCTCTGCTTTAGTGATTTGAGTCACAAGTCATTATACCGACGGGCCAGCCGAAAGTCAAAGGATAAGGATTTGAATAATGTTTGTTGAGGTTAAACGCTATCCGTGTGGTGACGGATTAAGAATACTGAATGTCACCATCTCTATTCATTCCGTGGGTGTCGTAAGAGACGACTAAGGGAGCAAATTACGTAGAACAACAGAACACTGCAAAGAGAAGGAAAATTAGAAAACAAATCGTATACCAACCCGTGTGTCCCCCCCCCCCCCCACAGGTGGAGGCGCTGGAGGAGCGCGTGGCGGCGGCGTCGATGCAGGTGAAGGGCTGGCGGCCGGCGCGCGCCGAGTCGCCGCCCCCCCCCGCGGCCCCGCCCCCCGCGGCCCGCGCGCGCCGCAAGCTGCAGGCGCTCGAGGCGCACATCGAGCGCCGCTACCTCAAGCCGCCGCTCGCGCTCAGGTACGCTAGGTAACGTATCGCCTCCGTGCCGTCCTACACCATTGGCTTATTTCTACTCTAAATTATTTCACTCTTTTTCACACCGTTCGGCATACTATACCTTTCTCGCTGGAACCGATCGTCCGATAAATTCATTATTTTGTTATTTAGATAAATCTTATTACACTTTTGTGGAAAAACGAATGTCTCGTTCCGACAAAACGAACAGAAATCCTTCGATGGGTCAAAGATTAAGAATTTATGTTCTAATTACCGCGAGAACTTTTACTGCGCGATGCAAGATTCGAAGTTACTGCATAATTTAATGTGTCTTCTTTAGATCGCCATTAAGTTCCAGTATATTTCTGTTTCATTGTACCGTACGTCTAATCAAAAATATATATAAAATTAAAAAAAAAAAACGAATTGTGAAAATGATTTAAAAAAATATAACAAAAAATATTTTTTTAAATACAGATATTAAACAAAATTTACACTACTTTCTTCAATACATGCTAAAAAATAATGTGACTACTAAAAAATCACATACAATATCATAACAAAAGGACGAATTACGATTTCGACACAAGTATTATCAATTCTCTTATAAATACATAAATGTGTCTAAATTACACAGTAAGAAAGGTCTCAAAATTTAAAAAATCTAAATTAATGGCGGCACTAAACGCTTAGTTTAAACTCTGAGCCCTTAATCACTGCTCTAAGTTTATATTAAGCGTTACAGTAGGTATATGTTTTAATACACATTTGAATACACAGGTAACAATTTTTATTTTTAAGACATTACATATACCTTTTTTAGTCGAAAAATGGTTATTGCAGATTAATTTGATATTTTATTTAATTGATTTTAAAGATAACTGCCGAATAATATAATAGTCTAAACGTTACAAATAGGTTTATCTATTTTAGATATACCTAATGAATATAAATAATACGCGGGCAGGAAAATGTTTGGTAGATGCAACTAGTATTCTATAGAGGGGTGAAAGGGTATTTGTTATTGTGAAAGTCTTTAGGCTTATAATGACTTCCTATGGCTTGATTATGGTGACCAGTGCCTTCATCTGCCATTCCATAAAATAGTATATAAAACATATCAACGGTAATATGGTTTGTTATTTCATATATACAGTAACTCAGAAGTGACCCTCGGCGCTGTCCTGCAAGCTGAACATGGAAATGCGTCGGCATCTTCACCCCAGAACTCGGAAAATGAACGAACTAGCGAAGGAAAAGGTAACTTATACCATCTGTTATATTAGCGGCGTCAATCGAGATTTTGTACAACGGTTTTATGAATTAAAGGATTAACTTTTTTGCTTATACTCGTAAAGGTGAAAACTTATGAAGGAGTATTACATAATATTTAATAATAATAAATTAGACACATTTCTCACATGGCTGTCTTATATATACTTAATAATAATCACGGCTAAATAAGGCAGAGCCTGTATCATGGTAACCAGACTTGTTGATAAACATATTTATTAATATTTCTAAATATACGCACAGATAAATTACACTCAAAGACGGCTGTTTGATCTTAAATAAGGCAGACAAATGATTAAATTCATCACACAGTTATATTTGTAATACATCCTCCTACATTGTTTATAAGTCAAGATCAATAACCAATGTACTAACAGACCAGTCAAATGTTGATATAGTAGGAACAGCTAAAGGATTGCAATATGTGTGTAGACAACAAGGGCATAGCGCGCGGGCTGGCCACGTGGCGCGAGGCCGTGGCGCGCTGCAGCACGTCGGCGCAGCTCGCCATGCTGCTGCAGGCGCTCGAGGCCGCCGTGGCCTGGGACAAGAGCATCATGAAGGCGGTACGTATGCAGCATGTACGTATTTACACTTCGCTAGATAACAAAGGGACAGCCCGAAGGCTGGATGTGCTGTTGCAGGTGCTTCGGACCGTGGAATGGGATCAAGCGTCGTGACATCAGTGAGTGTGTGTATTGATATTTTAGTGCCTCAAGTATATAATAGCACAGGTATAAAAGGCTCAGCAAAATAGTTTTAATAAAAAGCTACTCTCGTTCCTATAGTATAAAGTGCAAATCAGGTTGCACAGCGATAATTACTTACAGTCATATTTAAGTCAAAGTTGCTTATTTTACTGTCTCCTCACGAATCACCATTGTTTTCTTTCATATAATATTTAATCTGAATTTTTAGTTACCGACAAGTTTTACCACGTCCTTGTTACTCTGGGAATAAATAATGTTGTTTTCTAGTCTTCGTTGGGGGCTTTGGGCAGGTCCGTAGCGCACTTGTAGCTTCATAGGATTGCCAATTAAAGGCCCAAATTCCGTAAATAAGCAACTATTATTTTTTGTTAAGTGACCTTACCTTACCTTGTAAGGAAAACTTGAAACAAACCCTATACAAACCCGTCTGGCCAGCGTGGCTAGCCAAAACCGCCTTTCTAAGGAGAGACCTATGTCCAGCAGTGGACTAGTAAAGGCTGTTGATGATGATGTTGTGACCTTACATTGAAATAGTTTTATAGTATAAAAGGTGGGGTACAGTAGGTGTCAGGTCGTGTAATCTGTTAGATATAATAATCACTCGTCTGAAAAAACGCCTCTAAGCTTTATTACTCAAATAACGCTTTTATTATTCCTGTTTGCTCTGTAGGTGTTTGATCAAAATAAAAAAGAGAAAGTGTAGTGACCTCCCTGTAGTGATATACTATTTAATAATGAAATAATTGTTCCCAATTCATACTTGTATTATTGTAAATTTAAATTTATAAATAACTTTTGTTCCAGAACTGTCAGTTTTGCTTGAGCGGTGACAATGAAGACCAGTTGCTGTTGTGCGATGGCTGTGATAAGGGTTATCATACCTACTGTTTCAAACCGCGCATGGACAAAATACCAGATGGTGATTGGTGAGTGAGAATATACTTCCATAGAATATTGAA
This sequence comes from Arctia plantaginis, assembly GCA_902825455.1. Taxonomy (NCBI): domain Eukaryota; kingdom Metazoa; phylum Arthropoda; class Insecta; order Lepidoptera; family Erebidae; genus Arctia; species Arctia plantaginis. The sequence goes on along the minus strand of CADEBD010001048.1, from coordinate 448,600 downwards.
CATAGAAAGTTTGATACACTGCTACGTACTTGTAGCCTCATACCAAAAGTGGGGAATGGGCCTACCCTGCTTGCATATATATGTTGTTATTTCATAGGCCTCTAACTCCCCTTTGGGGGTTACAAGCGTGACAACATATGGTAACGTGATGTATTGTCCGATGTGCAGGTACTGCTGGGAGTGCGTGAACAAGGCTCGCGGGGAGCGCGTGTGTATCGTGTGTGGCGGCGCAAACGGCTCGGGCCGCACCATCCCTTGCGCGCTGTGCTCGCGCGCCTACCACCAGGACTGCCACTATCCACCGCTACTCAAGGTATACCCTAACTAGCTGCACTGTACTGTACTGTACTACTAACGGCTCGGGCCGCACCATCCCTTGCGCGCTGTGCTCGCGCGCCTACCACCAGGACTGCCACTATCCACCGCTACTCAAGGTATACCCTAACTAGCTGCACTGTACTGTACTGTACTGTACTACCAACGGCTCGGGCCGCACCATCCCTTGCGCGCTGTGCTCGCGCGCCTACCACCAGGACTGCCACTATCCACCGCTACTCAAGGTATACCCTAACTAGCTGCACTGTACTGTACTGTACTGTACTACCAACGGCTCGGGCCGCACCATCCCTTGCGCGCTGCGCTCGCGCGCCTACCACCAGGACTGCCACTATCCACCGCTACTCAAGGTATACCCTAACTAGCTGCACTGTACTGTACTGTACTACTAACGGCTCGGGCCGCACCATCCCTTGCGCGCTGTGCTCGCGCGCCTACCACCAGGACTGCCACTATCCACCGCTACTCAAGGTATACCCTAACTAGCTGCACTGTACTGTACTGTACTGTACTACCAACGGCTCGGGCCGCACCATCCCTTGCGCGCTGTGCTCGCGCGCCTACCACCAGGACTGCCACTATCCACCGCTACTCAAGGTATACCCTAACTAGCTGCACTGTACTGTACTGTACTGTACTGTACTACCAACGGCTCGGGCCGCTTAATGCCTAAAGCGACAGGTGACCTGTCGGCCCCCAATTCCTTAAAAAAACTACTAATCAATATCAATTTACTATTTTCATTCCAGAATCCTCGTGGGAAATGGTATTGTTCTCAATGCATTTCCCGCGCGCCACCCAAGAAGCCTCGGAACACGAAGAAACGTGACACGAAGCATCGAGAACTGAACACCAGCGTCGACTTAGATCAGAACATGGTGCCTAGGTAAGAGTCACTTCTCATTATTCTTAACCGAAAGACGTCTTCTAGTGGATATGGGTCTCCCCCAAGTTTTGCCACAACAACAAAAATGCACTTTACAGTAACAAAAAAAAAAGCAGACAGCCCGCCGTAAGCTTGCTTCGTAAGCTCGCTTTTACTGTAAAGTGCGTCTACAGAGCACGATGTTAAGCATATTTAAATGCTCATACTTTAGTTAGGTGGGAGAGAAGTCGTTTAAGTCGGCTTAGCCGATTAGGGATTTTAGGGAGACAAACAAGCAGACGGGTAAGTGACTGCCTCCACCCATTTGCATCTCCAACCTAAAGAGTCACATGTACGTTGCCGACTGTACTGAAACTACTGTTGCGTGTTCAGATACTATTTTATTACTCTCCTTGTCATTTAATTTGTTTTTGTATTTAATTTTAAAGTCTGATATTAATCGTGTGTGAGCTAACATCTACACACACATTCAAACAAATAAAACAATGTGTGTAATGCGCTTGTAATGTGCTAACACTGCCCTTTAATTCCGTCCCCATGATCAGGAGGAGGGAAGTAGTTTGGGCTCCAGCAACCTTACTCACTCGGTGAAAAGCAACGAACGAACTTACCAGCAGTTTATCTAACTCTTTGTGTAATAATATTTGGGACATCTGACACAACGCCATCTAGTTTCAAACTAAGCAGAGCTTGTAATATGAAAACTAGATTGACTGATAGAATACTTTTTTTGTAAATACCTACATATTATACATAGAAAACACCCGACATCTGACACAACGCCATCTAGTTTCAAACTAAGCAGAGCTTGTAATATGAAAACTAGATTGACTGATAGAATACTTTTTTTGTAAATACCTACATATTATACATAGAAAACACCCAACTCCGAAAGAAATATTTGCAGATCATACAAACATTTGGTTCCGACCCGGGTATCGAACCATATTAGGTAACATTCCAGTGTTGAAAGGTCAGATCTCTATATTAATTGTTACATTGTGTTCTACAGCCCAGCAGCTTCCCACGCTTCTACATCCACCACAGCGGAGGAGTGTTCGGGCAGCGTGCTTCACACCCCAGAGAAGCATGAAGACAAGTTGGACGACACGTTGCCCGACAGCGAGAACGGTCTCAACCATCATGCTGGTAAATATTTGGTTTCATTCACTTTGTGCATGGGAACCTTCAGGGTCATGTATATCATTAACATCAACAGTCTTAAATAGTACGCTGCTGGACATAAGCTTCTCCTTAGGAATTGGCTTACTACACCACGCTGGCCAAACGGGTTGGTATAGGGTTTGTGTCAAGTTTTCCTTCTCTTTACAGTGCTGTTGTCCTACGTAGTTTGCTCCCTTAGTCGTCTTTTACGACACCACACGGACGACACATATATTTACAAGAAAATTTAGAATCTTCAAGAACGTGTGCAAGAATAGTTTCAGACAAAATAATAGGTACATTTGCCTGCTTCATTTGTTTGAAAAAAATATTCAAATGGTAAAAAAATCTGCTTCTCTATTTATAATCTCATCGCCCAGCGATTTGTTTCAGACAATTGATAGTTTGTTAGCTAATTTTGAGTTTATTCATATTTTAATAATTTATTGTTGAATTTTAATTTATTTCCAAATGTCCACCATTTAAAAACTGTTCCTGCAAAATTTGTTAGTAATTTTTTTTTACTAAATACTCTTTTTTTTCATAGGCGAGCTCAGCGCTGAAGAAGGGCCTCCAGAGAAGCGCCGCGCGATACACTACGGTGGGAATGGCGCCTTACAGCATGACGACACCGACCAACACATGGATGGTAACATAATATATTATTTTAATTTGTTAGCTCATGATTAGCTGGTAGTGAGACATTTATTACTTTGTGGAGCTCTATATACAAATAGATATATAAAAAACCTTAATTACACATAAAAGAAGTTTATTCTACAGTCATTCTCTCATAATATTTTGTTGATGTTTGTATGGATCAGCAGACAAAAATATTTAAAAATGTCCAAATATTTTAAGTAAGTATAAGAGCTTAATTTCTTCTTAAAACTAAGTTTTTATCTATAATTGAACAAGAAAATAGGATTTTTCTATCGACCCTATTATAAAACTAACTAAGCCCAATTTATTGTTTTCAAGAAAAGAGACCATATGAACCTAAACTTCAGGAGTTTACTAGAAGCCAGTGAACAGTTTGATTATCCTGACTCTATCATAAGATCAGATACAAGATAATAAATTATACTATTTTCATCTGTATACATATATTTCAATTTGATACGACAATTAGACTACATAGTTCTTTAGTTAGTTAGTTACTAATTACGCCAATAAAAGCCACAAGTGTTTTGCGACCCTTCGAGCCCCCTCCTCCAATTTTCCCCCTTCCCCTTTCCTAATTTCCTCCTCCCCCTCCCGTAGTAGCCCTCTACTTCTGGGGGTAGGGGTTTAGGGCTCCGGTAATCCCACTCACTCGGTTAAAAGCAACGAAAGAATTACTTTAATACCGGTTTCTGTGAGTCTTAAAAAATTGTGTGATTAAAAAATCTGTTTGTCCGTCTAGTTGAGGAACGTGACACAGAAAACCTCCCTCTCGTGCCAAGGGTAAAAAAAGAGAAGAACGCCGGCAAGAAAGTCATCAAAGATCTACAGTTCTGCAAGTGAGTATACATTAAATGCACAAGTAATAGACGTATATTTTTAAAAGGACGATGAAACATGACAAAATGTATGGGCAGGATTACAGAGGCAAGAAAATTATGTTAATAACAAACGGTGCCGTTTTAAAAAACAGATTAATAATAATACACAATAATGTACAAGAAATATAAAAAAAGACTGGTTGTGTCACTGTTCTAAACAATAATACAATTCTAAAGTTAAACAATACAAAATCAAATCTTTACATAGGATAAAGTAAAGTCACTTTTTGTGTTCTATGCTTAGATCTTTTAAACTAAGCAACAGATTTTAATTAATCACTCTCTCTATTGGTGAAAACGTCACCAATAGAGAGAGTGATTGAAGAGGAAGGTTTATATGTATAATACATGCACATTATAGTAGAGAAAATCCGAGAATTTCAAAGATTTGTCGTAAAAAACATGTTTTTGTTCGCTTACGAATGTTGGCTAAACCTTACGAGATCGACCAAAATAATATACTACGGAATGGTATGTATTAAAAAGATCTAAAAAAAGTCCGCGATGGTGTATGTCTATCTCCTAAAGATAACCCACAGTAACCATTTTTATCTTTTAAATATTACAAAAAATATATACATTATTTACGAAGCTATTTTAAACAATACATTATTATTCCTTATCCAAATAAATACGTTAGATACGTTGCGTATTTATTGTACATAGATTGAAATTGCTCTGTATAGCATATCATTAAAAAAAAATTTTTTTGAAGATATTAGAGGTTGAAAATGCGGGGGCAAAACGACCGTCGAGGCCTCCTGCGAAGCCAAGGCGGATCGCTAGTAAATAAAAAATACCAAATTCAAAGCGACAGCTCACAGACAGACATTCCAAAATACCCCAGTCTGTCATTATCAATAATCTTTTCTCATTATCTCCTCCAGAAATCTGTTAATGGAAATGGAATGCCACGAGCACGCGTGGCCGTTCCTGCTGCCCGTCAACACGAAGCAGTTCCCTCAGTACAAGAAGGTCATCAAATGTCCCATGGACCTCTCAACCATCAAGAGGAAACTGCAGGACAACATGTAAATAGTTCATTATCATTCAGTATTCATCAAAAAGACAACACCCACTAGGAACATACCCTGTTCACAGACGTTCATGAAATGGACACAAAGAAGACCCAGACTCAGAAAAATAATTTTGTGGATCAAACAAAGCTTAAAAAACGATCCATGTAGGGATCGAACTCACAACACTCAGCGCAGTAGGAACCACTACGCTATTCATGCCAGTCAATTAATGTTTTAATTCTTAACCTTTTGAAAGTTCCAAAGTGCCATTTTAAAGTTTATTTGTTTAAATTCAGTAAACTCTTGAATTATGAGACAGATTTTAATTATTCTTTCTATATTGAATAGAGTATTTATTGATGAAGGTTTTAAGCTTTCACGCTACGACCCTACGAGCGTGGTAGCTTTATTATTGTGAAGGAACCTTTAGAATCCTTCTTGATGTATTTAAAAGTATATATATATATATATATATATATATATATAATATTAATCTGTACAAGAATTTTCATTGCGCGATGCAGGAGTAGTAGTTGCTCCGTAGTTCGGCGTATCTTCGCCCGATGTTCAATGTTGTATCTGGAAGTCGCCACTTTATATTATAGTCCATTCGCATAGACGATCAAGCCCCGCACCCTGACCAATCAGGTTCCAAGCTTTTGTACTATAAAGGAACCTGATTGGATGGGGGGCGATGATTGATCGATGCGTCACTATTTTCTTAACGCGAATAGTATAGATTCCTTTGCTCAACGGCTTCATTTCCCCCACAGTTACAAATGTAAGGAGGAGTTCGCCTCCGACGTCCGCCTGATCTTCAGCAACTGCGAGGTGTTCAACGAGGACGACAGCCCCGTGGGCCGCGCCGGTCACAACATGAGGCAGTACTTCGACGAGCGCTGGACTCAAATCTGAGACGCCGCGATACCGCACGCTCAGTGCTGACCTATGTATACGAGTATCTACTAGAACAGTGTTCTATCATCAATAATTAACTTATGGATTTTACAATTGGAGGTTCTTATACAATGATATGATTATGTTCTCATTGTAAGATTACCCTTATTTAAAAAAAAAATAGATATAAAATGTGACGTCTTCACGACTTGAAATTGTTTTGCAAGAAAAGTGACATAAGTCAATATTGTTAATTTATGTATAAAATTGGGATTTTGAGTTATGACACTTGTCTTCTAAGGTTAAGAAAAGTGAGGTTATTAACCATATGTTAAATAAAGTAATGATAAACCACCCGACTTATTCAGTTTAATATTAGTAATGTACAGTCGTAAACATAAATGTGGTGCCTATTTAAGTTCCAACATCACAAAACAAAGTATTATGTATTGTTTATATTAAACAAATACTCTCAGTTATGTCAACAGATAACTACGTTTATAGATATCTACGTAATTATCTAAAAAGGAACTTATTAATGGCGTCGACTGTACATTTACTTTTACTACTAAACTACTTAATTATGTAAATAGAAAATGAATATTTGTGGCATTATGTGGACAATCAAATTATAAATGTACTATATCATCTACTTATATCGTTTATAGAGCCATAGGACATCTATCTTTCGCTCTATTACCGTCTTACACTTCTTGGTAGGAGTTTAACTTTTACCATCGCGACCAGCGCCTGCGCAGGTTACCATAACAGACTTGAAGTTAATTATGGACTTTGTAATGTATAATAAGAGTCAATAAAATGTTTTGTATGTATAACACGACAAATTCAAAACCAGAATATTCTTATTTTTAAACAAATATTTGAACGAAATTTTATTGAAAAACATAAAGGTGTGGATTTTTTTCTTTTCTTTTTCATAAGAAACAGTAGTTATGTCGTTGCCTCAATCTTCTCTCTTCTGCAGAGCTGTGCTAAAGGCTTTTTTTTTATTGACTTTACAAACAAGTTTATTTGCTGTCTTAAGCGTATTATATCCTACATTAATGTTTCACTGTCATTTTTAGTTCAAAAAAATCATGTTTAATATAGACGATGTTGACTGCTTAAACTGAAACAGGGCTAAAGCTCGTTTGCAACTTCATTTCGGTCAAACGAAGCTTGGAAAAACTAATGTCATTCCATCAAAGCGAGAAATTCCAAAGTTTTAAAATGTATCCAAAACACATTCCAGAAAGCGACGATTACCGGATATGACGACATGAATCTCATGTAAAAAAATTGTATTGCAATTTGTGATTGAAAAAGAAAACGAAATTTTTTGAAGAATAAAAAATGATAATGATAAAAACAACGCACATTGGACCGTTGTTGGTGTATTTATGTAGCTGACTGTACATAGTAGGTGTAACATAAGTTATGAAGTATTAGATCCAGATCTAAGTCTAAGTAATGTTAGAAATATTTCGAATATTATTTTTATAATTATTTGCGCTTGCAACGAAGCAGTATTTTTAAAATGTTTCCGCATTTCCTTAAGTGTTACGAGTCTCTTTGTAGTCGAGTTCATGGAATTAAAAAAATATATTAACTTTATTTTAATTTTAAAAGACTAAAAATTCTTGACAGTAAAAGCGAATTGTCAATTAAAAAAAAAGAAATTATTATAATTTCTCTTTTAGTGTTTTAACATATCCGCTTACCATCAGACGTGAGATATGCTAATTTGCCACCATAGTGAGTGATATGCAAAGAAAATAGAAATGGTAATGTTATATAATATAATGTATAATTTTCTATATTTAACAAAATAATAATAATTAATTTGTATGTTCCGTCACACGATTAGAAAGAGACAAAAAATCATTAATAATAAATTAATTGTCGATTTGGTGGCCAGTTTAGTAGACGAACGTAAAGTGTACAATTATATGTGTGTAAAAATTATAGTTGTGTCTAAATTGTGCACTAGGCGGAAATAGTGTAAGCTACGTCACTTCCCGTAGGAGCGTTTGCGTCCTTCAACATTCAACATACACAATACACATGAAACATTCAACAAAAAACTTATTCATTTTTGTAACACTCATTTTTAACATCTATTGACGTATAAAGAATATATTATTCGTTTTTTTAATTATTATTTTAGGAATACTCCTTGTCTAGTTAAATTTTTTTGGGAAATCTTCAAAATAAGTGAAGATGTGGTTTAGGTTTTAATGCACTTGAGCGTAAGTCCAACGCCTTAGTCATTATTTTACTCTTTAATTATACTCATAATCATTTGTTCATCGCTGAACATAGATAAATTTAAAAACTATAAAAGTTGATTTGTGGAAATGCAATATTTTTAAAGTTCAGTTTTGATTTCTTACCCTCTTTAAAATATTAGAAAAATTAATCAATTCGATTTTTGTTGAATGTTTTTGTAAATATATTACCCTTTAAAACCGCAGAGCGAAGTGCTGAAAAGTGTAAGGGTCGGGCGCTCTTAACGGCTAAGTTGAGTAGTGGTCGTAGTATAGGCCTAAAAGGTAGCGAGTTTCACAATAGTGATACAAATCTCGTTAACTGACTGTGTTGTGTATATTGGAGGACCTTACTTGAAAAAGTTGAATCAACATTTTTATGTTTCTTTGAAAAACATAATCAACATTCTTATGTTTTTTAAACATTTTGTTTATGGTAAAATTTATAAAATCAGTAATTAGTATTTGATAGCAGTTACGACTTATTTTGTCGAGTTTCGTAGACGAATTGATTTCAAGGTATTGCGGGTTTGATCCCTGAATTATTGCAAGTCACACAGTTGTAAGGACACGTTTTATTAGCCTCTAAATATAATTGTGTTAACATTATTAGAAAAAAAAAACAATAATAATAATAATCTAAGACATGTTGTCTATACACAGACACTTTAAAAGATCAGTATTAATTTTTGCTGGCAACACTCGATAGTCTCTGTTTAAAACGTACCCTTTAATAGATTATTTGTTCAAACAATAATATTTTGTTAAAATTTACTAAATAACCGCAAAAAATAATAATCCAGAAAGTGTTTATATTCATTAGTCTGAGTTAAAATGTTTTCTCAATAAACTTTCAAGTAAGGTCACTCCAGACTTTAATTATAACAAATAGTGATTGTTATCTGAAACTAATGATAGGCGCGGTAGGTTTGTGAAGCAGGGAGATTGTGATCTATTCGTTTATTGTAACATATGTATTGGTATAGCTGTCTTTATAATTATAATAATAATATATATATAATATAATATATAATATATAATATATACCCAAACTAGACAAAACCGGTACTATGGTAACCAGACAGACATATATTTCTAAATACATATAAATTATTACCCAGACAACAGCAATAATAGACAACTCGGATCATATTCATCACAGTATATTTGTCGAATCGAACCCACGACCTCCGGCTTAGCAGTCAGGGTCACTAACCGCTATGCCAACAGGCCTGTCACATACTCTATACAGGTAACTTACAAAAGAGTACAATATTTGGTTAGAGGGCTCAGTCTTGGCAATCATCAACAGCCCTTAACAGTCCACTGTTGGACATACGCCTCTCCTTTACATTGGAGGTTTTGGGCTACTACGAGTATACCACACTGGCCAGACGGGTGGTCTTTGCAGTGCTATTGTTTTGGACAGTTTGCTTCCTTAGTCGTCTCTTACGACACCCACGGGATGAGTAGGAGTTATGACACTCTGTATTTTTAAATTCCGTCACCACAAGGATCTAATTAAAGATAAGAATCCTAAACTGATCGAGTTAATTGCTTTCGCTCCCCAATACATTATATCATAATCATCATCATCATCAATCTTTAATAGTCCACTGCTGGACAGAGCGGTCTCCTTAAAATTGAGGTTTTGGCCTACTATACCACACTGGCCACACGGGTCTGTTCTGTCAAATATCCAACATCCCATTGAAATTTCAAGAACAAAAACTACCCCTAAGAATGTAGGATACAGTTTATTATAATTATGAGGTATCAATTAATAATTATTTGATTTAATTAAAAAGTATTATAAGACAGCTGTACCAAGAAATAACTTTCCCAAACAGTAATGAGTTAAAACGTTATGTGTTTTAATGTCGACACTGGACTTAAACTATTATATACGAAAATAATTAAGTGTCAAAAAAACGTGTAGTCAGTCTTATTATATAACTAGTACAGTCTAATTTCAGTGTTGCAAGTCTTAAAAATAATCAGAAATAATCTTCTAAATGTAAAAATTAATGTACGACAGTCATATTAGTATTTTTAGATTTCATTTTTATTTTCTATTTATTATTTATTTACAATTTATTTTTTTATGCCAAAATGACATTATTCTTCCATGATTGGCAACTGCAAATAGTACTTATACTAACTAGGACGTGTATCCGTTTCCTGTGCCTCCGCCATATTGTTGTGTAACGCTACTCCTAAAGAAAATTGATCATTAATTTAAAAAGAAATAAAATTAGAAAACTTTACGAAATATAACGAATAAAAAATTCATTTATATTCTTTAATATTGAAACAAACATTAGAAGTGTATAATAGTGGGTCTGTATTGTAACACTCCTAACTGACGTTTTGTGCACAAACACAAACAATATGGCGGAATGTTCTCTTTTTAAAACTACAGAGTATTTTAGAAAAAGTATTAATTTAGATAATACATAATTCAGCTTTTTATAATTATAATTTTTACGCGTGTGTTCCACGATCGTCGTAGACAGGACTTTTATCATAAAAATTGTGTATCTAGTTTTAACTATATGTATACTTAATCTTTGCGACACACGTTTCGGCGGAGGTCCTACTGCCATTGAGATAAGGTCGCCTTTCGCATGAAACGTGTTCGCAAGGAGCGCATCTTTCGTCCGAGGAGTGACAGGTCGGATATTATGATGTTTATGTTGTGTGCAACGGTTGATTTTAATTATAAAATGGATATATAAATTATATATACGAATAAATAAATAATTTTTGAAGCACTCCCACTTTGTTTTATTATTGTTTAGCTATACTAAGAACTCATAAATTGCCAGAGTAAAAAAACTTGTGTACCAGTAATCTTTTGCATGAATATAATTGTATGTAAAATACATAATTTTGTCTTATTTATCGAATCGATGTGCAGAGGACGTTGACGGGCCCGTTAATCTAGTGGTTAGCAGTCATAACTGCTAGACCAGAGGTCGTGGGTTCGATTCCCATACAGGACAAATATTGTGTGATGAGCAGGATCAAATGCTGTCTGGGTGTGATTTAAGAAATGAGACAGAGTTTCTACCCTTTCATCATTCGTCACATTTGATTACCAATAATGTAATAACCCAAAACAAGTCAAATCAAATCAAATATAAAAAAACTAGCTGACTCGGCAAACGTTGTTTTGCCATATACATTATTTCTAGGAAATTAAAAAAAAAAAAATTAGGGCGGGTCACCCATGTCATTTATAGGTATGAAAAATAGATGTTGGCCGATTCTCAGACCTACCCGATGTGCACACAAAATTTCACAAAAATCGGTCCAGCCGTTTAGGAGTATGGTAACTAACATTTTTGACTTTGATTTTTGACACGAGAATTTTATATATAAGATAATATTCTATTCATAAGTATAAATAAAATTGAAGTGTCTGTCCGTAAAGTATACTTATATTTTTTTCCTACGCTGATATAGTTGTTTGGATGATACCTAACTTAAAGTTGAGTTGCAGACGTTCATGGGCGGCGGTGGTCACTTTCCATCAGGTGACCCGTCTGCTCGTCTGCCCCTCTAACATAAAAAAAAGATAAAGTACACGCTTAAATATTTTCTATCTGTTTGTCCATTTCTTGTTTGTCTTGGCTAAACTCCGTAACCACTGGTCAAATTTAACTAGAACTTTAAGAAACAGATTCAGTTATAATTAATTAGTGAAACAATAATTTTTATTTTTTAACTTTTAATTCTCACTGATTAGGGATAATATAGAAATGACACTGACACTGAGTTGGAAATAAAACTAGACTGCATTTTAAAGTTATTTATTACAACGATATATATATGTACGGTATGGTAACCTTAGAGAAATAAGCATAGAGAGAACACGGTTTATGTCGACCCCCTACTGACCAATTTGGGGATCCCTCTATAGATTATATTCTTCTGCTTATTGTGTCGATGGCAACACTTAACGGTTTTGGCCTAGTGCTCGGCGACGCGAATAGCGTTTGGCCTTGCTTGATACAGGTCGTTAAGCGTACCTACACGATTCTGGCTCGCGAGGCATGTAAGCTAATGGCCCGTTGTCTTTCAATCGTTGAGTATATTTGAAACAAAATGTTGAAATAATGTAATTATTGTGCAGTAGACGAATATATTGTAAGCGTACTCACACCTAAAAGGCCGGCAACTTCTAAGTTCAAGTAAATTCTGAGCCTAGATAAATATATTTTTTCTTCCAGTTAATGCACGTAGATTAATACATCAAAATGTAACAAAATGCAACAGACACAGCATCAGCAGATAAACATCGCAAACAGATTTTTGAGACCAAATTTAAATTGTTCAAAAAATGTGGAACGCTTCACGATTTTGCGTGTCATCCTTGCGCAGGGGCCATGCTAATCTTCTCTGTATCGTTCCAATTTTAGTATATGTACTGCCGAAGCAAGTACACTAGTCTTACTTTCTTTTCTGTATATATAGTTAAGAAGTGTTGTATTTCCATTATTGTGATTCAGACTGTAGTACAATCTGTATGGAATTCATGTAATATTTAGGACAGCGCCATCTCAAAACTTTATTGCTTCCACGTGTACTTTATCTAATACAAACAAAATTCACTAGATGGCGCTTATAGCTCCAAACGTATCCCAAAAGCTAATTAAAAATAAATTATTATTCGTAGTCTTTAGGTTTATAGTAGGGTTGGAACGCGCGGGTAATAATTAATTCAAATAATCCATTGAGGATGAATAGAAGACAATTGACCTACTTATAAGCTAAAAAGAGCTAAAGGGAACTACGAACGGGTAAACTACGGGTACTTGCTTCGGTAGTACATATACTAACTACAACAAAATGAAAATCAAAAGAAACGTCTAAAATGATTTAATAAATTCATAAAATCAGAACTCAATATTACTTTGAGTAGTATTATGGCTAATAAAATAAAAATAATAAATGCATTTTCAAATTTAAAAAAAATGAAAAATATTTACAATAATTATCTAGGTTTATAATAAATTATGGACGGATTCCGTTACTAAATATAAAAATATATTTTATTTTAATAAAATATTTAAGTCCTGTTGGAACTTGTTCTCTAGTTAATAATTATTATGCCCTTGGCAATTAATATAATATTTATACAAAATTATCTTCAACTTAAAATATAAATTCGTATAGTTTATTATCTTTAATAAATTTCAATCAAATTAAAAAAGATAAATAGACCAATATTACACAATAAAACAATAATTTAAATAATTTTATATACCAAAAAAAACTTTTGAGCATCTCAAAAATTTAAATTTGTCTCTTGTGGGATTCGAACCCGATGCTTGACAAGGAGAAGACCGTTATTTATTGTGTTTTTTATCAATTTGAAGAAATCGTTACCCCGTCTGGATTTGAGCTTTTATAGGGTTGCCACAATTTAAAAATACACACAATTTAGTAGAAATTCAGGCAATTTTGAATACCTATCAATTGTCAAAAAATATTAGTTCGTAAAAGTTTAAATTAAATATTCTATGGTTATAATTCAATATTTTATGATGAGTCATAAATTATACAGCCTTTTTAAGTTAAATATAATTTAAGCACTTGCTTATGGAAAAAAATACCACTTCACAATAAGGTTTTAACATCAAAAGAATGCCGAATATCCAGTGTATCCATCCGAGAATATTCGGCCTCCTGGTGATGTTTGGTTTTTGGCCGAATACGTTGGTGGCCGAATATTCACGAGACATACACTTCTCGAATTAACATCGTGATATTAGTTTCATCACATTGAATTTAGATTTGATATATCTATACTCAATATTTTTTTTTTTGTGAAAATCGGTTCATCTGTCAAAAAACTGACAGATTTCTCACAATCTGACTACGAAACGTAAACTCCATCCTAAAACAGTAGTATCTGATTGATCCAGTCTCTGAATTCAGAGATTCGCGTGTAAACTCCAGGCTGGTTGGGTTCCGCACAACCGATTCCCCAGGAAATGATCCCACCAAGGACGAAACGGTCGTCACGTTGGCGGCGTAAAACCATTGGCCCTCCACTGTCACCTGCAAATAACCAAAAACCAAATATGAAACTCAACTGGCCGAATATTTTTTTGTATGCATTTACTGTAAATTGTGACACTAAGTGCTTATATTTGTGTCGAAACATTTTTTTTTTAAAGACCACTCTCGCATTAGGAATGTATCCTGGGTTGCGGAGGACTTCACAAACATACATAAAACGAACACAAAGAACACCCAGACGCAGAACAACAATTTGTGGATCACACAAAGTGTCGTCCCATATGGGGATCGAACCCACAACACTCAGCGTAGTAGTAAGTGGCGTGGCGACTGCTTAAACCACTACGCCATCCGTGCATTACTCAAATAGTCCTCTACAGTCCTATGACCCTGAACTGTGAGTGGGTTATACCTCCTAGATTCCCTCTGACCCATTTTCCAGCCTAGTAGACACAAGATAATGACGGGCTTACCTTCACAACTGTCAGCCCCCCCTTTGCTCCTCCCCGCACATATGAATATATTGGGTATGTGCTCGTTGTACCCTGCGGCTTGGTACATCGCCTCGCAGGCCGTGTTGTTGATAATTGGCACTTGAACTTCTTGTAGAACGCTTGGTAAAGGACCCTCTGTTTAGAAAAAAACAATAGCTAGACTGGACTCTTGGTTTAATGGTTAGTGACACTATTGGTACTGTCGCGAGGGACTTTACAGACATACATGAAATGGACACAAAGAACAACCAGACTCAGAACAACATTTTGTGAATCACACAAAGTGTTATTCCATGTGAGGATCGAACCCACAACACTCATCAATTTTTTTTTAGACAACTCCCGCACTAGGAATATATCCTGTGTCGCGGGGGACTTTACAGACATACATGAAACGGACACAAAGAACAACCAGACTCAGAACAACAATTTGTGAATCACACAAAGTGTTATTCCATGTGAGGATCGAACCCACAACACTCATCTATTTTTTTTAAACTATTTCTCATATATTTTTTTTGAAGACAACTCCCGCAGTAGGAGTATATCCTGTGTCGCGGGGGACTTTACAGACATACATGAAACGGGCACAAAGAACACCAAGACTCAGAACAACACTTTAGGGAACACACAAAGTCGTCCGATGTGGGGATCGGACCCACAACACTCAGCGTAGTGAGCGGCGTAGAGCAGCGAGTACTTTGGGATCAGACTGCCGTGTGTGAGATTTGAGAAGTTATTATTATTCTTAATTGACGAATAAAAGAAAATGCATACCATCGAAGAGTCTACCCCACCCTGTGACGTAAGCGGTTTGCCCAACGTAGTCATCATCATTGTCGGGGACACAAATTGGTAAAATGTTAGGCTGGAATGTTACCGGCTCGTAGAACCTGAAATTAATGGCAAATAACTCATTATTAACATAATTTCAACATGCTTTTGATGAAGAATGGGTGTTATGTCCCTTCAACACAAAGGGAGGATCCTCCGACCAGGCAAGGTGATCGTGCCTGGGGGCCCGACCAACCGGTGATGCTGGGAAACTGTATAATTACGCCGCGCGTGCGAATTTCTCATATCGCAATAAAGGATTAGCAGTTATTCGGTAATTTGGTGTGTCTTCGATAGATGGCGCTGTAGTGTGTTTCTTCGTTTCACCATATGTGATAGTCAACACTTTTATTAGCTTTATTTGTTTTTCTTTATTTCTTTTTCCCGCGGCTCCCCCCGTGTGAATGTCGCTTTCTATCGGTGGAAGAATTTTAAAAAATCGGTTGAGCCGTTTACTACAAATTCACTTAAACATTTTTAATATACGTAGGGATTAAGTAATAAAATCAAACAAGCAATTCCTACATATAATTACAAATTTTCATGTCTTTATTAATTACAAATGGTTTTTTGTTTATCTTAAACAGTTTAAGTAAATCTAAATATTCCTTCATTATTATGGTATTAAATATAGATTGGTTTCATTTAATGTGGCCGTTCTTAATACAACTATATCTACTCCTACGATCTTCGGGGATAATAGACATTCGTACAAAATATTATAAATTTTAATTCAGTTCTAAAACGAGATTCCTGTATTAAAAAAATACGGTTGTTTTAGTTGACCGCGCTATTGACGCGGTTTTTATTATTAAAAAGATCCTCTCTATTTATGATTTTATATGAACTTAATATAATAAAGGTTTTCCGCCACGCAACTGACCTCTCAATCCGAGTACAAAAGTATAAAATATAATACAAAAGCGTATTTATACAAAACAAAGGCGTTTCGTTCTCGTTACAATTGACACTTTAATACACAATGGAAATGTAAAAGTGTAACAGAGTTATGTGAGAACTTAATGCAAAATAACCGTTTTTATACGTGTTTTGTATAATATTTACATAAATATAAATTAATTGATCTGTGTATTTTTTTATATTACTCCTGTATTAGGAAAATTACCATCTATACTAATATTATAAAGCTGAAGAGTTTGTTTGTTTGTTTGAACGCGCTAATCTCAGGAACTACTGGTCCGATTTGAAAAATTCTTTCAGTGTTAGATAGCCCATTTATCGAGGAAGGCTATAGGCTATATATCATCACGCTAAGACCAATAGGAGCGGAGCACCAATGAAGAATGTTTCAAAAACGGAGAAAATTTATTACTATTGAGAGACGCAGACGAAGTTGCGCGGGTCAGCTAGTCTGATATAAAGTGGTGGGGTGCAGCAGGTTGATCAGAAGCAACTCCAGTGGCGTGACTAGAGGAGTGCCTAAGGAAGGGTGCAGAAATAACAAAACCAGCGTACAACGGATATACATGCTACATACCATTTCCGAAAGATTTATAATTACAGATACACCTGGTTTTAGTCGGTTCGGGGATTTCCGCGCAGAGGGTATAATTACAGAAGCATCGGGTGCATAAAATGCAAGTTATGACACTGCTGCACCCTACAGAAAGGTTAAGAACGGCGTTATTTTTGAAGTAAAACTTCTTTACGCACGCTTGACTTGGGGAGTAAGCTGGTGAATGTGTGACGAGGGCGTTACGAAAAGTGTGATAGGACGAGGCAAACGGAAGTTGAGAGGGAGATATAAGTTAGTGAAGATAGAAAGAGAGAGCGTTACGTTTCGTATATTACTGTAGGGGCAAGAGAGAGAGGTGCGAGCACACATTTTTGTTTCTCTCATAGCCAAGAAGTTTTACTTCAGTCATGTGGTCTAAAACACACTCGTTTCTATTTTAATTTAGTGTGTATACGTTTAATATTTTACGTACGTTTTATAAGATCTGTATCAAACAATTACATCGGCCAAGTATGTGTTTTTTGTTTCCTCGACAACATTTATTATTTACGGAGTTTATATAAATATATATTGGTTTAACCTTTGGATAGCTACAGTAATGGGAAACCTTTACGAAAGCAACCTAAGCCTGAATTATCCTCCTTGGTGACCTACTTATCTAATTTAATTTACAAAACACAGTAAAAACTTTTCCGCTCCCTTTTTCATAGACTAGATTTAAAGAGTTTTACGTCAGTTTAACTTCAGTCGTGTGGTCTAAAGCACACTCGTGTTTTTCGTTGTCAATATCAGCTGATGCTGACGACACCATACTATGAAAACGGCGACATCATACAAATTGCCTGCGACAGTTACACTGAGTGGGATTCGAAGTCCTATCCTTATCTATTAGCACCTCCAGTCTTGACCGATTTCGTTACCTCGCGTGCCATGGCTTTGTTAGACATATACAGGGTGTAAGGGACATCGTAACGAATACTGAAATAGTGCATTGTATGCAGACCATGATTCTGAGTTAAAAATCATTGGTATTTTCAGCCGGAAAAAATTGGTTAAAAATGATATCACAATGAGTAAACAGAACATTTCATCAAAAACAAATTAATAAATACCGCATACGATCAAAAGCTGCAATGTAATTAATCAAACAGCAGAAGCGCGCGGGGCCTCCCCTCCGGCCGCCAACTTGTGTTAGTGTGCTTAGTCTGTTTGCACGGAATACACATGTAGTTATTACTTTTACGCGTTACCTACGGGGAATGACCTTTACCTTTGACAGCTGATTGCATAAAAAGTTTCATTTTCCGGCAAAAAATTCTAATGATTTTAGACTCAGAATGATGGTCTGAATACACTGTTTCAGTATTCGTTACGACGTCCCTTACACCGTGTATAGATTACGTAAAACTATATTTAAAATATCATTTAAATTAATGATTTGTTCAGAATTCTAAAAGTTATTAAACCTTTAATACACATTGTTGGAGATTAAGTTCTATGTCTGTTATCATTTTTTGTTTCTCGTGTGACATGAGTTTATCAAGTAATAAAGAACAAATGCAGTCCAAAGGGCTGGTTCTCATAATCAACAATAATTTACTTCCTCTTGGTCAGTTACAGGGCTCGGAATTTCTGGAAGCGGCAAGTCCTAGATCACCACTGTCACGAAACCAAAGACACATTTTTAAATCGAACTAAACGCCCCTTTTTAGTTCTAGTCGCCAACGCCTGGAGTTGCTTTTGCGGCTATCTTTAGGATAGACAAATGCTTTTTATATCTACACTTCCATTTTTAAATTATAAATGTGAAAGGGATTTTGTTTGTTTGTAACGCTTTCACGCCCAAACCACTAAAGCGATTTTAAAGATTATTTCACCACTGGAAAGCTACATTATCAGCGAGAAACATAGGCTACTTTTACTTTTACTTTTACCGACATACACGAGGGCGGAGCAGTGAGTAAAAGATATTTATTTAATAAAAACACTTCGAAATTTATTGACTTATAAAAAAATCTATTACAGTACAAAGAGTTTTTTATGTAAACTGTTGTTGTACTATAGACCAGAATGACCGGCGTAAGGTCAAATTTAGTGGTGAGTGACCGACCACGCCACAGTTGACGAAGCATCACGTCTTGGTATAAAAAATTTGATTTATATCTGTTGGTACAATATAAATTGTTAAGTTTGTAAAATAAACTTTTGATGATAAGCGGGTGTGGCTATCGTGTGGTGACGGATCAAAATACAGAGTGTCACCACCCCTATTTATCCCGTTGGTGTTGTAAGAGCCGACTAAGGAAGTAAACTGCGCAGAACAAACCCTGTACCAACTCGTCTGGCCAGCGTGGTCTAGTATCCAAAACCTCCTTTCTGAGGAGAGGTCTATGTCCAGCAGTGGACTAGTAACGACTATTGATGATGAGCCGAAGATTGCAAATTATTTTATGCCATAGGGGGTAAAGGAGAACTTGGAAACCTTCAACTCTAGAGACAAAAGTGCGTCTTTGAGTGTCCTCGAGAAAAATATAAGAGGGTTGGTTCTCTGGGAACGGATTGCTAAACACCAGTTTTCTGTGAGGCCGTTGTCTGAACGCGATGGAGTCGGCCCCTGTGTGCTTGTTGAGTAATTGGAGGCAGTATCAACTCACCACAATCGCGTTCTTTAGAGTTGTTCTCTGCATATCCAGATGTAAAATTTGTCTCCGATCCGATATGTGATTAGGTCTAAAAACTTTTGACATGTTATTATACTGTTTGTTCTGCCCTTATATTGTTAATTATTTTTTATTATATGTTTTGATTGGACGGTTTGGACTTTACAGCCAATTTGAGTAACTGGTATGTGACCCTTACCTGCTTCAGGTATTATCTTGCCGAACCTATCTGTAAAAGTCCCATTTCCCAATATTTCTGTAAAAGCATCATCGCTTTTCCACTTTCCTTCTTATCCTTATCTTCTTTTCCATTTAATTGACTCTCAATTTACCCGGTTAAAGGCAAAATGTAGGCGTTTAATACGGCTCTGCCTTTTCCTTTGAGTATATAGGCGTGAATGTATTTCAATGTATTTTTTTATTGAGATTTAGGGGCACTACAATAGAGAAACCATGATATATAATCTTAAAAAAGAAAGAAATTATTAATCTCTTTCTTTTTTACAGATTATTCTTAGTGTCGTTTAATTAAAAACTGGTTTCCGCTACCACAGTTCATATTTATTATTAAATTAGAAGTTAATTTGATACTTGACAGTTATTATAACATTATACGCAAAATAAATATTTGTGGAATGCCTTTATGGAGTCTGTGGAATAAATTAAAATTTTTGTCGCAATGTTGTTGTTTTTATTTCTTAGCAAAAAATGATTCTTGCGAAATATGAATCATTGTATTTATTAAAAGCTGATATGGTGACAAAAAATGTATATAGCTTCCGTATAAGCACTGTGCAACTTAAATTACCAAGAAATGTATTATATTATCATCAGACTTTCAGGTAATTTTTGATCCGTGCCTACTGCAGACCTATTTCTTAGCGCCCCATTGATTCACAGTGCGGGTACCGTGGGCGACGAACACATGCGACGGCGCCTGGGAATTGCGACCCAGGGGTAGGTTCAGGGAGGACTCCTTGCGACGCGTCAGCGCTCACCTCTACTGTCAGTCCCCCTCTACCTATCAATAGTTGATACGAGCCTAGAAATGCCGCTTTGGGTGTTCGAGTATAATTATAATATTAACGAGAGGTTTCTATACAGCACATATAACACGGATAAACTTTGTTCTTCGTAATTTACTCTTTAAAAAAACACCGCTTGTTTATAAACATCCATTCCAATCACTTGGATAATATGCACTTCACCATCTGTGCGCTTTTCATGAAACTTTTTACATCAAACCAATCTGTGCCTGCAAATTTTTCCGACCGATAAGACCTCAAGACCTTTAAGAAAAGGACATCCACTTCAAAGGCCGGTAACTCGCTCGTGATCAGATGACCCGGCTGCTCGTTTTGTCCCTATATCAGACTAAGTTCTTTACTGATCGGTTTGAAATTTTTAAACAACATTCTATTTATACACGTGCTTGTTTCTAACACGCGTGTATTAGCTTCACCTGTATGTATGACAATGTACGAGTATATAACGAAATCTATGAAGCCTATTTTTACCTCCTGGACAAGATATAAATCCTTTAAAAAAAACGTTGAACCGACTTTAAACAATACTAACAACGAAAAACTAAAAACCTAGCAGCAACCGCTTTTGATTTGCTCAAATTTTTTGAAGAGTGCCGTTGTCTGTCTCCGAAACTCATCGTCAGATATATATGAAATTGAAATGAGACCATTTCGGAATAAAACCCTTTTGAACAAAAAAATAATTTTGAAAATCCGTCTGATTCTGACGGAGTTATACCCTAACATACATAAAAAAATATGTAAACAGCCGAATTGATAACCTCCTTCTTTTTGAAGTCGGTTAAAGAGGTCGGATTACTCTGAAATTTTGCACACTTGTCAAGAACCTATGACAGTACAACAATTGATTAAGTTAGTTAACGACTTTTTCCAGATTTAAAAATACGGTACGTATTAAGGCGTGTACTGACTTGTTACTTTTTTAAATCTTTAATGAGATATGAATCATCACTAGACTTAAAATGCAAAAAAATAATCATCACATCACATCAACAGCCTTTAATTGTCCACTGCTGGACATAGGTCTCTCCTTAGAAAGGAGGTTTTGGCCTACTATACTCGTACCTACCACACTGGCCAGACGGGTTGGTATAGGGTTTGTGTCAAGTTTTCCTTCTCTTCGCAGTGCTGTTGTCCTGCGGGGTTTTCTCCCTTAGTCGGCTCGACACGGAAATAAATAATAGTTTGAAAAAACTAAAAAGAGACTCAGCAAATTGCCACTTCTTAAGGTTAATAAGCTTATTGGATATAGGACTTACCTTAATAAAGCTAAGTCGTATTCAAATGTGGCCGGATCGAAGTGTGGATGGCTGGCGACGATCTGAACTCTTCGCTCCACGAAGCCGTATGGTTCATCGCTCTGTGCTAGGTCGTGCTCTCCCAGGCGGACTAGAATTTCTGATGGTGGTACGCTGGTCAAAAATTAAAAAAATACAAGTACAAATAACAGGTATGTGGGTATGTCGCAGGTATAAATAATAGGTATTAACAGCACATATTTACAGTACATATGTTTATTTAATTTTTTACCGGACGCAAAAAGGTAATTGTAAGTAGTTCCGACGGATTGCTCTTGCAATCCAGCCATGCGCATCTCTTTATGTTTGTGTGTGTATCTTTGTATATATTGTATATTATCTTTTCTTTGGTAACATTTCTAAACGAAGGTATAGAACAGAGATAAAATACATCAGGGTGGCTAGTTCTAAATTATGCAGAAATTAACAATTAATATTATTTATATAATATTTTGACACATCTCTCACACAGCCGTCTGATTTCAAATGAGGTAAAACCTGTGCTATGGTAACCACACTGCTGATAAACATATTTAAATAGTTCTAAATACACATATTTCAGATGAATTACACCCAGCCACAGAACATATGATCGTGCTCATCACATAACTATTTGTCATGGATTTAAATCGAGTCCACGACCTCCTTAACAGTCAGGATTTTTAACCACTAAACTAACAGGCTATTTGCTAAAGGTTTGGGAATGACTAACCCTTAAAAAAATACATAGCTTCTGTCATAATTGAGGCAATCGGCACAAAAAATATATATTTATTAGTCATTGAAGCCCTCCATTATACAATAGGTTATATTGAGGAAAATATTGCTACATAATTTATGCATTTTTTGTGATGGACGTAATGAACCAAGATGCAGTTGGTATATAATTATGATGATTCCATCATTAAAACTTGACTTGGGTACTTTAAAATTATGTTTAATTGTCATACAAATTAAGAGTATCTCAAATCGGAGTCGCCGTAAGAGTAGGTCATTGTCTCAGTTAAATAAGAAACACGCACAAGGCTCCTCATATTTACGTCCATTATAAAGCTTACGTTAAGGATTATGTGTCATTTGTCATCCAAAATGGACGACTTATAACTCTGCACTATTTTTTTTTCTTTAAACTCAATGATATGAAATAGATACTTTTTCATTAATGAATAAAAAAATAATTAAAGAGGTACTCAAAGTTCAGTGTCAAGTTCAAGTCTTATTTCCTTTGATCCTGATCTAGAATTTATTTTGAATTCGGAATTACATTGTATTTTGAATCTTGAGTCTAACCTAAGTCTAATGGTTTCATAGATGATCGATAGTTTGACATTTCAATAGCTATTCTAATTTCAAATTAAATTATGCTATAATTATTTTCCTTTTTCTTTATAAGGAATTTGTTATATGGGATAGCGAATTTAATATAAACTGACTGTCGTGCGAAGTCTATTATTGGTAGTTTTTTTATTAGTTATTTTAAAGATTTTACAGAATTAAGGGCCAGGTTAGTGAATGTAAATAATGGCAACACTTTTAGTAAATCTAGTGTGTTGCCAAACGCATTCCTTTTAATATTAATGAATGTTGAAATATCAGGCAAGCGAGTAAGCAGCTTGACTGTAACCTTCTACCTCCTAAACTTATTGTTATCTATGTCTGCTGTTGTGAGTGTTGTGCTAATCGTGAGATATAAAAATATGAACTAAAAGACTTACTGTTCAACACAATGCGCCGCTGTAATCGCCCAGTTCTCATTCAGCAATGCAGCTCCACACTTATGAAGGTACGTCGAAGTTCTGTACTGCCTCAGGGAGATTTGCCAGGGCCACTGTCCAAAGCCTGAATTTGAGCCGCCGACGATTCTGCCTTTCGGCCCTTCCCAAAGGCGACGTCCACATACTGCCAGGACCAGTAATGTAGCATTGAGGATCATTGTGGACTTAGTAGTTGTTTTGTTGTAGTAAATCGATATTTAAAATTCGAATTCAGAATATGTTTCTTTTTAATTTGAACATTACAAAATTTAAAAAATAATTGTTTTGCGATTTGTAACGGTTTGTAGCAGTCTTAAATTTTAATTTAATTATATTACTTTGATATTTTTATGTTTGTATTAATTAAAAATTACTATAACATTTAATTAATTTTCTGGCAAGATAACAAACAATTAATTGACATGAAGCTTATAACAAAACAATTCTGACCTTAAATAAAAAAAAAATATATTTGTAAAATTGTCTATTAAAACAATTATTCTTATTTTAAAATTCTTTAAGGTCGATGTACTGTATGTTTGATTACAATATACGTGTTTTATATAAAATTAAATTACGCTTAGCAAATGACGATCTTTGCGCAATCTTATATGATAATAAAATAGACACCATTTAAACTTTTTGCTTTCTTGTTTTTTGTGCTATAAAGTTCGAAGGTTCTGCATTTGGTCTTGTTAAAGTTTTTGCTCAATAAAACAAGCAAAAAACTTAATGCGACTCATAATTGCCGAGCTTTAAATGTACTTTGAAACAAGTGGTTACTGATATACATAAATTAAGCAATTATTATGAAAATTCACAGTCTTAATACATAAACGACATTTAAACGTTTAGTGATTAAAAATTGTTCTCAACCAGACACTAATCCAGTTCTAGAACGCGTTTATCTTCAAACTCCCATGACATTTTCGTTTTTTAAAAATAGATGCACTGACGCATTCATAAAGTCTGATGTAGTCTTCCAAGGATACTGAATTATTACAAAACTGGAACTAAAGTTCGAAATTGATGTTATTATTCAATTTGTTTTATTATATTTACGTTGTTAAATCACTTTCGCTAATTTATTTATGATTGGATTATTAATCTTTATTACGCGGTAAAAAATCACAAAACTATTTATGAACTGCACTTTTTTCACCACTTATTTTTTTAAAATAACTTTTGAATGTAATGTCAATGCAAAAGCCACAAGTATTCGTCCTTGCGCTTGCCTTGGCCGTGACGTGCGGTCGCTTCGCGCGTAAGCCTTTGTTTGAACATCGAACAGTTTTGTTTTTTTTTAATTTTTGTTTATGCTGAGGCAGTAAAACATTTTGTCGGGACCGACTGGGGTCTTTAACCTGATGCTATATCCGAACCGATGGGCTATTTATCAAAACAAAAAATTGGGGTATTAGTAATTGATATTTTCTTAATAATTAAACTGTTCTTATCCTAATGATGATAAAAATTTAATCTTATTTGGCGATGTTTCATGATTACGGTATGGGCAAACCAAATTTCTGCATTTCCTTTTTGTTACAGTTGAAGTTTTTATCACATCACATCAACAGCCTTTAATAGTCCACTGCTGGACATGAGCCTCTCTTTAGTAAGGAGGTTTTGGCCTACTATACCACGCTGGCCAGACGGGTTGGTATAGGGTTTGCGTCAGGTTTTCCTTCTCTCTGCAGTGCTGTTGTTTTGCGTACTAGACATGAAACGGACACAAAGAACACCGAGCCTCAGAACAACAATTTGTGGAACACACAAAGTGTCGTCCTATATGGGGATCGGACCCACAACACTCAGCGTAGTAGTAAGTGGTGTGGCGACCGCTTAAACCACTACGCCATCCGTGCAGTCATTGCATTTCATTGCAGTCAGTGCATTGTGTGATGATCATGATTGTTGGATCTGTGTCTGGATGTAGCTAATCTATATAGGTAAGGTATTTAGAAGTATATAAAGCACTTTTATCAGCCGTCTGGTTACCATAGTACTACTACCATAGTACATAGGTCGAACAATAGGGATGATCTGGTTTTGACAGCTCATAGCGGCCATGTTTGAAGATGGATCTTTGACGTCTCTTGACATTTGTGTTCAGTAAAGTTTGCTTACATTCATTTGGATATTTATCACTTTGTATGATCAGGAATACATTATCTCGTGTCGCCACAACACAAGGTAGTAATGTGTCAACTGTCTAACCGACACGTCACAATACGACGCAATAATCTATTTTTTTTCTGAATATAGATTTAAGATTTATACAAAAACTTGTTACACTATCACTTTATCGGTTTTTATGCGTTACCGGTTAGTTTGTAGAGTAAATTACAGTTTTAAAAATCACAAGTTAATTTAACAGTAATATGTATTATCATGGCGAAAATTTGTGAGTGTTTGTCGGCTGAACCAATTTTGATAAATTTTGGTATGGAGGTTGCTGACATCCTGGATTAATACATAGGCTATTTTTTATCAAGAAAAATGTAGTGTTCCTGCAGGATGAGCCAGGACTTGAAATGTCTGATTAACCGCAGGTAACACCGCAAGGCGCAGCTAGTAAATAATAAAGACTCCGATTTATACCTCAACAGTTAAAATACAACCTAACATTCAAAACAATTCCTTGTACAACAATAGCGAACGCTACAAAGCAATCATTGTGTTTAATAGTTGTACAATTAGTTACAGGTAGGTTTAGCATGCGTTGGGACGAATAACGAACATGATTTCCTTTCAATATACACACTAGGAATAGATCCTGTGTCGCAGAGGACTTTACGAATATTCATGAAACGGACACAAAGAACACCCAGTCTCAGAACAATAATTTGGGGATCACATAAAGTGTTGTCCCGTGTGTTTATAGTTTCCTAAATATGGTGTGCTATTAGGAGTCTATCAAGAACGACGGATGTCTTTCATCGGCGGATGACATCAAGTAATTTTAAGTTTACAGGTCTGTGACACTCAATCCTATTAGAATTCATCATCATCAGTACCCTTTGACAGTCCACTGCTTTACACAGGCCTCTCATTAGAAAGGACGATACCACGCCAGCCAGACAAGTTGGTATAGGGTTTGTGTCAAGTTTTCCTTCTCTTTGTAGTGCTGTCGGTTAGTCGATTCTTAAGCCCACGGGATGAATATGGGTAGTGACACTTCGTTTTCTTCATCCGTCACCACACGGAAGACAAATATTAGAATTCATTAACATAAAATTTGTTTTTAATACCTCTTCTGGCCACAGTAGGCTGTTCTCCACCATACCATAGAATATTACTTTCAGTTGTATAACGTAATATCTGCCCATTCTGGTGTTTCTAAATTGGTATTATTGGAAATATATGAGTTTTATATGAAAACATCAAAAAGTAATTCATTTTATAAGTACATAAAGTTTATATTTGGATGTATCCCTTTGAATTAATAGCATTATTATTTAGCCCCGTTAGTAAATTTGACATTCAGAGGGCTTAAGAGTACATTTTGAAGTTCGCCTTGTTTTAAAATAAAGAACACTGAATATTCGAGGATATGTGCAAAAAATAGTCCATTTTTATCTCATTGTAAACATAAAGATAAGTATATGTGAAACATTATAAGGAATTTCCTTCAAAAAAAAAAATTATGGTCCGTCTAGTGTTACGTCACATTGCCCGTACTTCCTAGTTGTACTGATCCTGTCTGGTCGTGTCACTGTTAGCTCGTATTACATATACATAACTAATAAAACATTAATTTACTTTTGATTTTATTTACTAACCACTAATTACTGTATCTACACATAGAAAATTACTTGATCTGACTGTTTCATCAACGCAGAGCCTAACCGCTGGGACAACAAACTTTGTAAATTTCCCCCCATAAGGGGGTAAAATAAGGGGTGAAGCGTTGCATGAAATTTGTCATATTCAAAATTAGAAACACGAAATAAGAAATAGTTATTCATAATTTTGTTTACACAATGGCTATTTCCTAGTATTACAGTATCCGCGCGCATCTGCCGTTTCCTGTTTACTCAATTCCGTCCATTGTTACGAAATTACTGTCTTAGTTCACTATCTGTAGTAGCCCAACTTTTAAAAATACTCTTTAGGAACGAACATTGATCGAAAACACGAGTAAAGGTGGTGGTAGCGGCACAAACCCTATACCAACCTATTTTAACGAAAGGCCGATGTCCAGCAGTGGACTATGAAAGGCTGTAGATGATAATGAATTGTAACTTTTAAATTTTATTTAGAGTACACTCGCCTGGTTTCTTTCCAAGGCCAGTATATCTTGAACTGTCATTGCATAGATTTTATGTACCACGATAGGTCAACACATATGCGTTATATTTTCACACGATTTTTTAATTTGCAACACGGCTCAGATTATGGATATGTTACAGTCTATCTGAGGATATCAAAGCTGTTAAAAGAAGAGCTTTTCAGAAAAGAAGAATATCTATTGCTTTTAAAAATTAGTTTTTTTATGAAATAGGGGAACAAACGAGCAGACGGGACACGTGCAGCTCAAGAGTCGCGAGTGTGTTGTCGCCTTTCTGTCTGTCCCCCAGAATCAGGGGGAGGTGGAGGTTTTGGGTTTCGGGAACCTCACTCAATCGGTGAAAAGCAACGAAGCAAATGCTTAATACCAGTTTCTATGTTTTATAATGAGCCTTCCGACAGAGGAATAACACTTCACCATCATCATCAGTCTACCTATCGCAGTCCACTGCTGGATATAGGCCCATTTCGGCCTTTAATATAAATAACACTTATTGTTTTTTTTTTATTGTTTTTTTTGAAATAATACTCGCTTTCAATTACTTACTCTAGTATAATACGGTTGCTATGAAAATGAATTATCTAGTAAGTAGTACAGTGCCCTTGAAGTTATTTCCTCGTTCTTCTTACAAATGCCAACTTCGTTTGCTAATTTTACAGTGAATTTATTATTTTAACCTTCATTACATAGATTCCTGGCATCTTGGCTTTTTTACCCGACTGCGGCAAAAGAAGGGTTATGTGTTTGAAGTATTTATATGTATTAGAGATATAACAAAATCACAATCACCTAAAAAATATCTAAAATATGAAAAAGGTTGTTATATTTGATACAAAGAGTTTTGATTGATTTTAACGGCATTTATCTTTGTCTATGACCAAATCACAATCGCATGTAAAATCACTGACTAAAACCAATCATAATATAATAAAAAATATGATTTAAAAGTAGCAATAATTTCCATGTCTAGTATGTATGAATACTTGTTAATTTCTTTGGCACGCTCTGTGGTCTTAACGGTTTGATGTATTTTGGCTTGGGAGGTGTCGTTAGGTTCGTCATTGTGAGTGACACTGATATATGAAAATTTTAAAACTGCAATGGCCGGTTCGTAATATTTAAGTACCTATGAATTTTCATATAGTCGGTTTTTTTTTTAACTAATTAGCTTTTAATGTATAGATTATTATGTTATGTTTCGTTTTCACTTTCGAATTTGGAACGATTTTTATTTGTTTTTAATTTGTACTAAAGTGTAGCGACATTTTGGAAAGGATTGAATGTATTTTTTTATTAGATTTTTTAAATTATAGATACAGGTCTATTTTGTCACAGTTAAAACAATGTTTTTTTTTGTTCACGGTAAATAAAACCAGTTAATATTAAATTGAACAGGTAAACAAGTACTTTTAAGTATTGAGTGTCAAATCTCATTTATCATTTGTTTCAATTTAACAAAATTCTTTTTATTTTTACTAAAAAATATAAAAGAAAAGTTGAATTCTCACCACTTTTGTAGTCTGACATGTCAGGGAGTGTAGTCGTCTCTTCTGAAAAAATAAAGGAGATAATCGCACTATAAGTATTACAGTATTCTACACAATCCCACATCAAGACCCATTGTGAAACATGTCATGTTGCGATAGTAAAAATATTAAAATAAAAATAGTTACAGCTTTGAGCCCTGAGCCTTTGACCTCCCTGCTCAAATGGGGGGTGAGGGGGGAGCTTTTAGGCGGTGGAAGTCACTTACCATCAGGTGAGGTGGAGCTAATACCCTCGAAATATGCATTTTCTTTAGCCCAAATTTAACATCTTTCTTGGTCCATTCAGAAAACAACTTTGTTCAATTATTTAAAAAAATAAAACTCACGTGTAGGTTTCAACGCTTCAGTAGAGTTGGAAACTGTAGCACTTTCAGTGACATTGTCAGAGGAAACGGAACTAAATGTTGTTAAGCCTACGCTAGACGTCGTTGTTGGGATGGTCGGAGACAATGTAACGTTCACTGTGAACTCTACAAGTGGTTTACTCGCTGTTGATAAGGTAGTCTCCTCAGTTGTTGAAGCAGTCGTCGAGTTTGGTGAGAGTGTTGTTGTTGAGCTAGGTGCTGAAGTTGTTGTTGTAAATGATACTGTTGTTGGAGGAGTCGGTTCCGTTTTTGGGGCTTCAGTTGATGTGGTAGTTGATAGAGTCGTTGTTGGTGGGTCGGTTGTTGTTGTTGTGGTTGTAGTAGTGGTGGTAGTCGTCGTTGTTGTTGATGATGTTGTTGTTGATTCTGGTTTTTGTGGTATTGTTGATAGTAATACCCATCCGTCAGTGGCGATTTCTGTAAACATAACAATTTACTTAATATAACCTTCTTTTGTGATTAACAAAAAGATAATGAATATTGTGTGATGAGTACGATCATTTGTTCTGAGTCTGGTTGTAATTTATCTATACTCGTAATATGTATGTATTTATAAATATATAAGTATGTTTTACATAGCACAGGCTCTGCCGTTTGGGATCAGACGGCCGTGTGTAAGTTATATCAATCAAGGTTTAATTATTATTAGTTCATGTGACACTTTAGCTTCGGGTTTCGGCTTTAATCAATTCAATTAAACTTATACCAGGTCATTAAGGAGTATAGCTTCCCATACACATAGCTTTCCATACATACACGCTGTCCTAAAATATTTCAGACACCTAAAATCGTCCTAAAATGACTACAGCTTATTACTGAAACTTTATAACGGATAAGGATAATATTAACCTCCTTGGTTAAAATAAAGATAACATCTTCAGACCCTTTAATAGTTTTCTATAGTGACGAAGAGGACCCTGACACCAAGGTTTGTGACAAATCGTGATGTTTTTAAAGAAATATCTTCAGTACATCTTGTTTGCAAGTATTCCGTAAAAGCTGCAACTAATACTTCTGGATTCTGCAAGACAAGTATTCGACTAGCAAATGCCACCTTGTTGTTGTAACTGATACCACAATTAATTAGTAGATTCAGAGATTAGAGCGCTCAACCAAATCAACAAACTGTACAGATTTAAAATATTAGTATAGATAATATAACATAACATTATTACGTTTTTATTATAAATATACACTTTCTCGTTTCCCGCGTCTCGTCCCGTCATGACGACCTGCGAATCCCCCGTGCCATTAACCTTGTCTCCACATGAAATACTACACCAATTGGCTCGGTTTCAAACAACGGTACCTCGATAGAATCAATTTGATCGCAGTGACCGAGTCCTACTTACACCATAAGCAAATGAAGCGTTGTGATGATTTTAGGACGACCGGCTGTCATTTTCACTTAATTATGTTAACTTCGCTTTCTTTTTCGTTTAATTATTCGTTTAGAATATTGTTGCTGATTTAACTTAGACAGGAAATAGTGCGTAGCAGATTTTTACAGTATCGAAGCGATCAAACTTAGAAAGTACGAAGTACACCAATGGTACAAAAATGATAAGGATACGGATAGCTGGGTAGTACTTACACTCCTTAACTATCCGTATCTATACTATTATTATAAATGCGAAAGTGTGTCTGTCTGTCTGACTGACTGACTGTCTGTCTTCTTTTACCGCCATGACCGACACACAGGCGGGCGGCGCCGCGAGCAAAAGCTAGTTAGCAATATATCCTCTTCCTACTACTGCGAACCCTTCTAAGCTACCCTTCTTCTTAAACATACTCCCAATTTGCTGAACATCGAACACTTGAGTGCCCAGTTGATGTCAATGACTCGTCCTCAATTACGTCATCATCATCAACAACAACTGTTAATAGTCCACTGCTGGACATAGGTCTATCATTGGAAGGGAGGTTTTGGCCTATTATATAACGCTGGCCAGACGGTTTGGTATAGGGGTTGTGTCAAGTTTTCCTTCTCTTTGCAGTGCTGTTGTCCTGCGTAGTTTGCGCAAGTTGGATTGAAATTTGTTTTTGTCTGTTTTTAAAGGATCCCACAAGTATTTATTAGGAGCCCGCATTAGGATAAATCCTGTCTCGCGGGGGCCTTTACAAACATCGTTTCGGGTCTATCGATTTGGCTAATTTTGTGGCGAATATGTGGGAAATATTTGTGGCAGTCCAGGGTAAGTTACCGTTTACCGTTTACGGTAAGATTTTTTGGAAAAATCGGAGGAAAAAAGTAAAATCATCAATTTTTATTTTCCCATACTAAATGTACCTTCATGTCAGACATTTAATGTCGTCGTCGGTACGATCAATCGGATCTCTTCAAATTAAAGAACAATATCAAAGAAGGGTTTCGAATCCAGCACATATAAACAGTATTCGAATTATCGTGTATTTAGATTTCATAAATGCCAATAAATAGTGTCACTATGACAAAGGATCGACATATTTGTTGGTTGTCAAATATATATGGATCCGTTCAGAAATGTATAGAGATCAAGCTACATAAAACAATGTCCGTAATTAATAATAACCAGACACAGACAAAAGGTTATAAAATTCATCTGACATTATTTAGTCACTTATGCGGCTGTCCGTGTAGTGGCGGATTAAGAATACGGAATGTCACTACCCCAATTCATCCCGTGGGTGTCGTAACAGCCGACTAAGGGCGCAAAAAACGCAGGACACCAGCACTGCAAAAAGAAGAAAAACTTGGCACAAACCCTTTACCAACCCGTCTGGCCAGCGTGGAATAGTAGGCCAAAACCTCCTTTCTAAGGAGAGGCCTATGTTCAGCAGTGGACTATTAAAGGCTGTTGATGTGATGTTATGCGGCAGAACTTTCTTCAGATTTATTTTGTACTTCAGTAGATTTTTTTTGTAACTTACCCATATTAATTATTATTGTAAAAATAGGCTATAAGATAATATAGATAAAAAGATGTAGGTGATACGCAGTCCACTGGGTCTTCTAGTTATTACAACTATACACAACAAAATAATAATGTTTTTGGAAATCTGACAAACAACGCTATATAGTTTCAAACTAAGCGGAGCTTGTACTATGAAAACTAGATTGACTGATATTCTATCATACATACTTTTTTTCTTACTTACATACTTTTTTTTGTAAATACATACATATTATACTTAGAAAACATCCAAATTCCGAAAGAAATATCGCGCACATCTCACAATTATTTATCTTGGGAATAGAACCAAAAACCTCCGTATACTATGTATCTGGGTACTATTTAGATAGTTTTAATGCAAAATCTATGATTTTTTAAGTACAAGTAACTACAGTATAGTCCACAAGATGCTCGTGGCTAAGTGTGATTCCACTACAGTGGGCCGGGATTTTTCATTTATTTGATTTGGCAATAATACTCCCAAATAATAGTATCGAACTAGTCACTAGTAAAACTAGTCACTAGTCTGGAAGAGCCATGCTTTATCACAAATGGGCCAGGCTCGATCGGAGGTATACCACGGTCTTACAGAAAACCGGTGTTAAGCTATTCTTTCGTTGCTTTTCACCGAATGAGGTTACAGTAACCCAACCCCCCTCCCACCCTAATCCGTGGGGGGGGGGGGGGGTTACACAAATGTAGGCATCGTGCTTGTAAAACTCTGGAGTTAGAGCTAGACATTGAAATAATTGCTACTTTTAAATCATATTCATTTGTTGAAATGATTGGTTTTAGTCACAGCGATTGTGATTTCGTCAGACATAGTTATAAAAGGCATTAAAATCAATCAAAAATCTTGTTATCAAAGATTACGACCTTTTTTGTTAAATTTAGACCTTTCGCGAGTCTTGCGCTAGCGTAATAATAATTAAGTAGCAGTGGTTTTTAAATCAGTCTCTGGTGTGGTGATATGATTTATCACATGTGATTACGATTTTAGTCAATCCCTAATTAAAAGCATTCCTAAGCGGTAGTCACTAACATCAGGAGACTCATCTACCCCCTTATTCCATAAAAAAAATCACATTTCATAAATAACACCAAGACTAATTGAAAGAAATCAAATAACACCTAATTTCCTTATCAATAAAATTTAAAATAGAAAGTGAGCTTTATATTTTCACTTGTACTATACAATGACGACCCGACTTCGCTGGCCTACCCCAGATACGTGCAGTATTTACTAAGAGACCTACGAAGGCAGTTCGATGACCGAAGTGTAAAGTTTTTACTACTGAATAGCCCCCTTTTGACGCGTTTAGTGTGTAGTGAAAATGTAAATATGTCAGCGTCATCTAGCGGAGATAAACTGAACTACTTAGTAATCGTCGGTCGTATATCGCGAAATAAGTGTTCTTACGTAGATAATTCATCTGCTTTTAACTAACTATATAATAAAACTCTTTGTTGGCGAAAATGTAAACATCTTCTATTTAAAAGAAGTTTGTCCCGCTCAATAACTTTTCACGGAGAAACTCCGGTTTAAATTTGGACAGTGTTTTTTGTAAATGAAGATACGTTTTTGGGTTGTTTATACAACAATAGCTGACCTGCTCAATTGCGTCTAATTTGCGAATAAATTGCCCCATTTTTGCATCATTCTTCATTGATGCTCG
This sequence comes from Arctia plantaginis, assembly GCA_902825455.1. Classification (NCBI taxonomy): domain Eukaryota; kingdom Metazoa; phylum Arthropoda; class Insecta; order Lepidoptera; family Erebidae; genus Arctia; species Arctia plantaginis. The sequence continues at coordinate 414,082 of CADEBD010001048.1, read as the reverse complement.
GCTCTCATTGGCCATAGACCGCTATTATAAAGCCTATAATTTCCTCATTTATAATTTAATATAGATTATATAGCCTTCCTTGATAAAAACGCTATCCAACACTAAAATATTGTTTCAACTCGAACCAGTAGTTCCTGAGATAAGCATGTTCGGACGAACAAACTCTTAAGTTTTCTAATATTTCGCTTTCTAGCTCGTATAGGTTAACGATCTGCTGTCTACATATATTGTTTAAAAAGAAACAGTCACCTAATACTGTTATTGATGACTAAATGCAAAAACTCAAGATTTATTTTAACACTTGTGTAAAATTATTATAGCGTAATCAATCCATACTTCCACACTAATATTATAAATGCGAAAGTATGTCTGTCTGTCTTTCTTTCTGTCTGTCAGTCTGTTACCTCTTCACGCCTAAACCGCTAAACGGATTTAGATGAAATTTGGTATAGAGAAGATAGTTTGAGTCCCGTGAAAGGACATAGGATAGTTTTTATCCCAGAAATAATACTTTAAAGGGGTAAAAAGAGGGGGTGTAGTTTTGTATGGGACATCGAAAACATTTGCAATACCGAGATAACCGACATACACGCGAGTGGAGCCGCGGGCAAAAGGTAGTGTTAATATAATAAGGTAGATTTTTTGTTCAACGCGTTGACCTCTAGAACTAACATACAGATATGAAGAATTATTAACTTTTTAAAAAGTATTATCCATTTCAATGCGCGCCTTGTTGAATTGTAGTAAATTGTGTTCATTATTCCTCAGGTCTTAAAGTGACCAGATTTCGGCAGTGATGGTCTATTGGTCTAGTGGTTAGCAATTCTGTCTGCTAATCCAGAGGTCGTGAGTTCGATTCCCACACAGTACTAAAAATTATGGGATGAGCACGATCATTTCTGTTCTGTCTCTGGATGTAATTTGTTTATTATATGCATGTATTTAGAAATTTATAAGTATATAAGAAAAAAAAGTGATGATGCCTCTTTCCTTTCCTATTGGGGTTCAAGGTCGAATGTACATTTGTTAAAAAACTAAAGAATTCATTTTCAAAATTTAAAATCAACTTACCATCAGATTCTGTCACTCGTTCTGGTTCTTTTGTAGCAACATCTTCAGGTGTCGTGGAAACTTCTTTAATTGATTCAGTAGAAGTTGTCAGAAGTGGCGATGTGGGTGCTTCGGTTTCGGTAACTACCTCAGTTTCTGTTGTCGTAGCAATAGCAGGTGAGCTAGTTGCTTCTGTTGCTTCGCTGACATCAACTGTTGTTTCTTTATTTGCTTCTGTTGTTTCAGTAACAAAAGATGTTGTTGGTTTATCAGTCGTTTTCTCAACTTCTGTCGTAACCTCAGTAGATGTGGTTATAGGTTCGATTACTTTCTCTGTTACAATTTCGGTAGTGGTTGGTTTTGTTGATGGAATTGGAGTTGTTGTCGTGGTAGATTGAGTTGTTGGAACAGTCGTATTGATGTAAGTGATTGAAACGTACGAAGGCCGAGCATATACTGGTTTTGAGCTAGTTGCTTGAGGTAGAATAGTTATATTTAATCGAGGAGGAATTGGCAAAGGCTTTTTAGTCGGCCTTTTGGTTCCTGGCCTATATGGAGGTTTCCTCGTTGTGTTAAAGACAGGTTTAACTGGTCTAGGTTTGAAAGTAGAGAACGTGTATTGTGGTCTTGTGGTGTTATAAGGCTTTTGTGGGGGTTTGTATGTTGGTCGGACAGGTCTTCTAGTTGGTTTTGGCTTAACGGCTGGTGTTGTAACTAAAGTTACATCATCGTTTTCTGTTTCAGGTTTATTAGTAACTTGGTTACTTGAACCACTAGAAACTGATTGGTAAGTGGATAATTTTATTGGCATTTCAGTCACTACTGCTTCAGTTATCTTGTTTTCAGGTTTTGGAGTGATTTCAACAACATTTGGTGTAGTCAGTTCTGCTTCATCGTCTATTTTATTATCTATAATGGTGTGTTCGTCAGATTTTGTTTCTAAATCAACAGCGTCAGTTCTATCTTCTACTGTTTCAGATTTTTCAGTAACTGTTGTTTCAATTTTTTCTGTGGTCGTTGTTGTTGTAGTAGTCGTGGTTTTTTTATTACCGTATGGACCTGGGACTATGATCACTCCAGGTTCTTTTTCTTCTATATGTGGATGGACGAAATTTGCACTATCAATTGAATTGTCTTCAATGTTATTACCAATAAATTGTGTTAAGACTGTTTTGTCTGGTACTCGGCAGCAGGAGCCGAAGTAGAACCTGTCTATGCAAGTACCTAAGTTTGTGCCGTTGAATTTGAGGCAGTCCATGGCGAACATGCAGAGCCCTTTTTCGTTTGATCTTCTTGTTATGCACGGCAAATGTCTTATATTTCTAGCTATTGGCACTGGACCTGGAACAAACAAAAATATTATTTTAATTATTTTACTATATTGTTCTACTACGTGGTTAGCAGTTAACGGTGCTTATAATGTAATAAAACACATCATCACACTAACTAGACGGGTTGGTATAGATTTATTTCAAGTTTTTCTTCTCTTTGAAGTGCCGTTGTCCTGCGGGACATAGGCTATATCTCCTTAGAAAGAAGGTTTTGGCGTACTATACCACGCTGGCCAGACGGGTTGGTATAGGGTTTGTTTCAAGTTTTCCTTCTCTTTGCAGTACTGTTGTCCTGCGTAGTTTGCTCCCTTAGTCGGCTTTTACGACACCCACGGGATAAATAGGGGTAGTGCCACTCCGTATTCTTAAACCGTCACCACACGGACAGTTTTTTTTTTATATTTATAAACTTTTATATAAATTTAATTTAATTTAAAAAGAATGTGTAGAATAATAATAAGCATTCCATCATAATAGTGCACAAAGTACATCATTCAAAATGTGCCCAAAAATTAAAGTGCCAGCCAGTAAAAAAAACTGTGTCATCTTACGGCAAATGATCTTTTAAACATTTTTTATTACAACAAACGTCTACGACCAACTTTTAGACCCAAAATGGATCTCCGAAAATCATAAAATGAGCATTTACATTTATGTATCAATTAACTATTTCTGAATAATTAAAAACCTAAACAACGCAATACCATCAAAATGAGACCTGCGGAATTATAACATATGAATAAAGCCACGTAGGTAACGAAATGAAGTCTTTTTCTTTACTTAAATTTTATAACACTAATACCTACACATAAATACCTACGTAGGTACCTAATGATGATTGTATATAATTAGGCTTTTTCTCACATTGTATTATTATTAAGCGAGATTAAGTTATTTTTTATCATCATTATTTGATTTTTGCTATAGTAATGAAGTAAAAATTGTTCAGACGAACTCGTATAAATGCATTTTTTTATTATTTCTAAGTCATGTAACTCATAAGTAATCGGTCTTAGCTCTTAGCCGTCTAAAGAAAAAAATCTTAAAATGTCGTTCTCTAACTCTGTCTGTCTCTCTCTCTCTCTCTCTCTCTTAATTTTCGTTGGCCGGCACTTTTTATTTTGGGTACTTTTTGTATGGAGCGTGAATGATGTCCTTTATTGCTGTATTACTGCTTATCTATTTATTAGCGTCTAAAAAGTAATAAAACAGTAATAAAACTTATTATGTATAAAAGAAATCGTAAATGAACAATCTTTGATGTTGCATTTTTAATGTTGTTATAATAATCGTAACACCTTAAATTTAAGAAATTAATGTCGTAGGATTGTTAATTGTTATTGTTATATTAATTAATAACGTGGTAAAACATTTTATTTCTTGCCCTTTTTTATGGTATAACGAAAAAAACGAGCAGAGGTTTCCCATCATCATTCGTTCAAAGACATAGATCTCTCCTTAGAAAGGAGGTTTTGGCTTACTATAATACGCTGGCAAGACGGGTTGCTATAGGGGTTGTGTCAAGTTTTCCTTTTCTTTACAGTACTGTTCTCCTGCGTAGTTTGCGCTCTTAGTCGGCTCTTACGATACCCAATGGTGACACTCTGTATTCTTACGTCCGTTTTTTATAATCTATATATCCTTAATTCTCATTACTACAGTTAAACATTGTTCTTAGAAGATTCCTCCTCTTTAAAGATATTTTTTCAAGATTGCTTAAATGTTAATCATTTTTGAGTTATTAACAAAAAACGAAATGCTATCTTTTTTTCATCTTAATTTGTTAATAACAATTGTAATTTTTTATGTGCTAATACATACTTTTAAAACATTTTTCTAGACGTCATTCCGAATCGAATGCACCATCACTCATACTTTCAAGAGCTTTATCAAGAACTAACACTGTTTTTGGACTTGTTGACTCGCCTATTAAGCAAAGAATACCTAAAAACACATGTTTTGAATTTTCTTTTTATCAAAGACTACGATCTTTTTTTTAGATATAGACCTTACGCTAGTTTGGCGTTAGCGTAATAGTTCGCAGCAATCACTTGATTTTTAAATCAAATGATTAATCATCAAAGTTGATTGTGATATTATTAAATCCCTACTTTTGTCCTATGCGACTCAAGAAACACAGGTGCGCATTAGAGTGTGTGTCTGTGTGTGTGTGTGTGTGTGTGTGTGTGTGTGTGTGTGACCCACCCTGAAATGGAAGAGGGGTTGGGCTTCCTGTAACCTCACACACTTAGTAAGAAGCAAAGAAAGAATTCCTTAACAGTGTTATTCAATGAGGCCATGTTTTTTTTTGAGACTTTCCATCAGGTGACCCGTCTGCTCGTTTCGCCCCTCTTTAAGTGGTATCACTGAAGTTGAGGCTGTCCGTACTTGCCGAAGAATGGCTCTCCCTCAGTCATATTGCATCCTCTTTCTTACTGAAGGAAGAGAACATTTTTGTGAGAGAAATTTACCCCTATGTAAGTTTCTATATCTGTGGCAACATCTATGTAAAATTTTATAATGATCTGACTGAATGATGATTCAAGAAAGAACATGGGTAAAATACGAACCAAGTTAGACTTTTATATTAACAAATTTAAAAAATATGTAACTGTGGCGACTCCCACATACAAAGAAACAGAAACATACTACAGCGCCATCTAATGAAGACACACCGAACTACGGAGTAACTACTAAAAATAAGAATTGCTAATCCTGTATCGCGATATAAAGAATTCCCTCGCCGATTAGCATATATACAACTTCCCAACATCAACCGTGGGGCCGCGGCCCGCCAGGCATGATCACCTCGCCTGGTCGGAGGATCCTCCCTTTGTGTTGGAGGGACATGACACCCGTTCCTCCACAGTGGTGACCCCGACGTGATTGGAAGCAGCCTTCAAAAGGAGCAGATCATCAGCAGCACCATCGTGTACACTCCCACAGCGATGAGCACTAATCAAGTCTCAGCCAGCCAGCAACCTCGGCCTCTACAGGGATACCACACGCAGGTAGCGACCGCTCCAGCCTGGTTACCTCTACGGCCTCATCAGCGTCTAGGCACAGCACACTGCACCTACGGTCCACGTAAGAAGAGCATTTTCTCTCCCGTCTACGCAGCAGCCAGCCACTACGCAGCAACCGCCCCGACTCACTAGGGACTTCACCGCAGCACCGCCCACCGCACGCCATCCCAACTCACTGGGATCAGCGGACTTAAGCCCCGACTCACTGGGGCTAGCGGCACTCAGTTCCGACTCACTGGAACTAGCGGCACTCAGTTCCGACTCACTGGAACTACTCACTACTGGCACTGGCACGCTCCACAACATAGATAGACAGCTGACTCATCATATATCGACCTCCGGTCTTGGAGGGGAGTGATGTGGCGACTCCCACATACAAAGAAACAGAAACATACTACAGCGCCATCTAATGAAGACACACCGAACTACGGAGTAACTACTAAAAATAAGAATTGCTAATCCTGTATCGCGATATAAAGAATTCCCTCGCCGATTAGCATATATACAACTTCCCAACATCAACCGTGGGGCCGCGGCCCGCCAGGCATGATCACCTCGCCTGGTCGGAGGATCCTCCCTTTGTGTTGGAGGGACATGACACCCGTTCCTCCACATAACAATATAAAGTATGTCTCTATAAATATATATAAATACCAACGTTTTATTAATTAAACATAATTATTTTCAGAAAATAGAACCTTGCAGTGACATCTATCGCATGAAGGAAGAAACTAACTCCTGCCATCTAGTGAGTAACACGCGAACTACGTCATTTGCTACCTAACGTGGGTACAAACAATGATGTTTTCCAACCTCTCTACTATTTCATATTTCACTCATTTCTGTCAAGAAAATGCACGAAACTATTTTATGAGTTTTTGTGTTAAATCCATAATAATCGTAAATACCTAGAACCATTGGTATTGCTTATTAATAAAGCTGTAACAGTAAAAGTATAATAAAAACAATTCAAGCATTTTTTTCAATTTGTGTATATTTTGCGTCTTTGTAAATCCGTGTGGTGGATTAAGTATATCCATCCCGTGGTTGTCGTAAGAGCCGACTAGGGCAGCTAACTACGCAGGACAACAGCACTGCAAAGAGAAGAAAAACTTGAAACAAACCCTACACCAACCCGTTTGGCCAGCGTGGTATAGTAAAACATAACCTACTTTCTGAGGAGAGGCCTATGTCCAGCAGTGGACTATTAAAGGTTGTTGATGATGGTGATGAGGATTAATAGTCGAAGAAACGAAGCATTGATAAAGCTCAAATTGGCGCAGTAAGATACATTTCGATCTGGTTTTAAGCAGAGATAATAAGTAACAATTTTACAACTCTGTCAATTAGGATATAAATAAGTCAAATTTTGTTGCACGGGGGTTTTGAGGGTAGCTGAACACAAATATGCAGTCGGCGGCATCCGAGGTATCTGGGGCCCAGAGTGGCCGTTAAACACGTCGTCTCCTGGAGTTTTGCTTTTAATGTATAAAACACAAACAAAATGCATTGAATAAGTATCTTTACAAAGTTTCTGGACGGTCTTACGAATCGAATGCAGCGCTAATTTAAGCTTGCTCAATGCTTTATTTCTTCGACTATAATTTTACCGCGGCTTAGCAGCCTGGACAACTAACCGTCCAACAGGCCCGTCGAAGACAAGGATATCAATAACACAGTATTCAATTTAAACTGTAAAACTCATAAATAGAGAACTGGAGCAAAACTTGTACTATTGTACCTTTGGTGCAGTCTAAATGAAAGGTACACAGAATGTCTTAAGTAAACGCGGAACTGACCATCGCTGACGACGCGATAACGGATTATCTACACACTTGAACGGTGGCTGTGGAGTTAACTCCAAAACAAGTTTATCTACATTTGAACTTATCTTACAATAATGTAACTTTAAGTCAGAAGTTCAAGTGCGATTGGTTTTTCGAAGTGGAGAAAGAAATAAAGCGAATTATATTCTTCTTTTGATAATATTAAATAATACGTTAACCGTCTTCAAAACAACGAGGAGATTTACTATTCGTTTATTTGCGTTTGTTAACTCAGAACTTCCTTATTTGTGAACCGATTTGGAAAATTCTATTTTAATGAGTATTTGGAGGGTTTAAAAAACACCATCCTTGAGCAAAACGACATATGCAAAGTAATTTATTGTTTTATGGGCGCAGTATAAAACTGTTTCTGAGCAAGCAAGTTAAAACAACACGTCTTTGTTTCTTGGTTTCCAGATAGTAAATCTACAAAAACGTACAATTACACATTAATTGAACGGGTTTATCAGTGATGTCCATGGCCCTTTTTTTGGGTGGGGATCTAGATGGATTTTTACCGCTGGGGCGGTTTAAGGGCGTAACATACGTCGAAGATACTATAAGATAAGATATAAATATTTTGTATAAAAGTATATTTCATATCTTAAGTTGTATGTTACATACATTTTTAACGGGCCTGTTGGTCTAGTGGTTAGTGAACCTGACTGCTAAGGCGGCGGTCGATTCCCAGCCAGAACGAATATTGTGTGATGAGCACGGTCATGTCTGTCTGTCTGATTGTAATTTATCTATAATATGTATGTATTTAAAAATATAATAGGTCTTTACCTTTGAAATTGCCGTTTGGTTTGCAATAAGTGAAAGTACTTAACTTTTTCAAACTTTTTTATTTCTGTTATTCGAAGTAATCACCCATGCAATCGACGCATCTTTGCCATCGCATTGGCAGTTTATTGATGCCCTTTTTGTAAAAATCAGCTGGACGGGAGGCAACAAACTCTTCAAAGGCATTTTGTACTGCCTCTCGGGAATTGAATTTTTTACCTACTAAAAAGTTGTCTAAATTTTAATATAAGTATGTTTATCAGCAGTCTGGTTACCATAGCACAGGCTCTGCCTAGTTTGGAATCAGACGGCCGCGTGTGAGATGTGTCAAGTTATTATTTCATATCTTAATAAAAAAAACAGTATCTTAAGATTAATATCAATTATCACTTAGTGTGTTAAGATACTGAAGATAAAAATATATCTAAGCTTAGTCGTTTGTGATGGTTCATTGTATTACTCATAGCTGACCTGAGGGCCAAGTGTGAATTTATTTCACTTCTACTCGATTGTCACGGTGGCTGCGTTCGGTTCGGAAATCTTTGTTTTGTTTTGTTTTATAAAAGACAACGCCCGCACTAGGAATATATCCTGTGTCGCGGGGGACTTTACAAACATACATAAACGGACACATAGAATACCTGGATTCAGAACGACAATTTTTAGATCACACAAAGTGTCGTCCCATGCGGAGATCGAACCCACAACACTCAGCGTAGTAGGAAGCGGCGTGGCGACCGATTAAACTACTACGCCATCCGTGCAGTCAACCACCAATCACAACGCCAAACGCGCTCGCTGTCGAGAGCGAGTTAATGAGAAATAAACTTACACTATGGCATCTGTGAAACAATGTTCCCAGTTTCAACATCATTAATTCTACCTTTTAACATTGATTTACTGCAATATATCTATAATATGGTAAACAAAGCAGTACCGTTAAAAACCAGTTCAGGTTGTACTCCTGACATAGTTATGACTACTGATAGACAAATAGACAACCGGCTGTTATGTACACATTGTATCTTATCTTATAGTGTATAGAAAAAGGATTTTCATCATGATGACCTTTAATAGTCCATTGCTGGACATAGGCCTCTTTTTAGAAAGGAGCTTTTGGCCTACTGTACCACGCTTTCCAGACGTGGTATGGGGTTTGTTTCAAGTTTGCCTTCTCAATATAGTACTGTTGTTCTGCGTAGTTGGCTCCCTTATACGACACCCAAGGGATGAATAGTTGTGGTGACACTCTGTATTCTTAATCCGTGACCATACGTAGATTTTGAGAAAAAATAATAAGTATATGGGTCATACTCAGAAAAAATGTACATTTGCCATTTGTTAATAAATTGATAAGTAACGAAATGGAGAATCAATGTGACGAAACTGATATTGTAAAGCAGGGTACATACTGAACAGAACACGCATAATTAATCTAAATAAAAACATAATATCTCAGAAATCTAAATCAGGCTCATCCTACCCGACGGGAATAAGTGAATATTCCAACGATACGAATATATCATTAAGACTAAAGAACCCTAAGCCTTTTTAGTTGTTTAGTTAAGTTAGTGTGACGTAGTGCAGTGAGTGCTACTCTTGAAGAACAAGTACAAAGTGTATTTTCATTGGAGTAGGAACCATAAGAAAAGTACCAATGGACGCACTCTTTAAGTATATTATAATTTTTTAGCTAATCAATTTAAATTACTCATTACGCCTAAAGGCTTGATTGCAATTATTATGAGGGACCATCCAGCTACAAAATAATGAAAAAAAACTCAATTGTATGAATCAGTATGTACGAGTATAATATGCAATTGTAGGTTTAGTAGTAGTTACAAATTAAATTAAATTACAGTTTTCTCGTTAAATTACAAATTAATAAAAATATCCTAAATACTTGACTACTCTGCACAAGTACCCACATCATCATCATCATCAACAGCCTATACTAGTCCACTGCTGGACATAGGCCTCTCCTTAGAAAGGAGGTTTTGGCCCACTATACCACGCTGGCCAGACGGGTTGGTATAGGGTTTGTTTCAAGTTTTCCTTCTCTTTTCAAGTACCCACACAAATAGTAAAATAATAAGTCAATCATATTTTTTTTAGTTCAACAGAAATATATTGTTACGTTCGGGAATCAAGCCCGTCATTTTCATTGTACCACGATTACACTTCTGTTCCCCTAAATTAATGTAATAAAATTTTAACAGATAATAATTAATTTTTCAAATTAGAGTAACTTCGTAAAATCAGCTTTACAATTTCTCAGTTTCGTAACATAACGCAATATAACTAAACTGAAGACAAACTCTGTGAAAAATAAACCCCGAAAAATAATTCTGTTAGTACCACTTATTGTATACATAATAACTGAATTTATTTGTCTATATAATATTATAACTAAGACGTGGGCATATAAACAAAAATTTTTAACAAAAAAAAACCGACTTCAAAAAACACTATTTGAAAACAAATTAATATGCACTAAAAGCAAAAAAAAATAACTGCATATTCTTTTAGAACTTAATAATCAAGTTACTTTTTCTACTCATCTATATGTAGGTATGATCTATGTGTTTACTACGCAAGAAGGTAGGTAGGTACCTACCCACTTCAAATCTAATTTAACATATACCTGTGAATAACAAACAACGATCAAAATATTTATTTGAGTTCTCCTAAGTAAAATGAAATGAATATAATGTAGTTACAATTATTGTTATTTTTGGAGTCGGTGTCAGCCAAGTCGGTGTCACCTACACACCTACACCTTATAAGTGAGAAGTGCTTGTGTCGCACGCGTGAGTTGACGAGTATTCACGTATTATTACTGCTAGGTATATCGTAGTGTTTCCACGCTTAAACCGCTCAACCAATTTATATGAAGTTTGGTATAAACACAGTCCAAGTCCCGGGAAAGGTCATGGGATAGTTTTTTTCCCCGCAATCATTCTTGAAGGGGGTGAAAAGAGGGGTGGAAGTTTGTATTGGGAAAAATCGCTAAACCGATTTAGATAAAATTTGGTATGGATATACTTTGATTCTTGAGGAAAGACAAAGACATTTTCTACAAACAAGGCAAAGCTAGTATTAACATACAATATAGCTTTTGATATGTATAGCAAAATGTTTATTTTTCAGTGACAAAAAAATATGACAGGCGCGTGTCAAGCGATTTCCGCTAATAATAAAACACGTGTTGTATGTGTATAAGATATATAGTGACCATATTATGATATACCATATGAGTATACATACATACAGACGGGCCTGATTGTAATTCTTTTGGCAGTTCTGTTCAGTTATTAGTCATAGATATCATACGAGTAATAATCTGATAAGCTGTTAAGAAACAACAGGTTCTTTAATCTATTCAAACATTGTTCATGTGTTAAATGTAACAACCTGATTATGTGTGTGTGATATTTGGGATTCTATATACAGATTGATGCAGAAAGTAATTCTTATATTACAATAGTGACTTAATACCCTGTAGTGGCGCATGCCACGCTCGGCTACCTACTATAAATAAAATATAGTTTTAAAAAAATCTAAAAACACGCTTGTGCAGCTAGCCGAGTTTTCTTAAATTTTATTTTATTTTTCCCTTTTCACTGTGATGATTATTATTTTTTTAAGACTAAAATATTTGCAAGTAAGTTTATCACATATGTGGTGGCAAAAGTTAGTTAGTACGTGGCAAAAGACACTACCGTATTTTTAGATATGGAAAGAGTCGTTAATCCTGAAGGCCCTGATCAGGATAATGGGCCAAACTATTTAAATTATTGCATTGTCATCGGTTCTTGATAAGTGTGCAAAGTTTCAATTTAATTCGACGTTTTGAAGTGGGTCAAAATTACGTTCGAAGATTCCGTAACATACATACATATATACCAAGCTAATAAAAATGCGTGTTGGAAACATAATGTTTCAAAATTCATTTTCCAAGCGAAGTATTTAAAGCTAAATATATGATTATACCATTCTATAACAATGTAAAATGGGATGTTTACGATTTATTAATGATACAGTAGGCTAAGAAGATAATAAGCGTGAAGAAGATATAAGGAAATGGGTAGGAAGCTTGCCAGGAAAACAAAACGATAAAATTGTATTTTTTGTTGTTCGTTTATTCAATGTCAATTGGGCTGTTGGTCTAGTAGCTACTGCTAAGCCTGAGGTCGTGGGTTTGTTTCTTAACAAATAGTTGTGAATAATAATAATATTTCGGACATCTAACACAACGCTATTTAGTTTCAAACTAAGCAGAGCTTGTGCTATGAAAGCTAGATTGATTGTTAAAATAATTATGTGTATTCTTTTGTAAATACATACATATTATACATAGAAAACACCCTAACTCCGAAACAAACACTTAATTCAACACGGGAATCGAACCCGAGACCTCAGCACAGCAGTCGTATACGCTACCACTGCACCACCGAGGCAGTCGGTACTAATTTATAAGTATGTTTATTAGCAGTCTGGTTACCATAGTACAGGCTCTACCTAGTTTGGGATTACACGGCCGTGTTTGAAATATGTCAAGTTATTATTATTATTGTTTAACCCTTTTTTGTTTGTAGCGTTGTGTAAGTATTTACGTTCAGAAGGATTTAGCAAACTACATAACAATTATTACGTGGTTTTTAAGGTTCTAAAAAAAGCGATCAAATAGTTCTCCTACACAGATTAGTTATAACGATTGTTTTATTACATCTTTGTACTTGAAATTAAATTGTTTTAAATAAGTTGTAAAAAAAATTGGATTTTCACTTCGGTTGTATTCTTTTAAGTATCTTACTTCAAAACTAATTATGAATCGGTGGGAGGGTTACTTTCCGCTTAGTTCAAATTTAGGGATGGCATGAAGATAGATAGGTTACCAGTATTCATGTGCAATGGGAGAGGCCTATGTCCAGCAGTGGACTGCGATAGGCTGATGATGATGATTCATCATAATGAAGACACTTTGTGACATGGCACTTTTGAATCTGTGTATTTTGGCACAGGATTGCCACTTATATTTTAATTTATTACGTATTATTTATGTAAATTTGAGTTGTTTATTCAGTTTTAAAAAGTATATTTATATTGGAAAATTTGTATGTGAAAGGTGTCATGTGTTTTAGAAATAAAATATGTCTTTCTTTCTTTCTTAATGTTCACTTTTTTAATGTTAATTATTCCCTATCTGAAGATATACATCTAAAGGCGGCAACGAACTTATGTCTCTTAAGTTGCAAGTGTCTTTGGGCGACGATAGTCACTTAGGTTACTTAACTTATCCATTAATAAGTTGAGGCATTCAGGGGGGGAAGGGGTCCAGCCGAATCTCATCAATTTTTTTTTAGCAGAAACAGAGTAAAATTGCGAGAGAACTGGGAACTGACATTTGTTTCAACCCTCTACTGAAACAAATGTCACGACATCTCACCAGGGGGGGGGGGGGGTCAGAAAATCACCGAAAACCCCTCACGTAATTAATGGACGCCCCTTACCATGTTTGCTAGTTTGCCTCCTGTGCCATTAAAAAATCTGATAATAATAAAATTTAAAAATGTAAAAAAAAGCAGTGTCCCTGCGGCAGTGGCCGACAGAAGTGAAAACTTGAAATTTAAAAAAATGATGAATCTTTCTTTTTCGATTCGAAAAGTTCCAACACGAATATATATATATATATATCTATGTTGTACGCCTATACACAATATATGTTTATATTATATACAGTTATTATTACCAATGTATTTCAACCCAAACTCAACTCTCGTGTAAACGGGGCCAATATATGTAGATACTTATATTTAGAGGTGTCGGTGACGGTAACGGTTTGACAGTTCAATGGTTTTTTCCCATCTCCAAAAATAAATTCTTTTGTTTGTTGTTCAAAAATGCCCAACGCGCCTAAAGAAGTAATCACTTTAAAAAACAAAACATTATATCCAATATATAGAAACAACCTGTATCTGACCTTAATTGATGCGACACTTGTAGTTGAATAAATATTCAGATGGGTTTTCCCCAGCATCCATTTTAAACAGAGAGAAAGTATATGACTCATATAAATACCTAAGATATACCTGTTAGAAAAACACGTGGACACTAAAAAATGCATTTATGGAAAGGTGATTGATCATATTGGTGATCGGCTAATAAAAAAACTTTGCAGCTTTACATTTGTTAGGGGACGGGTCCTATGTCCCTACATCACAGTTGTCTGACCAGGCGATGTAATCATGCCATGCGGGTCGAGGCCCAACGGCAGCGGATTAGAGGTGAAAATAGACAATATGTAGAAATACAATATCTTGAAAGGAAAGATAGATGAAAAGAGAAAATAAAGATACAAAAGTGATATTTCTTGTAATAACTTGACACACCTCACACACGGCCGTCTGATCCAAACTAGGCAGAGCCTGTTCTATGATAACTGGACTGCAGATAAACATCATACCCAAAACAAATGATAGTGCTCATCACACAATTATTTGTCCTTGGTAGGAATCGAACCCTCGACCTAGCCTGACCTGGCTTAACGCCTTAGCCAACAGATCAGTCAAATATACGAATACGGATGGTTTGGGAAATGTCAGTAATGGCTCGTCAGTAGTGGGTTAGGTTTGCATACATGTAACTAGAATTGGCTGTTGAAAATTCGAACTCTCTAACTAACTTTGTCCGTCTAACTTTGTCTCACTTTGTCCGTATGGTGACGGATTAAGAATACGGAATGTCACTACCCCAATTCATCTCGTGGGTGTCGTAAGAGCCGACTAAGGGCGCAAAACAACGCAGGACACCAGCACTGCAAAAAGAAGGAAAACTTGACACAAACTCTATACCAACCCATCTGGCCAGCGTGGTATATTAGGCCAAAACCTCCTTTCTAAGGAGAGGCCTATGTCCAGCAGTAGACTATTAAAGGCTGTTGATGTGATGTGATGTGAACTAACTTTGTACTTCAGTTTGAGAAACTCTGTCTCAGACATCATGATCACGACATCATGACGTTTCACAACATGATTTCACGACAAAGGTTATAAAGATCACGTCTAAACATTATCGCAATTGTCTCTACTAATGTTTAAAATCTCAAGAGTTTGTTGGTTTGGTTGAACGTGTTAATCTCAGTATTCATCCGAATTGAAAAATTCTTTTAGTTTTTGATAGCCTAGCTTTTAGGGTTCATAAGATCACTTTCTTGTCCGTCTGGCCGTCCGTCCATGTGTCACAACCGATTTTCTCAAGAACAGGTAGACCTAGCAGGTTGAAATTTATACCAGATACTGAGGTCTCTTTTAGGTGAATAAAAATCAAGGTCCTGAGTCAACACGATAAAAAGATATGGGCAAATTTCGATTTTTGCGAAAACTTGTAAGTACCAAAATTTACCTTAATTTTCAACTTTATTTATTTTTCAGAATTTTCTCTTTACTTGTGCTGTAATCCCTTGCTTTTAACCAAAATTGACAATCCTAGGTTAACCGGAAGTACCCTATAGGTTTTGGGTCGAAAACCTATATGTTAGTCCCGTTGACCTAGAATCACGAAATTTGGCAAAAAGAAACGTCTTACAGCACAAATAAAGGAATAATTCCAAAAATAAAAAAAGTTGAATATTAAGATAAATTTTGGTACTTAAAAATTTTCACGAAAATCTACGTAAAATCTGGGTAAGTAAGGAACCCTCGGCGCACCAGTTCGATACGAGTCGAAACCTGACCGTTTTTTTTTAGGGAGGCCTTAGGCTATTTAACATCACGCTACGGCCAATAGGAGCCGAACATCAATAACAAATGTTGCAAAAACGATTTAAAAAAAGACGTAACTCGTACAACAATAGACGCCACGGTGTGAAATCACCTTAATATAGATTAGTGTGGAGTTAGGTAAATATCAGTGAGTTAGGTAAATAGCAGTGGGTCATTGACCTACATACGTAAGTGTTTGTTGGTAATATTTACACAATGTTTATACATCATCATCAGCCGATAGAAGTCCACTGCTGGACGTGGCCCTCCCCTAAGGCTCTCCACAACAAGCGGTCCTGTGCTGTCCACAATGCTGTCCGCAACCTTCACCAGGTCGTCGGACCACCTTGTAGAGGGCCTACCCACGCTGCGTTTTCCAGTACGCTATTTCACCATTAGTCTGATTTAAATTTGATGAAACATACTTCAGACTACAATCGCAGTTTACGAGTATTGTTGTTTATAACCTAACTAGGTAACGTTGTTTGTCTACGTTTCTCATAAGAAATAAATTTTCCCTGTTTTTGCAACATTCCTCATTGATTCTTCACCCCTATTTGCTGCTTTGATGCTATGTAAACTATAGCCTTCCTCGATAAATTGACTATAAAATACTAAAAGAACTTTTCAATTGGAACCAGTAGTTCCTGAGACTAGCGAGTTCCACTAAACGACCTCTTCAGGTTTATAACATTAGTAATAAATGTATTACTATCGAATTTTGAATTCTTAAATACCTTGAATTCTTAAATATATATTTAGTATAAGTCAGTGTATAACCAATGTGTCACATCCTCAATTCACTATGGTCGGTGACCACTTTCACTTCCTAACGACTCAGGACCAAGTAGGTCGTCACAGTGTGTCATACCGATCTTTCCTTTACCGATACCTTGAAACCATTTAATGAGGGACCTAAAAATTGCTTAATAGTTTTATTTTAGGTAAGCGGCAATTCATTTTCGATAGTTTATAATTTATGGATCTAAAAAATAGTAATCTCATACACACGGCTGTCTGATCCTAAACTATATTCGTCCTTTATAAGGAGAGGCCTATGTTCAGCAGTGGACTGTTAAAAGCTGTTGATGTGAAATATGGATTTATAAATATATTAGTAGATTCATCCCGTGGGTGTCCTAAGGGCTGACTAAGAGAGCCAATTACGCAGGGCAACAGCACTGCAGAGAGAAGGTAAACTTGACACAAACCCTATACCAACCCGTCTGGCCATCGTGGTATAGTAGGCCAAAACCTCCTTTCTATGGAAAGCCCTATGTCCAGCAGTAGACAATTTAAGGCTGTTAATGATGATGATAAGAACAAAATAAAAGGAAAAGGTAAATTTTGGTAATGAAAACGGAGGGGAAGGAGCTGGTCTGGTAAAGGATACTGCCAGGCTCTAGTGGGAAAAGGAATTGTCATTGTAGTTGCTCGAAGAAACCGAAGTCTTGTACCAGCCTGTTTAGGTAACAGTTGTAATTATAAATAGGTTTAATTGGAGAAACAACTTTTTTTTAAAGACAAATCTCGCACTAGGAATAACTCATGTGTCGCGGGGGACTTTACATACATTCATGAAACGGACACAAAGAACACTCAGACTCGGAACAAATATTTGTGGATCACACAAAGTGTTGTCTCATGTGGTGATCGGACCCACAATACTCAGCTGTAGCCGTAGACGTTGTAGAAAGCGGCGTGGCGACTGCTTAAACCACTACGCCATCAGTGCAGTCTTTATTTTGCAGGCATAAAGTGGTAGAGCCTTACTACGGCAAATATAGGCCAGCTCGACCGGAGTGATACCACCGCTTCAGAAATAGAAAACCACTGTTGAGCAATTTTTTCGTTGTACATTATTGAGTGCGTGAGGTTACAGGAAGGTCAACCTCTCCCCTCGTCCTAAATTCTGGCGGAGGCACTTACAGTCTGCCTACTTGTGACTCTTGCTGAATTGAAGGTGTATATGAGCGGCTGTAATTACTTACTATCAGGTCCGTCTGCACGTGAATGGCTAATGGCTTAAGTCATTGTGATGCCAGACCTTCACACTCTCATAGACAAGACGCGTTAAATTATTTCACTTTTACTAAAAGTAAAATTAGACATGCCATTTTGTTTCGTATTGAACTACACTATTTACAATATAAATTATTTTCACTTACACTTTTAAAAAGCTTTCTTTAACTATTGTTGTATGATATACTAAGTCTTACTTTTCATTAGAGAACCAGACATTTTTTTTTTAATATTTTGCGTCAGAAAGAGAGGCTTTTTTTTTAAATTATACGTGTGAAAGAGATGAATGGCGAAGAAAGTAGTCGTAATGACTTTTTAATTATCTTCTTGGAGGCTGTTTGATTGATTATTGATGCTTTATTGGGTGCTAGCTGACCCGCGCGGCTTCGCCCGAGTGAACATTGTGCAAAACCTAACAGTATAGATGTCGGCACCTATTTACCATATCGACCTAACCCCTCTCTCCCGGACCTCGGCAACGCCCACTCTATAGAGAAGGAAACATCGGGGTCCGCGAAACGGTTCGTGCATAGCATTTTTATACTCATTACTTCGAAATGAGATGTTCATAACTAAATGATATCTGCTTAATGAATTGACTAATTTTAATGAAGTAGGTATAGACCAAAAAATTATATACTTGAAATTATCTTGATACTGAAATACTTTTATTTCATAAGGATTCATATAATCACACAAAAATACATCTAAAGTATGTAGTGGATATTTAATAATTTAAAAAATATAAAAATGTTTTTTATAGCTTATTTGTTATAGATAGGTATACCCCCTCGCAAATTTTTTGTAGATCTTTAAGTCCTACAATTCACTAGCACATTATTTGGTCTTATCTTTTACCATTTGAGCAGCGCAAGCGAAGAAAGGAAATTTTTGAGACGATTTTTTAAAACTTGGTTAACATAACCTGTTTTTTGCACATGTCCTAGTTTTTAGGAATAAATTATGTTACTATATTAATATTAATGCTACTTCCTAATAATGTAGCTTTCTATTAGTGAAAAGAATGTTAAAATCTGTCTAGTAGTGTTGGAGCCTATTCAAAGTCAAAGGGTATAAATTTCCCCCGTATTTGGAACATTTTTCCTTGATATTCGGCTCCTATTGGTCGTAGCGTGAAGTCATATATTCTATAGACTTCCTCGGAAAATAGGCTTATCAACGCTAAAAGAATTTTTCAATTTGAACTAGTAGTTTCTCAGATTAGCGCTTTCAACTAAGGAATAAAAAAATTAAGTAAGTTTTTATATTAGTATCTATGCATAAGTATGTTTGTATACATGTATGACCTACATTTTTATAAAAAGTAATGAACCAATTTATACGATTGTTCCTGTAACGATTTCTATATATTTTCAGGGAGGTTTACATACTATGTAACTGTTTCTGTATTTAATTAATTATTTTTATTAAATTGTCCGTGTACAAGAATCATTAGATAAACCAATCCATGATAGAGATGGATTAAGACCAGAAGACGAAAAAGAAGAAGAATTGTTATTAAAAAATATATATCTCACCTTGTGAATAATTAATATTCAGTACCACCGGTCCCGCTCTAACGGGAACCACAATTAAAAAAACTTGCAAAATGAATAACACAAATGTAAAATTTAAACATATAACACGTAAATGGTCCACCATTCGGTGTAAATAACACTTTTGATTACACATTCTGTCACTAACTTCACTCCCCTCCTTCTCGAGGAGCAAGGGATGGCTGTAAGGCCACGTGCTCAGAGGTGGACCCATTTTTTGTCTGTGTCTTCGTTCTTAGTTATGACTGTTGCATGTTTTTGTGTCACTGGGATTATCTGTAACAAAAGAGAAATCTTGGTTAGATATTTTTTTATAAGCAAGTAAAATGACGGCTGAATCATGTAAGCCAAGACCTAGATTTTTTTTTAAATATGAGGATATATCAATCATTAAAAAGTAAAGTTTCTTTATAATAAGAGATCCGGTATCAGAGACATTTTTAATTTATTTAATGAAAAACCATTATTACACTGTAACAAAAGTATTAAGTTTCATCGTTCAATTTAAGTTTTGTAACAAAATTAATTATTGTAGTTAAATATCATATTGGTATCCGGCTATAGCCATAAAATCCGGCAAATGTTAATTGAAAATCCGGATTGTTATTTTTGCAATTGGCAACCCTAAAAAGTTAAAGCTTTTATCACTTAGTGCAGTTACCGACCGGAAACGACCTAAGTACAGTTAAAGGCTCCTGCAAAGCTTACACGGCCATTTCTTTAGTCAATTACTTTAAAAATTAATGATCGGCGCAAGATGCTTTAAGTTTTTTAATCCTTTCAATCGCGAAAAAAACTTGTATTCAAGGGCCATGCAGTTAATTTTAGAGTGTATTTTGACCCCAAAAGCCGGTGTCAATAGGCGAAGGTAGCCACTTACCATCAGGTGACCATTTTCTCATTCGCCTCCTATGTCATAAAACACTTCTAAGATTTGACCAACGTCAAGAAGATTTCTTTGTTAGGGTATACCACAGAGGGTATGAAATAGACGAATTTGTATATTGTTTCTTTTTATGGTATCGGGGTGCAAACGAGCAAAGGGATCACGTGATGAAAGAAAGAAAGAAATAAGATTTGTGATATTCAACTATATAACTATATTCAACTGTCATTTGCGTGTATAAATTAATGGGTATAATTTATCTATAACTAACGGACCCACGCAAAAGTGCGTCCCTCAAAAATAATATATTTTCTCCGTTGGCAACACTTTTCATTGATGCACGGATTTTTTCTAAGTTTAGTCACAAAAAAAAATCTGAACGCACCCATTTATATTTAACAACCAAAAAATATGTCGAGCCTTTATCATAGTGACAATATTTATTTGCATTTTTTATATATACATACAAATACATAAAAAAATCGAATATTCTGGATATATGTTATCGATTCGTAACCCTTATTTAATAATGTTCTTTAATTTAAAGAGATCCCAGTTTATCGTACCAACGACGGCATCAAATGTTTGACATGAAGAAAAATTTTGTATGCGAAAATAAAATAATTATTTTTACTATTTTTCTCACAGTTTATTCATATTTTCTCAGCGTTTAAACATTCCCTGAACTTCCATAAATATTTCCAGACCAAAATTAGGCAAATCGGTCTAGTCATGTCCAAGTTTTAATAAGATTTACAAATAGCAATTCATTTTTATATAAAAGAAGATTTGTGTGGATTTATAAATATATAAGTATGTTTATCAGCAGTTTGATTACCATAGGACAAACAGGTTCTGCCCCTTTGGTATCAGACGGCCGTGTGTGAGATCTGTGGAGTAGTTTATTTTTATTACTTACAGCGTCTTATACAACCCAATATATCAGTACTACTTTGATTTCTAACCCGTTACCACAAAACATGTATGCCTACCGAGTAATAAATTATAAGGAATTTAATAAGTACGCTAGTGAGGACCGCTAGGAAAATGGCCGCTGTACCGTTAGATGCTGGGAGGAGAGGTCCAATTAAGTTGCGTACTCATGGGATAACTGAGAAATAACTTAGAGGGTTATGTAGCAAGCCTGTTCTATATTTATAGTCAATGTAGCACATACTATACAGACGTACGTGTATTATACACACTTACATACATTTATATATTCTATAGGGGTAGTGGGAAGTAGAATATTAAATCTACTGCCCACTACGGCACAGAGGTACTGCCAATTACTATTTTAGTTCCACTTATGTATGTATATGGGACAAGACTATTGTCATCAACCTGGCACTTTAGGGATGCTTTGCTTTTGCCTTTTTAAAGGTACAGGGGGCAAACGAGGAGATGGGTTACCAGATAAACCGCTCTTTGAATCTCGTCCCCCCCCCCATATAGGGAGGGAGGTTTGAGACCCGTTAACCTCACTCACTCAGTGGCAAGCATGGATCCATTTAGGATACACATTGCCCATACACATCGCCCACATTGCCCATTGCCATTCATGGACACATAGCCCTATTCTCTATTAAGAAGAAGAATTTCCATTGACCATCACGCTATGAATAACAGTGGAGCAGTGACCTACAACGCAAGTAGGTTTAAGTTAAAGCCTACCATTCATAAAATGGTAATTATGAGTTATAAGTCTACATAAAAGTCGTACTATAACAGTGATTTAACCCCATTTTGTGTAAATCCCTAACAAGAGGTATATCATCATATAAAAATAATAACCAGCTTTGTTCACATTGACCGACATAATGTATTGTTCACACCTTCTTTTTATTCAACAATAGAAGTTCCCACGAATCATAAATTGACCAGGGCTAACGGTGAAAAGTTATGATAAATTTGAACTTACTAAAACCACCATTTTTACTGTGCGGAAATACCCTCGGATACCATTCTGTGGTTATGTCGGACTCGAACTGACTAAAAACCGTATTCCGTTTCGGGTAGCGGGAGAACCAGATGTACGCTAGAAAGAAAAACATCTGGAACAATTAAAACCACCCAATGGTGGGTGAGCCATGCTTCGGCACCAAAACCGGCTAGACCGGAGTAAGACCAAACGTCTTTCGCTGCTTTTCACCGAGTGCGGTTACAAGAGCTCAAACCCCCATGATTTTGGAGGAGGGGACTCTTGAGTTGCATGTGTCCATGGGCGGTGGTAGTCACTTATCATCAGGTGGCCTGTGTACAAGCTACAAGAACAATTCATATTTTCGGATATCTGACATTCAACGTAATCTAGTTTCAAAATAGAGCATGTACTATAAAAGCTAGATTGACTAGTAGAACACTAATTTACTAATATGAAAACACACAAACTTCAAAACAAATATTTTCAGATTATACAAACATTTGAACCGACCCAGGAATCGAACCCGAGCCCTCGGAACAGCTATTTTATGATGAACACGATCATTTTTCTTTTGCATCTGGGTGTAACTTGTCTACAATACGTATGTATTTAGAAATAAATAAGTACGTTTATTAGTATTCTGGTTACCATGATACACGCTCTGCCTAGTTTAGCATCAGATGGCCGTGAGGTTATTATTATTATTATTTCTTGAAATGGTCGACCACGTTATGAAGTGATCAGTGCTATGATCTGACCACGACATGACGACTTTTTGATTGATGAACGCGTTGATGTCTTTTATACGAAATAACTTTTGTATGAAACTTTCGTTGAGAATTCTTAGTATTAGGCTGATTAATTAGAATTCTTACATAAAACCCAATAACGTATTATAATGATCATAATATGTGATGATAGATGATGTGATATTATTAATAGTTAGGTAGTCATTTGCACTGTTTTTAAATAGTAAAGAATTTATTTCTCTCCATAATACAGCAATTCGGAATTTAATACAAAAAATATGTATGCAGGTTCACCGGCTAACGAAATATCTGGTCAGGTTTACATGTGTGTGTTATTAAGTATATTATTACATTTTCATATGAACGTGAATTGTATAAACTCAAACTCAAACTCTCTTTATTTCATAAAATTTTCAAAATTGTTTGAAATCGTCTTTTATGTAGACTCTAAAGTCATAGATCAACACACACAAAAGCAACAATCTCTGTTTTGTCAAATAGTAAGCAAATAAATTTAACAAAAATGAAACCCATACAAAATCTATCATATGCCTGTGCCGATCTACAACCGCCTGTTTCCAAGGGGTTGAGCCTTATGAGAAGAAAGGGCAAACAAACTCATGGCCACTCTTTTGCAATTTACAGATAGATACAATGGCACTATTAAATATACCACAACATTGTTTTGATGTGTGCTAGTATGTCCGTTATTAAGGACTAAAAGGTAACTCGTTTCTTCACTTATACATTTGCAAATTATTATTGTATATGTGTGCCGTGTGTACATCAATTGGCGCCAGTTCCAGAATACTTTTGTACCAATCAACAACAGCTACAGTAAGAAGGTTGTACTTCCTGGTAGCAGCCAGTTCGAGATACAGGTCTCCGACCCAGACCTGTTCTAGCAATAGCTTACGTTCACCAATTTGTCTATATTAACTGGTTGCACACAAGGTTGGTCGCATTTAAATTTAAAAAAGAGAATACATAGCCTATACTATGAGTCTAGTTACCTGAAACATGTAGTCGATTATCTTTAATTAATCTTAATATATTTGTGATTTTAATTATAATAAGTTGAAATATATCACATAACACTGTCTGATCCCAAGCTAGGCAGAGCCTGTACTATGGTAACCAGACTGCTGATAAACCTATTTATATATTTCTAAATACATACATAATATATAGATAAACTACACCTAGAGACAGAACAAATGATCGTGCTGATCGCAAATTATTTGCCCTGGGTGGAATCAAACCCACGACCTCTGGCTTGGCAGTCGGGCTCGCTAACCACTAAACTAAAAGGTCCTTTAAAATAGCACTAATTACGTAGACTGGCTTGTCAATAATTTATTCTATATGTAGGTGTAATTTATGTATGTATTTAGAAATATATGAGTATGTTTATTAGCAGTCTGGTTACCAGAGTACAGGCTCCGCCTAGTTTGGGATCAGACTGCCGTGTGTGAGATGTGTCAAGTTATTATTATTATTACACTGATATATTTTAAATGTCAAACTGATATTTAAATGTTAAAGAACTCCTGAACTCAGTACAACGGTACAATGCATTATAAGATAATACATTATTGAGTACACAACTGAGTAGAAGGTACATGCGAATTGGTACTAATTTAACTCGACTATCGATATGTTCTTCAAGTGCATAAGGCTTGAGAAACGCTTGTCTTTTTAACTAACTTTAAAAAAACAAGTGGTATTCCTATTCATCCCGTGGGTGTCATAAGAGCCGACTAACGGAACAAACTAAGCAGGACAACAGCAATCCAAAGAGAAGAAAAACTTGATACAAACCCTATACTAACTCGTCTAGCCAGCATAGTATAGTGGGCCAAAACCTCCTTTCTAAGGAGAGGCCTATGTCCAGCAGTGGACTATTAAAGGCTGTTGATGTGATGTGATGTGATTTCAACACAAACTCGACTCTCGTGTGAACAGGGGCAATAAATGTATATACTTATATACAGAGGTATCGGTAACGGTAACAGTGTCGCGAGTTCAATGTTTTTTCCCATCTCAAAAATGCATTCTTTTGTTTGTTGTTCAAAAATGCCCAACGTGCCTAAAGAAGTTTTCACTTCAAAAAACGGCCTCACGATAGCAAATCGTCTCTAAATCTAAGTAGAAAATGAACATAGATTAAGTCACAGCATTCGTTTTCGCGCCTTTTAAAGAAAAAAATCCATAGATTACTTTTTCTTACAATAACTTTCTTTATTTAAGACATTTAAATCAAGGAGGTCAGTGGAAGACGAGTTTCTTTATTAAACGTTTTTCAATGTTGTCGAGATTCACAACAGTGAAAGTAATTCTGTGTTAAACGAAATGTTACTTTCGAGACAAAACTTTTAATCATTTCAAAATTGTGTAGTGTTGTGTAAGATACAAGATTTGATACGACTTACCTACACTCAGTTTTATTTTATTTACACATTTTATTGCACTTCTATACTGTGATAATTCCTGTGGCCTTTTTAGGTGGTATAGCAACCTTGTAAGGTCCCCTACCTACCAATACCTAATTACCAACTTAATATACGTTTAATCAATATATGTACATAAAACAACATATGTTTTTTTAAATCAAACATACACACATGTGAATATATATTTACACATACACATAGTTTCAGTAGCGGGTTTTTTGTAATTGTCAACTATATATTGAGCTATGCTTCGGCATTAATCGGTCAGACTCGACCGGAGTGATACCATGGCCTCACAGAAAACCAAAGTAAAGCAATTCCTTCCTAGCTTTTCACCGAGTGAAAAGATTTTAAGGAGAGCCACGCACTGGCGGCTACAAATTTAATTACGTAGTATAATTATTATTTTTTTATTTTACACGGAACCATGAACTCTTTTGAATGAAGAACCCCAAAAAATTCGCACCTCGACCGACCGCTGTCCGAGCCGCCCACGTCAACTTTCTAACTTCTCGTGATAACGGTACGACATACATACATATCCAACTATACATGTCACATTATCAACCTTAATGGTATAGAAATAAAGACCACAAAGCTGTATCCTGAATTTCGTGGGCAACTTTCCGTATCTACGAATTTAATTCTTATATGTTATAACATAAGGTTTTTATTGTTTTTTTTCTATTATTACTAGTAGTATATTAGTTTTGACATATTGGGTGTAATTTGTGGTTTTCATATTTAGGTATAGAGATCAACGGGATGTGGGCTGTATTCAAATTAGTATTTTTTGCGAGAGTATAATCTGCTCTATTTTGACAATGGTACTTAAAGCTTTTTTGTCGACTTTAAAAAAGAGGTTTCAATCCATGAGTTGAGAGTATGTTTGAATTTTTGATTTTTGATTGAGAGCCTAAAATGTAAATGAAGACTACATGTAAATATTTTTTGTCCTTGAGAATAATAGGATTTTTTAACCGTGAGTAACTTGATTGGAAACACCAATCAGAAAATTTGTCGTAATCGTAAAATTTCAACAGTTTATTAACCAATCAGCTGTCTTGCTTATCTTGTTTTTATTTGGCGCGAAAATTCAAATAATAATTTATGAAATATGTGATTTCAATTAATGGCAAATTTTTTAAACAAGTTTAGGTATTCAGACTTTAAAATTAGTTTAGTGGTTTAGGCGTGAAAGCGTACTGGACCTGGTGTCCAAGAGAGGTGGTTACTTAACATCAGGTAACCCGTCTGTTCGTTTAACATTGCCTTTCACCCATTCCATAAAAGAGAGAGAGAGAGATGTTTTCTTACAAAACTGTTTTCTTATAGAATAAAGTTTTTTTTTTTTTGGATAAAATAGAACAGAACAAAAATATAAAAGTCCAAAAATATAAAGTATCATCCAATAATTATGTCATGTACTATTCGGGTCATAAAAACAGTGCTTTAGAAGTCACTTTGATAACTTCAACAATGGTAAGCGCCGCTCCTTCAATTTATTATAAACTTTATTTGGATTAGTATAGGCGTTTCTTTTAAATGTCTCTGATTTACACATTGGTTGACACAGTTTGTGCGCCTTTTTAGATTAAAGATTATGGTATACAGAGTGTTGTATATTACTAATGTATTGTTTTTTTTATATACATGTAAATAACGGTATATTTTTTCTTTTTCATCTCTATTTCGCTACATATAGGTCATTTACGAATTAAATAGTCCTTAAGATTCCACCGGTGACCATGAATGATGAAAACATCAGGTAAACAAATAGATTGTATCTCTATAAGTTATCCTGATATGATATCTATACATATAAAATGGCTTGCTGACTGATTCATCAACGCAGTGCTTAAATCGCTGGGGCTAGAAACTTGAAATTTTAGCAGCTAATGCTTAATATGTTGTAAGCACCCACTATGAGAGGATTTTTGTAAAATCGCCCCTAAGGGGGTAAAATAAACAATAAACGGTGATGAAAGTTGCTCATTTTCAATGTTAGAAACTGTTAGAAGTTGTTAGATGTAGAAGGTAGTGGTTTAATCGGTCGCCACGCCACTACTATGCTGAGTGTTGTGGGTTCGATCCCCATATGGGACGACACTTTGTGTGATCCACAAATTGTTGTTCTGACTTTGGATGTTCCTTGTGTGTATGTATGATTGTAAAGTCCCCCGCGACACAGGATATTTTCCTAATGCGGGAGTTGTCTTTTTATAAATAAAAAAGAAAAAATTAGAAATGCTAAAGACTCTATAACTGCTAACCTGGCTCCACTAACTACTTATATGTAGGAAGTAGTAGGAAGCCGCGTGGCGACCGCTTAAACTACTACGCCATCTGTGCAGTCATTGATGGTGAATAAATGAATCAGGGCCAAATGGACCATAACTTACCACACTTTGATTGTTCAATCTTAGCTTATTGAAATACTTGAGTTTGTTTTAGCTATATCTTTTGACTATCCATACCATCTGCGCTATACGAATGTAAACTATGTAATATTAAAATAATTACAAGATATTCATTAAACAACTATACTAATGATATTTGTTGGAGTGAACATACTTGTCATAATTTATGTCATTCGAAATTGAATTTTAATGTCTACTACGTCAGTTTAAATTAGAATAATGACATTTCAATAACCAAATTAGTGTCATTGAAAAATAAGATGTAACGCGCTGGTCATTAGGTGTTTTTAAGATCAGTGACGTATGTAGGTTAGTTCATTGACCTCATAGTGGTTCATGATTAATGACTTTGCAATTTAGTCGTCTGGTATTATTTGAATTGTGGTGTACGAGTCACTTGGTTGGTGACGTCATTTCTTATAAGATTTTTTTAACTCATATTTTGCCTAACAAATAGTAAACTTACCTAAGAGTGGGTAGTTAGGGATACAATATTTACACAAGTTTTGATATTGATTTAATTGTAGGTACCGTTCTACCACTTAATGTTTAGTCATCGATAGCAATAAAGTAATGAAATAAACTCGGTTCCAAAAATTACGGGTCAGTCACATAAACCCGAATATCTCCCGAACTACGTATGCCATCCTAATGAAATGAAGACTGTTCAATTGAGAATTTAATTATACAGATAAAAAATAAAATAAAACTTAAATCTAAACTCCCTAACTCTTAACTTTTATCTAAATTTAAAAAAAAAACTAAAGTAGTCATATTTTTCTTAAGATTACATTTTTTTATGATTGTTTTTTTGCTGTTTTTCATCACTTTCTTCATTTAATACTTTGTATTGCCTCCACGAGCTCTTCTGACAGCTTCCAGGCGATTAGGCATGCTGTACACCAAATTTCGGAGCCGGTGCTGAGGAATACCTTCCCATTCCTCCACCAGTGCTTGTTTGAGCTCGGGAAGCGTGATTGGTGGGGGGGTTTCGACCTTTCACGCATCTCTGAAGCTCGTCCCAGGCGTGCTCGATGGGGTTTAAGTCCGGGCTTCGCGCTGGAGACTGCATGAGTTCGATACCGACCTCTTCAAGGTAGTCATGTACAATTCTGGCGGTATGGGGACGCGCATTATCATGCATTAATATTCCATGCCGGTCCATCCTGGCCATGAAAGGACCTACATGTTCATTGAGGATCTCTTCCACGTACCTCTCTGCATTTAGAGTTCCATTTTGAATTAGTACCAGCTCGGTGCGGGCCTCAGTAGAAATCCCATCCCAAACTTGTACGGAGCCTCCACCGTACGCTACTTTTTCCTCCACACACGCTTGATGGAAGCGCTCCCCTGGTCTTCTGTACACCAACTGCCTACCATCATGCTTATAAAGCATGAATTTAGACTCGTCCGTGAACATTACCCTAGACCAATCGTCTAGTGTCCAGTTTAGGTGCTCGCGCACGTATCTCTGTCTTGCAATTCGATGTCCCCGTTCCAGTTTGGGGCCATTTGCGGGCCTCGATGGTTTCAAATTTGCTTCAGCAAGACGTCTTCTTACTGTTTGAGCGCTTAAATTGCCACATCCAATGCGAATAAAGTGAGTTTTTAGACCAACAGCAGTTTGAAAACGATTTCGGAGCATTGTAGCCACCAGTTGTCTGTCAGTCAGATCCGGTCTCTTGGTACCGCTGGACTACCCGCTGAACAGTCGACAAAGATACACCAATGTTTCTGGCTGTTTCACGCTGGCTCCGCCCAAGTTCCAAAAAAGTTAGGATTCTGGTACATTCCTCTAGCGTAACTGCCATGCTTCACCTCACAGAATAATATTTATGCACGTGGAAGACGTTCACGATAAATTTTTTTGTGACAGAATAGAAATGGAAAGCATCCATAATGAAATGAAACAAAAATTTTGTTTTTAAAAATAGTCATTTTTTTAAATTTTGTTTTTCTAATGAAGTTTTTTTCATCAACCAGTTTAAATAATATGCTATTAGAAGCGCAACTAAAAAGTCTTTATTCTGTTTTTTATTTCATTGATCTAACTTTTACAGTTCTGGAGGTATTTCAATTTTTGTGACTGACCCGTAATTTTTGGAACCGAGTGTAGTTAAAAAATACCAAAAATCCCACAACAATTTTGGATTGATTAACATTAATAATGTATATCTTCCATCTTCGTACTATTTCTCACCTAATATTCCTGCACAAGCTGTTTCATAAACACATTGACGACGGGCCTGTTGGTCTAGTGGTAAGTGACCCTGACTGTTGAGCCAGAGGTCGTGGGTTCGATTCCAACCCAGGACAAATATTGTGTGATGAGCACGGTCATTTGTTCTGTATATGTTGTAGTTTGTCTGTAATATGTATGTATTTAAAAATATATAAGTATGTTTATCAGCAGTCTGGTTACCATAGTACAGGCTCCGCCTAGTTTGGGATCAGACGGCCGTGTGTGAGATGTGTGAGATATTTATTTGTTAGAGATTATCATCATCATCATCATTATCATCATCAACAGCCTATAATAGTCCACTGCTGGACATAGGCCTCTCCTTAGAAAGGAGGTTTTGGCCTACTATACCACGCTGGCCAGACGGGTTGGTATAGGGTTAGTGTCAAGGTTTCCTTCTTTTTGCAGTGCTGGTGTCCTGCGTGGTTTTTTCCCTTAGTCGGCTCTTACGACACCCGCGGGATGAATGGGGGTGGTGACACTTCGTATTCTTAATCCTACACCACACGGACATTTAAATACTTCTAAATACTACTCATTCGCTACTTTTTGTTATATTTTTTTCCATCTATAAAGGCCATTAATTGTGGCCACTGTTTGTAATTATTTTGTTTGTATTTAATTATTTTTGTAATGTCCATGTTGTGGTTTCCTATAATTGAGGAAGCGCAAGACATAAAGTTTTTTTGCTG
This sequence comes from Arctia plantaginis, assembly GCA_902825455.1. Taxonomy (NCBI): domain Eukaryota; kingdom Metazoa; phylum Arthropoda; class Insecta; order Lepidoptera; family Erebidae; genus Arctia; species Arctia plantaginis. The sequence continues at coordinate 383,356 of CADEBD010001048.1, read as the reverse complement.
TAAGACTAGCATGTAAGGAGTTCTTCCTTCTTGGAGATCTTTAATAGCAATCCTCAAAGAATCGGCCTGACCCATTTTCTGTTTGTAAATTATCTCTTTACAAAAACCCAAACACATTTCTAAGCCAAAAGTCAATGGGGTCAGATATCTTTACATTCGAGTAGTATAAAATAAAGTTGCTTTTTGTGTTGTATGCTTAGATCTTTTAAACTAAGCGACCGGTTTTAATGCGGTTTTCACCAATAGAGAGAGTAATTGAAGAGGAAGGTTTATATGTATAATACATGCGTATTATATCAGTGTTTTTATTATATATATGTTATATATATTATATATTTGATATTTATATGTATGTATACCTAGTACCTATATATCAGTATGTTTTTTTTCCCTTTTGTAACATTTTTTTATTCAGTCTGATCCTTACCTGTCCCAAATATACATATCATCTGCCACACACAACTTTGCAACACCCAAAGGGAGACGATGCCTGTGGTATTAAGTCTGCCTATGTTTGCAGGAAGTCTTTAATAAATAAATAGTAGAGAAAATCGGAGAATTTCAATATTTTTTTTCAAAATGGTTTTGCGCGCTTACATTACAAACGCTGGCTAACCCTTTCTAGATAGAGGAAAAGAATGTGCTACAGAATTGTATACCTTACAAAATATCGTTATAAAAGTCTGCGATCTTCTAAGGATAACCCTCAGTAACCATTTTTATCTTTTACGTATTACAAAAAAAATATGAATTATTTATAAAGCTAATTTAAACAATACGTTATTATTCCTTATCCAATTAAATACGTTAGATACTTTGCGCATTTAATGCAGATTAAAATTGCTCTTAACATTTCAGAAGATATGAGAGACAGCAGGCGACAGGATCGGAGCGGTCTATAAATATTACTTTTAAAGATGTCCTGTAGTATAGTCCTATCATAATAATAGTATAATTCATTACTCCACACTGACACCACATTAGTAGTATTAGTAGTAGCTACATTGCACCCGTGCCAAGCCGGGGCGGATCGCTAGTTACTAATAAAAGAACATATAAAATTACTTGTCCTGACTGAAAGATTCATCAACACAGAGCCTAAACCGCTGGGGCTACAAACTTAAAATTTTGGCAGTTGTTGTTTTTTATGTTTTGAACACTTTCACCCCTTTTTTTTTATTTTTTCCGTGCGGAAATCCCTTCGGATACCACCTATCGGTGGCATGTCCTTGTGGGAACCCCATGTTCTCTCTGCTCCCTGGAAGCAAGCGCGCTTCGCAACGCGCTCGCCGCCACCCCGTCCTCCTTCTGCTAGGGTAACAGATGGCCTCACCTGTCACCCCCAGGCCAACACTTTCACCGCTAAAGAGTTAAAATAAGGGATAAACTTTATGGAAGTTCGTCATTTTCAAAGTTAGAAACACTAAATAATCACGCGAGCGAAGCCGCAATATCTGTTCATATAGATTAGTTCGATGTGAGAGAAGATTCTTAGTTCGATAAACGAGATGATCTAAATACAAAACAAAGGAGTTTTTGCACAAAGTATTTAAAAATACAGTTATACGAGTTCCGACACCAACAGTTGCTCAACAAACGAATAATATTTACAGCGCAACACTATTGTGTGCAAATTGCTTCTGTTTAATATGCATATACTATGTATTAACATGAACTTACGTCCGGTGTACAACCTGCCCAAAATCTTGATCATCTAAGTAATTACCGTTGTTGTTGTCCGTGTGGTGACGGATTAAGAATACAGAGTGTCACCACCCCTATTCATCCCGTGGGTGTCGTAAGAGCCGACTAAGGGAAAAAACTACGCAGGACAACAGCACTGCAGAGAGAAGGAAAACTTGACACAAACCCTATACCAACCCGTCTGGCCAGCGTGGTATAGTAGGCCAAAACCTCCTTTCTAAGGAGAGGCTTATGTCCAGCAGTGGACTATTAAAGGCTGTTGATGAAGAAATAATCAAAAAAAGAAATCTTGATTAAAGTGTTGTATATGCGTTGTTATGTACAGAGGGAAATAGAAAATCGATTTAATCAATTCAAATCAATAAAAAAAACAGAAATGGAACTATTTATTAAAAGACTAAGCTGTTTGACAAACTCTAAATAGGGCAGTTGATTGTCCTAAATATTATTTATGGGAATAAATAAATAAAAATGTCTGCTTCATTAAAAGAAATATCACAAAACATCTCGGCAAATATGCTTATGATATCTTTTTATAACTATTACGAATTTAAATCAAATAAACATTGAAATATACTCTTCAATTGAATAGTCCAAAATAGTGACGTCATGAGTTGCTATTTAATATACTTTTCATACAAAATTGTCGTTTTGACACATTGCAAAAAGTATGTAATTTGACTAAAGTGTCAACTACGCTTTTAGCGGTAATAGGTCTAGGTACTGCAGCTCTGTTAGCGGTAACAGAGCTGCAGAAATTGTTTTTTAAGGTATAGGGTGGGAGACGGGGTCACCTGACAGTAACTGACTAGTGCGCACATGGACATCTGCAACTTAAGAGACACAAGTGCTTTGCCATCTTTTGAGTGCTTACTCCCCCAGAATGGGAGGGGAGGATTGGGCTCCAGTTACCTTATTCACTCGGTAAAAAGCAATGTAAGAATTGTTTAATTAACCACCAGTTTTCTGAGAGGCCATGATATTACTCCAGTCAAAGTCAAAATATCTTTATTTCATAAAAAAATAATTGAAATCGTCTCTTGTGTAGACTCAATCATAGACCAACACACACAATAGCAACAATCTCTGTGCCGATCTACCACTGCCCGTGTCCAAGGGGTTGAGCCTCATGAGAAGAAACGGCAAACTCAGAGCCACTCTTTTTAAATTAACAGATACATACAATGGCATCATTAAATATACCCAACATTGTTTTGATGTGTGCTGGCACATATGACTGTATGTAAGTTTTAAGGACTAAAAGGTAAAAGGGCAATGAAGAGAAAACAAGGTATGAAAAAAAGATGGAATGAAAAAGTCGATCCCGTATGTGCCGAATCATGGCTTTCCCAAAACCTTATCCATAGATGAGTTATTAATACATTTCCTGAGCGATATCTGATTTATCGAAAAGATTATCAATGTATTTCAACCCAAACACAACTTTGGTGTAAACGGGGCCAATATATGTAGATACTTATATACAGAGGTGTCGGTACCGGTAACAGGATCGCGAGTTCTATGATTTTTTTCCCATCTCAAAGAATACATTATTTTGTTTGTTGTTTAAAAATGTCCAACGCGCCTTAAGAAGTATTCACTTCAAAAAGGTATGTTTTGTTATTTAACGCGTCCAAACTGTCGTGATAATGGACGATTGTCAATCGCGGTCTTCGCATAATTTTTACACGAGCGATTGCTACAACCCACGTTTTTTTGTCTCCAAACATTTTGTATACCACAAAGGGGTGTTAAAAATTCGATAACAGTTCGATTGGATATACGAATCACGCATCGATTGATATATGTGATTCACAAACAGCTGAATAACTTGGGAATAAGCTTTAATACGATTATCTACGCATTTTTGTTTGTTTTATTATTAAGTTTTACCGTTAGTCTACAAGGACGACTAGTTTACACAGGTTTAAATCGTATGCAACATAAATAACATCAGCTGCCAAAATTTCAAGTTTGTAGCCCCAGCCGTTTAGACTCTGCGTTGATGAATTAGTCAGTCATTCAGAACAATTATTTTATACTAGCTGAGACCCGCGGTGTTACCCGCGTTTGTTGTTATAACCGCGGGCAACGCCGCGGGGCGAAGCTAGTCTAAAAAGAGTAGCCTAAGTTACTCCCTATGTCATCAGCTATCTGCCAGTGAAAGTCCCGTCGAAATCGGTCCAGCCGTTCCAGATACAACCCGGAACAAACAGACAGACAGACAGACAAAAATTGTAAAAAATATTATTTTGCATATGTACCGTGTAAACATACATATGCATTTAGTAAGAAGCGGTTATTTTAATATTACAAACAGACACTCCAATTTTATTTATTTGTATAGATGTATGGATTAGTGTCATCGAATTCTGTCCGTGTGGTGACGGATTAAGAATACGGAATGTCACCACCCCTGTTCATCCCGTGAGTGTCGTAAGAGACGACTAAGGGAGCAAACTGCGCAGGACAACAGCACTGCAAAGAGAAGGAAAACTTGAAACAAACCCTATACCGACCCGTCTGGCCAGCGTGGTATAGTGGGCCAAAGCCTCCTTTTTAAGGGAGCATGTGTCTAGCAGTGGACTGTTAAAGGCTGTTGATGATGATGATGATGAATTTCATCAATGTACTCATCACTAATGAGAGCCATACTAAACCAGAGCTAAGAAACTAAGACGAGGAAAATCGTCTTCACTTCCCGACCACAGAACGGGTCGTAATTAGAAACTTGCCATTACCACTAAATATACATTTGAATAGTTAGAAGTCATTAGAATACATTGTAATATGTAATGTTAACAGTGCATAAGCTGATAGTAATAATACTTTACACACCTGATCCCAAACTAGGCACACCTGTGTTATAATAACTTGACTGCTGATAAAAATACTTACATATTTCTAAATACATACATATTGTAGATACATGACTGTTTATCTCCTTTAAATAGGCTTTAAGCGAAATATAATTTTATCAGTAAAAAAAGGGTATCATTATAATTAGATTAAGTTTACCACCTTTAAAAAAAACTATTATATTATATGTAATTAAGCTGAGATATAGGTACGTATATGGATTTTTGTAATTTTTTTGTAGATTTTTAAGTAAGTAGTATGTAACAAATGTCTGCTTAAGTTTTTTTTTTAAGTTAGGGGTAGCCTTGCACTCCCAACTCTCTTTTATTATTAGGTTTTCCATCGCAACCTGTAATTAAGGCAGCACTAATGCTTGTATATCACTGCCATTGTCTCTCTTAGCTTTTAAAGTGTGTTCTTGTTGGTTGTCCAAAAAAATAAAAAATATACCCAGACACAGAACAAATGATCATCACACAATTATTTGACCGTGGTGGGAATTGAACTCACGACCTCGGGTTTAGCAGTCAGGGTCACTAACCACCAGACTAACACGCCTGTCACAGCCAGTCAGTGATGTAGAGCATAACGGGATAAGCAGGTCGAACCTGCAGCACCCAGAATATTATACGAATCGTGAGAACTTTTATTGCGCAATACAGGATTTTTTGAAATTCTTAGTGGTTTAAGTTGCCTTTAAGTAGGCTTTGAAGTGACTGCCCGGATGGCGTAGTCGTTTAAGCGGTCAACTCGCCGTTTTCTACTACATTGAGTGTTGTTAGTTCGATCCACAAATTGTACAACACTCTGTGTGATCTACAAATTGTTGTTCTGAGTCTGGATGATCTTTGTGTCCATTTCATTAGTGTTTGTAAGTGATATATTACTAGTGTGGAAGTTTTCTTTTTAAAAAGAAAGAAAAGGACTTGTTTAAGGTGAATTCAACAAATTTTTTTTGCTGTATGTTAGGCGATGTCTTTGCTATTTGTGAACCCGCTTGAATGATCATTTTTTTAAATTGGATTCATTATATTTAGGATTGGTCCCATTTATGTTTCATTTCTAAGGATCGAGCGGTTTATAGGAGAGCTATCTTCGGCACAAATGGGGGGGCTCGACCGGTGATATACCACGGCCTCACAGAAAACCGATGTTAAGCAATTCGATCGTTGCTTCGGAGCCCAGCACAGCAATCGAATACGCTACTACTACACCACCGAGGCAGTCAACTATAAAATAGGGGTGATGACACTTTGTATTCTTAATTCGTCTCCATCATCATCATCATCAACAGCCTTTACTAGTCCACTGCTGGACATAGGCCTCTCCTTAGAAAGGAGGTTTTGGCCTACTATACCACGCTGGCCAGACGGGTTGGTATAGGGTTTGTGTCAAGTTTTCCTTCTCTGTGCAGTGCTGTTATCCTGCATAGTTTGCTCCCTTAGTCGCCTCTTACGACACCCACGGGATGAAAAGGGGTGGTGACACTCTCTATTCTTAATTCGTCTCCACATGGATATTAAACCTTAAACCCTAATTACCTCTGATAAAGATTAGAAGATAAATTGCATAATAAAGCTTTGAACGCAGGTCGGCTCTAACTCGATCAGAAATCTACTTACAAGAAGTTGTTTGTTTGTGTGAACAGCTCCTACTTGGTAGGTTCTTAAACCGCTAAACCGTTAGTATCTCAATGCGAAGTCCCGTTTTACGCATTAAAAAAAACACGAACTCAGTTCTTTTGTAATTATTTCATAATTTGTTATAACGCGTGTGAATATTATATTTAACTCATGAATATATTCAGTTGTTGTGTAATAAGAATAATTATTGAAATGAAAATACAAAGTTTACGGCCGTCTGATCCCAAAATAGAATAGGCAGAGCCTGTACTATGGTCACAAGACTGCTGATAAACATTCTTATATATTACTAAATACATACATATTAAAGATAAATAGCACCCAGACACAGAACAAATGATCGTACTCATCACACAACTATTTGTACTGGGTGGGAATCGAACCCTCGACCTCTGGCTTAGTAGTTAGGGTCACTAACCATTAGACGAGCAAAAATATAAAGCATAAACTCACTTATAATATATTGCTGAAGAGGTAGAAAGAGATAAATCGACAACACGTTGCCAGCTTTAATTTAAGTTCTACTTACGTAAAACGTGTTTTGACAGATTTAGAATACAGAGTGTTTCCACCCCCTTTTTATCCTGTTGGTGTCGTAAGAACCGGCTAAGGACCAAACTACGGAGGACAACATCACTGCAAAGAGATGGAAAACTTGAAACAGACCCTATACAAGCCCGTCTTCTAACGGGTTTAGGACATAGGCTGTTTACCGCCATAACCGACATACACGCGAGCGAATCATCGGGCGAAAGCTAGGCAAAAACAAAACATGTAAGTACATACATTTATGTACTTACATGTTTTGAAATGACACTCGCGACCTCTGACCATTTACTGAGACGCAAGATTTGTCTCTCTTTCAGGGCGCGTCTTTAAACCTTCTTTCTAAGGAGAGGCCTATGTCCAGCAGTGGACTATTAAAGGCTGTTGATGTGATATGTGTGATGTGAATATTACGGAACAGTATTTCGAAATAATTAAAAAGTTAAAATAATACAAGGTTCAGACCCTCCAGCATCAGTCACTTCAAGACACATGTTTACAAAAGTCCTACTATACCACGCTGGATAGACGGGTTGGTATAGGGTTTGTGTCAAGCTTTCCTTCTCTCTGCAGTTCTGTTGTTCTGCGTAGTTTTCTCCCTTAGTCGTCTCTTACGACACCCACGGGATGAATAGGGGTGGTGACAGTCTGTGTTCTTAATCCGTCACCACAGGGACCATAATATGTAATACTATGGAAAAGGACAATCTTGTTTTAAATTTTTTAAATAGACAACACCCGCAATAAGAATATATTCTAAATGATAGTATAATATATAATAATAGTGTCGTCGCATGTTTTTTAGAACAGGGTTTCCATATGTATTTTTTTAAATTATTTCTATCTAGCCTCATATAAATTGTTTGACGTGTATCTTAGAAATAAAATATGTTTTCTTTCTTTCTTTTTTTTAATAATAGTCTCGCAATAAAAATAAAGTCACCTGCGACACAGATGTCTTTGACACGAAGAATACCCAGACTCAGAACAACAATTTGTGGATTACACAAAGTGTTGGTCCCATGTGGGGATCAAACCCACAACACTCAGCTTTAGTAAGAAGCGACTAGGCGCCCACTTAACTACGCCATTCGTGCAGTGAATTAGCATTATGCTTGATATGCTGTATTTTCACTCAGTTAGCTACAACGCTTTTAAGTCTCTTGCCTCTTTTTTTTTTCCGTGCGGAAATCCCCTCGGATACCACCTGTCGGTGGCATGTCGGACTCGAACCGACTAAAACCGCACGCCGTCTCGGGTACTAATAGCCGGGGAACCAGGTATACCCTAGAAAGGAAGTCCCTGGTGCAGAAAGGAAGTCCCTGGTGCCTAAGTCTTTTGCCAAAGTTGAGCGTGAAACTACTCGAACATTCTCGAAACACACATAATTAAAAAAAAAAAGATTTTTTTAAATCTGTCTACAATTGACGGAGATATCGAGTAACAAACGTACAAAAAAAAAGAAAAAGAAGAAAAAAAAAAAACATGCAGACTAATTAAAAAACCTAAACTAGTTAAGTAGTCGATAATTCGATCGAGTCTATAATTTTACTAAAAAGTCGAGATTTTCGACATATTTATATGTTTGTAATTATAATCATAGTAACTTTACACATCTCACACAAGGACGTCTGGTCAAAAACTAGACAGAACCTGTCTATGGTAACCAGACTGCTGATAAACGCATTTATTTATTTTTAAAGACATACATTTTATAGATAAATTTCATCCAGACACAGACCAAGAGATAGTACTCATCACACCATTCCTTAATCTGGTGGGAATCAAACCCACGACCTCTGATTTAGCAGTCAAGATCTCCAACTACTTGAACAACAGGCCCGTCATGTTAGTCAGCCCACTATTCTATGGAACTCATGACCAGTCTTTCCTGGTTGAACACACAGCACCTATATAAAAAAATAGACATTTTGCTCGATATATGTATGCAGGTAATTTAATGATAAATTATTACATGATTTCGCCGTCAATTTTCACTTATTTCAACAGATACGGGTACTTGAATATTTAAAATAGCAAAAGTGAAATTTTTACGTAACGAAACTTAGGCACATTATAGGTCTATTCGCTATTAGGTATATTCGCATGGAGGGTATGGCATCAATTTGTTCCGTATTCTATTAATTTGTTACGAGCGCATCGTATTCGCATATCGCATAAACAAATTACTAGAATACGGAGTGTCAACACCCCTATTTATCTCGTGGGTGTCGTAAGAGCCGACTACGCTGGACAACAGCACTACAAAAAGAAGGAAAACTTGTCACAAACCCTCTACCAACCCATCTGGCTAGCTTAGTATAGTAGGCCAAAACCTCCTTTCTATTAAAGGCTGTTGATGTGATAAGTGATGAACAAACTATCACTGACTTTAATGTTTGACGCGTCGTAAGCAATAGTAATAAACTATATTCTTCAATATTAGGAGGGTATTTAAAAAAATGTTACCAAACGGGAACTATAAACTTCAAAATAAAAAAAAAAGAATTTTCAACATCGGTTCATAAATCATTTAGGAAAAAAACATTCCGAATTGAGATCATCTTCGTGTTTTGAAGTCTATTTAAAATATACAGACTTCTTAAAAGTATGTTGTCTAATAAATTTACATAAAATCAGACTTTTACGCTCGTACTTTTTACTGAGTGAAAAAAAAATCGGTTGCATTTTTATAGAATCACTATCATTTCTATGTGGTCGCCTGTTTGTAGGCGATAAACTTCAAAACTAGAATACTATATAACGAGACTAGCTGACCCGCGCAACTTCGTCTGCGTCTCTCAATAGTAATAAATTTTCTCCGTTTTTGAAACATTCTTCATTGGTGCTCCGCTCCTAATGGTCTTAGCGTGATGATATATAGCCTATAGCCTTCCTCGATAAATGGGCTATCTAACACTGAAAGAATTTTTCAATCGGACCAGTAGTTCCTGAGATTAGCGCGTTCAAACAAACAAACAAACAAACTCTTCAGCTTTATAATATTAGTATAGATTACTTCTCTTAAAAAGATCTGTTGAAAAAATAGTAACGCTACATCTTTTACTATAAGATTAACACACAATAACAATTATAAATTGCTAGAAGATACTTTGAAATTAATGAATTATTTATTTTATCAAATTAAAATAGACCACCTTTATTTTATATAGATTATAATTAGCTCCATCCCAAATACTCAGTTAAATTGTTTTTACCATTTAATATCGTAAAATGCTCAGCGGTATAGGCTGATATGACATTAAGATAGAAAAAATATAGGTATAGCTGAAATAGGTTGCTAGTAAAAAAAAAGGAAACAGTCATCAACAACAATGAGACAAAGAGGTCTTATCACTTAAATTTATCGTTACTCTATCAATGACTAATATTCTACCCAAAAAATTAAAAAGTAGAAATTCCTGTCACTTACTCACGCGGGCCAAGCGGTCATTGCCTAACCAAAAAACAATCCTTACTTGCCTATTATTAAATGCAAGAACATTCATTATATTCACCCAAGTATAGACTCCTAACTATCCAACGCAAGGAACCTCGGACGGTGTTAACGACCTTAAAACCAGCTATCTTCGCTTATCTTTAAGAAAGTCAATTGAATTCTTGCAAACGAAATAAAACCTTTATGTATACTTTTCGCAGTGTAATTAAAGATCGGTGCCTCGATATCGTGTTATTAAGAAAAATAAAATATTCAAATTTTTTTGTTTTTTTCTTCGTAATGAACTTTGAGATTGTTGCGAGCGAATTCGAACGGAAGCTGGATGCTGTTTATTTCTTTGTCTTATTTATTACAGTCAGTTCTTTAGGTTTCTATAGATTAATCAAAACGGTTCGTTTACATTTAAAGTTTAGTGCATAAAGAGGCCAAACATCAAGAACAAGTTTTAAATTAATTGGCAGGTGTACATAATGATGATCGTTGACATCAATAAAATTAAAAAAAAAAACCATGGAAGCGATTTCGTCAGCCCAAATCGGAACTCTAGTTTCCCGCTCTTATGAATGTTTTTTTACTTAAGTATTTATTCAGAGACACATTAAAAGAGACTTAGACTAAGACGACTAATCACAATATTATAAAGACAAGATACATTCAAGAAAGTTGTGGCTTCATAGACATCTATGAAGCCTCAACTTTCTTGAATGTATCTTGTCCTTTTTTTAAATGTAGTGCAACAGCAAATGATTTTAAAAATAAGTTTAAAGAAATAAAACCTTGAATTAATTTCATTGTTTCTGTCCTCGAATTCTAAATCTTTTTGAATTTGAATTTAGAACGTCAAATAGAGCTGTCCAAAACTAAAAAGAAAGTCACGATATTATTAACTTAGTAATAATAAAAAGAATGTCATAGTTTCTAGTTGTGGACAAGGAAATCGGTCATCGTGCGCGGGGTCGGATTCCGTACGGGACCGCGTTTCGTTCATTTCACTGACCTACATTCAACACAACGGAACGTGCTGAGACGTCACTTTAACAAGATAATACCTCCATAAATTTGTCCTTGAAAAATTATCATTGGTATGTTTTTAAGAACAAAACACTTAATATACATAATAATTGATAACCCTGGATGTTTACATCACTAACAACTTAATGTTACATTTTTCTAAAGAATCCAGAATGATGTGTCATTTATAATAAAGTTTAAAAAAGAATTCGTACCTAACCATAAACGCAAAAACAACCATTATAAAAACACTACATGTAAAAGCTAGAGACAGTAGTATCTATTCAGGCTCAATATAAAACGCCTTTGCCATACAAGCGTTAGATAAAAAGTGATTTATAGTTTTAAAACGTGTTTCCTAGGCAAGTCGTAGTTATACGTCGAGCTGTTCTTCGATAAACGACTCGATTTTATTTCTAAAGTACGAGCCGCAGTAGGAAGAGCAACAACCTATGATTGCAGGGCCGTTATTCCCGATCGTCTTGACCGCTCACTGATAAATACAAGAAAAAAAAAACAGCAACTCTTTCAACCATAACTTCCTAATGAGTTCATTCTTAAAGGAGAGTGTTTGGAATTCGAAACATCTTCATTGTTAAAATCTAATTAGTATTTTACATCGGTTGTCATTATGCGCCAAAATTATGGCAATCGTTAAAAGGAGCAAAAGCAACGGTGCATCGAAATCAATTTTTATATTCACCTGTTTAACGGACACCAAGACGAACTCTCACAATCACAGCGAACTCATTATCCACCGGCACTGAGGATTTAACAGTTATTCGTACTAAAAGCGATGATTAACTACTTAAGATACTTGCTACAATGCTTTTTTATTAAAAAAAAATATTTATTTAAATTTCCGAACGAATGGTTAATTTAAAAATAAACTTTTTGAAGTTTCGCGTGCGCGCGCTTTTTATTATTAACTTTTTTTCGATGTGAGGCACGGGCGTTCGCCGCGACAGCCTTGACCGCTACGCGACTGCGGTCTCACTGAACGAACTGTCTTGGTGCAAGCGCCGTCGTATTCTCGTCGACATGTAAACAGTGCCATAGGCTCTCACCCAAATACATTGGAGATTTCTAGGTTACCTATACGACACTTTTATTAAGAAACAACTAACCGACGTACTTTGACATACACAAAAATGATTGTAACTCTAAATTTGGGGAAATTAAAAAAACGAATTAACAGTGGTGTTTTCTTTGAAGTCCGTTATAAATTGAGTAATAGTTAAAACACTTATAATTAAAAAAAATAAGAATTCATCGATAATAATAAAAATAGTGGTGTACTCACGTTAAATATGGCAACATAGAAATTACTTTCCAACAGTTACTTTTCGCTCGCCTGTTGCGCCGTTTCCGGTCAACTTTTGTCTCTTTTTCCTTACAAAGGCTTGTACAAAAAAGAAAGCTTATCGGTACAACAAGTAAACAAGATTTCAATAAGTGTTTAGAGATCCTCTACTATGTGACAAAAACCTTTTTAAACTTTTTTGGTAGGAGTGATATCCTTCCAAATCTGTGAAGCCCCTAAGATAGTAAACAAGATTTGTTTTAAATTAACTTTACTTGAGATTTGTGATTAACACTCATTTTCATCATTACATTGGTATCGTATGCGACTGCTGTGATGAGATCTCAGGTTCGATTCGCGAGCCGGACCAAATGTTTTGCATGATCTGCAAATATTTGTTTTGTCTATGTATAATATGTGTGGAGGAATGGTTATCATGTTCCTCCAAAACAAAGGGAGGATCCTCGAGGACGATTTTGTATTTATGCTAATCGGCATGAGAATTCTTTATATCGCGATACAGGAATAGCAGTTGTTTCGTAGTTCGGTTTTTGGTGTTTCTTCGTTAGATGGCGCTGTAGTATGTTTCTGTTTCTTTATATGTGGAAGTCGCCACAAAGAAAAGTATTCTATCAGTCAATCTAGTTTTCATGAAAGCTTTGCTTAGTTTAAAACTAGATGGCGTTGTGTGTCAGATGTCCGAAATATTATTATTGTTATTACCTTTTCCACGAGAGAGCCGTATCTTGACATCCATGGACCTGCAGGATCGGCGTAATGCCGTAAATCCGTTGTGGGTAATTTACAAAGCAATTTTAAACAATACAGTGTTATTCCTTATCTAAATAAATACTTGTTGTGAATTTAATGTAGATCAAAATTGCATTTTACAGCATATCATTAAAATGAATAGAAGATATCAGAGATTTAAAAAGTCGGGCCTCCGTCCCGGGTGGCAGCGGCCGGCAGGAGCAGAGCGGGGCTATCAATATTGCATATAAAGATGTCCTGTAGTATGGACTTATCATAATAATAGTATAATTAATTACTGCACACAGACACCACATTAGCAGTATTAGTAGTAGCACTCGTGCGAAGCCAGGTCGGATCACTAGTAATATTTAAATAATATAGGCTCTGACTAATTTGGTGGCCGTGTATAACATAGATATGTATGTAAAAGTAAAAAAATACGCTTTTTGTATAATATAACATCATCTAACATTACAATATATGCAGAATACATAACCAAATAATAAAAATAGCTTCGAAATTTTCGAACATGTGTCACATGATAAAATAACGAGAAAAAAAGAAATGTGACCGGATTTTGCCAAAACCCAATAAAGTGAACAAGTTGATGACACATTCGCAATGTTATCTTAATTAACATGAAAACCTGATTTTATTGCTATAAAAGACAGCAGATAAAACTACATGATATTTGCGAGAGAACGCGGCGAAAATATTCAAATCTTTTTTTTGCAATGTATGGTTTATTCATATCTCGAATCATAAATAAATAGTAATAAAGTAGTCGAGTAATAAATGTAGGAAAAATAATTACATCCAGAAATGAAAATACATAGAACTTGACTCATCTTGCACACGGCCGTCCGATCCTTAACTAGACAAAGTTTGTTCTAAAGTAACTAGACTGCTTCCTTCCTGATGGCAGATTAATTACTGCGGTAGGGGAAAGGATGGCAGCCTGATCGCACTGAAAATGTGATCGGGCTGCAACATCTGGATAGGCTGAGAGGCAGGGAGAAGCCACTGGCTTTCCCTGAGATGGGACCTAGCTAGGTGCGGCGTCGATCTGGGGGACCTGAAATCACATGGCCCGGGTTCTTAGTGGAATCACCACATACTCCTGGCTTCTATATCCCCAAGGAGCCGGAGATCCGAAGGAATTTTCCACTCCGTCAACAAAAAAAAAAAGACTGCTGATAAACATCATTATAAAAAAATTGGTACATATCTTTACATAGTATAAAATAAAGTCGTTTTTTTTTGTTCTACGCTTAGATATTTTAAATTAAGCAACTGATTTGAGACACCAATAGAGAGAGTGTTTCAAGAGGAAGGTGCGTGTATTATTATAGTAGAGAAAACGGCAAATTTCAAAAATTTGTCGTAATAACATGTTTTTCTACGCTTACATTGCAAATGCTGGTCAAACCTTGCGAGACAGACCAAAATAATCCGCAATCAAGAAGTCCGCGATGTGTTATGTCTATGCCCTGAGTATAACCCGCGGTATCCAAATATTTTATTTATATATATTTCTTTTAAATATTACAAAAAATAATGGGTTATTTAGGAAGCTATTTTAAAAATTTAATTCATTATTAATCCTTCATAAATTATCCTTATCTAACTAAATACGTCAGATACGTTGTGCATTAAATCATCGACAGCCTTTACTATTCCACTGCTGGACAAAGGCCTCTCCTTAGAAAGGAGGTTTTGGCCTACTACACCACGCTGCCCAGACGGGTTGGTATAGGGTTTGTGTCAAGTTTTCCTTCTCTCTGCAGTGCTGTTGTCCTGCGTAGTTTGCTCCCTTAGTCGCCTTTTACGACACCCACAGGATGAATAGGGGTGGTGACACTCTGTATTCTTAATCCGTCACCACACGTTAAATATATATTATTAAAATGAATATTTTAGAAGATATTCGAGGTTTAAAATGCGGGGTCCCAAAGACTGTCAGCCGTACGTCCGTCCCTGGTGGCAGCGACCGGCAGGATCGGAGCGGGCCTATGAATACTGCATTTAAAGATGTCCTGTAGTATAGTCCTATCATAGTAGTAGTATAATTACTCCACACTGACACCACATTAGTAGTATGTATTAGTAGTATCTACATTGCACCCGTGCCAAACCGGGGCGGATCGCTAGTTATAGATAAATTACTTCCAAACATAGACCAAATGATCGCGCTCATCACATAATTCTTTACTTTGACGGGCCTGTTGGTCTAGTGGTTAGTGACCCTGACTGCTGAGCCGGAGGTCGTGGGTTCGATTCCCACCCAGGACAAATAATTGTGTGATGAGTACGATCATTTGTTCTGTGTCTGGGTGTAATTTATCTATATTATGTATGTATTTATAAATATATAAGTATGTTTATCAGCAGTCTGATTACCATAGTACAGGCTCTGCCTAGTTTGGGATCAGACGGCCGCGTGTGAGATGTGTGAAATTATTATTATTATTATTAATTATTATTTACAGTGGATGGAAATCGAACCCACGACCTTCGGCTTAGCAGACAGAGTCAACAACCACTAGAACACCAAACACAAAATAAGAAATAACCAATCAAACGAAGCCGCGAGCAATAGCTGGTATAAATAAAAGGGAAAAACCCGTTACCCTATTTCTACAGTTAACTTTAATTAATAACTTTCACTTTAACTACATAATCAATAAAAAACAACAATTATAAGATGTAACACCTAAAAACAGTCAAAAACTACTTTTCCGTTTTTAATTAATTAAACTGTAGCTTTCCAAACATAAAATCATTGATTGCGTTTCCTTAATAAAAAAGAAATAAACTTAGTCTATTACCTTTTTTTTAATTTTGAACGTCGAATTAAATAAACGACATCTACATCATTGTACTTGATTGCACGTGTAGTGGCTTAGGCGGTAACCTCGGTTTCCTACTGTTCTGAGTGTTGTGGCTTCGATCCCACATGGGACAACACTTTGTGTTGTTGTTCTGAGTCTTGGTGTTATTTGTGTCAGTTTTAGGAATGCGACACAGGATGCAATCTTCTCTATAGACTCTCTGCCACTTAAAAGAGGTCCCAACTTATATTATGGGGAGGCATTTCTTGCTTCACTTTCCGTTAGGAGCGTGAGATTTGGCTGGTTTGATTCCAGTTCAGTACAAAAAATTTAAATGCACGTATAATATATCGATTGACGTCGGTGTAGGTATTTTACGTACATGTAATACTCGTATGTAAACATTTACAATACAAATCTAGTCACAGTGTAATATCCCTGTTCAACAATGCTTTTAGTCACAGAAATAAGCCTGTAGATTTAGCCGATTTCCGGGGAGGTAGAGACACGTTCCCAATTTCCAACTTGGAGGGTATTTTAAATAATTTAAGCAGCATTAGTTATTGACAAAACATAAAACGAAGCTTGACTTATGTTTGTGGCGACTTCCACATATTGTGAAACAAAACACTTCCACATCATCTATCGAAGACACACTAAACTACGGGGTAACTGCTAAACCTGTATTTTTTTTATATAAGGGGCAAACGAGCAGACGGGTCACCTGATGGCAAGCAACTACCGCCGCCCATGGACACCTGCAACTCAAAAGTCACAAGTGCGTTGCTGCCCTTGGGGATTTAGGCTCCGGTAACCTCACTCACTCTGTGAAAGGCAAAGAAAGGATTGCTTAACACCGGTTTTCTGTGAGGCCGTGGTATCACTCCGATCTAGCCGGCCCATTAGTGCCGAAGCATGAACCGTGGGAGAGCCCACGGTAATAATCGCGATATGAAAAATTCTCACGCCGATTACCATATATAGAACTTCCCAATATCAGGCGATAGGTGGCGGCCCGCCAGACATGATCACCTAGCCTGGTTGGAAGATCCTCCCTTTGTTTCGGAGGGACCTGACCCCTGTTCTCTACATGTTCATACAGTCGCTTACGCGAGTATTTGGCAAAAAAGCTCTAGATTCGTGTACGCAATTTAATAATGATAATTTATTTCCATAAAAGATACATAAACATGTCTTCCTTGCATTTATTCACTCATCGAGAAAAAAATCTTGCCTATACGGCATAAAAAATATACGGCATTTGTGAAGAAAAGTCTTCATAAAGTTAAATATCCGGCACAGAATTCTACTGTTAATCGCACCTCCTATTTTTCCATCTACAGCTACATATGAATCTTCCTCTGCTTTATGTGGGAAACTGTAGGGTAACACAGGCGGTTTGTGTACCGGCACCCATTCTGATTTGCATACTTTTCTCAGCAATCTAATGTCAGCCTTTTCATATTATTATTATTACCTATGACCGTTATGTATGGTAAATACAATTGTACGAGGGGTGATCAATAAGTAATGATAATCGAGTATTTCTAGAACGCACAAAAACCCAAATTATTTTTTTTCTGCTTGCTTATATATCCACTACTTCAGCTTCAAAAAAATGTATAAATAGGACACCATTACCAGCAGATACATTCGTTTGAATACGAACTGTCGAAGAGAAAACATCAAAATGGAGAAAAATGAAATAAGAGCTGTCATCAAGTACCTCTGCCTGAAAAAAATGTCTACCAAAGACATACACAGCGACTTAGAGGAAACATTGGGGGAGTCTGCTCCTCCATATTCCACAGTCGCACGCTGGGCAAAGGAATTTAAGCTGGGCAGAACCTCCACTGAATCCTCGTATAGTAACATTTTAAAGTTGAAGAGCCTATTTGGGCTATTTGTGTGGTTGAATGTTGCAGAAAATTTATATTCCTTTTGAAAGACGCAGATGAGGTTGTTACTTATAAATTTTAAACATTATGCACTACATTTTGCTATGATTATTCCAGCGGAATAAACTAGCACAGTTTTACGAGGGGTGATCAATAAGTAATGATAATCAATATGAAACAGAACTATTAGATTAAAAAAAGTATTTTATTTTTCAACATAGTCTCCTTGCAAGTTAATACATTTAGTGTATCTTTTTTCTAAGCCCATGATTCCCTTAGAAAAAAATTCTTTGTCTTGACCCTCCCAAAATGCCTCTACTGCGGCCATCACTTCACTATTGTCCTCAAATTTGTTGCCCCGGAGGTGTTCTTTGAGCCGAGGAAAGAGGTAGAAGTCACTGGAAGCTAGATCTGGCGAATAGGGAGGGTGTTCGAGCAGTTCGAACCCCGTTTCTTCAATGGCAGCCATCGCAACTGCGGCTTTGTGAGCCGGGGCGTTGTCTTGGTGAAACAGCACTCCAGCGCGCAGTTTACCGCGTCTTTTTGACTTAATAGCTTCTCGCAATCTTCTTATTTGGCCTGCGTAGTAAGAGCCTGTTATAGTGGCCCCCTTTTCCAAATATTCCACCATAATAATTCCTTCTGCATCCCAGAAAACAGACGCCATAACCTTTCCCGCTGAACTTGACACTTTGAATTTCTTCGGCGTTGGTGAGGAAGCTCGTTTCCAAGTCATTGATTGTTGTTTGGTTTCGGGATCAAAGTGGTGGATCCAGGTCTCGTCCATGGTCACAAAACGCGACAAAAAAAATTCTTTATCGGCTTGGAACTTTTGAAGATTCACCCTCGAAATGTCGACTCGTTTCTTTTTTTGCTCGTCGGTTAACATTCTCGGTACCCAACGCGCAGAGACCTTTTTCATATGCATTTTGTTGACAATGATTTTTTGAACGCTGCCATAGGAGATCCCTGTGACCTCAGCTACATGCCTTACGGTCACCCTTCGATCGGCCAACACGATATCTTCCACTTTTTGGACGTTTTCTAAAGTAAGGGACGTGGAAGGGCGTCCCTCGCGATGTTCAACGCAGGACCTTGCGAGCACGTGATGGTATTGTCCTCGAAATGAAAGTATCTTCATCTGTGTTCTAGGACTGCACGGATGGCGTAGTGGTTTAAGCGGTCGCCACGCCGCTTCCTACTACCCGAGTGTTGTGGGTTCAAACCCCACATGGGACGACACTTTGTGTGATCCACAAATTGTTGTTCTGAATCTGGGTGTTCTTTGTGTCCGTTTCATGTATGTTTGTAAAGTCCCCCGCGACACAGGATTTATTCCTAATGCGGGAGTTGTCTTTAAAAAAAAAAAAAAAAAAAACTATAGGTATTCTAAGTTTGAGTTAGGATAGCACTGTGTAATTTGTTTTAGAATTTTATATGAATATTATATAATGAAATTCATTTTGGCTCGAAATCCACTCGACAAAATAAGCACCTTTAAATTTCCAGGTTAACCTTACTAGCGTCACCATTTTTGACATATTTAAATAATGTACAGTTTCTAACTCCATAGGGAATAATATTTTATCGATAAAGTAAAAAAACAATACTGATTTTGCTTAATTTTTGAAAATCTGCATTCTTTTTCATTATGTTCAAATTTTATTTGTTTAAATAATATCTGCTAAACTAACACGCATTAAATATAAATCTAATTTTTATTTTTTGCTAAAAATGTTGATCAATGTACGAGGTTTACAAGCCAAAATACGAGATTTTTTGTTGTCTATGTAAAAGAAAAAACGTTCTAAGCTACTGGCAACCCTAAATTAACGTTGAAAGTTGCTGTCACTGTCAAGCAAATGGCATTCATAATTCATTCAATTGACAACAACAAAAACAAATAGAGAAAATTATATGGTGCTGTTACAATTCCAGTTGTAATTATAAAAATTACAAAAGTAAATGCAATAAAAATGTACTGAGCTCTATATCAAGATATTGTGTTCCATTTTTGGAATACGTAAGTATAAAGTTTAATATAAAATTAGTTTTTTCAGTCACATGTGATTTCTTGTAAATCTTCCTTATTTTTATATCTCAGTATTTGAGCACTGAAAAACTGAGAAATTCATGGGTTGTATATTTAGTGATAAGAACTACAGTGATAAAGTGTATTATATCCTTGTTTAAATAACTTCGACGTTTTAATTGTATGAAACTAACCTCAAAAAGTGTAAACAAATGCATGCTGGAAGTTGATAGGTTAGAACTTAGAACACTTTAAAGTATTGACTGGATTATACTCACTTAGTGTTATTAAACTACGATACAATCAAATATGGCCAGGAACAATTTCAAAACCTCGTATCAATATTTTATAAATTTTTAGGTTATTTACCATGGTATGTTTTTGGAATGCGGTAATAATTTACCAATAATTTGCGACTTTTGTAATAAAATATGTGTTTAAATATTATACACTCCAAAATTATGTAGAATTCATCGCAATGAAAATAATTTCTAGATGCAATACATTTTTTACTCAATGTTTGAATTTATTTGTGACCATGTTCGTAGCAATGGTCTAAAAATTTGGTGAGTAATGAATGGCTTAGTGTAGGTAACACTAATTTAACCAATTTTTAGTCTGCAGTAGAGTTCTAAGATTATCTTTCAATTTTGGATTGAAAAAATTCTTTATATGGTGATTGGACCCCATGGTTTAGTTATACAATGGAACTTGGCCGTGGACATCTGAGGTTGTGAAATTGTAGACTTTTATTACTTAAATAAAGTAAAGACTTCAGAAAAAGAAAGAGAAGGAAAAGAAAAAGAAGGTTAACATTTCAATATGTATGCATGTTATGTTATTGAAACTGTAACATAATAATCTATTAGGGATTTCAAACAGAGCTATGCTATGCTATTTGTCACATTGGGCTGTTTCGTGGGTGTGAGATACCACAGCTTCATAAATGTCTTTTCTCAACAATCAAAGTCTCTCCATGCCAAATTTCATTAAAATCGGTTCAGCGGTTATTGATTTCCCATACAAACTTCCACCCCCCCTTTTACCCTCTTTAAGGGTGATTTCTGGGATAAGAACTATCCTATGTCCTTTCCCGGGAGTCAAAACTATCTCTATACCAAATGTCATCTAAATCGGTTCAGCGGTTTGTTACTTTCACATTTATAATATTACTATGGATGATTGACAAATTAGAGATTCTTTAAAATGTTAAACATTACTAACCATTTTATTTCAATTACAGATTGCTCTAAAAACTGTCCAGTACATATTATAAAACAGGATGGAAGTCATAATGGAACCAACACCATCCATCATCAGAAAACGCAAAACGAAAACCAAAACGTCAATCTTAAACAATATGAAAATGGACAGCTCAGAAGTAATACCAACTCCTAACATTCCAGTCAGTCCAAAACCCATTAAGAAAGTCAAGAGAGAAGAAGATGCTATTGAATTGGGTATAAGATATCCAATTTTAAAAAACGAGTTACTGGTGCAGAGATTCTTGAAAGTACCAATGACAAATAATCAGAAAGGTAAGCAAATTAATAATAATAATATGAATAAAAATGTTTATTTAATCTCCACAAATTACATTTAGTTTTATATTTAACAGTTGACAGGAAAACTGTCAAGAAATTTGCAATTTGTGGTAGATCTGGAGTCTAAACTAAGCGAGGCCTGTACTATAGATCTCCAGGCCATTATCCTAGAGAGTGTGAATGAGTAAACAGTAAAAAGATTTATTATATTAAAAATATATATACGAATGGTTGCGCTGTGAGTGTGTGTGTATGTGTGCGGTTATGGGCGTCTGGTGTGTGGGTGTGTAGTGTGTGTGTGTGTGTAGTGTGTGTGCGAGGTTGGTTAGGACATGTATTTTTTTTATAGAATATCAATTTTGCTTAAATTTTCGTCCGTTTTATGTTTTTTTTGTAATTATTATTTAGCATTAATCTGACCCATGTTCACTGCAGGCAAAACACGTAGTGTGTGTTTAAAAAAAAACTGGGCTAAAGACAGATATTTTATATCATATACATTTAATTTTTTCTCTACAAATGCTGCAACAAACACATTATGTTTGTAGCCATAGTTGTGGATAGAAATATATCCAAATGTTTTAGTAGCACTGGGAAAAGATTTTATAAACACAGACAGTGTGTACCGCATATTTCTGCAAGAAAGGTATATTGTAACACAACTGGGTATGTGCCTCCATTCTATAGACAACCACCAGTAAGGATTCCATAAGAGTCATTGCATGTTGTGTTGCAGTCCTGGTAATACAAGGGTTCATAGGCACCTGTAAGGGGCGTCCATTAATTACGTGAGGCGTTTTCGGCGATTTTCTGACCCCCCTTCCCGTTGGTGATATGTCGTGATATTTAATTCAACCCCCTCCCAATTCCCCCGATTGAGATTATCAAAAACGTGTTTAATGTAAAGGTTGGCGGTGGCGCGTAAACAAACGACAGGCTATTGTGCAACTTCACCGCACTCGCAATACCGTGATAAATATTATTGTATAAGACTTGGCCATATTGCAGTGGAGGAATATGTTGTATGTGTTATGGGTGAGCAAAGAATCACCTACTTGCTCATCATTTGTTATTAATTTCCCTGTTATTAATTAATTATGACAAGTCTTCCCAGGAAGTCAATTTTAATTATCAAAGTAATGTAATAAAAGAGAAAGTTTGTGAGTGTGTCTTTGTTACTTCTTTACACATGTAAAGAAGTAAGAAACACACACAGAAGTAACATACACTGCACAGCTAATATATAAATGAAACTGTATGTATTTATAGTTAAGGTGATAATACTATAATTTGACATCTTCGAGCTAATGAAAAAAGTTAATGTTTTTTTTTAATTTTCAGGTCGCATCCGTCAAGCGATAAAAGAGTCTCTTCAAGGTTCAAGCAATGCAATAGTACCAGATATAGTCCACGGCAAGATACAAGCAATACTAAAAAATAATAATGTTCTAACAGACTCTCATCTCAGACGCATCCGTATACTGTACAACCTTCTAACAAACGCACTGAGAGGTGAAAAGATTATTGATGAACCACCACATAGATCATCATCCACTCTAAAAGCACCCTCGACGATAAAAGCCCCATCAACATTAAAAATGACATCACCCAAAGCACTGCGAACATCAAAATCACCACCAGTTCTAGAAACAATAAAAGAAAAGCCGCAAAGAAAACTCGAAAAGAGAACTAATGAAAGTCCAGATAAAGAGAAACCAGTTGAAAAAAAGAAAAAGGATCAGCTTGTGAAGAAAGTTCGAGGTCCAAAGAGATATGTTGTGTTTTTGGGTAATCTGCCGCTCGATATCAATAAGGATAAGGCAAGTTTACATTCTACAAAAAGTAAAATTAAAGGTTGGGGCAGACACCCAGTGTTTCGGGACAGGTGAAATGTACTAGCACTAAGTGCTGAGCGCGACTGTGTGACATCTTCAATATCAATAAGTATATTACTACCTCCTTATGCCGAGTCGTGATTCCTCCCCGCCCCTTGTCTGCCCTAGCCTTTATAAGTTTTAGAAACTGAAATTTACTGACAGACTCAATGCTATGGGTATAGTCCCATACACAAATGCCTGGCAATAAGAATCTTTGACCACAGTTGGATGACAGATATATTTATTTTTCCAGATAATGGCACACTTCTCGGAGATGAACGAACACATAAAAAGTATACGGATACCCAAGCCAAGGGAAGAAAAGAAGAGTGCCATAGCTTTTATGGAACTTACCAACGAAGCTAGCTATGAGGTGTGCACCTCTACACTTTTTTTTTCATCCCAGTTTGTAACAATAGCCTTTAGAGACTAAAACAATTATGTTTTTCAGTTTGCACTATCTAAGCATCATTCAATGCTTGGCAGGAAAAGGATAAATGTTTTGTACACTGCACAGAAACATGGAAGAGTGACAGTAGCCGATGCTAAGGTAGAGTTTTTTTTTTATCAGTGTTGCCAATTCTCAAATCTGTTTTCCTCTTATAAGCACTTTGAAAACCTCCACATATTTTGCTGCATGTTTTAATACTGATTTCCGTTCGTTATGTTTCTCAGCGGACTCTGTTCTGAGCCGTTAGGGTCTTATAACTGAGGGCGAAGGTAAGGAACTAAAAAAAATTTCTATTATCAGAGGCATTTCTTTAATCTAGAACCGAATGACTTGACTTGACCTTGACTGCATGGATGGCGTAGTGGTTGAAGCGGTCACCACGCCGCTTACTATTACGCTGAGTGCTGTGGGTTGGATCCCCACATGGGACGACACTGTGTGATGCACAAATTGTTGTTCTGAGTCTGGGTGTTCTTTGTGTCCATTTCATGTATGTTTGTAAAGTCCCCTGCGACACAGGATGTATTTCTAATCTGGGAGTTCTCTTCTATAAAAAAACAAAACAAAACCAAGTATTCATTAAGAGCGCTGTAGTATATTTAAACTACTACTATTGATTTGAATCTGATTGACTTAATAGTTTTGGTAGGAAGATTTGATGGGTCTGTAATACTTTCTGAGAGGGGGAAGGGTTTGGTAACAAAGCAAAAGGGCAGCAATACAATGACTTGAGTTCCAGGAGTCTATGTACGGTGGTAGTCACTCCCCATCAGGTGACATGTCTGCTCGATTCTCCCTGTGCCATTAAAAATATCTTGCCTTATTCCCCATAGCCTGTTTAAGTTAAAAAACCACTCATAAGGCTTGTGTTACGGGGATTTGAGATTGATTTAATGAATATCAACTGCCATGAACATGGAGGAATGTAGCGATTAACCAGCTACCTACTAGAATAAAATTTTGTATCTCCCTGAGAACACACCATATGGATAAAACAGTATAACCGAAAAAATAATTTCACAGAGCAAATCAGCAAAATTAATAGCACTGCAGAGGTCGGGCAAGTTGGTCGGCAGTACAGCGCTTGTTAAGAAAAGGAGTCAGCGACGTCTCAAGAAGAAACTGGCGCAAGCTAAGGAAGCACAAGACACATGACACCGTTCAGTTATTAAGGCACACATACACACACTACCGTTTTTATATACCTCCAATGATGGGTAACCATTTTATAAATATTTTCTTTTATTTAAGTTTGCCATTGAGCTGTTTTGTTTTTACCTTTTTATATAAAAGGTGTGCCTACATGTTTGTAGAAAAAGTATTTATCTGTGGATTAGAATTATATCTGTTAACACTCTGGCAAGGATTTTTTTAATAAAGTTTTTTAATATTAGTTACGGTTATTGTTGCATTTAAAAACAATGTTATTAATCTATTTAGCAAATAATTTATCATTATATATTATTGAACATTTTATTAGAGCTAATTGTTAAACTTAACGGAAAAGTTCCTGATCCTGTGTTTTACTGTTTCGGGAAACATCAACAGTTTTGGACCGGACAGGGGTCCTTTATCAAATAACGACTTGTGTTAGATTTTACCGAAGTTATATCAATCAATCTATCTATCAATCTTTCCCGAAACAAATACATGAGTACAAACCGTATTTATTTAATATTAAAATGTTATTCTAACTCTTAACTAATGGATGTCATGTACTGATTTGTATTTTAAATGTTATTAAAGTGTATGATAAACATAGCAGGCAATGTATAAAATTGCCACAATTGATGTTGATAATAGGACTTGTGGGAGACATCCTCAAACCAACACTCCACAGGAGTTTTCCCTGGTGCGGTGTGTAGGAATCAAACCGATTATAACCACACGGTGTATCATACTGTGCCTTAAATTGGAGGGATCCGTAATGTACTTTTATTTCATCCGGGCCCCTTTCAGTGTGCGCCCACAAAAGCGCATGCACCATCTTCAGGTAACTCTGATTAAGGCGACAATCAGGCACACGCGGACGTCGTCTCCTCGGGGGTGGCCACAATGGAGGCGTAATTACTAACTTATCTTAATCTTCCCTCATAGCGCTGATATTATTCACATATTACTTGCATTGAACTAACTTCGATATTATAAAAATCTTAAATTGTACACAATCTAAAGTTAGAGATGACATTTATTTTATCTTACTAATGCTTTAAAAAAATCGTTGTGTATGTGTGCCCTTAATATAAATATGTTACATTTCTTATGTGTTTTATTGTAACCAAACCTTTGAAAAACATTTCAGTATTTGAAGGGTCAATAGACAGAAAAACATCAATATATTTATTCCTTCTCAATCTCTCGGCAATTATTGGGTAGGTATTTAGCCATTTTGTTTTACTATTCGGTATTCGGCCTTAAAGATTTACAGTTTATGTAACAATACTAACGATCGATAATAAATAACGTCTGTCCTGACTATCCAATCACAGCGCGCCCACGTCGTGGTCATCGTAAATACTTTTAGTGATGCGGGTTTAAATCCGTCATCCTCGAAAGGTTGCTGAATATTCGGCCAAGAGCCTCGCCGAATATTCGGTGGCATCTCTAATTTAGAGTGCTAAACTGTCCTATAGTTAACACGAGAAGAAGAAAGAAAGAAAGAAAACATATTTTATTTCTAAAACACACGACATTTTTTTTATAAAAACATACAGTTTCAAATGTGCCAGCCATGTCACATGTGTGTGTTTATTACAATCACAAACTACTTTTGTTGCAATTAATCTATTATGTTAATGAGAGATGCCTCATGTATCAGAAATTTGGATGGACACTCAGAATACACTGAAATGGGTATAACCCACCCCAGTACTAATTTTCAGTGCCAACCAACGAGTGTCACTTGACCTCGTCGGCGACATTACCTACCCGATTATTTTCTTATCAAATAAAAACACAAACTCAATGACAAAAACTAAACACATGTGTTACATGAAACAGTCTGTGGAGCAAAACATCATGGTAAGTTTTAATTAATATTATCACTATTTTTACGGTTTTTATTATATTTTTCAAGTTAAAGCTTGAACATGTCTGCTAATCCACCATCTACTACCTAGTTCTTATGTGCTATAAGAAAACTAATCAAAAAATCAAAATCAATCAACCATAGGTACTTATTAATAATTTATTATTTGTTTCAGATTCCCAATGTGAAATGTAACCATAATGCTTCGCATGTTTGTCAAACTTGGAGTCAATTATTGCTCAAAGGGATTACATTTTCTCTATAAAAGTATATAACATGCGTATAATTAATAATATTATTTTCATAACTGACGCTTTATCATTTTTGATATGCTCAAAACAATAGGGTTCGAGCCTCAATAGAAAAAAAACAAATTGATCATTATGCACATATATTCGTTACAATAATAGTATTTAATAATGTAATATAATAATAATAATCTCTTACACAACTATTAAAGCTGGTACATATTTCATTGGTTTCACCGCAACGCTAATATGATTTGAAATAATAACAATAATATAAAATGATTTAATAATTAATTGGATAATAATAAACGCTTGTATAAACTAAAACTAAAGAATACCAAAGCACTTTGTTTCAAATCATGTCTAAAATGTCAAACTTAACTAGAGCCCATAGACAATAATTAACAGCAGCAAACTTTTTTATATATTTATTTTTGCCTCTAACTGATCTACCTACCAAAGATCTATGATATTTCCCCATTCCCCTGTGATAAATTAAAATATTAAGTAAAACAGTATCTATTATAAAAGTAATATACACATTACAGGTCATTTAAATTGCAATTATAATATTTTTTCAAATCGATCTAGGTTAAGGAATACCGTTATAATGGTACAGAACAAGTTCTTCTATGGAGACATCATTATTTTTACAACTATTTTAGGATTAGAAATAGTTTAACAAATAGGGAACTACAGATCGTAGTAGTGTCAGGTATGCAGTAAAGTGATAGACGACAAATACCGGTATTTTAATAGCCGGTATTTAACATTTGTTACAAAAATAACTAATTCTGTGATTGACTTGCGTAAAGTAAAACCCTATTCCCATAAACACTTGAAATCGAAAATGTAAATTATGAGTGATTTGAACAGTATAATATAATTAGAATATGTTGTATATTTGAACTATGCAGTTAAGCCTCTTAACGTATCTGTTATCATAATTCATATTGAATTCATATATGTATAAATTATATATATTTAAATAAATTGATTTTTAATATTGTTGCTTCCTAAAATAAAAAAATGAGCCAAAATTATGCGTCGTATTACAAAAAAATATTAAAAATCAAAAATTTATTAACTTATACTCACAAAACAATGCAATAGTTTTTAATTTAAAAAGGATGACGGGTGTGCGCTTGAAGTATGCACAAATATATTCGGACGAAAAGGGGGATCTTTATCAAGAGATAAAGAGAACTTTCGCATCGCATCGCACTATTTGTTCATTGTAAACATAAACAATAAAAAAACTAAAATTAATAATAATCTTTATTTTGAAAGTGATAACAAACGAATTTACAAAAATAAATTCGATAGTGACTTACTAACTGTGGCGCAGTCACTAACGCCCACATCCACGGGAGACATCGAAATTAGTTCCAGCAATTGCTAAATGATCTAAGCATCAATTCTGCTATTTTATGTTCACGCCAAGCCACTGTCATACCACTGACACGCTATTGAGATGCCATCGAGTGGCCATTGGCAAAATATAATATATTTTCAAATTATAAGAAAATGATTTATTTATTTTTCCAAATATGGCAATATTTTTGATATCACCACTGATGAGCCACTGCCATTCCATCGCCACTGTAAAGACACCAAGTTAGTGTAGACTACCGATATTTATACCGATGCCAATGGCCTCTCGATCGCATCTCAATAGCGTGTCAGTGGTCTGACAGTGGCTTGACGTGAACATAAATAGCACAATTGAGGCCCAGGGCCGTTCGATGGTTGTTCATTGACTGATGATATCACATTATTTAGCACGCAGCTCAGCTGCAGTGCTTAAAGTCACGTGCGTAAAGTAAAGCACTGTATTACATATCATATAAATCATTGAAATACCGGTATTTATAACGCCTTTGTAATGTGCCGATTTAAGTTTAAATTGACTTCATTGAAT
Organism: Arctia plantaginis; assembly: GCA_902825455.1. Classification (NCBI taxonomy): domain Eukaryota; kingdom Metazoa; phylum Arthropoda; class Insecta; order Lepidoptera; family Erebidae; genus Arctia; species Arctia plantaginis. The sequence goes on along the minus strand of CADEBD010001048.1, from coordinate 354,247 downwards.
TTTTTATATTGCAGTTTTTAGTAATTTAATTTATTTAATTTACGGCCAAGATATCACTCAGTCTAATAATAAATTATTACTTAGGTCTGCATATAATATAAAATTTAGCAAAGTAGAAATGTATAAACTTGTTTATACTGAGTAGGCGCTCGTTGGGGTAGGCCTTCGTGAAGCAGTGGACGGCAATAGGATGTACTATGTATACTGATTATATAATATTAGATCTTATCTGTTAGGCTTTCTTTTTAAATAAACACAGCTATACAGTAGATTGGTCAACTGGCAAAGAATGCCTTAGGCATTAAGTCCGCCGATGCAAATAGTTGTGCATAAAGTTATAAAAAAAAATAGAAAAATTTATATATTAATAAAATTGCATTGTATTGCAAATTGTGATATATTTTGTAACAAAAACAGATTTTGCTTAAATATCAATTCAGGATTTGAAGCGTATTTAAAAAAACAACAATATTTGTTTACAGTGCATAGCAAACTTAAAATATAAGCTTTTATGGAATGTATCTTTTTTAACCGTAACCTGTTTTCGTAAAAATTAATCATTAATATATTAAGTGCTTTGCTTCAAATCCTTAAAAAATACAAACACAGACAACAAACTAACTATAACTAACTATAAACAACTTGGATGGGCAACATAGTGATGGGACGCTTCAAAATAATAACGTTATTGATTTGTAACGTTTTTATAAGTTATTATTAAAATATCATGAATAACAAAAGTTGGAAGTTTCGAAGGTGAAGTTGTACTGATATCAGGTGTGTATGGAGATCAATTATTTTCGATATGATATTTTTTTTCTCTATTAGTTGCATCCACACTATTTCATGACAATTTATCGAATAGAACTAGAGTTTATCCTCTTCAAAGCCAAAAACTATAAGTTGTTAATTCAAAATATCATCTAGTAATCAAAAATGAAAATAGCGATAGTAAATTTGATAAGGGTTTATAACAGAGATCTAATTTAGGTAATGAATTAGTGAAACCTTAGTGCGAGTGTTAAAAAGTGCTATGTAAGAATCACTGATGGGTATTATGTTTTCAAAGTTTTTAGGTTTTTATTGAAAACGAAAAGCAGCGATAAAATTATTTTGTAACTTGATAACATAGCAGACAGTATTACTAATTACAGGTTTTCCTGGTTAAGTGAAAACTGTACATCCAGCATGCAAACGAGAACATGATAAGTCGACATGGTATAATACTTAATAATAAATAAGCCTAAATGAAGTAAAACTTCTTGGCTATTAGGGAAAGAGAGAAAGAAAATGTGTGCTCGCACCTCTCTCTCTTGCTCTCTCCTCCAGTAATATACGAAACGTAACTCTCTTTTTTTCTATCTTCACAAACTTATCTCTCCCTCTCAACTTCCGTTCGCCTCGCCCGATCACACTTTTCGCAACGCTCTCGTCACGCATTCACCAGCTTACTACCCAAGTCAGGCGTGCGTAAAGAAGTTTTACTTCAAAAATTAAGTTACATAATCTATTTATCTTCAGACGTTCGTTTATCTCGAAGCAATCCCACATCAATATATGCCTCAAAAAAGTAACATTTGAAACGCTTATATTAATAATATGCTACACATTAATATTACAAGCACCAACACAGACACGGACAGACAGTTGATAACCAATGAATTACATCTATTTTAATAAATTAACAAATAAATGACATATTTACATTTCATGTGCTTACAATATGGTGTATGATATTTGTGCAATTGTGACGTCACACTACTCCTATCAAAACCGTTTTGCGTTACGTTGCTTACGCTTTCAAATATATGCAACCCTATTTATTTGTAATAAATATGTATTTCGATTGAGCGTCCAGAACAATTATTAATCATGTTTCCAATTATTTATGACCTGACATTTCAAAGCTGATATTCCAGAACGTCATAAACAAGCAACAGACGCTATTCGATGGTTTCGAAGAGGCAAAAATGACCAGTGACGTCACAAACCACTAAATAGTGCTGGTCATTTAATATTTAAATCAACTGTGTACTATCACTAAATTAATCTATCGGTGTCCTATAAATGGATTTTAAAACGTCTATAGAAAAATATTTACAAAAAAACACTGGCGTAGGAATTTAGGACGTATTCTATAACATTCTTGGCACGATATTGATATATTTTTAATTTTTTTGTTATTTTAATTCTTTAAATATTTATTTTTATTTTTTTAATAATTTCCAAATAAAATTTAAATAAAATGCTAACATTACTGCACCCTATTAATTGATGATGAAATACCGAAATTTGATTCTATTTGATACAAACTCACTGTAGTGCAGTAAAAAAAAAAACAATCCAAAAACCGTAGCCGCATAAAATGTGTAACATCTGACTTGTGTAACATCTCATCTAACGTCTGCCGGTCAACTCTGGCATCGCGCGTGCTCTCTGGTCCGGCCTCACCAGCTTCCTGTTAAACATTTCCGTCCCTTTTTTACGTAAGAACTCCCACAGATTGCAGGAAAGCTACAGAAAATATTAAAATAGTTAATGCCATAAATATGAAGAAGCATTTACATTTTTACGACACATTTACATTTAACACGACATTTTCCATTTAAAATGAATAATTTGTTACATCAGTACACCGTGTGACGCTTAGAAGCCTTAAAATATTACACCTTAAATTAATACAACACATTGATAATGTCTTAAATATTTTTTCAACATTTTACAACAATAAATTTAACATTTTATAACAAACACAATTTGATTACAACTAATAATTTAATTACATTTAATACGAATAAAGTATATTTAAATTAATAATAGGACGTTTAATAAAATGCACAACAATATTTTATTATAAATGAAACTTTTATCGGTTGTCATTCGAACTTAAACTAAAATAAATTTATTTATTACTTTTTTTTTTAAATAATTTAAAGTGTACTTAAGATTTATTTGTAATTTATACACAAATGTTATTTTTTATCGTTCACTTATGTTTTTAGTTGTCAATAATTCATTATTGAACTCGTAATGAAATTTTTCCATCTTTTTCCTTTAAGTTCTTTAATGTCACTTATCAGTTGTATAATAAAATGTACACATAAAAATGAGTTTATTCATTGAGTTCATATATTTGAATTAGTTTTGTGTCTTGGCCATTTTAGTTTATTATTTTTTAATATATATATCTATAATAAATTGAAAAATGTTCCCCTAAATTTGAACTTCTAAAGTCTGTTGATATATGTTGACTTTTCCTTAATTCGGTTAAAAAAAAAAAAAATTTGAATAGGCAGCTTACAAGCATAATTTATTATTAAAAAATTAAGATTGATCATAATTTTTCCAAAATAAATAAAGCTTTATAATGAAAAAGCTTTTCAAGTTTTATTAATTTTGAATAAAATAATATTTTGATTTATTTATATTTAAAATTTATTGAGAATAAATGTAGATATTTTAATACGTTTCTATATAAATATAACTATGAGTGTATAATTTATATCTAATTTACCAAAAATGGACGTCAGGGTTTCCGCAAGAGCATTTTTAACAGGGATCAGAATTCTATTGGAAAATAAGAAGTGTGTGTATTAGTTTAAGCAGAATTAGGAGAAGACAGAAGAAAATGAGTCGCGTGACGGCTTTTGTAGAAAATTATTAAATTTGAAGGTGCTAGAAAGGGCAGTTTTAATTTTATACATGTCTTGACAATAGATATAATTATATAAATTTCAAGTACAACCCAATTATATTATTCGGTTAGCCGACTATTATATTCGGTTAACCGAATGCATTGTCCGCTAACTAGGTTTTTTATGGTCTTTTCTTTCACTTATAAGTATTGTTCATAAGTTATTTATTTTTAAATCGACTAATTGATCAATCAATTTATTTTAATTATCGTATTCAGATACATATCAATTTATATTATAGTAGTTTACACTTTATAATATGACTTATTTTTACATACCATACCTACTCTAGGTGCGGTATGTAAAAATAAGTATTTAAAAAATGTAAATAATGTATTTCATGTTTTTGTTTTCATGTTTATAAATATATACACAAATAGAGATCGCATTTTCGATGTTTGATAAATCAGTAAGATTAAAATCAATTGATTGATAAATCTGTAAGATTAAAATCAATTGATTGATAAATCTGTAAGATTCATGTAGGTACGTTGATTGATAAATCTATAAAATTTGACAGATGTTCGTTGTTAACAGTGGGTAAAAAGTTTGAAGAATCCTCTTCCTTTCTCTGGGGCTGGTCCCATTAGCATTGGTACTTGATTCTTGTGGGTTATAGTAATCTGTAAAGAAATGTGTACTCTTAATTTTTCTTTTAATGTGTAATGATAGAACTAAAATTGTCTTCATAATTCGTTAGTATTTTTCTAAACTCAGTAAGTGCGTTTGGAGGCGTGGCCTCGGCCGGGGCCGTGGAAGAGTTATGCTACGACACAAATGGGTCGGTTCGACCGGAGTGATTACCCCGGCGTCACAAATCGGATCAGAAATATTCTGGCAATCGACTAACAAAATATATTAAAACTAGGTTCCCGCGTGCTACCGCAGCAGTTAGCGTATTTTTTTTTTAATAAGAATTAACTGGATCTAGTATGGCGGCATTAATAAGTTGACAGTGACGTACCTTACAAGGTGGCTGCATCCAGGGCTCTCCGTCAATTTGCATGGGGAATGTCTTCTTTGTTGTAATAGTAATGGAGCTGCATTGTGCTAACCGACGACCTGAAGCGCGAAGACCTAAACAATAACCAAAGAATATTATTAGTTTAGTACTTTTTTAAGTAGTATTTACTCCTGATACATACCAGGTATTCATAGTAAGTATACCAGAAATACTTGGTATTTGTAATTCAATGCTCCACAGGGGTGATACCACGGCCTCTCAGAAAACTGGTGTTAAGTATGTGGCGACTCCCATATACAAAGAAACAGAAACATACTATAGCGCTAATCCTATATCGCGATATGAAGAATTCTCTCGCCCATTAGCATATATATCACTTCCCAACATTAACCGTTGCGCCGCGGCACGCCAGGCATGATCACCTCGCCTGGTCGGAGGATACTCCCTTTGTTTTGGAGGGAAATGACCCGTTCTTCCATAGGTAATACTCTCGTTACTTTTCATAGAGTGACTGAGACTCAAATCATCCTCCCCCAAAATCTTGAGGAGGGGTACTGAAAGGGTGACAACGCACTTGTGTCTATTGAATTGAAGATGTTCATGTGCAGTAGTAGGCACTAACGACAACGGGGCCCGTCTGCTCCTTGGCTCCACAAAAAAACAGAGGGAAGCTTTAGAACAGGGATTCCTAAACTATTTTGGGCAAGAGACCCCATTTTCTAAAATGAACTGATACCTCAGATACGTTTCTTCGACCAAGCATAACAAACAAATTACATTTATAATAATACCTATGTCTACTCTCCTATCATCCTACCATGTTCAGAGTTATCTTTATTGTTCTAGCAGTGAAAACTTTTAATTGGCCTTCACCTATTAGTCTTATATCAATTGTAATTCTAGCTGTAAGTTTTCCTAAAATATAAAAATAAAACTACCCATAGCCAAATTATAATAATAATAAATAATAAAGTTTATTGTGTCAAATACTTAGTACATAGATAGTTGTGTTCAGAATTTTCTTTTAAGCAAGTAATGCTTGTAGTTGAAAATTCCTGCACGCTTATCCACTTGTTGAGTTTTTTCAAAGTACAACAATGATGCTTCCTACTAAATTATTATTCAGTATTATAACAAGTTGGTACACGTAACACAACTAATACGTATTGAAAGTTTCAAATAACAACTTGTGTTAGTTGATAGAGTTCGATTTTTAGACCTCGTCGACCCCCAAAAACCAGTTTCGGTTTATGGGGTCGATATCCACCACTTTGAGAATCCCTGCTTTAGAGCATGTAATTCCTGTGAGAGAATTTGAGGACGGACGTTTGTTGTTCAGGGAAATAGACGTTAATAGTACCTGTGCGCACTTGGCCCATGTGGAGACAATTCTCTAAGCCTATTACTTCAATTAGTTTATCGCCGATATCTGGAAACAAAAATATAATTATTTACAATATTTGTTTTTAAATAGATTAAAATAAAGACGCGAATAACCTTTGTTCAAATAAACTACGAAGCGAATAACACAACACATATCAAAACCTGGTCAATAACCATTAAAATATTGAGATCAACTCACCTTGCTGTGCGTTGGGAAACCTTCCCCTCCGATGTGCCCCACTTGAGCCCCACAGGTTAGACCCCCCGTGGGCATAGGGGATGTTCAGTAATGCTACACCTTGCAGAGATGGACCTTTATTTAGTTCTAAGGACGATCCGTCACACTGTAATTTTAAAAATAACCTCACGTTAAATAATAATAATAATCACACATATCTCACAAACTGCAGTCTAATTCCAAATTAGTCAGATCCTGTACTGTGGTAATCAGACTACTGATAAACATAAAATAATTACACCAAGACACAGAAAAAATGATCGTGCTTATTACACAATTACTTGTCCTGGCTGGGAATCAAACCCAAAACCTCCGGCTTAGCAGTCGGAGTCACTAACCACTCGACCAACAGGTCAGTCAAACCTTTGCAGACCAAAAGGGAATTACACCAGTAGCTGCAGCATCAGAACTTACCACAATATCGATATGTTCGTGAAGGTTCTTGCAGCTGGCCGCGAACTGTTCAGAAGTCGCAAACTCAAAGTACCACAATTTGTTCTTCATCCGGGAGCTGAACTTGTCAGGATTGCGTTCCCGTTCTGTATGGAATTTCACACAGATGGCTGCATCCTGGAAAAAGGGGAGATTTTTATGGAATAGCTGGCAAATAAGAAGACTAATCATCTGATGGAAAATGACTAACACCACTCATGGATACCTGCATACAACTAAAAAGACAAAAGAGCGTTGCCGCTCATTTAATGAGGATCGATTCAGATCACAGCATAATTTAATAGCAATAGTCATTAAAAACGACAAGGCATTCCATCAATGTATTAGATATATTTCGTTTATTAAGTAGTTCCTTTATGGAATGCATTGCCCGCTGTTATTGGATAAAATACTGTTAGTACTTTTACTTCAAAGTATTTCAACATGCGAGTACCTGGATTCGTAATCTTGTCACACTATTTCAAAAAAATACTTTGTTTCGTAATAAATATTTGAGTACATTTGATTCATCATCATCATCAACAGCCTTTAATATCTGCAGCACTGCTACACATAGGCCTATCCTTAGAAATGAGGTTTTGGCCTACTATACCAGGTTGGCCAGTTGGGTTGGTATAGTGTTTGTTTCAAGTTTTTCTTCTCTTTGCAGTGCTGTTGTCCTTCGTAGTTTGCTCCCTTAAGTCGGCTCTTACAACACCCACAGGTTGATAAGGGTGGTAACACTCCGTATTCTTAATCCGTCGCCACACGGATACTTGATTTTATGTACATTTGATTATTAGATCCTATTCTTTTTGAGGTGTTTGAGGATTTACATTGTGATTTCCAGCAATCTGTGGAAGTAATTACGTGAACAGGGACGGAAGAGTGTAACAGCAAGCCGAAGAACCGCGCGCTATTTGATTTGCCAAATGACCGCGTGCGGCGCCAGAGTCGGCCGTCAAAACGTAGTTGACATGTCAGATGATAAAAAATCATGTCGGATTACTGCTGGGCTCGTTTTATTTATTTATTTCTTCTCCTTTCACATTTCTATTTATGAAATATACTCACAACACCGACAGAGAAGTAGTTGTTGATTATATTATATGGCACAGTGGTGGGATGAGGCGCAGCATCCAGCATCTCTTGAACAGTCTGTAATTAAAAAATACAATGAAACGAATGGTAGCGTAATAGTTGAAACGCCAGACTTGTGATCAAGAAGAAGTGAGTTCTGATTTTAATCCAAGTATAGTCCATTAATTGATCTAAGTCGAGTGCAATGGGACAGGCCTATATCCAGCAGTGGAATATAAGAATATACAAGAAAATAGTGACGCATCGAACAAGCCAATAGAACGACGACCAATCAGGTCGTACGAAACGATAATATCTTATCTCCTATTTTCTTAACGCGAATGAACTCGTAATGAATTAATCTTTAATAATAAAAATAATAATAATATGAATATGTACATAAATGTCTACCTCGTTGCTGTTGTTAGTGGAATTAGCATTGGAATTATTCTCTACGTGGATATGCCAGCGGTCCATCATGACGGTGCTGGCGCGGGCTATCTTGTCCAATATCTTGTGGATCGATTCACCTTCGTACCTGGAATAGTCGAAAAGACTAATAATGTCAGGAATCTGATCGAAGACGTCTCACTCAAACTAACTCACAATTTTCCTATTTTTTCCAAAAGCTTTTTTTATGATTCTGCCAATATATATGTGTAAAGCTGATACAGTGTAACAGGTTTTTTTTAAAGACAACTCTTGCATTAGGAATAAGTATATCCTGTGTCGCGGGGGACTTTACAAACATACATGAAACGGACACAAAGAACACCCAGACTCAGAACAACATTTTGTGGATCATACAAAATGTTGTCCCATGTGGGGATCAGACCCACAGCACTTAGGGTAGTAGTAAGCGACGTGGTGACCGCTCAAACCACTACGCCATCCTTGCAGTCATTATGCAGTGCGGTTATTATTTCATTTAATTCATGGAGACGATTGAATTGAAATAAAATCGAGATTGCTAGGAGTAGTGGAATTGACATTTTATTGATTACTTACCCGCCACCCCACCGTAGACACCTGGCCAGGTCATTTCCCGTGCCTAAGGGTATAACTCCCACAGCAGGCTGCGTTTCCATCTGGACTTTATCTAAAAATAACAGTTTATTATATCAATCAAAGAACAATATTATAAAGTTAAAGTTTTTTTTAATTGTTTGTCGATACGATAATCTTCGTACCTATCGATCAGATTTAGGATCACATTTATCAACCCGTCTGGCCAGCGTGGTACCCTAAAACGTCTTTTCTAAGTAGAGGCTAATGTCCAGCAGTGGATTACTAAAAGCTCTTGATAATTGATGATAATGATTTATTCAGGTATGGCGACTTTCACATGCAATAAAACAGAAACATACTGCAGCGCCATCTAACGAAGACACACCGAACTACAGAGTAACTGCTAATACTGCATCGTGCAATAAAGGTTCTCGCGGCGACTAGTATAAATATGTTATACGTTAGGCATGATCACCTCGGTCTACGAAAAATGAGATGTTTTCTTTAGAAATCACGTTACTACTTAATAATGTATTCTAACTTTTTATATAAATTTCAATGACTGAGTATTTTCATATGTGGAAATTCAGACATTATTTTATGGTATGCGGATCAGGTAGATCATGGTGGACCAGCGTCCATTGACACTTGCACGGAATGTACGGATACATTTCCGCCCTCTGTTACCAATAAATATATAGAAAGGTTTTTTCGCTCACCCATCGTCTCCAGCACCCAGCCCACAGTACCATCGCCTCCGCAACAAATCACTCGATAGTTTTTCACATCTTTGAACATTTGCAAACCTGAAATTAAGTTCGTACAAAATCGTGATGATTTTATTACAATTATGGTCAAAATATCTTCACGCTGTTACAAAGAATGTTTGCCATACTGCTGAAATGAGACTAAAAGATGCTACAATTTTTTATGTTGGATAACAATATTTTTAGTTCTAACCCTCTTCTTAAATCCCACTTTTTTACCTCAATTGCTGTGTACGTTTAAGATTTTTAATATGGGACTAATCCCTCCCACACGCCCACCACTATAACTCCTGTACACCAGGATCAACAGGTTGAAAAAAAGCAGAAAGCGAAAAAACCAAACCAAAACTTAACGCTCAGGCACAGTTCGTCTAATTCCGTTTTATCTATTCGAATTTTCATACAGCTCTGTTCGACGGAACAGTTTGAAAGAATCATAAAATTCCTACAGTTTTTATCATACACACATTTCGATTATGGGGCGGTACGGTCTACATGTGTGACACCCATTACACCCTGTAGAGTCATTAAAAAGAATGTTATTCTCACCTTGTGTTGGTCCACCCTTCGCAATATCATGCACTTGCCTAGGATTCAATATATACTGTAATTTCCTGAGCACCCTAGATCCTTGCCTCCCCCCAGACTTAGGGTTAATGAATACGAGAAGAGGACATGTGCCCTCAGATGGAGTGATCTGGAAAGAGATAGGAGGAGCGCGAGTCTCTCGTTTTTGGGATTCTTCTCTCTTCTCTTCTGATGTGGCGGCTATCGATATTGGGAGGGAGATTGAGGTGGGAAGAGATTGCTGTAACAAAATAAAATGCTTTAAGAATTATTGTATTTTGACACTACACTTGAACACTAAAGTTTGTGAGAATGGATGCTTAAATTTTTATTACAATCACGTCTGAATGGATTTGGGTAAAATTAATATTATAGAGCATAGAGATAATTTGGAATAGATTATACGCAACTTTTAATCAAGGAAAAATTGGTTTACAAAATCGATTTTAAATTAAGCGATGCATGTATTCGTATCTGTATTATCGGAAACCATTTATGTATAAAAAGAAAGAACGATATATCTGTGGGGAGGCGGGGCCAAACGAGCAGACGGATCTTCTGATGGTAAGTGACTACAAGCACAAGTATGGATACTTGCAACTCAAGAGTTTCCGTGTGGTGACGGATTAAGAATACAGAGTGTCACCACCCCTATTCATCCCGTGGGTGTCGTAAGAAGCGACTAAGGGACCGAAATACGCAGGACACCAGCACTGCAGAGAGAAGGAAAACTTGACACAAACCCTATACCAACCCGTCTGGCCAGCGTGGTATAGTAGGCCAAAACCTCCTTTCTAAGGAGAGGCCTATGTCTAGCAGTGGACTGTTAAAGGCTGTTGATGAACTCAAGAGTTACAGGTGCGTTGTCATCCTGTGAGTGCTCCTATCCAGAATTAGATAGGAGAGATTTGATTTCCGGTAACCTCACTCACTCAGTAAAGAAAAAATTGAAAATGTTGTGTCAGAAGTTAAGAAAGAATAGTTTTTTGGTTTTCTGTGATCACTCCCGTCGAACTGGTCTATTCTTGCTGAAGCATGACTCTCCCACAGTAGTATCTATGTATACTGTCTGTCTGTTACATCATGAAATTTGGTATAGAGATAGTTTGAGTCCCGGGAAAGGACATAGGGTACTTTTTATCCCAGAAATCATCCTTTAAGTGGGTGAAAAGGGGGGGTGGAAGTGGGGAATCAATAATCGCGGAACCGATTTAGATAAAATTTGACATGGAGATAGTTTGATCCTGTATACCGCGAGATTAAATATCGTTTAAGAAGTTGTACATGCCTGGTCATGCGGGGGCCGATGTGGCAGGCTCCTCTGGCGGTCGAGCACGAGCGGGCGGATGGCGGTGGGCGGCAGGATGTGCCGCGCGTGGCGCCCCAGCGAGCACGCGCCGCCCGCGCCGCTCACGCACCGGTTGTGTAACTGGAACGTTATATACCTCACACATCTCACACGCGCCCGTCTGATCCCAAACTAGGCAGAGCCTGTACTATGGTGACCAGACTGCTAAAAAACATACTTATATATTTTTAAATACATATATATTATAGATAAATTACACCCAGACACAGAACAAGTGACCATGCTCATCACACAATATTTGTCCTGGGTGGGAATCGAACCCACGACCTCCGGTTTAGCAGTCAGGGTCACTAACCACTAGACCAACAGGCCCGTCAAATAATAAACTGAATCAAACTAAACTAAATTACTAACAAAACTAAACTAAATCAAATAATAAAACCCGTCAAACAATATAAACATCACTACACTGGTCCGTTTTATGTATGTCTGGAAAGTCCCCCAAGACACAGGATATGTTCCTAGTGCGGGAGACGTCTTAAAAAAAGTAATCCTGACTGCTAAACAAGAGGTCGTAGGTTCGATTCCCACGTTCGACAAATATTGTGTGATGATCATTTGTTCTTGTGTCTGCGTGTAATTTATCTATAATATGATGATGTATTTAGAAATATATAAATATATATAAATATTTGCGCTGTTGATGCATAAGTGGGATTATTATCAGAAAAATGTGGACTTTTAATACCTCAATGTACCCTTTGATGTGATCGGCCCTTTACCCCATCCTCTACCTACCGTAACTTTTAATCTGTCACCAGAGGTGCCTACTCTCTGGCGGTCAGTCGACGTCTGAAACGTCTAATACTTGTAACACAAATTGGGATTAAGAATACATTGTCACTACCCCTATTCATCCCTTGACTATGCCGTAAACTTCGCAGAATAAAAGCACTGCACAGAGAAGGAAAACTTGAAATAAACTATATACCAACCGATTTGGTCAGCGTGATATAATAGTTCAAAACCTCCTTTTTAAGGAGAGGCCCAAGACCAGCTGTTGATGAAGATGTTGAACTGGCTGTTGAGAGGTCCAAAATCTTTCAAATTTCTAGCTTCTATTAAAGTACTTATATAGATATAATCCTCACCGTGATATGACACCATCGACAGTGCAGTCCAGTGATCCCGTTGTACCCTTTGATCTTTTTCCGACACCTAGCGCATTTGCCGTGGCAGTTCCCTAAAAATGTACAAAATCCTTTGAGAAGGGACGCTCACAGACAAGATAAGTAGATAATACTTTTTCAAAATAAGTAAAAAAAGCAAATTTAAACGATTTATTATTCGCATATCTGAGGGCCAAGTGCGAGTTTATTTCACTTCTACTCGATCGTCACGGTGACCGCGTTCGGCGCTGTGATTGGCCCGCACTGAAATCTGCACCAATCACAACGCCAAACGTGATGATGTGAAATAAACTCGCACTTGGGCCTCTGAGCCGAATCTAATGACACGCCATAATATGTTGAAATTATTAATAGGTTATGTTTCCAAAACAAAGGAGGCGAGATGATCATGCTTGCCGGGATGTGGCTCAACAGTTAATGATAGGACGTTGTATATAAGTATATGCTAATCAGCGTGAAAACCTTTTATATCGCGATACAGGAATAGCAGTGACTCCGTTATTCTGTGTGTCTTCGTTAGATGGCGCTGAACTATGTTTTCGTTTCAATGTGGAAGTAACCACACGACCAAGGTTACAGTGTTCCTCCGACAAAAGAAGTAATAACATATTCGCTAGGGCTAAAAAAAAGACGTGTGGCACTCGGGGACTGCCGCGGTGAAGCTATTGCATAGCACTTTTTATCAACTTATGCAATTATAATTATTTATTTATTTTTCGTTAATAAATGCACTTTGTTTATTCATATTTAAAACACTTTGTACACAAATTATACGAGTACAGATATTCACTGTTGTACATAGATGATATATACCTATACACCTATATAATTTCTCCGTCCGATTTCGGAGCAGCTCGTCTCGATTCGTGCGAGCTTCGTAGAGTCGTACCATGAAGTAAATACAAAGAGGAGGTGCCCTAACGCCGAAACTCTAAGCAGGCATGAGTCACCAGATTGCGGGGCGAAGAGGGGATTACGCATGCGCAGTAACGCCGATACAACCAATGCCACCTAGAGGCGAGTTGCTAAACTAAAGAGACAAGCGTGATATTTCAAAAAAGTCATTAAAAGTTGTGCTATTCATCGTTAGGTTATTTTCGTTACGGAATTTCTGGATTCGGTCTCCACGCTCAAGGCCCGCGATAGAAGCTATGCAATAGCTTAAAAGTAATTTTAACAAGAGCGAAACCGCAGGCATTAAGGTAGTTCATAAAATAATATTCTAACTTTTATGCAGGCATTTCTTGTTTTGCAGCGCCTGTGTATCAATTATATTAACTGGATCTTCTCTTCCTTCTGTTACTACTACATACCTTCAACCCAATGATGAGCGAGTGTGGCGGGAGCTCTCTTCGATTTTGAGTAGGTGGCGATGCAAGATGCAGGTGCCCGCTGCACGCACCGCTCGTGGACGGTGAATTTACAGACTATGAAATGAATATTTTACTTTGTATAATTTAAATGTTGTTAAAATAATAAGCTATTGTTTGAAATTACGCAAAATCATTTCAAACCGACTTCAAAAAATCAGTATTTTTTTTGTTACTTTAGAAGTCTATATAGACAATTGATACTGACTCTTTTTAGTGTACATAGCGGTGTGACGTAATAACGTAGCGGCTCATGGCTCATAACTAAAGCTAACATTTTCCGACTTTTTGACCAAACTATTTGCATAACTATACATTTTCAGATTATTTCTTCTAGAGCGAAAGTCGTGGGGAGGGCTTGTTGCTAAGTGGTAATCAAGTAGGCTAACATATTGCAAAGAAAAGCAATCCTAGCCAGGTCAGTCTATGGATGAATGACTATTCTCTAACACAGTGGGACCCCTACGTGCCTCGGAGTACTCTCCGTTAAGCAGTTGGTCTCGGTTGCCACACCAACATCTGTGGTAATCGTTACGGGTAGTTGGAGCCCTTATGAAAGTCCAACAACAGTCTTTCTACAGAGCTTCGATATCCAGCACCATCTAGTGGGGGGCAAACCGTGGCAACCCGCTCCGGTCGGCAGATTCAGGGGCCGCCAAAATCATAATATAGTATGATTAAAAAAAAAAACTTGCTCCACAAAGCCTGCCACGGAAGCCTGGTGGGCTCACCGTCGACAGGTAAGAAAAAAGTGTCAGACAGGCCCCCACTACAAGTGAACTTATATATTTGTGAGATTTTTTAAGTAATTTATCTCAAACGCTGGAGAGAGGGGCGCCACTATCAAGTTTAAGCCCCGGTTCGAAGAAATCTATACTAATATTATAAAGCTGAAGAGTTTGTTTGTTTGTTTGAACGCGCTAATCTCAGGAACTACTGGTCCGATTTGAAAAATTCTTTAAGTGTTAGATAGCCTATTTATAGAGGAAGGCTATAGGCTATATATCATGAAGCTAAGAGCAATAGGAGCGGAGCACCAATGAAGAATGTTTCAAAAACGGAGAAAATTTATTACTATTGAGAGACGCAGACGAAGTTGCGCGGGTCAGGTAGTCGTAGATATCGAAATCGCCTACTTGTGTTGTGGAGGTCTGATGGCAGTCGCTGCTCGTAAAAAATCAAAGTTCAGCCGTATCGAAGTTAACTTAAAGTCGACCCCAACCTAGTTTGGAAAGAAGACTCGAAGCAAGATAGAGATGGACACCCTATTGTAAGAGTGTAAGCAGTACTAACATATACAACACAATCCTTTCTTCCCCAATCCCACCAACATGTTCAGACAAAGGTTACAGTACGCTGGTCTGCTGAAATGCTTCAACCGCCATGCATGTTCACCGTCTTCCTTCACGTTCGTATCCAAGCCCAATAACACCAGCAGTGGGATGGTCGTCATCCTGCAAAAAGGAGTTCAGACTGAATCTGCTATTCATTTAGTGGTGGTATATCATTAAAGAAAAGAAAGTTTAGTTTCTTATTTTAAACTTTGACTTACAAGCAAAATAAACAGTAAAAAAAATGTATTGATGTTCATCATCATCAACAACCTTAAATTGTTCACTGCTGGACATTTTTTTTTTAAAACAACACCCGCATTAGTAATATTTCCTGTGTCGCGGGGGACTTTACAAACACATGAAACGGACACAAAGAACACCCAGACTCAGAACAACAATTTGTGGATCACACAAAGTGTTGTCCCATGTGGGGTTTGAACCCACAACACTCAGCGTAGTAGGAAGCGGCGTGACAACCGCTTAAACCACTACGCCATCCGTGCAGTCATAATTATGAGCTTATTATTATTCCAAAAGCGATTTGCGACAGCGAAAGAAATGTTTTTTTTTCATCATATGATTAATAACAGGTTAATAACTTCTTCACTTACCCACCACGCTTCCACTCGTCAAGCGACACTGTACCGTCAGCATCGTAGTCTATCTCCACCATCATGTCTTGTAGGATCTGCAAAAGAAATGATGAGGGTTTAAGGTAGGTGGTGTGCTTTTTTATGTTTTTTTTTCATGGTTATGGTCTTCACCTTGAGACACACGATGAAGTGTTATCACATCATCACATCAGCAGCCTTTAATAGTCCATTGCTGGACATAGGACTTTCCTTAGAAATGAGGTTTTGGACTACTGTACCACGCTTGCCAGACGGGTTGGTATATCGGCTTTGTGTCAAGTTTTCGTTCTCTTTGCAGTATTGTTGTCCTGCGTAGTTTGCTCCCTTGGTCGGCTCTTACGACACCCACGAGATGAATAGAGGTATTGACACTTCGTATGCTTAATCCATCACCACACGGAAATGATACGTGACCACGATACCACGAAACGTGAAGTGATATATCGGAATAGAACCGACTACGGTGAAATTATGTGGTATTCCGTCCCATGTGAGTCTATTGCAAGAGACTAGGGTTTATCCAGTGGGTCTTGCCCTCCTTTCAGATCAGAGAGGCACGCTAGTGACACGTCGCAACGCTTTCTGAGGCCTGATTCTACTAGGATAACGGACAGCCTCGCCGTTACCCCCTGGGATAACCCTTATTTCGGGATGAATATTTAAGAGGGAGTAAAGGCGCAGACGGGTCACTTGATGGAAAGTGCCTACCGCCGACCACGAACGCATGCAACTCAGCAGTCACAAGCGTGTTGCCGGCCTTTGGGGAAGGAGTACGCTCTTTTCTTGAAGGTTTGAAGGTCGTATCGGTTCGGAAATACCGCAGACGATAACTTGTTCCACAGATTGCTTGTGCGAGGCAAAAAGTGTCTTAAAAAGCATGCCAATTTTGTCGTGTCGAAAAATTTCTAGGAGCACTCTCCATAATATATACGATGGAGAATGCAGAGTAAAGCTACATCTCTACGTAAATATCCTCGTTATACTCCCATTGACAACTTGTATACAAAATTAGATAATGATACGTTGATAAACAAACGAACTGTGCGATAAATATACATATATACGTACTTAATAAATACGAGTACACATAAATAAATACTTACTTAGTTACGAGTACATACATTCATATTATTACTCTTGACGACCGGGGCCCTGTTTTATGAAGCTGAGATTTCGACATATATGTCAAAAAGTGTCAAAATTGTCGAATTGTCGCGATTAGGGTGTTTAAAAAAAGTGACAAATATGTCAAAATTCGACAGGCATATTCTTGACACATTTGTCATTTAAAAATCAAAAAAAAAAACCTGTCATCTGTCGCTCAAAAAGTTTCATAAAACAGAAAAATGACAGATTGTCGCGATAATCCGACATATTTGTCAATTTTCCACCCTGACAATTTTGTCGCCTGTAAGTTTTATAAAACAGAAAAATTGTCGAATTGTCACTTTTTGACATATGTCGGACTTGTCGGATTGTCATCTTCATAAAACAGGGCCCGGATGGCGTAGTGGTTTGTGAACGGACTGCTATTCCAAAGGTCGCGGGTTCGATTCCCGCTCAAGTCAAACATTTGTGTGCATGAACATTTAATGTTTGATTTGGTCTGGGTGTTTCTATGTATAATAAGTATGTATTTACAAAAAAAAAAGTATATATGTATTTATATCAGCTGTCTAGTAGCCGTAGTACAAGCTCTGCTTAGTTTGGGACTAGATGGTGTTGTGTGAATGTGGTAGAATATTATTATTATTAATAATAATTTATAAAACTTTAAGGTTGTGATGAATTTGCTAGGTTGTCCAGAATGCCTGCTCGAACTTACATCTTGAATGAAACGAATTCGATACCTATCGATTTGGAATTGAACTTTATCGATCTTAGACAAATGTGGACTGTCTACTACTGCCCAACTGGCACCCGCGATCATAACGTTCTCATACAAAATCAAAATATCTTTATTACATGAAATTCGCTAAAAATAATTTGAAATCGTCTCTTATGTAGACTCTAAAATCATAGATTAACATACACAATAGCAACAATCTGGATATAAATGGATGTTCACTCACCGGCCTTAGTTCAGATGTCTCCCAGCCCAGGTACTCAGCCACCGTCATCATCTGGTTAACTATGCAATCCATTTCGTTGGTGTCCAGCACTCCGTTGCCGTCAGTGTCGTAGAGGCGGAACATAACTGGAAAAATAAAAAATCCTATCTCAATTAGAACTTCAAGGAAATCATCATCATCATCAGCAGTCTTTAAAACACCACAGTTGGACTTAGCAATGAGGTTTTGGCCTACTATACGACGCTGGCCAGAGGGGTTGGTATAGGGTTTTTGTCAAGTTTTCCTTCTAATTGCAGTGCTGTTGTTCTGCGTAGTTTGCTCCCTCAGTCGGCTCTTACGACCCCCACGGGATGAATAGGGGAGATGACACTCTGTATTCTTGATCCTTTACCATACGGAATTACATAATATACTTGAAAAGTAAGCTGCCTAAAATATTGTGTGATGAGAACGATCATTTGTTATGTGCATGGGTATAATTATTCTATATCTCTCTCTTAATTTAAAAGCCAAGTCCTTGTAGTGGAAATATTAGGTCTTTACCTATGAAATTGCCGTTTTGTATGCAATAAGTGAAAGTACTTATTTTTTCAAACTTTTTTGTTTCACTTATTCGAAGTAATCACCCATGCAATCGACGCATCTTTGCCAACGCATTGGCAGTTTATTGAGGCCCTTCTTGTGAAAATCAGCTGGACGGGAGGCAACAAACTCTTCAAAGGCATTTTGTACTGCCTCTCGGGGATTGAATTTTTTACCCACTAAAAAGTTGTCTAAATTTTGGAAAAAGTAATAGTCGGTACAAAATGCCTTTGAAGAGTTTTTTGCCTCCCGTCCAGCTGATTTTTAAGTTTAAGGTTTTATATCGCCGTTTAATACCGTTTAATATCATAATATTAATATATTTGTAACAGATACAGATTGGAAAAGTACTAGTCACTAGTTTTCATATATAATACGTAAATAAGGGAGGAACCATCGCAACCGACGATCTCATCAAAGTTTCCAAATACTTTTTATTACGTGTTGTAATTTGGTTCTTTGTTGTAACAAAATAAACTTTATTTTCCTTCGCAATTATTCTTGTTTAGATACGCATCATTAATTGTTAATTTAGGGTTTAATTTTACGAGGTACTGTTTTAAAATGAGGAGTCGGAGTAGTTATCACCCATAAACATAATATGAATACTTTAATTATTCTGTTTTTTTAGCACGCATAACACACACACGCACTCGGACGTACGCACACACTCACAAACACGCGCGTGCGTATTCACGTACACACACACGTGGCAACATGTGCACACACAATCAATCACACGCATTCACACACACTCATACTAACACACGTAGTCTTTGTCGTGTTTTAATTCGTTTTATCAACTGTAGATTTATGTCTATACAATCGGAGAAATCAGTCAAAGGTACTTACATTCTAACTTGTCTTCAGGTCTTCCAGCCTCCAGTAGCGACAGGTAGCAAACAATGTCCTTGAGAGACACCCTGGCCGTGTGCACTTCTAGCGTTGAAGAACGGCGCATTAGATGTTTGAAGTCTGCAAACAATTTGGTTCGGGTATATTTAACTAATATAAAACTACTCAGTTAGAGAGTTGAGACGCTTGCGACATCATATCTGTCTATATAGCTATTTAAAAGATTTGTTTGTTTGTTGGATTTGAATAAGTCCACGTTGGCAAGCTACTATCTCGAAGTAATACAGATTATGTTATTCTAGTTATACTTTATTTGGTGTAGAAGTAAACGAATGGGGGGTTCCTGATGGTAAGTGACTATCAACGCCCATGAACACCTGCAACTCGAGAGACACAAGTGCATTGCCGCCCCTTGAGTGCCCCTCTGTCTCAGAATTGGGGAGGGGAGGGGATAAGAGTTGGGTCTTCTGTTAACACTAAAACTGTACATTCATCAAGAATAAAATCAAAATAAAGTTTTGCCTGTCTTTCTATTTCTCTTTGTATTTGAGAAAAAATGATATTGGATGAATATATAATCGTTCTTTTTAATTCTTTAGTTTTCTCCGTCATTCATCTCGTGCAGAAATTAATTTCATCACTGGTAATTGTTTTAAAATACTCAATTATTTAAATCAAGCATATGACATAGTGACAGGAATTTAAATATATATAGTTTATTTTCAAACATTATTTTATTTGTTTTAAGATTATTGTACTGAAAGAAGATGTAAAAAGAACGATAAAATAACCCTAATATTTATGAAAAATTTGACAATTTTAGAAGTCGTTTTACCTTCGATCTTTGTAGACTGGTTCACCCTCAGAGAGTTACTGCTCTTCCTACTGGAGTTCCTAGACATCTGGCTGTGGCTGGGGCTGGCTTCATTACGGCCTAGACACAGTTCGTGTGATGAGTAGGACGGATGAGTGGTGACTGTAAACATTGGATGAACACTCCCTGGGGACAACATAAGAAATTAGATTTGGAACGGACCTTAAGCAAGCTAAGGTATTTTACGGTATAGGGAGCAAATGAACAGAAGGGTTACCTGATGGTAAGTGACTACCGTCGCCCATGGACAGCTGCAGCTCAAGAGTTACAAACGCATTACCACAATTATAGGTGGGGCGACCCCTGCTCTCCAAAGGTAAGTTTAGTTAGTTAAGTGGTCTTGGGCTCCGGTAACCTCACTCACTCACTCTTTTAAAAGTAACGAAGAAGTTGCTTAAAACTGGTTTTGTGTTAGGCCGTGGTCTCTGACTCGGGTCAGACCCTCCCATGGTCAAAATTCTAAAGTTCTTTACCTAATCACAGAACGCTACCGCACGCTAGAACTGCAATACAGTCCACACAGTACTGACGCATCTGACACTTAGTAACTATTACCTTAGTTAGTGTTAGTACCTAAGTACCATCTAAAAATAGATGCGTATACAACGCAGTATTGTTCTCATATCTACCCACGTTTGAAAAAATAACAGCTTCTTATATTGTTCGTTCTCTGAGTGTCTGGCGCTGTGTAAAGAACGTGGGTGAACCTTTTAAGATTTTTATTCAATTCTGGAATACTTAGCAGTTAATGATGTCGGTTTTCGACTTTGTAGAGTATTAAGTTACGAGTTTGTAAATTAGACTTTAAGTGGAGTATAATTGGTGCTTTTTCTAATGGATGGGGTTAACCAGCAGACGGGTTGTACTCTGAAATGTGTACTTAAATATAGTTTAACGCCATAAGTATGGAAATATTTGAGATTTTGCGTACCAGTGCGACTCCTGGCTCCTTTATCACTGCCATCCACAGAATCGCCAGAACTTTTGCCGAGTTGCTGCAGACGCTCCGCCAAGCCGTGGATCTTGGAAGCCAAACTTAATTTCCCCTACGCAAAGAATTGAAATTGTATTTACAATATACATCCTTTTCTTGTATAAAAATTCTTATAAAAATGTTTTGAGAAGATTTTCCTTTTTATTATTTGTTTAAAACTTAATGTACATGTTGTACAAAGGCGGACTTAATGCCATGAGGCATTCTCTCTCAGTCGACCTTCAGGTGATGTAGAAATATGATGCGGTAGGTGCAAAATAAAATATTAAATTTAACACAATTGAAGTCCAGAGACGTACACAATATATAAACACACATACAGATATAAACCTACCTAAATTTAATCTTATATATAAAATTCTCGTGTCACAATGTTCGTTCCCGCACTCCTCCGAAACGGCTTGACCGATTCTCATGAAATTTTGTGTGCACATCGGGTAGGTCTGAGAATCGGCCAACATCTATTTTTCATAGCCCTAAATGGTAAGGGTGACCCATCCCTAATTTTTTTTTTTGTTTTGGAATACAACGTTTGCCGGGTCAGCTAGTAAAATATATAAATACTCAGTCGGGTATTAGCGTTGTGACTGTTCTGCCAATTTACTCCGAAGAAGACTTTTCTCTTGAATGCAAGGCGGTTTGTGGAAATCCTGATTTCGGCAGGGATGGCATTCCAGAGAAGAACTGACTTGACATAGAAGGAGGAGTTGATGAAGTTGGAGGTGTGAGGGAGGCATAGAAGAAGCATGTTGTTTGTTGACCGAAGATTTCGGTAGTGATTGGAGCATAAGAAACGGAAGTGGGCTACGAGGTATTCAGGTGGCGATGGAGACGGAGCGAGAGTGCGTGGAACTCTGCCGTCTCCTTCTGCGAGCAAGTTATGCTCGCGAATGAGACGGCGGAGCGGGACCGGGAGAGGTTTAGGACTCTCCCGGCCCGCCAGGAGCGGGAACGGGACAGGTACCGCAGGCGACTCAGGCGCCGGAGGTCGCAGAACGACCTCCGTCCTCCAGAAGCGCAGGCCTGGGGGTGACAGGTGAGGCCACCTGTCACCCTAGCAGAAGCAGGCCGGGGTGGCAGCGAGCACGTTACGAAGTGCGCTCGCTTCCAGGGAGCACAGGGAACATGGGGTTCCCACACGGGGGGGGGGGGGGTCGTCTACTCGTCTGTAGATGACCCGAGGTATGTCGGGGCACCAGGGACTTCCTTTCTAGGGTACACCTGGTTCCCCGGCTATTAGTACCCGAGACGGCGTGCGGTTTTAGTAGGTTCGTGTCCGACATGCCACCGACAGGTGGTATCCGAGTGGATTTCCGCACGGAAAAAAAAAAAAAGGTCGCGATGGAGAGTTGAGGAAGGAAAAGAGTGAAGTCAGAGCTCACAAGCTCTTGCGCTGACGAATAATTTTACTGTCATAATTTCAGGCTGATAAATGTTGTCAATTAAGATCACCTTAAAATCAATAAAAAAAATGTTTTTGACATAAACGCCAAGCCTGTGCCAGCATGCTTGTGCATGCACTCTCACGCAAAGGGTTCTCGTGAGACACTGTTGTTAACTTGTTATCAGATATACACAGATTCACTAATGCACAATTCCTTTTTTAAAGGACCTCCTTGCAAAAATTCGGTACTTTTCGTTCTCCACGTCGACTTTAAAGAAGATTTATTTATTAGTGTTGGTTGATACCTGATGGTCAGCATGCGCGGTGACTGGAGCACATGCGGTGGTGGAACTCGCAGCTGCCATCTCCCGAAGTGCAGGACGGCGATCTCGACGGACGAAAGAGAGGAAGAGGTGTCTAAAAGAGAAAGTGTACTTGGGTTGTTGTTCTTTCTTTTCAACTAACTATAAAACTGTTCCTCCGAGTTTATTCCCAAACTAGGTCGGGGTCGTCTACTATAACAAGGCTGAACTTTGATTTCTTACGTTTAGCGACTGTCATTAGACTTAGAACTAGAACTTAGTGCCTAGCGTAGATTGACTGTTATGGACTTTTTAGGGCTCTAACTATTTAGGGACTGACTAATATAAAAATAATGGTCACCCATCCATAGACTGACCAGGCTAGGTTTGATTATGTTTGTGATAATTCGGTTCATAATTAAAGCGTGTCTTTTAGTTTGAACTAAGATCTATTTTTTAAACCTTTAAATTTAATTAAATTAGTAATGATTATGAAAGTCAATGAGAACGTATTTTTCATCTTCTACTTCTTCTCATCCAACAGATTAATTCATCCATTTTCCTATCTAATCACTTATCCAATGAACCCTCAAAAAGTATTTTATAACGAAAATATTGCGCCATGTTTTTCTTTTTATATTACTGGCGACATCCACCTGTTGAGCTCATTGGAACACTGAAGTACCTGTTAGCATCAAGGTCCACTCACTTTTCACCTGTTTAGAAAACTTTTTCGCTGGCAGTTTAATTTACGTCGTACACAAAAATTAACTTTGTTTGTTTTGACAAAATGACAGATGGTTATCCGTCAGATTTTTTTTTAAATAAAATAAATTTAGTATAGCAATGATAACATACTAATTGTGGATAAGAGATAATAATAAGATAAAACTATGATTAAGTTTTGTAAGAGAAGGTTTCAAATTAACAATCTGCTGTCATTTTTCTGCACGTAATCATTTTCAACAGCCTTTAATAGTCGGCTGCTGGACATAGGCCTCTCCTTAGAAAGGAGGTTTTGGCCTACTATACCACGCTGGCTAGATGGGTTGGTATAGGGTTTTGGGGTGCTAGGCTAGAAAACCTCCCCGTGGTGCACCCTGGAAACGCTGGCGATGATACTGTTTCCTCCTTGTCCTCTTGGAGGAGAGGATTATCGCCAGCGGCTAATATTCTAGCAGAAGAGGTAGCCGTTCATCGGCTCTCGGGCAAGGCCTGGTCCAGCAGGGTGGGCGTGTCTGCCGGTTGCCCTGCTGGCTCTTCGCTCTTCGGAGCATGGAGGAGGAAACCTCGGTAAAAAACCGGATGGCGGGGCCCTGTAGGGGCCACAGTTTCTCCACTAACAGCGGTGGAGAAAGGAGGACGGGCTCGGCGTGTACTGACACTACCACCGAGCAGGCAGGGGGACGTATTCTCCCTGTCAACCGTCGGCATATCGTAATCCCGAGAAGAGCGCTGTGGTTAAGTCTCGCGGCTCTGATCGGGGGCGAGGGTCTTGGCTTAACCGCCCGGACCGCGAGGAAGATAACCTCTCTAAAAAATTCCACGAATCCCGTGTTCTGGTGCGTGGCCAGGGGATGCATGGCTGATGGGAAGTTCAGTCTCGAGCGCACTCCAAGCCGAGGTACCTGCGGACCCCTCGGTTGGGTTAAAAACTTACGCTTGCCCGGGTAATGGGGGATCTCTGCCCGGGTGGACCTTTAGTTCTCCCCCACTCGTGGGATTTATTATGGATGATTTAAATTTAAACTCAAAACAAAAAACGATCGGACAAACACAACGAAAACAGGCAAGTCAAACGGACAAGCAAGCGAAAGGAAAGAAGGAGAAGAGGAACAGTGGAGTGGATGGGTCGTCCACTGAGGGTGAGGTGGCGTCGGGAACGCCTATCTCGATGGGGCTCCCAGAGGTCAGTCTGACTCTGGTCTCTGGGAGCCGAAGAGCATCGGACCGTATTCGTTCCGGATCCGCCGTTTCGTCGGATGGCGCGGAGGCCATGGAGGCGGAACGAAGCGACAGCCGGAAACGCGGACGCTCCAGGGAAGAGGAGACCGACACGTCCGGCGAAATGATGCCACCCAAAGTGGCAAGCAGCCGCCGAGGGAGGGCACGCAAACCGGCCTCGGTCGCGATCCCGTCAGGCTCCGCGTTCTCCAACGCGGAGTCGTACAGAAGTGTACGGGTGGACGGCTAGGCCGTAGCGGAGGAGGAGATCGCGGATCTCCTGCTCAAGGTTCGGGAGCCGGTGGGGGGAAATGCCCCCCAGGCTCGGCAGGCACGGACACGGCGTGCAGGAGAGGGCGAAAGCGGCGGTGGCCGTCATTCACAAGGTGGCCACCAAGTCCGTTAACCTTAAGGGCTCGTTTGTGAGGGCCCTTAAGGACTCCTCCTCCGCTTTGTCGGAGGTCGTGGAGGGCCTAGCGGGCGATGTGTCTCGCCTGCAGTTGGCCAACGAGAGGCTGACGGAGCGGGTGAACGAGCTAAGCGCTCAGTTCGCCCGCTTCCAGGCGAACCTCCCCGAGCGGGAAGCCCCGTCCGCGTCCCAGCCTGCCCCTACCACCAACTCAGGGGCATTTGACTCCCAACTGCGATGAGGATTTCAATATGCTGGACGGACGCCTGGCTGGCCTGGAGGCGAGACTGCCCCCTGCGCCGATTGTGCATTGTGTCGACGTCGTCGCCCATGGAGGAGGCTGTAGAGACGATCCTCCTGGTCCAGACGAACCTGAACCACTGTGCCGCGGCGCAGGATCTCTTCCTGCAAACCATGGCACAGTGGTCGATAGGTGTTGCCGTAGTCGCGGAGCCCTATTCTGTCCCTCCCCGTCCAAACTGGATGGGTGACTGGGACGGCTCCGTGGCAGTCGTCGGTTCCACGACGGCTCATTCCCCGCCCTTGTCGCTAAGAGACAAGGGCACTGGATATGTTGCCGTCGAGTGGGGGGGGATCACCATATATGGCGTTTATTTCTCCCCCAACCGGAGTTTGAACGACTTCGAGGTTTTCCTAACCAGCTTGGAGACCTCGATACGGCGACTAGCGTCTGGGCACGTCCTTGTGCTGGGGGACTTCAACGCAAAGTCCATTGCGTGGGGTTCCCCCAGGACGGACGCAAGGGGCGAGGCCGTAGAGGAGTGGGCGGCCTCGGTGGGCCTCTGTCTTCTCAACAGAGGCTCCACCAACACGTGCGTGCGACAGCAGGGGGGGTCGATAGTGGACCTTTCGTTCGCTACCCCTGCCCTCGCCGCACGAGTAAGGAACTGGCGTGTCCTGGAAGAGGTTGAGACGCTCTCGGATCATCTGTATATCCGATTTGAGCTCTCCCGGACCCAGGACTCCAGTAGGGGTCACGTGGCGCGGCGTTTGTCCCGCTTTCCGCGGTGGGCTGTTGCCAGATTAAACCGGGACCTACTAGAGGAGGCAGCCATAATTCACTCGTGGCTGTCTCCTCAGGCTCCGACCGAGGAGGTCGACGTGGGGGCTGGTCGCTTTCGCGATGCGATTACGCAAATCTGCGATGCGGCCATGCCCCGCATTCGAGGTCGTCGGCCTCCAAGGAAGGAGGTCTACTGGTGGTCCCAGGAGCTGGCGGACCTCCGTGCGGCCTGTACACGTGCCCGGAGGTCCTACACGCGCAGTCGGCGGCGTCACCGTGGAGACGGTGGGGAGGACCGGCTTCATGAGGAGTACCGACAGGCGCGGAAAACTCTGAAGCTGGCCATTAGCCGCGCCAAAGAAGAAAAGAGACAGGAGATGCTGGAGGGTCTTAATCGTGACCCCTGGGGTCGCCCTTACCGCGCGGTGCGACAAAAGCTCCGCTCCGTCGGGCCCCCCCCTTACGGAGACTCTCCAGCCCAGCTTCCTGCGAGAAGTGGTTGAGGGCCTTTTCCCACAACGAGCGGAACACACTCCCCCGGCGATGGCCTTGTAGAATCGTTCGTATCTACGATAGCGGGTAAAGTTAATTGGAGCTTTTAAATAACACTCTTTATAGTAGATATAAGTTACATATATTGTTCATAAGCACAGGAAGAGTAAACACAAGCATAGGCAGAAAGATAACAAGATAAGCACAGAAAGGAAGCGGGAAATTACAATCAAAATACTTTTCGAAATAGATTCGCGTCGTAGCCGTTTACGGTCGTCCGGTCGCGCGCGCGCAGCCTCTCGGCGTCAGTATCGTGTAACGACTGGCGAGGCAGGGAAATCCGATGGCGCACGATTCGATGCCGAGCGCCTCCGTAACCGTCGTCGCTGGGCGTGGCACTTGCCGGCCGCATAACGGTATTCTTTAACCGACTTCGTTTAAAGGCGTATGTGCAAATTGTGTGATTGCCATATCAGCCCCCCCGGAGACCGTTACGGTCGATAAAAATCGGGAAAACGTACCCGGCGGCCAGATCGCGTTTTCTGTGGGGAACTGGAAATATCTGGTGACGGATCACGCAACTGCAACGCAGAGTCGCTGAGCAAGTACGCCGGTTTCAGCCTATCAATCGACACTGTGACAGGTTTTCCTTTCACATCTATCTTGTAGTATTTGTCACCACGTTCCAGAACGGTGTAGGGCCCAGTATAAGGGGCCTGCAACGGCTTGCGGACAGCGTCTTTACGAAGGAAAACTTGACGTGAAGATGACAAATGCTTACTCACGAAGACTGGAGAAGTACCATGGTGCATCACAGGTGTGGGCCTAATCTTGCGAATATTGGCTCTTAGACGTGAAAGGAAGTCAGCGTGGTCTACGACTTCTACGGGAGTGCTGTAGAAAAATGTTCCTGGCAATCGCAGCGTCTCTCCATACACTAACTCTGCTGATGACGAGCCAATGTCTTCTTTCCATGCTGACCGTATTCCTAGAAGCACCCATGGGAGAACCTCATACCAATCGTCGTTGGCATGGCACGTAATCGCCGATTTTAGCTGACGATGAAATCTCTCAACCATTCCATTGGCAGCAGGATGGTAAGCTGTTGTTTGAAGATGGTTTGACCCGATCAACCTAGACAGTTCTCTGAACAAATGTGCCTCAAACTGCTTACCTCTGTCCGTTGTAACTTTTTCTGGACAACCAAAGCGTGATATCCAGCCAGTGACAAAGGCAGTCGCCACTGTGTCAGCTTTGATGTCACGAAGCGGCATAACCTCTGGCCAACGTGTAAATCTGTCCACGGCTGTGAGACAGTATCTATAATCGTTTGACGTTGGCAGGGGTCCTATAAGGTCTATGTGTACATGGCTGAATCTGTTCGACGGGGGAACAAACGCATGCACTGGAGATCGGGTGTGCCGAGTAATTTTCGAACGCTGGCACGGGATACAGCTGCGCGCCCAACTGCTGCAGTCCTTCTTTATGTTAGGCCACACATACTTTTGAGTCATCAGTCTCACTGTCGCCTTGACTCCTGGATGACTTAATCCGTGAACGCTGTCGAAAGCTTGTTGACGGAACTGTGGTGTCAGATATAGTCGAGGTGACGGGTTGGAAACGTCGCAGTATAAACTCTCACCTGAGCCAGAAATGTCCATCTTCTGGAGGTCTAGTGAGGAGTCGCTTTGTAGGAGTTGCTGAAGTTCCACGTCATGTTTTTGCGAGGATGCTAAGGCACGCATGTCTAGCGCGCTTGTAATTGCTTCTGTGCGAGAAAGAGCATCCGCTACGACGTTGTTATCACCTGAAACATGTTGTATATCTGTCGTGAATTGTGAGACAAAATCAAAATAGCGGAACTGGCGCGGAGAACAATTTTCTGAAGCCCTCTTGAACGCTGCTACTATTGGCTTGTGGTCTGTGAAGACGGTGAAAGCTTTACCTTCCACCATATGTCTAAAATATTTCACCGCTTCGTAAATAGCCAACAATTCACGGTCGAAAGAGCTATACTTTCTTTGTGCCGTGCTTAGCTTCTTCGAGAAGAATCCTAGAGGCTGCAACCCTTTATTTGTATCCTGCTGTAATACGGCGCCGATAGCGTTATCTGAGGCGTCCGTACTGATTATCAGAGCTGCCGATGAGTCTGGATGAACCAAAAGTGTAGCCTCGGCTAAGCTTGTTTTACAGGCGGTGAATGCTTCTTGCAGTTCGGGTGACCAAATAATAGGGGTGCTAGGTTTTTTAGCTGGGCCAGACAAAACATTGTTTAGTGGAGCTTGAATCTTTGCAGCTTTAGGTACGAAACGTCTATAAAAGTTAACCATACCTAGGAATCTGCGAAGCTCTCTGATGGTCTTCGGCTGCGGGAACATCTTGATTGCCTCTACCTTCTGCGGAAGTGGTTTGGTACCTCCAGATGATACTGTATACCCCAGGAATTCTACTTCAGACTCACCAAACACGCACTTTGACGTATTTATCACAACTCCGTGGTCTTCCAGGCGCTGAAAAACTTGTCTGATGTGCTCCAGGTGTTCTGCGTCGCTCTGGGAAGCCACAAGAATGTCGTCTAAGTAGGGATAACAGAACTCTAGGTCTCGCAAGATCTCATCCATAAATCTTTGGAATGTTTGAGCTGCGTTACGAAGTCCAAAGCTCATAAAAGGGAACTCGAACATTCCAAATGGTGTCGTAATAGCGGTTTTGGGCACGTCGTCAGGATTTAAAGGAATCTGATTATACGCGCGGATCAAATCTATTTTGCTAAAGACGGTACATCGAAAAAGATTGTGAGCAAAATCACCTATGTGCCGCACTGGATATCGGTCGGGTACGGTACGAGCGTTTAGTGCGCGGTAGTCGCCGCATGGTCTCCATTCGTTGTTCTTCTTCGGTACCAGGTGTAATGCTGATGACCATGGACTGTCGGACCTTCTCGCTATACCTGTTCTTACCATATCTTCGAACTCCCGGATTGCAATTCGGAGTCGATCTGGTGCTAACCGCCGTGGACGACAGAATACGGGTGGCCCGGGTGTGGTGCGTATGTAGTGGAGCGTATTGTGCTTGATCTTGCGCGAAGACAGGTCCCCAGCTGGGCGTGTGATATCTGGGAACTGCAAGAGTAGCTCATGATAGCGTGAGGTACCTGCGACAGATTTAATGTGGCACAAGGCGGTACGTGCAGGCTGAGCGTAAGCACTGAGCGACGTTACATTGTCTATTAAGCGGTTGTGTCTAGCATCTACTAATAAATTATAGTGCGACAGAAAGTCAATGCCTATTATTGGTTTCGTAACGTCCGCTATAACGAAACGCCACAAAAATGCACGCCTGAGTCCAAAGTCCAATGACAGGTTTACCCACCCAAACGTATTTATCGTGGAACCATTAGCTGCGTACAGTTTATAGTCTGAATTCACACGCTGTCTATTTGGAATGCACTTGATAGGATAAACGCAAAGATCAGAACCGGTATCTATTAAATATTGGATCTTAGTCTTACGGTCAGTCACAAAAACACGGCCACCTGAGACACTATTGCAGTCACGCGTTGCCGCCTTCACTGACTGCTCGACCCGTTTCCCTGACGGAAGGAACATGGATCACGGCACTTTGTAGATTTCTTCCCAAACCGTTGATGGTACCAGCAAAATCCCGAGCCAGCATTAGAGCGGCTTCGGGACCGTCGACGCCAGCCTGGAGACTGCGCTCGACTCCTCGAGCGCGAACGGGAAACAGCTGACAGCTCGGCCACCTGTCGCGACAAGTCGTCGATGCGACGGGTGAGCTGTTCTATCACAGTCGTCGGGCACGATGCTGCCGGTGAGGGAATCCCTGTAGACACCGCGGTTACCTGATTCTGAGGCTGGAGAGAAATCTCATGTATTTTATCCACTATTTGGGCGACTGTATCCAAGGGGAGATCCACTTGCGCAGCTATAATTGCTTGGATCTGGCTAGGTAAGCGACTTGTCCACAGCGATCGGATGAAGTCATCGGGTACTTCCGCACCAGCCAGGCTACGAAGGTGCCGAAGGAATTGGGACGGCTTCCTGTCCCCCAGCTCTTCATGTGTAAGTAACTGCCTCACACGTTGTTCTTGCGAAGCCGATAATCGCGAGATCAACTCCGCTTTGATCTTTTCATATTTATTTTCGGGGGGTGGATTAGTTATTACGTCTTTAACTTCACACACGTATTTATAGTCCAAGTTAGCTATGACGTGGTAAAATTTTGTGGCATCTGCTGTTACATTAGACAACGCGAACTGACCCTCTAATTGAACAAACCATAGTGCCGGTTCGTTTGGCCAAAATGGTGGTACTTTAACACCAACACGACATAGTTCGCTTGGAACGTCCTTTACGCCGGTAGTAGGCAT
The DNA here is from genome assembly GCA_902825455.1 of Arctia plantaginis. Lineage (NCBI taxonomy): Eukaryota > Metazoa > Arthropoda > Insecta > Lepidoptera > Erebidae > Arctia > Arctia plantaginis. The sequence continues at coordinate 322,956 of CADEBD010001048.1, read as the reverse complement.
CGTCGCGGTTATTATACGTACGCACGACTTTATACAATTATCACTGCACTTAGAAATGTTCGCACGTCGGGGTCACCACTGTAGAATCGTTCGTATCTACGATAGCGGGTAAAGTTAATTGGAGCTTTTAAATAACACTCTTTATAGTAGATATAAGTTACATATATTGTTCATAAGCACAGGAAGAGTAAACACAAGCATAGGCAGAAAGATAACAAGATAAGCACAGAAAGGAAGCGGGAAATTACAATCAAAATACTTTTCGAAATAGATTCGCGTCGTAGCCGTTTACGGTCGTCCGGTCGCGCGCGCGCAGCCTCTCGGCGTCAGTATCGTGTAACGACTGGCGAGGCAGGGAAATCCGATGGCGCACGATTCGATGCCGAGCGCCTCCGTAACCGTCGTCGCTGGGCGTGGCACTTGCCGGCCGCATAACGGTATTCTTTAACCGACTTCGTTTAAAGGCGTATGTGCAAATTGTGTGATTGCCATAGCCTCCTTGGCCGGAGACGACGGGGAGCACGGGGAGGAAAATGTTCCGCCCGTCCGGGATTCGGAGGTAGGGGCGGCTGTTCTACGGATCCGTTCCAAGAACACCGCCCCTGGGCCAGACGGGGTACCGGCCCGAGTGCTGGCCCTGGCCCTCAACCACATGGCAGACCGCCTCGGGGAGGTGTTCGACGCTAGCTTGGCGTCGGGACGCTTCCCTGAGTGCTGGAAGAGCGGGAAGCTGGTCCTATTGAGGAAGCCGGGACGGCCTGCCGATTCGGTCGGGGCCTATAGGCCCATCGTGCTGCTGGACGAGGCGGGCAAATTGTTTGAGAGGGTTCTTTCTGCCCGCATCGTCCGGCACCTCTGCGAGGTCGGTGACCGAAGAGGCCGTGAGCTGTGGCGGCGTGCTGTTGGCGGTGTCATTAGACATCGCCAACGCATTCAATAGTCTGCCATTCAGCTGCATCAGGGAAGCACTCCACTATCATGGGGTGCCAAAGTACCTGAGGCGGCTAGTGGCAGACTATTTAGAGGAGCGTACCGTCGTGTACGAGGACCGAGAAGGTAATTTGAGGAGTCGGCCCATGTCGTGCGGTGTTCCACAGGGGTCTGTTCTTGGACCCCTCTTGTGGAACATAGGGTACGACTGGGCCCTTCGCGCCGATTTCCCCCCCGGGCTGGGTGTAATCTGTTACGCAGACGATACCCTGGTGACAGCCCGGGGGGCAAACTTCCAAGAGGCGGCGCGCCTGGCCACAGGGGGAGTCTCCCTGGTGGTCGGGCGCATTGAGGCGCTGGGCTTACGGGTGGCCCTAGATAAGACGGAGGCCCTGTTATTTCATGGGCCCCGTCCTGGTCCACCCCCTGGCGCCTCAATCGTGGTCAACTCGGTCCTCGTACCGGTTCGGGCCCAGATGAAATATCTGGGCCTGATCCTCGACGGGAGGTGGCTCTTCGACGAGCACTTCCGACAGCTTGCTCCAAAGCTCCATACTCATAGAGAAAATGGAACGCCTTGGAATAAGAGGTACTCCACTTAGGCTGTTCGAGGACTACCTTAGTGAGCGAACCCAGTGCGTTAGGGTGGATGAGTTCATCAGTGAGGAGCGGATAGTCACATACGGAGTGGCTCAAGGTAGCGTGATTGGCCCGACCCTCTTCCTAATCTACATAAACGACCTGGGTCTGCTCACTTTACCAAATGGTAAAGTAATTACTTTCGCAGATGACACTGCCCTCCTATTCAATGCTGACACATGGAGTGACGCCTATAAACAAGCGCAATCTGGGTTTAATGTTGTAAGCGATTGGTTGCGAAATAATATACTTACCCTAAATGCGACTAAAACACAATATGTCACTTTTTCAATAACACATAAGACCGCACCGAACTTACCAATGCCACACTCGATCATAGCCCACTCGTGTCCTAGTCCTCACAATGTTACGTGCTCTTGCGTACACCTTCAGAAAGCCGATGCGGTGAAATATCTTGGAGTAATAATGGACAGTCGCCTTCGTTTCCATGAGCATATATCTACCCTCAGTGGCAGGATGCGCAAACTAATCTACGTCTTCAAGAACCTAAGGCAAGTGGCTGATGATAAGTTGAGGCGATCCGTTTATTTTGCCCTTGCTCAATCGCTTCTGACGTACTGCATCACAACCTGGGGTGGTGCTCCAAGGAGCACTCTTCTAGAGCTAGAAAGAGCCCAAAGGGCAGTACTAAAAGTTTCTTTGACCCTACCGTTCAGATATCCTACTTCTCTCTTATACAAGAAAGCTAAAGTTCTAACGGTAAGACAGTTGTTTATTAAGCAGATAATCCTAATGCAGCACAGTAAACTGAAATATGATTCTTCTCTTTCCCGTGGCAAAAGGCGATACAATCCTGTACATATAAGTAAAGTCCGGCTTAACACCGTGTATTCAAAACGCTACTTTTGTTACTTGGGACCATACCTATACAACAAAATTAATAAAATCTTGTCAATTTACGAAATGCAAAAAATAAAATGTAAGATGAAATTAACTGCTTGGCTCTCAGATCTAACTTACGACGACACTGAAAAGATGCTTGCTGTCTTAGTATAAACATAGGTACATCACGATCCTACACCCACTATTATGAACACACACACACACACACACACACATACACACACACACACACACATACACACACACACACATACACACACACACCTACACTCACACAATAATAATAGTTCGACCACAACTAATTGTCAAAGCGCTGATACTAACAGATATGTATACAATTAAGGAGGGGACCCTGGTGTCCTGAAATACAGGCTCTGAGCCTAGCTTAGGCACCAGTCTCCCACAGTATAATATTTTGTAATAATTCTTATACAGGCTAAAATTATGTATAAATGTATTGTGGCGAGAAAATAAACAATTTATTATTATTATTATTATTATTATTAAAGCTGGTCGGCGCTGCGTCTGCCCTAGGGCGACTTTTGCCCAATATGGGTGGACCCAGCGTCGCGACAAGACGGCTGTACACGGGGGTTGTCCGGTCAATGGCACTGTACGGTGCACCGGTGTGGGCGGCGGCTCTGACCGCCCAGAATAGGGTACGCCTCTGGCGCCCTCAGAGGGTAATGGCGGTCAGAGCCATACGCGGTTACCGCACCGTTTCGACGGAGGTGGCATGCGCGTTGGCCGGAACTCCCCCGTGGGATTTGGAGGCGGAAGTGCTCGCCGAAGTTTATCGGCGAGTGGCTGACTCCCGGGCGGAGAGCGGATTTCGCCCTCCGCCCGAGGATGTGCGCGAGTGGCGCGAAGCCGCTCGCCGAGACACGATGGCTCGTTGGTCGTTCCGGCTGGAGACTCCACGCGCTGGCTTCGCCGCCGTGGAGGCTCTCCAGCCGGTCATCGCCGAGTGGGCAGGGCGGCAGCACGGGACCCTTTCCTTCCGGCTGACGCAGGTGCTTTCAGGTGCTTGCAGTGAGGACTCGGCCCAGCACACGCTGGCGGTCTGCCCCGCATGGGCGGCGCAGCGCCGGGCCCTCACTGCAGTCATCGGAGTGGATCTCTCGCTACCGGCCGTAGTACGCTCCATGGCCGGTAGCGACAGTTGTTTTACCGCGGTCGCAACCTTCTGCGAGGTAGTAATCTCGCGGAAGGAGGCGGCGGAGAGGGCCCGGGAGGACGACCTCCACTCGGACCCGATCCGCCGCCGGCGAACCGGGCGGCGGAGGCCCGCCTATCACAGCCTCATGCCGCCCTGAGTGTGGCCGCGGGTGGACGGGATGGGTTTCCCCTCCACCCGCATTAGTTTGGCCAGCCGCGAGGGGGCGGCGTCCGCGTGTGCCGGACGTCGCCTAAAGAGAGGAAAAATATTGAGACGGAGCCCGCACCAGGAGCGGGCTGGCGCTAGGAGGGGCCGGATGTCTTAACAACAGCTGTTCCCGGATCCCTCCTGTTACAGGCGCAGAGTGGCACACCGTGTGGTTTTAGTCGGTCCGAGTCCGACACACCACCCCGCCGCAAATCCCGGAGGGGTGACGGTCCGAGGGGATTTCCACACGTTAAAAAAAAAAAAAAAAAAAAAGAGGGTTTGTTTGAAGGTTTCCTTCTCTTTGCGTAGTTTGCTCGCTTAGTCGGCTCTTACGAAACCCATGGGATGAATAGAAGTGGTGACACACCGTATTTTTAATAACCACACTGACAGAAATAAGTTTAAAGATGAGTACAGAAACTTGATCATTTTAGCTGTTCCAAGAACAGGGCACTTTAAAAATAACTAAAAGCTGAAGATTTGTACTAAGGGGTAATGAGAGGAAAAGAAGTTTGAGGTATGTAATGTTAACAGCCAGTGTACAGCTATTATCTCTGCCAATCCTGAAGAAGAGCATGAGTTCATGTATTGTATGGATATAAGTTCGATAACAACTTCACTATTTTCAAAGCATTCTTTTGCCTGGCTAAAATGTTTTTAAAGCAGATTTTGCCAAAAGATCTTGGATTCTTCAAACGTCTTAGAGGGTATAGGTTTTCCTTATGTAAACGTGTACCATCTTTTTCTTTTTACTTATTTTCAGGTGATTAAAAGACAAACGCCTAGTCTTATAATTGGTGATTATTACACGTCACCAATTATAAAACTAGGCGTTTGTTGAAAGTTTCCCGAGCTAATATCGTGCTAACAGTGCAGTTCAGACTTTGTACCAAAGCTTATTGCGATACTCTAGCAGATTTAAGAGATGTCCTAGAGTGAGAGTGGACATCATAAGACCCAAAATTTCATTGAAATTAAGTAGAGCATAATTATAGCAAGTGTACAGTTTGATTGAATAAGGCTTGTGTAGCCTACTTACCTAGACAACTCATCTGGTGTGGATACCTCCAGAAAGGTATCCAAGAACCACCGGAATCCTTCATAGTCAATATCCTGAAACAAGAAACAAAATATTAGTTCAATTCGAAAGAGATCGACATTACTCAATATATTAACGCAGTTTATTTATCAAGAACAAATTAACAAGGCGACATTATATCTAGACGCACACAGTCTAAGGCGAGCATCAGATTCCAGACAATCTATCAGTGACGCCGTGTTTATTTTACCAAGATGTTTACAAGCTCCGCGCAACCGGTATCACGAATCGATACGCATCGCTGAAGGAAAGCTTTAAGAGGTACACAAATGGAGGAAATATATACACTTTGATTAACATTTAAAGGTGGTTTCTTTGACTGGTGTTATTGAACTACGCTAATATATTTAATAAATAAATATTGTAAATAAAATATTGCCCGTGTGGTGACGGATTAAGAATACGGATTGTCACCTCCCCTGTTCATCCCGTGGGTGTCGTAAGAGCCGACTAAGGGAGCAAACGACGCAGGACAACAACACTGTAAAAAGAAGGAAAGCTTGAAACAAACCCTATACCAACCCGTCTGGCCAGCGTGGTATAGTAGGCCATAACCTCCTCCGACTTGGACTCCGCTCAGCATGCGCTGGAAGACTGCCGCGCGTGGGCGTCTGACCGCGAGGTCCTGGTCGACCAAATCCAAAGCAATCATTGCTGCCATGCTGGTGGGTAAGGAGGGCTGGGGCGCAGTGGTCTCTTTCTGTGAAGCTGTAATGCTCCAGAAAGAGACCGCTGAACGGGATCGGGAGAGGGCCGATCCCGAACGTAGAGGACGTCGACGCCGATATCAGCCGTCAACGGGGCCGCGGGCTGCCAGAGAGTGGGGACCTCTGGTGGCAGATTGATTGCTGCGGTAGGGGATGGAATGGCCGGGCTGATTGCATTAAGATGCGATTGGGCCGCCATGCCGCAATTGAAGGGAAAAGTGTTCTCCCCAGGGATAGGGCCTGATTGGGCACGGTGTCAAATTCGGGGAGGACCTGAAATAACATGGTCCGGGTCCTCCCCAGAGTAGGACACCTAAGGCCGGCCGTCGGAGTGGTTTTTAGTGGAATCACCAGATACTCCTGGCTCCTGAGTCCCCGAGGAGCAGTAGATCCGAAGGGATTTTCCCCATGTCAAAAAAAAAGGCCATAACCTCCTTTCTAAGGAGAGGCCTATGTCCAAGAGTGGACTATTGAAGGCTGTTGATGATGATGATGATGAATATAATCTAGCTATTAATCCAGCTATTGCCAACATTTCTTATTTCGTGTAAATTACTTTGAAAATGTGGAATTTCCATACAACCGTTCATCTATTATTTTAACCCCTTAAGTGTGAAATTTCCATAATTCCTTTTTCTGTGGGTGCTTAAAACATAAAAATCATCAGGTGCGAAATTTTCAAGTTTGAAGCCTCAGCGGTGTAAAAACAACACAGTTCCTCATCTGATTCTGATTCTTCGACACAAAGGCTCAATTAGAGTGATACCACGGTCTCATAGAAAGTCTGTATTAAGCAATTCTGAGGTGAGGTTCCCGGAGCCGAAACTCCTACCCCATGATCGGGAAGAGGATGGGAGAGGCATTGTCAGATTAGTCATTTCGAGGCCCTTACGCAATTAAATCCTCGGGGCGCCGTTAATCCGGGCCTGGGGAGAGGGAGGACTCATAGGGGAGTAGGGGACTCAATATTATTCATCATCATCATCATCATCAACAGCCTTTAATAGTCCACTGCTGGACATAAGCCTCTCCTTAGAAAGGAGGTTTTGGCCTACTATATACTATACTACTATATACTATATTATTAATTTTTTTTAAAGGTCTACTAGCAACGGAAATTACTAGTATTCCCGGCAACCCCTTCCGCGAAGCTAAATTGCTTGTGTTAGAAGTGGGTTCACGTCGCTAGTACTAGTCAGGATTCGAACCCACGGCCTCTTGATCGCAAGTCCAATGCCTTAACTACTACGCTATCGCCATTTAAAAATTGTCGAAAAGGATGTCATAAATTATATTTTTTAATTTAATAAACCTCTTTAAGTATAAAAGTAGTTATGAACTACAAAACATTTATTATGTAAATGCAGCTTCGTTTATAATCGCATTATTTATGTTTCATTTGTTCGTTCATCCGATCACGTTGTTAAGCTGTTATAAAGCCAAGTCTAGCTTCTTATAAATAAAATGGCTGGATGAAATTTTTATTGGATATTTATAGCCCTCTTTTAGCCGAATCTTTGGCCCTTAGGGGATATTGGACGGTTAACGCAATAGCTTGCATCTTGAACACCTTAAAGCTTCTCAGAATATATTTAATGTTTTTTTTTATATGAATTTTGCTATATGAAAAATGTTTTACTGACTTAAAATGTTTAATCTTTTTTTCGTTTTGCTTCAACAAAACATGTGATATCTGAATAACTATAATATAAACTTTCTATTTGTTAAAGACTAGCGATCCGCCCGGCTTTGCACGGGTGTAATATAGATTTTACTAATAATTGATAGGCCCGCGACCGACGACGTACGGCCCGAAGCGGCGACGGCCGCTTTGCCCCGCATTTTAAACCTCTAATATCTACTAAAACATAATTTTTTATGATATGTTGTAAAGAGTAACTTTAATCTACATTCACAACGTATCTACCATATTTAATTGGATAAGGAATAATAATGTATTGTTTAAAATAACCTATTTTTTTATGTAATATTTAAAAGATAAAAATGGTTACTGTGTGTTATCCTTAGGAGATAGACATATACCATCACGATGTTTTTCTAGATCTTTTTAAGAAATACAATTCCGTAGTACATTTTTAGTCTATCTCGTATGTATGTGAGCGACGCAAGACCATGTTTTTTACGACAAATCTATGAAATTCTGGTATGTATGTATTATACATGTAAACCTTCATCTTCAATCACTCTCTCCATTGGTGAAAATCGCATTAAAACCCGTTGCTTAGTTTAAAAGATCTAAGCGTACAACAATAAAAACGTCTTTATTTTTAACCGACTTCCAAAGCACAAAAGAGGAGGTTCTCAATTCGTCTGTATTTTTTTTTTATGTATGTTTGTTCCGCGATTTCTCCGTCAATTGATGACCGATTTTCAAAATTCTTTTTGTAATCGAAAGGGTATGCTCCGGAATTGGTCCCATTACCACCAATTCAGGATCTGATGATGGGATCCTAGAGAAATCGAGGGAAACCCTCACAATTATTGGGAATTTCACAGCCCCGACAACGTGTTTTAGCTACGAGTATTTCTTTGCGCGATGTGATGTATTGACTGCGCGATGTGATGCGCAGAGAACTTGCAGTATTTATGTCACCACAGTAATTTTCGTTGAAATTAAGAAGAAAAGGTTGAAATTTTGTATTCTATCTTGTTAAAATAATTCGGATAGACGTTTTGTTGCTATGGATGGCATCGCATTTCGTTTGTAAGTAATTTTATACTTAATTTATTAAAATAGTTCTGGAAAAAACTCTTAAATTTTGTGTGGGTCAACTTTCTAAGGAGAGGCCTATGTCCAGCAGTAATTTAATTCAGATTCAGATTCAGATTGTTTATTTGCATAACACAGGTATTAATTACATGGTATTCATTCACAACAGGTTCACTGTGCTTTACCACTATGGGTGTGCAAATTTTCAATTTGTACATTTATAATTGCATATAATTTAAACATAACTTAAAATAACCTATAGGTATATTATTAGCATCATTGATTACTATAATAAGATTGTGATACATACAATGTCAACATTCAAAGTTAAACTATAGTCAAAATAATAAATTAATGTCAGGAAGAAAAAATAATTATTACAAAAAAAAAAAAAACACTACAAATTGTTAGAGATAAAGTCCAATACATTATAAGAACATTTTTTTAAGAGGAGCTTTTTTAATTGTGACTTAATGTACTTTATAAATTTAATGTACACAATAATAGTAAAACATACACTACAAACTCCACACTAGACATCCAGATAATATATCCATAATCATAGCACTTAAAAATTCTGTTACACTGTAGTAACTTTTATCTACTAGAAATTTACGCAGTTTACTCTTAAATACAACTGTTTCCAAATCTTTCCACCAGCCCGGCAGTTTATTAAATATTAGTGGTGCCATACAATAGACACTTTTACGCATTAACGTGGTTTGACAACGTGGTTTAATATAATATTTAATATAATCTTTGTTACTATACATTACGGTACGTAGTGTTTTAAATATCGTTCTTATCTACTCATTACACACATATCCTACACTAAAAATGGTAAAATAAACCCTTTTAAAAAAAAGTTGAACCGACTTCCAACAACACCGACAAAGAGCACTAAAAATTAAGAAATAATTACAAATCTAAGTAAAAAACTATAATAAGTACCCTCAATGTAATAGGTAACATTGTAATACCAATAGTCCCTTCTAGTCTGTTTGAAGTCGGTGCCAAGCCAAATAGGTGCTTGATAGGCTTGGTAGAATGTAGCGCGGCAGCTGCAGTCTTCATGCTGCGCAAAACTTTCTGCTACATCACGTTGACATATCATTTTTAATGTAACTTGTATTTTCTCACCTCACTTTTTCGGCCTAAGGTCAAATACCTGTTGCACACCTCTGTCTAGACTGATAGTAGGTACATACCCATTAGCCTGTAGCAGAACATCCCACACAATGTGAACTTGTACTTTCTTAGCACACTGTAAAAATCATTATAAAAGCCTTTCCCCTTTCGAGCCTTTTCCCAAACTATGTTGGTGTCGGCTTTCCGACTACTACGATACGGCTGAATTTCGTTTTTTTTACGTGTAGCGACTACCTCAGACCTTCACAACCCAAATACTAGGCGATATCGAAGGTCCGTAGAAAACGGTTACTTTTTACTTTATTTATTTTGTTTCAATACTTTATGCACAGGTGTGGGTTGTACAATGGCGGACTTAATGCCACAGGCATTTTTTCACGAAAGGAGGAAACATGGTCATATTTGCGCCGGTTGAAGACGAAACGAATGCAATTTTTCAGAAGGCGGTCATATTTATTGAGTAGATCTGCATTCAGGTCATAATAGCATACATCGCCATAATCCAAGATGGGGACAATAAGGGTCTGTACAAGCATCGCTTTCGTCTCGAAGGCGATGAAATTCTTAAGCCGATAAAGGGCCCGTAGCGTACCTGTAACTCTCTGGCTGACGCTCGTGATATGGGTTTGCCAGCTGAGCTTACAATCGATAATTAAGCCTCGGTTCTTCCTAGCAGGACTAAAAGGAATGACTATGCCGTTAAAGGTAATAGGTGGCAGATTACCTTGGTCTAACTTTCCAGCCTTGCGTTGACTGCCTATGATTATAGCTTGACTCTTTACTGGGTTCACAATCAAACGAAACCAATTAGCTCAATCATTAATTACAGATCATTATCATTATTTACATTTACATTTAGGATGGCCCCGTCTATGTCGTCTATCGAGGCTTGATAATAGAGCTGCTAGTCATCGGCATAAAGATGGTAGGCACATTGAGTGATGAGATTGATAAATTATATTGAAAATTATAGAGGAGAGAGAATGCCACCTTGAGGGACGCCACAGTCGAGTTCACGCCAACCTGAAGAGAATTATCGATGAGGACAGAATGTTGGCGTCCCTGAAGATAGACAAGAACCAGTCCAGTGTATCAGGCGTAATCATGACATAGGACAGGATAGACAGAATTATATCGGGACTGACGGAGTTGAATGCATTTGAGAAGTCAACCAAAGCCAACACTGTTACTTTGGATTTCTCAATTCCTGCTCGGATGTCAGCAGTCACTTTTAAAAGAAGTCCTCTATTCTAAGGAGAGGCCTATGTCTAGCAGTGGTAGCTATAAAAGGCTTTTGATGATGATAAATCTCATTCACTCGGCAAAAAGCAAGAAAATAATTATTTAATTATTGACGACTCTCAAACTATACGAAACTAGTAGCGAAAAACTTTAATATCAGATCTCAACCGCATCAAAATAGATGGAATTTTCCATTAATTTCAGACGGTCCCTACTACTTTTGTGTCATGACAACAGGTGGGTGGTTGCTTAGCAACGCTCATCGCTTCTAACAGCCATCTTTGATTCCCGGTAACAAAAAAATAAGTTATTATTTTCTGATATTGAAATAAAATTTTGGTAGGGCGTCTGTGTTGATCGCAAGCAGAACCATTTTATTCGTAAATTATTATTTATTTCACTACATTTCAAGTAAATTGACATCAATGTAATGTGTGTTTTTTTTAAATAATATTTACGGCACTGATTCAACATTTTTTTTTATTATTTGTTGACTGCAATGTAGGTCTAGTGGTTAGTGACTCTGACTGCTAAGCAGGGTTCGATTTCCACCCAGCACAAATAACTGTGTGATCATTTGTTCTATGTCTGGGTGTAATTTATCTACAATATGTATATATCAGACGGCCGGGTGTGTGAAGTAATTTCTACATCCCCGTACAATAATAGCTAAGGAATATTTACTCATTAGTTCTTTAAACAAACCTTTTAGGCAAAGAATATTAATGTGGACCATTTAGACACACGTCCAAATGTGGACGATATCCTGATTGCCGAGACTTGGCTCAAACCCCAACTTCTCTTCGCCTTTTATCAAATGTCAGACAATCTTTATAGAGAGTCTTTGAATGACGGGTAGAATTGATACGGACGCTACCGCAGATATTTTTGATGGAACTGTGTTGCCCTCATGGGTGATTGGCTGATGCCAATCAGTCAAGCATCTTGGACTGCACATAGACTCAACCCTAAATTGGCAAACTCAGGTAACTAGCGTCAGTCATAAGGTCACGAATATTGTGACAGGACATTATCGCCTGAAATTTTTTTTTGCAGTGAAAACAAAGACGATGTTGGTGCAGACTTTAGGTCCCAATCATCGACTATTGTGATGTGTGTTACCTCGACATAAATTCAGATCTGCTTAACAAATTAGACCGACTTCTCAACAATTGCATTCGGTTCATATTCAATCTGCGAAAGTACGATCATGTATCCGCTTATCGTAGGCAATTGTCATGGTTACCTATATGACAGAGCCGCAGTTTGCGGATGTTGACTATGTTGCACTCCATTCTCCACTCACCTAACTCACCTACTTACCTAACATCCCACCTGCAATATCTCTGCTCTAACCATGATAGAAGCCTTGACTCCGCTGATAATCTTTTTTTGTTCCTCACATATCACCCATATCGTAGATTCTTCCTTCACTGTACAAGCGGTAAATCTTTGGAACGCCCTCCAGATCAGGACGTCCACCAACCGATCCACCTTTAAGATCAGAGTACGCAAGCTCTATGGAGACTTGTGAACGGAGTCATCAGAATAACCACTTGTGTCTTCATCATTGCAGGCATATATGTATGGATGCGTGTGTAAGTTGATGTTTTTTATATTTATAATATTATATAGTACGTATGAATTATATTTACATTTATATATGTATGTTAACCCAGTATACCTTGCTGGCTACAATTTAAAATGATATATCTCATCTGCTCTAATTATTCACCTTTTTTTTCTGTGTGGTGCACCCCTCGGATACCACGCACCAGTGGGTGATTATGTGGGACTCGAACCGACCAAAAACCAGGTACCAGTAGCCGGGGAACCAGGTATATCCTAGAAAGGAAAGCCCTGGTACTCTAATTATACACCTGCCACACACACATTTCTGCATCACCCAAAGGTTGACTGGAAGAAAATGCCTATGGCATTAAGTCCGCCTTATGCAATGTATTTGCAGGAAGTATAAATAAAATATTACACCTCCGTTTAACAAAACAAGATTGCTTTTTTATTATGACCCAAAAAGTGAAACATCAAAGTTGAATGTGTTTTAAATGTCTAGAATTCGAATTGTGACGTTTTTGAGCGGAATAACGAAACATATTTTCTACATATCCTACCATTTGATACAAAATGAGAATGTATTATGTATTGAAAGCCATGATATTCTTATTTGTATGTGCACTATAGACATTCCCTGTGGACAAACTTCGATGTTGATCTTTTTTATATAAGTGGGGCCGGAAATTGGCGGTATTTGGAGGCATCGCGTGGTGAGCCAAATGGTATTAAATTTTCATGGAACACAATATTGTTACTTTATTTCCTGGAAGCCTAATGAAATTGCTTTTGCGCTTTCGTGCCTAGTTTTTATTAATATTATAAAAAGAGTTTCGTCCCTATAGAAGACGTGTAAGTAATTTATATTGTAACCGTCTGGCCGTTTTATACAACCAATTTGTCTATTTTTAATCGATTTAAAAGAAGGAGGATGAGGAGCGTGGGAGAGCCAAGCTTCGTGCAAATGGGTGGAGTAGAGTGATAGTGAAGCATTTCTTTAGTTGCTGTTCTCACAGCGAGGTTACCGTTGAGTCGCGGCCTGACAGGCATTATCACCTCGCCTGTTCAAGGAAAGAAAGAAATAACGCTCATTCGTTCAGTATTCTAACTATTATACTAAACTCAGTATACTCGTAATTACTATGGTTAGTTAGTTTTATCAATAATCAACAGCCTTTAGGTGCTTTACCAAGCTGGCCAGACGGGTTTGTTTCAAGTTTTCCTTCTCTTTGCAGTTCTGTTGTCCTGCGTAGTTTGCTTCCTTAGTCGGCTTTTACGAAACCCACGGGATGAACAGGGGTCCACAGTTGCCACACTCACACCACATTACTTAGCTTACAGTAATATTAATAAATACTACGCTATAATGTTATATATAATTTATAATAATAATAATTAAATAATAAAATAAAATAAATAAAATGGGAGTGTCTGTTTGTAATATTAAAATAACCGCTTTTTACTAAATGCATATGTATGTTTACACGGTACATATGCCAAAATAACATTTTTAACAATTTTAGTCTGTCGGTCTGTCTGTTTGTTCCGGGTAATCTCTGGAACGGTTGGACCGATTTCGACGGGACTTTCACTTTCGCTGATGACATAAGGAGTAACTTAGGCTAATTTTTTTAGACTAGCTTCGCCCCGCGGCGTTGCCCGCGGTTATAATAACTACCGCGGGTAACACCGCGGGTCTCAGCTAGTTTATAATATAACTGAATGATACTTGTCATTTAAGTTTATTACATCAGTACGTAATGATTTAAGTTTGTCTTGAATATTCAAAGCTCTCAAAAGGGGAAACCTCGTTACCTATAAATATATTTACTTGAGCGCAGAGCAATCCAAGTTTTATCTTATACGAGTAATTCCCTCGCTTATGTATATTTACAGAAGAGATTGCAGTTTAATCAAATATACTCAGAGCCTACAGTTACGGCAGCATTTGTTTTAAGAACCCTACACACTCAAAGTTTATCTGACAGTTTAAAGGACTCCTTATTATTATGGTTTGTCCTCTATTTTTACTTATCCCACTTATCTACTAAAACTTTGGCACCTCTTGTAGAAGAATAAAAAAAACGAAAATATTGAACTAGGAATAGAAAAACCTTTTATGTAAAAACGGTTATAAATAGATATTTATTATACAATTACAAGTTAGACTTGCCAAAAAAAAAACAGAAATGTATTGTAACCAATTTAAACTTAAAAAAAAATTATCGCCTGCGGTATTTCCGGACCGATACCGATCTTCTAACCTTAAAAAAAGCGTTTAAATTGCGGGCGTTCATGGGCGAAGGTAGCCACTTTCCATCAGGCGACGCGTCTGCTTGTTTGCCCCCTCTTCTATAATGTTAGACTGAAGAAGATTGAAATTTATAACATTTCTTTTGATTTTTGAAATATAAAAGCAATAGAGAGGAAAAAAGTTTAATGGGGACTTACATTTCTAGCGTAAATCTGACTGACTGTTGTTTGAATATATAAAGTGAATCCTGCTATTTTATGAATCAGTTGTGGTCTGAGAGAGGGTCATAGGGTTCCTGAACCCCTCCAACACCGTATTTGAATGAAAAGTGATCGACAATAATACATCCTGCAGTTCAGGTAAGTATTGGAACAGACAACTAAATTCAACTTGACTTCCATCGACTACTGCTCCTGTTAATTTAGAAGTACCTATTATTGGTTTGATTGAAATCATCAGCTAAACGAAGGCCTAAAAAAAACTTTGATAAATAAATCATTTCGATTTTATTTAGGTTCTCCCACAGTCAGGTGTCATGTACAATTCCATCAGAAACCACTTCTGCCTGACTTTTAATTTCCAGAAATACTCTTGATTTTCATCCTTAGTACGAGTATCTAAATGCAGGAATCTTTTCCTATGAAATCATAAAGGAATGACGTCCCTAAAATGGGTCAAATAAATATCACTAGGTCGATTTGATCAAGGCACACAAATATCAACTTTACTCCTCAAACCCAACGCTCGAATTCCAGTGTCAAGAAATTTCAAACATGTTGACGCAAAAATGAACTTTAACATCAAAAGTGAAGGTGTGTTTTTTTATTGGATGCGCAGAATTTCTTTAAAGATGAGATTGATAACGATGTTTGTTATAGGAGTTTTTACGTTGATAGGAAGCCATATTTTGAGCGTTGGCAATAATTATGGTAATAAAAGTAAAGTGTGAGAGGGTGAAAACTCGATGAGTTGTTTAGAAAGATAATTTCTGTGTGAGATTGTTGAACAACACAAAAAGGAAAGGCACAAACACACGGCCATCTTAAATGTAATAACAACAATATTCGAAACTGTTACTATGATTTACAGCAATAAACCTCTCCCTCTCAGGGAGTGTTAACGAGGATATTTTCCATAATAAAATAAATTTAGCCAAGTGTGAGTTGGCCTTGCTCAGGAAGGGTCCGTACCATTGTACTCTCTGTCAAGATTTAAAAAAGTTAAAGATCAATCAATGTTCAGCGTTTATAATAATAACCTCACATCTCACACACGGCTGTCTGATCCCAAACTAGGCAGAGCCTGTGCTATGGTAACCAGACTGCTGATACACACATTTGTATATTTCTAAATACATACAAATTATAGATAAATTACGCACAGAAACAGAACAAATAAATGATCGTGCTCATCACACATTTTTTTGTCTTGGGTGGGAATCAAACCCACGAGGCATGCTTAGCTGGGTCACTAACCACTCTCAACTTGGCTCGTCAATAATGGATGGATTTTGGCTTCGAAAGTGTCATTAGATTCGTCCTAATTATGAGACTGGGTATATAAAAATTATGAAAATAAAAATCGCAGGTTTGTTAATTTTAAGTACGTAAAGAATATAACGCGAATATTTCTCTCAATAATTAACTTGTTGCCTATTACGGTACATTGATAGATGGACGGATAGTGAAAGTTAGAAATCAGATTCCGTTGGCACACTTTGGGTACCGGACCCCTAATTTTTTTATTTCTAGCCCTTTAACGCAAGTTTATGATCTTTGCTCCGCTCTTTATTGTAATCGAGTGGTGTTAAGTAACCTATTACCTATCGCCAACATTGGGCTATAAAATGCAAAAAGAATATTGAAGGTAGTTAAAAAAGTTTACGTAAATAAAATTCTTGTTATATGAAGTAAAGTTTCTTTGTTGTATGAGTCATCACTTGATCTATTATCAACATAAATAAGCCCCATCGATGCAATAAATAAAATAAACAATACTTTTGCTGATGTTGGCAGAAATTTAACAAAAAAGATTGTTAATTTACATATAGTAATCTATTCGTGTGGTGACGGATTAAGAATACTGAGTGTCACCACCCCTATTCATCCCGTGGGTGTCGTAAGAGCCGACTAAGGAAGCGAACTACGCAAAACAGCACTGCAGAGAGAAGAAAAACTTGACACAAACCCTATACCAACCCGTCTGGCCAGCGTGGTATAGTAGGCCAAAACCTCCTTTCTAAGGAGAGGCTTATGTCCAGCAGTGTACTATTAAAGGCTGTTGATGTCATGATGATGATGATGAGCTGAGGTTGTGTTCCCCTTATTCTGCGTTTTTCTGGCTTCTGCAATAGGATAGAATAGGAGATTCGGATTCGGGAGAGCTTCGGCCACATCTAAAGATCCCGATAGAGCACATACCTTTGTTTACGTTACTAGTTATATAATCCGCTGCTAGCTGCTATGGCTTGCCTCAAGGCAGCATATTAGGACCAACGTTGTTCCTCATTTATATTAATGACCTATGCAGCCTAAAACTAAAACTACAAAATGGTGCCACACTGTCATACGCGGACGATACAGTTCTATTATTCTCAGCTAAATCACTAGTTGAAGTATATGAATTTGCACAGAATGGCTTTAATGAGGTATCATATTGGTTTCGTAAAAATCTACTGACCTTAAATGCGGAGAAAACAAAATACATTTTGACTTAAAATGCGGAACACAAATATCGTAACACCTAACCTAAATATTTATGCAAATAACTGTCCACCAGCTGACATTGCATGCAGTTACCCTGCTTTAAATAAAACTGATGATGTCAAATATTTAGGTATCACGATTGACACAAATCTAAATTTTCGCAAACACATAAAGTTTTTTTGTGCGAGAGTACGCAAACTCATATACATTTTTAAAAACTTACGCAGTATTGCAGATTATTATGTAATAAAACAGACCTATTTGGCTTTGTGTCAGTCGATACTAACATATTGCAAAACTTCGTGGGGTGGCGCTGTTAGGACCATTTTACTCCCACTTAAACGTGCTTAAAGAGCAATACTAAAAGTAGCCGCCTGTCGCCCATTTAGGTTCCCTACTCATCGACTCTATCTGGAATGCAAAGTATTAACAGTTCGATAGGTATTTATATTGCACATCATACTAAAACAACACGCGGAACTACCATTTAATCCTTGGTTCTTAGACAAGAGAAGGAACGAGATTGTATGTGTCAAACCACAAAACAACGCATACGTGCATTAACAAATTTTATCCTTTCTTAGCACCATATCTATATAACAAGATAAACTTTTAGGTTGCCGTATAGTATTCAAAGTGTCCAACACTAGTAGGAGAATCTTTAAGAATCTCTTCAGAAATAATCTTAGCAATTTTAAAATGATATAATTTTAACTATAATTAGGTTATTAAACAATAAGTACTACCTATATACTTGTGTATACAAACCAGTCTGAAGTAATTTACATTATTAATCTATTAGAACTTGAACATTTGATCGTCCTGTAACTAACATCATAGTCAAGCGACTGCCTGAAACAGGTCTCACACCTAGCTCAGGCCGTTTGCAAAAGAATTTGTAATATTTTGATTTTACCTTTCCATATTTACTCTTGCACATTTTAGAATAATAATAATATTTTTTTATTTAGATAAAGAGTACAATAATCTCTATATATATAAAAGAATTGCTGTTCGTTAGTCTCGCTAAAACTCGAGAACGGTTGGACCCATTCGGCTAATTTTGGTCTTGAATTATTTGCGGAAGTCCAGAGAAGGTTTAAAAGGTGAATAAAAATATGAAAATGCTCGATTTTTTTTATTCTGAGCATTTTTTAATTGTTTTCATAAAAAAAGGATTCCTTTTGTTTGTTTACTTTATACAAAAGTTTAGGTCTTTTATTTATCAATTGAGGCAGTACGAAGTCTGCCGGGTCAGCTAGTTTATAATAAATGGTTCTCTAATTTATAAATGAAATACAGTTGTTGTTTGTGTGCCCGAACTAGGTTGATACGTGTCTCAGGCGAAGTAGTGCTCACAAACTATTTTATCATAACTACAATTTAATTATAACATTCTTATAGCCTACACAAGCAAATATC
Source organism: Arctia plantaginis (assembly GCA_902825455.1). Lineage (NCBI taxonomy): Eukaryota > Metazoa > Arthropoda > Insecta > Lepidoptera > Erebidae > Arctia > Arctia plantaginis. The sequence goes on along the minus strand of CADEBD010001048.1, from coordinate 304,276 downwards.
AACATCGGTGATAAGTAGTCATCAAAAATAATGCACCAAGACCATTCAGCAAATTTTCATTTACATATTTCAAGTAACTGCTCAGTTTGCTCATACGACAAAATTTGTAAATAATTATGTAATGCTATTACATCTGACATAATTTAATACATAAATACTTAGCTCTCTATTTAATCTTTTAAATAGAAATAGAATCAATTTGAATAAATGAACTTTGAGCCTGGTTGTGAGCCACAGACTATATTTTTTCGTCTTTTGTTAGAAATATCAGCGTGATAGGTAAGCAATGTATGTGATGAGATACTTAAATAAATAATGCAGTTTTCAAATGTTCAATGTTTTGTAATATTTTCACAACTGTAATTTTACACACGCACAAGACAGTAGTAACTTATCCGCCATGACACATGGAGAAAAAAAAAAAGTCTAGCATTGTTGCCAACTTAAAAAACAAATGTAACAGTGTAATTACATTGTATTTCCAACAGTATGTATGTTGTTTTAGTACTGTGTGATATATGAAAATTTGGCGGACAGTCATCACCTGGCACGATTTATATAATATAGTTGTGGGAAATAGAAAAGATCGGGAGGAGGCTACTGTTAGAATCACTCGTTGAGCTCTTTCTAGAGGCAAAATAATAGTTTTTAGTGCTCCAACCCTGACATAAAGATAAATACACTTGAGTGATCAACTTTAAATCAGCCATAGCTCGCAATTATTTAAATACATATATTAATTTACGAACTCTATTTACTAAACTTTCAATGTGTGTCCTAAAGGAGGAGGGTATTGTCGATTATGAAATTTTATGTTATGGGTTTCCTGGATAGCAGTACAATCACACAATGGCACTGACGAGTTTTGGCAGGGGAGGGGACAATGGTGTTCGTATATAGAAGTGTTAGTTACAGCGTGTTGATTTTTTGCGCACGGAAAGTGAATATATTGACGACTGGATGGCGTAGTGGTTTGTGTAACGGACTGCTATTCCAAAGGTCGCGGGTTCGATTCCCGCTCAAGTCAAACATTTGTGTGCATGAACATTTGATGTTTGATTTGGTCTGGGTGTTTCTATGTATAATATGTATGTATTTACAAAAAAAAAGTATATATATGTTTATATCAGTTGTCTAGTACCCATAGTACAAGCTCTGCTTAGTTATGGACTAGATGGCGTTGTGTGTATGTGGTAGAATATATTCTTATTATTATATTAAGCATTTAATGTTAGAAGATTATGTTTAACCAAGTATACACAATATTAAAGCCAAACTGGGCGCTCTCTTGTAATTCGTTGCTAGTTTTTGCGGTATAACGAATTGCTTAGCGGTCTTCTGTGATGCTGTGGTATCGAGTCGAAAATTTTATAGGGTTTTTCTGAGAGTAAAAATAGCCTAATATATCTTGTATCTGCTTATATAGACAGACACTTCAATTTTATTTATTTGTAGATGGTATCAGCGATGATTAGCATACGAGTACGTCACTCTGGAATTCAACGTTTTTAATTTCATGCAGTTCTCTACCAGTCTGACTTAACCCAAATGGCGATGATGAACACGAGAAGTCCAATTCTCGTAATAAGAGTTTGATCAAAATTCAATTCAGATCTACTCTGTCTGTCATAAAAGGTTTTTTCATAGTTAAGTGCACCGATTCAATTTTTCGGTCACAATACGAAATAATCCCATTACAGTCAAAGTTGGATGTTTAATCATCCCATATAATCCCATTACAGTCAACGTTGGATTCAGTCAACGTCAGTCAAAGTGAATCGGTAATCTACTAGTCTTAGTAATACTTTACTGTTTTACTACAAAAAATAAGTTTTATGACAGTTGTGAGATAGAGTTGATTGGAACGGAATTTTGACCGAACTTATATTACGAGAATTGGTCTTCTGGTAAATTGGAAGTAATTTTTTTTTTCTTTTTTTTCTTTTTTTTTACTAAGACAACGCCCACATTAGGAATACATTCCTGTGTCGCGGGGGACTTTACAAACATACATGAAACGGACACAAAGAACACCCAGACTTAGAACAACAATTTGTGGATCACACAAAGTGTCGTCCCATGTGGGGTTTGAACCCACAACACTCGGCGCAGTAGGAAGCGGCGTGGCGACCGCTTAAACCACTACGCCATCCGTGCAGTCTAAATAATTACTAATGCAATTGTGAGACGCTAGGATGATTCAGTATTTTGCTTCTTTTTTAAGCGTTAAGTGAATACCGATGCAAGTGGATACCTGTAGCTCAAAAGTAAACAAGTGCGTTGGCGCTTCTCCTTCCAGAATTGAGTAATAAGTTTCAGACTCCGAGAAACGGTTTTCTGTGAAACCGTGGTATCACTCAGGTCAAGCCGGCCTGTTCGTGCCGTAGCATGACTCTCCCACTGTTCTTATATAATTATGTGCTCTAAATTAATTATCAATACGTCCATACTAATATCATGCGAACAGGTGTACGTCAGGTGTAATTCAGATAAAATTTGGCATAGAGATAGTTTGAGTCCCGGTAGAAGACATATAATCAATAACGTCTGAATCATTTTTTATGAAATTTGGTATGGAGATAGTTTGATTCTTGGGAAAGAACATAGGCTACTATTTACCGCGATAACCGACATACACGCGAGTGGAGTCGCTTGAAGAAGCCAGTGCCTTATAAAATTACATTTTGATATCACAATATAAGTACTTTAAGATATTAAGTTTAAAAATGCACACCCTGTATTCAACATCTTCAAATAAATAAAGAAAAGAAAAAAAACACAATACATTTACTAATAAAAACAATTTCCAGTAGATATAATGTCAGTAGTTACAGAACGTTGGCGCCTCGCTATCTTAACACTACTTTTTCTATTTGTTTCTTTGGCCCGTAGGCGTTTATCCACTCCTACGCGATCTAAAACTGTTTGTAGACTACTGTTTCTCAAAGTTTTGTCTGGACCCCATCTTAAAATAATTAATTATTTATTTAGTACATGGAAGACTAACAGCTATATACAAGGTACTAGAAAGCCAATTATAAGTCTTCATTTATAGAAATACATTATAGTTGTAATAATATTATAAAATTGATATTTTATTAGACCTTAATCTGCAGACACGGTAGAGGACTACAATTGTAAGTTTAAAAGTGAAAAAATGCGAAATGAGATGAAAAGAGAGATGACTTGTTCATTAAATTGCTTAAAAATTTATAATAAAAACCAATGACTTACCACACCTTATACACTTTCAACGTTGCATAAAAAAGTCTCGACTTAAGCGCTTCTGGTCATTGCTACTTATGCCACAATTTAATAGTATTATCTTATTATGGATCAAGGATGCGTGTACTAAGATGAGGCGTTGTGGATACATTTCTCAGTCATCTCAATCATGCACTGAGCGTGATCGAGTCACCAGCCAATGATGTTGCAGTGAAATGCTCTCTCGCTATGCCACAGAGTCCGAAAAAATGTGATAACAATTCTATACATTATAGATTTGTGGTCAAAAATATAATTTAAGGCTTAAATGATAAATGAAATTTATTTCTGTAAGTAAATCTTTTCAGATATTTTACAAGTCGGACTTTACAGCTAGAAGGAGCCGGCTACTCAAGATATATCGCGACACACTCTAAAGGAACACTCTTTGAGTAACACTGGCATAAGTATATTCGATTTTATATTAAATATCTAAAACAGTCTTTGCAGAAATGATTTTTTTGACCTTATTATATTTGGTATTTCCTACAGTTTTCAGTTTATTTGTAAATCTTATTAAATAATGATTATATAACACTCGTAAAATTAGGTATTAAGGGGTTTTATTATTTAAGAATAATAACCTAACACATCTCACACACGGCTGTCTGATTCCAAACTAGGCAGAGCCAGTACTACGGACACTAGAAATATGAATGGAAGTTCGTGACTTATACATTCATATTTATTAAGGACATAACTCACGTGTTTATTAAGGGATTTATCAACGAGAGAATCTTCCTACGGCGTAGGTTGCAAGCACCAGACAAGACTAGCGTCAGTTCCAGTGTTACAAAGTGCTGGTCCGCGAGCTATGGCATGTACTCGGATTGAAAAAAACTGTGTATAACGTAGTTCATGGTGGGTGCAATGCGGCACAGACGAGGCTCACGACCATAGTTGAACTTGAGGTATAGCAGCTCGCATGTCGGTCTAATATAAATCATAATCTATCTGACTTAATGAGCGCCAGGATGAAGATATGTAGACTGTTTCCGCGCCGTGTATGGCGGAGTCGTTTATAACAGGCACAGTAGTGCTCATCGAGTATTATCTCTGTTTTGAACTCTGTTTCGTGGGACATAAGTTTCAAGTCTGTCGAAATTAATATTTTGCTCTCGTCTGCACGGAAGTACCGGCAGCGTGTAGTTCAGACTACTTGACACAGGCCATTATTTATTCCTGTAAAGCATATAATATTCCAGTGTCAAGGTGTAATGCTGCAATGAATCTCTCCTACATAGAGCAAGTCACAATCATAAGCAAATAAGCATAAACTGGAGGCCCTCGGTAAATCTGTAATTCCTAGACCGACTAGTCCGCTATAAATTGTTAACTAAATAAACAAAACTAAGCACCGTGTAGCGTAAAATCAGTGGCGTATCATTTGTAATGCGAACAGTAAGTGGCAAACATAATAAAATTAATATTGTTGACCTGTTTCACGTATTATACTGCCATATTTTGTGGGATCAACGAAAGAGGCCACATTTACATAAACCAATAAGGATGTGAATATAAATATAAACCATATTGTTCAGTCTTTGGGGTGTCTTAACCTTATTTTTACTTTGCAGAATATTGAAATCGAAACGATGAAATTCCTAGGAGAACCGCCTTCGCAAGAAAATATATGGGTTCGATTCCCATCCAGGACAAATAAATTGTGTGATGAGCACGATCTTTTGCTCTGTGTCTGGGTGTAATTTATCTATAATGTGTATGTATTTAGAAATATATAAGTATTATTTATCAGCAATCTACGGTGGCGTATGCGACTGCTACGAGAGCTGCTGTTTATGTATCCGGAACTGGCCAGTTACAGAACAATATTAAAAAAGCAATTATAACATGTAAAAATGGAACTCTTTTTGGCTGCAGAATACAATTGGATTTGATTTTTTGGATTTAAGCGTTTGGATTTAACTCGTGAAAATTTTCGTGCTATGATTCATTATGATTTTCGGCGAGTGCATTGATCAACTCACTTCGACTTTTGGGCACGAAGCACCATCAAAACCAACTGTGTATCACTTGTTTAGTAAGTTTAAATCGGTTGTTGTTTCTCAAAATATTGATGGTGTGCGGGTACTAATAATGCAAGATCGTCATGTTACATATCGCGAGATAGAGGCGTCTCTGGGTATACCCCGCTCGTAACAATATTATTATGATAGACTTTTAGAAATAAGCAAGGTGAGAGAGAAGGAAGGAAGAGAGGTTACCGCAGGCCTAATTCCCTCTAGTTTCTGCAGGCATTTAAAAACCATGCAGTTTTAGCTGCAGTTCATGAGTGACGTCACTTTCTATAAGATCTGCTCGTTAGTCCTCTATTCCATAAGAGGAGAGGGGGGAGGGCAAAGAAAGTTCATAAGCTTAGAGAGGAGGAGACGGATGAGCGACTTGTGTAGCCTACACAAAATTGTAAATGGTTCTCTGGTAACATTTTAAGATACCTACGCGATCTGTGCGCATTCCACAATCGCTAACTATACCCTCAAGTTATAATAATGCCTCTGAAAATAGCCCACTTAAGAGGATGTGCAGGCAGTATAACGGTATTTGTTCTGGATTGGATATCTTAAATGATAAATTAATTAACCTCAAATAAGCCACATATGATAATTTAACTTAGCGTTTATGTACCTTTGTTATTATTGTATTCACTTCTTCTAATCTCCATTTTTATGTATTTGTCTTCATCTTTAAGAAGCTGTTAACTTTTAAATGATGCGTACAGATATAAAAGGATATCAGGTTCATAATATGTATGTTAAAGTGCTATTATTTGTGTTACATAATCTGTAGTATGTTACTGTGACTAACAAATCTTCAATTGTGACTTTTGAGTTGCTGGTGCCCATGGGCGGCGGTAGTTGCTTACCATCAGGTGACCCGTCTGCTCTTTTGCCCCCTTATACCAATAAAAAAAAAGTCTCACTCCCTAAACCTCAGTAATGACGTCATTAGAACAACCCAAGTAGATTCGAGTACATTGTTACGCAGTAAATAACTCGGCTTGACTTCGGTGTTACAGTGAAAAGTAGGCGATGTTCTAATAGATACGAATGGAAGGATCTCGCCTAACGAAGACAGATTTTCATTATATGGACGCGGCCGCCTATTACACCGCACAAGGATCATGAATCAACATAAGATATTTTTTGGTAGATGATTTTGTTTGTCAAAAACTTAAGGACGGCTTTTTAGTATTAAATATTAAAAAAAAACATTCCATTAAGTCACAGACCTTGCATTTTATTGAAGTTTATTTGATATTAGGCATTAAATGATTGTAATTTTTGATATGAAAACTTCTTTGGTAGGTGAAAAACGAACGTTCCATTGTTTTGAGTTTCCAGTTCTGTCGGCAGTTCTTATGAGATCCTCTGTTTTTACCGATATGGGGGTGCAAACGGTATGTGTTTCACCTGATGGTAAGTGACTATCGCTGTCCATGAACACCTGCAACTCAAGGGGCGCAATAGCATTGCCGCCCTTATAGTCTCTTCACACAGAAATAGGAGGAGAGGGTTCTGGCTCCGGTAACCTCACTAATTTAGTGAAAAGCAATAAAAGAATTGTTCAACACCAGTCTTCTTGATGCCGTGGTATCACTCCGGTCGAGCATCAATCCTCATTGCATTCTACAATGTTTGCTTAGGCGGTAACTTACAAAAGTGAGATGAGATCTACATGAACCCTGTCGGGTATAGCAATAGATGAGAGAGGAAGAGGTACGTCAAATTATATATGTACCTAATTCATTGGTTCACCTAAAGTTGTTCAGTTATTCGCTGATACTGGGATAACATTTGTATAGATGTAATTATTTTAATTTATTTATGAATTTAAAAAAAATTACCTTATGAAAACCTATATTTATGAAGTCTGGCCCACATTATGCCGAATCGTGGTTTTCCCACGGTAAACTATAGACATCAACAACCTTTACTAGTCCACTGCTGGCCATAAGCCTTTCCTTAAAGAAGGGTTTGGCCTACTCTATCACGCTGGCCAGACGGGTTTTTACCTATATTGTCAGGCACCAAGCTTTGGACGCGAGGGTCTATGACCGGACTCGCGCGATCCGCCGGGGTGAGAGCGGGGAAGACCAGGACGAGTTCAAAATGCGGCGGTACGCTCACCGGCAGGTACTGGTGCAATGGCGCGCGCGGCTGAAGCAACCGCGGAATGCGCGCCAACACGCTGTCGGCGCCGTTCTGCCTAGCCTCAAAGCTTGGGTAGGTAGAGAGGGAGGGAGGCCTCGTCACCTACCGACTGACGCAGGCACTTACTGGGCATGGCTGGTTCGGTGAGTACCTGAATCGGATTAGACGCGAAGAGACGGCACAATGCCAGCACACGCTGAAAGACTGCCCAGCGTGGGCGTCGGAACGCGAAGTCCGACCAAATCAAAAATTATTGCTGCCATGTTGGCGGGTGAGGAGGGCTGGTGAAGCTGTAATGCTTCAGAAAGAGATCGGGTGAGGGCAGATCCCGAGCGTAGAGGACGTCGGCGGCGATGCCAGCCGCTGACGAGGCCGTAGGCTGCCAGAGGTAGGGGACCTCTGGTAGCACTTTAACTGCTGCGGTAGGCGATAGGATGGTGGCCTGGTCGCAAAAATGCGATCGGGCCGCAACATTTTATAACGATTGGGCCGATAGGCGGGAGAAGCGCGCAGCTTTCCCGGGATAGGGCTTTACTGGACGCGGCGTCGATCTGGGGGGGACCTAAAATAACATGGTCCGGGTCCTCCTCGGAGTAGAGCGCCTGAGTCCGGCCGTCGGGGTGGTTTTTAATGGAAACACCATATACTTCTGGCTCCTACATCCCCAAGGAGCCGGAGATCCGAAGGGATTTTCCACCCCGTCAACAAAAAAAAAGGCACCAAGCTTTCAGTTTTAATTCTTATACCTCATAAAATGATAGCGAACGCTCACTTCGGTGTAACTGGCGTTTATTCTTGAAGCACATTTTTTCTGTGGCTCTCTTTCCTTTCTCGACATTTTCTGCCTTCCAATAGAAATTTATTGACGACTTAATAGTATTTCTGTACAATATTTGTCGCACAAAAACTCGACAGAAATGGAATTATTGATGGCAGGGTAAGGTAAATGTATGTTGAAGAACACATTTACGATTACAGACACGACTCCGATGTCGGACATTTTAATATATAAAATGTAGACGTTGCATCCTGCCCATAATATAAATGCGGGGAGTATTTTTTGTAAGAAAAAACAAACAAGTTGTTGTGTCGGAAAAAAGTACTGTTCCCGGAGGATTTTTACAGAAGCCCTGGGCAAAGTCAGTAGAAATCCAGCTAAAGAAACTGTTTTTATTGCTACTGATCCTGTATTTTCTTCTAACACCAAGAGAGGATTCTCCAACCAAGCGAAGTGATTATGTCTAGTGGGCCCCGGGCCATTGGTTAATATTCTAATGTCGCGAAAACTTACTTGCATTATTAGTGGTTACTCAGTAGTTCCGTGTATCTTAGATGACCTTAAGTATGTTTATTGAATGTGGAAGTCGCCACATAAAGATGATAAGGTTCTTAACCTAATTAGAACTCTACGCCCCGGAATTAATGCTGAGATGTCACATCAATGAGCGTCCCTACGCCATGCTAACGGAGCGCTTAAAACGAGAATATCTTTGGAGATATATACATAAAATAGCTACTATAGTGTCTTTTTAAGTGTCTTTAAATGTATTTTTCTTTAGTGCTCCATAGGTTATTTATTATGTATTTCTGTGTTGTATTTTTCTATTTTCGTGAAATATTTAGTTACTTTGAAAGAAGACGAGAGATCCAAGGAGAATCCTTGAATAAAAGAATTTACGTTCATGGTCAATCGGAGAGCATGTCTCCGTTGAAATACGAACATCTGTGGCAATCGTTACGGGTACTTGGAGCCCCAAAAAGTCCGACAAGTCTTTCTTCAGAACTTCGATATCGCCTAGTCGTGGAAGATGGATGGCAGTCGTTCCCCGTAATCCATTTAAGTTCACCCGTGTCGTAATAGACTGAAAACCGACCCCAATTTAGTTTGGGAAAAAGCTCGGAAGCAGAAGAATAAATTGCCGTCTAAGTGAGTGCCGGTATTACTTTGATATTGCATGTCTAATTAAAAATAACAAGTACTTATCCAATAAATCTACATTGATACAGCATCCTCATTTTGCTGCCATATCTATAATTTTATTTCAGATTGACGGAATTATCGAAACTTATACTGAGGAAGTGACTATCAGGTCCAGGCCTGCGCAGCGAAGTGAGCCTATGCTTGGTCTAGACTACTCGTGCTCCAAAAATTCTAATGTTAATAATAATATCGAGTGTATGAAGAGTTTGTAGGATGTTAGAAAAGAGGATAACGTTGAAATCGCTATGGTTTCCGGCTTTACCCAGATGGGATATATATTCGTTCACGGTGCCCGAGAAAAATTCGGCAAAAGCGGAAGTTCCCTCGGATATCCTTCACCGGTTGGCTGGGATTTCCGTACAAAGAAAAGGGGAGTTATAGCTCCTCGACTGTGTCTACTTGGGACTCGATTTCTTTTTTTTTGGTAACGGCTGACAATTTAAGATCTGAATAATTTTACGGACACTGACAGCCTACCCCAATACAAGTGTAATGAACCCGACAATAATCCGTCATATTTACAAAAAATGTACGCTTTTAATTGAGAAAAACAACAGAAAACCTTTTTATTCATGAAAAAAACTTTAAATTACTCGTGGTTTATACTCCAATGCAATTTGAATACAGTTAACGAACTCCATCAGACTAAGTTCAGTCGCGAGGGAAAAAACTGCAACAACATAGGTATGTAAATTAGCAGCATATGATTATGCAGTCTAGCCACACGTGTGCTTTTATTACCATATCCCTCGACTAGCCATCAGAGAAATTAAAATAATGGGAGTTATAATGTTTATAAGAAGCTTTTGACCTTTTGGCATTAACATTGGCCATTGTGAACATAACTGTGTTTTATGAGATATTTTTTAATCCCATAAGGGACTTCCGCCGCCCATGAAGACATGTTTAAGAGTCAGAAGTGCGATGCCATTATTTGAGTACCCTTCCCCCCCCCCAGAGGGGGGAGGGGGTCGGTTAAGACCGGTTTGCTGTGAGGCCGTGGTATAAATCACTGTTAAATGTTCATTCACTGTTCTGTGAGGTGACCCATCTCCTCGATTACCCCCATTTATTATTAAAAATAGTATACTTGGATACTTTTTCTTTAGATAAACATATATGTATAATTAAGACTTCATCAATCATCAACAGCCTTTACTAGTCCACTGCTGGACATAGGCCTCTCCTTAGGAAGGAGGTTTTGGCCTATTATACCACGCTGGCCAGACGGGTTGGTATAGGGTTTGTTTCAAGTTTTCCTTCTCTCTGCAGTGCTGTTGTCCTGCGTAGTTTGCTTCCTTAGTCGCCTCTTACGAGGACTTAAAGACTTAGGATAATACTAATCTAGATCTCCACATACAAACCCGCGAATTCTAACAAAGATATTATTTAATGATCATTGTAATCCACTGTTTTGTTATCCACATAATAAGATAAAAGCAATAACCGGCGCACAGTACAAAGAGTTTTTATATAAATATGATCGGATCTATTGTGACTAGAAATAAATAAATGATAGCACAATAGCGAAAGGACGATAAACCGCTTGTACTCAAGACTGAGGGAAAACCTTAGATAATACGTATGTATGTGTATATTTGTCTCGTTTTTAGGGTTCCGTACCTCAAAAGGGAACCCTTATAAGATCACTTTGTTGTTCGTCCGTTCGTCCGTCTGTCTGTCTGTGAAGACCCTTTATCTCGGTAACGCGTGTAGGTAGCGAGTTGAAATTAAAACCATATACTCAAGTTGTGAAAAAAAAGTACTAAGTTAATAATAATAGTTAAAAAAAACTAAGAAACACGCTTTTTATGGAAAACCAAACTAAAAAGTAGAAAATAAAATTTAATAAATTTGAAAAAAAAGCGTGGGGTGCTTTTTACTATTGACAACAGGCACCCACCGCTTTTTTTTTAAACATTTTTTTTTTAATTAGTGTTTTGTCGTCGGTCCTTGATATACTCGTATCTACAAAGTTTGAACGAATTCTGACCGTTTAAAGTCAGTCAAAATCACGCCCAAAGGAGTCGGTTACAAACAAACATACACACAAACCTACATACAAGTGAAGCTAATATAAAGCGTGTAAAAACGCATATTTCGACACTGTCAAAGGAATCAAAATTCATAGGGTACTTCCCGTTGATCGTCTTATTCTACAAGTATAGGGGAAAACCTGTAAACTATACATTTTTCAACTTATACATATACATACATACATACATACTTATACAATTTCGGGTTCGCACTCGATTCTTGAACTATTTATAATATGTACCTATAAATTTGTACGGAACCCCCGGTGGGCGAGTCCGACTCCCACTTGTCCGGATTTTTCTTACTAACTTCTCAATATCTTTTTCTACCTACCCGACTGATATTTTTTGAGTGTATGTACATATGTATGTAGGTACGGTTCGTGTGATGACGGATTGAGAATACGCGGACGTCAAGACCTCTATTCATCCCGTGGGTGTCGTAAGAGCCGACTAAGGGTGCAAACCATGCAGGACAACAGCACTGCAAAGGGAAGGATAACTCAAAACAAACCCTGTAACCAACCCGTCTGGCCAGCGTGGTATAGTAGGCCAAAACCTCCTTTCTAAGGAGAGGCCTATGTCCAGCAGTGGACTATTAAACGATGATGATGTATGTATGTATATTTCTTTGGCACGCTTTGTGTCTAAACGTTATGATAGATTTTGGCTTGGGAGGTGTCGTTAAATTCGTCTTATTTGTATGAGTGGCACTTAGTATATGAAAATTAGAAGTTTCAATAAGTTTAACGCTGTCGGGTTTTTGCTTTGTTCATCAACTTGTTTGAACCGGAACCCAATTGTGACCGAATTTATATTACGGGAATTGTCCTTTAGGTAAATTTTTTGTTGAAATAAAATGACTCAAAATGTACCTTTTGATTTTCATGTTCAAGCGACCAGCTGACGTATGTATACGGCACACTATAGCCAGCCAATTGGTTGTTTTCCTTCGAGATATTGGTTTATGAACTACAATTATAACAAGTTTTTAGTTAGGAGGAAATAACGGGTTCTTTTTCGTCGTGTTCCAGAGGCTACCGCTGCTCATCCCCCTAACGGAACCGCAGCTGACGTGAACGAGGCTTTATGATACAACTCTCTTAAGAGAAAATTGCTTATAGCTCACGACGGTAAAATTTGAACGTATAGTTCGACTCACCGACTATCTTACTTAAGTAAAGATCATTTAGCAATAATATATATTCCAACCTCGACATTCACATAACTATCAGACACCACTATTATTCGTTAACCCTCCATTAGCCAATATCAATGACGTCACATCCTTACGTATCGCGTTATCATCGCTTACGTCACTTCCGGCGTCGCTCTTTGATGTATGGCCACCAATTTCGTGGTGACGCGTCGTCCGGTTTGAAATTCTAGTGTTATTTATGTGGAAAGACGAGATAATATGGAGCTATGGTGTTAAGAATAGCAGGATAGGTTGGCTCTTGGCCAATTATTTGTGGCTAACCGTTTGTCGATCTATTCGCTAATTCGTTCTATTGATATTTGATTTACAGTCATTATTAATGCAGTGTTTGTCAGCTTTCACATCACATCAACAGCCTTTAATAGTCACACGGACTATGTTTTCAGCTATAGCAATAGTTAAAGGTGACAACATGGTATTTAGCGTGCTAAACACGAACTCTATGATGTTTATATTGTGATTTAGATTTGTTTGTAGATGAGGAACTGACTAAAATCACAGAAGGGGAAGTCCCTTGCGGAGCCCTTATAGTACTTAGTCATATGTTTCATAGCAGAACTGTGTGTGTTTGAAGAGTGTGAGGGAGTGTTTAGAGATGCAAAACAAGTTGCGGATCTGCCTCAGGCCAGCCATCCCCCGGGCCACATAAGTGCTTTGCCTCCTTCTGAGTCTGGAAGTGAGTTGGAGGAAAGTGATTCAATTTTATATTTCAAGCTTTTCCGTCAGCGAACTTTCTTAAAAATGAGTACAAAGAGGTCTACATTATATAGATACCTACTAGCGATCCGCTCCGGCTTCGCAAGGAAAGTCGAGAGCATTAGCCAGTCCTGTCATCAGATACTCGCACTTGAATTTATTTTAGCTAAGAGTCCCAAGCGGCTTGACTTTTTCTGATATTTTCAACAATTATTGTCATATTTCAATCAACTTAGATAAAAGCTTAACAAATTATACACCTAAACCTTTCTCATGAATTACTGTGTCTTTTGGTTAAAAGCCAATTAGTAGTTTTTGAACTTATCTATCTTAAAGAGAGACGAGACGGGGGACTTTGTTTCATAATATGGAGTAATTGGTAAAAGAGTTAAAAAAATGTGAAAAAGGTAAAGGTTTCTATAATTTATGCTTATCATATAAATATACAATATAAAAATTTACCTAACTTAATTTTATATAACCTTTAATATTAAGGAACGCAGTCACGTGTGTGTTTCAATTATAAAAACTTATTTTCCTATGGAGCCATATTGGATAAACAAATCCTTTCTAACATAAGCATGTTGCTTTCACAATAATAATAAAAATAAATTAATACTTACGTTGAAATGAATGGCTTAAGAATACAGAGTGTCACCACACCTATTCATCCCGTGGGTGTCGTAGGAGCCGACTAAAGGAGCAAACTACGCAAGACATTGGTGCTAATTCTGTTGTTCGAAAACTCACTAAACTGAACTAAAAATCACTAAAAATTTGTTTTGTCGCGTCAAATAACGTTTCGTATTTTGAAAATGTAGTATTTCACAGGACTAAACAATTTTCATTTACAGATTTTTTTTTTTAGTGATTTTTAGTTTAGTTTAGAGAGTTTTTGAACAACAGAATTAGTACCAATAGCACTCAAAAGAGAAGAAAAACTTGACACAAACCCTATACAAACCCGTCTGGCCAGCGTGGTATAGTAGGCCAAAACCTCCTTTCTAAGGAGAAGCTTATATCCAGCAGTTGACTATTAAAGGCGGTAAATGTACATAGTACCGAATTCAATACAATATCAGTGTAAGTTATACTGCCTTTGAAATTAATAATTGAATACGACAGAAATTAAACCAGAAAGCGATCTCTAATTTACATAATTCATTACCAAAAATTCTCGTCCAAACTATAATTACTCACACACTTTGTTTTTATTTTTAATTTTATTACTAGATGTAGTGCCTTAATTGCCCAATTAAGGTCACTTATAGTGAGATAACTCCATCTCATGTATGAGTTTAAAGATAGTTCTATTCATATATCATCAATGCATATTTTTGTGTTTTTTTTCATTTTCGCAAGGTTCCGTATGCGTATACGAAGAGTGTCAACGAAACCCTGTTATCAAGGCTACGCTCTTGGCCAGTATGTCTGTCTCTCAGCGAGGCTCATATACCGTAATGGTAAGTAAGTTTCAGGGCGTTTTTCGATACGATTACTAGAGGATTTTCAATCAAGTTTCAAGAGGAATATCAAAAAAATTAATAGGTTAAAATCGGTTGTCTTTATTAAAAAATGTACTCGTAAAAATTACAAGTAAGTATAATAAATGTGCATTTTAAAAAGAAAGAAAGAAAATCGAATAGTGTATTCATTAGTATTTTCTAAAATTGTGCTCAGATTTCTACCTGTGAGTGTATTATCAGCTGTAAGAAACAGCTTATTTATTAATAAATACCGCATACGGTCAAAAGCTACAATGTAATTAATCAAACATGGCCGCCAACTTGTGTTAGTGTGCGTAGACTGTTTGCAAGGAATACACATGTAGTCATTACTTTTATGCGATACCTACGGGGAATTACCGTTACCTTTGACAGCTGATTGCATAAAAAGTTTAATTTTTCGGCAGAAAATTCCAATGAGTTTAGACTCAGAATGATGGTCTGAAAACACTATTTCAGTATTCGTTACGATGTCCCTTACACCGTGTATAAGGCTTGTCCTTAAAACCGTATGGAAAACTACGGAAGCCGCCACAGTATTACAATGGATGGGGACACAGCGTCAACTCTTAATGCTTTGATGTGAGATTTGTGATAGACTTTTTTTGTCGTATGGTAAAATAAAATTGAACTTACTATACTTTTAAAGGTTGGTATTTTTTCATTTATTAAATCCTATTAAATGATTAAATATCGATTCTGATCCGGGACAAATATTGTGTAATGTAATTTATTTATAATTGACCCTGACTGCTAAGCCAGAGGACGTGGATTCGATTCCCACCCATGACTAATAATACACACACCCTGGCCGCCTGGTCCCTAACTAATCAGGCCTGTACTATTGATAACCAGACTGATGATAAGCATACTTATATACTACACAGAACAAATGACCGTGTTCATTACACAATATTTTTTCTTCTTAATCAATTAACATCACTATAAACTAAACCAACAGGTCCCAAACCGATTAAAAAATAGAATTTTAACTATTTTTTAATCGGTTTGGGACCTCATCATAGACAAAGATAAATGGCATTAAAATCAATCAAAATTAGGTATTTTTATCAAAGATTACGACCTTTTTCGTTTTTTTTTAGATTGGGACCTTAGCAGTATTTTTGTAAATCAGTCACAGGTGTGTGATTATATTATTTAAAAATCATATGATTTAACAAATTTGATTGTGATTTCATTCCATCGATAATTTTAACTATAAAAGATCTCATTCATCAAGTTCTATACTTAGTGAATGCTTTGACTTCCCTGTAACACCTACAGAGCTGAGTTTCAGTTATAAAGGCCTCTGTAATCTTCCCTTCCCTTGAGAGCAGGCGATACGATACCACACGGAAACTAGCTCCAACATGATACTATTGTTCAGACTTCCAAGTTAAAGAGGGATATTGTGGGTGTATATGTATGCCCCTTGCATTATAAGTTTCAAGGCTTTGTACGTTCTCTGGGCAGAGTTAAAAGCATTTTTAAGTGACTTCAAAAATAATGAGCTTTGTGGTTTTTATTTTCTTATGTGTACACCATACATTCAAGGTTGTAGCTTTGAAGGGGTGGACAGAGGCGTATTAACACATTTATAATTTTAGTCTTACTTAGGTAATAGCGGGTAATAGGTAATACTCAGGTATATATTTATTTATTCTTTCATGTAATAGGGGCAAACAAGCTTCTTGAGGGGCTCGTGGCTAGGTGGTAACCGAATAGATTAACATATTGCAAAGTTAAGCAATCGTTACGGGTACTCGGAGCCCTAAAAAAATCCCTTTCTACAGAACTTCGATATCGTCTAGTACTTGGGTTGTGGAGGTCTGATGGCAGTCGAGCAACCAAAATAGGGAATAGGGGAATATAAAAGGGGAGAAAGGCTTTAGGCTCAGAAAAGCTCACTCACTCGGCGAAAAGCAACGAACGAATACACTCTGACACTCCGGTCGGTCGAGCAAGTTCGTTTATTTATCTATTCAAAACTTAGTGTACCTACACATTGTATAAAGGCGAACTTAATGCCATGAGGTCTCTCCCAGTCGACCCAGTCGTCGGTGATGTCGAAATATGATGCGGCAGGTGCAAAATAAAATATTAAATTTAACATGAATGAAGTCCAGAGATATAAGTACACAGTATTAAAATAAACAAACATTCATAAATCTACATACATTTGATTTAATATAAAAATACTCAGTCCGGTACTAGAGTTGTGACTGTTCTGCCAATTCACTCCGAAGAAGATTGTTGTTGAATAATAAAATATATAGCACAGGCTCTGCCTGGTTTGGGATCAGACGGCCGTGTGTGAGAGATATTATAAGTAGATTTCCAATCCACAATTACAAACCCGTAATTAATCCATAAGTAAGGATTCATCGATTCTTATCTAAACGACCTCCGCACAACTTTAATGTTCAACCTTCCTCCAAATAGGCCTTCATGCGAGAGCGAGAAAGGCAACGTGACGTCATATGTCCCGTCTCTTTCTCATTGACGTCACGGGCCCGAAATCGATGGTGAAATATTTAGCGGAAGCAAATTGCATTTTAGACCTTTTGCAATAAAGTTGGTTATGTAGAATGCCGTCACAACCAATGGGTTTTCGTTACGCAAATAAATATGTAACTTACTTTTCATTAGGTTTCTAACTCTATTCCATAGTGCTTAGGTTCGTTTTTGCTTGCGTTCTATAAATACTTTTATTACCTACTAAATTTATATGGGGCAGGATTTCCGAAGGATCTTTGTTTTTCTTTTAAAGAGTTTTCTCTTGTAAGACCTACGCGGTGGTTTAGGAGGCATTATTTATTTTCAAGTCACTTCCTGGTTTTATACATTTCTAGAAATTACTGTTTTTAATGGTTCTTTTCGTTTTTAATTAAATTGTTAGTTTTTTTAGTATAACCGGTAAACGAATGTAAGTAATACTCGTAATAACAACGGCGTGAGGATATCCCGGTCGGAACGAAGTTCCTGTCGCTTCTTAGTAGACGTTTGCTATGTATAAGAAAAAGATGGGACGCGCCAACTGAAGTGTCACAAAAAGTCTTGTTACACATTTCTCGCTCCCATCCGCTTAGAGCGTGTAACCCGCGATTAGTGCCACAGTGAGAGGGGGGGGGGGGGGGGGGGTTCCTTGGTCTTCGGTAACTTCAGTCAGTCGGTAGCATCATTCCGATCGAGCCCGCTCCAATCTTAGTCAGGAATATTTTCTTGAAAATTAAATGAGACTAATCTCAACTCTAAGCAATTTAATTTCAAAAAGAATAAATAAAAACGGTTCACAAATGGAGAAAATATCGCGTTACAAATACACAAAAAAATCGAAATGAAAACCTCTTCCTTAAAGAATACCACCTTTTAGCTTAAACACCGCTTGTTTTTAGCGTTACTTGATATTTGTTTCAGTATCCCAACAACAACTCTAAAATAACCACAACAATACAAATATACCTATTTTCCTTAGATGTTAATCTGTGTCCAATCATCATTTTAAATCACTGATTATATTACCCTGCAATGAATGCTTGATTCCTCATAAAACTCAGTAGATACGTCAAATTAAGTTAGTAGTATATATTTGTGTTGAGAATTCAGAAGGGAAATTCTCTTGATAAAAAATCCTTTCAATTTCAGTTTCGATTTACTCTTGGTCTCACAAACGCCATTAAAGGTATTCACGTAGTAAAGTCTTAAAGACTTTAATGTGATTATATCGTATTGTGAGCGAAAGTTGAATCGGTATTCCGCTAGTCTTAGTAATATTATACTACTTTACTACGAGAATACCTATTATGAACTTTGTGAGGTCGGGAATAGATCGAAATAATTTAATTTTCTTTGTTTTTTGCTCCGTTGTCTTTTTAATATAACAACTACTATAACAACCATAAATTTTTAGTTCACAAAGTACCTATCTGATCGCTAGTATTGTTTTCGTGTTGTCCCTATTACTATACTAAAACTATACTTGGTAAAATGTCTATTTTTAATGAACTTCTTGCTAATCCTGAAGGAGTTGATACGGTAGTATGAAATTTCTAATCATATTCATACCCAGTACTCAAGAAATAAAAATAATAAAACGCTAAAAACCATTTTTGAAGATTCCTTATTTCATAACGTTTTTGAGTATGACTTATCACATTCTATAATATATTATCTATGTATAAAGAGACGAAGACAAAACACGTCAGCATTTTTCTCTCCTTGAGGGATTTTCGTTGAACTGCCTTAGAGAAGTTTTTGTGTTGTCAAATAAAACATTTAAAACTTAAAGTTCAGCACAGTGACTATTCAATTCAATTAATTACCGATTTTAAAGCAAACTTTAGTTACTCTAAACACCGTAACAAAAAAGAAAATTAGGAGAACCCAAGGCATAATTTTCATAAGACTCCGTAATCCACAAAAGAATTAACCACAAGAAAGCAGTTCCTGGGGCGTTTTACAAGCGTACCTCCATAATAGCTGCAAATTTAAGGCTGTTTTTTGGGATAATGTGGGACAGAGGATACGACTGAGGGGTTTAAAAGGAAAATAGCGATGTACGGATGAAATGGCTTGGGTATTTTCCGGTAAAAAGGGCTATTTTAGATATAAAGAAAGTCTTATAGATGGATTTTCTGACGGAATATAGCAACATATGTTATCTAAGATGACTATAAGGATCTATAACAATGTTTAATACTAAAGCACACTAATTTTAACTTGAAATATGACATTTACAGGACATGTTGCAAAATTTCCTATCAAGTATGTCGTCGTCGCGACGCTGATGGCTGAAGCCATGATCAATACTATTAATAACTGGCTTTACCCACCCTGACACGCTTCTCTGTGGAACATTTTGCTTGAAAAAAAAGAAGATAAGAACCATCTTTGAAGTGTGTTGTATAGAGTGTCAAAATTTAAACTCAATCGGTGGAGAAGTTTTTGAGTTTTTGAAGCGTACATAAACCAAAAAACATTTTTATATATAAAGATAATATAACATCACACAATACACACCCGGTGATCTGATCCTCAACTAGGCAGAGCCTGTGCTATGGTTACCAGACAGCTGATAAACATACCTATATGTTTCTAAATACATATATACAGCCATTTGTACATGGTCATTAACTTGGAATACTATTGTATGTATTATATGCTGAATTGCTGTACAACAAAGATTATTCTATTCTATTCTATATGTTACATATGTATATTATTAAAATAAACAACGCCCAGACACATAATAAATGATCGTGCTAATCATACAGTCTTTGTCCTGTGTAGGTTAATCGAATCCACGACCTCTGGTTTAGCAGTCAGGGTCACTAACCACTTGACCAACAAGCCCGTCAGTTTTGTCCTAGCCCGTCTTCATTCGTTCAGTATCTGGGTGTATTTTTTTGAAGAAGACAACTCCCGCACCAGGTATTCTGTGACGCGGGGCACTTTACAAACATTAATGAAATGGACACAAACAACATCCAGACTTAGAACAACAATTTGTGTATCACACAAAGTGTTGGCCCATGTGGGGATCGAATATACAAAACTCAGCACAGAAGGAAGCCGCGAGGTGACCGCTTAAGCTACTACGCCATCCGTGCAGTCAGTACTCGTATGTACGAGTATGTTTTCAGTTATTTAGAAAAATGACATTCTGCTAAAATAGTACAAACTAGCTTCAAATAATATGGTGTTTTCAAATATTTCACGTTAAGTCTACTTCTGTTTGTTTAATACTCCACTTGTCATCAAACTAATGATAAGCTTATCGGTGAAAACAACTTTGGAGACTTAATAATAAATCTGATTAACGAACAATGGCTATCGGGTGGTGATAGCTATCATATCTGAACAAAGCTCCGATAAGAGCTTTTATTACATGCTTGTCACTCGTATTTAAGGTCACTGCTCTCACTCTCACTCCTGAGGGTCATAGCGTGATGTATAGACGCTCAAGTTTGTGAGTGTGTATGTTTGTTACGTCTTCGAGCTTAAACGGCCTGACTAATTTTGATAAAATATGGTATGGAGGTATCCGACACCCTAAATTAACACACACCCAAATCCAGTCACAAAACATATTTACACAGATCACAAAAGATGATAGAGTAACTTGTTTAGGAGGTCGTGTGTACTCGTATGTATGAGTGCCTGCGCGCTTTGTGTATGAGTGTGTGTGAATGGAAAACCGAACCTAACTGCTCTTCCCTCGCCTCCTGTTACATTCTTCTGTCCCTTTTACAGTCCCACAGATTACAGAATATCAAGAAGAAAGTAGAACGATGTGCTATTTGATATTATTAACTATTCTTTCGATTCTGGTATTTTTCTCTCAATTTGTCTTAAGTTTGTAGCATTATTTTACCCAAAATTTCAAATCCTACACTGGTGCTAATTCTGTTGTTCGATAACTCACTTAACTAAACTAAAAATCACTAAAAAATTCGTTTTGTCCTATCAAGTAGTACGTTTTCAGAATAGGAAACGTTGTTTGACAGGACTAAACAATTTTTTAATGTTTTTTAGATTAGTTTAGAGAGATTTCGATCAGCAGAATTAGCACCAATGTCTATACATTTTATACCTATATCAATTCCTTCTCCCTAGAACTTTGTTGTATAACTCTGTAGAGTAAAATAATATTAATAGGAAATATTTTACATATGTGTGTTCCTTCCTAACTTATCTTCAAGCAATTAAGATGAAAAAGATTTCTATGTAATGAAAATTTAAACACACCCGTTTCTTAAACTACCTTCACCTCATTATTTCCTCTTCAAATATCGTCATAGTCGTACTATAGTGTCGGATATGAAGTTTATTGAACTTTACAGGGCAGCCATTGCAAATAATTATGTTAATTTTTTGACATAACTTTTATAATTCTAAATTTTTTATTATGAAAATTGGTATACAAGTGAAAAATAGTGGTTGTTTTAAAACTCAATAAAAATAATTATACAATTTTCTAGAAAAATCACATGCACCATTTTACTTTGAGCGCCTATCAAACAAAGACTGAATAATTAAAAAAAAACATTTTTTCTTAAATGTAGTAGTAATATTTAGACAATGTACATTATTCTACGATCATGATAATATATAACACACACTTGTGTGTGACATACGAGTATTTAATACACACATACATACATGTGTGTGTAACTTTAAAATATAAATTAGTAGGTACTACTCACCCCGTCCGGGCTCTGCTTTTTAGCATCGCAGAACTGCTGCAGTACATCTTGTAACTTTTTTGTAGAATCTGTTGACAAAAATAAACATTGGAATATTTTTGAAGTGGAGAACTTCTTTAGGCGCATTGGGCATTTTTTTTCAAACAAAAGAATGTATTCTTTGAGATGGGAAAAAACTATTTGCGACACTGTTACCGTTACCGACACCTCTTTATTTAAGTATCTACATTTATTGGCATCGTTTACACGAGAGTTGAGTTTGGGTTTAAATACATTGATAATATATTGTGAAACATATATTGCGTTTATACGTAAAGCATAGATATATATATATTCATGCTGAAACTTATCGCATCGAAAACAAGCCAAAAAATCCTGTTATAATGAAAAAAAATATTGTTTTCACTTCTTTCGGTACTCGGAGTGCCACTGTTTTTTTTTAATGATAGTAATATTTTAAGGATGTGGAGTAAGTAGCAAATGTTTGTATGATCTGCAATTATTTGTTTCGAAGTTTGGGTGTTTTCTATGTATAATATGTATGTATTTCCAAAGAAGTATATAAGTACTCTATCAGTCATTCTAGTTTTCATAATACAAGTTCTGCTTAGTTTGAAACTAAATGGCGTTGTGTGTCAGATGTCCGAAATATTATTAATATAAGGAATATATAATCGAACATTAACCCGGAGGCCAACCCCCCTCTCTCCCTTTTGAAGGGAGAAGGCAATCAAAGGATAGCTTCTTTAGTTGCATATGTCCATGAGCGGTGGTAGGCACTTACCATAAGGCGACTCATCTGCTCTTTTGCCTCCTACACCATAAAGAAAACATATCTACGAAGTCCATCACCAGACTAATTTGTTCAGTCAAGTTATTTACCTAAACATTCAGGTCACACAATTTTGTGACTCTAAAACAATCCATACTAATATTATAAGTGTCTGTCTGTCTATTACCTCTTCACGCTTAAACCGCTGAACCGATTTAGATGATATTTGGTATAGAAATAGTTTGAATCCCGGGAAAGGACAAAGGATAGTTTTTAGCCCAGAAGTCATCCTATAAGGGAGTGAAAATGGGGGTGGAAGTTTGTATAGGGAATCAATAACCGCTGAACCGATTTTGATGAAATTTGGTATGAAGATATTCTGATAACCGACATAAACGCGGGCGGAGCCGCGGGCAAACGCTGATACACCCATAAGTAAATTAAGCACTCCAATACACTTCTATCTTAATTTGCTAATACATACGCTGACAATTCTAATTTGGTAATTGCGAAGTCCAATTATTATGAAACATACGAGCAGTTAACTTAGAATTTATATGCATTAGATATACCAATAACAGTGATTAAATTACTATCAGTAATAACAATTAAATCGTGAATTTTCATTACCGGTCTGTACACAATCTCATCATCATCAACAGCCCTTAATAGTCCATTGCTGGACATAGATCTCTCCTTAGAAAGGAGGTTTTGGCCCACTATACCACGCTGGCCAGACGGGTTGGTATAGGGTTTTTTTAAACTTTTCCTTCTCTTTGCAGTTCTGTTGCTCCCTTAGTCGACTCTTACGAAGCCCACTCCATATTGTTAACCTGTCATCGCACGGACAATACAAGTCAACACAATCTAATTAGTTAGAAGTCAAGGGTTTGGGGATACCATTCCCGCTTAGTGTAAATATTTTATTTCAAGAGGAATAAATAAAGAACGTCAAGAAAACAGACAGGGCGAGGGAACCAGGGAAATGGGTTCTTCAAGTTTTGGATTGGAAACGGGATCGAGAATGACTGACTTAATATCCTATGTCCACGAGATGGGGCAGATGATGCTCACAGTAGTCATCCACGTCTTGCCGATTCTCTTCATCTCATCTGCGACAGTGCGTGGCCAAGTTTTCCATAGGCGGCCACGCTTACGTTTTCCTAGCTGATTCCAAACCCGTGCGTATTTGGCGACATGGTCAGGGTGCCTACAATCCAGTTGCAGAATTGAGAATAAAGTAGTTTAAAGAAATCCTAAAACCCCTAAAAATCTAAGTTTTCCAGACCCCACAGCAAACTCCACTTATCTTGGGTTATCAGATAACATTATGTCATTGTGATATATCGAACGATATCATTATATAAAGCTATTAATATTAGGTCTTTACCTATGAAATTGCCGTTTTGTATGCAATAAGTGAAAGTACTTTTTTTTTCAAACTTTTTTATTTCTGTTATTCGAAGTAATCACCCATGCAATCGACGCATCTTTGCCCAGTTTAATGATGCCCTTCTTGTAAAAATCAGCTGGACGGGAGGCAACAAACTCTTCAAAGGCATTTTGTACTGCCTCTCGGGAATTGAATTTTTTACCCACTAAAAAGTTGTCTATATTTTGGAAAAAGTAATAGTCGGTAGGTGCAATGCTAACATAGATATTTTGTGTTATCAGTGTTCTAGCTGTTAAATACGATCAAAGAAAATATATATATGTGAGAATGTATTGTTATACTGTTCATTCCCTAAGGATTAATGTCCCATAAATTAACCTCATAAACACAAATTCTAACCGCAAAGGCCTACATCTCCATAAGTAACGCAATAAAGACTCCATGTATTTTATACAGGAACAATAAAACAGTATATCTGATTACTGTGTAACTTTTTAAAAGTATCACGAGGAATTGTTATAAGCTGTATTCTTTATTCATTAATTTTTCACCCTTAGGGGTCGTGAAAGGGGTTCGTGGGTGGTAACCGAGTAGGTTAACATACTGCAAAGTAAAGCAATCCTTGCCAGGTCAGTCGATGTAATGGTGCACTGGGTGGATGTATGCACGTTAAGCAGTCGGTCCCATACATACATCTGTGTCAATCGTTATGGGTAGTTGCAGCCCTAGAAAGTCCGAGAACCGTCTTTCTACAGAGGTTCGATATCGCCTAGTACTTGGGTTGCAGAGGTCTGATGGCAGTCACTGGCTGTATCGTAGTAGACTCAAAGCTGACCCAACTTAGGTTGCGGTCAGCTTCAAAAAGGAGGGGTTGTGATTTTTCCTAAAATTTGAATGAGACAAAGCCACAGGTATAGCTTCACAAATAAAAAAAAAAACTTTCGAAGTCGGTTCATTAATGACGTGGTACTGAGTTAACCATCATAAAAAAATACAATCAATCCAAAAGAAAACATCCTTCTTTTCTTGAAGTCGGTTAAAAACGTCAAACGAGTAACACATGTCTTTTATAATTTTAATTGCGCTCTAGGAAAAGGCCAAAGGCTAAGAAAGGGGTAAAAGTCGTACCTACACATAATAACCTCGTAAGTGGTGGCTCAGTAAGTGCATGTGCAGTGTGCAGTAAGTGATTTTATGAGCAGTTTATTAAATTAAGAAGATCGTCCACGAAGTACAGTGCATCAGATCATAGCAGAAGCCTCATGATTGAGGAAGTCTACTCTAACGGTCCAGTGCCGTAACCTGCGGTTTACTAGTATAACTATTTGTAGTTTACAGTAAAATGGCGAAACTCACAGAGGTTTGAAGTGCATGCCGCCGATCAAAGAAGCAGAAATGCTTACATCAGCTGTCGCGCGGATCGGTGAGTCACGCGTTAGTCTAACCGCTCTGTATGCTATTTTTTTTTTACGTGTACCCTCTTTTTACACGCTTTATATTAGCTTCACTTGTATGTTTGTATGTTTGTTTGTAACCGACTGGAAAAAAAGCGTTGGGTGCCTGTTGTCAATAGTAAAGAGCACCCCACGCTTTTTTTCAATTTTATTACAATGTATTTTCTATTTTTTAGTTTGGTTTTCTATAAAAAGCGTGTTTTTAAGTTTTTTTAAACTATTACTTTTTTAATTTTTTTTTCACGAGTGATAAAAGTAATACGAGTTTAACGTCCAGTTTACCGAGATTATTAAGTGATTGTGGTGCAGATGGGTCTGAAGACATGATGCAAGATGACGGTGTTTTGAATAATAATTGGTGTTGTGTTGGCAGGGCCTAGTTAGGGGGTTTACACTCCATCTGTCACCCTAGCAGAAGCAGGCCGGGGTGGCGGCGAGCGCGTTGCGAAGCGCGCTCGCTTCCAGGGAGCACAGGGAACATGGGGTTCCCACACGGGGGGGGGGGGGGGGTCGTCTACTCGTCTGTAGATGACCCGAGGTATGTCGGGGCACCAGGGACTTCCTTTCTAGGGTATACCTGGTTCCCCGGCTATTAGTACCCGAAACGGCGTGCGGTTTTAGTCGGTTCGAGTCCGACATGCCACCGACAGGTGGTATCCGAGGGGATTTTCGCACGGAAAAAAAAAAGAAAAAAAAAAAGGGGGGTTTACACTATTCATTTGAGATGCTTGTATTTTTATGCTTATATCTTTAGTTAGAAGCCGCATTGATTATGAATGTTTTCTATTTGATAACAGTATAAAATCAAGAGTTTAAAATGAAAAGAAAAAAGATCCAAAACCAAGCTAAGAGAATAATAGGTGGTTTTATAAGAACAACTCCCATAATGTAATGGCGATGGAATTGTTCTGGCCTCCATTATGTAAGGCGAACTTATTCAACAAATACTGTTTAAAGATTAAATCGAGGGCTTTTGATGTTACATATAAGTTATTATGCAAACTTGAAACTGATAGGTATTGGTCAATGACTGCACTGGTTTAAACGGTTTAAACGGTCGCCACGCCGCGCCGCTCACTACCACGCTGAGTGTTGTGGGTCCGATCCCCACACGGGACGACACTTTGTGTGATCCACAAATTGTTGTTCTGAGTCTGGGTGTTCTTTGTGTCCGTTTCATGTATCTTTGTAAAGTCCCCCGCGACACAGGATATATTCCTAATGCGGAAGTCTTTCAAAAAAAAAAAAACACCTTTGATGACTGTGTGGAACCTTGTTAGTAAAGAGAAAAATTAATTAACCTGCCTTTTAGACATGTATAAATGAAATGTTTGGTGTAGTTTTATAGCAATTGATAATGTAATTAAAATAAATCTAAAAAGGGTACTAAAACCTAAAATATTTTACGAAACTAACTCTTTAAGAAATAAAATTTTATTGGAACTAAATGAAAATTATAGGTATAAGTTGCACACTGATGGGTCCAAAGAACATTTTTGTGAACAATCTAAGTCAAAAAATATTTGGTACAAAATTATTCAAAATGAGCCTCCTCGTATCCCATGGTTTAACAGCAGTCTAATTAATGGCAGAATATTAATAACCCCATTTACAGTTCGTTCGGGGCACATTCCATTAAATTATTTCGCATTCATGATGAAAAAAGTAGCTTCACCGAACTGTGAAATTTGTAATTTAGTTGAAAAATATATTATAATGGAGTGTACCAAGAATGAAATCGAAAGAAATTATGTCATTAAGGAGTTCAATATTAATATGTTAGACTTAGGTATGTTTATCAACTTTCTAGATAAGCCTTTTTCACGTGAGGCTAGAATGATTTATATAGATTTGCATCACTTTAAGACATTTCATATTATCCGTGTGGTGACGGATTAAGAATACAGTGTCGCCAACCCTATTCATCACGTGGGTGTCGTAAAAGCCGACTAAGGGAGGTAAGGTAAAGGAGGAGGAGGTAAACTACGCAGGACAACAGCACTGCAAAGAGAAGGAAAACTTGAAACAAAGTCTATACCAACGCGTCTGGCCAGCGTACAGTAGGCACAAACCTCCTTTCTAAGGAGAGGCCTATGTCAAGCAGTGGACTATTAAAGGCTGTTGATGATATTACTTTGCATATTTAATATATATTGCATAGACATAATATTCTTTATTTTCTTATTTATAGATATATTCACTAGCTTCTAAATTATGATAACATATAATGAAGTTGTTTTGTAAAGTATGTTTAGTCTGCAATGGAACTGACATGAACTGCGTTCAAAAGTTCCTTAAAAATAATAAAATAAAAATACTCACATAACGTTAACTCTTGTAGCTGTTGGAACTCTGCAGGTGACAGCTTGTCCCACTGGAACGTGCTGCCCACGCTAGCCATCGCCTTCTGTAACAATAAATATCTATTTCAACTATAATATTGCACACATTAGTTCAATAGTTTTCTTGGGAGCTTCGTAGAAAGGCACAAACTCTTGGACTAGTGAAGTTAAAAAGAGAGAGAACATGGCAAACTACTCTCATTGCGTAAAATTAGGCACTAGTAGGCCTTCCGTGTGGTGAAGAATTAAGAAAACGGAGTGTCATCATCCCATGAGTTTCGCAAGAGCCGACTAAGGTAGCAAACTATGCAGGACAACAGCACTGCACAGCGAAGGAAAAATTGATACAAATACTTTTTTTTTTTTTTTTTTAACGTGTGGAAATCCCCTCGGACCGTCACCCCTCCGGGGTTTGCGGTGTGCCACTCTGCGCCTGTAACAGGAGGGATCCGGGAACAGCTGTTGTTAAGACATCCGGACCCCTCCTAGCGCCAGCCCGCTCCTGGTGCGGGCTCCGTCTCGATGTTGTTCCTCTCTTTAGGCGACGTCCGGCACACGCGGACGCCGCCCCCTCGCGGTTGGCCAAACTAATGCGGGTGGAGGGGAAACCCACCCCGTCCACCCGCGGCCACACTCAGGGCGGCATGAGGCTGTGGTAGGCGGGCCTCCGCCGCCCGGTTCGCCGGCGGCGGATCGGGTCCGAGTGGAGGTCGTCCTCCCGGGCCCTCTCCGCCGCCTCCTTCCGCGAGATTACTACCTCGCAGAAGGTTGCGACCGCGGTAAAACAACTGTCGCTACCGGCCATGGAGCGTACTACGGCCGGTAGCGAGAGATCCACTCCGATGACTGCAGTGAGGGCCCGGCGCTGCGCCGCCCATGCGGGGCAGACCGCCAGCGTGTGCTGGGCCGAGTCCTCACTGCAGTCGCAGTGGTGGCAGGCGGGACTCAGTTCCCTCCTAGCGACCGTGTGCAGGTACTTTCCGAAGCAACCGTGCCCGGAAAGCACCTGCGTCAGCCGGAAGGAAAGGGTCCCGTGCTGCCGCCCTGCCCACTCGGCGATGACCGGCTGGAGAGCCTCCACGGCGGCGAAGCCAGCGCGTGGAGTCTCCAGCCGGAACGACTAACGAGCCATCGTGGCTCGGCGAGCGGCTTCGCGCCACTCGCGCACATCCTCGGGCGGAGGGCGAAATCCGCTCTCCGCCCGGGAGTCAGCCACTCGCCGATAAACTTCGGCGAGCACTTCCGCCTCCAAATCCCACGGGGGAGTTCCGGCCAACGCGCATGCCACCTCCGTAGAAACGGTGCGGTAACCGCGTATGGCTCTGACCGCCATTACCCTCTGAGGGCGAAAGAGGCGTACCCTATTCCGGGCGGTCAGAGCCGCCGCCCACACCGGTGCACCGTACAGCGCCATTGACCGGACAACCCCCGTTGTATGCACATATAATCAAACAACAACTTATACTCGTATATGTATATATATGTATATGACTTACTGAAGAATTTAATTCCAAAGTTACTGGACTGGAAGGGTTAAACCTCAACATGGCTGTACACAGGTGACTGAGTATTAATATTATATATACATAATATATATTGTTTCCAAACTTGAGATATTAAATAACAGAAACTGTCCAACATATTCACTTCATTACACGCCCTTACAGCACACATATATAAATTGACTGCACAGATGGCGTGGTGGTTTAAGAGGTCACCTGGCCGATTCCTTGTACGCTGAGTGTTGTGGGTTCGATCCCCACATAAGTCAACACTTTGTATGATCCACAGATTGTTTTCCTGAGTCTGGATGTTTTTTTGTGTCTGTTTGTGGCGGAAGATGTGGTGTTGCAAGTGAGCAGAAATGATAAACTCCCAATTTTTTTTTGCTATACAACACTAAGCGCAGAAGGAAGCAGCGAGGTGACCGCTTAACCACTACACCACCCTTGCAAGCCGTCCACAAATAATCCGTGCAGTGAATGAAACCAACTGAAACCATAAGGAGTTTAATCACTGGTGTCTGTGACCGGGGCTCAGGTATAGCGGCACCTAGGTAGCTGAACCCCTGATAATAATAATAATAATAATTTCACACATCTCACACACGGCCGTCTGATCCCAAACTAGGCAGAGCCTGTACTATGGTAATCAGAATGCTGATAAACATACTAATATATTTCTAAATACATACATAATATAGATAAATTACACCCAGACACAGAACAAATGATCGTGCTCATCACACAATTATTTGTCCTGGGTGGGAATCGAACCCACGACCTCCGGCTTAGCAGTCAGGGTCACTAACCACTAGACCAACAGGGTGATAAACGTCACTATCCTTCGAGATATTAATATTTTACCTTCTTGAAGACATCAGTGAAACCAGTTTCAAGCTTCAATACAACAATAATCACTTATCTTTAAAAGATTCTTAATCGTGTTAAATTTACCTCTTCTCCCTTAATTTTCCACCCTTAGAGACGGAAAATCTTCTAATTTAAATAGGACCAACCTTGAATACAGCCAATTTAATTCTGCGCAAGCAAATTTGGTTAAAAAGGCGAGCGGATAACTTGTGCTAGCGTCCGAAGTTCATTGCGGCTTTCTTTAGCAGGAAAACTTTTTTTTATGTTCTATAGAACTCTAATTGAGAATACGCCAAATGAATATTTGCCCTCCATTTCGATTTGGTAAATACAAAATCCTATTTAAATCAGAAAGGCTTAGCAATCGTTGTTACACAGCTGACCGCTTCACGAATTCCCAGAATGACAATAAAATCAATCGGTTCAAAACGTAAACATACTGTGTTTACAATCAAATCGACAAATATTTACGACCCGCGAACGCGGCTTACACTACCCGCTATAGGGTTGTCGAAAATAACTAAAAAAAAAATTTTCAATTCAATTCAATTTTCAATTTTTGGCCTCTCCTAAGAAAGCGGGTTTTGGCCCACTATACCACACTGGCTAGACAAGTTGGTATAGGGTTTGTTTCAAGTTTTCCTTCTCTTTGCAGTGCTGTTTTACTGCGTAGTTAGCTCCCTTACTCTCTCTCTTACGACACCCACGGAATGATACTGGTGGTGACACTACGTATTCTTAATCACTACATTAATATACGTATCATCATCAGCCTATCGCAGTTCACTGTTGGACATAGGCCTCTCCCATTGGGAGAGGACTATATACGTATAAATAGTAATAATAATTTGACAAATCTCACACACTTCTCTCTGATCAAAATTTAGGCAAAGCCCGTGCTATATTAATCAAACTGCTGACCTTCTAGTCCCAGACTAGGCAGATCCTGTATTGTGGTAAACATACTTAAAAATAGAGAGGAGAGACATATAATTGTGCTCGTCACACAATTATTTGTCCTGGGTAGGAATCAAACCCATGACCTCTGGCTTGCAGTCAGAGTCACTTACCACTGTACCAACAGGCCAGTCCAAAACAAATAAGTGGTCATGTTCTTGGAAGCGATGGGACTGAGGTTTAATTATCATATATAACAATTCCTGTGATTGTATTCTATTTGTTATTTAAAATTTCCTTTGGCCTATGGAGTGTAGAGGAGGACCATCTCACATGGGGGGATAGTTGATAAAGTGTCCAGCTGTATAAAGAAAATAGAGGTCGCTGGTGTACGAAAAACTACGATATGAGCATAGCTGTTGTAGACAGAGTGAAGTGTGCTGAGTTAAAATATTTAAAAAATTTAATGACTGGAGTAGTTAGTTAAATGCCAGTATATAAAACCTTAACTATTTGCGTGATTATATTAGTCTATTTTATTCTAATTTATTTTTGGCGCCTTCTTTAAAATGTATCCTAGGCTACCGGAGCGACACACTTATTGGACGCGTTTTCATACACAGAGATGGTTCTCCCTGCTTCTAAAATCCATACTACGGCCCAAAATATCTTACAATAATGTTGTTTCAGTACAGCCACAGAGTTTGTTCATCGTTAAGTCGGGTAAACATAAAGGTATTATCTATGCGTATAAAATTACTTGCCTTGACTTACTGATTTGTCAATGCAGAGCCTAAACCTGGAGCTACAAACTTGATACATTGGCAGCTAAAGCTTTTTACATACAGAGCCGAAACGTGGACACTTACGGCTGGTCCACAAGCTTAAAGTCATGACATGAAAAGGGCTATGCTCGGCGCTTCTCTAAGAGATCGCATCTGGAATGAGGTGATCCGGCAGAAAACTAAGGTCATCGACATAACCCACGGGATTAGCAAGCTCAAGTGGCAGTGCGCTGGACATACGAGTTCTTGAGTGGAGATCGCATCTAGCGCAAGAGAAGCGTGTAGGACGCCCACAGGCCAGGTGAAGTGATGATTTGCGAAAGATGGCTGGCAGGAGTTGGATGCTAGAAACCGAAAATCGATCGACGTGGCGTGTAATGGGAGAGGCCTATGTCCAACAGTGGACTGCGATAGGCTGATGATGATGATTGATTTTTATGTTGTAAGCCCCACTAAGAAAATTCACCACTAAGACGGGCAAATAAGGGACAAACGATTGTATGGCTGTTCGTATTTTCA
The DNA here is from genome assembly GCA_902825455.1 of Arctia plantaginis. NCBI lineage: Eukaryota > Metazoa > Arthropoda > Insecta > Lepidoptera > Erebidae > Arctia > Arctia plantaginis. Next base: position 271,664 of record CADEBD010001048.1, on the reverse strand, counting down.
TAGATAGAATCACGAAGTAAGAAATAATCACACGAGCAAAATCGCGGGTAATTTTCATGTAACATTTCTGTGTATTCGACAAGCTATAAAATTAATTTGTAATTAACTGTCAAGAATCCTATTCGAAGCGATATTAATTTAATAATTAATAATTTCATTAATATTTTCAATTTGTTTACTTATATTTTGGTACTATCTTATGGTCTTAATATTACGTCTTTATTAATTTTCTAATTCTCGTATAGACTATACCAAAATAAGAATACTATTGCCCGTCGACTACCGACTACTTCGGTAAAATATATTTTAAATTATTTAATTTTGTTTTATTTATTTTAATATTTTATGCACAAATTACAACTCAATTGTACAATGGCGGACTTAATGCCACAGGCATTTTCTCACAGTCAACCTTTAGGTGGTGGGGTGCAAAAGAAATTAAGTTTAGATTTTTGTTTTAAAAAGATAATAATTATAATTGAGGCTTGTATGAGCACTACCAATATGTGGAACAAGTTATCGTCTGCGGTATTTACGGACCGATACGACCTTCAAACCTTCAAGAAAAGAGCGTACTCCTTCCTCAAAGGCTGGCAACGCGCTTGTGACTCCTGAGTTGTAGGCGTTCATGGGCGGCGGTAGTCGTTTTCCATCATGACACGTCCGCTAGTTTGCCACCTACTCCATAAAAAAATGAGGAGGATAATTTTAATTTGTTTTCTTTTCTGTTTGTAATGTCACAACTCAATAACTACTTAACTGATTTTAATATTTTTTTACATACAATATTATTAAAGTAATTAGGCATAAACATGGGCTGTATTTTATCTTCACTCTTTTTAGAGGCATAACTTCTAAAATATATGTAGGTAAATAATATGTAGAAGTCGTTTTAAGTGTACACTTCCAAACCTATTCATGATCATTTTTAAAAGGGCATCTTGGATACATACATATATGGATACAAAGTATTTATTGTGAGCCAAATCTGGTATACTACAATTGTAGAGCGCAATTAATAGTTACCTACAGTATTACAATGGGTGATCTGATCAGCGCGTCTGATCTTTTACCAACCAAACAATATGTGGGTCGACTTTAATATACGCTTAAGTAATTTATCTATACGTATAGCACCATAAACATACAACAAAAACTTGCTTTAAGACAAGACACACCGAATTTTAGAGAATATAGCCAATCCTGCAATAAAGGTTCTCAAATCAACTAGACGTCGCGTCACATATACTGTATACTAAACACGTTAAAGCAGACTTTAAAGTTTTCTATACGAGGTTCTTACAGCCTTTTCAAACCGAGCGCAAGTATTGCCTTCCTAAGAGAGCCGCTATGTTAGCTCGCAAAAACTTCTGCCTACTCAAAGGACAGTAGAGCCTCATTTCAAAGCCGTCTATTTATCTTGTCAAATCGACAGCTCTAATTAATTGTTTTGTAAAGTCTCGAAACTGCAGCTGTTCCATCGAAAACATTCATTACTCAAAAATATGTCTGTAAAAAGTGAAATTGTTTCATCAACAGCCTGTAATAGTCCACTACTGGATATAGGCCTCTCCTTAGAAAGGTGGTTTTGGCCTACTATACCACGCTGGCCAGACGGGTTGGTATAGGGTTTGTTTCAAGTTTTCCTATCCTTACCTTTGCAGTGCTGTTGTCCTGCGTAGTTTACTCCCTTAGTAGGCTCTCAGGACACCCATGCGATGAATAGGAGTGGTGACACTTCGTATTCTTAATCCGTCACCTCACGGAAATTGTATATTTCTTTTTTTTCCAGTGGCAACCCTAACCTAGTGAGGATTTTGTACACTAGATTCCTCGATATTCAAGTCACGAGTATTTTATTAGACCTCTGAATCGATTACAATAGTTTTGTATTAAGCGACGACCACAGTTCATTGGAAAAGGATTTTCATGTTTTTATGTACTTTAATCGAAATAAAATCACAGAGGGATTAGACAAGGATTTTTTTTGTTATGTTGTCATCTCTAACATATAAAAAGTTATGGTTTAGGGGTAAACGAACAGACGAACTACCTGATGGTAAGTGGCAACAGTCCATCGACACATGCAACTTAACAGACACAAGTGTGTTCCCGCTTTTGCTACAAGAATAGGGGTTGGGGGGTGGGTTTAGCTCTTCAGTAACCTCACTCACTTTCATCATCATCATCATCATCAGCCTATCGCAGTCCACTGCTGGACATAGGCCTCTCCCATAGCACGCAACTTAGATCGATTTTGGGCTTCTCGCATCCAGCTCCTGCCAGCCATCTTGCGTGAATCGTTACTTCGCCTGGCCTGTGAGCGCCTACACTGCGTCTGCCACTCACTATTAGATATTAACGACAGATTATTTTAGGTGTCGGAAAAGCTTTGACGAGCTGGTGAATCATCCTTTTTCTTTTAAACTCGGATTTATTAAACATACTAATTACCTTTACCTATTAAAAAAATGACAGTTTAAACATTAAAAAAACGAACCTCTTCCTCTGTTTGGAGTGGGTTCAAAATGTACCAAGTTTATGAATTCAATGATCGCATCACATGCGCATTTCTTACATGAGTAAAAATCATCTTATTTTCTATTTTTAATCCAGAATTTCGAACATTTCCTTCATCTTCAGTACGTACAACGAGGGTGGGGGTGGGAGTATGCAGCTGTTAAATAAACAAACCACCCCCTTAACTGTCCAGGGACCGATCAATCTTGTACATAACCCTAAGTCCTCCGATGTATCACAACCTTCGTCATTTGTTAGATTACCATCACGGGTCTTTTTGCCAAAAGGGTGTATGCAGTGAAATGTTAGTTTGATATTTCTTTGAAACCTAAAGATAAGCTCAATCTCTAAACTGAATGAATTGAGACTCGTTGAAATTAAATCAATATAAGGTTTAAAGGATTCTGAGTTACTGGCGTTTAAAACGATAACTCCCGCACTAGGACTATATCATGTCACACACTTGGACTTATATCTTGGACACAAAGAACTCCCAGACTTAGAACAACCATTTGTGGATCACACAAAGTGTTGTCCACTGTGGTGATCGAACCCACAACACTCAGAGTAGGAAGCGGCGAGATGATCGCTTAAACCACTAAGCCATTCGTGCAGTCTTGTTAGGGGTATACGAGATAGATCTGCCCGAGCTATTAGCATAAGCTGTAAAGGAAAGAAAATGAGCAACAAGTTAACTCCTTCTTTCAATATAATCTCAATTTTTCCATCTAATCTATAAACTTTGGTCGACGGCTGGCCCCTTCTTACATAAGTGGAACTAAGTTATCGTCATCATCAACAGCCTTTAATAGTTCACTGCTGGACTCAAGCCTCCTCTTAGAAATGAGGTTTTGGTCTACTATACCACGCTAGCCAGACGGCTTGGTATAGGGCTTGTTAGTTAGTTAGTTTTCCTTCACTTTGCTGTAATGTTGGTGGTGACACTCCCTCTTCTTTATCCGTGATCACACGGACATGTAAATTATACTTGACATAACATGGGAACGTCTCTCCACCGCTTTAGAGATATAGGCGTGAGTACTTATATATAAGTTATACATATATTCATCATTGGTCTTTAACCTCCTTTCTAAGGCGAGGCCAATGTCCAGCAGTGGACTGCGATAGGCTGATGATGATGATGAAAGGATTAAGAATACGGAGTGTCACCAGCCCTATTCATCCATAAGTATCGTAAGAACTTAAATTCCTGTAACAATATATTTATTAAAAAGGTAATTAAATTGTGTAATTTAATCACTGTCTGAAAATATAAAGTCTTTTTTATAAAATGTTAGAATGACGCGAAGAGTGACAGGCCCATTGTGACGCTACAAAGGCCCGCCTAAATTCCGGGGATTTAAATATAAATAAATATGACTTGTCATATTCCAAAGGCCTTTAGCTTCAGTAAATTATAAAAAGAAATCTGTTTTGGGTGTAATATCCCTTAAACTCAAAGGAAGGATCCTACGAGCAGGCGAGATGGAGGCAAGGACATACCTAGAAGGCAAGCCCAACGGAAGATATTAGGAAGTTGTATATACATACAACTAATCTGCGTGAGAACTTTAATTGCGCGATTTAGGGTTAGCAGTTGCATTCGTTAAGAATATATTTCGGTGCATGTGGTAATCGCAATTAGTTTTGTAAAGCATATTTAAATAGCAATACGTAGTCGAAATATGTGCCGATAAACTTAATCTAAAAATATAATTATTCCTATGTCTTTTTGAAAACATTCATTCAACGGTGAAAGAGAAACCCTCGTTATAACAATGTGTGATACAAAATAAAAATTTCGTGAGTGGTATCCATACTTATTAAAGATATAAGGAATGTCCAACTACCTTCTGACCTATCAGGACCCAAAAGGAGTTAAGCGTCCTGCCGCGACGGTGTCAGTACTCACTAAAGCATAGCCACCAACTAAACCATCAGGCCAATCATCATGAAGATATTAATAAAAGACTTACGGAGTAACTACTGTATGAGAATTCCTAATCCTGTATCGCGATATGAAGATTCGCGATTTCGAAAATCGCGATTAGCATAAACACAACTGCCCAACATCAACCGTTGTCCGCCAGACATGATCATCTCGCCTGGTCGGAGGATCCTCCCTTTGTGTTAGAGGGATATGACACCAAAAAGAGATTTCCGTACCTCCGTACCTAACACACACTATCAAAACCCTATAATTAACACGTTTAGGTTTAAAAAAATATATATAGTGTTTCCAGTACGTATTTGTTTTCTTAATCTAATCCATAATATTGTTTGTTGTGTTAATTTTGTGTCAGTCTCTCATTTACGTGAGTTCAAAAGTGAAATGTACCGAAATTTTACTCTTGTAATAATTTATGTGAGAGAACAAATAAACTTAATTAATGTTATTAATTTCTCAGCTCTGACAACTGGATCAATAACAGTTCATCCATCAAAACATCAAATTTCGACAAACAGAATGTTTTGGTGGCAATTAAACTCTCTTTAAACTCGTCTCGAATTTAATGAGAAGTAATATTGGCGAAGTTGGAGTATATTGTGTTTCAAACTTATCATATCTTCATATTCACAAGATTAAGGAAATTTCGGAAGAGACGGGAGAAATCTGCGGTTAATATTATTTAATGTTAGTCGTCGACACAAAAAAGAAAGCCAAAGATTTCTTAGCAGTGGAATTTCCACCGTTTTGTATGTCTTGTTTAATTTCATTGACCAGTATAACTTGTAATTTTTAAATAACTTTCAACTTATAATAATATGTGCTTAGATTTTCTTTTAAAATGTTTGGAAGGTGGAGTTTGAGTCCTTGGTAACTTCAACATTTCCGTGTAACGAAAAAATTGCTTAATCATCAAGAAAATATGAATATCCATCTTATATTGTAAATGTGAAATGAGTTTCTTCTTTTTTTTCCTCTTCATTTTACCACGACATACATGCGAGCGGAGCCGCGGGCAAAAGCAAAACCTGTTTTAGTAAATGAAAATATAAACCCATATTTGTTGAACGTGAGTAAATTAAATTACGGCGAACCTCGTCCTGGGGGCAATGTTGTAAAAATAACAAAGAGGAAATTGCGTCATTAACTTGTAGATAACTTGTACTTAGTTTCTATAACCAAGTTACATACATGTAACTTAGCAACTTTATTATCGGAAGATGTTTTTAAAACTATATGCGCATTTAAGTTAACTGTGAAGGAAATTTTGATTTTGTTATTAAGTATTGTATTTAATTCACTGACGTGTGTATTTTGACTGTTATTTTATAATATAGGTAGCAAAAGAGCAGACAGTTTGCCTGATGGCGACTACTAGTAGGCCAAAACCTCCTTTCTAAGGAAAGGCCTATGTCCAGCAGTGGACTTTCAAAGGCTGTTGATGATAATGAAGTGACTACTGATACTTAACCTGGATACTTTCAGCTCAAGAAACACAAATATGGGGAGGAGGGAAGGTTCATTTTGGACATCCGATTACCTTATTTGCAAGCTTGAAAAGCAGTAAAAGAATTGATTGCTAATGGTTTTCTGTGAGGTCGTGGTAACTAGGGATGGAATAAACTCACAATCACATGTAATAAATCATATGACTTTAAAATGGGACGACACTTTCAGTAATCCACAATTGTCGTTCTAAGTCTGAGCGTTCGTTGTGTGCCTATCAAGTATGTTTGTAAAGTCCCCCGCGACACAGGATATAATATTCTTAGTGCGGGAGTTGTCTTTACTAAAAAAAATATTGCCTGACGTTTTGACCAGGTTGCACTAGCCGTGGTCATATGCAGCATAATTATGGTGTGTAACATAACATATGGCTTTTATTTATTGAGACTTCCTGCAAAAATATTGCATAAGGAGGACTTAATCATTGCCACAGACATTTTCTACCAGTTAAACCTTTGGGTGTTGCAAAGCTGTGAGTGGCAGGTGTATACTTGGAACAAGTAAGGATGAGACCAAATTAAAAAATGTTACAAAAGGATAAAAAAAACCTACATATATATATAGGTCTACATGTCACAACAGGGAGCAGTTACACATTTGCCTCCCTTTTCAAGATTCTTGTGATGACGGATTAAGAATACGGAGTGTCACCACCCCTATTCATCCCGTGGGTGTCGTAAGAGCCGACTAAGGAAGCAAATTACGCAGGACAACAGCGATGCAAAGAGAAGAAAAACTTGAAACAAACTCTATACCAACCCGTTTGGCCAGCGTGGTATAGTAGACCAAAACCTCCTTTCTAAGGATAGGTCTGTGTCCAGAAGTGGACTGTTAAGGACTGTTGATGATGATAACTCGCACAGACTACAGGAAAGCGTTAAATTCAGATTTATACACCAAAACCATAACTAGGTAAGGACAACGCGGGAGGGGTACTCCGTCATATAAAGACGCTGTTTGACGGTTCCAGGAAAAGCAAAAAATCAATACATTTAAAATTACTTGCCCTGACAAACAGATTCATCAAAGCAGAACCTAAACTGCTGGCCACAAACTTGAAATTTTGGCAGCTGATGCTTTTGATGTTATAAGCACCCATTAAGAAAGGAATTTTGGAAGTTCTTCATTTTCAAAGTTAGAAACGCAAAATCACAAATAATCACACGGGGGAAGTCGCGGGCAATGGCTAGTAACGAATATAGTCATCTAAACCGTCATAAAAACTTCTTCACAGATAAAATAATAGTTACACCTGGGTTACGATCGGAATCACTCGGGCAACTTCGTCAGCATTCGGGTGCGCTCAATGAAACGGAAAAATCTCTACTTTGTCGTTAAAGGAAGTCGTTGCCACGTTTTTATGGTCCTAAGAGCTCATGTCTAGTTAACTGCTTTAACTTAAAATAAACTAACGTGGTCTGAGCTAGATTCTATTATTTATATAATGGAATCTAGCTAGAGTTCTTGGAAAAAAAGTCAGACTTATACTATCTTTTTTAGGCGACGGTATTTGCTTACCATCAGGTGACACGTCTGCTCGTTTGTTGCCTGTATCATTAGAAGAAAAAAACAGGTAGAGCCTATATATATATACATGTATACACGGTGTAAGAGACATCGTAACGAATACTGAAAAAGTGTATTCAGACCATTCTAAAATCATTGGATTTTTTGCCGGAAAATTAAACTTTTTATGCAATCAGCTGTCAAAAGTAAAGGTCATTCCCCGTAGGTATAGCACAAAAGTAATAACTACATGTGTATTCCGTGCAAACAGTCTACACACACTAACACAAGTTGGCGGCCGGAGGGGAGTGCGCGGAACGCTTCGGCTGTTTGATTATTAATTTGTTTTCTGTGGAATGTTCTTTTTACTCATTGTGAAATTTTAACCGAAAACAATGGAAAATTATAAAAAAAAAAAAACGGTAGAAAATTGCAATAATTTTCGACTCGGTCCGAATACACTATTTCAGTATAGGTTACGATGTCCCTTACAGCCTGTAGATATGTATATATACACACACTCAGACATAACTAATGATCGTGCACGTAACACGTAACATATTTGTTCTAGTTGGGAATCGAACCCACAAACTCTGGCTTAGCAGTCAGGACCGCTAACCAGTATGCCAACAGGTCTCTCGAAGCGTATTTTAGCTTTATTTATTACTATAAAAATAGTTTGTCTCAAGGTTTCTAACTAGAAAAAGAGAACGAACATAATATTGGCAAATGTGAATAGGGTCAAACTTGGGTAATTTGTTCGCTATAAACTGCTTTCCTGCCTAATTTAGGGTGATTGCAGCGAGGGTGAAAGGGTCAGATGTGTTTTTGCCGTGTTATCTCGTATACGGGAAGCCATTTCGTCCTCCAAGTATCTATTTAGTATATCGTGTTAGAGGATATGCCAGTAATTTTGAAGGGAGAACAGAATTAAGAATACTGTAAATTCTCTCTCGTCCGTTTATATACAGTATTACAGAAATGGGCGGTTAAATTCTACGCGGGTTATTTAATATAATAATTTTTGGACATCCGACACACAACGCCATCTAGTTTCAAACCAAGAAGAGCTTGTAAAATAAAAGCTAGATTGATTGCTAGAATACTTATATAAATATATATATATATATTTTTTTTAAGCTATTACATAGCTTCTATCGAGGGCCTTGAGCGCGGGGACCGAATCCAGAAATTCCGTAACGAAAAAAAACCTCACGCTAAAAACAAAACAAAAAACAATACCAAAATCAAATTTCGTCAACATAATGCAGAAAAATCTTACATGGATACATATGTAATTTGATTTAATAATAATATTTTTTATTTATTTATTTAAAAACAAATTGTAATATATGCTTCAATATTTTTATTTAATAAAAGAAAAAAAATTGTTTTCTTATCGGTCACCACGCTCAAAAAGTGTAACTTGAATTAATATCAAAGAAAAAGAAATACTGCATAAATAAAATAAATAAATAATTATAATTGCATAAGTTGATACAAAATGCTATGCAATAGCTTTACCGCGGCAGTCCCCGAGTGCCACACGTCTTTTTTTTTTTTTTTTTTGTAAATACATTCCGAAACAAATATTTGCAGATCATACAAACATTTTTTCCGACCCGGGAATCGAACCCGACCCTCAGCACAGCAGCCGCATACGCTACCACTGCACCACCGAGGCAAACATTTGTAGACAAAAATTAGGTTTAACTGTGGGAGAGATATGCTTCGAAAAATATTGGTTCACTCGACCAGAGTCAAACCACGGTGTTAAGCAGTTCTTTCATTGCTTTTCATACAGTGGATGAGCTTACCGCAGCTCAAATCCCCTCTTCCTCCTATTTCTGGTGGGGGACTCGGTGATACATCATTAGCAGTTAGTCCGGAGTTTAAGTCCGACTTTAGATGGTATTGAAGTATGTTTCTCTCGCTGTAAATGGAAGTCGCCACAAACCTATGGGTTAAACGAGGTTAAAATATTCGAGATTTCATTCATATTGATTCAGCCATCAATCAAGTTATCTGTCGGTCCATTTAAATCTTGTATGAATAATAAATTCATTTCTTAAACCAACAATTTGATTTATACAGAATTCTAACCATTTTAAGACTCTTTAAAAAAATCTACTCTAACAAAGTACAAAGACATCTGTTGAATGAAGGGCCCATCTAATCGAGTTCATTTCGTAGATAATTCACTTTGGAGTTCAGTATCGTGGAAGTAAAAGGCGCGATATTTCACCAAACTTAATACCGACCGCCGCATTCTCTGTAATTGTCTAGATTGACTCGTAACCCCTACTGAAGGTTACACTCTCTCTCATTTTAATTCGAAAAAAGATCATTTTTTTGATGAATAATTTATTTAAATAATAAACTGACTGCATGGATGGCGTAGTGGTTCAGGCGGTCACCTCGCCGCTTCCTACTGCGCTTAATGTTGTGGGCTCGAGATGAATCTGGTGGACTTGGTCGAGATGAAGACTTGCTGTAGACGTGCTCTGACCCATCCAAGGGACACAGGATATTCAAGAAGAATTACTGCACGGGTTGTGGTTATGGATTCAATCCTTACATGGAATAACACTTTGTGTGATCTACAAATTATTGTTCCAAGTCTGAGTTTCAGATCAGATCAATTCCTAGGGCGGGAATTTTCTTTAAAAAACATGTTGCCCGATTTTATTTCGCATTTATTCACCAAACCAAGATGATGTTCGTGTACTTGTGGCCTACTTATTACAGGCCGCTCTAATTATAACTTGTCTAGCAATGGGCCGGCTGTACCGAAGTGATACCATGTCATTGCAGAAAACCACTGTTAAGAAATGCCTTCGTTGCTTTTCCCCCTAATTTCGGGTAAGAATACTCAAAAGGCGTCAACGCACTTGTGACTCTTGAGTTGCAGGTTACTATGGACGGTGGTTATTACTTACCATCAGGCGACCTGTCTGCTCGTTTACTTGTATTCCATTAAAAAAACTACCGCCAAACTAGATGTTTTAAAATTAAGCCTGCCAAGTTATTTTTGAAGTATAGCAGAAGTTCCGACTTCTTTGAGTAAGGGATCTTGTTAAACTTCCAACGTCTCCAAGATAGATAGTCTTGATCTGAAGAGATGATTCTTTTGTGAAATCGGGAGTTCTTCGTGAGTTCAACTCATTTAATTAATTTCCATTATAATATTAGCTTTCTTAAATTTTATTCACTTCATAGCTTGCAATTTCCTATCGTTTTTTTTTGCAATTTCACTGCCATTTAATTTGAATATAAACATATTTTAAGAATATCGCAAAATAAGCAGGCTGAAGTAGCCATAGGCTGGTATTTGCTGGAGGACCAATGTCCACTAGAGTGAAAGTATCTTCTTTAGAGTGGAGACCGTGAACTGGTAAGCGAGAGGTTGAACGCCCTCAGCCTTTCACTCAAGTATAGAAACCCCTTCGAGCCGCAACTCCACCGGTGTTTGTGGTAGCGCGGTGTGTCGAAATCGAACGGACTGAAATAAGAGTAATCCAGGAACAGCTGTTATTAGCACCACCTTCAGGAATCAACTTTCACCGAGAAAAGAGTACTGTTAGCGAGGGATTGAAAAAATAACTTTTACTTAACTCTTCGTCTGGCAAAGGCGCGCTTACCAAGCCCTCATGCCGCCCTGAGTGTGGCCGCGGGTGGACGGGACGGGTTTTCCCCTCCACCCGCCATAACAGCCCGCCGCGAGGAAATGACGTCCGCGTGCGCTTGACGTAGCCTAAATAGAGAATTTACCCAAAGGTGGTGCGCGCGCCGTTGCGAGCAGGCGCTAGGAGGGATTCGGATGTCTTAATATCAGCAGTTCAAGGATCTCTCCTATTACAGGCGCAGAGTGGCACTCCGTGTAGTTTTAGATTCAGACACACCACCCCGCCGCAAATCCCGGTAGGGTGACGGCCCGAGGGGGTTTCCAAACGTATAATATGTACATGTAATAAAGGGTGTGTGCGTGTTAAGTTTTCTTTCTCTTAGCTGTGCTGTTGTCCTGCATAGTTTCTAGGATAGGATGAACAGGAGTGGTGACAGAACGTCTCTAGCGCAATGTTACTGGATCAGCCATTTGGTTCCGATCGGAGCAGAAATCTATTAAAATCGAATTCTCCCTTAAACAATATTAAGCAACACTTAACATAAAAGTTCACGGCCTCACTTACGGAAGATGCGATGAGATCATTTCCCACAATTTGTCCTTCGCTTCTCAAGGGTATCTTAGTGACGTTGCAGTGATGACGTCATTGAGTAAAAACCATGGCACTCCATAAAGTAAAGGGAAAGAGCCCAACTTAATGTCGTTCGCTTTTGGTGGTTGGTTTAAGTGATGGGCGAAGTGATTTTCTTCTTAGTCGCACGCCCAGATGATGCAGTCGTCCTTTTTAAAATAGCAAACTAGATTGCGTCGGCTTTCAATCTACTACGACACGGCTAAACTTCGATGTTTTTTTTTTTTTTAAAGACAACTCCCGCATTAGGAACATATCCTGTGTCGCGGGGGACTTTACAAACATACATGAAACGGACACAAAGACACTCAGACTCAGAACAACAATTTGTGAATCACACAAAGTGTCGTCCCATGTGGGGTTTGAACCCACAACACTCGATGTAGTAGGAAGCGGCGTGGTGACCGCTTAAACCACTACGCCATCCGTGCAGTCTACGTGGAGCGATTGTCATCACCTCCACAACCCAAAGAATTAAGCGATATCGAAGTTCTGTAGATAGAATGTTGTCGGATTTTTAGAGTCCAATTACCCGTAACGATTGCCACAGATATTGTGCCAGCTTAACGGTTTACCTTTCATCTCGACACAATATTTGTGGCTTGTTCTTGTGAGTGTTTTCACAGGCGATTTTCGTGACCATCGAAAGTAGTATGACAGCTTTATAATAATAAGGATTCATTTAGCTTTATGGGCCGAAAAACACATAACACTAACTCCTCTGGTAAAATCTCATAGAAAACTATGTAGCGTAAACAAGGCAAATCTCGATCGATAATCTTAAAGAAAATTGTCACCATACTCAATGAGAGTCCTTTTTTTTAAATGTGGAAGTAGCTCTCACTGCCCGCAAAGATATGGCTTAACACAATGAAAAAATGGCTTAAGCTATCCGCTTCAGTCTCTCAACTAGACCGTTCCTTAAGGAATTTCATATCCGCTGGGCGGCCATTTAGCGGGATTGCTTGGATAAGTCGCGGGGTCTCTAACAGAATCTATGGTTCATAATATGCTTATATATTATATAATCGGTGGCATATTTTTGGAAACGGTCGTAAAAATATAAATTAAATATTTGGTGGTTTAGAGAGTTTTATAGGAATGTCATGATGCCATTGTACTTTAAACAAAAGATATTGACTGCACGACTGCACGGATGGCGTAGTGGTTTAAGTGGTCGCCACGCCGCTTCCTACTGCGTCAAGTGTTGTGGGTTCAAACCCCACATGGGACGACACTTTGTGTGATCCACAAATTGTTGTTCTGAGTCTGGGTGTTCTTTGTGTCCGTTTCATGTATAGGGCTTAAAGAGCAGACGGTTTATTTGGTGGTAAGTGAGTAGCGCCGCTCATGCGGAGACCCGATTCCGGAATTAAAGTTACCGGTAACCTCAGTGAAAAACAACGAAAGATTTGTTAACACCGGTTTTCTGGGTGGCCGTGGTATCACTCCAGTCAAGTAGGCTCATTTGTGCTGAAACGTGGATCACCCACGATTGAATTTGTCCTTTATTAGCTTTTGCCCGCGGCTCCGCTTAAAATCGGTTTGGTGATCTAAGAGTGAATGCATAACAAACAAACTATCGTTCATATCTACATCTATACAAATCAATAAAATTGAAGCATATGTTTGTAATTTAAAAAGAATAGGTTTTTTCATGCTCACACGGTTATTTGCACGATACCATGCCTTAAAACCATTTTAAATATTTTTTGTCCATCTCTCTGTTTGTCCGGGTTTTCTTCAAAACGGCTGAAACGATTTTGATAATATTCTACTACCAGGTACCTGTCTATATAAGTAGTAACTCAGGTTATGTTTCCTCTTAGAAAAACCCTATAAAATTTTGCATGGATTGCAGTCGCGTACCGTACTACACCATTAAGGAAGCGCTTTTCGAATTGCACTCGAAAGAATTCACGGTTACCGGCTAGTTTATAATATAAAAAGTATGGATTTATATAAGAACTAGCAACAAACTAAAATATGATGATATATAAATTTATATAGTAAGTCCCACATTAATTATTTCGCCGCCAGCAGGCAGTAAGTAATTTTACCAAAAAACTCCAGACATAAGTCCTACCTACTTACACCTAACTTCGTTTTATTAATTTCTTTTCTTAAAATATATTATAAATTCGGTTGAAGGCGTCCTTAAAGCTGTTTACAACAATTTATTAGAAGATAATATTTCGCAAACTTAAAGTAAAGGCTTTCTTGTAGAGGCTCTGAAAGAAATAAGTTATTTGCGCACGACTTACTTGGGCAAAGTAAATTACTTAAAAAAATATTTTTTGTTTTTGTTATGTTAAAGTTAATATTTACTGTATAGTTTTAAGGGGCTGTTGGCTACTAAACCAGAAGTCATGGATTCGATTCACACCCATGATAAACAATTGTCTGGGTGTAATTTGTCTGTAACTAGTTGGTGCGCGCGACTTCGTTTCGCGTGGAATTCAAAAAGCGCTGCTTTCGTGATTCGATTCCCGGAACGGGCAAATTTTTTTTTGGGTTTTCTGAGAGACAAAATTAAATTACCTAAATTACTCTTACTGCCTAAATTACTCCTTATATACCCCAGCTACCTAGTAGCAAAATATTATCAAAATCGGTAAAACCGTTTAAAAGATTACCCGCAACAAACAGACCAAAAATATTTAAACTGGTTTTTGGGCATAGGTATAATGCAAATAACCGTGTGAGCATGAATAAACCTATTATTTTGACATTACAAACAGACACTTAAATTTTATTTATTTGTATAGATAAAGATATGTATCTACTATAAAAGTATGCTTATCAGCAGTCTGGTTACCATAGCCGTCACCACACAGTTAGATTATTCAAATTTTCAGGAAAGAAGTGTTTAATAATATACTCGTAATAATCATCACTGCGGTGCGTATGTCATAACCTTCAATAATTCTTTTCTAATTATATATCTTTACTTTTGTAATCCTAAACCATATCGATCAAGTAATTGCACCACCTTAATGCTTTTACAATCAATAAACAATAGGGCCAGTGGTTATCAAACTTTGATAACTTGAACCCTTTGTTATACTCCGGAGCAAGCGACAAGTAGAAGCATGTCTTATCTTTTCTTTGAATATATGTAGATGTCTCTGTACTTCAACCAGTTTCAAAACTAAGGGATCTCAGTTGTTGCTTGTGTTTGTTGGATTCTTAGTTAACGGCAAGAAGCGCTTAGTATCCAAGTTGTATAAAATAATAAACAATTGATGTTTGTTGACACCTTGATAATACATATTATTAGGGTTCCATGATAAAAATCGTCAGGCTTATTTAAAGGCGATATATCTTAAAGGAACCAAATGTAGATGAATAACTTACCCAGCTGGTTTTAAGGTTAGCAAACGTTATTTTTGGTGATTAATTTACACATCCATACTAAAAAAAACGCGTCTTAAAATAATAAAAGTAGGTACTATAACTTTAAACTAAAATATTTATGTTTTTTTTGGTTTAAGAAAATACTAGGCTCTACTTTCGGGATAGGATCAAAAGTTTGCAGTTTGAGAATCAGTGGTTCGCTACCTGGGCGTGTGTCGTGTGAAAGTAAACATTGAACACAGCCTTCAATCCTGTAAATTATAAATCAAATGGTGCAATATCGATCTGTCTTGTACCGTACTTGTATACATGTATAGGTGACACAGTTTACATTACACTGAATTATTTAACTAGCATATCGACAAATTTTGTAAAAATATGCCAAGGTATATCCGAGTATATCTCCGTGTATATCGGTTGTCGCGGAAAAAAGTAGCCTGTGTTACTCGTTGATAATGTAGCTTTCCATTGGGGAAAGAACTTTTATAAAATCTGTTTAGTGGTGTAGGCGTGAAAGCGTAACAAACAAACAAAAATGGAATGGTGTGGAAGTATGAAAGTATGGATGGCCGTATGTGGGCGTTTAACACGCTTCTGAGTGCCTTCGGGGATATTCTACGGCTAGTAGATGAACCCCTCGTGTGTGGGAATCACGATGTTTCCATAATCCGTACTCCCGTACCTCCCCTGACCCTGAGTTGAAAGGTAGTAGAGTGGGTCTCAGGTAACCCCACTCTATGACAAGCAACGACAAATTTGCCAAACTCCGGTTTTCTGTAACGCCGTGAGGAGACATGCGATAATCCATACTAATATTATAAACGCGAAAGTGTGTCTGTCTGCCTGTCTGTTACCTCTTCACGCTTTAATGCGGCGGTAGCCTGATGGTTAAGGCATTGGACTGGCGATTAAGATGTCGCGGGTTCGAATCCTGACCAGTACACTACCGACGTGAACCCACTCCACAAGCATTTAGCTTGATAGTAAACTTTAAAAAAAAAAACAGTTTAAGCGTGAAAAAGTAACGGACAGACGCATAGACAGACACATTTTCGCATTTATATATTAGTATGGAGTATGGAAGTATGGATAGATGTAGCTACATATTGTACATGTCAATTGTTCATATATATTTTATATTTAGAGATGTTGAACTCATCATTCAACCATCTGTCAAAGTTTAGCAAAAAATATTTGTACGCTCTTGTTCACGCAAGTTATTAATAAAAATGATCTGCTATTGAATTTACAACCCTATTTGTAATGAGATAAAGCATATTGAGGAATATTTTTGAAGTTATCCAGATTCGTATGAAAATTATGCAAAAGTTATGATTAAATAAATTTTATGGTTTGTTTATTGATTAATTAAGTAAAAATTATTAATAAATTTGTTTATTCATTCTTTACCGGCGTAATTCCGCGGCCTCATACAAAGCAATTATTTCGTTGCCTTCAGTGATTGAGTGAGGCTACCAGAGCTTAAAACCTGGAAGGAGTTCAAAGAGCGGCAGAATCCAGGGGTTTTCTAGTACACAGAAGGGGGTCATCTACTCACAGGAGGGGGGTCATCTACTACCCGCTGTAGATGGCCGGAGTTACATAGGAGTACCAGGGATTTCCTTTCTAGGGTACATCTGGTTCCCTGGCTACTGGTACCCGAGACGGCGTGCGGTTTTTGGTCGGTTCGAGTCCGACATAAAGGCTTCAGGAAACTAAGGCACTTCTAGGAAAGTGCGGCAACGGTCCTCAGGAGTCACTCTTGAGTTGCAAGTGTCTATGGACGTCAAATACGTGTCTGTATATTTCGACCTGTAATGGTGTAAAAGGTCTGTTCAATTATAGTTCAAGTGATACCGGTCAACTAAATAACACAATACCGTTAAAATGGTCGAAATTCCTTCGCCTGGCGATCTTTAGTAATTATTAATGACTCAAATTCAAGATAAATAATACAATAGTCCATTCGAGTTAAGAAAATACTGACGCAACGATCAATGCCCGCTTCCTGACCAATCAAATCAAATCAACATCAAATTCAATCAGAACAATACTTTCATGAAACAATAATTTCTTGGTACCTGATCACATCTAGATAAATTAGTTGGACACGTAACTTACAGTAGAGTCAATTTTTTAAAGACAACACACTAGGAATAAATCCTGCGTCGCGAAGGACTTTACAGACATGAAACGGACACAAAGAACACCCAGACTCAGAACATTCGGGGATCGAAACCACAACACTCAGCGCAGTAGGAAGCGGCTAGGTGGTTAAACCACCGGCCCGCCAGGCCCGGGAACGGGCCAAGTACCGCAGGCGACTCAGGCGCCGGAGGTCGCAGAACGACCTCCGTCCTCCATAAGCGCAGGCCTGGGGGTGACAGGTGAGGCCATCTGTCACCCTAGCAGAAGCAGGCCGGGGTGGCGGCAAGCGCGTTGCGAAGCGCGCTCGCTTCCAGGGAGCATCGGGAACATGGGGTTCCCACACGGGGGGGGGGGGGTCGTCTACTCGTCTGTAGATGACCCGAGGTATGTCTAGGTACCAGGGACTTCCTTTCTAGGGTATACCTGGTTCCCCGGCTATTAGTACCCGAGACGGCGTGCGGTTTTAGTCGGTTCGAGTCCGACATGCCACCGACAGGACCACCTGTCGGTGGCATGTCGGACTCGAACCCGTGCGGAAATCCCCTCGGATACCAATCCGAGGGGATTTCCGCACGGAAAAAAAAAAAAGGTGGTTAAACCAACATGTTAAAGTGAAGCCCGAATTATCCATTTAATGTTATTATTACTTTGATATCTCCAAATTAACATTAAATATAATTTTTTGACAATACCAAGGTATGACGTCACGCAATAGTATTTCTTACAAAAAATTATGGTATCTAACATTTTGACGTTAAATACAGAGATACTGATTTGACTTTACAATAACTTACCTCATTTTCGGTCGTAACTATTGTTATATTTTGCTATTGCGTAGAACTGAACCGATTAATTCGGGAATAATGTCTTCCTTTGATCTTCAGAATAACAAAAGGCATTTGACGAGCCAAGGAGATGGCTCTCAAAGTCTATCTAGCTCATAGATACTAAAATAAAATCGGAATACTTTCTGGATATTTTGAAATCGGAATATTTAAAAGATATGAGCAATAGGCCAATTCTCGTAATAAAAGTTCGGTCTCTCTTAGTAATACTTCACTACTTTATAACGAAAAATACTCTTTATGACAGCTCGAGAGTTGATTGGAACTGAATTGTGACCGAACTTTTATTACGAGAATTGGCATCCAGGTGTCCTCAGAGTTGAACAGGCCTTTTTCCAAGCGTATCCATTGTACCTCGTCTAGTCTATTATGACTCAATCACCTCAAGAATATCGAGGCAAATGTTTATAACAACGGTTATTTCCGTCTGCGTTGAATAACGTTAACGTATTCGGATCGTATATAAACATATATAAATAGTTATTTCTGTACCAGTTCAACGTTCATCTTAAGTTTAGTATAATCAAAGCGTTATATTATGATTTTATATCATCAAAACAATAGTAAGAGAGGTAGTTAAGATGTTGTGTTGATTTTTTAGTTATTGATTTTTTAAGTGAAAACTTCTTTAGGCGCGTTGGGCATTTTTGAACAACAAGCAAAAGAATGTATTTTTGAGATGGGAAGAATCATTGAACTCGCGACACTGTTACCATTACCGATACCTCTGTATATTTCGGATGTATATATGGATATGGATAAGTATATATTGACCCCGTTTACACGAGAGTTGAGTTTGGGTTGAAATACATTGATAATTTAACTATATATACTTTAAACATTATTTTGTATATACGTATAACATGGATATATGTTCATGACGGCACTTTTCGAATCGAAAAAAACAAAAACCATATCCTGTTATAAGCAAAAAAATTTAAATTTTCAAGTTTTCTCTTCGGTCGGCATTCTCGTAGTGGCACTCTTTTTTTTACATTTACGCCCGTAAACGAGCACACTGATAGCAAGTAACAATCCCCGCTCATGTACACTTGCAAATTTAAGATTAACAAGTGCGCCGCCGCCTATTGAGTCTTTCCTCCTAGAGTCAGGGAGGGTTTAAGTAACCACATTCACTCCGTGAAAAGCAAGGACTTCTTAACGCCAGTTTTCTGTGACGCTGTGGTTTCACACCGTAGTAACGTATTACTAAGACTACGAGAATACCGATTTAACTTTCAGTCACAATACAATTTCACATTGGATGTTTAATAGAATACCTTTAATGACATTTGTGAGATTGAGACTAGATCGGAATTGAATTTTGACGGAATTTTCTTTCGGGGAATTGACTACAGAAAAATGTATGAAAACATTTTATTATTTCGTATCATAGCACAGCAGAAGGTTATAGAAGATTAATCTATACAAATTAATAAAATTGAAGTGTCTGTTTGTAATGTCAAAATAAAAGGCTTTTTCATGCTTACACGGTTATTTGCAGGATACCTGTCTAAAAACTAGTTCAAATATTTTCTGTCTGTCTGTTTGTTCCGGGTAATCTTCGAAACGGCGGGACCGATTTTGATAATATTTTACTACCAGGTAGCTGTCTATATAAGGAGTAACTTAGGCAATTTTTCCTCTCAGTAAAATCCTATGAAATTTTGCCCGATCCGAGAATCGAACCCGAGGCCACATGGACCGCATTTGCGTACCGTAATACACAAGACGAACTTAACTTCCAGACGAATAAAGTCACGGGTACAAGCTAGTTATTAAATAAATAAGTTTTTGGAAGATTTTAAATTTTGTAAGCGATGTTTCATTCAAATCTCGCCAGATAGAAATATTGAGCATAATCTGTCGCATTCAATATTACGAACGACGTAAATGTACATACGTCTGTAATAAAATCGCGGTTTACGACAAATTACATATTTATCCGGGTTGAGCGTCGGTCAAACGGGCCGAAATAGTGACCAGTATTTATAGAATGCGGGGGATATTGCGACCTAAATTTCATTACGACAATTGTATGTACAGTATATTAATCTTGATTAGGGTTAGCACACGTTTATGGCGCTGTAATCTCTGTCTGTGAAGCTGTAATGCCCCAGAAAGAGACTGCTGAACGAGATCGTAAGAGGGCCGAGCTATAGCGTAGAAGACGTCGGCGGCGATATCAGTTTGGCCTGATTGCATTGAAATCGACCGTCGGGATGGTTTTTAGTTGAAACACCTGCTCCACTCCTGACTCGATTGATGTTGGGACGTTTTATAAATACTTATCGGCGCGATAACTTTCATAGCGCGATGTAGGATTTGTAGGTCAGTATGTCTTCGTAAAATAGTATTTAAGTAAGTTTAGAAGTCTCCAAACCAATAGTACCGAAAGCCGTTATTAGCGGTTCGCAGTTCGCGCAGTTCTTCTGTAGTTAAAAGTTGTTTTTTTTTAATACAGTTCCCCCATTAGGAATATATCCTGTGTCGGACTCAACAAACGGGACTTTACAAACATACATAAAATGGACACAAAGAACACCCAGACTCAGAACAACAATTTTTAGATCACACAAAGTGTCATCCTATGTGGGGATCGGACCCACAACACTCGGCGCAGTAGTAAGCGGTGTGGTGACCGCTTAAACCACTACGCCATCCGTGCAGTCGACAGTGCAGGTTGACTGTTGACTGGTTAATGCATTAGGTCCGCCATCGTACATTCTGTGCATGAAGTTTTAATAAATAAATAAAACAAAATGTATCCGTGTGGTGACAGATTAAGATTACGGAGTGTCACCACCCGTGGGAGCTGATTAAGGGAGCAAACTACGCAGGACAACAGCACTGCAAAGAGAAGGACAACTTGAAACAAACCCTATACCAATCCGTCTGGCCAGCGTGGTATAGTAGGCCAAAACCTTCTTTCTAAGGAGAGGCCTATGTCCAGCAGGCTATTAATGACGATGAAACAAAAAGTTCTTGGATCTAATTATTGCTTATTTATTAACTAACTAAATTTTATAGTGGCCGTGTCAATATTAGACATCTTTATATATTTAATGAATGTATTTGGCACTAAATCAAAGACAATTTCTGTTCCTTTTAATCACTACACAGATCACAGCTGATAGGGGGCAATCAGAGGCGTCGCCTGAAGGTAAGTGACTACGCCTGTCCATGGCCACCTGACCTTACACCGCCTACACTAAAAACACATTTTTAAAAATCTCATGTGAGATTTTTGGGTTGAATTAAATCTCACGACATCTCTCGAAAACACCTCACGTAATTTATGGACCCCAAAGACGTACGAGTACACGACCGCGACCAGGAACCTTATCGGGAACAAGACAGGAGATGATGATGAAGAGTGACGAACATACACGATTTTCTGAGACTCCTTAATAAAATTGGTAAAAGAATAATAACGTGATCTCATTCAAATTGCGAAAGGGTACCGAAGACCCAGGTATACTTCACCAAAAAAAAATCCGAGGAATAAATAAAATAAATATTAAACGAACAAAACCACGGACAGAAGCTAATAAAAAAAATACTATTTATAGAAATCTAAAAATAAACACTATATAATCAGAAGGCTTCATGACGTCACCAATCACGATAACAGCACTTTTAGTCACACGTCATAGGTCTCACAGGTGGCGATTGTGACGTCAGAACTATGACGTAGTAGCTACATTGATGATGGAAATAGAACGTCTTAGTGACTATGTTGTTTGCCAAGTAGTTTTAGTATTAACTGAATAAATTGTAATAAGAGTAGATAAAGTTGGCAATCTAAGGTAATCACCTTAGATTGCCAGGACTGAGTAAATTATCACAGTGTGACGCCTGATATCAGTCGGGTTATATAATCGCTGAAATTCACATTGATTTATCACACTCTTTAGGGTTCCGAAGTAGGACTGGGAACCCTTAGTTTTGCCATGTCCGTCTATTCGTACATCCGTCCCGTGGCTGTACTTTAACTGTAACTTTCATTTTGTTTTTCGGAAATAACATTACTTATCTATTGTTACAATAACATGTGAAAAAAAAACAGCAAATCACTTGCCACAGACTCCACAAAGCAGAACACCACGGTTCGTTTGTTCTGACGATTTCTCCAACCAATGTTCCGTAAAATACACAATAAACGGATGTTACGATAAACGTCTAGAGAAGATAAGGAAATGGCGAGCAATCTTAACTACTTGAACCAATAAAATATGCTTTGTATAATGGCAGCAATGAACAGAACATATCGGTTGGGAATCATTAATTTTCAGTTTTCCCAGAACAATAGTAAAACTAAAAATTTTTTGAGACGATTTAGACAGCGATGTCTAGATTCAAATATAATTACTTGACTTTGACGCGCCATATTTTCAATTTTCTTAACATTTCATCAATCATCATCATCATCAACAGCCTTTACTAGTCCACTGCTGGACATAGGCCTCTCCTTAGAAAGGAGGTTTTGGCCTACTATACTCGTACCACTCTGGCCAGACGGGTTGGTATAGGGTGTGTGTCAAGTTTTCCTTCTCTCTGCAGTGCTGTTGTCCTGCGTAGTTTGCTCCCTTAGTAGTCTCTTACGACACCCACTGGATGAATAGGGGTGGTGACACTCTGTATTCTTAATCCGTCACCACACGGACAATTTCTTAACATTTCTTAACATTTAATTTACGTTAACCCCCCTTTTTGTGCTTGCCATAGCTAGGGTTTAAAAATAATCGCTATGCACGCAGGTTGGCAATCGCAGCGAATTAGTACTGTGTTCAGTAGGATGCTGTTGCAAAACTATTCCGAAGACATTACATCGACAGTCTATTGGTACAACATTTAAATAGCAGAATTGAGGCCCTGTTCCTTTGCCTTTCACATCACATCATCACATCAACAGCCTTTAATAGTCCACTGCTGGACCTTGGCCTCTCCTTAGAAAGGAGGTTTTGGCCTACTATACCACGCTGGCCAGACAGGTTGGTAAAGGGATTGTATCAAGTTTTCCTTCTTTTTGCAGTGCTGGTGTCCTGCGCCTTTAGGGAAGCTTTTACCAAGTCGGATGGTCTAAATTGTAGATTACATATTGATTTTATCCATTAGCTACAAATAACGTTGGCAGAATATCTTAATTCATCAAAATAACGACGCGTCTGAAGCAAGTACATAAAAATAATATTAATCGTACTGTTCCTTTCATGTTTGATATATGAGCAATTTGATTTTATGGTGCAAGGAATAAGCTTCGAGCGGTTTTGTTGATTTGATTAATTCATGTCAGTACTAAGCCAGATGTCGTGGTTTCGATTCCCACCCAGGACAAATCATAGTGTAAAGAGCACGATTATTTGTTCTATATTCTATATATATTTAGGAATTTATAAGTGTGTTTATCAGTAGTCTGGTTATTATAGTACAGGCTCTGTCTAGTTTGGGATTCATTTTTAGAGATTTAAGAATGTCAATATATTATATACTTGACGCAGATTCAAAAGGATTAAATCCACGTGTTGAATATTGTTGTCCGCCATCTTGATTTATTATCGATCAGGCGCAGGCGGCGTCTCGGCAACAAGTGATGTTCCGATTAACGCACGCACCACTGACGGATATCAGTCATGACATAGACAACTTCACTATACACTGTTAACCACAAAGTATTGAGACTAGGCTCAGTGCTGCCATCCGAATAAATGAGAAAATCATTCATTATCCGACATACTTATAACTATTAATTAAATAAAAAGAGGTGCATTTTATGTCAATTGAAAATAAATCACAATAGAATGTCACAATAATTTAAGATTAAAACAAACAGATTATGTACAGTATTTTTCATTTAAAAGTTTGTCAACTGTATAGTACGCCTTTTGCAATAGAAAATGTTTAACCATATTTTTAAAATGGCTGAAACACGTAATTTCTATGAAGCGTTTAGGTAGATAGTTATAAACTCGTGGCGCCATACAAAACACACTCCCATACATCAAAGCACTTTTATGATGAGGACAACATATTTTGAAATTGTGACGCTAACTTTTATACTTATCAAACATGTTTAGGTTACCTCTGACAAATAATAACAATTCATAGACATACAGACATGGTACGGTTAGTATTTTGAGTCTCTTGAAGTACGGTTTACAGGTGTCAATTTGTTGGAGGTTGCACATTGCCCTGACACACGTCTTCTGAGCTATAAATATTTGCTCTATTTCAGTGCAGTTACCCCAAAATTTGATCCCATACCTCAAGATCGAATCCACGTATCCGTGATAAGCAGTCAATACAGCGCTATGGTTCTATTTTTTTGTGAGCGTGTATAACGCATACGACTGAATATTTAATTGTGCACAGAGGTATTCCACGTTTGCCTTCTAATTAAGGTTGCTATCTATATTTATACCTAGAAATTTTGTTGTTTCTACTTCGTGAAGTTTTTTGCCTTTATAAGATACGTTTATGTCCGTTACTAGAGGAATTCTATTTTTAAATGTCATTAAAAGTGTTTTGTTAAGTTTGATTATTAAGTAATTTAATGTCAACTATTTTATTACATTATTGATAGTATTGCATACGTCAGACTCAATGTACAACTTGTCTTTAGATGTAAATATAATTGTACTGTCATCTGCAAATACAATAGTGGGATGTTTTGTAATCTTTGGCAGGTCATTATCATATATATATATAATATATATATGATATAAAAGCGGTCCCAATGCTCTGCCTAGCGGTATTCCTAACTTAGTTTCTCTATAATATTTATAATAATTGTAATTTTTTTCTTTTCGGCACAGTCGTGTTATCTGAGTACACTGTTTCGTCGTGAGAATTATTCATATCGCGATACAGGATTAGCAGTCACTCCGTAGTTCAGTGGGTCTTCCTTAGATGGCGCTGAAGTATGTTTCTTTATTTCACCGTATGTGGAAACCACCACAATAGTTTCTGTGTTTTTTTTTTCTCTTTTTATTAAAGACATTTCCCGTTACAAAAATTCATGAAACGGACACAAAGAACACCCAGACTCAAAGCAACAATTTGTTAATTATACGAAGTGTCGTCCCATGTGAGGATCGAACCCACAACACTCGGTAGGAAGCGGCGAGGTGACCGCTTAATCCACTACGCCATCCGTACAGACATAATTGAGTCGGAATCTTAATCGGAGGTTTAGGTAGACGTTTGATAAAACATTATGTTCAATATTTCAATTGTCGATCTCTACCGTACGTCCTTTAAACCACAGAACCAACTCAAATAACGTTCACCCTCTGAAGTTCGAATCTAAAAGGTATTCATCTAATAAACATCAAAATACTTCAAACATGGCGTACATCAGCGAGGAGACAGTCAGATTCAAGTGGTTAAACTTTAAGATAAACTTCTGAGTTTATTGGCTGGTGACCGTTCCTGGGTACATACCGGTCGAGGAATTTAATTTAAATACTTTTTAGTCACTCTGGGACATTCTATTATGAAATCTAAGAAATATGATAAAATTTTCAATAAAATTCAATTTTCGCTTTTTTCATGTCCTTTCGCAATTGTGACATTTTTTTTGGAAAACGCATAACTATACAATATAGCACCCAAAACTAGCGTGAGAGACTGGTGCCTAATGGAATTTTATTAACATCTGTATTCCAGGTAACCAGCGCCCTCCCGCTTCAGTACAATAAAATGCGACTTATCATTATTATGATTGTTAATCGTTAGAAGTGTTGTCCAATGTGAGGATCGAACCCTCAACACTCAGTAGGAAGCGGCGAGGTTTAATCCACTACGCCATCATTATCATCATTACGCTTGTGAGTCCTGAGTTGCAGGCGTTCATGGGCAGCGGTAGTCGCTTTCCAACAGGTGACCCGTCTGCTCGTTTGCCCCCTATTCCGTAAAAAAAAAGCTAGCGGCAGACTCGCAAAATGTCTAAATCTAAAAAACCGTTCCGTACCTACCCAGATTTTACGTAGATTTTCTTGAAAATTTCTAAATACCAAAATTTAACTTAATTTTCAAATTTTGGAATTTTTACTTTAATTGTGTGTGTAAGACGTTTCTTTTTGCCAAATTTCGTGATTCTAGGTCAACGGGGACTACCATATAGGTTTTCAACCCAAATCTATAGAGTACTTCCGGTTGACCTAGAATTGACAATTTTGGTTAAAAGCAAGGCCTTACAGCACAAGTAAAGAGAAAATCCTTAAAAATAAAAAATGTTGAAAATTAAGGTAAACTTTGGCCCTTACAAGTTTTCGCGAAAATATAAATTTCACCATATCTTTTTATCGTGTTGACTCAGGACCTTGATTTTTATACACATAATAAGGACAATAGACCTTAGTATCTGGTATATATTTCAACTTGCTAGGTCTACCCGTCCCTGAGAAAATATGTGGTGACACACGGACAGACGGACAAGAAAGTGATCTTATAAGAGTTCATTTTCTACCTTTTGAGGTACGGAACCGTAGAAAAGACGTAATCTTTGATAAAAGGAATTTTGATTAATTTTAATGTAATTTATTTTCTCGAGGGGAATGCTGTACATATGTATACCTAGTACCTATATATCAGAGGGATCTTTTCTCCCTTTGTAACATTCTTTAATTCAGTCTCATCCTTACCTGTTCCAAATATAGACCTGCCACTCGCAGCTTTTGCAACACCCAAAGGTTTGATTGGAAGAAAATGCCTGTGGCATAAGTTCGCCTTATGCAACATGTATGCAGATAGTCTTAACAAATAAATATATCCTAAAAGAAATATAAAATCATAATTCTTCAATATTCACTTTACAATTCTGTAATGAACTTATGTATAAATGCTTCAAGACTTACCTCAGGCCTTGAATGAAAGGCCAAACTAATTAGGTGCCCGCTGAGCAGAATAATTAAGGGCTGCACTACTTATCAAGTACCTACCTAACGTCTATGAAATATTCGCAAATTCTATGAGCATATTGTTAAGATTCCTCAGTTAAAATACTATTGAAAAATCTAAGTGAATTCAAGGATCATAACACTTGAAAAAATTAATTCATAAGATTCTGCGGAACAGGTTTTGTGAGATGCTCGTGGCTAAGTGGTCACCGAGGAACTTAACATATTGCAAAGTTAACCAATCCTAGCCAGGTCAGTCTGTGGATAAGTGACCATTTTTGTTAACACATTGAGACCCCTCCGTGCCTCGCTGAGCACGTTAAGCCGTGGGTCCCGGTTACCATACAAACATCTGTGGCAATCGTTACGGGCAGTTGGAGCCCTAAAAACTTCCACAACAGTCTATCTACAGAACTTCGATATCGTCTAGTACTTGGGTTGTGGAGGTCTGATGGCAGCCGCTCCGCATGAAAAATCGAAAAAAAGCTCGGAGTGGAAGAACGATGCTTCGGCACAAATAGGCCAGCTTGACGTAATACCTCGGCCTCACAGAAAACTGGTGTTAAGTGTAACAGAGTGATTGAGATTATCAGAGACCAAAACCCCTGCTGATTCTGGCACTTGTGACTCTTGAACTATAGGTGTCCATGGATAGTCACTTACTAGCAGGTGGCCCGGATTCTCTCTGCATTTGTAGAGGTTTCAATCGTCCTATGAAGTTTTCAGGTGTCAGGCGTGGTATACCATCGCAGCAGGACGTTTCACTTCTTGAAAAAGAACTCTCAACGTTCATACCCGAAATACACACGTGAATAAAACCGTTGATCTCAAATCAAATTAATCTTAAACATTCTGTTTCATACATCATCATCGGCCTATCGCCATCCACTGCCGAGCGAAAACCTCCGCCAAAGAGCGCCAACTATTGCGGTCTTGGGCAGTCCATATCCATCCGCTGCGATCATAAGTCCTCCTTTTTTTTGCTGTGCGGAAACCCCCTCGGATAGCACTTACCGGTGGCAATGTCGAACTCGAACCGACTAAAACCGGATGCCGTCTCAGGTACCAGTAGTCGGGGAACCAGGTGTACCCTAGAAAGGAAATCCCTGGTGTCCCGACGTGCCTCGGGCCATCTATGGCGGGTGCCCCCCCCCCCCTGTGCGGGAACCCCCATGTTCCCTCTGTGCTCCGACCGCCCCATTTCCGCTTTAGCGTATTCTCCGTGCGATGACGGCTACTCTAGTTATCTGTCAAATAACTTCGTTTCCCCAGCATCGCACACTCCACATCATCAACAGCCTTTACTAGTCCACTGCTGGACATAAGCCTCTCCTTAGAAAGGACACTCCACATACATAGATAATATAATTAAAAGCGTATATAAAGCTTATAAAAATGTGTTTAAATTCAGGAAAACAATTATGTAAATTCAGATTATTCAGTCTATTCCATTCGTTTAATTCCAGTAATCAAATATCCCCAAACCGCTGCTATCACCTGCCTTGTCCCACTGGCTTCGTTAACTCCCTCGCTCTCGAAGACGTTGAAGCCAATAATGTTAGAGGCTTAGCAAAATCCCTACGAGTTTCAATAAACCAAGTTTGAGCGACTAACCGTTGGATATACGATTATATCTCTATGTGTAAAGAGTTTAATGTCGTTTGAATAACATTTATTTAAAGGAAAGTAACCAATATTAGACTTAAAGACTTAGGAATTTAG
This sequence comes from Arctia plantaginis, assembly GCA_902825455.1. NCBI lineage: Eukaryota > Metazoa > Arthropoda > Insecta > Lepidoptera > Erebidae > Arctia > Arctia plantaginis. The sequence continues at coordinate 242,956 of CADEBD010001048.1, read as the reverse complement.
GAAGTTTCGCGTTACAATATAAATATAATTATGTATACGTACGGAAATTAACGCGATCACGTAATAAGTAATACACTTTTACAAAAATTGTGTGATGTGCACGATCATTTGTTCCGTGTCTGGGTGTAATCAGGCCTAAGGGTGACAGGTGAGGGTTTTTTTCTGATACCACCCACCAGTGGGTGATTATGTCGGACTCGAACCGACCAAAAACCGCACGCCGTCTTCAGGCACCAGTAGCCGGGGAACCAGGTATACCCTAGAAAAGAAAGTACTGGTACCCCGACGTACCTCGGGCCATCTACGGCTTGTAGATGCCCCTCTTTTCTGTGGGGACCCCGGTGTTCCCTTCCTGCTCCCGAAGTTTCTGCGTCCTTCTGCGTCGTCGTCTGCGGTACTTGGTCCGCTCCCTAGGCCTCGCGGGCCGGGATAGTTCTATGCACTTAAAAGTTGCTTCTATTTCTCCCCTGCGGTAAGATTTGCCTTTGTAAGAATAATAAACCTGAATATTTTTATTTTTTATTTTATTTTATTTTATTATATTTGGGGAGCTTACGGCTAAATTTACAAAATACATATTATGTTAATTATCTAGATGCCATTTACAAGCTTCCACATATAGACAGAAAACAGTGCTGGTATCTATAATAATACATACTAAATAGACTTACATATACATAGATAGTTACAACAGTTTAGGATCTAAAGATATAACATTTTTGAGGTTTCTGGTGCTACTGCAGAATAGATCTATGAGTCCACTGTGGTTTAGTCTATTAAAAGATCTAGAAACCCTGGGCATGTAGCTGTTATACCGATAATTACTGTGGCAAAATGGAACATGGAATAGACTACTGGAACGCAAATTTCTGGTGGGCACATTAAGTTTAATATTGCAAAGGACATCGGGACAGTCTAACCTGCTTTGAGCTATATTTAAGAGGTTTTGACTATATGTAATATGTAATAAGAAAGACTCTGGCTGTTTCAATTTCAGTGAGTTTACGAATTTTTTTCTAACTGTGGTGTTCATTCAGTGAAAAGCAATGAAAGAACTGCTTAACACTGGTTTTCTGTGGCTCTCCTACGAAAAGAACCTTTTTATTAGCGTGTACATGTCTTTATCCTCAATTTCGATTAAGAGAAATGGAAAACAAATACTTGTACCAATATCGAATAAAAATTGGACAGATTATATTGTAAGTTCATTTCACTACAACTCGCTCTCGACAGTGAACGCGTTCGGCGTTGCGATTGATGAAGATTTCAGAGGACCTAGTGTAAGTTTATTTTACAACAACTCGCTCTCGACAGCGAACGCGTTCGGCGTTGCGATTGGTGAAGACTTCAGAGGGCCTAGTGTAAGTTTATTTCACAACAAATCGCTCTCGACAGGGAAAGCTTTCGGTGTTGCGATTGATGAAGATTTCAGAGGACCTAGTGTAAGTTTATTTCAATTTTACTCGATCGTCACGGTAACCGCGTTCGGCGCTGTGATTGGTGTAGAGTTTAACGCGGACCAATCGCAACGCGTAACGCGCTCATTGTCAAGAGCGAGTTGATGTGAAATAACCTCGCACTTTGGCCTCTGATCATACATTTGATTAATTTGGTGAAGACTCTTACATAACCATAATATCACCCAAAGTTAAAGCTTTTTGCGGCCTGACTGATGATATTCCTCACATTACCAAAGCTGTCCTTAGTGTGTGCTCTTCAAGCCCAAATTCGAAATGTGATAACATCGTATTAAATTACTAAACAGCCCTTTTGTGAAGGAAAACGGCTACAATTGGTTTTTTCAGCACTCAAATGGAAGTGTTTTTCAATAAAAATTGCCATTAAATATTCCAAACTTTCACAAATAATCTTGTTTCCTTAACAATTTCCTTATAAAAAGAACTTGATCTATTTTTCTAAAGAGTAAGGCATGCGTTACCCGGAAAAAACAGACGAATAAATTTTTACCGCATAGAAATATATTTATATGATTATTCGTCATTCGTCTTCCTTTTGTCAGCGGCATCTTTCAACTTTTTCCAGGATTTAAAATAGCTTACATCCTAGAATATAATATTTAAGCGTATCTCTGTGCACAAACATTCAGATCCGTCCAGCCGTTCTGGCGTGATTGAGTAACAAACATCCAAACTAGCATTTATAAATATGTTATTTAGGGCTTCTGATGTTACAGTTCCACTTACCGGATCCGTCTGGATCACCGGCGACTTCTGCATTTAACTGGCCAGCGTGCTGCTGGACATGGAACGAGCTTACTCCTCTATGTGCACATCATTGAAGGTTCTGGCACAATTACTTGGCGAACCTGTCGATGGAAGAAAAACAAAGTTAATTAAGAGTAAAAGCTACAAGTAAATTTGGGCAATTAATTTCTTTCAACTGGGTGGATGGGTGGACAAAAATAATATACATTAAAATAAACTTAAATTAAGGAAATTGTGTTCAGAGTCTTCTTTTCAGTGAATATTGCCTGTAGTAGAAAATTCCGCTCCTCCATATTTTAAATTGAAAAATGATTCTTAACACAGTAATTTGAGATATTAAGGTAAACTATTAGGAAACATTATTTTAAATACAAAATTATTGATACTTTTTGATATTATTGATTGTGTGTGTATACGCATACACACACAATCATTAACAGTGTGTGTGTGTATGTGTGTACATCCACCTTCCATGATTATGCCTATGCCTATATTAATAAGTAATATAAAATTCTTTGTACTCTTTTCAAACAAATTGGCACACGGAAGCATATCATATCTGGCAAATTTAATGTTTGTTTGTAGGGTTATAATAACTATAATTACTTAATTGGTATAGCACAAATATCTATACAGTGACAGTAGTGCTGCTCATTAGACAATATAAGACATTTAAAACAGTCGAAGCTTGACTGCCAGACGATCTTTGGTCTTATTAAATATCGTATCGTAAATCGATTGACCAGGGCACTGGCTGTCTCCGCACGGAAAAAAAAAAGAAAAAAAAAAAGGGCACTGGCTGTCGTCATATCGAAGCTATCAGAAAGAAACTTCTTTATTCAAACTTACGCAACCTATGTAAACCCTAGCATGCATATAAAATAACCCTCAGTAATTTAGTACGCGAAAAGTAAGTGGTAGGAGAAAATCTCGTTCAGAAAATTTACCAGCGGAAATAATCTTCCATGAGCCACGCAATATCTGAGGCTTTCTATAAGAAAATTGGTTCTACAAAAACATTTTTAACTCTACGTTTTTAGGGTTACCATCGAATAATAATAAAAACTTTACATATCTCACACATGGCCGTCCGATCCCAAAAGCAGAGCAACCAGACTGCCGATAACCAAACTCATTTCTAAATACATGCATATTATGGATAAATTACACCCAGACACAGAACAAATGATCGTGCTTATTACAAAATTAGTCGTCTTAGGTGGGAATCCACCCTATGACCTGTAGTTTATCAGTCAGAGTCGCTAACCACCAAACCGACAGGTGAGTCAATGAGACTCTTACAAAGCTTTAAAATCAGTTTAAAGCTTGTAATTAAAGTGCATTCAGACAGGTCGTTTGATATCTGGATTGAAAAAAAAACAATTCTGTTTATTGGCAGATCATAGCATGACTATAAAAATTCATGATGCATGCATGTATGTACATTTTATAGCCATGCATACGTATGCATGGCTTTAAAATGTACATGCATGCATCATGAATTTGCGCATGCATGACTATAAAATGTTGAATTGCCAGGTTCTAGCATATTATATGGGTCAGTTCGACCCGAGTTGTACCACAGCCTCACAGAATAAGGTAAGTGCTAAGGTGCTAAGTAATTTTCTCGTCGCTCTACACCGAGTATGCAGATTACCGGAGGCTCATACCCTTCCCCCTAATTCTGAAGGGGAAACTAGAAGGTCGATAATGGACTTGCAATTGTCTCATGAGTTGAAGGTGTCCATGGACAGCAGTATCCCCTTACCATCAGGTGATCTTTCTTCTCGTTTTGCCCTATATACAATAAAAAGACTTCTAATCATTACTGGTACACCAGCACCGCCATAAAAATACTTAAGCAAATAAAATTCTATAAAACAACTGTCGCAATAAAGCTTTTAAATTAAAACACGAACAGGTTGTATTTTTAAAACTAATTTCATTGTGTTCTCACTTTGTATTTAATTGAAACAAATGTTACTACCTGTCTACGTGAAACGAAACATACTGTTTGTACGGCTTTATTACTGGTACAATAAGTGCGAAAGAGAGGGAAATACAAATGGTGGTCTAGGGATTATACTGTCTTGTCTTTGGATACTACAGAGCAATTAATCTCTGCCTGTAGGCCTTTGGATGTGGCCTAATCAGGCACGGCGTCAATTCGGGGAGGGCCTTAAAATCACATGGTCCGGGTCCCGCCAGAGCCTGAGACTGGTCCTCGGGGCAGTTTTTATTAGAAACACCACACGCTCCTGGCGCCTGCGTCCGCCCGCAGATCTGAAGGAATTTTCGAACCCTTTGACAAAAAATAACATTTTCACTCCGGGAGTGTTGACAGAAGAGAAAACTTCTTTGGGAGCGTTTTGCATTTTTGAACAATAAACAAAAAAAAAATTTTGAGATGAAAAAATCCATTGAACTCGCGACACTGTTACCGTTACCGACACCTCTGTATATAAGTATCTACCTTATGGCCCCGTTTACACGAGAGTTGAGTTTGGGTTGAAATACATTGATGATATAACTATACATGATATAAACATATATTGTGTATATGCGTACAACTTAGATTATATTCATGTCGGTACTTTCCGAATTGAAAAAAATCAAAAAAAAAAATTTAGGTAATCAAAAAAATTTAAATTTTCAATTCTTCACTTCTTTCGGCACTCCCAGTGTTAATGTTTTTTCGTTATGTCAGAGGAGGCAGACGAGCAGACGGGTCACCTGATGGAAAGTGACTATCGCCGCCTATGACGTCAAAACGTCTGCAACTCAAGAGTGACATGCGCGTTGCCTTTCTTTTAGGGGGGAGTACGCTCTTTTCTTTTTACGCTTTTTTCCTCTATTCTTTTCACGTTACAAACAACAACAAAAAATAATGTAATACTCACTAATACTGACCATACAAATTAGCATTTCAAAATATCAAGTGAAATGTGTGCGCGAGTGAGTGGCGCCAATTTTTAATAAACCACAGATTAAGAAACATAAAATGTTTATAGTTTAATTCCATTGTAACCGAACGAGCATCGGCATCGATGAATCATCCTAGTCAAACATTTCGCAATAAAATTAGTTATTATGTTGGATACGAATGAAAATAAAAAGATTCTAAATTCAATTTGCGGCAAAGAGGCAATAAAGTTGTTTGAATTTAAAACAATATACCGTGGAACAATCGGAATCGTAAATTTATTGATGCTCTTGTTAACGAATGTAAATGCGTAATAAAATGGAATTTTAAAATTCGAGTTTATTTGTTCTGTCGAATTCATTCAAATGGTTTTTTTTAATTAGTAACGTGCGTAAGCCCGCTGTTTGGGACACATCGGTTTTGGATGTCACAAAAGAATGACTTAACTCTTCATAAGCTATTACACCCTTTAGTAAACCTCTTTTGTTTTAATTGGATCCTGAGGCAATTTAAACAACCAAAAAATCTACTAAAATTCCGTTCAATCAATAAGTGGCAACACATTTAAAATTTTTAGGAGTTTTATAAAAACAGCGCCCGCCCAGCGCTATACTGCTCATTCCTCATGATGTCATGTCGGTAGTAAAAACGTAAATTATTGTTACTTAGTGTTGTTAATGAGTTACTATCTTTATGATTGGTGATGGAGATAGAACACATCGATGTTTTAACATTCCGTAAATTGAGATTTATGGCGAAAATTCCTGTCAAGAAAAAAACTATTATTTGTAGGTATTTTCGGCGTTACATAAAACGGTTGCCCGTGGTAATACGGAAACGATAGTGAAGTAAAGGAATAAAATATTGGACAGTAACGAAAAATTATAGTTTTAGTTTTTGAATTTAAAAACCATAATTTTCTGTTCTTAATTAGACTTAACTCGACACATTTTCATAAGATCGCTGGGTTTAGTTGGAAAAGGTAACAAAAGACGAATATTGCGAGTGTTTAAAGGCCTTACGAGGGGTGATCAATAAGTAATGATAATCAATATGAAACAGAACTATTAGATTAAAAAAAGTATTTTATTTTTCAACATAGTCTCCTTGCAAGTTAATACATTTAGTGTATCTTTTTTCTAAGCCCATGATTCCCTTAGAAAAAAATTCTTTGTCTTGACCATCCCAAAATGCCTCTACTGCGGCCATCACTTCACTATTGTCCTCAAATTTGTTGCCCCGGAGGTGTTCTTTGAGCCGAGGAAAGAGGTAGAAGTCACTGGGAGCTAGATCTGGCGAATAGGGAGGGTGTTCGAGCAGTTCGAACCCCGTTTCTTCAATGGCAGCCATCGCAACTGCGGCTTTGTGAGGCGGGGCGTTGTCTTGGTGAAACAGCACTCCAGCGCGCAGTTTACCGCGTCTTTTTGACTTAATAGCTTCTCGCAATCTTCTTATTTGGCCTGCGTAGTAAGAGCCTGTTATAGTGGCCCCCTTTTCCAAATATTCCACCATAATAATTCCTTCTGCATCCCAGAAAACAGACGCCATAACCTTTCCCGCTGAACTTGACACTTTGAATTTCTTCGGCGTTGTTGAGGAAGCTCGTTTCCAAGTCATTGATTGTTGTTTGGTTTCGGGATCAAAGTGGTAGATCCAGGTCTCGTCCATGGTCCCAAAACGCGACAAAAAAAATTCTTTATCGGCCTGGAACTTTTGAAGATTCACCCTCGAAATGTCGACTCGTTTCTTTTTTTGCTCGTCGGTTAACATTCTCGGTACCCAACGCGCAGAGACCTTTTTCATATGCATTTTGTTGACAATGATTTTTTGAACGCTGCCATAGGAGATCCCTGTGACCTCAGCAACATGCCTTACGGTCACCCTTCGATCGGCCAACACGATATCTTCCACTTTTTTGACGTTTTCTCCAGTAAGGAACGTGGAAGGGCGTCCCTCGCGATGTTCATCTTCAGTGGAGGTTCTGCCCAGCTTAAATTCCTTTGCCCAGCGTGCGACTGTGGAATATGGAGGAGTAGACTCCCCCAATGTTTCCTCTAAGTCGCTGTGTATGTCTTTGGTAGACATTTTTTTCAGGCAGAGGTACTTGATGACAGCTCTTATTTCATTTTTCTCCATTTTGATGTTTTCTCTTCGACAGTTCGTATTCAAATGAATGTATCTCCCGGTAATGGTGTCCTATTTATACATGTTTTTGAAGCTGAAGTAGTGGATATATAAGCAAGCAGAAAAAAAATAATTTGGGTTTTTGTGCGTTCTAGAAATACTCGATTATCATTACTTATTGATCACCCCTCGTATTAACGACTTGTCAGTTTTCAAGGGGCCCGGTAAGCTCGTTGCCATCTCCACTTGTGCTTAACGAACGAGTTCTCGAGTACCCAACTCGACATTTTGTTCGTTAAATACTACTTGTTACATTTATACTATATTGTATTTGTATGTATATTGTAAGATGTTTTTTTTGCATTTCAGTAGCATTGATATTTAACCTTTTTTAATTTATTTTAACGTTGCATAGAAAATCAGCGTTCTTAGCTTATTTATTTATTATCTAGTACACCTAGTTACATATTTCTACACCACTCTAAGGTAGACTGGTAAAAAGGTGTCTGTGGCATTAAGTCTGCCATTGTGCAATTTTCATTTGTGTGAAAAAAAAACTATTAAATTCTAGAAGTAACCATTTATATTATGTACTGATACATTTCTTTTACTTCGACTAAATCGATTTTTAATACAAAAAAACTTACAAAATCTTTACACAAATCAAGAATTGAAGTACCTTGATCCACAACAAACACAGAAATCCTCGTAAATTATCTATCAATCCCGCTCTCCTAGGATCGACAAAGTAATCCTCCTTGACGGTCCAGTAAACATCTGACTTCAACTGCATCAAAGTGGATTACTAAACTACGATTCAGATTGACTGGTTACGGAAAACGTTCCTGGATACTATAAAAATTCATTCGAACATGTGCGTTCTTTTTTTGAAAATCTTTTTATCTTTTTATGGTCAAGGATAAAATTCGAAACAAATGTTTGTGATGTTTCAAAATTACACCCATCACCGAAAAGCTAACAATTCTAGGCTAACAATTGATACGATAGTCATGTAATGAGGAGACCCAGATCGTGATGAAGTACTTGGTAGGAGGGAAGGAGGTAGACTTCTTGGATGACGAATAGTTATGAAGACCTGAAGAAGTACGGTCTACCTAGTGACGATGAACCCGCGGAACAAGTGGTGTCTTAGGGTCAGAAAAGTCGACTCCTTGCAACAAAACGTAGTGAAGTAGAAGAAATATGAGAAACTTGAAAAAGTATAGCCTCTTGACCATTATCTAGCCATGCTGCACGTTTGCCCCTATGCCATTAAAAAACTCTTTGTCTAGTGCACTTTCTTGTGAAAGGCTATTTAAAATCACGTTGCAGCACTTACAATCGTAAAAGCGGCCATAAACGCGGATAAAACTACAGGGACCGTCAAGTTTATTGATTATAATACTTACATTGGAAATGTAACAACGTTGACAATCTATACTAATATTATAAAGCTGCAGAGTTTGTTTGTTTGTTTGTTTGTTTGTTTGTTTGAACGCGATAATCTCAGGAACTACTGGTTCGAATTGAAAAATTCTTTTTGTGTTGGATAGTCCATTTATCGAGGAAGGCTTTAGGCTATATAACATCACGCTGCAACTAACAGGAGCGAAGCATCAGTGAAACATGTTGCAAAAACGGGGAAAATTATTCACATTTGAAGGCTTCCGTTGCGTGCGCTGCGTAAACGTTTCAAGTTACCCAAAAATATGTATAAAAGAATTATTCCTCTTTGAATGATCTAAAAAAATGTCCGTGACAGTATATGTCTATCTTTTAAGATTGACTCACTATAACCTTTTTTATGGTAATCAAATTTGGTCGAAATTAATGCATTATTGCCTATTATTTGCCAAAGAGTTTTATCAACATAATATTAATCCTTATCCAAATAAATGTGGTGTTGATTAAGAGTATTTAATTGTGAACAAAATTGTCCTTGACATCACTTAATTTCAATTAACATCTTAGAAGATAATACAATTTTAAAATAACTCCTCAACAAAATTCACACAACACAAGATTGCGCTGGCCGGCGGGCGAGGGGGAGGCGGTGCTTGGTGGCCGCCCGCCGCCGCCGCCGCTACCACCCTCGCATGTAGTTCTACGAGGTACCATGCCGCGCGGCTCAGACGCGTGGTCGGCTCCCTACGGAACGGTTGAATTTAGCGTACTGATTTTTCAATTTGTTTTTGCGATATATCATCGTGTAATAATACTTTCGTAATACACTTTTATTTTGTAGTAGTTATCTATTGTTGTTTCGGCTATATCTAATCGTGTAATACCTAATACTTTTTCAATACACTTTCATTTTATAGTAGTTTTCTATATAGTATTGTTTGTTTTAAGGATAGTATTTTGTTTCTAATATTTTTACAATAATAAGCACTTTTTTTGTTTTGATGTAGATAATATAAGTAGGTTTCATCTACATAATTATTCTTATTAGGTTAGGTTTTTGTTTACTAAAGCATAGGGTTGGTTTACCTTATTATGTTTAAATATCGAAATAATTAAATTACCTTTATAATATTTCATTTTTTCCATTACACATCAGCGTACTGATTTTTTAATTTGTTTTTGCGATATATCATCGTGTAATAATACTTTCGTAATACACTTTCATTTTGTAGTAGTTTTCTATTGTTGTTTCGGCTATATCTAATCGTGTAATACCTAATACTTTTTCAATACACTTTCATTTTGTAGTAGTTTTCTATATATTGTTTGTTTTAGGGATAGTACCTATTTTGTTTATAATATTTTTACAATAATTAACATATTTTTTTTTGGATGTAGATCATATAAGTAGGTGTCATCTACATAATTACTCTTATTAGGTTAGGTTTTTGTTTACTAAAGCATACGGTTAGTTTACCTTATTATGTTTAAAAATCGAAATAATTAATGCACATTATTCATCTATATAAATAGTTTTTTTTTGCGTTTTCTGACATCATTTTACGGTAATCCCTTTGACATATATTTTATCCGATTTACGTACCAGAAGCAGGTATAAATTATTAAGTACATATTTATTCACCTTATGTTTGTTTTTCTTGATTACGAGATACGGTTTAGTTAAGTTTTAATTTCCTACGTTTTTTCTTTTATCTTTTTCGTTACTATAATGCCTGGAAAAAGAACTCCGCTTTCTCGGCAGACTGCTACTGCAAAGCGGCTGCGACTTTTGCGCAGCAATGAAACAGCGGATGAAAATATGCATAGGTTGGCTACTCAACGAGTGATCAGTGAACAAAACCTTACTAGGCAATCGAGCGTTGAACGTTCGCAGCGATTAGCCTCACAAAATTTCCGAACTTCGGCGAACCGACAACGGGAATCAAGTGCTGAACGTTCTCAACGTTTGGCCTCACAGAACTCTCGAACTTTGGCGAACCGACAACGGGAATCAAGCGCTGAACGATCTCAACGTTTGGCCTCACAGAATTCTCGAACTTTGGCGAACCGACAACGGGAATCAAGCGCTGTACATTCTCAACGTTTGGCCTCACAGAATTCTCGAACTTTGGCGAACCGACAACGGGAATCAAGCGCTGAACGATCTCAACGTTTGGCCTCACAGAATTCTCGAACTTTGGCGAACCGACAACGGGAATCAAGCGCTGAACGTTCTCAACGTTTGGCCTCACAGAATTCTCGAACTTTGGCAAACCGCGAACGGGAATCAAGGGCTGAACGTTCCCATCGATTAGCACAGCAAAATGCACGATCAGCAAGGAATAGAACTCGCAGGCAACATAGTTTATTGAATTCTGCGTTTGCTTATGATTGTACCTTTGACTATGCTGAGCTAAATGATATTGATATTGGCAGAATGGATAAAATATGCAACTTATGCCAAGCAATAAAATGGGCGGCTGAAGCTCCTGGAATATGTTGTAGTGGTGGCAAAGTAAATATACCTAAAATTCCGGCACCAACATCAGTTTTTAAAGAACTGATATCAGGCTCACATCCATCTTCAAAGCATTTCTTAAATCACTCAAGACAATATAATACACTTTTTCAGATGACTTCATTTGGTGCCAAAGAAATTCGTGAGGGAAACTTCATGCCGACTTTTAAAGTCCAGGGGCAAGTTTATCATTTGATCGGTAATTTACTTCCAGCTGAAGGTGCACAACCCAAATTTTTGCAAATATATTTTGTTTCTCATGCAGATCAGGTATCCTTGCGCTCAAATTTAAATCCAACCTTGCAAATCTACCTTATCGACGCTCTCCAAACATATCTTAACGATCATAATATGTATATTCAAAGTTTTAAATACAATCTCGAAAATAGACCAACGAATGATTTTAAACTTATTATTCATGCTGATGTGAAACCTCCTAACGAGCATCGAGGTCGGTATAATGCGCCAATAGTAGATGAAGTAGCTGTTCTTTTGATAGATGAAGACAAAGGTCCCCGAGATATTGTGTTGAATGCGAGAGATGGTAGACTTCAACGAGTTTCTGAAATTCATAGATCTTATGACCCACTTCAATATCCTTTACTGTTTCCCTTTGGAAATGACGGATACTGTATAAATATTCCACAACAGAATACTGCTGCTAGATCTAAAACTGTATCATGTATGCAGTTTTATGCATTTAGATTCATGGTGAGAATAAATGACTTTAACAGCATACATTATTTCAAAGGATTATTCAACCAATATTGTGTTGATATGGCGGCAAAAATGATTTCTGAGAGGCTTGACTTCATCAAAAGAAATCAAAAAAAATTGAGAGCAGAAGAGTACATTCATTTAAGAGATTTATTTATTTATTTTTTATTTTTTATTTATTTATTTCATTTTAAGAAGGCTTACAGACTAATAACAAAATTTGCTTAAGTAAAAATATCAATAAAAAGGTTGCTTATAACAAGCCTCCACATATGTATAAGAAAGTGAATAGAAACAAAAAACATAAAAACAATATCAAACCTTAAAAGAAGACAATATAAGAACAAAAATTTATACGGGGAAATATGTTAGATTGATTATATCAATATAATTTGCAGTAGGTATATCACAGTACCCACTGTTATGTATTCTCTCCACAGACAATGAAGAGAACACATCAAATGCAGTATTGCCACAATAACCATTATTGAGTATATGTTTACATCAACAACAACAACACCATATGACGATATACTGCCAAGCAAGTCAACCATTATTCAAAAAATCTATTTGCCAAACGCCGCCTTATTGCAGCGGGGCTGTTATGAAATAGGTCAATATCTAGGTCTAAGGAAATACTGTTGTAAGTTACCGCAGTACGCAAGAAAAATGAATTACGTCTGTAATTTGCTGAGCCCAAAGGAACATTTAACAATGGTCTCTGCCGGAATCTTGTTGGATTGGCACGTAGGCATATTTTTGAGACAAGCTCGGGAGAGTCCAACGACCCGTTCGCAATCTTTAATAAAAAGCAGACGTCATTTATTTGACGTCTACATTCTAGGGGTAAGAAGTGATATCTCTTACATCGATGCTCGTAATTAGCTGAGAACTGTTGCGCTCGAAAGTCAAGGTAACGCAAAAACTTTTTTTGAATACCTTCAATACGCAATTTGTATATTTTATATTGAGGGTTCCAAACCTGCGAGGCATACTCTAAATGGCTGCGCACGAAGGCACAATATAGAATTTTTAAAGTTTTTAAAGATGTGAAAGTGGATGAGGTTCTAATTATAAATCCTAATGCCTTTGATGCCTTCGTAACAATTGCATCAATATGCTGGTCTAGCAGAAGTTTGGTATCCAACACAATGCCCAAGTCCCTAACTTTATCAACTTTCTTGATATTTTGGCTACATAATGTGTACCCTGAGTCAGTAATAGATTTCCGCCTCGAATAAGTAACACAAAAACACTTAGCTACACTGAGCTCGAGCTTGTGTATGCTACAATAAGTTTCTAATCTGTTAAGATCTGCTTGTAAATTTTCAGTGTCTAATTCATTCCGTATCACCTTATGAATCTTCATGTCATCGGCATATAGTAAAATATAGGAGTGTTGAAAACATTTGCCTATATCAGAGATGAACAATGTAAAGAGCAACGGTCCGAGAATCGAACCTTGAGGCACACCGGAAGGGACCTTATATGGTCTAGAGCAGTACCCTTGTAATACTACTGCCTGGGTGCGATTCTCAATGTAAGAAGTGAACCACCGAAACAAGTCGCCATGTATTCCTGCGCACAGTAGTTTATTTAAAAGCACTTCATGGTCGATACGGTCGAAACATTTACTGTAGTCGGTATAAACTACGTCTACCTGACCATGCTCCTCCATGCCCTGCGTTATAAAATCAATTGACAGGAGCAAGTTGGAAGTGGTGGAGCGTCCCCTTAAAAAACCATGTTGTTCTTCACTAATATTACTCCTCAAGGCTGAGTAAACCTGTGTATATACAATTCTTTCCAGAATTTTTGAAAATAAACATATTTTGGAAATGGGTCGATAGTTTTCTACATTCGACCGATCTCCTTTTTTAAAAATAGGTGTAACGAACGCGGACTTCCAGATCTGTGGGATAGTGCCTTCCGAGATGGATCTCCTAAATAGCATACAGACAGGCCCAACGATACTATCGGCGAGTCTGACTATAAATATTGGCGATATGTGATCGGGACCACCCGACTTAGTGAGGTCTAAAGACTTCAACAAACTCAATACACGATCATGATTTATTTCTATGGAGCCGATAGTCATCATATCATTAGTAACGTCATTACCTGTCTGCAAAGTATTATCGTGATCTGGTTGTTGGAAGGTGGAATGGAAAAAAGAAGCAAATAGCTCAGCTATCTCCTCGCCAGTTTCCGCAGATGTATCAAGGTATCTCATTATATTTGGGAATGAACCACTTGTTTTCTTACTTTTTACATAAGCCCAAAATGACCTTGGATTGCTTACAATAGCGGCTTCTACTTTGCGCATATACTCCTCAAAACACCGCTTTTCCACCTCGTGTACCCTTTTACGTAGAATGGAATAAGAGTGGTAATCAGATTTATTACCATATGTTTTATATTTGCGGTGAAATTTGTATTTCTCTTTTAAAATTTTGTGTAAAGCCGCGCTGTACCATGGGGGATTCGACATCTTGCTTACTGGCTTTAAAGGAACATATCTATCTCGTAACTCGTAAAGTTTATTGTAGAAAAGTGAGACGGCGTTATCCAATGAACCTGACAACAAGATCTCGGCCCAATTAACTACATTGAGCTCAGACATTATAGCATCGTAGTCACCCTTGGAGTATATGTACTTGTTGTTTAATTTTACGGATAGTTTATGAATTTCTACAAACCCAGTTTCTACAATAAGAGGTTTATGGTGTTTGTCTACAGGCTCAGCCAAGGGGCTGTCACATTCACTAACCGTTGCACTGTCATTGGAGAAAACGAGATCCAAAAGTCTATCGTTACTATTCCTCACACCGTTGTACTGTTTCAGGTTAATTAGAAGTAAGGTATCAAAAAATTCGGTGATGTAGGGACAATTAAAGCTATGTGCGTGTAATTCGGCGCTCTCACAATTTACACTAGACCAGGCTACCTCGCTACCAAAGTTGAAATCGCCAAGTATAACAAACTTATCTAACGGGTGCGCAAGAATTAAGCTATTTATTTTATTAGAGAAGTTTTGCAACTGAGTTTTATAAGAATTACCTAAATGTTCTTTACAAAGATATAGTACACAAATATTCAAATTATAGGTTACCTTCGGCTTGGATCTCTGTAGTAAGACGGTTACCCATAAGTCTTCAGCAGAACTACACCAATCACTCTTTTGCACAACCGTTAATGCCGTGGTTAATGATGGCAATATAGACGGTTCTAATATTGGCCAGCACGTTATATTGCCGTCGTCATTTACAGGATCCCCCAGATACATGAATGAAAAAAGTCAAGATGCCATGACATACGTCAGGAAGTTTGGAAGACCAGATCTCTTTATTACATTCACATGTAACTCCGAATGGCCAGAAATAAAAATTGAGTCATTACCCGATCAAAATTCTTACGACAGACATGATTTGGTTTCTAGAGTATTTCATTTAAAACTCAAGAAAATGATAGACCTATTAACGAAGAAAAATATCTTTGGACCATCGAAAGCCTTCGTTTACAGCGTAGAATGGCAAAAAAGAGGTTTACCTCACGCCCACATTTTATTGTGGCTGGCTAACAAAGTACAACCAGATTCTATAGATGCAATAATATCGGCTGAAATACCTGACCAACAACAAGATCCAATTCTTCATAATATTGTCATAAAAAATATGATACATGGTCCTTGCGGATTTCACAATCCTGCGTCACCATGTATGAAAGAAAACATTTGTTCTAAAAAGTACCCTAGGCATTTTATTTCTGAAACACAAACTGGGGATGACGGTTACCCAACCTACAGGCGCAGGTCTCTAGATAATGGTGGAAAAACAGCAACAATTCGTGTCAAAGGTACAGAAATGAGCGTGGATAACAGGTGGGTGGTTCCCTATAATCCAGTGCTATCACGAAGTTTCAATGCACACATTAATGTAGAGTTTTGTCAATCGGTCAAAGCTATTAAGTACATCTGTAAGTATATTCATAAAGGTTCTGATCAAGCCACATTTTCGTTGCAAAATAATAATAATGAAGTAGAAAAATATCTAAATGGTCGCTATATAAGTTCCTCGGAAGCGCTCTGGAGATTTTTCCAATTTCCTATTCATGAACGTTTGCCGGCAGTAGTTCATTTAGCAATTCATTTGGAAAATGGACAAAGAGTTTATTTTTATAATAATGAAAATCTCCAAGATCGCGTCAACAATCCTTCACCAACGACACTTACAGCGTTCTTTGATCTTTGCAAAAGAGACAATTTTGCAAAAACCCTTTTATATCACGAAGTACCCCAGTATTACGTATGGGGAAGAAATTCTTTTTCTAGAAGAAGACGTGGGCAAGATGTTGATGGATATCCCGGTGTAAAAAAAGACACAACTTTAGGCCGTGTCTACAACATTCATCCAACACAAACTGAATGTTATTATTTAAGAATGATACTGCAACATGTTCGCGGTCCAATGTCGTTTGAACATCTAAGGACCGTTAATGGTGTTATTTTCCAAAGTTATCAAGGCGCTTGCAAGGAATTAGGTTTACTGGAGGGAGATGAACATTGGCAAAATACCATGTCAGATGCTGTCATGTCTGAGCCAGCCACAAAATTAAGAGAATTATTTACCATCATTCTCATATTTTGCCAGCCATCTGACCCCTTAGAGTTATGGAATAAATTTCGAAATGATTTATGTGGAGATATATTAAACAGAATGCCTAATGAGAATCAGGATATGACATTAGCATATAGTGATGATATATACAATGATGGACTTATCATAATTGAAGATAAGATTCATGAGATTTGCGATAAATCATTAACTGATTTTGGGCTTCCTGCATCAAAAAGGAATAATTCACATAATAATTTGGATCCGTTAGAAGTAGCGTTGCGAAAGCCGTATGATGTAAATGAATTGAATGAGTATATTACTGAAAATGAACCAAAATTAGTTAATACCCAGGTGACGGCGTACAATCGTGTTATGCACAGTGTTCTTTTTAATGAAGGAAAAATTTTTTTTTTGGATGCTTCAGGTGGAACTGGCAAGACTTTCATTACTAATCTGATATTAGCAAAAGTAAGGTCTCAGTTAAAACTAGCTTTAGCAGTAGCGTCGTCAGGGATCGCTGCAACTTTATCAGCAGGTGGACGCACAGCTCATTCCACTTTTAAACTGCCTCTAACTGTTTCTTTACAGAAAGATAGCGTGTGCTCTATTCGCAAAAATGGCCCTTTGGGAAAAGTTTTGCAAGACGTCACTTTTATAATCTGGGACGAATGTACCATGATCCATAGAGCTCATGTAGAGGCTCTAGATAGGACTCTTAGAGATATTAGAAGCTGTGATAAAATCATGGGTGGGATTACTGTTATGTTTGCTGGGGATTTTCGTCAAACTTTACCGGTAATAGTAAGGGGAACTAGAGCAGACATTGTAAAGTCTTGCCTTAAAAGTTCCCCATTATGGAAGTTTGTTCATACCTTAAAACTATCTACGAATATGAGAGCACATTTGGGGGGAGGTAGTACAAATTTTCCTTCAAAGCTACTTTTAATAGGATACGGGAAAGTACCTCATTTTGAAAATAAAATTGAAATTGATCGCGATTTAGGAGAAAGAGTGACTAGCATTGAGGATTTAATATCGAAATTTTACCCTGATATCGTCGAAATAGAAAACAAAGATTATCCATGGATGTGTCAAAGGGCAATATTGGCGGCGAGAAACAGTAGCGTTGACGAAATTAACGAGCTAATTTTAACTAAACTTCCAGGAGATAAAGTTACCTACACATCTATTGATAATGTAATGGATCAAGAAGATGCGGTCCATTACCCACAGGAGTTTCTTAATTCTTTAAACCCGAGTGGCCTTCCCCCACATTCACTCAAGTTAAAAATAGGTGCCCCAATAATTTTACTTAGAAATCTTAAACCACCAAATTTATGTAACGGGACCCGACTTCAAGTCAAATTTCTTCGCAACAATGTGATCGTTGCAATAGTTTTGACTGGTCCAGCAGTAGGTCAAACAGTGCTTATACCTCGCATCCCAATGATTCCAAATGATTTACCTTTTAATTTTAAAAGGATTCAATTTCCCGTTAAGTTATCTTTTGCCGTAACAATTAATAAATCACAGGGGCAAACATTTAAACACGTGGGCATCGATTTACGTCAAGACTGCTTTTCACACGGCCAACTAAATGTAGCGTTGTCAAGATCGGGTTGCGGAGAAAATCAGTATGTTCTTCTGCCACAAGAAAATAAAACTAAAAATGTCATTTACGCAGAAGTACTTTAAAATATATTCTTTTAAAAACTTCTTAATCGCGATCATAAAAGCAGATTTTTTTTTTTTAAAAGACAACTCCCGCATTAGGAATAAATCCTGTGTCGCGGGGGACTTTACAAACATACATGAAACGGACACAAAGAACACCCAGACTCAGAACAACAATTTGTGGATCACACAAAGTGTCGTCCCATGTGGGGTTTGAACCCACAACACTCGGCGTAGTAGGAAGCGGCGTGGCGACCGCTTAAACCACTACGCCATCCGTGCAGTCAAACAAAACAAATTGACGCGGACGAAGTCGCGGGCAACAGCTAGTTACCTAATAAAAGTCAATGTGAAAAGTTCTGTTAGTTACATAGCTGCCCGCCATTTTAGCGCGCCACAGATTCACAAAGTAACATTCACGAAGTTTTCAATTCAAATTTAGAACCCAAGTAGTTCTGTATTTAAATTATTTGGCTTCGAAACTTAGATATTATCTTGGTCAAACTTATTTTTTATTTTGGTATTTGTTGAACTTGATAACCCAAAGGTAGACTGGGAGAAAATGCCTGTGACATTAAGTCCGCCATTGTACAATGAATTGTTGGTTGTGCAAAATGAATTAAATAAATAAATATTTACACTAATATCATAAAGCTGAAGCGTTTAATTAAACGTGTTAATCTCAGGAACTACCTGTTGGAATTAAAAAAATCGTGTAGTGTTGGATACTCCATTTATCGAGGAAGGCTATATAACATCACGCTAGGACCAATAGGAGCAGAGCATCAATGAAAAAACGGAGACAATTTATTTATTATTATTAGCTAGTCTATAATATTTCATTGTCAGATCTTAAAATTATTTACGTCATATTAGGCATCGTGATATGGTGTAAAGATCAATGAATAATCAGCATTTGACGATATGACTAGCGGAACACACGACTACTTCATGATAAGGTGAAACACAAGTGGTCATATCATAAAATAGTTATTTTATCTCCAGTTAGAGGCGCTGATATCGTTTTGTTTAGTGATGCAACATGGCGGCGGACACTTATTTTGTTTTAAAAGCTACTAAGTTTTCACGATTGCAAGCGTGATCATCACTGATGAACTGTGATCGAATGACATATTCACAAACATAAACATGATAAATCTCCCCTTAAGAATTACTTATTTTTTAAATAATATCTTTTAACTCACTTAAGTCCGTTTTTAATTGACAAGAAGGAGGATGTTCTGCCAGCGCAGACCGAGAGGAACGGAGCGGAAAGGATTTTTTTATGCACTAATGCACTTTATATCAATAGTTTTAAAGTTTATTTTCGAGTCTTAAAAAATGCTCTCCGCTGCCGCTTTTGAAGTGAAAACTTCTTTAGGCGCGTTGGGCATTTTTGAACAACAAACAAAAGAATGTATTTGTTGAGATGGGGAAAAAACCATTGAACTCGCGACACTGTTACTGTTTCCGACACCTCTGCATATAAGTATCTCCATAATATATTGGCCACGTTTACTCGGGGTTGAAATACATTGATAATATAAACACGTTTTGTGTATTTACGTACAATAGGTACATAGATATATATTCATGTCGGAACTTTACAAATCGAAAAAAAAATAAAAAAAAACCCTTTTGTTGGCACTCCCGGAGTGCCACTGTTTTTTTATGGTATAGGGGGACAAACGAGCAGACTTGTCACCTGATGGTAAGTGACTACCACTGCCCATGAACACGTGCACACCAAGAGTCACAAATCCGTTGCCGCCCTTTCCCTCCTCTACTCCCAAAATCAGGGGCTCCGATAACCTTAATTACTCGGTGAAAAGCAATTAAAGAACTGCTTACCACTTAGAACCAGTTTTCTGTGAGGCCGTGGTATCACTCCAGTCGACCTTGGCCCATATGTGATGAAACATGGCTCACGCACGTTATCCAGTAATCTCAGCTCTCGCCAGCAAGACATACTAAACACTTCATGAGCATTGAGCAGTCTCCCACGGCTAAAAATATTTTTGTTAGACAGTGTATAAAAGGAACCTGGATTCAATCAATTTTGTAAACACGCTAATATCCGGACATAAATTGTTTTTAGAAATTTAGATTTTTATTTAAGATTATAGCAAAAATTTCAACTGAAATCTCAACAACTGGATAAGTATACAACATTGCTCACGTCGAGCAGAAGGCCAATTCTCGTAATCACAGTTCCGTCAAAATCCAGTTCCGATCTACCCTCCATCTCACAAATGTTATAAAACGTATTTTCGTAGCAAAATAGTAAAGTACAGTGAAATTAGTCTCGACAAATTTTTGCATATGTAGTGGTGTGTATATTACTCAGATCTTAGAGCGCGTTTCCACTATATCGTTCTGGCCTATACAAAAATGTTTCGATATCCTAACATTACTATTTAATTTTATACTTATCCCTAGCAACACTCTGATTTTTGTTTTCAATAAAAACAAGTTTTTATTTTAAAGAAAAAGGTTTTGACTTTATAAAAAAAAAAGGTGTGTGTGCGATTCACACACGATAGAAGTGAAACTTCAAAGAGGAGAGACCGATATTTAATTATTTTTTTTCTTTTTCCTTTCATCTAGGTTTTTAAAACTCCGGGGGGCCTACGGGGGGATCAAAATTTTTGTTATTTTTGGCCTAGGACGCACCGTTTCCGAGATATTTCAATCTAAAGCAAAAAATCGTCACTTGATAGTGGAAAGTGGAAACACGCACAACCATACACTACTACAAACGCAAAAATTTCTCCAAGCTAATTTACCTGTATTACGATTACCGATTCAATTTTCGGTCACGATACGATACAATCACATTACAGTCAACTTTGTATGTTTAATACTTTACTACGAAAACACCTTTTATGATTTGTAAAATCGAGAGTTGATCGGAACTGGATTTTGACCGAACTTTTATTACGAGAATTAGCCTTCAGGTTACTTCTCTCTGTCAGACTCGGAATAAAGGTTGACAACGCGTTAGTAACTTCACTAGCAACAGATGTAAATGTTTATACAATAAGATCAAAGGTTATTCCCCAGCATTTTTTAAAGTGATTTGGATGTCTTGAAATTGTTTTAACTAAATTGAAACGACCAACGGATTTATCCGTGTGGTGACGGATTTAGAATACAAAGTGTCACCACACCTGTTTATCCCGTGGGTTTCGCAAGAGCCGACTAAGGGAAAAAACTACGCAGGACAACTGCACTGTAAAGAGAAGGAAAACTTGAAATAAACCTTAAACACAGCTTGGCCAGCTGGTATAGTAGGCCAAAACCTCCTTTCTAAGGACAGACCTATGTCCAGCAGTGGATAACTAAAGGCTGTTGATGATGATAATGATGATACTTTGAAAGATTTAGTTATGAATTAACCTTACCTCTCTATATACTACCGCCACCTATGGACTAATGCAGCTCAAGAGTTCGTTACCTATTTTGCTTCGATTACAAACTTTAAAAAAATTCGCTCCAATGAATCACCCTTACGGCCATCTTGTATAAAAATAACATCGGCCTACTCAAATTAATATTTTACATCAAAAATAATAAACACACGGCGTTCAACACACTTTGTTTTAAAAATTATACGTTTGCTTTTATGCTTTCTTATGTTTGTATAATCGGTTATCAGCACATCAGTATTATTGTGAAAATTATGTATTTTATAATTTATTACCTAAGCAGTTAACCTTTATTACACACCTAACATTACATCAACAATAAATCAAAATGCTTTCCACACTATACAATATGTATAAAATAAAATCAAGAACGTGGGCAAGGCCCTCTCCACTCAATGGTGTGACTGTCTATGGTGGCCAAGATCTGCCAGGATTCTTAAGGACTTCCTTCTACATTGTGATAGACTTACAGTGGACGAAACACGGTGTGGTTTTAGTCGGTTCGATTTCGACATACCACTTTACCACGACCGAATCTTGTACGTGTGGTAACGGATTAAAAATACGGAATGTCACCACCCCTATTCATGCCGTGGGTGTCGTACAAGCCGGTTAAGGGAGCAAACTCTGCAGGACAACAGCACTGCAAAAAGAAGGAGAACCACAAACCCTATCCCCACCCGTCTGGCCAGCGTGGTATAGAAGGCCAAAACCCTCTTTTTAAGGAGATGCCTATGTCCTGTCTATGTGTGGACTATTAAAGACTGTTGCTGTGATGTTACCATGAGTTCCGAGGTGATGACCCGTGGGTGTTTCCACACGAAAAGACAAGCATCAAATAGAACTTTTTACACCAAGATTTAAAAAATTGTATAACGGTACCAGTACATTTACAAAGCCTTCGTCTTACTCCTCCTTTTTCCGGCGAAAAAAACAAGTTGGTAATAAAGGAAATTATTTTGACTCGGTATTTAACAGCCGTAATGCACTTTTTTGTAACATCCATATTTATATTATGAATGTGAAAGTAAGTTGGTTTGTTTGTTAGCTTTCACGTCTAAATCACTAAAGCGATGTTAAAAAAAAAAACACCAATGGAAGGCTACGCTATCAGCGAGTAACTTTTTATCGCGATAACCGGCATACACGCAGGCGGGCAAAAGCTAGTAGCCTCGATGGCGCAGTGGTAGCGTATGCGACTGCTGAACTGCTGCTTTCTTTGAAAATAGATAGCGTTGTGTGTCGGAAGTCCGAAAATATAAAAAAAAGTATAACATATATGGATACGACCAGACGAGTGCAGCTGACCATCAGCTGCAACTTAAAAGACATAATAGACTCCTCTGGAAATCATAGCACCCAGCCGCCTCTCATTCAAGATTTATTACCACCTTAAAGTTTATATATTATTAATATGTAGGTTTATGTGTATATGTAACTAGGTAAGTATTTATGTGTGTGTATGTATTTGGCACGTATGTATGTATGTATATCTCATCTCATGTGTATCTCAATGTTTATGTCTAACTTCACAATAATTTTCTCTTACTTTACACATCAATCTCTAGTGCACCTAGTCACATTTCAGCACCACCCTATGGTAGACTGGGAAAAAATGTCTGTAGCATTAAGTCCGCCGTTGTACAACCCATAAAGTATTAAAATAAAATAAACAATAGCTTTGTCGCCATTGGAATGCCTTCTACCAAAGTTAGGGGTGCCTCCTTTATAATTTTGAGCACTCAAAGGACGTGGTAACCTGACTCACTCAATGAAAAGCAATAAAAGAACTGCTCAGCACCGGTTTTCTTTGAGGCCGTGGAATCACTCCGGTCGAGCTGAAGCGGTTAAAATACGGTAACCACTAACCCTATTTATCCGGAAAATGTACGGGTATGTGGACATGAAATTAAATTTCACCTTAAACCATCTGACAGCAATTTGGGGCAGGTTACGTGAAAACGGTCAGAGTATGACACGGATGACATTTCGGCAATGTTGGTAGCGCTTTATGTCAATGTTTTGTAAAGTAAAAGCCTGGACTATCGTAACCATTCTTCTGTTATAAACCTACATACTTATATATTACTAAATACAGACCTCCACACTTCCATACTTATATTGTAAGCTAGCTGACTCGCGACTCTTTCCCCGTTTTTGCAACATTCTTCATTGGTGCTCCGCTCCTATTGGTCTTAGCGTAATGATATATAGCCTAATAAATGGACTTCCTTCCTTCCTTCCTCAATAAATGGGCTTTCTAACACTGAAAGAATTATTCAAATCGGACCAGTAGTCCCTGAGATTAGCGCGTTCAAACAAACAAACTCTAGTATAGACGTGAAAGTGAGTTTCTATGTTTGTTTGCTAAGCTTTCACGCCTAAATCACTAAACCAATTTTAAAAAATATTTAAAGCCACATTATCAGCTAGTTTTAACATAAGCTAGTTTTTACCGTGATAACCGACATACACACTGGTGGAGCCTAAAAATAATAAAATAGATATAACACCGTGACATAGAACAAATAATCACGCTCAACATATAATTTGAAAATATTCGCATCCAAAACTACTGAATCACTAGCCATTACACCAACATAATGTAGTATATGTTTGTGTTTTCAGACTAATCCTCTAGGTATGCGCAATCATAAGATTCCTAGTTTACATTTTATTAATAATTCATAAATTTTTATGATCCAAATGTTATGGACCACGTTTTAAATTGGCACATTATTCATAATGCCCGTACATTATGTATTACCACAAGCTACTAACAGCCAAGTAAATGATTATCTCATTGCCTAGATATTATGAATTTTGGCATATGATATTCGGACATTAAACACTTAATTAAATATTGTCGAATACTGACATAAAACAAAATATACATAGAAAACTATTAGCTTAATAATCTGTATCTTTCTTGTTCATTCATTGTTAGCTCTAGCCAGTTTTAAACGAATGTAAATATGTTTGTCTTTACTGTTAATCATTCATAATAAATCAAGTTTAACAAATAAATTAAACAAATTCCCGACTCTTCATTTATTCATAGCCATTAATTATAAATTAATTCATCGTTCTGAGCGTTACCTTAAGCAAACCATCACTGCCTCAAGCTAAGGAGGGTAAATAAAATTAATAATGGAACAAGAGTGAGGTGCGAGTGTTGCCGGAGAGCTAAACTATCCGGATACTAAATATAATACCAAGTAAGTTTAAGTCCTTTGTTCTAAATGCTGAACAATTTAATGTCGTTCGAGTACAAGAAATCCAGCTTTCAATATTGCGGCTTTCTAAGGTGATCTGAAACTGCACGGATGGCGTAGTGGTTTAAGCGGTCGCCACGCTGCTTCCTACTATGCTGAGTGTTGTGGGTCCGATCCCCACATGGGATGACACTTTGTGTGATCCACAAATTATTGTTGGTCTGGGTGTTCTTTGTGTCCGTTTCATGTATGTTTGTTAAAGCCCCGCGACACAGGATACATTCCTAATGCGGGAGTTGTTTTATGTGATAAATTCAGCCAAGATACTTGTAGAAAAACCATATTACAGAAGCAGCAAAGTGTTTTGGACAAGGTATTATCAAAGATCTTCGACATGCCTGATCGGTGGTGTGAGGAGATTGCTATGGTAGCTATTCTGTTACCGCCTGTCATAAAGGAGCCAGAGTGTGTCCTCTTATTATCGCATAAAGCAAAGTCTTATGACCGTGGTCCGCAAAGCTGTTTATCTAAATAGTTTGCGGTATTAAGTAAGACATAACCACTTTTCCATATCGTAGTACAAAGAGAACCAAGAAGAAAATAAATTTTAACACAAGCTAAACTCGTCTCGTAAATACACATTATTTTATACAAAAAAAGGACTAAATTATAATAAAATTCTAAGAAAATAATAAATTTTCAGTATCCGGTTATTGGTTAACTAACCGGATAACGACGTTATCTCTAACCATAAACTGTTAGTTTATTTTATAAGTGCCAACAGCTCCGACTTACGATTCCAGAGTTCAAACAATCGTACTGTTCACTAATATTAACTGTGCTTGCCAACCGTTAGGGCTCATAAAATGTCTTCTATAACATTAAATGTTGCTCAAAATAGAGTTTTATGACACATTAATTGTTTGACTAAGCTTATATACTATTAGGGAACGGTTACCGGATAAGAGAACGTCAAAAATACAAAGTTTAACAAACATTAAAGTGACATGTTTCGGCACGTATGGCTCGACCGGAGCACAGCGAATGAGCGAGATTACCGGAGAAATAAACCCCAGAACTTTAAGAGATGTTTTTTTAATTCCATCCACACAAAAATATAACATAACATTATTTACCTATTATACGTTGTAAGAGCGATAATTATTTGTAAACAAATAAGAGCTTAAAAACAAAATGATATCTAAACCTATTTTATAAAGTCCACTTTTCAAAAATCATTGGCTTAAAACAATTACAAAACAAGTGAATTTGACTCTACTAGGCTACTACGACTAGGTAAGTAACGTGTTTCCTGAATTGCACTTTTTCGCACTATATATTGTGTGTGTGTGCGTGTGTGTGCGCGTATGTTTGTGTGCGTGTGTGTGTGTGGTGCAATGCAGCAGAAAAGCTATTTAATGCTATTTTGCCTCTAGAACTACCGGACGAATTCGAAAAATTCTCTTTTCGTTTAATAGCCCACTTCTCAAAGAAGAATAGAGAGAAAAAATAATCAAAAACGCATGATGAAACTGGGAGCAACAGCTAATTCGTGAAATTAATAATGCAAAATGATGAAATTTAGTGTAATTATCTGAAACCTGCTGATGCCATCGAAATCAATTATAATTCTATCATCAGAATCATTACATTACACATGTCACAACAAACCGCATACTATCCAAATGACGTCATATCCGTTTATAAGCCTATTTATATTTCATTCGTCTCCTAACCGACACCGAAAGGCAAGCAGACTTTTGAAATTTTCAATCTAGGAATCGCCTGCCGGTTGACATTCGACCATTTTGATCGTCTTTGTTTTATTTCAATTACCAATATGACTTGGACTTTTATTGTGTATATATCTTCGTACCATGACATATCAACATACCCTTGCACCTCCGGACTATTACTTTTGCCAAAATTTAAACAACTTTTTAGTGGGTAAAAAATTCAATTCCCGAGAGGCAGTACAAAATGCCTTTGAATAGTTTGTTGCCTCCCGTCCAGCTGATTTTTACAAGAAGGGCATCAATAAACTGCCAAAGCGTTGGCAAAGATGCGTTGATTGCATGGGTGATTACTTCGAATAACAGAAATAACAAAAGTTTGAAAAAATAAGTACTTTCATTTATTGCATACAAAACGGCAATTTCATAGGTAAAGACCTATTATATAAGTATGCTGGATGTCTATAGGTTAATTCATTTGTTTTTACAGGATTTTTAACTTTATAACATTTATTGCTTAAAATGTTTAGCTTTGTACACTTGCACTTCTTCTAAATATAAATTATTCCAAATATGGTATGGTTATTTTATTAAGTAGATAGTGCCCGTGACCGGGCAAAATTTTATAGGGTTTTGCTGAGCGAAAAAATTGCCTAAGTTATTTCTAATATAGACAATTACTTGATGGTATAATATTATCAAAATCGGTCTAGCCGTTTTGAAGAACAAACAGACAGGCAGAAAGACAGACAAAAAAACATTTGAACTGGTTTTTAGGCATAGATACCGTGCAATTAACCGTGTGAGCATGAAAAAAACCTATTATTATGATATTACAAATAGACACTTCAGTTTTATTTATTACCGGGAGAGATTTAGACCTCTCCAGATCCGCCAATCAGGAGAGTTCTAAATCTCTCCCGGTCTCGCCGTCTCTTTTGCAAGCATAAAGTAAATTACACATAGACACAGAACAAAAATGGTCGTGCCATTCACATAATTATTTGTCCTTGGTAGGAGTCGAACCCACGACCTTTAGCTTAGCAATCGAGACCACTACCCACTAGACCGACAGTCAACATAAGAACAAAGAAAATAACTTTTAACCTTTGTTTCTTGTAAGAAACAACTTGTCTGATATTTACGGCTACTTATTAGAAGTTTACACATTTTGACATGACGTACATTATTTAATAAGCAGGTTAATTGGAAGCTTTTGCAGAAATACGTTTTGATTCTAATGACAATCGAATTCTTAGATCTTAATATAGATTAGACTAGCTGACCCGGCAAACGTTGTATTGCAAAACAAAAAAAAATTAGGGATGGGTCACCCTTACCATTTAGGGGTATGAAAAATAGATGTTGGACAATTCTCAGACCTACCCGATGTGCACACAAAATTTCATGAGAATCGGTCAAGCCGTTTCGGAGGAGTACGGGAACGAACATTGTGACACGCGAATTTTATATATAAGATATAGGTTCCTTAACCTTTATGAAAATTACCTTTACTTACATTTAAAGTAAAGGTAATTTTCATAAAGGTTAAGGAACGCCGCGGCGCCGCTTCGGCCGATGTGACTTTAGTTATACATTGTGAGAGATTTTTTTGTACATCTTTTTCTATAAATTTTGAATTTTGAAGCTTGAAATAGAAGTGTGAAATGAAAATGGCTGAACAATGATGTTTTAATAGTAAATTAAACTGAATTTTGGTCGAAATTCCTATGAATAAACTATCGTAAATATATTTTTGTTTAACTTTTTGACTGCACGGATGGCGTAGTGGTTTAAGCGGTCGCCACGCGGCTTTCTACTACGCCGAGGGGGACACATGGGACGACACTTTGTGTGATCCACAATTTGTTGTTCTGAGTCTGGGTGTTCTTTGTGTCCGTTTCATGTATATTTGTAAAGTCCCCCGCGACCCAGGATTTATTCCTAATGCGGGAGTTGTCTTTTTAAAAAAAAGAAAAAGAACACAACACATCGTGAGATGCTGGATAATGCCGTCGGTAGTCACTTACAATCAGGTCATCCATCTGCTATTTTAACCCCTTTACTAGAAAAGAACTCGGCGTATGAGATCATATGATTTGTTTTGACAGGGTCTTAGTATCCTGCTGGCAGAGTGCCCGGCGTGGGTTGAGCAGAGGCGAGACCTCGTGGCGGCCATCGGAGTGGGAGTTCTCTCACTCGATAGCCTGATTGCGGCTATCGTGCGGAGCGAGAGTGCGTGGAACTCTGCCGTCTCCTTCTGTGAGCAAGTTATGCCCTCGAAGGAGACGGCGGAGCGGGACCGGGAGAGGTTTAGGACTCTCCCGGCCCGCCAGGCGGGAACGGGCCAGGTACCGCAGGCGACTCAGGCGCCGGAGGTCGCAGAACGACCTCCGTCCTCCATAAGCGCAGACCTGGGGGTGACAGGTGAGGCCATCTGTCACCCTAGCAGAAGCAGGCCGGGGTGGCGGCGAGCGCGTTGCGAAGCGCGCTCGCTTCCAGGGAGCACAGGGAACATGGGGTTCCCATACAGGGGGGGGGGGTGGGGGGGTCGTCTACTCGTCTGTAGATGACCCGAGGTATGTCGGGGCACCAGGGACTTCCTTTCTAGGGTATACCTGGTTCCCCGGCTATTAGTACCCGAGACGGCGTGCGGTTTTAGTCGGTTCGTGTCCGACATGCCACCGATAGGTGGTATCCGAGGGGATTTCCGCACGGAAAAAAAAAGGGGCTTAGTATCCACTTACCTAATAACGAACATGGTTTCAGTAATATTTAAGTCTTACTATAAGCAATCCAGTCCAGGAATCAGGCCGTATTCTTTTTAAAATAAAATTATCCTAAGTTACTCCTTATATTCTTTGTTTTCTACATAGGGTTACTCCTGCTAATAATATAATAATTTCTTTAAATTCAAGGGGGATCATGTTACTAAATACAGACCAAGAGATCCTACGAAAATAATGATTCCATTTTGTAGAACATCTTTGATGAAAAAGAATGTGTATCACATGTGCATTTCAGTTTTCAATAAACTTCCTAAGAGCCTTAGGGAACTCCCATTTAAATATTTTAAAATTACGAGTAAGTTAAGAAAATGGCTAGTTGATAAGTGCTTTTATACAATGAAAGTGTTCATGCAATACAAAACTGATGTATATGATCATTTGTAGATTTAATAAATTAGATATAATAATTCAATAAATTTAATAATTTCTAAATTTAATAATTTCTATGTAATATTTTTTTATTTTTTTTTTTACATTTTGTTAATTTTATTAGTTAATAGTTATCATTAGTTAATGTTTTGAGTCTCTATAAATTTTTTTGCATGCCTAGTACAGGCAGAATATAGCTTGAACATTATACACCTTTATAAAATCTGGTACCACCTGTATTCTCTGCAAATAAATGTTTCTTTCTTTCTTTCTTTCTTTCTTGCTAACAGACTGCTACGTTAAAGGTCGCGGGTTCGATTCACGATTCAGTGAAATACTTGTGTACATAAAAATTTTATGTTTGATTTGGATTGGGTGTTTCTATGTATAATATATATTTAGTTTATATAATATAATATGTATTTATATCGGTTTTCTAGTACCCATAGCAGAAACTCTGCCTAGTTTGGGACTAGAAGGTATTGTGTGAATGTGGTAGAATTAAAAAAAAACTATTATTGAAAGCCCCATAAAAATCGGTGCATCTGTTCATGAGATTAGCCGATAAAGAAGAAATAGAAAATACATCATCATCATCATCAACAGCCTTTAATAGTCCACTGCTGGACATAAGCCTCTCCTTAGAAAGGAGGTTTTGGCCTACTATACCAACCGGATGGCTTAGTGGTTTGTGCAACGGACTGCTATTCCAAAGGTCGCGGGTTCGATTCCCGCTGAACATTTGTGTGCATGAACATTTAATTTTTGATTTGGTCTGGGTGTTCCTATGTATAATATGTATGTATTTACAACAAAAAAAAGTATATATGTATTTTTATCAGTTGTTTAGTACCCACAGTACAAGCTCTGCTTAGTTTGGGACTAGATGGCGTTGTGTGAATGTGGTAGAGTATTATTATTATTATTATAAATAGATGTAAGAGATTTGCCACATAATTACTGTTAGAATTATATTTACAAGTAGCTGGTACCCGCAACTTCGTCCGCGTGGAATTTGAAAAGCGTTGCCTTAGTGGGTTTAATTCCCGGACCGGGCAATTTTTTTTAGGTTTTTCTGAGAGGCTAAATAGCCTAAGTTACTCTTTATATAGCCAGCAACCTGGTAGTAAAATATTATCAAAATCGGTCAAGCCGTTTAATAGATTACCCGAACAAACAGACAGACAGATAGACTGACAAAAAAACTGGTTTTTGGCATAGGTATGGTGCAAATAACCGTGTGAGCATGAAAAATATCTATTATTTTGACATTACAAACAGACACTTCAATTTTATTTATTTGTATAGAAGATCATAAATAATACCTCTGCTTGATTTAAAAATATTTATTCTGTACCTATATTGGAATTACCATTGTACAATCTATTCTAATATTATAAAGTTGAAAAGTTTGTTTGGTTGAACGCGCTGATCTCAGGAACTACTGGTTCGAATTGAAAAATTATTTTAGTGTTGGATATCCTATTAATCGAGGTAGGCTATATAACATCACGCTACCACCAATAAGAGCCGAGCATCAATGAAAAACGTTTTAAAAATAAGATTTTAAGGTCCTTTGGGTGCCACAGACGAAGATGCGCGGGTCAGCTAATCAATTTTTTTTTAAAGGCAACTCCCGCATTCGGAATATATCCCGTGTCGCGGGGGACTTTACAAACATACATGAAACGTACACAAAGAACACCCAGACTCAGAACAACAACTTGTGGATTGCCCAAAGTGTCATTCTATGTAGGGATCGGACCCACAACACTTGGCGTAGTAGTAGCGGCGTGGCGACCGCTTTAACCGCTACGCTATCCGTGCAGTCAACCTAAATAGTCTGTAACTCTAATTTACAGAAACGAAATTTCTCCACGTGATGTGCCTATCTCTGCTTACAAAATCAATTAAGTATATTTATAGAAAGGGCCACAAAATGTGTTCCTACGGTGCCCAGGAGGGCTATAAACTGTTATTAAAAGCTTTTATATTTCCTTATCTATTTACAGAACAGCTTTAAGTACTACATAAGCATTTAATTGAGTTTTCTCTGTAATTCTTTTTTGTTAGTTAGTTACTTAGTTACTTTGTTTGCTTGGCCTCTATCTATCGTTGTAACGGAATCTTTTAATGAAGTTATCTGTAATTATTTACTTCAGGTGGTGATAGTCTTACGTAACGTACCCGTTGTAAGCAAACCGTTTTTTTTATGATTTTAGGGGTATACGAACGACTAGCGCCTGCCATGAAACCCTGCAAGAGACTCAACTGCGTTGCAACTCTTTGAGTGCCCCACCAAACAGAGTTAGGGAGAGGGCTTGTTCCTCCGGAAACTTCACTCACTCATCACATCATATCAACAGCCTTTAATAGTCTACTGCTGGACATAGGCCTCTTCTAAGAGAGGAGGTTAGGGCCTACTATACCACACTGGCCAAACGGGTTGGTTTAGTATTGGGTCAAGTTTTACTTCTCTTTGCATTGCGTTGTCCTGCGTAGTTTGCTGCCTTAGTCGGCTCTTACGACACCCACGGGATAAATAGGCGTGGTGACACTTCGTATTGTTAATCCGTCACCACACGGACAGTGACAGTGAGTGCCTGTCACGCTCACATGCTTCGACACAAATAGGCCGCCTCGGCCAGAGTGATAGGCCTCACAAAAAACCGGTGTTAAGTAATTCGTTCGTAGCTTTTCATCGAGTGAGTGAGGTTACCGGATCAAAAACCGATTCTGGGGCGTTGGACTCCAATGGGCCCAATGGCGGCCACTCACTTGTGACTCTTGAGTTGCAGGTGTTCATGGGCGGCGGTAGTCACTGACCGTCAGGTGACTGGTCTGTTCATTAGCCCCACTATAATATAAAAATATCAAAGTACTCCAAATGTATAACCAATTTAGAACTATAATAGTGATTGTCTATAGGTATGCCTCTTTATTATTTTTTGGAGGTAATCCTTAAGAATTGATTTTCATATAAGGCAAAGAGTAAAATTTAGTGATCGAATGACCTCGTTACGTTTTTTGAACCTATTGTGCGCACCTTTCACATGTGTGTGTATAACTTGTATACTTGTGTGCAGCTGATTCGTTCTTAACGAGTAACCAGACGTGCGTCAGAGTTGTAACACATTTTTTTTTTAAAAACATGTATGGAAACAGACAACATATTATGTAACACAAATTATAGGATTTTTACATACATATTAGGATATCACTATTACATCTGTACGCATCATTTAAAAGTTATCAGCTTCTTAAAGATAAAGACAATTACATAAACAAATGCAGATAAGAAACAGTGAATACAATAATAACAAAGATGACTAAACGCCAAATTAAATTATCATATATGGCTTATTTGAACTTAATTAATTCATCATTAAAGATATCCGATCCAGAACAAATATCGTTATACTGTCTACACATCCTTTTAAGTGAGCTATTTTCAGAGACATTATTTGGTAAATTAACAGCTATGTGGGTGAGACTCGGATGGACAAGGTTAGGAATGAGTACGAGTATATACGAGGGAGTCTGAAAGCAGAGCCACTGGATGAAAAGTTAAGAAGTAATCGGTTATCTTGGTATGTACATGTCAATGATGAGGTGTTAGGTACTCGTATGGTAGTTGAAGGGTACAAGAGAAGAAGAAGGCCAAAAAGGTGGATGAACCTATGAAGGGAGTAAACAG
Organism: Arctia plantaginis; assembly: GCA_902825455.1. Classification (NCBI taxonomy): domain Eukaryota; kingdom Metazoa; phylum Arthropoda; class Insecta; order Lepidoptera; family Erebidae; genus Arctia; species Arctia plantaginis. The sequence continues at coordinate 209,524 of CADEBD010001048.1, read as the reverse complement.
TGAGATTACGAATGATAGAGTGGAATGGCAGAATCATACTTACTACGCAGACCCCAAATGAAATTGAGCAAAGGGTAGGCAGATGATGATGGGTGAAGTTGAACATTGCAATGGACTCTTAGCCAATAACATAATTTCCCGACAAGTAAAATTGCGTGCACCACTTAATCGTTGGTAATTATAAATACTCTATACTATTTTTAATTTAGGAACATTGTGCAAACAAATCAAGATTGTTATATAAGTTATTAGTACCTGGATGACCGATTCATTAATCGCTCCCGAAGCCCCCTGCATACTAAATTTCATGAAAATCATTGGAGCCGTTTCCGAGATTCACATTATGTATATATGTATATACATACATACAAGAATTGCTCGTTTAAAGGTATTAGATATCAAATCAAATATCTTTTTTCAAAGACACGACACGACACGACAAGAAAGATATAACAATTTTGATTTGAATTTACAGGTACGATTGCAACCTTTTAGTGATTTGTTTTTTAAGACACTTTTTGAAAGATGGAAGATGTCAATGGCATCACAATTATCATTATAACAGTTAGGTAAGCGAATGAGGACAGCATTCTTGCCAAAATTAGTGCAATGTAGAGTAACACTGAAAGGGCGCGTAAGTCTAGTACGAGCTTTGGGTGTATTTAAACTGATATTAGAGAGAAGGTCGATGCTATCAATTTCAAATCGTATAGCCGGTATCACCGGTACTATAATAATATATAGATTTTGTAATCTATACGTCAAACGAGATTATATTAAACCTCTGGGAAAACCCTTTAATAGGAAGCCCATTAATCACATCAAAAAGTTAGGACACGGTGACCTCGGGCCCGGGCTTATTAGTTTAAAACTATAAGCCTTCTTTGAATCAGCGCCATCCATTTATTTCCATGTAAGACTAATTAAAAACGGAATGACAATATTATTGAATTTTGCTGGTGTATTTATTGCTGTGCAATTTAAAATATTTGTTTTAAAGTAGCGATGGAACGTAGCGTAGAGAGAGATCCTCATTGATGACTGCAAGGAGGATTCGATGTTGCGACGTCCAAGTCTCGCAAATTGCCAGCGTGTGCTGAGCCGAGTCCTCCCTTTTTTTTATGTTAGAGGGATCACCAAGCAGGCGGGTCACCTGGTGGAAAGTGACCATCGCCGCCCATGAAGTCTGCAACTCAGGAGTCACAAACGCGTTGCCGTCCTTTTTAGGAAGGAGTACGCTCTTTTCTTGAAGGTTTGAAAGTCGTATCGGTTCGGAAATACCGCAGACGATAACCCGTTCCACAGATTGATTGTGCGGGGCCAAAATTGTCGCGAAAAGCGCACAGTAGTGGAGCGCCAACTATCTAGGTAATAAGTATTAGTCCGAACAATTCCTCGGAGCACTCTCCATGGTATTTGCGATAGAGAATGCAGATCACTGCAATCTTAATGGTGACAGGCGGGACTCGATTCGATCTTAGCGAGAGCAGGTTCTTCCCGAAAGAATCTGCATCCGCTACCGCTTCAGTGATGATGATGGACGTAACAAAAATTTGAGTAAGAATATAAAACTGAACAGTCTTGGCCTTTGTGTATACTTTCCACGAATAATGTCGTAACCGGAAACAGACTCATAAAAACCAATGACTCATAGTGAACCAAAACCTCATTCAGTATATCCCATAGTCTCCTATAGCCTTATAATCCACATACCCATATCTAAATAACTATTACATACCCATGTTTACAAAAACATACTTTGTCCCTATACAATAAAGGCGAATATCCCGTGAGATATATATCCATTGTCTACATAAAAGGTGCTGTGAGAGTGATTACTATGACGCAATTTTGCTCCTAAATGTCCTAATTGAAAATTATTTATGTATGATGCGTCCAAGGGTTATGTCCGGATCGGGGCAAAGGACCTTTTGTTTATATTTTTAAATGAATTTAGAATGAGTTTTGGTGGAGAGGCTTGATTTAGAAAAATAAGGTAGGCAGAGGTATATTCCACAAACGTTTTTAGCTTACTTTAAATCCATATACTGATTTTTCGACATAGGTTGTTAAATGTTTAACTGTTGGTAATCAAACTCCAAATTGTATCAACGATCATCATCAACATCATAATAGTCTTTCATAGTCCACTACTGGACATAGTCCTCTCCTTAGAAAGGAGGTTTTAGCCTACTTTACCACTCTGACCAGACAGGTTGGTAAAGGGTTTGTTTCAAGTTTTCCTTCCCTTTGCAGTGCTGTTATCCTGCAGAGTTTTCTCCCTTATTCGGCTCATACACCCACGGGATGGATGGGGGTGGTGACACTCTGTATTCTTAATCCGTTACAGCACGGATTTTGTAACTTAATATTTATATCTTAAGTATTAAATAAATTAGACATGTACAGGAGGATATTGCGATTCAGTCAAGTTAGGAGAAGCGAAAGTTAGATGATTGTATAATTTTAGTTGACAAGTCTGTTCATATTATAATATATGTCTTAACGTACAGCTGAAAAGATTCCAAATAAATTTGTTTACACGTTATCCAGGGTATAGAAAAGACCCGCACAGGAGGTCATCTATAAGCCGTAGATGGCCATGACGTACCTCGGGCCATCTACTTTTGGTCGGTTCGAGTTCAACATAACCACCCTACTGATGGGTTACATGCTACTGATGGGAATACATGTCTCACTTATCTATGACGTGCAATGTCACTATCGGAAATTCCCGCCATTATAAAACAATACAGATTATAAATAAATGACAGATAAAGAATATGGGTCAATGTATGTTACGTAGAGCCTAAAGTGACGTCATTGTCATTGCGGTAACTAAATAAAAGGTGGTCTTCCTTGGTGAGGTCTTCCTTCTTCTCCTCAGTCAGACAATAAAGCTAAAATCTGAAACGAGCAAAAGCTGCAGATCAAGAGTGTATACAATATGCAAAATATAAAACCGATTTCGTACTTTTAAGCAGAAGTTGTTTTGATATAATTGTTTTTTTGCAAGCAAGACTGCGATGGGGTGGAAAAGGTAAGAAAGAGTGAAAAGGTAATTCAACAAAAGAGATGCAACCTAATCCATCCTCAATAGAAGAAGATCGGCAAAATTCGAAATAATTAATTTCAATTATTCAATTATTTGAATTTGCCTAAGTAGAAGTAAAATCGAAGTCAATAGAAGAACAAGTTCTGACTTGTTCTTCTATAGACTTCGATTTTAACTCCAAGAAACTATTCAAGACTAATTTTCTGCTTAAATTGCTCAAAATCATTATTATCTCACATTTGCCCAAATTGATTTAAGATCATTGCAATATTCTTCTCCATCATACGTAAATTTACTAAGTATTCTTTCACCTATGACCCCTTACATTGCAGCTAAATCTTCTCCTACCCACAAAAAAAAAACATCCCATTATTTATAGTAATTTAATTTAATTTTACAAAATTTTCATCCATAATTGCCGTTCCCAACCATGTTCAAGCACCACTGAAGTCTAATTGTTTCCGAACTCACAGCTGAGGGGATGCGGTCGAGAAGTTAATGAGTTATATCCTCATAAAGCCCTCGACATCAAAACTGTAAAACGCCAGACGACCTCTCATTTCGGGTTCAGATGATTACATATTCTTAATGTATGTTTAATTAGCTCAAATTATTTTAATGTTCCTCTCGAATTAAGTCGCTAATATGACATTAGACAATCTGAATCCGTCGGATCATCTTGTTAATATTCTTATTAGCTTCATTTGTATGTTTGGATATACGTGATTTTCAGTCATTTCAAATAATCAGATTAAATTAAAACTTTGCATAATTTTCAAGAATCGATAATATTACAAGAATTTTATAAGTTTGTTCCATCAATCTGAGCCTTACTTACTTAATTCGATTCTGATTTCAAACCAAGAGTAATTCAATACCAATTTCAATGACACTATAATCGGTAACAGGATCGCCAAGATTAAATGTTTTCATCCAAACATAGAGCCTAACAAACAATTTTACCAAATAAAACTAAAATATGAAACTTTTATTTAGTTTAAAAAACTTGCATTATAGGTAAACTAAACCCAAAAGTAATAATATTTTTTTAAATAAGGATATTACGATTAACAAGAAAATAAATGTATTAAATTAGTAAGAAACTAAAACTGTGTTGTGCATGTGTGCGTGCGCGTGCGTGCGCTTTTGCGTGTTCGCATACGTGTGGATGTGTGTGTGCTTGGGCATGCAACGTAATAGACGTGTGATGTAATATTACATTTCTCAGAGTTCTTAGAACCCACCATACAAGCGCTGATTATTTTCAGTCTAGATAGAGATTTATTCCCAAGGTATTAATATATTATTATTCATTAGCTCTTTGGAAACACTCATTAGCCGGTCGAGTGCTCCCAAAACATCGGAAATTGCAATGTATTAATTATACCTAATAACTAACAAAAAATTAAAAACAAATCTAAATAGGAAGAAATAATAGTCTGTTCATACACGACTACAATAACACTGTTGACCTACTTTTCAAGGAGTTATCGGCAAATTTACCTACAATAAGAATGAAATAGTAAACTAAAAAGATGACGTCATAATGTTATAACTACGAAACTGATATGACAAGAAATTGATCTTATAAGGGTTTCTTTTTTACCTTTAGAGGTACGACACCCTAATTAGAAAATGTGCAGCGTAGGTACATAGTCTCTCCTGCCAGCAATCATTGCTGCCATCTTTCTGTGAAGCTGTAATGCTCCAGAAAGAGACCGCTGAACGGGATCGGGAGAGGACCGATCCCGAGCGTAGAGGACGTGGGCGGCGTCATCAGCCGTCGACGGGGCCGCAGGCTATCAGAGAGTGGGGATCTCTGGTAGCAGATTAATTGCTGCGGTAGGCGATAGGATGGCAACCCGATCGCAAACGCAGAGCAGGGCGCCTGAGACCGGCTGTCGGGGTGGTTTTTAGTGGAAACACCACATTCTCGTGGCTGCTGCGTCCCCGAAGATCCGGAGATCCGAAGGGATTTTGCTTGCTAACAAGCTCGCATTGTAAATGCACATCACACGCTATATATTACTATATTATTATGGTGTAGTCCATCTAAGGCAGGGATTCCCAAACTATTTTGGGCAAGAGACCCCTTTTGAAATAAAGTTTGACCTTAGACCAAATTTCTGCACTCTTATCTAATTTTTTAAATTTTTATGATACTTCCTACTAAAATATTAGTCATTCTTATAACAAGTTGATACACGTAACACAACTAATACAGTATCTTGAAAGTTTCAAATGAGAATTGGGTTAGTTACGGGTCGATTTTTAAACCTCGGCAACCCTTAAAATCAGTTTTTTAGACTGAACATTTCATAAAAGTTCTCTTCACTATCGGTAGGCATATAAACACTGAATACTAGTAAACTTCGATCATCATGCTCAAGTTTAACCGCAATACAAGTGTTTATGCTTGTTTCCTGGATCTAAGTCGCGCATTCGACACTATTAATCACGACTTGCTATGGGAGAAACTAGATAACAGTAACGTGCAGGTGGGCGTTGTTGGACTGATTAGATACTGGTACTGTAATCAGTATAATAGTGTCAGGTGGGGGGCTGCTATGTCGGACAGCTACAAGCTATCATGTGGTGTTAGACAGGGGGGGTTGACTTCTCCTGACCTGTTTAACCTCTACATCAATGACCTGATAGGGGAGCTGAGCAGGACTCCGGTAGGGCTCAAACTTGGTGACAGATACGTCAACAACTTAAGTTATGCTGATGATATGGTCCTGCTCAGCCCCTCGATCAAGGGCTTAAGAAGACTACTAGCTATATGTGAGAGATATGCTACAGAGCATGAGTTAGTATACAATGCAAAAAAGACTGAAATGATGGTATTCAGGTCGGGAAGAGGTCCTCAGAACGTGCCTCCGGTGTGGTTAGGAGGACAGATAGTTAACATGGTGGGGAGGTTCAAGTACCTTGGTCACATACTCACGTCAGACATGAGAGATGACGCTGATATAGATCGACAGCGTCGAGCACTCTCAGTCGTTGGCAATATGATTGCCAGGAGATTTTTTAATGCCAATGTACAGACTAAAGTGCACCTGTTCAGAGCATACTGTCAGAATTTCTACACGTGTCAACTCTGGACTGCATATACGAAGAGGTCTTTGGATGGCATTCGTGTTCAGTACAATAATATCTATAGGCACCTTATGGGGTTAGCACCTTTCTGTAGCGCCTCCACAATGTTTGTAGAGGCCAGACTGAACACGTTTAATGCCATCCAAAGAAGCCGAATCGCGGCGTTTATGGCCCGGGTTGGTTCGTGTAGGAACACTATAATTAAGGAACTTGCTGACAGGGTATGTAACAGTTCCATGTTTAAAAAATGGTTACAGATAGCTACATAAGTAATGTAACCAAAATAAAGAAATATCATAAACATTATATGGAAACTATTCTGAAATAAAGATTTATTATTATTATTATTCTCTTTATTAAATTACATATACATATTAATTACATTTTTAAATATATTACAAAAGAAATAAAAATACATTTAAAAATATAAAAAATAGTAGACCACCGACATCGGGTACAGGTACCAAGACACCAGTGGTTAGGACTGCAAAGATAGGAACCTCCTCACTATACGAGCCGTGTCAAGGAGGACTGCCTTCTGTATCAGACCCTTGATCCAGCCGTCCAACGTGAGCCTCTTAAGGTGTTGGTCGAGGCTCTTGGCTATCAATCCGTGAGCAGATACGACTATCGGAACAATTATCACTGAATCGACATTCCACATATCGACAATCTCGTGAGATAAATCCAAATATTTTATTTGTTTTTCTTTTTCAACTTTCACGAGATTCTCGTCATGAGGAACGGCGATATCAACAATAATTGCGCGGCGCTCTAATCGATCTATCACTACAATATCAGGCTTATTAGCAACAATAGTCCTGTCTGTGATAATAGATCGATCCCAATACAACGTGGCCCGACCATTCTCGAGAACTGGGTCGGGCACATACCTGTAGTATGGCACCTCTAGATTCACAAGATGGTATTTAAGAGCAAGCTGTTGGTGTACAATCCTGGCTACTTGGTTGTGCCTATGCAAATATTCACCGTTAGCAAGACGAGAACAACCAGAAATGATATGCCTGATTGATTCCCCAGGACGGTGACATGCCCGACAGATGTCAACCGTACCATCTTTCAGGATATATTTCCGATAGTTATTCGTCATGATAACTTCGTCCATAATCGCACAAACAAAACCTTCAGTTTCTCCGAAGAGATCACCATACCGTAGCCAAGTCGTAGATGCTTTAAAGTCTATATCGGACCCGTTTAGGGCCCGATAAAACCGGCCATGGAGCTCTTTGCCCTTCCATACTTCCCTACGATCATTAGTACTAAATACTACAGGTTTGCGCCAATTCTCTTTAGCCAGAGCGAGCGAGGTGAATCCGATATCCACTGCAACTACATTGCGATGCATTCCCACATCGGTATGTAGAAAATATTCTCTGAGATTGCATATCTCCCGATTGTGTAGGGTCTTGATATTTAATAATCCGCGACCCCCTAGCTTTCGCGGGATATACAATCTCATAACCGATGAACGTGGGTGGTGCATTCAAATGCAGTCAGCAATGTACGGACTCTCCTATCAAGGGCATCTAGTTCGGTCTGAGTCCATTTAAGTATACCAAAGGAGTACATCAGAATCGGCATGACCCAACCATTGCAGGCTCGCACCTTGTTGCCCCCCCGATAAAAGTCTTTTAAGTACTTTTTTCAAACGGCCAAAAAAGCGTTCCTGCAACGTTTGTTTCATGTCAGATTCTGGTATGCCTAACGACTGTGATATACCCAAATACTTGTAAGTTTCAGTGGCAGACAGAGATCTGAGTTTTGTTGAATCGGAAAGCTCTATTCCTTCAGATTCTACTATCTCACCCTTCTTTACATACATGACTGCACACTTGTCTACACCAAATTCCATTTTGATAGAATTACTAAAGTTTTCCGTCACCTTCAGTAACGCTGACAATTGTAATTTGGTGGGGGCCAGTAGTTTCAAATCATCCATATAAAGAAGGTGAGATATAACTTGATCGTCTTTCTGCAACCTATAGCCTAGCCCTGAACCCTCTAATAAAGTGCTAAGAGGGTTCAAAGCCAGGCAAAACCACAAGGGACTCAGACTATCACCTTGAAATATACCCCGCTCGATCTTTATTGGTGCATCAATTACCGTCGTCTGCCGACATCCTGGATAACGAAGCGCTGTTCTCCATTGCCCCATACATGACTTCAAGAAAGTACACAGAGTTGTATCAATTTTATACAACTCCAGCACCCTCAAAAGCCATGTATGTGGAACCGAGTCATAAGCCTTCTTATAGTCTATCCAACATGTCGCCAAACTCTTACGATTACGACGCACCTGTTGGCTAATGGCCCTGTCTATAATAAGGAGGTCTTTAGTGCCACGGCTCCCACTTCTACATCCATTCTGAGAAACTGACATAATCGAATTATTATTAATGTGTAAAGTAATTTTGAGTCTCAGAATAGATGTAAGAAGTTTGTACATGGTTGGTAAACATGTAATAGGTCTAAAATTTTTGGGATCCATGACACTACCAGACTTATAGAGTAAGTGGGTTATACCAGTGGTTAAAAATTGGGGTAATGAACCCGAATTTAAAGCTGCCTGGAATTGAGATGCCAAACACGCATGTGAGCTTCGGAACCACTTAAGCCAAAAGTTGTGCAGTCCGTCTAAACCAGGTGATTTCCAATTCGGTAATGAACGAACTGCACAGCTTACATCATCTTTATCAATTATAACTGGTTCCATAGGTGTTATAGACTCACATGAGCGTCTGACATCCCGCAACCAATCACCTTCTATATGAGTGACAGGCACCGACCAGATGTTCCGCCAAAAAGTATGTGTGACATTTTCATCTGGCAAATGCCCATGACTCACACATGGATCCGGTTCCTCCCATTTCCGGTACACCCACTTCTCATTTCTTTGGAACATCCGATTCTGATTATACCGATCTATTCGTTTTTTGTACCGTCTTATCCTATTTGCCCATGCATAAATTTTCTGCTTTAGAAAGTCTATGCGCTCTGTGACACATGACATGTACTGCTGAGGACCAATGGTAGTCCCCAAGAATGCCTGTTTCACAAAGCGCATCACTCTCGGCCGCGTATTCCCTGATCGAAAACTAATTAGCTTACGAATAAGCACCCTGGTCTCAGCAATACGACGTTCAATTCTACACTGCCAAGCTGGTACAGTTGATTTAGGTCGAGTAGTAGTGACATTTTCAACTATATTAACACCAGCTACTCGACAAACTGCAACAGCCGCACAATACAGAATAGAATGTGTATCACCAAGATCTTCGCTATTGTCTAAATAATCAGGCAATAACGAATCCAGGGCACCCACAAGCGCTAAATTTCGTTTATGAATGGGCAAACGGGACAATCGGGGTCTATTATTCCAATTCACATACCGGTACTCTAGAATCGCATCCTCCAAAGCGCTCCTTATCCTGTCATTGTATTGGGTACTTACAGATATAACTTCACCCTCCACTAATTCATCAACATCATTGGTATGTGATACAAACTGAGGTGTGCTATTAGCTACCAAATCCACAGTGTGTGACGAAGAAGGGATAATCAAGCTATTCCGTATGTCAGAGCGTATCCTCTCAAGTACTGCATCATCCAGCAGATGACAGCGCTGTATTATTATTATTATTATATCGACCCCTGGGAAAGCGATTTCGACCCCTCAGGAACTTTAGGAATCCCTCTTCTAGGTTGCCTGGAAGTGATCGCAGACTGCGATAAGGCCGCCCATTGTTTTACTGCTTTTTGTTTGTATTCTACATTGTATGTATCCTAATCATGGAGTGCAATAAAGAGTACCTATTAAGTGTTGCTTGTAAATAGTCGATAAGTAAGTTTATCAGCAGTCTGGTTACCATAGCACAGGCTCTGACTAGTTTGGGATCAGACGACCGTGTGTGAGATCTGTGAGATATATTACATCTAAGTAATATTTTTAGTACAATACTAACTACACTCTAAACGAGTCCTTAATTAAATATGAACAAAGTTTTTATTATTTCTATTTTTAAAGAAAAGTAATTTTGAAATTTATCCTTTCGAATAAAATATGTCGAGTACATTTAAACCCAGTCGGCATTCGTTTCCATTCCTCCTTTAGTAATATATACATAACATACAAATCGATCGACTCGGAGAAATTCAAATAACATAGTATATATATATGTATGTAACTAGAACTCTATTCTCGCTACTCGCGTTGACGATAGATTGGTCCTAGTTTGCATATCGAGTTCAATGCTTAAGCAAGGTTTCCACTACGGTGTACTATTGCACGATATACATAATTTACTCCACTTGAAAGTATCTTTTTTATTTATGGTTGTGAGATTTCAACGTCTGAACTCCAACTGTGTATATTAAATGTTTCATTTATATTCCTACACGTACACATAATTTGATAAAAACGATTCCTGTGTCGCTAGGGACTCAGTTGATATTCAAACAACGGGAATAAAAAATTGAACACTTGGAACAACTATTTGTTTGTCATACAAATTTTTTGTTTCGCCACGGATTCGATTTTGAACAGTCATGTAGATGAACGGGTGTCATGTCCTCCAACACAAAGGGAGGATCCAGCTAAGCAGTCAGGATCTTCTAACTACTTAACCAACAGGCCAGTCTAATTATCAACAATGATCACATTCACAATAAAGTAAAAATAAACACTTTTAATATAAATTATTATCATTACTAACTTATGTAACATAATGTTATTATATTACACTGTAACTTGTAACGCTAATTATCAATAAATGAGTTCAAAGTTCTGCTGTGTTTACTTATTATCTTTGATAAGAAAAGAGCTATTATTACCTAGCAGGTTTCCATGACAATTACTCAATTTAATCTTAACTAAATATATTTTAATATTATATTTAATTGACCAGTTTAATTTGGACTATAATTGCATAGACTAGAAAACATGGCAGATGGCAGGTCAAAATATCTACTTAATAAATAAAATAATAAATATTATTGGCACATCCGTGGTTATTATGGGTCCGTGTGGTGACGGATTGAGAATACAGAGTGTCAACACCCCTATTCATCCTAAAAAACTACACAGAACAACAGCCCTGGAGAGAGAAGGAAAACTTGACACAAACCCTATACCAACCCGTCTGGCCAGCGTGGTATAGTAGGCCAAAACCTCCTTTTTAAGGAGAGGCTTATGTTGAGCAGTGGACTATTAAAGGCTGTTGATGATCATGTGATGATTGGCACATCGGCTGTTGGCGTAGGGACGTGTGTCGCCACACTATGTGATAGTGGAAGGGAGGTGTCTCATTAGTGTGTTACGTTGCGTCGTCTCAGCATCGCCACTGCGTCGTTTTCCATATATTTTTGTGAGATGCCACATTAATGCGTTGCGTCATCTTCCGACCTTCAGAACTTGCACCTACCGACTATTACTTTTTCCAAAATTTAGCCAACTTTTTAGTGGGTAAATAATTCAATTCCCGAGAGGCAGTACAAAATGCCTTTGAAGAGTTTGTTGCCTCCCGTCCAGCTGATTTTAACAAGAAGCCTTAACCTTATCAATAAACTGCCAATGCGTTGGCAAAGATTCGTCGATTGCATGGGTGATTGTGGTACTTCGAATAACAGAAATAAAAATTTTTGAAAAAATAAGTACTTTCATTTATTGCATACAAAACGGCAATTTCATAGGTAATATATATAGGCACAATTATACCTTAAATTTTAAAGTTTTCTGAACCTCTACATATGTATTTCGCGTTTTAACATAGAGGATCCCAAATTAGATAGGCTTTTGTACGCGCAATTTATTTGGTATTTGGATTTTTTTGTGGTACAAAGAAATTTATTCCCGTATTAATACATATATATACTAGCTATTGGAAACGGCTTCACTTCGTGTTTCTAACTTTGAAAATGATTTACTTCTATACAACCAATCATCCCCTTAGGGGTGAAATTTCCAAAAATCCTTTCTTAGTGGGTGCTTACAACATTAAAAGCATCAGATGCCAAGTTCAGGGAAACGTTACTACCAAAAATAAGTTTCATATAAATTTTCAGCCCCCCCTTTGGCAGCCTTAGGGTTGGGATTTGAAGAAAATCTTTCTTAGTGCCCACCTACGTCACCTAAGGCACATTTATGTTAAATTTCATGCAGAACGGTTTCAGCTGTGCATTGACCTTTCAGTCAGTAAATCAGTCTGTCAGTTACTTCTTTTATATATATAGATTTATATAGATTACTAGCTGAGAACCGCAGTGTTACCAGCGTTTGTTGTTATAACCGCGGGCAACGCCGCGGGGCGAAGCTATTCTAAAAAAAGTAGCCTAAGTTACTCCTTATGTCATCAGCTATCTGCCAGTGAAAGTCCCGTCGAAATCGGTCCAGCCGTTCCAGAGATTACCCGGAACAAACAGACAGACAGACAGACAAAAATTGAAAAAAATGTTATTTTGGCGTATGTACCGTGTAAACATACATATGCATTTAGTAAAAAGCGGTTATTTTAATATTACAAACAGACACTCCAATTTTATTTATTTGTATAGATAGATATCAGCATCATATCCACGCTACAATAGTATATTTGAAAAATACAAGTGTATTTTCGTTTTACATTTAAAGATTAGCCGATGGTGAAGGCTTCAATGATATTGAATACGTGCCTGCGGTCAGAAACGCTATCGATGCGCAAATCGACGTACCTTTATATTGCCGATTTCAACAGCATTTTAAATTAAATCAGATATGCATGTCAAACGTTACTCAAAAATTGTGAACAAAATGTATTTTCAGATTATTTTTTGTGTTCGACGATATTACATCATCAACAGCCCCAATTCGTTCACTGCTGGACATAGGCCTCTCCTTAGAAAGGAGATTTTGGTCTACTGTGCCACGCTGGCCAGACGGGTTGGTATAGGGTTTGTTTAATTTTTCCTTCTTTTTGCAGTGCTGTTGTTGACTCTTACGACACCCACGAGATGAATAGGGGAGGTGACACTCCGTATTCTTAATCTACCACATGATATTACACAACTTACACATTTAACATTTCTTTTTAAATTTTCCTTCATAAAAAGTAGCCTATGTCTATGTGCTGTTAAAATTATAATTTATCACTGTCCCGAATTGCCTTTGGCGTGATCGAGTAAAAAATATCTGTATCCTCACAAACCATCGCGTTTGTGATATCAATGACATTACTTTTATACTTTAACTACAATTATGAAATTGAAAAGCAAAGAAAAAGAGTGATATTTTATGTTTGTATGTTTACTATATATATATATAGTATATATTACTGCGCAAGATGGCTGGCAGGAGCTGGGTGCGAGAAGCCCAAAATCGATCTAAGTGGCGTGAAATGGGAGAGGCCTATTTCCAGCAGTGGACTGCGATAGGCTGATAATGATGATGATCGACTGTGATATATTAGAGCCATCGCAATAGAGGGTTGTGAGGGCGCGCAGCTGACGGCGCTGACGAATCGTGAGCCAGTTCAACTCATAACGAACGGAGGAAACATGGTCATATTCATTCAAGGTTCAATCAAGGTTTAACACGAATCGAATGTAGCTATTCGGAAGGCAGTCATATTTATAACGGAGATCTACATTCAGGTCATATCAGCATTCATCACCATAATCCAAGATGGAGATGTAATATGTTGTACTAGCATCGCCAGCTGTTCAGGTGATGAAAGGCTTGGGGAATGGGATAAAAAAGCGGCAAACGTACATGTACACATCAAGCTAAAAAGGAGATTAGCTCCGACAGCGAAAGACAAGTAAAAAGGCATTTAATCAAAATCTCGAGCCTCAGTATCTACAACTAACATCCATTAATGATTTGTATTAACACATAATGTATACAAACATATCAAGGAATGATATCATACATATGTTCGTGAAATTCATCTGTCTGTCAATGATTGCACTCCAAATTAATTTGGAGGCGCAAGTAATAAGAGTCAGCGGCAGTTGGTATTCTTATTCGTATCGTTCGTATTCTTATAAACACATTATTTATGATAATAACTTCACACATGCCACTTACGACCGTCTGATCGTAAACTAGGCAAATAATAGCCAGCCACCAGCAGTCGATATCCGTCCCTCGTTGCCTCCTGGACGTTGCCTAAACGGAGAGTTGTACTCGAAGATGCTCCTTGCGCTATGCGGGCAGGCGCTATGAGAGTATTAGTAACAGCTGTACCCGGATTCCTCCTATTTCAGGCGCAGTGGCACACCGTGTAATTTTAGTCGGTTCGATTTCGACACACGGGTGGACGTCCCGAGGGAGTTGCCGCCACACGTAAAATAATATGGCAACCAGACTGTTGATAAACATACTTATATATTTCTAAATACATACATACAATAGATACATTACGTCCGTGTGGTGACGGATTAAGAATACAGAGTGTCACCCCCCCTATTCATCATGTGGGTGTCGTAAGAGCCGACTATTGAAAAAAACTACGCAGAACAATAGCACTGCAGAGAGAAGGAAAACTTGACACAAACCCTATACCAACCTGTCTGGCCAGCGTGGTATAGTAGGCCAACACCTCCTTTCTAAGGAAAAGCTTATGTCCAGCAGTGGACTATTAAAGGCTGTTGATGATGACGATTATGTGATGAATAGATACATTACGCCCAGACACACCACAAATGATAGTTGCAACATTGTTGTTAAAGTAAGACAGACATCTTACTTGTTATTTCCGATCGGTGAAGGGTTTAGTTAGGTTTAGTACTTATATTTGTGAGCTCCCTCGAACATAGAACTAGAACTATTTAAATAATTTAGATTTTTTCATGTGTAAAAAACACCATCCTCTCACTTTCTTGCAATCAGAGGAAATGATTTAGTGGAAAAGACGTGACAAGAAGCTGCGGCAACACGCGCTGTTTGGTTTGACCAATGAGTGCGTTGGTAAGTTGGCTATCAGATGGTAGGTAAGACGACAGATGTTACATATCATATGCGATTACCTTACGGCTCGCTCGGTTTTCTACCGACCTCAAAAAAGGAGGAGGTTCTCAATTCGTCAGCATCTTTTTTCTTATGTATGTTCACGCCTGAACCGATTTGGAAAATCCTTTTTTTATTTCAAAGGGTATACTTTCCAGGTGGCTCCATTTAAATTTTATCATAATCGGTCAAGCAGTTTTAAAAAAATGAACAATAATCTAAAATTGTCGACGATATTTCCGCTAACTAATTGGTTTACTCATACTATATATATACAAAATACATCTAAATATGGTACAAATAAAATTATTTTTTAATCGACTTCATAAACTCAGATAAAAGTCAAATTAGGAAAAGCAAAACAGAACATCCCGACACGCTGACATCACTAAATTCACAATTCCTATGAGAAAAAAGAAGTTAAATATCACACGCGCTGCTAACAACCATAAAGATAGAAAACAAAAGCATGCACAGCACGAAACAAAATCCACAGTCACAAATCACTATTAAAACCTCTACCAGAGATTATACATATAGGCAATAACGCTGTCTTTTTAGTTGCGCGTTAGATTAAAGTCTCGAAACGCTGTCGCTTATAACTTGAATAAAAATGTTTTTGATTATGAATATAATTCATTACCCACAAGTCTGTTCTGTAGTAATGAGTTATTTTATACTATTTATATCGATTTCTGATTGTTTTATTATTCGCCTTTGGCTTCTGTCTGTGGGTGGTATCGGGGCACATAAAAATAAATGACTCATCATTCATTGACCATAAACATAGAGGATAAGACAGAGACTACACACTGGCCATTATTTTATCGGACTACGTGCTAAGAGTAGAATAATCAGAGGACTTAGTGTGAGTTTATTTTATATCTACGTTACGATGGGCGTTTGGCGTTGCAGTTGGCTGGCACTGAAATCTTTACCAATCTTTAAATCTTTACCAAATTTAAAAGAGTTGATGGGAAATACACTCACACTAGGCTCTCAGTGCGGGCCAATCACTAAGCGGAATGCGGTCACTGTGACGATCGAGTTGATGTATTAAAATTGTAACGATATTTTCAAAGTTTTTTTGAAGTAAAACTTCTTTACGAATGCTTGAGTTGGGGAGTAAGCTCGTGCATGCGTGACAAGAGCGTTACGAAAAGTGTGATGGGGCGATGCAAACGGACGTTGAGAATGAGATATAAGTTAGTGAAGATAGAAAAAGAGAGAGAAAGTTACGTTTCGTATATTACTTTAGGGGCAAGAGAGAGAGGTGCGAGCACACATCTGCTTTCTTTCTTTCTCTCATAGCCAACAAATTTTACTTCAATCGTGTGGTCTAAAGCACCCCACTATCGGTCATACGGTCAGCATCACGTCTTAAATTTATAAAAAAATGCAATAATTTATACATTTTTTACTATCTGTGACTATTAACTGTCACGTCTTAGAGGAAAACATGGCGTCTACCTTTTATATCATTTAACGCGCGAAAATTTATAATATAAAATCCTAACGCATTTTAAGTCCATGTATCGATTGAATAAAATTTTAGTAAATCATCTGTTTGCTTCTTATCTTAGGATGAAATTCATATCTCATATCTTTCATATCTTAAGATCAAAGACACAATAGCGAGAAATGTACGATTTATAATAGTCTTAACCTGTAAGAATAATGTGTTCATCATAATCGTGGTAAACGGTGTGGATGTTACAATTGTCAATCCATCCATAGTTTAGAATGAAGTCGGCTTTTTTTTTATTTGAAGTCGTAAAATTTTATTTTTAATTTACGAAGCCATTTTGAAAAATCCTTTTTTTTTTTTAAATTAATACGCTATATACGTTGTGCATTTAATGTAGATCAGAATTACTTTTTACAGCATAGCATCAAAATGAATATCTTAGTAGAAAAAGGTGATTTAAAATGCGGGGACATAGCGGCTGGCAGTAGCGGAGCAGGCCTATAAATTTTGCATATTAAAATGTTCTGTAGTATAGTCTTATTATGATAATAGTTTAATTAATTACTCCACACTGACACCACATTAGCAGTATTAGTAGTATCGACATTGCACCCGTGCGGTGACGGGGCGAATTTTTCATCAACAGCCTCCACTAGTCCACTGCTGGACATAGACCTCTCCTCAGAAAGGAGGTTTTGGCCTACTATACCACGCTGGCCAGACGGGTTGGTATCGGGTTTGTTTCAAGTTTCCTCCCTTAGTTGGCTCTTACGACACCCTCGGGATGAAAAGGGGTGGTGACACTCTGTATGCTTAATCCGTCACCACACCAATTGTTAGTATAATGTGAGAGTGAGTTTGTTTATTATTTGTTACTCTTTCACACCTTAAGCACTAAACTGATTTCAAAAATTTAAAGCCACATTATCAGCGAGTTACATAGGCTACTTTTTACCGCAATAGCCGACATGCACGCGGGCGGAGCCGCAGGCAAATTCTAGTAATGTATAATTTAACACTATTGTACCCACATATTATTGTGCCATAGTTAGTCATCATCTGCCTACCCTTTTCCCAATTTTATTTGGGGTCGGCGCAGTATGTATGATTTTTCCATTCTACTCTGTCATGCGTCATCTCACTGTTTACTCCCTTCCTAGCCATATCCTCCCTCACGCAGTCCATCCACCTTTTCTTCGGTCTGCCTCTTCTCTTGTACCCTTCAACTCCCATACCTAAAACTTTCTTCGGCACATTTTCCTCATCCCTCCGCATGACATGTCCATACCAAGATAACCTATTACTTCTTAACTTTTCATCCAGTGGCGCTACTTTCATAGTTAGTATATCCAATAAATTAAAACAAAATACTCTATCTATTCACGATACTCTATATACCCAATATTGTAGAGTTTTATGAGTATGTGCTCCCGCTCCGCCAGGCGCTTCAAAATTCGATCTTCGGGGATATTTAGTTTCACTCTGAATTTCTCAGTATTGGGTATATCTGTTAAGCTTCCGATCAAGAATATTGCCTTACACATATGTTTTTTAAATATAAACCTCGGCTAACAGCCATTCAGAACATTCCCAACATAGAAATAAAAACCCTAGTTTTAAGTCATACATTTCTTAGTTTGTTTGTTAACTCAGAACGCCGTAATTTGTAAGCCGATTTAGACAATTCCTTTTTTTGATTTTGGCAGATATACTTCCCGTTTGATTCTAATTTAATTTAAAAGAAAAATATTCATGAAAAATTAAGGAATGAAGAACACAGTTTTCAAATCAATTATATCATAGTCTCGAGTTGAAAAAAGAGACTAAGACTGAAATACCTGGCAGAGGCCAGGGTCGCGTACGAATACAGAATCCCTGTCAGAACCCGCTGGAAAGCTGGATAGGATTGGAAGAAAGCTAGCGGTATACTATGGGATCTTGTGTCAACTAGGGTGAAGTTCCGTGCGCGTAGGCGATTCGGCCATACATATAATAGAAATCAAATATAGCTTACTTAGAACCCATAGTACTTTGTGGCCGTGGTGTTTCAATGCTTAAAAGGGTATATTCCTATTTTATTTTGTCTTCCGCTTTGCTAAGAAGAAAAGTGGATTTATTATATTTCCATCTCCTCCAATTTTCTTCTGAATAATTTCGTTGCGGATTCCAAGACATTTTAATTTTTTGCCTGGGACTTCCTGAGTGACATAACTCGGTGTGTTCGCGGGTGTACAGGAGTTACAATGGGCGTGTGGGAAGGATTAGTCCCATAAGAAACTGAAAAACTGGAAGAAGCCAGGTCCTATGAATGGAGAAGCCACTAAGGCAGGGACTTCGACTGTCCTATTGTAGGGTCGTAGAATATTTTACAAAAATACGGTACAATTTAATGCAGAAACCTTGACCAGGTAAATTAAACCTAAAACAATCAATACTTAATAAGTGAAAGTTGTGAGTTTGTAGGTTCGGTGTAATCTCAGGAACTACTGGTCCGAATTGAAAAATTCTTTTAGTACTGGATAACCCTTTTATCAAGGAAGGAAATAAGTTATATATCATCATGCAACGACCAATATGCGCCGAGTTCAATGAAAAATGTTGCGAAAACGGGGCAAATTTATTCCTTTTGACAGGTGCTCATGAAGTTTCGCGGCTCAGCTAGTAACAAAGAAAGTTGAAAACTTCATTAGAACTATAAGCGGATCAAAGATGGCTGCCAATTGAACGGAGCTAAGGAAATGGCTCTTGACTCTGACATTTTCATTATTCATTGACACGTGATCCGATGGATGGCGTAGCCAATAAGAGCTCGCTGCCATTTGTGTCGGGCCCGACAGAAAATCTACTGCTCTAGTGGCAGGACATTTTATATGAAACTATTAACACTTGTCCGACACCGATTTTGTGTCCGCGCCGTCGTCTCGCCTCACGTAATGTTAAAAATTCGCACCAACTTCAACCGTGGCCAAAAACGATACGACTATTGTAAACAAAGGCACCGACACACAATTAAAATCTGGGCCCGACAGCCGACTAGTGGGCATGAGCTGTAACTGTTTGTAATGACGGGCCGTGTGCTCAAAAAACGTGCAGTACCATCTTGATCTCATGTTATTTCCACATCTATTTCAAATAGTGTGTGTGACGGGTCGTTAACGTAATATAAAACATACATTCTCGAAGAAAATGTTCACAGCTCATTGCAAAACTAAAAACAAACAAAGGTTGAACCAATTCTTACGTTATCGTTTTACAAATAATGAAGGCAAATAAATATTTTAATGTACGTTTAGCTATGTTAGCAAGGAGATAAAATATTATAATATGTTTCATTACAGAATAGTTTTTATTCAACTTCAAAAAATAGGCAGGTTTTGTTACGAGTCAGTGCAAACTGGTCGAAAGGTCAGGCAATACAAAGGTATGTTTCATATAACTTTAAGATGCCACAATTTTATATGACTTAATTACTGTTGGCTGAGTTTAAATTCCATAAAATTGCGTTTAGTATTATTAATTTAGGAGAACTATTTGATTTCGTTATCATTTGGATTAGGCTGGGTTAGAACAGTGACCAATGATGATGAATGAACGCGCTAACTACACTCTTTTTGTATGTGAGTTTCCTGCTTGACGAATAACAGTTCTAACTGTGAACTTTCTGCAAAAATCTTTATGAATATGAAATTTATGCCTAAAGAAGATTCTGGCTTTTAACATTTTTTTTGATTGTATAATAAACGATTTTCTGCGAAATGAAGTTTATGCAAAATAATATTAAGACATAAAAAGTTCTGCTATAACGGGTAGAACCCTTGTGTGCCACAGAGCCGTGTGTGGCAGCTTTATCATAAGCATAAAAGTCTTAAAAGTGTTAAAAATAAAATTTTATTTAAAAAGGTTTCTATTTTAATTAAAAAAAAATAAGCGCGCGGAGGACTTTACAAACCTACATGAAACGGACACAGGGAACACCCAGACTCAAAACAACAATTTGTGGATTACACAAAGTGTTGTCCCATGTAGGGATCGAACCCACAACACTTAGCGCAGTAGAAAGCGGCCCGGTAACCGCTGAAACCGCTACGCCAGCCGTCCGTCCACCAGTGTATTATTATTATTAAAATTACTTACATATTGGCACTTTCGTGCACTTAAGCCCACTTAACACGTATTATAAGGTACAACCTTGCCGATTTGCAAACCCAATGTCCCAAGCTCCCACTAAGTTATTGATCTTATCACGACAGTTATAGCGAGCGGTATCAAATAAACCGTCAACGATTAGTTTAATATCTAAGCCCTATTAGCATATTGAACGAGATAGTTAGATGGCAAATTGTTTACTAGAAATATTGGCGTGTCAGATAAAAGATTTGGAAGGCTGATACAAATATAAAACACAAAAATTCCGAGTGTTACAACCCATATTCATCCACTTACACCTTCAAAATACCCCTTTTGACCCATCGCACTAGCAAATTACACTACCAGTAGTGTCACGGGGAATATTTTTTCCTCCTGCACTACTAACCAGTAGTGTCATGAGTCATCAAGTTCCGGTGATACTTCCTTCTGACCCATCGCACTACCAGATTACAGTACCGGTAGTGTTGTGGGGTTTTTTTTCCCTTCTGCACTACTAACTAGCAGTGTCATGAGCAATCAAGTAACGATGATACCTCCTTCTGACCCATCGCACTACCAGATAACCGTACCGGTAGCGTCATGGGGGAATACTTGCCCTTCTGCACTACTAACCAGTATTGTAATGGGTAATTTAAAAATTGTCGTTTATCTTTATTCTCTTTGATACAACTTCAGAATTTTCTATTATTAACTAATAAAAGGAAAAATGATGTCGAAACACCTATCGAAATAACGAGTCGAACATCAAGTATCCTACGAGTTTTTTTTTGCCTATTCTTGTTCATGGTATATACGACATCACAACAGTTTGTTCATCTCTGTTACTTTGAATTACTAAGCATTTTTTTTAAAGACAACTCCCGCACAGAGAACACACATACTCTGAACAACAATTTGTTGATCACACAAAGTGTTGTTACATGTGGGGATCTAACCCATAACACTCAGCGCAGTAAGAAAAAGAGTGGCGACCTATTAAACCACTACGCTATTTGTGTAGTAGGTATATGCAAAAATAAGAAATGTACCTATATCAAGAAAGAAATATTTTCAAGCTTTGTGAGTTCTAATTTTGGTTTGGCTAGAAAAAGTTTTCCTTAAAATGAAAAAAGCATCAGCATCATTTCAGTGAGATTACATTATAATAATCACGTCGTGTTATTAAGGTCCGTCAGCCAGCTGTGCAAGGTCTTGCCTTCATAATATTTAATGGGAAAACTGTTACCAACATTTTTGCAAAATTGGATATTTCCAGAGGCAGAATCTTTTTCTTAAAATGAAAGCCACGACAATTTCTTTGCTGAAATAAAGATCCCGTGACATCCGGTGGTTTTCACTTTTTTATATTATTAAAGATGTTTATATTATTTAAAGTTATTTAAAACGTCTGAAAAGTGTTGAATTAATGTCTCACGCATAGGCTGGAGAATTGGACAACTAAAAACACCAGTCCGTGTGGTGACGGATAAAGAATACAGAGTGTCACCACCCCTATTCATCCCGTGGGTGTCGTAAGAGCCGACTAAGGGAAAAAACTAAGCAGGACAATAGCACTGCACAGAGAAGGAAAACTTGACACAAACCCTTTACCAACCCGTCTGGCCAGCGTGGTATAGTAGGCCAAAACCTCCTTTCTCAGGAGAGGCTTATGTCCAGCAGTGGACTATGAAAAATACCAGTACATAACACTTATCAGTTTACAGAGAATTGGTGTATTATATATTTAACCCAGCTGTTTGTTTTCTTTGCTATCATAATGCAAACATATGTTGTAATTACGTCAGTTTACATATTCGATAATATGTTGAGTTAGGATCAATATTTATCATGTAAACACAGTCATGACACATAAATGTAACAAAAAGAAATTGACTAGTACTTGTGTATTTGATTGGGGCGCAGCTAGTACCCCGGCTGGTGTTAATCGGTTTGAGTCCGACCTAACCACCACACCAGTTGGGTGGTCCGAGGTGATTTCCGCAAAGAAAGAGGGACACAGCTAAAATAGAAACCAATCATGGACAGCAGCAGCCGCAGACAGTGACCCGTCGGCTCGTTTACCTCAATCATCATCATCAGCCTATCACAGTCCACTGCTGACCATAGGCCTTTCTTATTGGACTCCACTTCGGTCGATTTTCGGCTTCTCTTATCCACCTTATGCCAGCCATCTTGTTTATCTCTAGACCATAATGTATTTATGTATCTACAGAGTGTCCCGAAATTCAACGACAAACGGTGAGTGGATGGTAGGTGAGCGCCTTAGCCCTTTGGTAAAAATATAAAAAAAATCTCATGTCATTTTTTTAAACGTCGTAAATTGAAAATCGGTGAAAATTGACACCTTGGACTACTTTTTTCAGTGCTGTGATGGCGACTGGGCGTGAATTGGTATTTTCTTTTTTGTATCGGTAGCGTGAATAGTCCCTCTGTTGATTACAATTATGAGTAAAACAAGGGATGTTACAATATCTCGAATTAAAAAAACATTTCATTTGATCATTTATTAAAAATTCAAATAAAATATAGGTAAACTGATTTTGACACATCACTGTTAAAAAAAACGTCTTTTAAAAGTCCGCGCATATTATCATGATTCTAAAATGGTAAAATACTTCTATCAAAGCAAATTTGGAAAAAACTTCACAACACAAGTGGATCATAGTATGTATGTGTGTAATTGTTAGTTTTATATATTTTTAGCTAGAAAAAATATTTGATACTACACCACCAAAAGGTTGGCTGGTAGAGAATGCCCAAGGCATTAAGTCCGCCGATGTACTTATGTGCACAAAGTTGTAAATAAATAAACAATAAAATATTCTAAATGTTAGTCACTTTTGTTACGCTATCAACTAAAGAGATCATCGTAAAATTTTGCATAAATGTTGGAATAAGCAAGATATCAGCTAGATCATTCCAACAAATGATATTTTGTTTATTTATATTTAAATATATGTATATTCATCTGTGACTGACAGGAGATATTTACATATTTGATTGAAATTACCTGTCACTCATGAGTCAAAGAAGAGAAATCAAACATTTCATCTTTCAGATTTAGGTTAGGTCGACAGCCGTCGCTAGGCACATGTCTTGGATCAGGCACCTGTTTAATGAAAGCGTGAAGATGTTATCTTTAAATAGTATAAAATGAAGTCGCTTTTTTGTGTTGTACGCTTAGATCTTTCAAACTAAGCAACGGGTTTTGATGCGGTTTTCACCAATAGAGAGAATGATTCAAGATGTTTAGGTTTATGAATACAAATAAATAAAATTGAAGGGTCTGTTTGTAATGTGAAAATAATAGGTTTTTTTCATGCTCACACGGTTATTTGTACGATGTCTAAAAACCAGTATATTAAAAAAAAACTGTCTGTTTGTTCCGGGTAATATTCTTTACGGCTGGACAGATTTCAATAATATTATACTACCAGGTAAACGTTTATTTAAGGAGTAAATTAGGCTTTTAAACCGACTGCAAAAAGGAAGAGGTTGTCAATTCGGTTGTTTATTTTTTTAACTCGTACTCCATTAACTCAGGGCATAACTCCGTCATATACGGACGGATTTGCAAAATTCTTTATTCCGAAATGGTCCCATTCCAATTTCATAAAGATCTGATAATGACTTTTGGAGACAGACAACGGAACTCTTCAAAAAATGGCAGCATATCAACAGACTTCTAACAATACTAACAAATACTATTGTTAGAAGCCAGTTCAACTATAAAAAAAAGATTTATCCTCAGAAAAAGATCCGAGATTCGAACCCGAGGCCTTACGTACACCACTAAGGCAGTGCAGGGCCGTCGCTAGTTGTTTGAGCGCCCGCGTGCAATAACGATAAAGTCGCCATTTTTTTGGTACGGAAATCGCCCTTAGGACATCCCCCACCGGACGGCCGGTGGAGTGGTTATGAATTTCATTTCCGATCAAGTTATTTTTATCCTTATTTCAATGAGTCTAGAAATCATATTACTTAATTTCGATGCGAGCGGCGTGTTGTGGAATGTCGCGGGACGCCGCAGCACGTCGTGTCACGTGGTTTCATTATACAGATTATCACACCACTATATTGCACGCCCAGTCCAGGCTGCACCCCATTTGCCACACCGCAACACCGCCACATCCGGCTTAAACCTTATTTCAATGAGTTTGGCTGTCATTTACCGGAACGTTGCGCGGTGCAGTTATATCGAAAAGGTAAAAGTAAAGTAATATGGATTCTAAACACATGGAAATATGGATAAAAAGAACTTGATCAGAAATAAAATCCTTTACCAAGCCATACCGTGTCGCAACGCCAGTCAACGCCGGTGCTATTGAGTGGCTGGACTTTCTGCGAGATGCCACAACGTGAAGCGGTATACTTTGGCATTCTGCTTCATACCATAGCATCCTTCGGCTGCCGAAGGACACCCTGCCTTGTCTTGCCGCGACGTTAGTCAGCGCCGGCCCTAACACCGCACGCCGCGCCATCTCGGGCAGTAGCTGGGCAACCAAGTGTAACCTAGAAAGGAAATCCCTGATACCCCGACGGGCCCAGAGTCATTTACGGCTCACAGATGCTCTCCTGATGTGTAGTGTTCACGGTTTCCCCTCAAAGCGGCCGTAGCCTAGGGGTTAAGGCGTTGGACTTGCGTATTCCTCTGCTCCATACACGCTGGACAGTCTGTAAGCGTGCAAAAGCGTCATGACCACGCTCTGGCCATCGTAGTGGCAGTACCCGGACGTTGGCTCTTTGGGGATCAGACACAGGGGACCTCCAAAGCGTGCTTTGCGTCAGCTAATATCAGACGGTCCTGTGTTTCCTATAGAGCCAATCCTCCATAACGCGTCTTACCGTCGCAAGAACAGCGTGCCAGAATTAAGCCGCCCCATAATCTTCCCAAAACTTTTGCCCGGTATAGGGTCTTTGGGAACCCCGCGCCCGCATCTCGAGTGATTTAAATTATACATACTTACGTTTAATAAAGTAATAAGAATATAAAAATTTACATTTATTTTCGTACACTGATCATCGTACATCTATTGATGTTACTATGATGAAATAAAAATACATTAGACATGCAAATTATGAAAAAGTTTCGTTTTCGTTTCGATTTCTGTTTTTGCCGCCCTCTTGAAAGTTCAGGCCGTGTGCGGTGCACGCTCTGCACACCCCCTCTGCACAACTACTAAATAGGTACTCGATTTCCTTATTCCCGTTTATGTATTCTACGAAAAGTTAATTATAATAATATATGCCACGTTTTCTATAAAAAAAGCAAAGAATTTGCGGCCCTGAGGCTGCGCTTTCAAACACCACGCGAATGAAGTCGCGGGTGCCAGCGGAATGTATAATACATGCATATTATAGCAGAGGAAATCCGAGAATTTCAAAGATCGCGTCGCGATCGTCGTAAAAAACATGTTTTTGTGCGCTTACATTGCAAACGCTAGCTAAACGTTACGAGATAGTCCAAAATAATGTACTACGGAATGGTATATCTTAAAACTATCTACAAAAAGACCGCTATGGTCTATGTCTATCTCCTAAGGATAACCCACAGTCACCATTTTTACCTTTTAAATATTACAAAAAAATAAAGGGTTATTTACGAAGCTATTTAACACAACACATTATTATTCCTTAATAATAAAATACGTTAGAAATATTGTGCATTAAATGTAGATTAAAATTGCTCTTTACAGCATATCGTTAAAATGAGTATTTGGGAAGATATTAGAGTCGAGCCGTAACGTCCGTCCCGAGTGGCAGCGGCCGGCAGGATAGGATATAAATATTGCATTTAAAGATGGACAGTTGTATCATAATACATAATAGTATAATTAATTACTCCAGACTGACACCACATTAGTAGTATCTACATTGCACCCGTGCGAAGCCGGGGCGGATCGGTAGTTTTCTATATTTATAATAATGTTAAGTTGGTTTGTGTCATCATCATCATCAACAGCCTTTAATAGTCCACTGCTGGACATAAGCCTCTCCTGAGAAAGGAGGTTTGTGGAGGAGGAGTTGGTTTGTGTACGCTTCAAAAACTCAAAAACTTCTGCACCGATTAAGTTCAAAAAACACGATATACAAACAGTTTCAAGGATTTTTTTTATCTATTTATCGCGTCAGTGTTGTTCTTCATTTCTCATCAATGCAACTTCAATATATCACAGCGAAGCGTAGTAGGGAGTTTTTGTTTATTATCATTAGTCTTCTGAATATTTTGATTCTTCTTTATTTTTGCTCCTACTGAGGCTTCCAACAGGCAACATTAAAAAAAAATTGATGAGACAGGTGATTTACGCTGCTTTATATAAAAAAAGATTTTTGCGGTTCCGCCCTGTGAGCGTCCACCTTTGTATCAAGGAGGGGAGGGTTTGAACTCTTGCTTGCTTAACACCAGTTTTCTGTGAGGCCGTAGGGCTTATCACGTCCGTCGAGCCAGCCCTTGGCTCTGACGTCAAAAATGTGTGTAATATTTTCTGTACGTGTTAATAATGAATGGGCCGGCTCGACAAAAGTGATACCACGGCCTCACAGAAAACCGGTGTTAGGCAATTCTTTCGTTACCTTTCACTGAGTGAGTGAGGTTACCGGAGCCCAAATTCCCCCTCCCGCTGACTCGAGCGGGGGGGGGAGGGGGTCCAAGGGCAGCAACGCACTTGACTTTTGAGTTGCAGGTGTCCATGGGCGGCGGTAGTTGCTTCCCATCAGGTGACCCATCTGCTCGTTTGAAAGAGTTCTGAATCTTGTTCGTAAGCGATCACCAGCGTTTGTAATCAAACGCACCTACCCTCTATCTTATTCATCAGCAGAAAACACGCTGAGAATAAAACTAACCAACTACCCGTCTTTTGTACGAATCTTCTTGCAGGCACCTCCAATACTTGAAGAGTTCTACTTCTTATTAAAACAGTATTCTCTTCAATAGCGCGTTGATACCGTTTATGACAACCTCCAGAAGTAATATACACATACTCCAATATACACTAATACACTAACGAAACGATTTTACCCCTAACATAAAAAACTGAAGAGATTTTTTGAATTATTATTAATTATACTAATTAAGATTGCAAAAAAAGCACAATTCAAGATCGATCCGATCCGTATATTTAGGGGCTACAATGCACAGGGATTTACACAAAGCAAAAAAAGGGTTAGAATGCTCTGTACATAGACAGCTACATAGATACACTCGTTCAATTATAGCACCTCGTCTTTTTCCGTCGGTAGGGAAATATAAGGCAATGTTTACCGAAAAACATACATTACACAAATTACCAGTTTCAAATTCGATGGTATTTCTTAATTAATATAAATAAACAAATATAACAAGCAAATCTTTTATAAAGTTTTAAAAATTTAACGGTTATTTCAACACAAGGTACTTATGTACTAGCTAACTACTAAATAGGTACTCGATTTCCTTATTCCCGTTTGTGTGTTCTACGAAAAGTAAATTATAATAATATTTGCCATGTTTTCTATAAAAAAAAGCATAGAACTTACATAAGGCAACAGATAAAATAAATAGTTTTAAACTTAGTTTACAAAAAAACGAGAATAACTACTCACCTAATTTTTTTTAAATTCCGAATCGAAAAAATCGGCACCTGTCACATCACACAACACTGTCTTTTTTTTTAAACCGTGCACGGCAACGACAGCAAATAAATAAGCAACTAATATTTACAATATTATAAATAAAACACTGAATTCCACAGTAATCAAACGTCTCGACTTTGTTTTGATATCGATAACACTCGTCCCTCTCCACAGTTATCCATTATAACGAGAACGGAATCTCATTACGGTCGTATCTATCCTAAAATTACCCCTCGGGGACATGCCTAGTGTTTTTAGAATCACATGTAGTAATTTGCGAAATTTTTCGCAAGCACACGCGACGAACACCCCTCACGAGCGTCTATGGAAAACTGAACGTACTTCAGCGTACGGCCCTATCGCAGCTTTCAACAAATCTATATAAGAAAGTACACTATACGTCTGTCTTGCTCTTACCGCAAACCATTTGTATAAGCTGTCCTGCTTACTTATTATCCTGACCGCTGAAAGCGAAAAACACCGTACAAAAATATCGAATTATGCTCTCATTATAAATGAAAATTTGGAACGCGCTTAATTTTTGCATGTTTTTGTTGTTCGTTGAAAAGTGACGTTTGTTTTGGCGGGAAGGGTTATCAATCATTTTGATTTTGACATTTAATTACTAAACATGATGTTGAGAGTTACCAACTTTCAAAGCTGACATTACCAAATAATCTATTATTAGTATATCTGGGTAGTATTATGATGTATTCTTATCAGATAATGAGCAATTTGATCTCATTTGTTACCGGTTAATGGCTACGTTATCTACCTTATTGGAGCACTAGTACCTTCCAACAGAAAAACACATTTATTTGAATGAACTTTCAAGTTTAGTTAATAGAATTAAATGATCTTTAAAATTACTTTTTAAAAGAAGGTCGGGTACAAAATAGTGATGTGAATAGAACTGGTTTACAGTCTCCACCCCTTACAAAATTATCTGTAACGATCGTTTTTATCGTATTATCAAAAGGGAGGGATAAAAATAAAAGGATAGGAAACAAGAGGAAGGATTGCCCTCAATTGTGCCGGTGTGCGGGTGTCTACCCACAGATGACGATAGGCGACTTGCTGAATTATTTATAATATACCCAGAAGTGTTA
This sequence comes from Arctia plantaginis, assembly GCA_902825455.1. Lineage (NCBI taxonomy): Eukaryota > Metazoa > Arthropoda > Insecta > Lepidoptera > Erebidae > Arctia > Arctia plantaginis. The sequence goes on along the minus strand of CADEBD010001048.1, from coordinate 180,032 downwards.
CAATATGTCCTCCATTTAGACCAGGGATTCCCAAACTATTTTGGGCAAGTGACCCCTTTCCTAAAATGAACTGATACCTCAGACCCCCATAGCCAAATTACTGCACGCTTTTCGACTCGTTGAGTTCTTTTAAAGTACAACAATAATACTTCCTACTAAAATATTTGTCATTCATATTACAAGTTGATACACGTAACACAACTAATACAGTATATTGAACAAATAAGAACAATGTTAATTCATAGGGAACTTTAGACCTCGTCGACCCCCAAGTTTTCGTTTATGTCGACCCCTGAGAAACCGATTCCGACCCTGAGGGGTCGATATCAACCACTTTGGGCATCGCTGATTTAGAGGAAAACATAAATGTAAAATCAAGAGCAAAGGCATCAAGGCATGTTTTATTGTTTCAAATTATTGGCTTTAGTTTTTTACGGTATACTCGAAAGTAGTAGGGGCAAAACGATCAGATGAGTCACCTAAGGAGAGGCCTATGTCCAGCAGTGGACTAGTAAAGGCTGTTGATGATGATGATGATGAGCCACGTAATGGCAAGTAACTACCGCCGCCCATGGCAATTAGGATCACAAGAGTCACAGTGTGTTGGCACCCTTTGAGTGCTATTGTGCCACTTCAGAATTAGGTGGAGGTGATGAGTACCAGGGCTTTCCTTTCTAGGGTATACCTGGTTCCCCGGCTACTGGTACTTGGAGACGGCGTGCGGTTTTTGACAGGTACGGGTCCGACATAATCACCCCACTGGTGGGCAGTATCTGAAGCGCACAGGAAAAAAAACAAAAAAAAGGTTGAGGTGATGACTCCGTTCAGTCAGTCGGTAAAAAAAAATAGGAAAAATTAACACCGGTTTTCTTAGAGGCCATGGTATAACTTCGGTCGAGCAGCCTAGCTTTAATTTATTATGAAGTGACTATGAATAATTAGTATATTACTGTATTATTTTTGAATGATGTTTTATTAAAGAAAAGACAGCGTGAGGGGTCAATGCGCAACGAGTTAAAAAAAATGACAGGATTAGTGTTCATTCTCTATCACACATCAGCGCACGACTGACGTAGGCAAAATTGTCGACATATCGGCATCACTTGCCATAGAGAAAAGGAGAATAGAGTGGAGGGGTCTATGGACCCCCAGACGGAACGAAGATCCTTTCACTTATTGGTAGACGTTTGCTATAGTGTCCGATATATCTAGGTCTTGTTACATATTTTTCGGTCTCGCTCCCATCCGCTCACAGCGTGTAACTTGCGATAACGAACTTTATTCAAACAAACAAACTTAGTTTTATATTTGTAATTTAACTATGGATTATTATTTAGTACTCGCTAATCTTACTTTTAATAACAGTGGAATTGCAATAGTTTTCCTGTTTGTGTTGCAGTTTAAACGCAAATAGTTATGAAATGAGTTTATGAAGCTGAGTATCGTTATAAGCTGGTATCGCGGGGTTAATAAGATTCCCCCGTTTAAAACTATATTAAAAAACGAACGAAATTTTTTACGCTTTTCGGTAGACGTTTGCTATATTATATAATCGTTCATGGAGTTAAATTGAAAAAAACTATGATAAAGTATATTTATTTTGTTTGAAATAAATAATGCTCCCATCCGAGCGAGACCGAAAAATGTGTTACAAGACTTTTTTCCGACACTTCTTACTGTGGTTACAGCCGTGTATAAACTTTTTCTACATTTTTATTTGTTATTATTTCCTTCTTTTTGAACTTAATTATCCCAGATCATTTAGTGTTTAATTTATAAATTTAACCTTATCTACTTGATATTTTATAACATAAATTATAAGGACTGTATAGCATACGCCTACCAAAAAGCGAAAGGAACTTTGTTTCGACCGGAGGTTCATGGACTTCTCACGCCGTTTTTTGATACGCTTTTACGCCTTTACCACTAAACCGTTTTTAAAAATTCATTCACTCTTGGAAAGCTACGTTATCAGCGAGTAACATAGTCTTTTACCGCCATATTGTCATAAATAAAAAAAATAAAAAATAAGTAAATCTAGTCATAAATAAAAAGTGTTTGTTGATGGCAATAGGTTCACAGTCTGTTACGTAAGTAGGACTAAAATTAGGGTTGACAAAATTGGGGTGTCCGTCGTCTCTGTTTACTCCTTAGGGAATAAAGTCCTGAGTGAAAGTATGTATGTATGTAGGTATATTCTCATGTAAAGTTAGTTCAATGCCTTTTCCAAAAATATCGTATTTTATTTATTCCTTGTCATCCACAATACGGCCGTACTTCAATTGTTTACGCGGAGCTACTGCCAACAGACCTCCACAACCCAAGTACTAGGCGATATCGAAGTTCTGTAGACAGTTTCCGACGTCTTAACGTGCACTCTGAGTGTCTCAATATATTATAAACTAGCTGAGACCCGTGTTATAACCGCGGGCAACGCCGCGGGGCGAAGCTAGTCTAAAAAAAGTAGCCTAAGTTACTCCTTATGTCATCAGCTATCTGCCAGTGAAAGTCCCGTCGAAATCGGTCCAGCCGTCCCAGAGATTACCCGGAACAAACAGACAGACAGACAGACAGATAAAAATTGAAAAAAATGTTATTTTGGCATATGTACCGTGTAAACATACATATGCATTTAGTAAAAAGCGGTTATTTTAATATTACAAACAGACACTCCAATTTTATTTATTTGTATAGATGGTCACCTGCCGGCTCCGATTATCTCACTCACTCGGTGAAAAGCAACGAAATAACTGCTTCATCATCACATCAACAGCTTTTAATAGTCCACTGCTGGACATAGGCATCTCCTTAGAAAGAGTGTTTTGGCCTATTATACCACGCTGGCCAGACGCGTTGGGATAGGGTTTGTGTTAGGTTCTCCTTCTCTTTGCGGTGCTATTGACCTGTGTAGTTTGCTTCCTTAGTGCTTAACAATGTAACTTAAAGTTTACTGTGATGCCGTGGTATCATGGCATGGAAGCATGGCACTCCTGTGACGAAAATTGATGTGACATATAAAAAAAATCCGAAGATATTATGAATTTTGTAAATTTCTTCGTGTTTTTCAAATCCTGACACTTATAGAAAAACAGTTCGATCATCATCATCTTCTAACAAATTTCTTGTCACAAATTCATTTGGGGTCGGCGTAATGAGTTCTTTTTTTTAAAAGACAACTCCTTCTTTAGGAATAAATCCTGTGTCGCGGGGTACTTTACTCACACATGAAACGGACACAATTTGTGGTACACACAAAGTGTCGTCCCATGTGGGGTTTGAACCCACAACACTCGGCGTAGTAGGAAGCAGCGTGGCGACCGCTTAAACAACTACGCCATTCGTGCAGTCAGTCTAAGTTTTCTTTACCCATTCACCTCTATTACTCTTCAGTTCACTGCTTACTCCCTTCCTAGCCATATCCTCTTTCACGTAGTCCATGAACATTTAACCGACTGCAAAAATACAAAAGAGGAGGTTCTCAATTCGACTCAATTTTTGTGTGTTTGTTATGCGATATCTCCGTCAATTGTGAACCGATTTTCAAAAATCTGGATCTGATGATGGGATCTCAGAAAAATCGAGCAGAACCCTCAAATTTTACAGCCCCGACAAGGTGTTACGACTTGTTTCTCTAGCTATACGGGTATTTGCGTTTAGTAGTCGTTATCTCATGTTGCTGATGATGGAAGGGTCCCAAACAGACTAGAAGATATCTATTGCTATTATAATGCTACCTGTTAAATTGATGGTCGCACTTATTTTGGTTTTTCCAATTAGATTTGAAATCTTTATTTAAGTTTTATTGCTCTTTGTTAGTATTGTTTGAAGTCGCTTTAACATTTTTTTTAAATGATTTTGAGGGATGAGGATCTTTGCGCGCCCTTCACTCTTATATCCGTCAACTTCCATATTTAAAACTTTCTTCGAAAGAAAGAAAGAAAGACAGAAAGAACGAACGAAAAAGAAAGAACGGTTTGGTAATTTCTGTAATTTCAAATAGAACAAAATTGGCGGGTAAATAAAACGTACAGTGGAGCAACTTCGTTGGTCGTTTATTTTTGAACGGCGTAAGAGCAAAGTCAGTTTATATCTATAATTCAGTTTAATTGTGTTTCTGAATTGGATTGTTTACAAGATGGCGTAACGCTATACGCAAGCGAACGCGAACAGTCGATCGAAAGTTGTTTGGAATGCGTAAGTTTTGACATTTAACTATGATAAAATAATGAATATGAAATAATATGTAAATAAATGTATATGTAAATATAAGTATCGAAGTATGGATTTTCATGGGTATAATAGAAAGCTATCAAATCCTTTATTTCTGGAAACATTTGCACATCACCAATCACATCGACAGCCTATAATAGTCCACTGCTGGACATAGGCCTCTCCTTAGGAAGAAGGCTTTGGCCCACTATACCACGCTGGCCAGACAGGTTGGTATAGGGTTCCTTCTCTTTGCAGTGCTGTTGTTTTCTCCCTTAGTCGACTTTTACGACACCCACGGGATGAATAGGGGTGGTGACATTACGTATTCTTAATCCGTCAGGGATTTACCAGGGATTAAAACATTCATACATACTAAAAGTAAAATATTATTGATCCATTTATGTCACGGAATACATTGTTATATACAGAAAATCTATATGCTGCCATGCATCAGGCGTACAATGTTGTTATCACAGTTACACGAAATAAAATAATTTTAAGTAATTTATTGAATAAGTAAAAAGAATATTATACTGTGTGTAATATGTTCAATTCTGTAAAAATAATGTCACAATTTCATTTATTAATTTATTCCCCCCTCCCGCTGACTCGAGCGGGAGGGACTCCAAGGGCAGCAACGCACTTGTGACTTTTGAGTTGCAGGTGTCCATGGGCGGCGGTAGTTGCTTACCATCAGGTGACCCGTCGGCTCGTTTGGCCCCTTATACCATAAAAAAATAACTCATAATAAGATAGAGAAGAGATTATTGGGAAAAATTTGGTGCAAGTAATTCAGCCAGCAACCAACCTAGCCAGCTTCACACTCCAACATAGCGGTCATACAACGTTTTTACAACAAAATGCTACGCATACTTAGACATTGACACACACACAACGATCTGAAAATACATTTAATAATGAAATACAATCCTATTTTAAAAAAAGCTTTGTCTGCTGTCAAATTGTCTACAAAAAAAAACAAAAAAACAATCTGTGCCTAATGAAAACTCCACAATATTGTTTTAAATTAACTCGAAACATAATCATTGTTGTACATTGTTTAATTACATCATCAAAGACTTTGCGATGTTCAACTTAATCTCTTGTTAATTACTGTAATAACGAGACAGTAAACTTGAGCGTTGTCTCGAAAATAATCCTCTCCATCTTGTCTTACAAAGAAAATAATAATGTATTCAATAAATCTTTCGGCTGGCTTTTTGAGTTTTTTAAGCCTTTTTACACCAACAACACAACAACTGAAACATTTATGTATATACTAGCTTTTGATGTCAACTTTGTCAATAAATTTGACCGGAATAAATAGTAGCCTCTGTGCTATTCAAGAATAAAATCTATATGTGCCAAATCTCGTCCAAATCCGGAAAGCCATTTTGGCGTGATTTAATAACAAACATACTTACGTTTTGATAACTTAAAAAATGTAGTTCCCCATACTAACTTGCGGACCTTTTTGAGGGTAGTTTTGAAAAATTAGTAACACCGTTTTTATTACTTTTAATAAAGATTATTTATTGTGTTAAAAACGCTACTACTAAAAATAACGAAGTTTCATATAAATTTTCAACCCCATTTTGCACCTTTATGGGTGGCATTTTGAAAAATACTTTTTTAATCCACACATTTAATGCGTCTAGACCCAGAGGTTTTAGCTATGAGTTGATCGATGAGTCAGTGTATCAGTATGTCAGTGCCTCCTTTTTAACCGACTTCAAAAAAGGAGGAGATTCTCAATTCGTCGGAATCTTTTTTTTTATATATACATCGATAGAAAGTTAAAGAAATATAACGGGCAATTAAAACATATCTAGAAGTTTATATCTCTTTCCGGCTATTGTTTCGTTTGAAATATTTCAGGTTTAAGCAAGAATAACGCATAAATTAACATCATAAACTAAGCGAAGCCTGTACTGCGATAAACAAAATTAGATATTACCAAAGTGCCTTCCCTTCTTATTTACCTTTACTTTCAAACTACTACCAATTTTCTCATCTAACCCCGAAAGTTCTGTGTTCATAACAATCCCTTATACACAACTTTGACTAAAATTTTAATTAGCAAAATTTGGTATAGGGTTTGTTTCAAGTTTTCCTGATCTTTGAAGTGCTGTCGTCTTGCGGCTCTTACGACACCCACGGGATGAATAGCGGTGATGACACTCCGTATTTTGGGGTACAGTGGGCCAAAACCTCATTTCTTATGAGAGGCCTATGTCCAGCGGAAGACTACTAAAGGCTGTTTTTGATGAAATGTGGGCGTCGAATACGGCTTTGCTCCCTCCGTGGAATTGTAGGCGTGATTGTTTGTATTCACGTGTAATATTGGTACATTGCTAATTTAAATAGTCTATTCCCTAATAATAATAAATTTCCCTTCTTAATCTTTATTTGGAAGTTACGGCGTAGTCCCAGTCCTGCGGAAGACCGGTCTAAAATCCTTTCAGCTGTGTGTTTGACGTAATACGATTACCGAGTGTTTTCTTTCAGTCAGCGTGTGACCACGGCCGGTGCAACCTGGTCGAAACGTCGGACATTTCGAAGGTTATATTTACATATTATTTATTTATTTACAACTTTATGCACTTGTGTACATCGGTGGACTTAATGACCTGGGTATTCTGTACCAGCCAACCTTTGGGTGGTGTAGAAATCTGGTAAGATAGGTGTACTGAGGTTGCAGTTGTAATAGTACCTAGTTATATAGTTTTTACTAACATATACATACATATACATATATAAATACATATACTTTATATTCGTACACTGTAAATATGGAGGTGTACTATTAAATAAGTAATTCTGCCAACTCAAGAAGGTAGTTATGAACATTCTTTTAAATGTGTCGGTTTGTGGACATCCTGATTTCAAGTGGGACTATTATTGTTTTACCACATTCAAACAACGTCATCTAGACTAGATGACTCTGCTTAGTTTGAGACTAGATGATCTAGTCTCAAACTAAGCAGAGCTTGTATGTACTATGGGTACCAGACAACTGATATAAATACATATATATATATACTTTTTAAACATACGTATTATACACAGAAACACCCAGACAAATTAAACATTAAATGTTCATGCACACAAATATTTGACTTGAGCAGGACTTTGGTCCGTCAAGGTATATGCTTAATACCGTAAACGTGTTTTTTCCCGTAAACATATTTATATTAGATCAGCTATTGTCAGAGGAAGAGTGGTCACTATCTATCAGGTGAACCGTGTGTTCGTCTACCGTACATAAAAAAAAAAAACGGCTTTCGATTCGGTAGTGCAGTTGGTAGCGTATGCGACTGCTGTGCTGAGGTCTTGGATTCGATTCCCGGGTCGAAGCAAATGTTTTTATGATCCGCAAATATTTGTTTCGGAGTTTGGGTGTTTTCTATGTATAATATGTATGTATTTACAAAAAGTATTTAAGTATTCTATCGGTCAATCTAGCTTTTATAGCACAAGCTCTGCTTAGTTTGAAACTAAATGGCGTTGTGTGTTGGATGTCCGATATATTTATATATTGTAATCAGTATATTACAGATAGGTATCGAGCTTACAGTGTTACAGACAGCAGAACAATGAATTAATAAAGAAGTATGTTCATAGTGCAATGCATCTTAGTGACGTGACATATGAATCTATTAAACACTAAAGTGTTATAGTGATGTTACAAAAGGTTTGAATGTCTGATGACAAAAAACAAAACTTTTAAGACACTTTTTTCCTCGCACTACCAATCTGTGGAAAAAGTTATCGGCTGCGGTATTTCCGAACCGATACAACATTCAAACCTTCAAGAAAAGAGCGTACTCCTTCCTCAAAGGCTGGTAACGCGCTTGTGACTCCTGAGTTGCAGACGTTTAATGGCGGTGGCCGTCGCCGGTGACCCGTCTGCTCGTTTGCCCCCCATTCCGTAAAAAAAAAGTTTTTTTGCGGTGCCTTTTGCTAGTATATACGAAGTGGAAAGACTAAAGAGTATGTTCAAAAGCTTTCCGTATCGCTTCAAGCAGGTAAATTCTGTTTTGCTTCTCGCCTCGCCATATGGTTGCTATCGACAGAGATGTATTTAGAATGTATGAATTTAATTTGTACTCTTTAATTCGTACTACTGCTACTGCGGTAGGGGTCCACCTTAATGCGATCGTGCCGCATTCAGTGACATTCAGTTACAGATGGGGCCTAGTTAATAAGGCATCACGAAATCTTGGCCTTATAAAGCGTACCTGTAAACACTTCAGAAACTGTCACAGTCTGAAAATAGTGTATTACGCCTATGTCCGTAGCATTTTGGACTATTGCTCTCCTGTCTGGTCTCCGCAATAGGTATACGGTTTACATTGCAAGAATTGAGATTCCTTAACTTTAAATGTAAGAAGCGTCATGATTCCTACTCCGTTGACAGTAAACTGTACGTGTGGTGACGGATTAAGAATATAGACTGTCACCACCCCTATTCATTATTAAGTACTTGGTTTAGAATTTATTTTTGATTAAGTTTATTTCTGTGTTATGTTTTTTTTTCATTTTTTTCTTTTCGTGAAGATTTTTTGTTTTAGCTATTTCTACTTCTTAGTTAAAGTGGCAACAAACTGTCATGAAACTCTATTATTACCTTAAGTATATTGTGTAAGTGTCACAATAATCATGTGTGTAATGTAAACAAGCTGTTGAGATTCTTATAAATATATATAAATACATAAAAATAAATAAATACTTCTAAACCTTTTTTTTGTAAATACATACATATTATACATAGAACACAGTCAAACTGCTTAAAAATATTTGCAGATCATACAAACATTTGGTCCGACCCGGGAATTGAACCCGAGATCGAAACAGCAGTCGCATATGCTACCACTGCACCACCGAGGCAGTCGACGGTAGGTTACTATCAAGTGACTCACCCGCTCGTTTGCCCCCTATATTCCATAAAAACAAACTCGAAATTGTTTAGCAGTATCTCCAAATACGGCCCTGTACACTCCCACACAAAATGGCCGTCACAGAACTCCCTACGTCACGATCACAGATTTAACAACCACGCACCTTTTATTGTGCGAGTGATAGCTTAATAAACCGCTTTATTTATTTTGATTGTCGATAAGCGCGATAAAGGATGTGAAAATGTGTTTATCGCTATTTTACGACCGTTGAAAAACTGCAGTATATTTGAGGTTTTAATTGCTTTGGCCACCCGGCATTTTGTACACAGAATTTATCGAGATGTCTCTGATATACTATACAACTGATGTACCCACATTATTTTGAGAGTTTTATGATGTAGAGGGAAATTGGTATTCAGCCAATATTTTTTGTTACTTTTTATCGAATGATTAAGGTTGGAAGACCAACCCCCTCCTCCCTAACCCTTGATGGGAGGGGGGGTGGAATCTAAAGGGACCCTCAGGTATCATGGCCGGCGGTTGTCAAGTGATAACACCTTTGAGGTGGGATGTTCTTTTAAAGGATTGAAGGTCATAACAGTGTGGATATACCGCAGGCAATCGTATTATATACCTACAAACAAGAGGTAGATACGGCAACAACGCACAAAACGCGAGGGTCCTAATTAGGACCACTGCGAGCGAACGCACGTGCTAATTAATTCGAGACTATTCATAAAATGCCTTCCTGTGTATTCCGAAAGGGCACAAATTACGACAAAAAGGTAAATAAAGATAAAATAATATCATACCACAAGTAAGTGTAATTTTTTGTTTTAAAATGCATTAATAGATGTATGTATGGTTACGTTAATGTTTTGTGCAATTAGTATAAATATAATATATCTTCCATAAAAATCATTCACCGGTAATTTGTTCCAAAGACTAGTTGTGCTGGCAAGATTTTTGAAAAGCATACAGCGGTGTACCAATTATCTAAGTGATGGGGATGAATCTTTTGTCGCGTTAAACGATAACGGAATGCTGCGGCCGGTATTAGTCTGAACAATTCCCTGTGAGTAGTTTTTATCACACTAATTCAAAAATAAGATTACTTCGCGGCTGATATTAGGCAGGTACGTACGAGTGGCCATAAACAACAGAATCAAGTTTGTTTTCTTTTGTTTCGTACAGACCATAGCTTTCCTTCTTTACTCTGCTGACTCTATTTGCAAACGGAAAAACTATGAGTCGTGTCGGCCGTCGTACGTATGTTGCGTACTTTCACTCCTCTGATTCTCTCTTTAGAGGTATTCTCTTATTTTCGCGTAGGTTTTCGTCATTAGTAAGTTGGACTAATTTTCAGTTTGTTCGTAACCATAAAAGTAGGTAGGTAATAGGTATGGGACAAAATCACAGTAAACTGTGAAAGACCGGCGATTTATCATTCGATTTTTTCGTACGTATAACCTACGGGTTACTACTTAGGTACTCATGAGTTGTTGCCATTAAGCTGTTTTCAGACGATGCATAAAGACCCTATGACGCCTATTTAACAATAAATCTAGTAATTATTTTATTAAATATAGCTGCCATTAACTACATAATACTAAAAAGAAATACTAGATTTACTGTTAAATATTTTTTTGATTTTGTCTCAACTCCCATGTCTAGTAGGTAAGTACAGGCACATCTAAATAAATAATACATTCCTAAACCGATTCTGCATCATAATAATGGTCTTATGTACATTATTTAATTACAATATTATTTTTAATAGGGAGGTAGCAAATAGCAAAAAAAAACCAACAACAATTTATGTTTTCTTCCAATTCAATTTTTCGTAATGGAATAAACGCGTTCGGTTTTACGCTGGCGTACTTTGGCCGCTGCTCCTTGAACTTGACGGTTTGAAGCGTTCCGATTCGTGACGTAAGTGCGCGTTTCTTCAGTTTCTTAAAGCGGCAGAGATGCTCCGAACAACAGAACTGACCTTATAATAAAACACGGAAATAAAACACGGGAAGCGTGACTTTTATGATGCGAAGCGTAAGGCACGAGATTCAAATAAAAATATTTTTCTACTTGGGTTGTTTCGCGAGTGCGCGACAAACCTGCATGAGCGAGGCACCCGGCAGTTGTCCTACTCGGAACGGTTGAGCCAGCATATTATGGGCAAAAAAGCAAAGAATTATTACTTTTTTATCCAAATTTTTAGTTTTATGTTTCATAAGTCTCTGCACTCATGTCTCTCATCAAAATTGATTGACTTTAGTATAAGTGCCAAGTAAATATCGAGGTTTTATATTATGTGTATTTTTTTGTTTGTATGTGTGTATCCAAACAGTAAAAATAATAATTAAACTCTTTATATTACTGAATTTCTATCTATAGATAGGTAATATTATGTAATTCGGACTGCTGGTGGTATGATAGCTAAAAATAAGGTAAATTTTACCAAAACATATTTTTAAAACAAACAAAAGCAAAACAATTAGTATTTTGTACAAAAAACCTCGTCTGTAAACGCTTCAAGAGTGTTTAAGAGTGCATAATTAATAATTTGGCTTTGCGGAACGAACCCACCACTTGTCGAAATCACGGGTACTGCCATCGGAACTTAAAATATTTGCGCAGTGACTATCAGAAGCGGGGAAAGAAACGTACATGTCACGATTGACAATGTACGTATTTCAAAGACATGCCATTTGATAATTAGAGATGGGCGTTTTCGTTAAATTTTGTCATCGATGCGCATCGTTAATTGGTGAACCGCATCCGATGCCGGCATCGTTTTTTCTGGCATCGATTTGATTATGCGATTTCCGATTAGGCAAAATTAGTTGCCGGCTAAAGTGTCTGCGTATGAATATTAGATAGTTACTCGGTAACGTTGCCTTATTGAAATCATTTGATACCTATTTTATAACTTTGTAAATTATTTAGATACGATATTCAACATAATATAAATAAGGTTATTAATATTAGTCTTTACTTTTAACAAAGTTAGAGTTGACATTAAGAAAAACCAATTTTTCTAATTTGGAACTTGAAAGATGAGTTCTTCGTTCATTCAAAATATACCCGGCTTTGGAGAATATCCGTTCGCATGGCACAAAAACACAGAAACACAGAAACAATATTATCACAATATTACACCTCGAACGGTATATTTCTGCCAACGTCGGGTATATTTCGGAATGACGGAGCCACCATTCATTGGATCGCTCCACTCCCCGTCAACGTTTTGCCGGGGGAAAATTTCGTCTTCCAAGTACAACCGCATCTATCATCAAATCGATGCTTCGACTTGTCATCGCCGCGTTTTCCGTTTCGTAGTCATCTGGCGCCTCTCGCTCGCTCGCATTCGGTGAAGTTCGCATCGGATGTTGCGGGCATCCGTTTTTCAATATATCGGCATCGGATGCCGGCATCGCGCACTGGCATCGATGCTTAAAAACGTTTTTACAAAAACGACCATCTCTATTGATAACACAATTAATGTCAAATTGTCAGAATTTATGGCGGTAACAATAAGTGCATCGCTTTCAAAATAATATTTGACTTTGTCAGCATCTTGTGAGAATGAAAATATTATAAGAATATTGAATAAGGAAACTTCTAACATTCCAATCATTTTAAGGAATACTTTAATTAGTAGTTGTATAATAACTACAACAAGTTACGTATTTTATTTTTATGGTTAATTTCATAAAAATTACAGCATGTCGAATGTGAAATTGAATCTGATAGCTGCTGCCTGTGAAAATATGGGAATTGGTGTAAATGGAACGTTACCATGGCGTTTAAAGTAAGGCATTTAAAAAGTATAATTCATTTCTATTCATTAGATAGTAGGGTATATTGGTAGGGTAGGCATTGTTGCTTGAATAATAGATAGGTGACCACAACAATTCATAGAAATTTATACAGATATAAGGCAAATTTGTGCAATATAAACAAAATTAGAAATCGTTTGCGGTTCAGGCCTTCGGTAACCTCAGTCACCTGGTTAATACCAATAAAAGAGTTGCTTATTACCAATTTTCTATGAGACAGTGGTGTTAATCTAGTTGAGCCGACCAATTTGCACCAAAGCATTGCTCACTCAGTCAATGTAACTTGTTTCATTTACTTATGTTATTTAGTAAAAAATGTTTTGAACCAACTTCGAAAAGGAGGAGGTTATCAATTCAGAGGTTTATATGTTTTTTTATGTATGTTGGGGCATAACTCTGTCATATATAGAAGGATTTGCAAAATATTTTTTTATGAAAGAAACAAAAGTGGGTTGATTTTGAAATGGTCTCATTTAAATTTCATATCGATCTGATAATGAGTTTTTAACAGGCAAACGGAACTCTTCAAAACATGACAGCAAATCAATCGTGATTGCTGCTAGGTTTTTAGTGCTCTTTGTTAGTATTGTTTGAAGATGGTTTAACTCTTTTTTTAAAAAGGATTTTATTTAAGTATCTATCTGAAAATCCATATGAACCTAATACAATTATGTAGGTACCTACCTCATTATTTTTTCAGAAAAGAAATGGCATACTTCACAACAATGACAACTAAAGTTAAGGATCCATCAAAAATGAATGCCATTATAATGGGAAGAAAATCCTGGGACTCAATACCACCCAAATTCCAACCATTGAGCAATAGACTGAATATTGTGCTGACTCATCAGGTTGATACTATTAAAGAAAAGGTACTGTTATTATTTATACATGTCAACACTTCCCTAAGGGAGCTAACTAACCACTGCACTGCAAAGAGAAGAAAAACTTGACACAAACCCTATAGCAACCTGTCTGGCCAGCGTGTTACAGTAGGCCGAAACTTCCTTTCTAAGGAGAGGCCTATGTGCAGCAGTGGACTATTGATGCCTATTGATGTGATGTGTTACTTACTTGCCCTGACTGATGCTTTTTATGTTGTAGGCACCTATTAGGTATTTCTCGAAATTTTACCTATACTCGTAAAGGAGAAAATAAGGGACGAATGGATATATGAAAGTTCATTATTTACAAAGTTACATGAAAAAAGAAATAATCATGGGAGTGATACCTCACTCATCTGATTCTAAACTAAGCTTGTCTGCTCAATTTCTGTCTTTAATGCATATTAGGGGTTATGGAATTGCTGATTTGTACTGGAAATTTGAAACTTGTTTTTTTCTAAGATGTAACATATTTATTTAACCTTTACTCTCATTATCTATACATTGCTGCCATTTAAACGCAACTTTATTTATCCCATTGCGATAAAACTCTGGGTATCTAGATTCTACAAACTGTGTGAAAGCATTTTGTACTTTTGTACTAAATCACGAAAAAAATGGTAGTCCGTTAGAGCAAGGTCCAGCGAGTACGAAGGATGATGTATGGTTTCTAAGTGCAGCTCCTGTAGGTTTTTCGTGCAATGTGAGGTCTTGCGTTATCATGGAGCAATAATGGTGAACATCGAGTCGGGGTTGTTTCACTGCCAGTTTCGCCATCATTGCTTGAAGTTGGGCACAGTAAACATCTATAGCTTTTGAGAAAGCTATAGTGAATAACACCCATGAGGAGACCACCAAGCAGTTACCATTACCTTTTTATTGGTAAGCTTTGCGTTAGGGCACTGTAGCGGCGTTTGACCAGGGGTCACCCGTTGTATTTTTCGCTTACGGTTATCGTAAACAATCCACTTTTCGTCACATGTCACAATTCGTTTTTTCCTTCACTTCTGTACCGATTTAACAAGGCAACACAAATGAGGCACCCATTTTTCATTTTTTTTATCTTAATTATTTAATGCAAATGAGTCAATATTGTAGATAGGGTAACGTTAAACTATGACGCTAATTCCTGGGTAGTTTGACTCGGATCTCCATCTCCTGCAATTCAGCGTGGTTCGTTTCCATTTCCCTTACAAAAGCGTTTAAACCAAAAATGCACGGTGGCTTCATTAGCATTCACCTCTCCAAACTTAGCGTTGATATTGCGAGCCGTTTCTGCCGCGTTAGTTCCGCGTCGGAATTCACAATAAAAGATGACTCGGATTTTCGAAGTATCCATCTTTCACGTCTAAGCTGAATAAAAAAAAACAATTGAAAGTCGAAAATCGAATGTTACACATTTTATAAAAGAAGCACCTCATAGGTATCATGTGAAAAAAAGTTTCACACGAAATCTCATACCATTAAGATTTTATGTTAATTCAAAGTATCTATTACTATACAACGGCAATTTCATAATTTGACCCCTATTATTTCGAAACATGAGGTTATATATTGACACAACAGATAGTGTTATCTGTTTTGTACTTTATTTATTTTACGCCACTGCGCCAGAAGGGGGTTATATTATTACAGACATGTGACACACAACGCCATCTACTTTCAAACTAAGCTTGTACTATGAAAGCTGGATTGACTGAAAGAATACTTATTTTTTTCGTAAATTCATACATATTTACATAGAAAATACTTCAACTCCGAAACAAATATTTGCAAATCATACAAACAACTAGTTTAACCTGGGAATAAACCCAGCAGTCGCATACGCTACCACTGCACCATGAAGACAGTAAATTTTTTATTTATGTTAAATAGCTTTCTTTTTTATAATTTTACATGCTACGAAGCAACTTCTTGTTGATCTATAATTTTCAATTTGTGAAATAATAATCAATTGCGTTTTGACAACCAATTTAATAAATTAAAAAGATTTTTTAAAACTCTCTAAAAGCTCTTATTCTTTACTGGCAGGTTAACATACAGATTTGGATTGTAATTTGCTGTTGTACGCAAATAGTATAATAATAACAATCTCACACACTGCCATCTGATCCCACACTTGGCAAACCATGGTCCCTGTACCATGGTAACCAGAGTGCTGATAAACATGATCATGCTCATCACACAATTATTAATCTTGGGTGGGAAGCGACCCTACGCCCTCTACCACCACTACCACCACCAGGCCAACAGGACCTCTAACCACTAGGCCCCAAATCTCCCAATGTCTCTACACATAGACAACATTTAACTTGTGGTACTTTAATAATCATAAACCATCATAATGTTCAGGTACCCGAAGATGTAGTGGTAGTGTCAGGACTGGACGAAGCCATCAAACATATAGAAGGAAGACAAGACATAGAATCCACATGGGTTATCGGAGGCTCTGCCATATACCAGGTATTTTTTTATTTACCTAACTTTACGTAGTGTAGGACGCCCACAGGCCAGGTGGAGTGACGATTTGCGCAAGATGGCTGGCAGGAGCTGGATGCGAGAACCTCAAAGTACCTGAAGTAAGTCTTTAGAGGTCTTATTTAAAGTGTTAGGACGTATTGAAGTGTTTTCATACTTACCTAAATAATTTTTAAACGGTCCATTATTTTTGTTATTTTATTGTCGAACAAATTAAAACTAATTCTTAAGAAGTTATGTACAAAAGATGGTTACAATCCGCTTACCCGTTTCAGAGATCCAGCAAACCCACAAACGTTACTCCAGCAGGATCTCGAATAACTTCGCAGCCGAAGAAAATACAAATACCAAATAAGTTGTAACATTTACCTAGTCCGGATAACTAATTATGTAGCTAAAATTTATTTCAATATTACAATTAAAAAAGAAAATGTCTGGCTGCGGTAACGTTTCAAACGTTACTCCAGCAGGAAATGTTTTTTTGAAATAACTAAAAAAGTTTAAGTGAAACAAATTTAAAAATGTGCCTAACAATTACAGAAGGGGAGCAACTAATTATCTATAACGTTTAAATGACCATTTTCGACATTATTTTGCTGGGGCAACGCACACCTCTTTGCCTGACATGCCGGCGGCGTGACCGTCCCCACCTGCTCATGCTATATAACCCGGGCAATGAAGCGGGCGATCATGTTAAGTCTTGAAAAATACAGTAAATTGAGAATATCCTAAGTGAGAATAACTCACTTTTTAATATTAACAAAAATCTGCGGGTGGAAGCTAGTGTAATATATTCTCAGAATACCTTTATGTGCTGCCAAAGTAACTCTTAACCTGTTAACCAGGGAGTTCCCGTTCAAATTATGCAACATGTACCGGGCGCGTATTGTTTCGCTAGGACATGTCAATACTTCACGCCCGGAGACCGTCATTTCATATTTCTATATATTTATTCATACAATAAAAGAAAAACTATGAAATATATATCGTTTATTAATATTTTTAAGTACAAAAGGAATCACAAAACAAGTAAAAGCAAGTAAACAAAATAGAATTACAGAGGACGTATTCATATGTCCTACACGTACCCGATATTGTTTACGCCTGACGCATTTTTACGTCTTGTCCGGTAAACAGGTTAAGAAGCATTTATCTTGCTGTAAGTCTTATGACTAGCACCGGAGGTAAAATACCTTATAAAAAAACTGATTTTAAAATAAAAATAAGAACCCTATTGTCTTGTTTCCAGGCAGCAATGTCACACCCTAACTGTGGCAAAATATACTTAACAGAGATCCAGAAGTCATACGATTGCGACACATTCTTCCCGAACATAGATAAACAGCAGTTCCACTTGGTAGACGAAGAAGACATCCCTGAAGAAAGACAAATGGAGGGAGATATTAGTTATTATTTTAGAGTATATAAGAAATTGTAAATATAATTTTCACTTACGTAAATTTAGTTTTAATATGTGGTAACACTGTAATGCACAGAGCCATCTAGGAAAATCAAACTGAACTACTTGAGATACAAATTGTCCTGGATCACGCTATAGGTAGTAAGCATACTTAGAAATATACGTGTCATGTAAAACCTTTCAAAGATGGAATGTTGCTTCTGCATCATCCAAATAGTAAATAGGGGGAAGCCAGTTTATTATTATATGGAGATACTGTCAGTTTGGACTCTTATGGACAGGATAATCCTAACTAATATTATAAAGTAGAATGTGAGTTAGTAGTCTTGCTGTTCCTTTTTAATTGATCAACGGATTATTATTAGACTTGCAACGAATAGTCGGTTACTATTCGGTATTCGGCATATTCGGCTGCTTTTATTATATTCGGCCGAATACCGAATATCTACATATTATTCGGCCGAATACCGAATACTTAAATAATATATTTTGTCATTGAGAAATAATTGGTAAAATGAAAAATTAAAATCGATTGATTACGACGTATACATTCATATTTTCATTTCTGTTATAATCATTTAAGTAGTCATTGGTGCGTAACACAGGTACATAATCATCTTCTGAATTGGAAAAAATGGAGGATTCTATGTATTTGAATTATTGTGGTAATCAAAATTTAGAAGGGTAAGGTTCTCATTTCTTTTATAATCATTTATTAAGTAGTCATTGGTACATAAAACAGGTACATAATTTAATTCACGTCTGTACAAGTTTTTGCCGCTAAAATCCAGCCGAATACTTTTGCCTAATATTCGGTCAGGGGCCTCGCCGAATATTCGGTATTCGGTATACTGCCGAATATACTATTCGTTGCAAGTCTAATTATTATGGAATTTTCGATACTTGTTACCAGGAGTACAGAGAAGGTTTCACAAACCACATACGAAGAGAGCTAAGATACACTGAACTATGGAATAACTACTGAATCTGCATCGCCTCGACTCCAGCTTGTGTGGGCGACGGGCCTTAGTGGTAGAGGGACCTACCACCCGTTCCTCCGTAACTGTATTTATAAAAATGTTGTTGGTTTGTGTTAAAAACTCAAAAAGTTCTGCACCGATTGAGCTCAAACTTCGACACGATATACAACTAGCTTCGAAGATTTTTTATCTGTCGTATCAATTTTGTTCATTTCTCATCAATATCACCAGGATATGCCGTAGTGGAGCGAGGCAGGGTATGGCTAGTGTTTAATAATAAGAGGTTAAAATAATACAATAATGTCTACATAGGAATTATATATTTCAGAATATTAATACTAAAACATTAACATAAAACCACTTAAAACTACAAACTAATGCTTAATTCTAGAATACAGAACTCGTTCACGTTTTATCTCTCACTTAAAATACGTGAGCGGTTTCAAATAGTTGATAGAATAATAAAAATATTTCGACCTATACGCGATTTGGGAGTACCCAATTTAAAAACAGCTCAAGTCAACGTGATTGGTGTTAAAAATAAAGTATGTTAAGACTTGTGAAGGAGGTGGGAATTCGAAATATTTTTGCAAACCTATAGTATACTTAAGATATTATTTTTTTTGGGTTTTTCGTTATTTTTTTGCTCTACCCCGGAGCGGGTGAATAATAATGATTAAACACGACGACATACATATTTATTTTAATTATATATAATAATAAATTGTTAAAAGGAAGTACTTACTTTAAGAAATGTCATCCTACATTCAGTTTTTATGAACTTAATAAACGCAGCGTTATTCTCAAAGCTGAAGTATTAGAAAACGATATAAGTATTTTTTTAATAATTAATTAAAACGAACCTCTTTTGATTGTTTTAAAATTCGAATCGATGAATTTACTCAATACTTTCGATTAACTCGATAGAAATAACTCGGAATTTTCGAGTTGAAGGTATGTTTGATGGAAATGGAGAACGAGTTTTGTGTGTTATGTGACCATAAGAAATTCGTAATAATACGTTAATACAATAATACACTAAACATCTATACTACTAGACTTGTTGACGCCATACTAAGCAAGCCCTGTGATTTTCTTTAATATGAAAAAACGTGCAAGTTTCAAAATACTGTTTCTATAATAAACTTTAACTACATGAGTGACTCGAAATTTTCGAGTTATAGAAGTCGGAAAATTTTTTTTTTTTAATAATCCACCGGCCAGATGTAATCGTCACTGCAATAACTCGAAAAATTCAAGCTATGGTCTAAAAGTTATGACTCTAAAAATGCATGCTTCAATTCCGACTTATAACTCGAAACTTCCGAGAGTTACTACATGTTGTAGTGCAAGAATATGTACTCTGGGTTGGTGATTTCTTGCGGCATGAGAGGCGAGTTGGGTGGGAGAAGTTGGAATCCCATGAACATAAAAGTTCGGAGAAGTGTTGCGCGATCTGGGCGGGACTTCAAGACGCAGATAATGCAACTGTAAAAAGATAAAATATTATTTTAGAATTTTTTAATGATATTGCAGCATTTCACTCTCCTGTTTGTAATGTGGTTAGTGAATGGAATGCTTTGCTAGAGATAAACAATTGATTTTGTGTCTTCGTGTAATTGATCTATAATAACTATGTGTTTAGTAAGTATATTACGAGTATGTTTATTAGCTCTCTGGTTATTGTAGTATAGGCTTTGTTTAGTTTGAGATTAAACAGTCCTGTACACACATAATTTAACAGAGTTAGTCCCAGACTAGAAAAGCAAAAACTGATATCAATTAGCAGTTATTTTGCTAGAGTTTTATTCACGTGGCTTTAAACTCTCAACTTTACAGAAGACAACAGTTACCATTATTATTTGCCAATCATAAAAGATACTGTTTCACTCACTTGGTGCAGCCAAGACGTTCCTCTGCGAAGTCCAGCAGAAGCATGAAGCTCTCCTTGCTGCCCGACTGCAGTACTCCCGGCATGCGCAGATAGATGGTGCCGCCTTGCAAGACCTGGAAATTAATACATGATTTATTAGATTGACGAAAGATGGAAGACTAAAAAAATAATTTATGTCTTGGGAAAGTACGGTCAACAAAAAGGTTTAGAAGTTATACATTTTTTTTTATTATAAAACAGCAAAATGTTTGGTTTTATAAAAATTTAAAAGTCCAGGTCCTAAAAGCCCCACAAACCACCCACCCCACCTTGTTAGGAAAGAGATTTTGCTTATACGGCTGTATAAAACTGCACGGTTGCATAGGTTGAGGGTCAAGCTCGCGTTCAACAGACTGTTGCAGGTAAGGCTGAGCATTCTATTTATTTGATTCATTAAACATTTCAGTTTGAAAGTTGGTGCTGTGTCCTCTCATTTAAAACGCGTATTACATGTTAAATTTTTATATTTACCGCTTCCCAGCGAGTGACTGTATTCTCAGTTAGATATATTTTGAAGTCGATCTTCACTGGTTGACGGTCCTTTCGGTCCAAGATCTTACTGATCACCTGCAAATTTGAAACAAATTAAAATTTCTGTTTATGTAGAAGAATTTGGTAAAAAAGCACTGGATTTACGGCGGTAGATTTTTAGTCCAGTGCCCATAACCCGCAGAAGACCTATCTAAGGTCTCACCAGTAGCAGTTATCATAAGGACATAAGGTACAATAGAGTTATGGTCAAAATGGAGCTGTTTTGCAAAATACACTTAAATAAAACAACTTTAATCTATTTACATATTAAAATGTTAAAAACTCAAAGAGTTTTGTACCCATTGAGTTCAAATTTTGACACAATATACAACCTGCTTCAAAGATTGTTTTTATCTATTTTCCGTGTCTTTTTTGTTCCACATTTCACATCAATGCAATCACAATGTGCCACAGAGAAGTATGATAGGGTACAGCTAGTTTTTCATAAATTTTAAACAATTTATAAATTTTTGAACTGTGGGGTATATAAGGATGAGTTACTCACCGCTTCACGCCTCTGGTGTTGTAGTTCAGGGTGCGTTTGCGTTGGTGATGACGGTTCGGTGACCAGACTCTCCGCGCTGCTCGCCAAAGAACTGGCGCTGGCCCATAGTAGGGCGCTCAACAAGTCACCTGCAAAATACATTTTGTATATTTATACGAAGCAGAGCCGTGTGGGCCGGCTCACCTAAACCTCCCAGGAACTCAAAGAGCGATAACGCAGGTGTCTATATTCACATTGCATCAGGTGACCCGCCCTCCTCGTTTGTACCCACCCTACATCAATTATTAAATACTGAACACATATGGCATAAAAAAGGCTTTTTGT
Source organism: Arctia plantaginis (assembly GCA_902825455.1). Classification (NCBI taxonomy): domain Eukaryota; kingdom Metazoa; phylum Arthropoda; class Insecta; order Lepidoptera; family Erebidae; genus Arctia; species Arctia plantaginis. The sequence goes on along the minus strand of CADEBD010001048.1, from coordinate 158,025 downwards.
CATCTTACTGGTATTAAAGCAGTCCACATACCACAAATCAAATAAAACTACTAAGACAACATATGAGTAATAAAATTATATGTTGTATTTAATTTTTAACCTTTATTTTGAAAAAAAAAAAACGATTATGTGAGTGTGATATGTTTTTCAGCATATACAGTTGACGCACCTGTGAATTGGTTAAAATGCAGATAAGTAGAAGAACGTATAAAAATAACGCCAATTAGGATATTTGACATTAAGTAACTCATTTTAAAATTTCTTATTTACAACTTTTATTGCGATTCTACAAAGCATTCCATCAATAATTTGTACATACAAAATCAACATGGTAGAATGCACTTACGGTTGTTGTCGTCGTGGGTGGGTGTTGATGGAGTTGCGGGGCTCGCAGCCCCGCCATTCACCCCTCCGGGCGGTGCCGAGCCGTGAGCAGGGCTATCAGGACCACCTAACGCAAAAAAGATTATTCATTATATTCAGTTCCAGTTCCGTGTGGTGACGGATTAAGAATACGGAGCGTCACCCCTATTCATCCCGTGGGTGTCTTGGAGCCGACTAAGGAAGCAAACTATGCATGACAACGGCACTGTTTAAGAGAAGGAAACCTTGCAGCAAACCCTATACCAACCCATCTGGCCAGCGTGGCATGGTAGACCAAGACATCATTTCTAAGGAGAGGCCTCACTAAAAGCCGTTGATGATGATGATTTTATATTGTCTGTGGCAATGGTCCTTCAGGCTAGTCCTATTGGTAGGTCCAGATTACTCTACATTTGACCATTTTTAAATTTGGAATAGCCAACGAAAATATTTCATATCAGAAAAGAGGTCAGTTATACTTGTGAGAAGTTCTTTTTTTAATAGTTTTGAGGATACTTACCACAGAGGCCCGGCGCCCAGGCACAGCGAGAAACACTCGGCGTCCGAAGCCGACAAAGCCGAGCGCTTGCTCCCGGCGGCGCTCAAGGACGCGCCATCGCCACTATAACAAGGAAAAAAAAACTTAGCTCACAAAATCTCAGTGCACTTATAGCTTACTGCATATTTATGAAGAATGGTAGAAAATTGGAATACATACTACACGAAAGTGGTATTACAAGACCGTATGGTAAATAAGTTTTTAATGTAACCTTGAAAGTTTAGTTGTGATTAATAATAAGTATCTTACGATTTCTCTTTTACTCGATTGCCGAGGGCAATGTTTTTCAACGTGTGAAAGGTTAAATCATTTGACAGATTTTCACATTTGCTGTCTGTACCTACTAACTTTTGTATTCATCAATAATCCGTTTCCATATCCGTGTACACACAGCTAACGAAATACTAGGCCAGTAGCAATGGTAGAATAATAACTCGTTTCTTCACTCATATGTATTTGCAAATTATGATTATTACAAAATTCTGCGTCATAAATTTCAATTAGTTCTAGTAGTTTCCAGTTCATTAAAATCACAGGTAAAACAAGTTGTTGAGTTTTGTTTTCGTACTACTCACGAGATATTTCGTTTGCCTGTGTACTTATATTTCGTAACGATTCGTAGCATCATTCATCTTTTGAAAGTTGCATGGAATATATTCTTTAGCTTTTAAATTAAAGAACTAAGATAGCGGGTTCGGATTTCCTAGCAATAGCTAATTCACGTTACAAGTCTGCGCCATTGCCGTCTATTTCTTGCACTTCCGAAATCGTTTTTATATGCAACATCGCGATTATCTAATTTGATTGGCTGCAATAGCCTTGGCTGGCACAATTAGCGTTGAATACGCCTGTCTACCCTTTCGGGATTACAAGCGTGAGTATATTGAAAGAAGCTAATCGACATACCCTATTCTGCTTTGCCAACATAATGTATCAACTGCTAGATATTCGTTCAATTTTGATAAGTCACCGGCTTTTTTCTCAAACATTCTTTAATATGGAATATTATCACTTGGTAATAAAAAAAACTCGTCAACACGTCTGCGTTATGAAAGATTTCTAAAGATATTTGCTTGCTGTAGGGTACTCAGATATCTTCGAGTAAGTGCAAATACGTATAAGATTAATTTATTTATTATGTTTGTTCATTGTTAACAACCTTATCAAATAATCCCATAAGGCTTAGAGCATCTTGGGTTTTCCTGCGACAAAAAATAAGTTATAGGTTCTCTCTCTCTCTCCCTTTCGGCAATAGTCAGTTTCAGTTACTTACAGTATGACCTTGCCCTACTGAAGGTACAGCCTAAAGAAAATAAAAAAAAAGATAAAAACCCCCCATCCGTATCAGTAATATCCCTTTCTTTCGAATATACTCCCTCGAATATCTCTAATTACGGGCATTTCCAACCACGCTGGATTGATCGTGGCTGTCATCCAACTCATGTTGACAATTTATCTACATTTACTAATATCAAAAACTTACATTACGATATACAGAATCAGCAGTTTACTATGTTTACTTTGGTCAGTTCGCGTTAGATGGCGCTGAAATAAGTTTTTGCTGTATGTGGCCACAATCTTTAAACTAAATAAGTAACACCAAAAATATTTATTCCTGTTTCGTACTTTAGCTATATCCTACGCTTATATCGTATAAAGGTTTCACTATTATACAACAGCGTTTAGCTGATTACAGCAACAAACAGCCCTATTAAGCAACATTTTTTTGGATATTATCCAAAATTGAAATGAAATGTGAAGTTTACAAAGCAGGGATTTTGGCATAGCGCCCAAGTATGATTGTTATTTTTATATGCATCAATACATTACTTTATTTGCAATTCGACTATAAAAATTTGAAGTATATTAATCTAATTAGGATTTCTTTTAAGCGCCCTGGTCTCAGAGCTCCTCAGGGCTCCCCCTTTTTTACCAAACTGAAGTTTCTTTTTTACCAAAACTTCGAAATGTCTAAACAGATAGAATCCTTAGAGCTCGTTCCCTCATTTCGGGTGTCGGGCCAGATAGAAAATCGACTGCTATAGATGCAGGACATTTTATATGAGACTATTCACACCTATCTGACACCGATTTTGTGTCGGCGCCGACATGTACTGTCGTGTCTTTGTGTGACACCGATTTTGTGTCAGCGCCGACAAGTACTGTCGGGTCTTATCTGACACCTATTTTGTGTCAGCGCCGACAGGTACTGTCGGGTGTTTTGCCAGCCCTCTACGCCCGGAAAAAAATCCTGTCAGATCTCGCTCGCCTACGAGTAAGTATGACGCTGTTCACGTTTGTCGGATGTCGATGACAAATGCAGTCTCTAAATCTTGCATTTCGGTAGTTTATGCTCACTGATATTCGAACCAATAACTCATTGAAGGATCTAATATTTGGACAAAGCGTTACGCCGTCATTAAATTATACGTATCTACATTAAATGGGTTTTGTTACTTTTTATCTTATTGTTTCAGCATAATAACATTTTTGTTTGCTTGTATCTTAGGGGCATAGACGATAAGGTTTGATAACGCACCTTTGCTTGTAGATAACTTATCATACTAAATGATTGTCTAGATTATTATAAGACATAACATAATATCACGTTTTGTTTATCAACTTTGTATATTATTGTGTACTAGTAACGTACGAAACGAGGACGCGGTCTACCCACCTACCTATCACATCTAATATGTGCCTTAACACCAAGAACTTTAGATAGATATTTGATCGAGAGGTAATCATCGCAGAACGAGTATTGCTTTCATCAACAGTTTACAAATGGCACACGTCTCACTCAGATGCGTTAACGTTCCTACTGAGTGAGCCGATAGGGCTGCCATCAGTTCCAAGTGTAAGTCTTTGGTACCATACAAGTCAAGCCAGACTATATTTAAATAACACTTAAATTATTCAACGAATTACGTTTATTTAATTATACGAAATAAACCAAATAAGATATAATCCCAAGGAGAAGGTCAATTCTGAATAACATAGCGTTTGATGTTTAGTAATTAAAAAACACATCTATTAAGACCTTGGACCTGTCATATTAATGGTTACAAATAAAACTAAAGTATCTGTAATTCCAATAGTTTTTTTAAATACACGCGTCTAAGTGTCTACAAGGTAGTTTTAAACATAAAAATTAATTTAAAAGCTATCGGTCGTTCTTATTTCTGTGAAATTCTCGGACACAGCTGGAGAAAAAATGTAGTAATATTTACACACAAAAGAATTCGTGGTGGACACAGCTAGTGTGCAAGTCATATTATTTGTGGAGATCACTTTTTCCTTAAATATACGTTGGTTACAGTTAGGCAAGTTTTCACACATTTGACATCATTGTCAGAATACTATAACCATCCCAATCCGTTGTACAAATAAGTAAAATTACTCATGATTTAGTTCGTTGTACTATGAGGAAGTAGATGTACTAGTGGTACAACTTTGGTGAGTTGTTATTAACATGATCATATGTAACTTTTATTTATTTATTTAACTTAATGCACAATTGGACGGACACAGGCGGACTTAATGCCCAAGGCGTTCTCTGCCAGTCGACCTTCGGGTGATGTAGAAAAATGATGCTATAGGTGCAACAGAAAACAGAGAATTTAATTTTATTTTTATTAAATTTATTTAAATAATTTAACTTTACTGGCCCGCGGTACTACCAGTTAAACATTGCAATAGAACCACGGGTCGGGAGAGAGCTATAATTTTCAATTTTTAACTTGATCTGTCACGGCATATCAGAAGAGAAGATAAATAATCTTCTCTATTTATTAGAGATGACCCTGACAGTTCAAGAATGAGACATCAAAGAAGTTTAAAATATATATTAGTGTTTTGTTGTTAAATAAGTCTGTATGATTCACTGGTGCCAAGTTTTATTGACATTGGTCCAGCATTTTTAGCATAAGATGTAAATAAACACGCAAATACCCGCATCTTTTGCCGCTTCCCTGTTATGTTTGTTTACGTAGTTTTTTCTGGTATGTTTTAGAATTACTGCATACACAATACGTCGTTTTTTGGCAGGTTGATATAGCGTCTGATCGCTAAATTCATATAAAACATGTATGTGAGTTTTTCTTCTGCCATTACCTCTAAATGCATGCACAGTGTTTGATGTACACTCCATACATCCGCAGAGCCTTTAACCAAATAAAAAAAAACGAATATATATATATATTCGAGACAGACATTTTTCACACTTTTAATATCACAACTAGCGCCTAAAATATGACGCAGTAACTAAATTTCGTATTAGTTTATGAATGAAATTTTAAATAGAATGATAAAAAATAAATGAAAGCATAACTATTGCCAAGTTTTATTAATGATTATTACTTTTAACGTAGCCACGTAGAGTTGTTCGGAAGGAGTCAGTGTAGTTCATGAGAATTTGCGACTCAGGCGGTTTTACGCATTAACTTGCCAGCGCTGTGCAAGGTTATTACTGTCCATTTCCAAGAGAAAGTCGTCCGGAAGTAGCTTTATAAGTACTTAAAATATATCATCTTTACTTTGTAATATGCTATGAGCTCCTAAAACTAGAATATGAGGGCAGACTGATCAGATTATTAACCGACTTCAAAAAGGAGGAGGTTATCAATTCGGACGTTTATATGTTTTTTTTAATGTATGTTCGGGCATAACTCCGTCATATATAGACGGATTTGCAAAATTGATTTTTTCTTCGAAAACGGTTTCCGAAATGGTCCCCTTTAAATTTCAAATAGATCTTATGATGAGTCTCAGAGAAAAACAACGGCAATTTTAAAAAGTTACAGCAAATCTTACAAATTTATATTACATAGATGTTGATGTACAAAAAAAATCTGATTATCGCGAATCACGCAGATCACATTCGCTGTTTGGACTTACTTCTAGAATTTCACTTATCAATTTCTTTATCATAATATTTATAAGTGAAGTAAAAACATAATTCAATAAACTATATCACGTAATACCATGTCCGATCGATTCGTAAGATTTTATTTTATGACTACCTGATACCCGTGACTTCGTTCGCATGGAATTTGAATAGCGCTGATTTAGTGCGTTCGATGCCCGGACCGGGCTAAATTTTAAAGGGTTTTTCTGAGAGGAAAAATAGCCAGTTACTCCTTATATAGACAGCTACCTAGACAGACGCGTTGAAGATTACCCGGAACAAACAGACAGACAGGCCGACAGACAGACAGACAAAAAAAATTCAAACTGGTTTTTAGACTCGCAATCGATTTGGTGTTCGAACGCCACACGTGATAAACGGAAGTACTGCAGGTGCTAATTTGTTCCAAAAATTATTTGTATACCAATGATTCAGGTGATGAGGATGGAATTTTAGTCGCGTTAAAGGATGGTGGAAAGCTGCCGGTACAAGTCCGAACAATTGGGAGCACTCCCCGTAATACAAGGGATAAATTATTCTGATAATTCTTACTAAATAAACAAAAGGGAGTAGGTTTCCTGTTAGAGGGAGCAGATGAGCAGACAGGTCAGCTGAAGCTGAAGTGACCATCGCCGCCCATGAACGTCTGCAACTCAGGAGTCACAAACGCGTTGCCGGCTCTTTTCTTGAACGTTGGAAGGTCGTATCGGTCCGGAAATACCGTAGACGATAACCCGTTCCACATATTGGTTGTGCGTGGCAAAAAGTGTCTCTAAAAGCGCAAAATAGTGGAGCGCAACTATCCAAGTGATGAGGGTGAAAATTTTGCCGTCTGGAACGATGGCGGAAAGTTGCGGCTGGTATTAGTCCGAACAATTCCTCGGAGCACTCTCCATGATATATGCAGTAGTTAATTATTAACATTTGTTTCACAACATTATCACATTCAACAGTCTTTAATAGTCCACTGCTGGCTTCTCACTAGAAAGGAGGTTTTGGCCTACTCATCATCATCATCAGTGTCCTGCCCTTTTACCAACTTTAATTTGGGGGTCGGAGCAATTTCTATTGTTGGGGCATAGGGTTTTTTAGCTCAATTCTTTTATAACTAGTTGCCTGCCTAACGCCAACCGTTTGAAAATGGGATATGCGAGACAAAACAGTGTAAGACGGATTACTTAGCATTTGTTGTTAAGTGAAAGTACAGGGAATTAGTATAACTTTAAAATATCTAACAACTTACCGGTACAGTTTGACCATTTTTATCGGATAAAAATAAATATCTTCTAAAACAAACAAATAACAATCTATGTATTTTTTTATAATAAATATATCACATACACTGGAATGTTTAATTTAAAGGTAAATAAAATTAACAACAAAACTAAGGTATTAAAAGGTGATTTTTCAAGGGCAACTTTTTGAAAAATATCCTGATGCTGTATGCCGTATACAGCATATTATTTATATTTCCGTCTATTATTTTAATTTGGTTCTGTTTTTATGACGTGCGTTTTGTTTGGGACAACAAGAGCGACTGACTACCTAATTCATAAACAGAACCGGGCGAGGCCTTGCCAATGTTCAAATATAGAATTGGTGTTGCGATCTAAAAAAAGAAAAATAACAAGTCTTGCTTGCTAACGTCACTGTTTACTTTCACGTTTGAAATACACGGGACTTTATAGAGCTATACACACTTTATTGAAAGTATTTCTGAATTTAATGTGGGTGTAAGGTAATGTCATTTAAAAACTACCTTTGACGTAAGCCTTCTATTCACTTTATTGCTTAAGACAGTAACGTACATTGTATTCATAGTTATACTGTTTAGGGGTAGGTAGAGCCGTTTAAGACGCCTCTGCCATCATCTTCGAGAATACAGGCGTGAATGTTATGTATGTATAAGTATAATATGAAGTGCCTGGTGTCCTCGAGGTCAGTGATCTAGACAGCCTAAGACAAAACATTTGTGTGATGATCATAATTCTGCAATCTTTAAAAGTCCAGTGCTGGACATAGGCACCTCCTTAGAAAGGAGGTTTTGGCCTGCTGTACCACGCTGGCCAGACGGGTTGGTATAGGGTTTGTGTCAAGATTTTCTTTTCTTTTCAGTGCTGTTGTCCTGCGTAGTTTGCTCCTTTAGTCACCTCTTACAACACACACGGGATAAATAAGGCTGGTGACTCTCCGTATTCTTTATGTTATGATGATTATGATCTGTTCCTGATAGACACAAGAATTCATTACCGAATTATCTGCAGACAAAAATGCTAGTTGCTTTTTAGTAAAGAAAGAGTGAAACAGTTTTACATTTAATTGCAAATCCTAGAGATAATAAATAAATTGTAAACAGGTTATAGTCTTAATTTTTGGCTAGCACAATATTCGTAATATCAGGAAAATAGTGATTGTCTAACCTTAATCTTTCATGAGTAGAATAAATATATATTGTAAACACTACAAATTATGTGTTTATTAAGAGAACAAAAGGTCAGCCTACTTATGGGTGTCGTAAATAGTAGTGATCCACCGGATCGTTAAAATACATATATATCTGCAGATATCGTGCTCAAGTTTTTTAGTTAATGCGTATACGCGTAAGTGACGATTTGCGCAGGAGCTGGATGCGAGAAGCCGAAAATCAATCTAAGTGGCGTGCAATGGGAGAGGCCTATGTCCAGCAGTGGACTGCGATAGGCTGATGATGATACGCGTGACCTTGAACCCAAAGTTGACGTTCAGGACTAATAAGAATGTCATTCTCTTATTTAATAATATGTGTCGGCTTGCAAGGCGAAGCTAAACGTATAATAAGTTCAAAAAGAAATATGGGATGAAAGCGAAATCGAAATTGGTATCTTAACGGGTCATCAAAAGATAGAAAAAAATATTTAAAAACAAAATAGAAAACTACTAAAATAAAGAAAAAGGCAAAGGAAATGGTGTAGATAGGGTAACGAACAGAAAAAAGATAAGAAAGGAACGAGATTTGAAATCTGTCCTGAGGATGAAGACAAGATGGAACTTTTGATTACCTTTTTTACAAGCCACAACAGCTGTTTCTAACTATATATAGAACAGCTCTTTAAATATCGGTAAAAAATACTTTTCGACGTTTTGAAGTGGGTCATAATCACGTTCGAAGATTCCGTTACATACATACCAAGCTAATAAAAACGTGTTAAAATAAGAATTGTATTTAATTAGTTGTGTTTGAGTTAATTGTTATGTAATGTACAACTTTTTACCATAATCAAGGAAAGAAAACGAGTTTAAAAAAATTCTCGACGACTAATTTAAATTTCTTTTTATAGAACTACCGTCAAAACACAACGTCATTGCGTTGAAGCTCTGCCATATTACAGAGAAGGGATTTGATATTACTATTGCAAATGGCAACACATTATTCACGTACTTTCTTTATAAGTTGGCTTACGAGCCAAGAATTTTTCTCTCATCACCTTCCTAACACAATCAAATCATTCTTAAACGATATGTACATGTTACATAGAAGAAAAAAAACATTCAAAGAAACGTTTTATAAACCTTAAATAGTTACATTAACATGTTCTCGAACTTTTTATATAGCGTTGCGTTATCGCAACACAAATTTAACACGGCTTCTAGAACACGTATAAACATTAATGTTAAGATAAACCTGTCTTATTAATAAATACGTTATGTTATAAATAGAAGCACTTCCTTAAACCTAAGCAGACACAAATAAACTCGATTAAGGAAATATAGTAAATATTATACGCGTCTAGGAAACCGTCGCGTAGCTACGGCAACTTCCCATGGTTAAGATAATAAAAGTCTACGCATAATAACGTATCTTATAAATACAAATAAAATTGTACACAGTCTAATGTTTAGCCTAGAAAAAAGTAAATAAATTCGTATGTTTTGTTTAATGTTTTATTTTGTATCTAAGCCAGCGTTGGCGCCTTGCCTTGGCATTCATAGATTGGCTAAAAAAAAATCAAAGTTAATGCGCAGTAGCATTCTTCGAGCGATTATGTGCTAAAAATACTGCAGTCTTTCAACATTGTCATACAAAACGTTTCAATACATAATATTCATCCAACCTTTCAAGGAACAATACATATTTCCAACTGAATAGGTACAATATTGGCTGAATGGGATGTTATCAGTGACGTTCTATTGTGTTCTTTTCATAAATGGAACGTATAACTGCGCGGGCTATTTTGACAGCTGTCGCTTTCGAATAGGCGAAATGAGGTAGGTTTGAAGAAAAAGATAAGTTATAAATATAATCAAAGTAAGAAAATCTATGGTTATTTTTTTTTAGTAGTTGAATGGATCTGCAAATAAATACTTATCAGTAAATTGAACAACTTGTGTATCTTAGTTCATGACGAACATGAGGTATTATCTGTAAACCAAGTGTAATAATAATTTAATAAATTATCAACATCGTGCACTTGCGCATGACCAATGTAATACCTACTAACATTTAATGTTTCAGTTAAATATATAACAATACGCGCGATACAAAAGATAAGGTACCTTAGGAAGGTATCTACGGAATTAGCCGCTAGGCATTTTAGCACGCACTAGAATGCTCATTAAGAATGACGTTAATCGAATTCTTATGATTAAGCTTTCATTAATTCTAAGACATATATAGTAAGACTTTGTATTTGGGAATTAAGAGCTGCATTGGAAAGGAGAATAAGTTACATTAGTATAAAAGCAGCAACTATGTCAGTTCCTGATTTAAAAAAAAATACCACAAAAAGCAGGCGAACTCTTGATGAACATCGACCATGTTTATCAAGAGTTCGCCTGCTTTTTCGATGTGAAACATCTAAAGCGTAGGGTCTGGACCGACTGTCGGCGTGGCGTTGCCACGCTAATGTGATAGTATATGTAAAATCCTTAGATTACCCTAACCTATGGGGGTAACATGTAAGGCGGCGTAAAGCTTTCGAAGTTTCACATCTGCCAGACTTCCCGCGACGACGTCTCAATTTTTAACAGACTCCAGTCTCAAAAGGAACAGGTTCTCAATTCGGTATTTTTTTTTAAATGTCTGTTACCGTAGCTCCGTAAACCGACTAGAAAAAACCTTGTTTTATTTATTATTCAAACCCTCAACTAAACGCTTGACAGCAACTTTAAGAACTAAACGCGAACATTAGGTATAATATAACAAACTTTACTTTTAAATTCTTGCATAAAAACAATATTATTCTGATTCTCTGATTCTTGCTTATCTACGAGTATATTACATAAACACAGCCGTAAATGTAATCTGAGTAAATAAACGTGAATTCAAAATGGCGCGAGTTTAGATTGATGACGTAAATAAATTTTCTATCTAATGAATATTCGTTATTTATAACTGACTTTAAACAAAGATGCGAGGTTCCCCATTCGGCATTGGCCTCTCCTTAGAAAGGTTTTGGCCCACTATGCCACACTGGCCAGACGGGTGGTTGATATAAAGTTGGTGTCAAGTTTTTTACTCTTTGCAGTGCTTTTGTCCTGTAGTTTGCTCCCTTCGTTTCTTACGACTCCTGCAGGATAAATGGAGGTGGTGACACTCCGTATACTTAATCCGTCAGATCACAGAATTCTAACTATTACAAGTAAGCAATTTAAGTCGACTTGAATATAGCTTATGTGCGGCCATTTAAGTTACGTCATCTCGTAACCTTCAAATGCGTAACATTAAAGTCCTTTCACCTTCTGTTCAGCAGTTTCTGAGATTACAAATCATAAGCAGACCTACCTTTATTTTTAATGAATAACGTTTACATTAAAAACCTGAAGTTTTAATCGCTAATTGCTATTTTATTCTTCTTCAGTGAAAATGTTATCTTTGTGAAGTGATTACTTCCTTCGAGCCTTTACTTCCCAAACTAGGTTGAGGTTGGCTTTGAGTCGACTACGATAGAGTTGAACTTCGATTTTTAAAGCGGAGTGACTGCCATCACACCTCCTTAACCCAAGTTCTTGGCGATATCGAAGTTCAGTACAAAGACTGTTGTAGGACTCTTTAGGGCTTCAACTCCCCGTAATGATTGCCACAGACGTTCCTATGGCCAGCGGGACCGACGGCTTAACGTGTTCTCCGAGTCACGGAGGGATCTCAATGTGTTAAAAATGGTCACCCATCCATAGACTGACTTCTCCACAACTTAGTTATGCGGTGAGGATGAAAATTTCTTGGCGTTAACCGATGACGGAAAATTACAGCTGGCATAAGGTCGATCTCACATATGGCTCTATACTTATAGTCACACAACAAATTGTTTCAAAGTCTACATCAATGCAAGGTCAACAGCCAATTGCTACGTCAATCTATTGTGAAATATGTTATAACAATCACGTGATGTTTTAAAACCTACCGCTCATTTGAGAACATGGCTACTCGATGGAAAAATGTTATCGTTATATGAATTCATGCACATATACATGCAGAGCCGTAATCTTACATTAAATGCGAAAGTTTAGGTGGATGTTTGTAACTGAATTAAGCCACAACGGCTGAATAGATTTGGATGAAATTTGGGCACAGATATAGATTGTAATCTGGGGTAGCAGTTACGCTCCTTTTTGACAAAATCGACATTGAAGCAAGCGAATCGGTTACCGGAGTATAAACCGTTTGGGCTCCGGTAACGGTCTCCTTATTTCACGACAGGAGGCGGGGCAGGGAAGAGAGAGGGTAAGAGAGAGAGAGAGCAAATAAGAGTGAGTGAGGGAATCCTCTCCTTCTGACTTTGGAGGGGAGGATTGCACGACAAAGGTGGTAACGCCCTTGCGTCTCTTGAGTTGCAAGTGTCTATGGGCGGCGGTGATCACTTACCATCAGGTAGACGGGTCACCTTTTATACCATAACAGAGACTCTTTTTAATAAGTAATATTTCAGATAGTTAACGCAGTGTAATTCTTTCTGGTCAGTGTTGTACCCGAAATAATATTTTCCATTTACTTAATTAACACTTTAGTTTTTATAAGTACCTAAACATGAGTTTTATGGCTAACACGGAGCAATACAATCTACCTACTCTCGTAACAAAATACGCAGTATTGCATAACGGTTGCTAGAAATACTCGTACATAACCACAAACCGAATGCAAATACAGCGATACTGAGTGCAACTCTGTATTCTCGAACATTCTATCTTATAGGTTACATACTGACTAGCGTAGGTAGTGATTAGTTATCGTGACAGCTAAGCCCGAGGTCGTGGGTTCGATTCCCATTCAGGACTAATACGTGTGTGACGATCATTTGTTCTGTGTTTGGGTGTAATTTATCTATTTGTATGCATGTATTAAGAAATATATAAATATGTTTGGGCTCAGACGGTCGTATGTATGTTTATTATTATTATACTAATTTCGTAATTCTGAAGAGTTCTTTTTTGGTTAAATACACTAATCCTTGCCAAGTTTGGATTTATTTTTGAAGCCAATTGTTAAGAAATGGTAGCTACCGTGGGAAAGCCATACTTTGGCACAACTGGGTCGGCTCAAAAAATATTTAAATCGACTTGGTAAAAGTATTGTTATCTAATTGTTAAAAAACTGTTACTAGGATATAATAAATACACTTTTAAATATACTCGTAGATCCATCACGTGTAAAGTTCTAGAAGAATAAATGTGAATCGAAGCCGTAGACATCAGTTTGTGGACTTATAAACAAATTTATTGCGTCAACGGCACCGTGGCAGACCATTCCTCGTGACTTTTTCCTGAGGACGCACGGTAGAGGAAATGTTGAACAACGTGATAAAACATTCCACGTGATAAAAAAGTCGACATGATTTCGCAAGTCGATTGTTTGAGTTTTATTTCTTTTCTCCAGTTTCTGATAGACGCACTAGTCGTGAGGTGTACGGTGAACTGTAAGTTTCTACAGAGATTTCGATTCTTACCCAGGACAAGTATTCTGTGATGGACACGATCATTTGTTTTGTATCTGAGTTTATATACGTAGAAATATACGCTTTAGAGCGTCACTTGTAACTATTTCAACTAAATTGACAGTCTATATATATATATATATATATATATATATATATATATATATATAGTATATAATGTTAAGTTGGTCTGAGTACGCCTTCAAAAACTCAAAACGTTCTGCACCGATTGAACTCAATTTTTGACACAATAACCCACTTCAAATATTGTTTTAATGTATTATTCGCGTCAGTTTTGGTCCAGCGAAGCTTAGCAAGGCACAGCTAGTTAATAATAATTTTTTGTGTGAAAATACCATACTTTCGGAAGTTAGAGCTGATTTGAAGATGGAACCAGGAGATCAGAAATAAACTTGCAGTAACATAAATTCCTCGAGATTTCGCTCATAATTATGATTAGCTCAATATATTGCAATTATTGTAGGGGTCTGATAATGGAGCCAAGTGGTATGGTGGAGGACTTTTTTACTTTGGTTTACTACTGAAGTGGTTGAATATTTATTATCTATTGGTCGTTTATAATTTTTGAATGCGATGGAAGTTAATTTAAATTCAACCTCGCCTAACTCGCTTCCGCCACTGAATAACGATACGTTAATTTACGGCGCATCTCTGTTTACTTCATATGCACATGTATTAAGAAAAATTGTGATTCAGTTTTACGGCACTTAGTATAGGTTTAAAACGTATATCTTATGCTTAGGATTTTTGCTAAATATGAACGAAATATATTCAGTGGTTTAACCACAGGATAAAATAAATAGAATAAAAAGATGCGAATTAGAACTCTATTATAAGTACATACATTACACAATACATTAATATATTTCGATTTCAAAATGACTAAGGATTTTGAATGATTGATTTCAGCAGCGGGCAGTACATGCAGTACTTCCTCAGCTCCAATTCAATGTAACTGTTGTACCCTACATGCTTAAACTGTTTACCCATTTAAAATTCAACAACAGGGCGATAAATATACATACACACACATACACATAAATACTTACCTAGTTACATACATACATATATACATAAACCTACATATTAATAATGTATAAAACTTTAAGGTTGTGATGAATCTGCTAGGGTGTCTTGATGCTGTTCTGTTAATTATAGTTAATGTTTGTGTTTTACTGTAAATATTTGCATGCCTAATACAGGCAGAATATAGCTTGAACAATACCCGTCTGTTAATTCTGGCACCACCTGTATTCTGTGCAAATAAATGTTTCTTTCTTTCTTTTAAAATGATTGTGCTCATCACACAATTATTTGTCCTGGGTGGGAAACAAACCCACGACCTCAGGCTTAGCAGTCAGGGTCACTAACCACTAGACCACAGATCCGTCAAAATGACTTATGTACGTCAATATGACGCACGCTGTCAAACGAGAATGAGAATAATATTATTTGATGTAATGTCATTACATTTATGAGGAATATTGTTCTAGAAAGTACTTATCACTATGATTTATTTTAATAGTTCGATAGGGTTAAACAATAACTGAGGACGATGACCTTAATTGCTGCTACACTAATAAATAAAATCGGCCAAGTGTGGCGAGTCACGTTAACAGTAGAGTTCCTTTCTGTTTTAAACAATTAACAACTGCGTCAAAAGTAAATTGTTTTTAAGGATTTTGTATTTTATGCGAATTCGCTAACATCTTAGAAGCCGGATCACTTTACTCTCTATGGGCTAATCTAAACCAAAACTATTCATTCCTGGTCATAAAAGAAATATCGGAAAGACCCTATACAATGTTGCACATAATGCCGACCCCAAATAAAATGGGGGATGGGGGTAGGAAAATTATAATAATGATGATGACATCTAATCACTATTGGTATTGGAAATCAAAAACGGTTCCTTATGCATGAAATAAAAATTGACTCCAACTAAGCTCCTTCCAGCTGCACAGAAGCCTCCAGGTGCGTTCACAGGATTCCTATCACTTAAGCAGCAACACCTAGTGTGTTAACTATACATATTACTAGCCCAGACTGACTAATTCATCAACGCAGAGCCTGACCCGCTAGGGCTACAAACTTGAAATTTTACCATCTGATGCTTTTTATGTTGTAAATACCTACTAAGGAAGGATCTTTTGAAATTTCACCCCTAAGACATAAGAAATAATAACTCGAACGAAGCCATGTGCAATAGCTAGTGTATCCTATAACTTTTATTGAAAAAGTAATAATAGGCAATATCATTTAATGCAATAACCTGCATGTTGAAAGGCTTCTTATCTTATTAGGAAATGGTGGAATGCTATGCGCCATTGTCATTTCTATTTGTAGACCTTTTTTATGAATAACAACTTTGTTCAACAAAGAAAAACTTTTGTCATTGAAGAGGTGGATTTATTATGCTATGGAGGGCAAATCAGCAGGTACCTGATGGTAACTTAAAACCGCAGCTTATGGGCACATTAGTCCCTTCCCCCAGAATCAGAAGAAAGGGAGGTTTAACTCCGGAAACCGGTGGCTACTCACTCAGTGAAGATTAAAAACAGTTTACACTGGTTTTCTTTGAGGCTGTTTTATCACTCCCATAGAGCTGACCCATTTGTGCCCCAGCATAGCTTTTTCCCATAACAAGTTTAATGTTATATGTAAATATACTCCTTGTTAGAATATTCCAAACAGGTATTACTTGTATTGTTATATATATACTTAAAATATTACATAAAATATACTTAACAAAAAAAAAAAAAAAAAATTCTACCATGTAAGTAAGTCTACAGTGACATTTTGTGTGGAACAGTTAACAAGTCAATTCAAACTGATGCACATAGATGTGCATACATTCAGGTACAATTAACTTCTATTGAAATGTCATACTAACTGCTTTTTATTAAATGTACCTTAACATTTACATGTATATCCAAAGTTTTGTTTTTAACTCTTAGTCTCTCTGTCTGTCTGACTGACTCTTGGGCTGATTTTTACAGGAGTGTCACAGTCAAAAACTAAATATGTACATGGCATACTCTCCTAGTACAAAACAAATGAACTAAAATCTAAATTGATTTAATAATTACAATGACTTTTAAAGTGAACTAGCTGTATATAAGAATATTCTAGAATGTATTCTGCTTTTGCATGCCATCGATGGCAAAATAAGGTCAATTGTTTATTTAAATTGACTGTTTGAGTCATATTATTAAAAAGATACTTACTGACTAACAAAAACAGTGAAAACCAGGCGATAAATGATTCTGCATAAAGTAGTATTGTTTTGTAGATTTTAAAGGAAGTATATATAACTATTGACATAAATTCAATGCCTTTATTTGTTATTTTCAAACTTTTTTTGGCATTTTTTCTTTAAATTTGAATGGGGCCAAACGGTTTACTCCCTTTTTACTATTCTCAAATAAAAAAGAATCTTCGTAATTGGTTCATAGATAACAGTTCTGAGGTAACAAATTAAAAAAAATATATACAGCCGAACTGAGAAGTTCCCATTTTGAAGTTGGTTAAATAACAGCATGACATGAATGTTAATAAACTTAAGCACAAATGCTTTTTTAATTTATATTTAACTTCCACCTAGTCATTTCTTGTCACATAATCAATTAGTATCGCAATGCGTCGTTTTAGAAGCGATTAGCACCAAAGGCTATCTGTGACGTGTCATAACGACCGTTAAAATGGAACACACTTTGTTTTCACACACATCGTGATAATTGAGTAATGGATTGATTATATGATACTTGACACAATGGACATTAGGTAGATAACCTAAAGGGTTGAACCGAACAGATTGCTGTATAGGTTTGCATAATGCAAGTACAGAAATACTTTGAAGTCTATTATACCTACCTCATGCTATTTGCGACAAATCTTTGAAGTTCTCGGAAGTTCCCTACTATAATATATATGTATTGTACATATAAACCTTCCTCTTGAATCACTCTCTCCATTAGTGCATAAAACCGCATTAAAATCCGTTGCTTAGAAAAGATTAAAGTTTACACAAAAAAGCGACTTTCTTTTGTACTATGTAAGCATAATGACATAACATTGATCAGTTAACATATCAATATTAAGGAAATGAGGTCAAACTGAAGCTATATCATATTATTTTGCATAATATTGTGTTACCATTTAGCATAACAATTGTCTTAGCAACTACTCAGACAGTGGTGTTTATTATAAACACTCTATGTAATTATTAATTTTCTCCTGTTAGCTGCTCTTAGATTGCTCATGAATCTTTAGTTTCATTTCCTACAGTTTCTAGGAGTCCAAACCAAGAGATACTTTGTATTAAACATAGAAGTAGAAGTAATAGGTTATCTTGGTATGGACATGTCATGCGGAGGGATGAGGAAAATGTGGCGTAGAACGTTTTAGGTATGAGAGTTGAAGGGTACAAGAGAAGAGGCAGACCGAAGAAGAGGTGGATGGACTGCGTCAGGGAGGATATGGCTAGGTTAAGGGAGTAAACAGTGAGATGACGCATGACAGAGTAGAATGGAAAAATCATACATACTGCGCCGACCCCAAATAAAATTGGGAAAAGGGTAGGCAGATGATATAGAAGTAGAAGTTGTCTAAGTTAAGGATAATCATTGATCAGACAAGATTTACAGATTAAAAGTAATAATAACATCACATATGTCACTCACATCACATAGGTCATGCATGCGTGTGAGCACATGCATGACCTTTGGCTTAGCAGTCAGGGTTACTAACCACTAGACCAGGGATTCCCAAACTATATTGGGCAAGAGACCCCTTTTCTAAAATGAACTAATACGTCAGAAACCTATAGCCCAATTAATGCATGCTTGTCAACTTGAGTTTAAAACAAAAACCTACAATGATATTTCCTACTAAAATATTAGTGATTCAACTTGGTACACGTTACAAAACTAATACAGTATCATAAAAGTATAAAATAAGAACTTGTGTTAATTAATAGAGGTCGCTTTTAGACCTCGTCTACCAATACCAGACCTCGTCAACCCCGAAAATCGGTTTTCGGTTATATCGACCCCTGCAAAAACTGATTTCGAGCACTTTGAGACTCCCTGCACTAGACTAACAGACTCTTGAAATAGATGGAAGGCAATTTTTAGCATTGGTAAACTTTATATTTTAGAATTTTAAAGGGTTAGTAACCCTGACTGTTAAGTCAGAGCTCATAGATGTGTTGAGGTTTTTTTACTTTTATTCTATAAATCCTGTCTAATCTGATGTAGTAGTAGACCTTCTTCTAGATGTAGAAATAGCTTAGGTAGCATAGGTAGAGTAGGGTCACCACCCCAACTCTATCCATGGGTGTCGTAAGAGCTGACTAAGAGAGCAAATTATGTAGGGCAGGACAGCAGCACTGCAAAGAGATAGAAAACTTGACACAAACCCTATACCAACCCAGGCCAAAACCACCTTTCTAAGGGGAGACCTATTAAAGGTGCCGATGATGAAAATTTATATTTAGGCGAAATGGTACGATTTTATAATGTGTATGCGGTCAAGTCTCGGCTCAGCTCATAAGGGTATTACTATAAATTCTTATATAGCCATTTTCTATTAATGAGCTCTCTGTCATTCATTTATCTGATAATATTAGACATTTGTGCTGCATTTCAGCCAAAAAATAACTATTTGAGAATAAGTAGTTTAAGATTTTACTATGAGGAATCCAGAAATCAACACCAACTGTACCACCACTAAGGTTTAAAAAGCTTCCGTAAAAAAATTATTTTGATGTATGTATATTTGTACGTAGTTACCTAGACTATTGAAAAAATAGCGCATTCGAAGCGTCCATTGTAACCTATATCTAAAAACATAAATTTCTTTGTTCTAGGCTTTTTTTTTCATGTAGATATAATACTTGGTTTGCATCTAGGCAGCTAAGAACGGGCGTCCTTTCATAGAAACGGCCTTACTAGACATCGAATATCTGCACAAAGGCGAATAAACGCGAAAATTAGCATTCTTTGAAAATATATTAAATGTTGTGCTTTTCAACAATGTAGTCTCGTGCCCGAAGACAATAAAAGCTTATATAGGCGATAAAATCCACGTGAAAGGAAAAAGGTTAGATAAAAATATGAGATTGCAACATTGAAGTACCTAAGTAATCAGCCAATTACAATGATGACGTATTGAAATGAAGGACAATGTAAAATTTGAGTAATCAAAAACTATTCCATTCTCGAATTATGAAAACGTTCTTTGTTTGAATTCGAGTGGCCTCATAAAATAATAATAAGTATAATAACAAAGGTAAAGCGGTGATAGAAAATAAAAGTACTCACAAATAGTTCTTTTCTTCGAGAATGTTGGACTCAATACCATCAACATCGTAGTAATAAGCGTAGTTATTAATACTACTACTAAAATTTAACTGTTGTATCAACTTCGTCATCTTGGTTAGTCGTAGTTAAGCCTTGAAGAAACTAGTGAAGTAAAACACGGCTTAGACCGTAAGTTATCGCAGAGAAATTGCGCAGTAGACACGAACACTTAGCAAGCAGAGTGTAGATTGATTTCGGTTTGATGAATAATCAACTTGAAGTGACGAGCGAAAGGTGACAACCTACAAATTATGTAGTATATTATTTACATACAAAATGCACGTGGCAAGGAGCCGTCTGAATTTGGTAACGTAATACAATTTTTCCATAATGGCTACCGGAAACATGACGTTTCACTTCTCGATAAAAGCATTCCGTTACACTCATTGAAAGAGCTCTTTTAAGTGCGTTGTAAATAGAAAGTCCCAACTTGAAATTAAAAACTATATTAGCCTTTCGAAATCTAAAAGACTGATATTTTTCTATTATTTTGAAATAATAAAGCGTTATCCTCATCGTAATTTTATACTATAAATGTTTAAACGTTAAAATGGATTACGTTTCGTTCCTTTAAAACACAACGTCATCGTAGACCGCAGTGAAGCTAGCTGCGAGATTATCGATTGGGAATGACGCAGCGTAATGCGTACAAAACAAAAATTAGAATCGATTGACTTACCGATTTCGAAAAATTAACGAAGGCATACTCTTTGGGGGCTCAATACTTTTATATATTGGTTCTTGTATCATGTAACTGGATGCCGGCAAGGCATGTAACGTCATAACTTCACTTTAATTTACACTTCACTCAGATAAGCACTTCCAATTAAGGAATGTTTAACTACTTCACGGTGCTGCACATTAAACACAGCTATACGCGTATATTTCTTTCTGCAGTTTTCTGGATTCTTGTATAACAACATTCAGGCTCCACAGTGTGTTCACGACTGGTGGTTGCTGCCGCATCGACTATATTGTACTAGGTATACAGATATAGGCAAACTCCCTACATTTTGAGGGGTCCAAGAGGGTGGTTTACACGGGTGGATTTGGCAGGTTTAGACTTTACTTATTAAAGTAACGTTTTCAGTGATTCAAATTTGTTTATTAAAACAATTTCGAAAATTGTAGTTTATTCTGCGCCATAGATAAAATTGTAGCCTTTCGACTGGAAAAAATCCTCCCCTTACAGGAAACGGTTGTGATGTGACACCATTAAAGAGGTACACCACATGAGTATCGAATATAATGATAAAATGATTGAATTAGATATTCATAATAATTTCTACCGTTATAGAATTGAGGTTTAAGTTTACGAGTGTTCAGGCTTTGGGCCTGATATGAAATACATACGCAACTTTTAAGGACAATGTATAAAATAGGTATCATATGTCACGCAGGCGTTCTATTACTTCTTTCATTCTAGACCATGACACATAATGTACAAATGTCACTCGCCTACCAGCTATAATATAGACAGCATCACTATTTAAGAAAAAAAAAATTGTAAACATTGACTGCACATTGATATTAAATTTGACTGCACGGATGGCGTAGTGGTTTAAGCGGCCGCCACACCGCTTACTACTACGCTGTCCCCCGCGACACAGGACATGTTCCTAATGCGAATGTTGTCTTTAACAAAAAAAACATTTGCTCTTTCTAAAGATATAACATGGTGGCACATGAGGGGAATTAAGAAACTCCCGAAATTAAGAATATATTACCAAAAAATCTCCTACTGAACTGCATGGCGGTTATTTCTTCGTTTCTCTGGACTCGGAGCCTTGCAGGGGAGAACCAAGGGAAGGATACCAGAACTACTGTACAGAAGATACACTACATAGAAGAATGTCGTCTGGTCACCAGGAGAATTCGAGATCATCGTGTCATGTTAGAGCAAGCTTAGAGCAAATGACTAAATTTAAACATTATTTAAGTAGCCTTTCTATGGAAAGCGATTTAAATGCTATTCAAATAACAGAATTAAATTTAAAGCTTACTAAGTTTGAGGCATTGTCGGATAGAGTCGATGACTTGCAGAATGAAATAGAGGTTTTAAATCCTGATATTATTAATCCTGAGAACTAAATAGCGGGCAAACACATCAAAGCTGAATATTGGAGACTTGGTTCTCTTAGCCGATGATAGTGAGCCCCTCTTGCTTGGAAACTCGGACGTGTCAAGCGCCTTATATTTCGACCTGCTGGGATATCGCGACTGGCGGACATTCACACGATCAAGCGCTGCTTGCGACGCTCGTTAGTCTGGCTCTGCAAACTCCCCACCGCGGAGGACCTTAAGGCTTGAAAGTTACTCTTTATATATGGGGCGGGCAATATGTTCAAGCTTTGAGCCTGATATGAATACATATGCAACTTTTAATGATAATGTATAAAATAGGTATAATTTGTCGCGCAGGCGTGCCATTATTTTTTTCATACAATGATCTACATAATGTACAAATGTCACTCGCCTACCAGTTATTGAATATGTATGTGTGTCAGTTATGAAAGCATTTTTTTTTCTTACGCTTTCATTTGGCGCCATTATATTCTGTAAAGTTAAAACAAGGAGGTCTAACAGACATAATTTGCGTTTACGATCACTGGTACGCTATTAAGAAATATAACGTCACGTTATGTATAATATACGAGTATAACTTTCTTAAATGCAAATTCTATTAAATGAAAATATTTTTTGAAACCTGTCAGATAGGTTAAGTTTAAGTCTGACAAAAACTTCCACAGCTGCATTTTCCTAGTATTTTATTATACCCACTATTGCGGCAACTTATGAAATGAAATCAGGAAGTTCCTATAATTTTATTATTCACATTTTAGTTTTTAAGCTTCAGAAAGGTCTACGTTTTCAAATTATAAGGTAGAATGTCATCTCATATTATAATAAATGCTTAAAATTTTCACCTAGTGTGTATTGTGGCTGAGGTCAAACGCATGCGCATTAGCCGAGTGACGTGACATTGTTTACCCCCTAGCTTCTATTCGATTGTTTTGATTGCCGATTTGGGATAACTGTAGTCAAGTCCTTTATTTCAAAGTTAGAACTATTTCAATTCGCATTTAGAACTATTTCCAAGTAGTATTTAATCAAAAGATTCTGTACATATTGACATACTTCAAGAATATTCCATGAGTATTCTAAGTCAATAATCTTATCGACTGGCCTGTTGGTTTAGTGGATAGTGTTACTGACTGCTAAGCTAGTGATTGTGGGTTCGATTCCCAGCCAGAAGAAATATTTTGTGATGAGCAATATCATTTGCTCTTTGTCTGGGTGTTATTTTCCTTTTTCACTTGAAATACTTAAATTGTATTTAAATTTCATCTTATTTACATAATATAAGATAAAATCGCTTTGTTTTCTTGTAAGTTTAGATCTTTTAAACTAAGCAACGAATTTTAATGCGGTTTTCTCCACTAAAGACAGAGTGATTCAAGAGCAATGTTTATATGTATGATACTTGCATATTACAGCAAAGAAAACTCCGAGAATTTCAAAGATTTGTGGTGGAATAAAAGAAAATAGCTTTCCGCT
Source organism: Arctia plantaginis (assembly GCA_902825455.1). Classification (NCBI taxonomy): domain Eukaryota; kingdom Metazoa; phylum Arthropoda; class Insecta; order Lepidoptera; family Erebidae; genus Arctia; species Arctia plantaginis. The sequence goes on along the minus strand of CADEBD010001048.1, from coordinate 134,349 downwards.
AACTAAACCTTATAGCATATTGCAGCATATCATTAAAATTAATATCTTAGAAGATTTCAGAGATTTAAAAGCAAAAGCAAGCCAAAGCGGCCGTGACGGTCGGCCGTCCCCAGTGGCAGCGGCGCAGGAGCGAAGCGGGTCTATATATATTGCATAGATAGATAGAAGATGTCCTGTAGTCTTATCATAATAATATTATTATTAATTACTCCACACTGACACCCCATTTGTAGTATCTACATTGCACCCGTGCGAAGTCGGCTCGGAAAAATGTTAGTATTGTGGTACCTGCCACTGCGCCAGTACTCTTTGAAAAGGAGCCCTGTTTGGTCTGTTACCAGATGGGGTTCCCCGAAATACACAAGTGAGGGCTTATTCCTAACGGCCACCATTAAAACTGCCATCTGGGGGGTATTGGGACAAAATTGTTTATTTGTACCCAACTGCCTCCGGTGGTGGCGGTTGGGTAAAATGTAAAATTAAATCACGGTTTATTTAAAATTGACCCACGTCACGTCATTATGTAAAAGTCCCATTTGGGCCTTTTGTATGAATTAGTTATTTATAACTACTTTTTTAGAGGTTTATTTTCGTTGGATCCCAGTTTAATATTTTCGCCTTGGATCATACAAAAAAATTATTCTGTTTTATTGTCGTTGTGTGTGGCGCTTGATTGTCCTTGAAACCCAGAAACTATTTGCGTTTGATCCCAAATGCTTAAAAAATCTGAATCAACAACAAACTTGTTTATAATAAAATGAGTGTACTCGTATATTTTATATTGACACTCATAATATCGCTTTCCTGTTTGACATTACCTCTATCTATTTACAATCGTAACCATTGCTTAAAGGGACTGTAGTCTGTAGTTATTTTGTGTAAAACTTGATCAAATCACAAAGTATAGTATTTTGATGAGTGATCAAATTCCATCTACATCAACAGATTTGAATTTCATAGACAGAAAAGGTGGTACACTTCTTTTATGTAATGCCTATCAATATATGAAGAAACGAAATATTTTGATTATATAAAGGACAGGAATACAATTACTTTTGTTTGTAGATTTTTTGTTTGTTTTGTTTGATACAGGTAAATCACTTTTCTTTGGATTAGTACAGATGTTGTTACAACATGGGATTAAATTGAAATACCACACTTTTGAAATATTATCGAGATAAATAAACGTGCAACCTATCCATGTTCAGTATTTTGTTAGTTTTAATTTTCTTCTTTTGTTTGTATAAAGTGTCAAAACAGTGCATGTTGTATTTGCCTATAAGTATTTGTTACACTTTACTTAATATTATTTGTTTCTAAAACTCTGTAACTTTTTGGATCGTTTTTTGGCTTTATTAAAAACTTTTTTAATTCTTTTTTTTAACATCTATTTTTTAAATTATTCGAAAATTAAAAATAGTAAGCTTTTAACAGAACCTATGACCCGAATAGTTAGAGATATTTGCTACCATATATTAGTGCCTATCTGGCTGTTTACCGAGTACCAGTTAGAGTTGAGTGATGCAAGTCCACAGGGAAGACACATTTGAACCTAATATTCCCGAATGTAGGTAACTTTCTATCAAGTCAATGCCACAATTCTTTACTTCACTCAGCACTGAGTTATAAGATTGGGAAACAGCTTGTTATAAGATTGAACTGAAGAAACTGAGTTATAAGATTGGGCTTATTTTATCTTAGCAAATTAGAATTTTGAGAGAAAGCTAGTGTTTTGCAAAATGTGGTCGACATGAGTGCAATTTTAAATGCATTGATTGGCGGTTGGGAACAAATGTAAAAAAAAGTCCAACGACCACCAATTGGAATGTCTGTTTGTAATATTAAAATAACCGCTTTTTACTAAATGCATAATATGTATGCTTACACGGTACATATGCCAAAATATCATTTTTTACAATTTTTGTCTGTCTGTCTGTCTGTTTGTTCCGGGTAATCTCTGGAACGGCTAGACCGATTTCGACGGGACTTTCACTGGCAGATAGCTGATGACATAAGGAGTAACTTAGGCTACTTTTTTAGACTAGCTTCGCACCGCGGCGTTGCCCGCGGTTATAACAACAAACGCGGGTAACTCCGCGGGTCTCAGCTAGTATAACATATAAGTATATTACATCAGGCAACGACCCACAGAAGCCGAGCGTCAATGAAAAATGTTACAAAAACATGGTAAATTTATTATTTTTGAGAAACGCAGATTTTAATAAAATTGAGCTCTTAATAGGCCTCTCCCATTGCACGCCACTTAGATCGATTTTGGGCTTCTCGCATCCAGCTCCTGCCAGCCATCTTGCGCAAATCGTCACTCCACCTGGCCTGTGGGCGTCCTACACTACGTTTGCCGAGACGCGGTCTCCACTAGAGAGAGGAGAGGCCTATGTCCACCAGTGGACTGCGATAGGCTGATGATGATGATGATGAGCTCTTAATTATCTTACCGTAGGAGACTCACTTTTTAATGGTACAGGGGGCAAACGAGCAAACGAGTCACATGATGGTAAGTGACTGCCGCTACCAGTGGCAAAATTGGGGGAGTTGTTAGGCTTCGCTAATCTTATTGACTCACTCACACTCACATCACATCATGACATTAATAGCCTTTAATAGTGCACTGCTTGACATAGGCCTATACCACACTAGCAAGCGGTTTGGTATAGGGTTTGTGACAAGTTTTCCTTCTCTTTGAAGTGCTGTTGTCACTCCGTATTTTTATTCCGTCATCACACGGAACCTCACTGACTCAGTGGAAAGCAAAGAAAGACAGAAATGCTTAACACCGGTTGTATGAATATAATTCTCGAGATTTTAAATAAATAAAGTAGTCATTTTGTTTAAATAATTTTCCTTTTAATTAAAAAAAAAAATCCTTTTAATATAGAATGATATTACTGGCTGACATAGTTGCGTTCGGCTGAAATGGGTCACTATGGAGTGGGGAGGGCGCACGCCAGGCTATCTGGCGCCTTCCGTATTTTACTAAGATATATTCCCCTTCCCTTCGGATCGCGAAAGCGAACATACGTGTGCACTTTGTTGAAAATTTAATAAATAAATAAGATAAATTGTGTAAATAAGCGTAACTAAAATCATAAAGTACTAGGCGCGCATAATTCAAGAGTGATCAATGCATTGGGTCGGCGCAGGAGCAGGACAACAACACCTCAGACGGCATCCCTGCGGTCGCCGCGCAGGCGCATACCGTACTTACAGAAACGTCACCGGGCGTGTGGCTTGCCACGATTTATAAGCGACAGCGGGTGGCGGTCTGTTTTGTTGGACGGAATATATCACACAAGGTAATTTACTTCTATTAATTATGCCGCTGAAACGCACACCCCCAAGTACGCCTGTTGCGGAACAAAGTGAAAGCGTCACTGTTGCCTCCTGCTCTCTAAGGTATCGGCAAACTGGATCCTCCCCTGATCTGACTACTGTTGGACAAGAGGCCAATATTAATACTCGTCTAAAACGTAAACGCGAAGAGTGTGATTGCATGTCTCGTTTGGATGAAATACGCGCCTTGTTATCGACATCTACAGCTCAATGGGAAAGCAAGTTTTCAGCATTACAAATAGCAACCTCAGAAATTATTGCTCAAAATGCCGAGATAATGAATTCCATAAAGTTTATCTCAAAAGAATATGATGACATTAAAATTAAATTCACAAATATGGAGACTGAACGAGAGAACGACCGTCGTCATATGCGTGAATTAGAGGAGAAAGTGGACTTTATGGAGCGTCAACTGTACTCCACTAAAATAGAGATAAGAAACGTACCTCAAAACCTTGGAGAGAGTAAGGAGGACCTTTGTGCTATTGTGGAGAAGACTGCTGCTGTGATTGGGCATAACTTGAATTTATCAGAAATAAAAGATGTCTACCGAGTCAAAAACAAAGACAAATCTACCACGATAAATGTTGATTTCATAAGTTCAGTAACCAAAAATAGTATCGTAAAAAAGGCACGTAAATTTAATAACAACAATAAACAAAACAAGCTAAATACGACGCATCTTAATGTGTCAGGTCCCAGTAAGCCAATATACTTATCAGAAAAATTAACGCCGAAAGCGCAGCGCTTGTACTATCTAGCTCGAATTTTTGCGAGCAGCAATGGCTTTAAATACTGTTGGACCTCTTACGGCAAAGTCCTCATGCGAAAAACAGATGGAGAGCGATATTACACTATAAAAACTGAATCAGACCTTGATAATGTAGGTAAATCAATATGACTAGGGACTGATAGCAGGTATCGATCACCTATCAGTAAAATGTATAACGTATTTTTAGTTTCTTATTTGATTTTAATATATTGTAAAATACACACCTATAATCACACGCACACAGTTAAATCTCATTTCCACTACATCCACAACTCATTACATGACCTACTTATTTCTACAAAACTAATGTTTCAAAAACAATATAAACAAATACCCAAATACGTCACTTTCTTATTACATACATTGCATATCGTAACATCACCGAAATATAAAAGGAATTCAAATTTCTTAAAAATATACTTGCCAAACGACTTTAACAGAAATGAGTATGCAGTAAGCAAATCGATTCACAATATAAACCTAATAAATGTTACATCTATGATAAACATACTTAACTATTTACTTACAGCGTGTACCCTACTGACTATTACTTTTATAAATTACTCGAATGTCTGTTGCGCATATATTTGCAAACTACCCTATATTATTTTGAACAGTGTCATAGTATTTCATATTAAATAAAATTCAATTCTATAAGTACTACAGTAATAAATGAGATCGACAGAGAAAGTATTGAGTGCAGAAAATTGAGTGATCCTACTGAATGTTTACAAATGATAAAGTGTTCCAACAATGACTCCTTATTAGTTTTAACAGTTAATATACGAAGTATAAAAGCAAATTTCGACATTTTTCTTATGTTTCTCCTTAAATTTTCTAAACCCGTAGATGTAATTGTTTTAACAGAATGTTGGACTAATGAACAAATTTTACCGCCAAACATAAATAACTACAGAATGTTCCGATCAAATGTTTCGTTGAACAAAAACGATGGTGTTGTAGTTTATGTTCGGGAAGTGTTTGAGGCGTATTCATTTGAACCCCAATGTTCTGAAGGAAACTGTATTGTGGTGAATATTGCGGATGACATATGTATTATTTGCACCTACCGTCCACCCTGCTTTAAAAATCCGCTTACTTATATAAATTCACTAGATAATATCTTAAAAACATGTAGCTCGAATAAAGTACTTATTTTGACTGGTGATTTAAATTTGAATATAATGTCAGATAATCTTAATGCTAATTCTGCAATATACCTAAATCTAACAGCAAGCCACGGTCTGAAGCAGGGAATTAATTGTCCCACTAGACAAAATACATGTATTGACCATTTTATGATAAAAGCAACTGCAAAAGTACAAACATTTGTTTTTGAGGAATTAACGGATCACTCACCCATTCTACTGCATATTGATTATACGCCCATTTCTAAGCAAAATAAACATATTAATATAAGCAAAATTGATATCGGTGGTATAAGTAAATGCATGGAGAAGGAATCATGGAGTGATCTATACTCTGTAACCGATGTTAATCAAGCTGCCGTAATACTGACTGAAAAATTAGAAAGCTTTATAAACAGCAACACCTTAGTTGACAAAATTTCAAAGCGTAACAAACCTTTAAAACCTTGGATAACTATAGGTGTAATAAAATCTATACGTAGACGAGATAGAATGCATAAGAAAGTAAAATTAAATTCCAATAATCTAGAAATAAAAGATAAATACCTAGCGTATAGAAATACATTAAAAAGGGTAATTAAAACGTTGAAAACAAATTACTACATGGACAAACTTAACAAAAACAAAGGTAATATAAAGGAAACTTGGAACACGATTAAGGAATTATGTAACATGAAACAGAATAAGGCATCGCCTACTGAATTGCTTAACATAAACACTGATGTAACTGGATCGCTAGATGATGTGAATGCGTTTTTTTCATCGGTTGGTTCAAACCTTGCTAAAAAAATTCTGCAAAACTTAAATACTGATGAGACAACCCTAGCTCAAAATGCAAAAATCACAAATGAACCGTTACACTCCATGGCACTACACCTAACGGACCCTGCAGAGGTGATTGATGTAATAAGTGGCCTTAAATCACATAGTGCTCCAGGTTTAGACAAAATAACAGCTGCCTTTTTGAAAAAGTTTCGTTTTTACCTCGCCAAACCTATATCCTACTTGACCAACTTAACCTTCGAACGAGGCATCTTCCCTAAAATATTTAAGCCCGCACGCCAAGTATTTAATTTATTTATCTGCCCCATCTATAAATCAGGAAGCAAGCATCTTCCCACGAACTATAGACCTATTTCACTGTTGAGTACCCTCTCTAAAGTAGTTGAGAAAATAATGAACAAGCGTTTAATAAGTTATATGGAAAGCAATAAACTGCTTGGTATGAAACAATACGGCTTTCGAGCAAATCGCTCTACTGATGACGCTGTATTACAACTAACATCTAATATTACATCTCACGTTGACAGAGGCGATAAATGTTTAGCCGTATTTCTTGACCTACAAAAGGCGTTTGACACCGTTTCTATTCCGATCCTTTTAACTCGCCTTGAGAATCTAGGCATTAGGGGAAACGCACATCTATGGTTGAAAGATTATCTCACAGAAAGATACCAGTGTGTTAGAGTTGAAAACCATACCAGTAACACCTGTATGGGGTCATATGGGGTTCCACAAGGCAGCGCTCTTGGTCCTACGCTATTTCTTGCATATATTAACGACCTATGTAAATTTGAAATTCAGGGTGCTGACATACAAATGTTTGCCGATGACACAGTGGTATTGTTTCATAGTAATGCATGGGAGAATGTACGACAAATAGCTGAAAAAGGTATGTCTCGTATTACAGCTTGGCTTGAAGATAGTCTACTATCAATAAATGTGGACAAGACAAAATTCCTATGTTTTAGTAAAACTATGGCATCTTCGCCAAAAACACTCCAGTTATCCATACATTGTCATCCATGTAACCGATCAACAATCGAACTGTGTGCACGTTGCAGTTGTCCTGAGCTGTCAAGGGCGACCGAAATCAAATATTTAGGGGTAAATATTGACGACAAATTAAACTGGAAGAAACACATAAACACAGTTAGTGGTCGACTAAGGAAGTTTATTTACATTTTTAAGGATTTACGAATTATACCAGACATTACACTTTTAATACAAACGTACAAAGCCCTAGCCGAATGTTTAATCACCTACTGTATATGTTCGTGGGGCTCAGCTGCAAAAACATACTTGATTGAGGTCGAAAGAGCACAACGGGCTGTTCTTAAAGTACTCCTTTACTTACCATTCCGTCACCCTACTCATCTAGTGTATGAAAAGGCTGAAGTTTTAAGCGTACGAAAGATGTTTGTCTATCAATGTATCCGCAAATATCACAAGCATACTGTACCTCTTCTCCAACCTTCGGGTAAAAGAAAAGACAAATGTCCAATACCAAGGGTTAAAAGCAAATTTGCTCAACAGCGATATAGTAACATTGCACCAAGGCTATATAATAAACTTAATTTAGATTACAAAACCAGACACTTATCGAACTACCAAATTAAAAACATAATTAAAATATGGCTTAACAGTTTGGCCTACGATGATGTAGAAAGCTTATTGCTGGTAAGAACGTAGTTCAGGTTTCAATACACATACACAAACACACAAATACATACACACACACACGCGCGCGCGCACCTGCACAAGCACACGCACACGCATAGGCACACTCACACGCACACTCACACTCAAACGCACACTCACACCAGAGGCACACACACACACATGCACACGCAAAATTAACAAAAGATCTTTTGTAAGTATTCTTCAATGTTTCTTTGTATGTTCCACGTGATTATTGTAACAACTTATTGTATCATGTCTTTGGGAAGGAACTGATCCCCGATATACAGCTCACGCTAGTTTGGGAATCAGGGCTTGCACTTGAATTGTATGTATCATTTGTTACAATAAAATTTATTATTATTATTATTATTATTATTATATTGAGGGTTCTTAGTATTACCTTTTAGCTCGGTATATAACAAATATTATTGGCCTGTTCTTTTATTTTATTATAAAAATAAACAAAATCAAAATGGCTCGTCTCTTGCGTATTCAAACCAGTCTCAAGTAGTTTTTTTTTTAATAATAGACAACTCCCGCATTAGGAATGTATTCTGTGTTGCCGGGGACTTCACAAATATACATGAAACGGACACAAAGAACACCTAGACTTAGAACAACAATTTGTGAATCACACTAAGTGTCGTCCCATGTGGGGATCTGACCAACAACATTCAGCGTAGTAGTAAGCGGCGATGCAACCGCTTAACCACTACGCCATCCGTGCAGTCGAATTAAAAAAATCTTTTAGTGTTGCATAGCCCATTAATGGGGGAAGGCAAAGGCTATGTCATCACGCTACAACCAAAAGGAGTCGAGCATTAATAAAAAATGTTGCAGAGGCGGGGAAAAATTATTCCTTTTGAGAGACGTAGTCGAAGTTGCCCAGGTCAACTAGTGTGCTATAAAGTTGAACTGGTTAAACCCCAAATTCTGGTGGGATCACTCAACGGCCGGCAACACATTTATGACTCTTGAAATGCAGGTGTCCGTGGATACGTCAGGGTACCAGGGCTTTTTTTCTAGTGTACCCTGGTTCCCTGGCTACTGATGTCCGAGACGACGTCGACGTTGGGTAGTATCCGAGGAGATACCCGCACAGTGTCCGTGGATGGAGTTAGTTCCATACTGTTAGGTAAACCGTTAGATTGTTTGTCAAACAAAAACAGGGACTTGGTTGATATTAAGATGTTAATTAAAACAAAAGACATGAACACAATAACTTTCATTTTTTATTAACAACGTTAATTTACATACAAATAATTTAACCTAACTAGATTATAAACTATAAAAATAAATTATTTTTAAGAATAATTTTCATATTAAAAAGATAATTTGATAGTCCTTTTATGGAGAAAGCCTATATAACATCACGCTATGACTAATGGGAACGTAGCGCAATGAAATATTGCAAAAACGAGAAAAAATATTCCTTTTGAGATACGTTGCGCGGGTCAGCTTTTAAAGGTCTGTAAATAGCCAGGCTTTCACGTCATTTTTCTTAACAAATGTGATTACGTGTATTTTGTAATATTTAACTAAATATACCCCAATATCTACTCAAAGAGACAACTTAGATACATGGTATGGCACTAATACTGTGGTAGCTATCTTCTTAAGCAAATTTCCATAAACTTGCATCATAGATATCTTTTTGGGTCTAAACAGAACAGCAAAAGAATCGTCTTCTTCCACACAGCTAAAAGAATTAGGTACTAACGTAAATGGTAGATTATCTGAATTCGACTTTGGATTTTTGGATCTAGAGTTCAAATTAGTGTTTTTGGGAAGATTACAATAAGCTGCTTTTGGGACGACAAAGCTTGAAGTTTCTTTCAAAATATCAGATGCTCGTTGGCAAGGGATTGTAAATCTTGTTGCCTGTGACACAGTGTTCATTCCAGCCTGGTTTAACTGTGGTTTAGGCGATGGATCTAAGGCTTCGTATAAAGGTGGATTTAATTTGTTCTGACAGGTATTCTTAGTCCGAAACATACCCATCACGGTTGGGGAGCTTTGGATCTTTTGTTTCTCTTTCTGATCTTCTAGTTTGGCCAAAGCTGTCGATATTTTTACTAGTATTTTGCTAAAATCTTCAGTTTTATTCTGGGGAACAAAGTTCTGTAAATTTATAGCATTAGGTGCACAATTTTTAATGTCGAAAGCTTTCTTGATGATCGTGTCCAATCGTTCGTCTGCGATACTTTCAATATCTTGATGAGATGGTGTTCTGAATTCAATTGTTTGTTTAGTTTTTTCCAGTTTCTTATCACATTCATTATTTTCAATGTCATCTGATAGAAGATAATTTATTAATTCAACTACGTTGAGCAGTCTTTCCTTCTTTATAGTTGAAGTATTTGTGATCATTTTTAGAGTTGGCAGTAGGTGTTCCCAATTTGCGTCGAAAGTTGAATCTTGGATGATAGCTGGTTTTGTAGTTATATAATCTATTGTTTGTGCTGATACTTTCTGTAAAAAACAATTTGTTATTAATATATTGTTGTGATTATAGTGAAGGATTAAGAATCCGGAATGTCACCACCCCACACCGCATTCATCCCGTGGGTGTCGTAGAAGCCAATTAAGGGAGCAAGCAACCTACGCAAGACAACAGCACTGTAAAGAGAAGGAAAACTTGACACAAGCCCAGCGTGGTATAGTAGGCCAATACCTCCTTTCTAAGGAGAGGCTTATGTTCACCAGTGGACTATGAAAAGCTGTTGATGATGATAATGATGAAATTTATTCTGCAGTAATATCATTCAATTAGTGGGTTTTAACTTTATGGTAACCGTAAGTTCGAGTTCCAGGTATCCAATCCAAACCCGTTCGAGCTAGAGCTGACCCTGATCTCCAATCTATGCGTATAAGGAATATCCCTATTCTACCTTACCTTAATTTAAAGCCAAATTATCTTTATTTCTGTGCCGATCTACAACCGAAACTATCAGTCAGATTTCAATAATTATTTTTGTTATCGATAGTGTTCGATAAAGAAGGTTACGAGATCTGTAATATCAAACTATAGCCTTTAGAAGTAGAACCGTGACTATAATTATAGTGTGAAGTTGGGCACAGCTAGAGAGGTGCTTTTAAATAGACTGGCTGTATCTTATCGGGGATACATTTGGAGCTCAATGAAAGTAAATTTTGATGTAGTAACAACTATTTAATGCGATTTAACAATTATGAAACAGTTTTTGAGAAGGATATCAGAGTTAATTGTTAAAAATAAAATTGTTAATTTTGTCGAAGTAAATACCGATAGTTTAGTACCGTCTGACAAAACCAAACCGTATGGGGTACATCCAAAATGCTGTGAGATTAAGGTCACGTAAACACGGGCCTTTTGGGATAGTGGTTAGTGAGCATTAAATTTGCGCAAGATGTCGTGGGTGAATTGTTGGATGAATACCATTGTTTGTCCGGTATCAAGGGAAATTTTATCTATATAGAAATATCAGCGTCATCATCATTGGCCTATGAACATCTTGATCAGATGATTTAAGCAGCATCTTGGGTGTTTTAGACACTTTTGCTGTGCGACTGTATAGACTAAGACAGGGCTGACTAGTTATGCTTGAAATTAGACTGCCGTGTGTGAAATGTGACATGTTACACCTTTAAAACACACAACACATTTAAAAATAGGTAATAAAATAATTAGGGATGGAATATAATCACAATCACAAAAGATAAATCATATGATTTATAAAATACGTTGTCTCAACTGTGACTGATTTACAAAACCACTGCGATTTTATTATTACGCTAGGGCCAGACTCGGGAAAGGAGTAAACCTTTCTGATAAACCTTATCTGATAAAAAGGATTTTGATTGACTTTAACGCAATTCCTCTTAGTCTATGATGAAATCAATAAGAAATCGCTGTAACCAAAACCAATCATTTCATAAAATAAATATCATTTCAAAGTAGCAATAATTTCCAAGTCTAATATTAATTCAAATGATAGTGCTCATCATATCCTGCTCAGCTCGGCTCAGCAGCCAGGATCACTAACGACACCAACAGACCAAGCAATCATATTCAAATACTGAATTCATTGTAATACTCACGTTAAAAGTTATAATGAAAATAAATATTAATGTTCTTTTCACCATTTTCCTAATAATACATAAAATACATAAAACACACCAAACTTTATTAAATAATTATTTAACAATACAGACAGATTACAATCGTATGTTTTAAATATGTAAATTTTATCAATTGCAACATCGCAATTTCGTTATTTAAATTGAATCGATCGATTACAAAAATAATGAGTGGACATCAATTAGGACATCACCACGATAAATTCCATTTATGACACACAACCAGAAATGAACAAAAAACTGCTTTCCGATAATATTTCAAGGCTAAAAAATTCTATGTTCCTTTTACTCGACTTCAAAGAAAGAAGTAGGTCCTCAATTTTTTTCAATGTTTGTTATTTAAAATCGTTTTGGAGTTTCTTATTTGGAAAAATTTACTTCCCGTTTGGCTCAAATTAAACTTGAACGGAGAGCGTGGTGTAGTAGGCCGAATCACATCAACAGCCTTTAATAGTCCACTGCTGGACATAAGCCTCTCCTTAGAAAGGAGGTTTTGGCCTACTATACCACGCTGGCCAGACGGGTTGGTATAGGGTTTGTGTCAAGTTTTCCTTCTCTCTGCACTGCTGTTGTTCTGCGTAGTTTTCTCCCTTAGTCGGCTCTTACGACACCCACGGGATGAATAAGGGTGGTGACACTCTGTATTCTTAATCCGTCACCACACGGACCACCTCCCTAGGCCGAAACCTCCTTTCTATTCTCCTTTATACCACGCAGGCCAGACGGGTTGGTGCTCACTCGGGTACTAGGGCGCAATCCTTTTACCGTCGACTGGGTACTTTAGAAATAATAATAATATACCTTACACATTTCACACACGGCTGTCTGATCCCAAACTAGGCAGAGCCTGTGCTATGGTGACTAGACTGCTGATAAACATACTTATATATTTTTAAATACATACATATTATAGATAAATTACACCCAGACACAGAACAAATGATCATGTTCATCACACAATATTTGTCCTGGGTGGGAATCGAACCCACGACCTCCGGCTTAGCAGTCAGGGGCACTAACCACTCGACCAACAGGTCCGTCAAATGGTAAAATTCGCAGAATACAGAGCTGACTGTTGAATAATAATGGTATTGGTATTGGTTGTGGGCTTCGGTTTCCGCATTTAGACTCAAGAGATAATTACCTAAGACATCTCACACACGGCCGTCTGATCCCAAACAAGGCAGCCTATACTATGGTAACCAAACTGCTGATAAACATACTAATATATTGCTAAATACTTACATATTATAGAAAAATTACAACCAGACACAGAACAAGCGATCGTGCTCATCACACACATATTTTGTCCTAGGTGGGGCCATGGGAATCGAACCCATGACCGGCTTAGCAGTCAGGGTCACTAACCACTGAACCAAGGGACTCGTCAAATTGAATGAAAGTCCGATCTCAATAATACAGGTTATTTATAGAAAAACTATATTTAATTACATGCTTCCATGTCATCATAATGCTAGGTTGCCCCACATAGTCGAACACCACTATTTTCTTCACAAACCATTTCATCACCGGTGATAAACATTGTAATTTGTACAAAGAATGATGAAATAAACAGATATAAATAGAGCGGTATTCATAGGGTTAAGTATTCAATTGATACTTGGTTGAAAGGTCAAAATGAAGTTCTTCGCCGTCCTCTTTTTCCTGGTTCAAGCTGTTCTCGTGCAGGTAAATTTTAATTTATTTATTTGCTTCTGCCTTCAAATATGCGTTTTAACACTCTTTTTTACTCACTTTATCACAATTCGCAAAACTTTTTAAACTAGCTAGCGTTAAGCATGTATGGCATAAAGCTTTTGTGTTCGAAAAAAATCAATTTCTATTGCCAGTCCAGAAAAAGATTGGTTTTTATGAGTTATGTTGCCACCTACCAAATAAAAACAATAACTAAAAATTAAATTAAAAAAAAATTGGTTATAATCTGACTCAACGTCTAGACCAGGGATTCCCAAACTATTTTGGACAAGAGACCCCTTTTCTAAAATGAACTGATACTTCAGACCCCCATAGCCAAATAACTGCACGCTTATCGACTTGTTGAGGTTTTTTAAAGCACAACAATGATACTTCCTACTAAAATATTAGTCATTCTTATAACGAGTTGGTACACGTAACACAACTAATACAGTATCTTGAAAGTTTCAAATGAGAACTAGTGTTAATTAATAGAGGTCGATTTTAAGACCTCGTCGCGTTGACTCCCAAAATCAGTGCACGCACTCTCTTCAAACTGCTGAAGTATCATCAGTCTCGATACCCATCCAAGACTTACTTATTTATCTGCCTTATTCTAGCTCCCTCCTCCATTTCTTGATTCATCATTTCATTAAGTTTTATCTACAGTGTAACAGAATCAAAATTCTGTTACACTGTAGATAAAACGGAAAAAAAAATGTAAGTGCTATGATTATAGATATATTATCTTGATGTCTATTGTGGAGTTTGTATTGTATGTTTACTATTGTGTCATTACTGATTTTTATTACCTAATGTTAAGACTTTAAATTAATATTATTGCGGATTGAGTCTAAAAGTATGTTTCTTAGCCTAATACAAAAAATGTTTGCACGCCACTGGTAAAATATGGTTGAGCTTCAATGTACTGTAACACCTATCATGTATTACCCATATTTGCAAATTAAAATGTTCTATTCTATTCTAAAAGGTAATACCAACCCTGGTAAAAAAAAAACAGACAAATCTTGCAATTTGCCGCATTGTACCGATTCCAAATACATTTGGGCAAAGTGTAGAAATATGATTTCAAATAGTTAAAAGTCTTTATGATCAATCTTTGTAAGAGTTTTTTTTTTCTTTCCAGAACGCTTTCAGTCAAGTTATAAGAACAGCTGCACCCCTCGCTGTGTCTTCACCGATCATTGCTCAACCAAGTGTTGCCAACAGCCTGGCTGACACTCTCTCCCTACTTACCGTTAGCAGCCTCCTGTCCGAAACTCTGCCATTCAACCCTAATGTGATTACAGGTAAGAAAATCAATCAAAATTATTAACAATTTGATTTATTTTATATAGACTATAGTCACAGTGGTGGCTTATGCAGCTGCTATGCTGAGGTCTCGGGTTCGATTCCCGGGTCGGACCAATTGTTTGTATGATCTGCAAATATTTGTTTCGAAGTTCGAGTGTTTTCTATATATAATATGTATGTTTTTGAAGTGTTCACAGAAACCGGTGTTAAACAATTCTATTGCTGTTTTTCCTCGAGTTTGTACCGTTACCGGAGGCCTAACCTCCCTATCGTGGCTCTAATTCTGTGGGGAGGGGGGAGGCTCATGTCCAGGGGCGGTGGTAGTTACCTACTATGACGCGATCTATCGATATTTTATGCGATCTCCAATAGTATCATGCCTTTGTTCAATAGAAGACGATAAAAAATAACTCGAAATTTCATTCCATCGACAAGCGGCAGGAAAATGCAGTTTAATTTTACATTTATAATGTTGCTGATGATAAAAACGCTAAACGCTATGTTGGTTATTTGCTATGATGTTATATTATTTGCAATTGTGCTGTAATTCAAACGAATTTCTATCGTTACGATTGGTAACATAGATAAAACGATACATTTGAAATGGTTAAATTATTACGTAATATGGGAGAATAAGTATTTGTAATTATGGCAAAATCATTCTTTGTGGATTTGTACTTTTTACGTTTCCAAAACCCTTGTTTTAAAATAGGATGTGGAGTAAAATCCCACAAGAACACTTATGTGCTATTCCAGACTATAATCTATATCTGCGCTAAATTTCATCCAGATCCTTTATGCGGTTTTTGCTTGAAAGTGTGACAAACATCCATACAATCTTTCGCCATAGTTTTGGTAAGATAAGAAGTATGGAAGTATGGATAGGTAGTCTTATTCTTGTCTCCTTTTTCCAGTTCCTATGGCAGCTCCCGCTATGGGCTGTGGATGCGGATGCGGTTACGGCAACTATGGTTATTACTACTAAATATAACAGAAAAGAGCTAATAGTGAAGAAGGATAAGTAACTGTGTACAATCGACATAATTCATATCCTTCAAAATTAAGATTTTGGATGTCACTAACGTCAAATCCATTTTAGACTTAGAATGACAGAATATCATTTTTTTTTCCCGTGTGTGTTGTTGTTTACTATGTTCAAATTCGAATTCAATTCCGGAATATTAAACGACTGTAGGACAATCACACACACAAGACACATCTGTTATTGGTGGTGATACGCGATAATTTAACTAAGGTAGCCAATTAGTACTTGAACCTTCTGGTGGTAAGTGGAAATCGCTACCTTTGAACATTCGCAACATACGTTATTCTTCGTAATTCATCTTCATTCTAGAGAAATTGCAGAAGGATTCTGCGATTTTCCCAATTGCATTTTTGGTTTCGTCCTATGTGTAACATTGACTTTAACTGATTTCTTTCATACCCGTCTACCTGCTTAACGCCTATTCTCCTTAAGAATGCAATCTTATTCAGACGGGAAGAGGAAATAAGCATAATTGGGGTAAGTAATACTGACAGGGTAAAAGCTCCAGGGTAAGTTATATTGCAATCAGAGACGAGAAAGTGGTCTTGTACCGATATGTCCGTCCTGTGATACGAGAGCTAACAAAGGGTCATCAATTGTTCTTAAAATGTTCTTTTTAACTGCTCCTGTTAAAGCGGAATCTACACAACTGCCGTGTCAACTCACAAGTCTACTGCTTTATTCCTATTTTCTAGTATTTATGCTGTACTGCCAAATGATCGAGAATCCAAAGGAATCCTTCCGGGAAGGAAGGGAAGTCTAGCACAGACTAGATGTCTACGTGGTGTGTGTTTATAAAAGTAACTCTAGTGCTCAAAACAGATTGGACTCGATTAAATCTAGTCCATTTGTTGTATGATCTCCGTTCGAGAGCACCTCCCTAACTGCCTCAGCCAGAATCGGGATCCTAGGCATCGAAATATCGAGTGACGCCCAGTTTCGGGGTCACTTAGAGGATAAAGTCAAATTATCCTCGAGAAGCTCGGTGTGATAAACTGGTCGAGGCAGTATTTCACTCCGGCCTCCAAGTCTATAAGGTGCTAGTCTAGCCGCATATGGAATACTGTTCTCATCTCTATGCAGGGGCACCTCAATACCAGCTTCTCTCTCTGGACCGCATCCAATGAAGAGCGACTCGAATTGTCGATAGCCAAAATATCTCCGATCGGCTCGATCCCTTGGCGCTATGTAGAGATGTAACTTCACTCTACATTCTCTATCGTATATATCATGAAGAGTGCTCCGAGGAATTGTTTGGACTAATTACCGCCGTAATTTCCGCCATCGTTCCCCACGGCAAAATTTCATCCCTGCCACTTGGATAATTGGCACTCTTCAAGACACCTTTTACCTCGCACAACCAATCTGTGCAACAAGTTATCGTCTGCGGTATTTCCGGACCGATACTTCAAACTTTCAAAAAGAGAGCGTACTCCTTCCTAAAAGGTCATCAACGCACTTGTGCCTCCTCAGTTGCGTTCATGGGCGGCGGTAGTCACGTTCACATCTTCATTAAAAAAAAAACTAGTCACGTTCCATCAGGTGTTCTATCTTCATTAAAAAAAAAACACGGACATTTTTTTATTTCCACAAGTGCTGCAATAAACGCAACATGTTTATAGCCGTAGTAGCACTACAGGAGTGCCGAAGTGAAAACTTGAAAATTTATATTTTTTTGTTTAAGTATAATAGGATAAAACAAATGATTATTTCGATTCGAAAAGTTCCCACATGAATATATATCGTGGTGCATACAATAATGTGTTTATTTTACATATAGTTATATTATCAATGTATTTCAACCCAAACTCAACGCTCGTGTAAACAGGGCCAATACGAGTATATGTAGATACTTATATCAAAGGTGTCAGTAACGGTAACACTGTCACGAGTTCAATGGTTTTTTTCCCATCTCCAAAAATACATTATTTTGTTTGTTGTTCAAAAATGCCCAACGCGCCGAAAGAAGTTTTCACTTCAAAAATATCTCTGTGTTTATTGGCACTGGAATAAAGCTTTCATAAACACAGACCCCGAGTACGACGTATTTGTCGTAGGGGGTAGGTGATTAGTGCACATCATCATCATCAGCGTATCACTCTCGCCTCGCCTCGAGTGATACTCTCGCCTGCGGAACAAAGGCCTATTTCGCATTAGTGCACAGTTGAGTTTAATTTATCTGTAAGTGCTGATTCTTGTAGTCTCAAGGGTGGTCCAGGACCTACCCCAATATATATTCTTGACCCCTTTGAAAATGGAGCTTGTCGGAAGTCCCGACTACACAAAACTAACCCCGAGTTAAAAGCTGCATCAACCTCAGTGTTGCTTTAACTTTCAAATAACTTCAGAATTTTAGGAAATCTACTTTTCACCTTAAGTTTTCACCCTATTTTTTGGGTTTTTAATTCATGTGTTGTAATTGGTACTATATTAATGTGCAAAACTTTATCTATACTGAACATAGGAAAAAAATATTCAGCCTGGGTTATAATTTTAGTGACATATCAAACATGGGTAATGCTAGCATTATTCTGTCCTATCTAGCATGCTAGTTACAGCTTCCTACCAATCTCAACAGCTTTTGAGCCCGCAATTTCTTTTCTCCTCTTCGATTTTGTTTCTTCTATTCAGAATTGCCAATCTTTTCGTTGCCTTTTCTTTTTTTACTTCTTTTGACAGTTAAATCGTTTTTAGGTGGTTTCTTTGTTTTTTACAAGAATTTTGGATTGAGTTGCAAAAATCAATGCTTTTAGTTTAATTTTCTAGGGATTATTCATTGAACTTTCTAGTACTTTGGTTCAAATTTGCAAAACGCAACACAATCTATCATTTTAAATTTCCATGATGTAAAAATATGTTTACGTACCGCAATTCGTATATATTAAGTTAGCATGTGGATCCGTTAGTATCCGTGTTGTGGTGGATTAAGAATACGGAATGTCGACACCCCTATTCATCCCGTGGGTGTCGTAGGAGCCGACTAAAGGAATAAAACTACGCAGGACAACAGCACTGCAAGAGAAGAAAAACTTGACATAAACCCTATTCCAACACGTCTGGACAGCGTGTCTACTACAAGTAGGCACGCCAGTAATGTGCTGTTGCCCTGCTTAGTTTGCTCCCAATGTTGGCTCTTATGACACCCAGGGGATAAATAGGGGCGGTGACATTCCATATTCTTAATCCGTCACCACAAGGACCGTACTGTGGTGACACATAACCGATAGGTTCGAATCTACTTCTAGTACCATGGTTATTTTTACTTCATATGTATTTTATAAACGGGATATTTCAGATGCTTATTTACGGGAATTGCTTGCCAATATGGGGAGATATCGAATACCGAAGTATCAGAAACTAATTCCCGTAAATAAATAAACAAATGAAATAAAAAAAAAAATATTCTGTAATAAAACACAGCATACAACTTAATATAAATTAGTAACTTAATACAACTTACAATAATATTACATTTTTAAAAGTTTTTTTAAGTGCAACACTATACTACGCTATCTGTGGTCATGAGCTGTCTGTGAGACTGTGATCATATTTGACGTGGCGTTTATAATAATTTATCTATATACTCTTTTTTCAATCTATAAATCTTGCCGTACTCTTTCCTTCAATCAGGGATTGCCGCATTTCATTTCCTCTCCTCCCTTTTCAAATTTTTTGTAATAAAACGATGACAAATGAATGAGATAACTCATTCTCGCAGTTTTAGTATATTTTCCATGAGTATCAATAGATGGCGTTGTGAACCTAAATAGCGTTATTACAACTTTCATCAAAATATCAATGAACAAACTTTAAAAATCTACTATATTTAGTTTGGGCTACAGTTACCACTTGTCTATAGATAGCTATGCTAGTTGGCTATCTTAGTGGCACATGTTTACTACTCAGTATTTTAAGAGGTATTTTTCTACAAAGCAGTTTGTGTAATAATGTTTTTGATTAATTCTTCATTATTTTGTAATACATTTGTATAAAAAATTATGAATTGTGTAATAAAATATTTTTGAATATTCTTATTATGTCAAAATATCACATATTATGTAATTAAAATATATGTATTAGTAAAATTAAATATTGGTTTCATTATTTCCCGATATCAGCAAGTGATAAACAATATGTCACGTTTAAAACTATCTGCACCAGCATAGGCCGAGTGGACATATATGTTCTATCCTAATATTGAGTTTTCTTTTAGTTTTCCTTGGCCGGAGGTCGTGGGTTCGATTCCTACCCTGGACATGATAATTATGTGATGACCCCGATAATTTGTTCTATGTCTGTAAATATCAATTATCTATATATATATTAACTAGCGAAGTTAATATGATATTAAATGTCGTTCACATAGACAATACAAAAGTAAATTGGGTTAGCTAATGCAAATAATTATCATTTCGTACAATGTCAACACAACACTAAAGAACCTTTGTTCTCATTTTGGTATTACGAGTATAAGTTCATTATTGATTACGCATTGTGTATTATTCAATTATTGTTTAATGGGATATTCAAATGGCAATCATGAATTTTGTCAATAGTTTGTAATTAGTGTTCATTATCTAAGTATTGCTGTATTAGCTTTTACTTACTAGGCTTTTTTTTGACAGAAACCCCACGCATACTCGCAACTTTGAATGTGTCTCAAGTACGATGATTACAAGTTATAATTACAAAAGGACGTGTGTACATTTGTGTGGTGACGGATTAGGAATACTGATTGTCACCACCCCCATTCATCCCGTGGGTGCCGTAAGAGCCGACTAAGGGAGCAAACTATGCAGGACAATAACACTGCCAAGAGAGGGAAAACTTGACACAAACCCTATACCAACCCGTCTGGCCAGCGTGGTAGTGTAGGCCAAAACATCCTTTCTAAGGAGAGGCCTGTGTCCAGCAGTGGACTGTTAAAGGCTGTTGATGTGTGTATAGTGTACAGACCGCCTAATTTAAATAAAACGCTTTTCATCTCTGTATTATCGCAATATATTTCTGCATCAGAGAAGAAGAATAAGTTTCTATTACTAGGCGACATGAACATTGTCCATATGTCCAAAATTAGCGAAAAGAATTAAGTGAATTGGGACTGGAGCAGGGAATCAGTCAATATACGCCTATATAACTAAAAAACAAACTCATCACCTGTATTGATCATATCTTCCGCGACTCAATAGTGCATAGCAGTTAGCATCAATACATGAACTATAACGGCAATAATAAACAATGCATTGGCCGACCACTTTATAACTAGTTTTATAATCAATGAAAACACGTACACAGGATGTAATAACCGAACCATACTTAAACTTGACAATAATAAGGTGCATAGTTTAATGCACGAGATTGACTGGAACCCGGCGCTTACGATGATCGTAATGAGGTACTAGAATTTATTTAAACAAATTTAACGATGTATATGATAGATGTACTTACAGTTATAAACAAAGTATGAATAAGCGCAGTTTATGTCATTTGGTTGACGAGATAATGTTATTATATGTGTACTAAGAGTTACGAATGAGGGTTTTCTGAAATGTTCCACGTGAGATGGCAGCACTGTAGCGTCAGGTCCAACCACCTGTCAAAACACATACATGATTTGTAGTTTTCGATCATTTTTTTGGTTTATTCATTCTTAAAAACGTTACAAAAGGAATATTGTTTTCTAAAATGCCACAGTGTTGTGCAGTGCCTCTGTGTGCAAATAAAACTTTTGCGCCTCTCTTTTTGAGCTCAATCTTCAGTTCGGCAACCTTTATCTGGCCGTAATCCATAATAAACTCAATAACACTTCCAAATACATAGAATTTCACTAAAAAATTATACGTTCGGTAAGAATCTGTGCTATCTGACAGCTGTTTGGACCTGACGCATACGAAGCGCCAAAAAGTAAAAAAAGTAAAAAAAAAAAAAAAAAGTATTTAAAAAAAGTATCTAAAAAAGTATCTAAAACCCTCATTGCTTAAAGCTTAAAACCTGGATGTGTGACAGGTGTGACATGAGTAACAAGACACATAAACTATTATTTAATAAATAAAGAAATAAATATATAAACCAATTAAGAAATAAAAGTATAAAAAGATGTGATTGGTAACTTCCACAATCCGACAAAAGTATCTCAAATTATAAACAAACTATGTGGCAAATTATCAAAATCTGTTGACGAAATAAGATTTAAAACTTTTAGTAAATATAGTTTGGAAGACTTAGTAAATAAATTTGCAACGGGCTTTAGAACTAACATAGATAATATCTGCTATTCCTGTAAACAGTTATTTGAGGAAAATACATATGTAAATCATCCCCAATTAACAATGAGATTAAACAAAGCTAGAAATTAACTTATTGACTTCATAATTAACCATTTAAATAGTAAAAAAGTCCAGGTTTTGAGGGAATTGTTTGTTGTTTCTCACATAAAACGTATTACGATACGATAACCCATATGTTACGCATCTAATAAATATCTGTATTACAAGTCAGTGCATCCGGATAAACTAAAAATTGGAATTATAAGGTCTATAGATACTAAGGGCATATACAAGAACATAAATAACTACAGACCGATTACAGTTCTCTCATATATAGATAAAATTATTGAAAAATACTTTGGAAAGTATTTTATGTTTAGTATTTTACAAAACAAAAACACTTCCCAACCATTATGTAAATTCTCAAATGAGTTTACTTCATTAGTTCATAGTGACTCGAGAATTTTATATATAAGATAAGTGTTTACTTATCTTTTATATAAAATTCTCGTGTCACAATGTTAGTTAACATACTCCTCCGAAACGGCTGGACCGATTTTTATGAAATTTTGTGTGCACATCGGGTAGGTCTGAGAATGGGCCCCCATCTATTTTTGTACCCCTGAATGACAAGGGTGACCCAACCCTATTTTTTTTTTCAATATTTCCCAGAAATAATGTAAATAGCAAAACCACGTTTGCCGGGCCAGCTAGTTTAAATAATAAAAATCATGTAGTTACTGTTTTTTTTTGACTTCAGTAAGGCATTTGAAACATTAAATTTCTTTACTATGTACTCCAAGTTATCACAAAATGGTGTAAAAGGCCCTATTCTGCATTTTCTAAAGAATTATCATTCTAACCGACAGACTACTGTAAAAACAGAAAATGTGTTTAGTAACTTCAAACTTGTTTAGTAACCAAGGGTCAGTGATTGGCCCGAGGGAATACTTACGAGTATTATATTGCAAAGACATGTGTAATGTACTCAATGAGGGTTCTGTATACCAAATGCTGATGACACATGTTTAATAATGACCGACAAAAATGCAGTACAAGCACAAAATAAAATGCAACAGACCTTTGATTTACTATGTATGTGTGTGGGCTTAATTATAAACTACGAAATGACAAAAGTTATACACATTCGTTCCGCATACCTAAAGTTTATTTCGAAGCTAATCATGAGAGCGTACCACTATCAATGCCTCCATAACCCATCTGTACTAACATGTCCAGTACTGGAAAGAGTATCTCAGCACGTTTATCTCGGCCTCGGTATCTCAAATTTAACTGGACCATGTTTGCAATAAGTTAAGAATAATATTATGGAAAATGTGTCTGCTTAAATTCAAATTATCCATTTCATACTCTGAGAGTGTTATAAAATGCATTGGTAGATTCTATAATAAAATACGGTCTTACGGTCTGCATTTTAGTTATGTTAGAACATAGAATACATACATAAATGATATCTACTAAAGGTCGCGGGTTCGATTCCCGCTCAAGTCAAACATTTGTGTGCATGAACATTTAATGTTTGATTTGGTCTGGGTGTTTCTATGTATAATACTCGTATGTATGTATTTACAAAAAAAAAGTATATATGTATTTATATCAGTTGTCTAGTACCCAAAGTACAAGCTCTGCTTAGTTTGGGACTAGATGGCGTTGTGTAAATGTGGTATATTATTATTATTATTACTACTGCACGGATGGCGTAGTGGTTTAAGCGGTCACCTCGCCGCTTCTTACTGCGCTGAGTGTTGGGTTCGATCCCCGCATTGAACAACACTTTGTGTGATTCACAAATTATTGTTCGGAGTCTGGGTGTTCTTTTTGTCCGTTTCATCTATGTTTGTAAAGTCTCCCGCGACACAGGAATGTATTCCTAATGCGGGAGTTGTATTTAAAAAAAGTACAAGTACAATTAATTATTATAAACTATATGACATTAGCTATCTATACAAATAAATTAAATTGGAGTGTCTGTTTGTAATATTAAAATAACCACTTTTTACTAAATGCATATGTATGTTTACACGTTACATATGCCAAAATATCATTTTTTAAAATTTTTGTCTGTCTGTCTGTCCGTCTGTCTGTTTGTTCCCTGTAATCTCTGGAACGGCTGGACCGATTTCGACGGGACTTTCACTGGCAGATAGCTGATGACATAAAAAGTAACTTAGGCTACTTTTTTTAGACTAGTTTCGCCCCGCGGCGTTGTCCGCGGTTATAACACCAAACGCGGGTAACACCGCGGGTCTCAGCTAGTGTATAATAAATTCCATGTATAATAATATGTAGAAATAAATATACAAATGATACTAACAAACTGTACAAATACTGTAAAATCATAGACATACATAACAAGATAAAGACAATATTTGCGATGAAATTGACAACATAACATCATCAAAATTTAGAATCATCATCATCATCAACAGCCTATAACAGTCCACTGCTGGACATAGGCCTCTCCTTAGATATACCTGGTTCCCCGGCTATTAGTACCCGAGACGGCGTGCGGCTTTAGTCGGTTCGAGTCCGACATGCCACCGATATCCGAGTGGTATCCGAGGGGATTTCCGCATGAAAAAAGGCAAAAGGCCTCTCCTTAGAAAGGAGGGTTTGGCCTGATTAAGATTAAATAATCTACGTAGCTTGCTATATTTACCGTTGTTTGTACTACCATCATGCATGGTAAGCGTCGTTGGCAATATGTTTTACCACAACTACTTAACGAACTAAAGAAACAACATTGTAGATAAACTCTAAGAGAATCCACTGCAATGTAAAACGCTTCTCAAAAAGGTTTACCTTTCAAAGTTTATAAGAAAATAATACAAAGTTTATAAATAAAAATACCATGTATACATTTTTTAATCTACGTTGTATTACATACACGTGATGGCAGTGTGATACTACCTGTGGTTTTCCTCACTGTTACTGTGTTTATATGAACAGTAACCTTGTGCCATCAATAAAAAACAAAAAAAAAATTTAGACCTCGACGACCCTCAAAACCAATTTCGACCCCAAAAGGAACCCAACCCTCCTTCCAGCGCAGTCAGATAAAAATCAATAAATATTAGAAATTAAAACAAAACATATAAACAACAACAAAAACAAACAATTTATTAAAAATAATTCAAACAATTTGAGCTAGTACACCTCCACCAGTGTTCACGATAGCCGTCCCCGCAGACGGTAGCCCCCCATCCACCGCTACAGTACCGTACACCGGGAAGCATCCCTTCACCCTTATACTACCCCCTACAGGTAAATCACCAGCGACGGTAATTTCACCGAACTGCAGAGAAGGTACAATTTCGGTGATTACCGGCGTTGCAGAGGCCACAGATTCTGGTAGTATCTTCTGGTTGAAGGAATTGACATTGTTCATAGGTGTTTGCAGACCGATTGGAAATGTAATGGCGATCTGTAAAGAAATAATATTCTAATTGAATATTTGACAACTTGCTATATGAATGGTTGTGAATCAAATACGTCTGGACAGCTGAATGGATCTGGATGACATAAACACATAGGTAGATAATAATCTGGAATACCATATAGAACAAGCCAGGAATAAGCTAGCATTTATAATTCGATTTTTTTTTGTATCTCTTTGTTGGGTTTGAATATATATAAGAGATCATTTTTGTAAGACCTCAACGCTTTCATGGCTTGGCTTAATGTTCTGATAGCAAGTTATATCGTTGCCATATCTGCTTATTTTTTAAAGAGAGGAGGAAACAATAAATAAAGCGCAAGGTAAAGCGCAAGCGCAAGGACGACCGACGCGTATCCGCCGCCGGCGACGTTTCTAAGAACCCAGTTCTAAGTATTTCCGTACATAGCATTTGTATAAACCCGCCTAAACGCCTACTGATGACAAACAAGTTTTAAATTATTTATAGTTATTATAAACTACAACAGCACTGCAAAGAGAAGGAAAACTTGAAACAAACCCTATACCAACCCGTCTGGCCAGCGTGGTATAGTAGGCTAAAACCTCCTTTCTAAGGAGAGGCCTATGTCCAGCAGTGGACTAGTATAGGCTGTTGATGATGATGATGATGATAAACTAGATGCCCTAACTACAGTTTTCACATTTATAAAAAGATTATTATTATCTATATAAAAAAATGTTTTACCTGAATTATAAACAAAAAATAAAAAACTAAAGCTTCTTTACAATACATGTTGAAAATATTAGATAAACGTAAATGATGATTCGCAAGATAATTTCTTTCTTATATATCGATGTGTTTACACAATCGATTTGTCACATGTAAACTTGATAAGGCGAGTAATCGATATTACTTAATACTGGTAATTTCTTTATCTACATGTTACAATATTATTTAATATTATATTGCCACTTTCGGTAAGAATATAAATTTCATAATTAATTAGATTACATAAAAGATTACGATGCTATCAGTTCCAATTCCTCCTTTTTCTAACCCTTCACCGGGCGACCAGGGTGGTTATGTCAGACTCGAACCGACTAAAAGCCGCATGCCGTCTTGTGTATCAATAGCCGGGGAACCAGGTCGGGGTCTGTTCTAGGGATTTCTTTCAAGGTTACCCGGTCCCCGTGCGATCTACGGCTTATAGATCTAGGTGTGTGGGAACCACGGTGTCCCCTACCACCAAAGGGCGCGCGCGCGCTAGAGCGCGTCGCACGGCCAGCACGGAATGCTCCTGCTTTTTAGCGTAGTTGCGTCAGAGTTGGCTTTAATGTTCAATAAGTGCATTGAATGTGGTGTATTTCCTGATTTAATGAAACATAGTAAGAGCATTCCTATAAGGCGGGTAGCACGTCTGATCCTATAAATTATAATAGGTCTATAATTTCAGTGTTATTTTCAGAGAAATTAATACTAGACCAGCTGCAAACTCACTTTAGTGCAAACAATATTCTACACAGAAAACAATTTGGCTTCAGAAGATGTCGCTCGACAAGTGATGCTGGTGTTGAACTTCTGGAAAGTATATTTGGTGCCTGGGAGGATAAACGGGATGCGCTGGGGGTGTTTTGAGTTTTTCATCACTAGACGATCGGATGGCGTAGTAGTTTGTGTAACAACTTAAAAAGCAACTTAAAAAGTTTTTTGTTGTATATACTGGGTCTACCAATAGGGATGACCTGGTTTTGACAGCTCATAGCGGCCATGTTTGATGATGGATCTTTGACGTCTTTTGACATTTGTCTTCAGTAAGGTTTGCCATATTATCATGTCACGTTTCACTTTAAACCAACGCTTGGAAATTGTCCAAAATTTCTTCGAAAGTGACGAAGGAAACCCTGTTACTGTGAATGGCGAGCGCTATAACTCGATGTTAACCGAATATTTCTTTCCGGAATTTGATGATATTGATGCAGACGACCTTTATTTTCAACAAGACGGTGCACCATCTCACATTACTCGAGTGAACATGGAATTATTGCGTGGAAAGTTTGGTGAGTCGTTAATTTCGAGAAATGGACCGATCAGTTGGCCACCAAGATCGTGTGATTTAACACCCTTAGACTATTTTCTTTGGGGTTACGTTACATCTAAAGTGTATAGCAATAATCCAGCCATAGCCATAGCATTGTTTAGCCCGCGTTTGCAATGTAAGCGCACAAACATAAGGTTTTTACAACTTCATATTACAAATCTTTGAAATTCTCGGATTTGCTCTTCTATACTATGCATGTATTATACATATAAACTTGTCTTTCGAATCACTCTCTATTGGTGAAAACCGTTTTAAAATCTGCTGCGTATATTGAAAGATCTTAGCGTACAAGAGAAAAAAGAGACTTCAATTTTAATATGTAAAGATGACAGAGCGAGGCGACGTGTCGCTACGTCAACAGCCGGTCTGATGTGTCTAATGAGGAGGGCATTATATGTATCATAAAGGGCATCAGCACACTTTTGACTCTTGAGTTCCAGATGTTGACTGGCGGCGGTAGTCCCATCATATAATAAAACCAAATTTATTCGCTGAAACTAATATTTGCCGATTTCTTATTGCTGAAACTATTCTATTATCGTTTTTTTATCATTCACAGACTAAATACCGCTTATCTAATTTATAACTTCCGTAATACCTTGCCTATGTTTTATAGATAAGTTATTACAAAACTACAGCTTACTTAATTATTAAATAATTTATTGATAAGTTGTTCTAAAACAAAATACATAGATAAGACATCGGTGAGTTTATTTTTCTTATAAAAGGCTTGGTTTGAAGCCAGTTGGCATAGTAAGCCCAGAAACCAATTAAACAACAATGATTTCAATAACTTTAACCTCGAACGTCTTTTGCGTTCTTCTTTTAATACAGGTAATATTTGATTTCTTAAATTATTCTATTTTTTTCGTCTCTGCCAAAGTATAGATGGGTTGAAGCAAACGGATCCTAGTTTCCAACCACGAATCAAGTCAACCTCAGCCAGAAGGACGGATGACCTGAGGGCATCCTGGGAGTTTATTTCACTCGCTCTTGACGGCGAGCGCGTTTAGCGTTGCGATTGGTGGAGATTTCAGTGCGGGCCAATCGCAGCGCCGAACGCTGTCACCTTGACGATCGAGTAAATGTGAAATACACACAGACTAGGTCTTTTATTTAGGTTAGAATGGAATGGACTGGATATGGAAAGAAACCTGCAAGAGGCTGATTAACTGATATAATTCGGTTTACGGGAATTAATGCCTTCACGATAGGTGCTAAGACTCAGTCTGTGACCAGGGCCGGTACAATCTGGTTGAAATATCAGGCAATTTAAAAGAATGTACTTAGTACCTATCGTGAGAGTATATCTTTGTAACGTGAGCTACAAACATTTATACTAACTTTTAAACTTTCGCGTTCCATGATAATCCAGGTTGCACCGGCCGTGGTCACAGCTGAGTCAGCCTGTGACCACGGCCGGTGCAACCTGGTCGAAACGTCAGGCAAACCAGAGGTATGTAATACCCTAAATAAGAGATCGCGTTAATTCCCGTTAAATAATATTAACAAACATTTATGCCTAGTGGAAATACCAAATAATTGCAAATTGCATGACGACCTCTGAAATATTTTTTGATATCATTCAAAAAATACTTCAGAGATCGTTTTGCGATTTTCTAATCTATCACTTTCTGTAGTAAATCATAATAATTAAATAATGAATAGTAATCGGGACAACGTGTTTTTAAGGAAATCCTTAAACAAACTGTTTCGATTACCAACCTTTTTCAAATCTCATGATGTAATTTGATTATTATAATTTTCAGAGCATATCAGCCCAATGTATTGGCAGCCGTGGGCCAGCACCACTAGCATACGCTCCAGAACTTTCTGCTGCAGGAGGGAGTTTTGCTGTCAGAAGTACATCACCAATATCTCCCACAGGCGTTACTGTCCTCTCAGATCAACTCGCAATTGAAGGGCCCCTCATCATTGATGGGAAACTTCCTTTCTTGGGGACTGTAGCCTTGGAAGGATCTTTACCATCAGCTGGAGCTGGAAATATAGCTCATTCTTGTGGAGGTGCTGTTGGTATAAGTTCTGAAGTTATCCCACCGTCAGGAGCTTTTGCTGGATCTCCAATTGGCTCGGCTGCATTAGGTTCTGGAATGGTTGGACCATCGCCCTTGGGCCGAGGATTAGGTTTAGGTGGGCGTAAATATTAATTAATGTTATTGTTTTATTTAAATTAATAAAGTTTGTTGATTATAACTTTTTTTTAATTTATGCAACATTATTTTATAAATATATTAGTACTCTAAAACGTGTATTTCATACTATTTATGTTCATTATAATTTCTTTTGTTCTATAAAAAGACAACTCCCGCATAAGGAATACATTATGTGTAGCAGGAGACTTTGTAATTCGCACCAGGGACTTCCTTTCTAGGGTATACCTGGTTCCCCGGCTATTAGTTTAGTCGGTTTGAGTCCGACATGCCACCGACAGGTGGTATCCGAGGGGATTTCCGCACGGAAAAAAAAAGGGGACTTTGTAATCATTGATGAAACGGCCACAAAGAACACCTAGACTCAGAAGTGTTGTTCTATGTGGTGATCGAACCCTAACCTTATGCTTTCTTACTTTATTCGTTTTCTTTCACATCATCATCAC
This sequence comes from Arctia plantaginis, assembly GCA_902825455.1. Taxonomy (NCBI): domain Eukaryota; kingdom Metazoa; phylum Arthropoda; class Insecta; order Lepidoptera; family Erebidae; genus Arctia; species Arctia plantaginis. The sequence goes on along the minus strand of CADEBD010001048.1, from coordinate 104,042 downwards.
ATCAACTGCCCTTAATAGTCCACTGCTGGACATAGGCCTCCCCTTAGAAAGGAGGTTTTGGCCTACTATACCACGCTGGCCATACGGGTTGGTATAGGGTACAGCCTCATGCCGCCCTGAGTGTGGCCGCGGGTGGACGGGGTGGGTTTCCCCTCCACCCGCATTAGTTTGGCCAGCCGCGAGGGGGCGGCGTCCGCGTGTGCCGGACGTCGCCTAAAAAGAGAGGAACAACATCGAGACGGAGCCCGCACCAGGAGCGGGCTGGCGCTAGGAGGGGTCCGGATGTCTTAACAACAGCTGTTCCCGGATCCCTCCTGTTACAGGCGTAGAGTGGCACACCGTGTGGTTTTAGTCGGTCCGAGTCCGACACACCACCCCGCCGTAAACCCCGGAGGGGTGACGGTCCGAGGGGATTTCCACACGTTAAAAAAAAAAAAAAAAAAAAGGGTTTGTGTCAAGTTTTCCTTCTTTTTGCAGTGCTGGTGTCCTGCGTTGTTTAGCGCTCTTAGTCGGCTCTTACGACACCCACGGGATGAATTAGGGTAGCGACATTCCGTTTTCTTTACCTTGACTAAACTTTTTTATGACATAGGGGCAGAGGAGCAGATAGATCATCAGATAGGAATCACATGTTCTCATCAAAACAATTGTCCGACGGACTCGAAAACACGACACGGCTTACCAGTTAACATCACAAACCAAAAAATAATCATCATCAGCCTGTCGCCGTCTACTGCTGAACGAAGGCTTCCTCCAAAGAGCGCTAACCATCCCCGTCTACATACATACATACATATTATAGATGAATTACACCCAGACACAAAAAAAATGATAGTGCTCATCACACAATTATTTACTGGGTGGGAACCCATGTCCTCAGGCTTAGCAGTCATGGTAGTGATCACTACACTTACAGGCCGGTCATATGTAAAGTTTGGGGAAGATCAACAACTGCGACTTGCCCGACACCATCGCGGTAGGTTCCTTCATACACCCCTTGATAAAGGGAGAGACCCGTATCTAGTATAGTGTAGTATATCATACAACGAATACTCACGACTACAACCGTATTATGATACATACATATAATTAATATTAGAAGAAAACACATTTATATATATATAATACTTATTTTATTGTTACGTAAGCAATAACTTTAAACTTGACTATAAAAATTGCTTTAAAATTATTACTGTCTAAAAATATTCTTTTAATAAAAAGAAAAAAAAGTTGCACAAAACAAGGAATCATATTATTATACGTGAAAGATAAATGCTTTAAATGTTGATCGCTTTATTACAAAATATAATTAGAACTGATTCTGTATCGAACAATTTAAATGTGACCATAGCTATTGACAACGGCCTTTAATTCGCAACGCATTTATGGCAGTTTTAATGATTACGTGAATGTTCAAACGTTTACATTTCAAGTACTTTTGATCGTCTTGACATCAAAGCTTTTAACAATCAACAGATTTTTAATGTCTCACAATACGCCAATTTTCTACTGGCGTACTGGTGTTCAAAATTTTATTGTAACAATTTAGAAGCAAGTGTACATGACTCAGAACGGATGGACACAATTGAAAATGTGATTCAAGAAAGTCATAGAAATTATGGTTTTCCATAGCTTTCAACAATTTGTACACAAAAGGGCCATTAATATATCTGTGGTACAATGTAGGATAGTGATTTTCTCCACATAAAGTATTCAAGTAATTCATGTGCAATAAGCAATACTGGATTTCCACGAAAGTTTTCAACTTCCCTCCATCGAATATTTCTTCTTCTTCATTTTCTTCTAATTTGAAATATTTATCTGTTAATTCTATGAGATTTTCAGCCTCGACCTGCAGTGCTGGACGCATGTTTAATTTGTGAAGCTCAAAGATCCTTAACTTATTCGAGATTGAATAATACAAAATAAAGCAATTAACTTCCTTTGTTACATCTATTTTCTGGGCCATCTTTTTGCGACTAAAATATGCTAAGCTGAATAGAAATACTCTAGATTCCAATGGCATTTCGTGTTTACAGTTTAAATTCAGTTTATTCTCTCTTAAAAAATACTCAAGTAGATTCAAGTGTCGTACAACTTTCCAACCCTTCTCAAACACCGATTCCTTGCAAATGAAACCTGGTTTTCTGACATTAAATTCCTTAGTATTTATTTTTATGATATTATCTGAATCTTGAAATATAGTAATTTCACTTTGTTGGAAATTCGTGAGCAAACTATATGCATATACAATAATATTTATAGCAGCCATGATGCTGTCTGTAGAGTCTTTCTTTTCTATGGCAGTGGAACCAGATATTGTTTTATGATTGTACAAATCGATGTAAGGTATAGCTATGCTTTGCGACACCACCCCTTTTTCGAACCACCAAGGATCAGGTGTCAACACATCTAGTCTGCAGTCATTAAATAGATAATCCGCGGCGATGGTCCACTCGCTCTGGTGAATTTTGTCTAAAAGGTTTTGCATTTGATCATTAAATTTTTTATTGTCATTTCCGAGAAACTCGGAGACACCACTCAGAGCTTCTTCTTCGGTATGATCCGAGAGCCACTTTAATAGTTTTTTATTTTGCTCGTCCAAGTTTTCATCAGAAACATTCCATGTTTTTAACAAATCGTCAAAATGTTTTTTTTCATAAACATGTAAATCAGATAGAGTAATAAATATGGCAAATTTTCTTTCTGTTAAAGAGTGTTTTTTAAGAAAATTTTGAAGCTTATATTGTCCGGCCATGATGTAGTTATCGTAATGAGAATATCTTAATGTGTTTGTTGGTATGAATGGTACCTTTTTAAAGCAATACTCAAATTTGTTGGATAAAATTGCACACTCTAAAGCCTCAGCCAATGCAACACAGTCATCTGTGTTTGAAGTAATAGACGTTGTGTAGGTAAAACCTGCTTCTTCGATCATTTGTTGACAAACTTCTCTCATAAATATGGGAGGTATGAATTTATGATTAGACTCAAAATCAAATTTTCGACTTTTAGTTTTGTTTATTTTCTCATCAATATCGCTAGTGCCACCTTTGAATATAAAATAACATTTTACGTTTGCTCTTTTGAATTTGAGCAACATTTTAACTCTCACGTATTTAGCATATTCTTTAGCATCACAACCAAAAACGTAAGATATTTTACTCTTTTCGTACGCATTATAAAAGAAGCTGTGGGCGTCTACCACAAGATTACAATTTTGTAACTTGCATTCTTCTGTTTCCTCATTCCGTATAAGATTGCTTAATCCAATGATTTTCATTTTGATTTCTGTAAGCACAAAATGGAAATAATTATTGAGTTGTAGGAGTGTTGTGTTTACCCGAGACGGCGTCCAGTTTTAGTCGGTTCGAGACCAACATGCCACCGATAGGTGGTATCCGTGGGAATTTCCGCTCGAAAAAAAAAGGGGTGTTGTGTTATGTGTGTGTTGCACATTTTAATTTGTTTATGTGTGCTAAGCGGATAGGAGCGAAACCGACAAATGTGTTACAAGACTTTTTCCGACACTTCTTGCTGGCCTAGATCTTTTAAAATAAGCAACAGATTTTAATACGGTTTTCACCAATAGTATAGTAGAGAAAATTCGAGAATTTCATAGATTTGTTGTAAAAATATATTTTTGTGCGCAAACGCTGGCTAAACCTTAAAAATGTATTACGGAATTGTATATCTTGAAAAGGTATACAAACAAGTCCCCGATGGTATATGTATATCTCCTAAGGATAAACCACAGTGACTATTTTAATCTTTTAAATATTACAAACAAAAAATGGGTTATTTACGAAGCTATTTTAAAAATTATATTATTATTCTTTATCCAATTAAATACTTTAGATACGTTTTGCATTTAAAGTAGATTAAAATTGCTCCTTAGAGCATATCATTAAATGTTTTTTTTAGAAGATATCAGAGGTTTAAAATGCGGGTACAAAGCCCGCTCCGTTCTTACTCGGCCGTACGTTCGTCTCGGGTGGAAATGGCCGGCAGGAACGAAGCGGGCCTGTATAATTAAATTGCATATAAATATGTTCTGTAGTATAGTCAAACTATGTCACAAAAAAAGTTGTTTGAAATACTTTTTTACGTAGGTCACCTATACAGCATGTCACTTATGTTTTAACGAATCTGTACACCACATATTCTGCACTTTATTTCTAGAAGATTTGCAAAATATGAAAAAAAATATTCAGAGGTTTAGAAACAGGTCATTTTTTTTGTTTTCGTAATTTGCAACATCATGTGTACATGCAGTCATAATACATTGACCTCAGGCGGCGATCAGCTGTATACGCGGCGCGGTAATCACACGTTGCCGCTTTTACTACACTCGAATCGAACGAAATATGTTGATTATTGTGTCATCACGATGTAGGACACGCGGTTTTAATTAGTTCATCCAGTAAGGACAGTCAGTCGGCCCTTGGCCACCGGCGAGTGTTATGCTATTCTGTACCCTTGCGCTCACGACAAATAACCGTAATAATAATATTGTTGTTGCTCATGAGATACATACTTGTTTAGAAAAGTTTTTTTGTGTTAATAATTGTTTAGTCTTATTGCTTTCATCATAATACACGGCAATGGTGTGAACAATTAATGTTATCGTGTGCGCAAGACTTAGTAATGTAACGAGTCCTGCTAATTTCATTTTGAAAAGTGACAATATTAAGTTCTGTGTGTAGTCTTTTAGTTTTATTGGGTTATCGGTATCCTAATAGGATTATGTTAACCCAATAAAATAGGATAGGAAATAGGAATAGGAATATCCTGCCATCCTGTTAATTTATGTGAAACTCTATCAAAACGCATCTTTAGCTTTACAGACAGGTATGGAGTCAATCGTGTTTTTCCTACAGACTGCCGAATTTTTGTAAGGGCGGTACAAAGATTACGAGACAACCAAACTACCTACTTTTTCAAGGAGTGACACGTACTACCGGGTTCGAAGCTAGTCGAGCATTCCCAAAATAAACACGTGAATTCAATCGTATTTTTAATATATAGATTTTAAAAAGCAAGTCAAGTGATCAGTAGGTAGGTAATAAGAATGTAAAGTTTACCGGATCATCGCGGCGGCGGCGTCGCTTTGATAACGCCGACATTGCGACGCTGCCGTGTAGTTACAATTCACCGACTCATGATATCAATGGTGTTCTAATTCGGCAATTATTTTATTGTATTTATTTTGTTCTAAATTTGCATTTCTGTATTTTCGTACTATTTTTTTTATTTTTTATTTTAACCGACGTATATTGAACCGTGTTATCTGTTATTTCATTTTTTGTGATATGTATAATAACACCCGTTATACGTTTTGAGGTGCTCGAAATTTGGAAATGGAACGCATCTTTTTCATACACAGGGTTACTAGGTAAGTCAACCCAGATACTTTAAGGGGTTGTAGTTGCCATCATTTCTGATAGATTTCACTATGAAATACCATATACCAGACCCAACCATTTTCAAGATATTTATAGATATAAAGCTTGTAAGCTTTGCTTAGTTTGAAGTTTGTAGTGGCTGCCCACGAATCAGCCATTTTTGACCTGTCGGTGGCAGACTAGAATAAGTGTTTCCAAGTCTGGTTTAGGCAGATGGAAATTTGTATGGAGTGATGGAGAGTATTTTGAAAAAATATAATAAAAATTGTAAGTACTAATAAGTATATATTGTTTACTTTTTGCGTGTCTTAAAATTTATATAGTGACCAACTACTCTAAAGTCATAGATCAACACACACAATAGCAACTTTTAACTAATTAATTTTTTTTAAATTTAATTCAAATTTTGAAAACATATGTTACTGTAACGATATAGATTTCAAATGCGACGAAAAAGTCCAGATTTGTGGAAAGAAAATTCTTGAATTTTGCACCACCATAATGCGCCTTCGCACAAGGCCATCATTGTGAACGAATTTTTGACCAAACACTCAACAAATATCATCGAACAACCACCATATTCACCAGATATGGCTCCAGCCGACTTTCTTTTTTTTTCTAAACTCAAATTACCACTTCGTGGCACCAGTTTTCAAGCGGTAGAAGACATAAAGGAGAATTCGCGGCGGGAACTGAACTCAATTCCGGAAACAGCGTTTAAAAAATGATGTGATGATTCGATTATTCGTTTGCGTAAGTATGTTGTTTCTGAAGGAGCATACTTTGAAGGTGATAAAATAAATTTGGATAGATATCAGACATTTTGTGTATTATTGATCTTTTCCCGGTACTTTCTTGACAGAGTAAGTAGGGATGGATAAAATCAAAATTACCTGTGATCAATATAGTCATATCATTAGTAAATGACGTTGTAATCACACTTGTGACTAATTTTGAAAACCACTGCGACTTACAATTACACTGCGTTATACGATTTTTGTACTACTTTTAGCTGAAATGAATAGGTAATGAGTCATAGATTAAATGTTCCAAACATATGTGGTATCCATCACGTCTATTCTTCGCCTTTAGGTGTAAAAGAAACAGTTACCGTTTTCGATGTATTGTACTCTTTTATTATTTGGTTTTATTTAGTAATCGTTTCTACGAGTATTATAATGATAACGTCGACATCTTTGTATATATTTATTTGGAAATCCAACATGAATACTGGACTAAGTGGTCGTCACAACTGCTTAAATACCCCAAATAATTTTAAAACAATCACAAACAAAAAATGTTTCCGAAAAAAAGAGAAGTTCGTATTTACTCTATTTTGAATCAAGATAAACCATGGATACAAACGTTTTTTTGTGTTTCGTGCTATGTTACTCTCATATCTTGGTTAAATGGGAACAATATGTCAATTCCATTTGCCGTCAAGCTGAATTACTACTGGTACTCCTACTGGCATCATTTAATTCAAATTTTGAAAACATATGTTACTGTAACGATATAGAAACTTTGATGAGTGAGTTGAATATTCCTTACGAAACACAAGACTTTCGTTTATTTATTGATGGTTCTAAAACAAGTCCGAAGGCTGTATTGCTGCACAATGGCAACAAGAAGGCGTCAGTACCAATACTATATTCAACTAATAATAATAATATGGAATCAATATTAAATTTAATAAAATTCAAAGATTACAGCTGGAAATATGCCCTGATTTCAAAGTTATAGCTATTTTGCTAGGATTACAGTGTGGATTTACTAAATACTGTTGTTTTGGTTTGTATGTGGGACAGCAGAGCCACAGGAAAGCACTATACTAGAAAAGTATGGCCAGAAAGGTCAGAGTTTGTTTTTAGAATATCTAATGTGAAAAATATACCATTGATAGATCCTAAAAATGGTATTTTACCACCACTCCACATAAAACTTGGTTTGATATTTTTTTTTGTCAAGGCTATGAATAAAGAGGGAGATGGCTTTTTATATTTAAAGACAGTATTTTCAAAGTTAAGTGATGCCAAACTCAATGAAAGAATATTTGTGGGACCACAAATTGATGAAAGATCCAAATTTTGACAAAAAGCTTACTAACAAGGAACTTGATGCCTGGTTATCACTGAAAGCAGTTTTAATAGGGTTTTTAACGGCATACGAAAAGTTGCAGAATGTCATTAAAATTCACTGTCTTCTCTGTCTCATTTTTCTTTCCATCTAATCTTGGTTTCCACCAGCATATAACGTAGAGCTTAGAGAAGTATTTCAAGGACGGTCGGATACAACTATGCTAGGTGATTCCTGTTGGCGTTTCAAACGAGAAGATCGTTCAAAGCACAAAAGAAAAAGTTAAAGTTTCAAATTGTTGTTGTTTTTTAGTTTTTTTTTTTTACCTAAATCATACACTTTAATAATGTAAACAAAATTTGGTTGGTTTTATTAGATTTCTTTAAAATATGTTTTGGCCTTTTAATGTTTAATATAATTTGGCACATTCTTACGGAAGAAATATGAGACGTGATTTGCATGTTTGTTTAATAAACGATAGGTATAAGAAGAAACCATGTCATTTCAAAGAACCTACTCATTTTTTTTTCATTTGTAACGCAGTGTTATTATTACGCTAGCTTCTATTAAAAAAAGGTTTGTAATCTTTGATAAAAATAATTTTTAATCATTATAATGGCCTTTATATTTGTCTATTACCAAAAAATGTCTTTCACAATCAAAGGTGAAATCGCGGTGACTATCTATAAACCAATCATTTCATCATATGAATATGATTTAGAAGTAGCAATAATTTCCATGTCTACTCCATGAAGCCGTTTGTACTACAGAACGTGGAGAAAAAAAAAACTCCCGCATCAGGAATATATTCTGTGTCGCGGGGGACTACAAACATACATGAAGCGGACACAAAGAACACCCAGGCTCAGAACAACAATTTGTGGATTACACTAAGGGTCATCCCGTGCGGGGTTTGAACCCACAACACTTGGCGTAGTAGGAAGCGGCGTGGCGACCGTTAAACCTCTAGGCCATCCACCCAGTCAAATATAACATACATACATACACAGAATATAAACCTCAATTAAAAAAAAACATGGAAAATGATGATTTAATTTAAATACTTACATGATAGTGTAATTTATCAATGTAATTCCTCTGTAACTTTTTTGCGAGTATTTTTTCCTCCGTAATTTAACGTTTTCACTTTACAAGTGTCGACACTAAAATGAACTCGCTATGTTCCCGATCTTCCTTCCGATCCTTTATTATTTCACGATGTTGCCAGATTCTTACAATTAATTTCTACCATTGAAGTGATAAATAGTATTTTATGAAAATGAAATGAGCATTAAAATAAAACATTGATTGAAAATACTTTTTATTTACCATGTTTTGTAATATTGTTACTTTTATAAATATTTACAACATTAAATGTTTCTAATTGGGTTCGATTTGCTTTTTTTAAAGCACTAACTAATTATTATTTTAACTTTTTAGACATGCGTTTGCCTTCATTTTATTGGTCTTGTGGCGACGGATTAAGAATACGGAGTGTCACCACTACTATTCTCCCCGTGGGGGATCAAACTATGTAGGACAACAGAACTGAAAAGAGAAGAAAATCTTGAAACATACCCTGTACCAAAAGGTCTGGCCAGCGTGGTACAGTATGCCAAATCCTCCTTTTTAAGGAGAGGCCTATGTCCAAACAATGAGCTGCTGGGGGCTGTTGATGATGATATACTATGTTACTCTTGAGATACCTCAAGTTATTTGAGACATATCCGAGTTTTTTTATTCTTTTTTTGACATTTCAAATCTATGATAATCTTTTTTAGTAAACATCTTTATACAGATTTATTAGACTCTTTGCACCACCGTTAAAATTTTCTAGGAATTGCACAGTTGTACAACAAATATTTCTCTGACATTGATATCTTTGCTCTTTCTACTAACCAATTTAAATGTTGCGCTATTAAATTATTAACCGCCTTGCCAACTGAATAGAATGCGAATATATTGTATCATATGTATTTCTGATCTGAACTTAAGTGTAATATATCGTGCTTGTACATTTACATTTAAGTACTTTTTTTATTTTTTTTTATTTGTTGACGGAGTGGAAAATCCCTTCGGATCTCCGGCTCCTTGGGGATATAGGAGCCAGGAGTATGTGGTGATTCCACTAAAAACCACTCCGACGGCCAGCCTTAGGCGCCCTGCTCTGTGGAGAACCCGGGCCATGTGATTTCAGGTCCCCCAGATCGACGCCGCACCTAGCTAGGTCCCATCTCAGGGAAAGCCAGTGGCTTCTCCCTGCCTCTCAGCCTATCCAGATGTTGCAGCCCGATCACATTTTCAGTGCGATCAGGCTGCCATCCTTTCCCCTACCGCAGCAATTAATGTGCCACCAGAGGTCCCCACTCTCTGGCGGCCCGCGATTCCGTCGGTTCATTACGTCGTCGACGTCTTCTTCGCTCGGGATCGGCTCTCTCCCGATCCCGTTCAGCGGTCTCTTTCTGGAGCATTACAGCTTCACAGAAAGAGACCACTGCGCCCCAGCCCTCCTCACCCGCCAGCATGGCAGTAATGATTGCTGGGGGGAACAAGTCTCGTCCGAACATATAAGTACCTAGTGTCTGCGCTCATGCTCATTTACAGTAATGTTCTGATTCGTTTCATTCAAATTTCCTCTTATTAATCCGTGAACAATGGTGTGGGTTATGGTTTTATACCTCTGTAATATACTTCTATATAGTTTTAAGACTTTAACATGTAACTGTTTTTTTTGTTCCTAAAGTCAAGAAGCTTTTAGTGTAAACTAGCAAAAAATGCCGTAATTGTTCATATTATTGCAATACAGGAGGGACTTGACCGGGAATTCCCCGTTTCAAATTAAGGAATGAAGAACAAAGACCCAATTGCGAGTTTATTTCACATCTACTCGATCGTCAAGGTTACCGCGTTCGGCGCTGTGATTGGCCCGCACTGAAATCTTAACCAATAGCACCGCCGAACGCGCTCGCCGTCGAGAGTGACTTGATGTGAAATAAACTCGCACTGGGCCGTCAGACTATTACAACTTTGATTTATACAATACTTTGTTAAAAATTGATTATTTTATACATTGTATCTAGTAGAATAATGCAAACTGACACAATTATTTTATGATGTGAAACATAGTAGTTGCATTGATGAGAAATAATAAACAAAACTGACGCGATAAATAGATAAAACATTCTTTGAAGCGGTTTGTATATCGTGTCAAAATTTGAGCTCAATCAATGTAGATTTTTTTTAGTTTTTGAAGCGTACACAAACAAACTAAACATTTTTTAATATACCTACTAGTATATACATAGATTACTAGCTTTTGCCCACGTAAAATGTAACCTATGTCTTTCCTCATGAATCAAAGTATCTCTGTACCAAATTTCATCTAAATCCGTTTCGCGGTTTTTGATTCCCCATACAAACTTCACCCTCTTAAAGTATGATTTCTGTAATAAAAACTAAACTAACCCTATGTCTTTACCCGGGACTCGGACTATCTCTATACCAAATTTCATTGAAATCGAATTGGCGGTTCAAGCGTGAAGAGGTAACAGACACACAGACAGATTTACAATTTCAGTATGGACTGGTATGGAATAGCTGGTGCTGATGCGTAGACTACCTACGGATTTTTAAACTAAAAATATATCAATTATAGCCGGTAACTAATAAACATCATATGTATGTATTCATTTGTGTTGTGTATTGTTCATGGGATAAGGGACCAAACAAACAGATGGGTCTCTTGTGCTCAGTGCCTACCGTCACATATTGACTAACATTTCCATCATTGGGAATCAAAACTAAAGGATTATCTAACTCAAGATACCGAGTTAATATTCTTCCTAATGTATGTATATCAATCTTGTTGGCTAACAAAAAAAAAAACAAAAAAATCAAAGTTTGTAAATTTTTTCGCAAGATTTGGTCACTCGATATTATTGTAAACCTAATATATTAGGTGTATTCCTTATTGACATCCAAATTAGTAAATAAATTACGCATTGCTCTAAATACTCAAATTAGAACAACGATTCATAGACAAAGGTACTTAGATAAATAAAGCACTGACTTTGTTCTGCTAATGAATATTTAATATTGATAATATTAATTAATGACCCCATTAATAATATAATATAAAGATAAGTGATTAAAACTAATTTGAATCTACTCGTATCTTCGTTTTATCATAACAGTATATTTGAAGTGAAACTTCTTAAGGCATTTTTGAACAACAAACAAAAGAATATATTTTTTGAAATGTTTTAATCCGTCTGGCCATGTTGCGGATGATGTTGTCAATGATTTCTTGGGGCAACCTCTGCCATTCTTCAAGTAATGCGTTTCGCAATTCGCCCAGATTGTTGGAAGGTAGCATTCTTGATTTGACAGTCTTCTTTAGCAAGTCCCAAACATGTTCTATTCAATTCATATCCGAGGACCGTGCTGGTCACTCTATCATCATCACACCAACAAGGTTTAGGTATGCCTGTACTGAGAGAGCATTGTGAGCCCGAGGATTATCCTGCATTAGAATGAAGTCGTTGCCAATAAAGGGGTCAAATGGTACAACATGTCCTTCTAAAATCTCCCTGTTACACCGATCAGCAGTCAGATTCCCGCCGTCGACTATCACCTATTCCGTGCGAGCTTCTAAACATATCCCGATAATTGAGCCGCCACCTTATGCCACTGTAGTTTCAAAATTAAACTGGAAATAACGCTCTCCTTTGCGTATAAATAATTGCTGCCTTCCATCAATCTGATTTAACAGAATTCTGCATTCACCAGTGAAGAAAACCTGACCCCACTCGTCGAAGTCCTAATGACGATTTTCACGAGCAAAGTATAGTCGGTTTCGGTGGTTTCTCTCAAGTTTATGTGAATTGACGGGCACAAATGAGCCTGTACCGACTTATTTAAATCTTCTGCGAACTGTCCGCTCACTCACTCTTACTCCTCGAACTTCCTCCAATACATTTCGGGCCTGCACCGCCGTTAGTCTCGTATTCCGACGAACTTGAAGTTGTAGAAAACGGTCATCTCTCCTTGAAGTACTCCTTTTTCTTCCTTGTCCTCTCCTCCTCACTAGAGAATCCGTCAATCTGTATCGTTGGATGCTACGATGAATCGATAATAACCATCGAAGAAGGTTTGTAGCAATCGATCAGTAGGATTGACCATTTCTTCTCACTTCATCTGCCCTAATGATTTCTGATAGTGTTAGGTTGACAGGCATACTTAGATGATCGTAATTGATCAATATGCGAGAAAACACAAAAGCCTGAAAAATTAAAACAAACAAATGAATGACACAAACGAGCTGTCGACTAACGTTCTATTTTCAAATTGAACCTAAAATTTAAAAAAGTAATGTAACCGGCCCGGTTACATTACTTTTGTTGTATTACGAAAAAATACATTAATTCTTCCTTTTTTGTGTTCCACTAGTGTTCCTAGATGTATAAACATATATTGTGTATACCTATACGTACAACGTATATTCATGTCGGCACTTTCTGAATCAAAAACAACCTGTTATGATAAAAAAAAACATGTTTTCACTTCTATCGGCACTCCCGTAGTGCCACTATTTTTTTTTAATGTCGTAGGAGGACCAAATTTTGAGTAACTTGAGGAACTTTGAGGAATTGTAACAAACTAATTTACAATCGTATTCATAATATTAGTTAAAGTATTATGGTTATTGAATCATGCATTCAACAAGTGCTCAAGGAAATCGGCAGCAAGAGAGAAAGAGAAGGGACATCGGGCACGACGACATGCGCGCGCGCCTCAAGCGCGACACTCAGCTGATCGTCGCGGATAGATACATACCCACTATCCTTATATACATTTAATATTTTTATAATATTCTTTTCCCGACAACGACAACTCTGTACTTAACTAGTGTTTTAAATAGTTATTTATTCAGTCCACTGTCGTTTTATTCCGCCTAACACCAAAGGAATCATATCAACAATGGTAATCAGTAAAAGTTTTAAATAAAATAAAAAACTATTTATATTCAGCAACAAAATTATTTTATTATAATGCTAGAAGAACTAATAACTACTAAACAACTTAAAAAATTAATAAACAGCTCCCATACCACCCAGACCGCAGCCTGGTCTGGCTCCATAACCCAACCCACCAAGACCGGCTCCGTACGGCAGTCCACCGTTAAAACCAGCAGCTCCAAAACCAACATTTCCTGGGTAGGCATTTGGTGCAACAGGAGGTGCAACACCCTCACTCACAATGCCAACAGCGCCATTACCACAGCCGTAATTGATTCCACCAGCACCAGCAGTAGGCAAAGCGCCTTCAACTGCCACCGCACCTAAGAAAGGCAGCTCTCCCACTATTGACACAGCTCCTTCAATCGCGTTCTCGGAAACTACTGAGATTCCCGTAGGAGTAATAGGAGATACGCTGGTGACAGCAAAACCACCACCGCTGGTTGGTGCTGCATTGAGTCCTGCGTAAGCGCCGTATGGAGCACCCGGGTAAGATAGAGCAGGAGCTCCAAAAGCTCCTAGACCTGGTCCATATGCAAGGCCGTTGCCAGCTACTGCAAACTCTTCAGCTACGCCAGGAATGCCAACACATTGACCACAGATGTTCTGTAATTATAATAGTATAGAGTGAGTGAGTCGTGTATAATATAGTAAGAGAGACACATATTACAGAAATTAAATTAAATTATGAGTTTGGATATTAGGATGTATATATTACCCAATGATGCTCTGAGAAGGGCTCTTCTCCGAGCCTTATCCAAACTAGGTTGGTGTCGGCAAGTCTACTATGATATGACTGAATTTAGATTTTTACCATCAGATCTCCACAACCCACGTACTAGGCGATATCGAAGTTCTGTAGAAAGACTGTTGTGTCCAACAACAGTCTTTTTTACTTTTCATCCCTCCAACTACTCTTAACGAATTCCAAAGATGTTAGGCTGAAGTGACCTATTTTTTTTATGATAGAGGGGCTAACTAGCAGACGGGTCACCTGATGGAAAGTGACTACCGCCCCCAATGAACGAAGACCTTCGAGGAAGGAGTACGTTCTTTTCTTGAAGGTTTCAAGGTCGTATCGGTCCTGAAATACCGGACTTGATAATTTGATAATTGATTTGATAATTTCATTAATAAATAAAGTAAAGGAGGTAGGCTGGAGGATACTGCTGGCTGGGGTCGAGTCTGGGCCTTGGTCAGGCTGGGGTTGTGTACTGCTATGAAAAAGGTAAGATCTCTAATTGTATTTAAACAAGAATTGGTCAGGTAGACCAATTCTTGTTTAAATACAATTAGAGAGCTTAAACAACAGCTACAGCCAATTCAGGTTACAAGTGTACGGAAACCACGTTCATCCTTCGGCACATATGGGTCGAAGTGATAACTCCTGTTGAGCAGGGCTTAATACCAAGACCTCACAGAAATCCGGGCTTAATGAGTGAATGAGTAAAATAGGTGACCCTAGGCCCAAAAACTTCCGAGATGCCCATGGGCGACAGTAGGTAGTTACTAACTCTTCTCTTTTGTTTCTTATCATATAAACAGCCTTTAATAGTCCACTGCTGGACATATCCCTCTCCTTAGAAAGGAGGGTTTTAGCCTACTATATCGCGCTGGCCAGACTAGGCTTGGTATAGGGTTTGTATCAAGTCCCTGGATAAGACGGAGGCCCTCTTATTTCATGGGCGCCGTCGTGGTCAAGGATTGAGGCTCCAGGGGGAGGCCTGGAGCCTCAATCCTTGTCAACTCGGTCCTCGTACCAGTTCAGGCCCGGATGAAGTATCTGGGTCTAATTCTCGATGGGAGGTGGCTCTTCGACGAGCACTTCCGAGAGCTTGCTCCAAAGCTGGTCGATGCTGCGTCTGCCCTTGAGCGACTTTTACCCAATCTGAGTGTACCCAGTGTCGCGACGAGACGGCTGTACACGGGGGATGTCCGGTCAATAGCACTGTACGGTGCACCGGTGTGGGCAGCGGCTCTGACCGCTGACCGGAACTCCCCCGTGGGATTTGGAGGCGGAAGTGCCGAAGTATGTCGGCGGACGGCTGAGTTCCGGGCAGGTATCAGCGGTCTGCCCCCGCTCGAAGAGGTACGCGAGTGGTTTGAGGCCGCTCATCGAGCCACGATGGCTCGTTGGCTGTCCCAGCTGGAGATTCAACGTGCTGGCTTTGCCGCCGTGGAACCTCACGAAACGCAGTGGAACGCAGCTTCTTTCCGGGCACGGCTGCTTCGAAAGGTACCTGCACTCGGTCGCTAGGAGGGAATTGAGTCCTCCCAATCACCACTGCGATTGCAGTGAGGACTCGGCGTGAAGTCCTCGTTGCAGTCATCGGAGAAGATCTCTCGCTACCTGCCGTCATACGCTCCCTGGTCGGTAGCGACAGATGTTTTACTGCAGTCGCATCCTTCTGCGAAGATGTCATGTCGCAGAAGGAGAGGGCCCGGGAGGATGACCTTGATGAGTTGCGCTTACCAGCGCCTTATGCCGCTTTGAGTGTGGCTGCTTTGAGGAGGCCGAGAAAAATAGAGAATGTCCCCAAAGGTGGTGCCGCGCCGGTGCGGGTAGGCGCTAGGAGGGATCCGGATGTGGTAATAACAGCAGTTAGCGGATCCCTCCTATTACAGGCGCAGAGTGGCACACTTTGTGGTTTAGTCGGTCTGATTCCGATACACCAAACCCTGCCGCAAGGTGGGGTGACGGCCCGAGTTTTAGTGCCTTCCTTTCTCTTTTCAGAATCTTAATAATGTTAATGAACAACTAAAAACTACTGTTGAAAAGAAAGAAAATATGTTACCTGTACGAAGAGGGCTTGAATGCAGATGATGAAGATGGCTTTAGCCGACATGTTGATAGATTTGTTTGTAGACTAGTGGACGTAGAACTCAATGGATAGACGATAAATCTTGATTGTACCTTAGGAAAATATCCAGCCTTTATATACGTGTGATGTGATGCAAAGTACGAGTATTATTTAATGTAACAGATTTTGTAAGTTCAGAATACAGATAAGCATTTGACGAAGGTTATGTGTAAGTAATAGATAAGGAACTTAGTACAACACAAGCAATATTTTTAAAATGAAAATGTTACAATGCTAGGTTTTTCAAACGCCATGGTTAGTGATCCTGACTGGTAGGCCAAATATCGTTTGATGAGCACGATCATTTGTTCTATATTGATGGACGGATAGCGTATTGGTTTAAGTGGTCGCGTTTACACTTTGTGTGATCCACAAATTGTCGTTCTGAGTCTGGGTGTATTTTGTGTCCGTAAAGTAAAGTAATGCGGGAGTTGTCTTTAAGTAAAAAAAAGAGCAATAAATACAAATACAATACGTGTGTATTTATAAATAAACTAGCTTATGACAGCGGCCCCGTGTATGTTAGTTATCGCGGTAAAAAGAAGCCTATGTTACTCGCTGATAATGTAGCTTTGCATTGGTGAAAAAACTCTTAAAATGGGTTTTTTAGCTTAGGTAACAAACACTTTCACATTTATGATATAAGTACGGATAAGTAATGTTTATTAAGGTGTTTTTTATAAGGAGCTGGATGCGAGAAGCCCAAAATCAATCTAAGTGCCGAGCAATGGGAGAGGCCTATGTCCAGCAGTAGACTGTGATAGGCTGATGATAATAAAAGTAATGTTTATTTAGAATAATATAATGTGCCCAGTTCACTGTAATTAGTTTGTCAATGTAACGTAAGTAGGACTTTAATTATAATTGGCAAAATGTGAGCGTTAATACGAATCTGTCTACTGTCATAAATATCCAGGGATCCTGTCGCGTTCCATGAAAGAAATATATAGGTACTCCTATGTAGGTACATAGGAGTTGTATTTTTAGAAATATAATTATTTCCTCAGGAATTAACCTGATTAGCAGGTAATTAACTAGGTTAATTCCTGAGGAAATAATTATATTTCTAAAAATACAACTCCTATGTACCTACATAGGAGTTGTATTTTTATGTGACTGTGGATGGTATATAATTATTGTAATTAAAACGACTTCTTGGGTTGACTAGTATTATAAGGTAATCAGTACTGTAGCGACTTCCACATATAAAGAAACAGAAACATACTGCAGCGCCATGTAACGAAGACGCACCGAACTACGGAGTAACTGCTTAATGAGAATTGCTTATCCTGTATCGCGATAAGAAGAATTCTCTCGCCGATTAGCATATATACAACTTCCCAACATCAACTGTTAGGCCGCGTCCCGCCAGGCATGATCACCTCGCCTGGTCGGAGGTTCGTTCCTCGTTCCTTCATAGTACATTACAGCGGGTATCGACAGTGTGACAGACAGCAGAACAATGAATATTTACATAGTAGTAGTAATATAGTATGTTGATAGTGCAATGCATCTTATTGAGATGACATATGAATCTACTAAATAATAAAGTTATATTTAAAAAAAACAGCCATGTATTGTCACAGATTTTTTTTTCTTGTGTCTTTACAAACATTCATGAAACAGATACAAAGAACACCCAGACTCAGACCAACAATTTGTGGACCACACAGTGTTGTCCTATGTGGGTGTCGTACCTTGTGGGTGGGTGGGAACTCAGCGCAGTAGGAAGCTGCGGAATGACCGCTTAAACCACTAAGCCCTTCGTGCAGTCGGTGTTTCAGTCAGGTGTTTGTTTGTTTAGTGATAGAAATCCTGTGAACGCCTCAGGCGGCTTCTGTGCTTCTGGAAGTAGCTTGGTTGGCTCACCTAGCCAACCTTACCTCGGCGCAAGGACCGTTTTATGGTCTAAATGCGGATTAAACTGGAGTCCACTGCTAATACCAATAGTGATAGGAATATCATTATCACTATTATTTGCCTGTCCCAAGTATCCTTGTAAATCGATGTGCACCTGGTGTGTGATGATGTGATTCTGGTGGTTTTTTGCGCCGTCTGAATAAGAACCCGACTCGAAAATAGTCATTTTATTAAAGGTTTTTTTTTGTAATTACGTGTATATCCATGTGGTGAAGGATTAAGAATACAGAGTCTCACCACCCCTATTGTCGTAAGAGCCGACTAAGGGAACAAATTTGTCTAATTTTTCACATACTTTACATACTACTACATTTTTCTTATCCTTGCAGAACAACAGTACTGCAAGGATAAGAAAAACTTGAAGCCAATCTTCAAGGAAAACTTGGCCAGCGTGTATACTCGTAAAGGCGTGATGATGACGTGTATAGGTGTCTGTTTTTTCTGAGTACTTTAATCTCTAGAAGATTTCATACCCAATATCATATCATTTTAATGAAAAAGTTTGGATGGTTACTCGATAATGTGATTCAATTAAAACCCTGTTCAAGAGACCTTTGAGTCCTTCCCTCTAGAAGGGAATTGGGTTCGGGTAACCAAATATGTCAAATTATAGTCTTTGTTTCGAAACTACATGTACATGCAGTTTCATTTCGATTTGACAATTAGAAATAGGTTAAAATTGACTTCCAATATAAATTTATATAGTTACTAATTTTTTGCCTGCAACTCCGCCCACGTAAATGTCAGTTACCGCGGTAAAAATACCTATATCTTTCCTAAAAAATCAAAGTATCTTCATAACAAATTTCATATAAATCGGTTCAGCGGTTATTGATTACCCCTACAAACTTCCACCCCCCTGTTCACCACCTCAAAGGATGATTTCTGGGAAAAAAACTGCATTATGTCCTTTCCCGGGACTCGGACGATCTCTGTACCAAATTTCATCTAAATCCTTTTAGCGGTTTAAGCGTGAAGAGGTAACGGACAGACACACTTCCGCATTTATCATATTAGTATGGAAATATTTGGTTACAAGTGAAACTAATAAAAACGTATTGATGAAAAGTTGAGCTTTTTTAGATTAAAGATTAGTGTTTTACAGGAGACTGTCAGAGGTATCCAACGCCTTACTCTGAACCGAAGGCAAAACTTATATAGCTAATGTAATGACAAGTGTTAAAGCACCATTTCTGATTGTTTCCCACAAACTCATTTACTTTGAGAATCGGTAAGGGTCATAGCATCTATTAAAGCTTGTAGTGTAGTTTTTTAGTTATCATTAACTTTTCTTAAGCTATCAAATGTAAACGACCGATAGTTCTGGAGATAAATTCTTTAGTATTTCTAACTAAACAACCGACATAGTCCAACAGATCAACAATTTAAATAAAAGGGCAGGATACATAGCATGTAGACTGGTTAGACAATGGGTTCTAAAATTTGTGTGGAGACCACAGATTGGAAAGTGCAGTACCGACAGTTCACCGGCAAGATGGACCTTGTAAGGACTGCATCTGACCAGGGCCTCAATTCTGCTATTTTATGTTTACGAGAAGCCAGTGTCATACCACTGACACGCTATTGAGATGCCATCGAGTAGCCATTGGCATCGGTATAAATATCGGTAGTTGAAAATATATTACGTTTTTTGAGGAAATTATTTATTTGTTTTTATTATAATAAATTATTAAAAGAAATAAATAAATTAAAATAAAATAAAATGAAAGAATAAAAAATAAATTAATTAAAATAAATTATTAAAATAAATAAAGAAATTAAAAATATTATTAAAAACAAATAATTTATTAAAATTAAAAAATTAAAAAAAAAAAATATGTATTTTATTCTTTAATAATTTATTTTTATTTATTTATTTCTTTTTTTCTATTTTTTTTTTTAGTTATTTTAATTTATTTATTTCTTTTAATAATTTATTATAATAAAAACAAATAAATCATTTCCTCAAAAAACGTAATATATTTTCAACTACCGATATTTATACCGATGCCAATGGCTACTCGATGGCATCTCAATAGCGTGTCAGTGGTATGACACTGGCTTGGCGTAATAGCAGAATTGAGGCCCAGTTTACTTACAAGTCATTGCATTGGTTATCACATATACAGCAGTTGACTTCCTGTAGATGAAATAATGATAATGATAAACCAAACCACATATCAGTTTTGTTGTATAGTGAAACATGAATTTGGAGGATTGACATTTAATTGCAATTATAGTTTAAAGTGGCTTTTTTTCAAAAATACTATTTTACAAGCATACAGTCAATTATACTCCTAGTTATTTACATATACGTGCAATTGTAATTATAAGACTACTATACATATATTATTATTTATTACAGTACAGTAAAAATCCTTAATGTCATAATATTATACAACTTGAGATTCTTAAATGTAACGAAATCGAGGTACATTGGCATCGACTGGCCTGTTGGTCTAGTGGTTAGTGACCTTGACTGCTTCTCCAGAGGTTCGATTCCCACTCAGGACACATAATTGTATGATGAGCACGGTCATTTGTTCTGTGTCTGGGTGTAATTTATCTATAATATGTATGTATTTAGAAGTATCGAAGTATTGTTATTAGCAGTCTGGTTACCATAGTACAGGCTCTGCCTAGTTTGGGATCAGGCGTCCGTGTGTGAGCTGTTTGAAAATATTCTTCTATTCATATTCTTATTATATTATTGGTATTATTTTTATTCAACGTCTCTGTCGCGTCAGCAACAAACGAGAATATGGCCTACTTGAGGGTAGGTGGCATATCACAAAAACGTGTATACTATTTTCTTGAAGAATTTCATAGTATGTGATCTTTTTTTTTGTTGGGGTGGAAATCCCTTCGGATCTATGGCTCCTCGGGGACGCAGGGGCCAGTAGTATGTGGTGTTTCCACTAGAAACCACCCTGACGGCCGGTCTCAAGCACCCTACTCCAAGGAGGACCCGGACCATGTTATTTCAGGTCCCTAGTCTATGCCGCGCCTAGAAATTCCCTATCCCCGAGAATATTATGTGGTCTATTATCCCAATGTTTTATGTAAAATGGGATTGTTGCAATCCTACCCTAACATCATTAATCCCTCGGGACTGATGTGGACTGATCCAAAGTAGACTCAATCAAATGATTTATACGTATTTCGTTGAGCGCCATTTCTTTGCTCTTATTTTTTAATAGGCGATATAGTTTTTTTTTTGGAAATAAAATAAAATATTGATAAAATTTATACTTATGTTATAATCATTAAAATATTACTTCACATATGGCAACTGTAAAATGAAAGATACAAAACCTGGAACCTTGTGTGACCGTCTTCAAAATTGAGCAGATTTTGTATGACTTTGTGTAAATATTATATCATCAGTTCTTATGCTACCAGGTTAAATATTTGACGTTTTAATAAGATTTTATTTTATTCTTTTAATATTTATAAGAATAGTTAACCTTCCAATGAGAGTCATTCCTTAATTCCAGGAATATTAGAAATGAACATATTAAACGCCTTACAGAAAAATATCTATGTAGTCTAAATCAGTGAAAATAAGTTTATTTGCTATTTTGATTTAATTTTAAATGAATAGTTTAGAGAGTTTTTTTTTATTTAGAGACACAATGGTCTAAGATGATTTCCTTGCCACCATAAATTTCCCAAACGACCAATATACCTTTGTTCTATTACAATTTGTATTTTCAAAATCATGAACGATAGATCTCCTTTATAAATAAAATAGTTCTTCTCTTTACAATATTTTTATTTTATTATTTAATATGATATATTATATATATGATATAATTCAGTGGTTATCACAACCGCAAGTACACCTTCCGCTGATGATCACAGAACCAGCTGCAGGGACGTTGCCACTGAAGCTCACAGAACCCATAATAGGTACATGACCTACGACAGAGGTGCTACCAGCAATTGGCAGTTCACCTACCACTATCACGTTGCCTTCACCGTTACCACCGTAAGCTGCCCCACTTGTAGCATCATAGCCAAGACTACCAGCATTGCTAAAAGACCCTTGTCCTCCGAAACCGCTGGTGAATCCAAAACCAGAACTACCCCTGCCAAGATTTGAAGAAATGGCACCAGAAGGGATAGCAGCTGGTCCTGATCCATAGCCAAAGGCAGCATTATTGGTTACTTCAGTTCCATAACTACCGACGCATTGACTCAATACATTCTGGAAAAGCAATTGTCAGGTTTGATTCTAAGCTAATAATTTTATTCTTAAATAATGGATGATCTAACTATTTTCTTTTTACCAACTCAGCCTTTTATAAAACGATTCGGAATTTTCATTTTGAGAGCATTTTATTTAGAAGAGTATACTTTTCATTTGTTCTCATTTAAATTTCAAGAAAAAATATTACAGCTTCTGGTGGAGAATTGAGGAATGGAGAATACAGTTTATCACGATGTAGCTAAATTGAAGTCGATAATACTTTTTATAGTTACTTATTGAAGAGAAGAAAAGAGAACAGACTCACCTGAATCAAGAAAGCCTGGATGCAGAGGAAGAAAGCTACAAAGGTGTTCATGTTTAATGTAGTTTTAGCTTCAACTAGAAGATGAAATCTGAGTAATTCCAAAGTACAGCAAATAGTTTATATAGAATCATTCTGTTATCATATATTGCATATATTTCGTGATATTTTGTATAAAATTTAGCTTAGTCTTTTTGTTGTAACTCAGCGATAAGGTTCAGTGAGTTACTCAATAGTGGAATTATCATGTAGTGTTGCAAATATCTTTCGTTTGCAATTATGATTGCAAATTTGCAAATCAATATAAAAGATTTAAATCTCTTCATAAAAATCATTTGTAATTTTGCATTTGAATACGTCAGGTATAGTACTAATAGCGATTATAATGTTTTTACATTGTTCATAGAATTTCCAAATTTTTTAATACTAACACGATTTGTTAGCATCAGTTTTGACTTTGAACTAACTAACTAACTAATAACCAGTAGGTAGTCTAAATCAGCTAGCGCTAATAGCGTTTGTGACTCCTGAGCTGTAGGCTTCATTGGAGGCGGTAGTCGCCATCAGGTGACCCGTCTGCTCGTTTGCCCCCTCTTCCATAAAAAAAAGATAGCCTAGTTTGGCAAATCTTTTAACAACAAACCCTAGATTTTTAACCCTAAAATATTGTCTTTGTTGTTAATTAGTCCTTTATACGCTTTTGTAACCGTCCAGGGTAAACTATGCTCTTGCACGCCGTCAGCGCGGCGGTAAGACACGTTATGGAGGATTGGCTCGAGAGGACCCTCTCATACCGACTGACGCAGGTGATCACTGGGAAAGGATGTTTCGGGGATCACCTGTGTCTGATCCGCAAGAAGCCAACGCCTGGGTGCCACCACTGCGATGGCCAGACCATGGACACGGATCTCCACATGCTGGCAAAGTGCCGGGCGTGGGTTGAGCAGACGCGAGACCTCGTGGCGGCCATCGGAGTGGGAGTTCTCTCGCTCGATAGCCTGATTGCGGCTATCGTGCGGAGCGAGAGTGCGTGGAACTCTGCCGTCTCCTTCTGCGAGCAAGTTATGCTCGCGAAGGAGACGGCGGAGCGGGACCGGGAGAGTCGGAGTACCGCAGGCGACTCAGGCGCCGGAGGTCCGTCCGGTCCTCCGTCCGCCATAAGCGCAGGCCTGGGGGTGACAGGTGAGGCCATCTGTCACCCTAGCAGAAGCAGGCCGGGGTGGCGGCGAGCGCGTTACGAAGCGCGCTCGCTTCCAGGGAGCACAGGGAACATGGGGTTCCCACAGGGGGGAGGGGGGGGGGGGGGGTCGTCTACTCGTCTGTAGATGACCCGAGGTATGTCGAAAAGAAGTCCCTGGTGCCCACCAGGGACTTCTTTTCTAGGGTATACCTGGTTCCCCGGCTATTAGTACCCGAGACGGCGTGCGGTTTTAGTCGGTTCGAGTCTGACATGCCACCGACGGGTGGTATCCGAGGGGATTTCCGCACGGGAAAAAAAAAAAAGGGTAAACTATGCTTATGTTGCATCACCTCAAGTGAGTAAGGTTACTGGAGTACTCTTAATCCTGGAAGGGGGGGAAGGGGGTTGGTAAAAACCTGGCAACCTATTTGTGACTATTTAGTTGCAGGTGTTAATTGGCAGCAGTAGTTACGATCTATCAGGCAACTGGTTAACTTGTTTACCCCTAAGTTGCTAAAAAAGGGTTCTAAGGGATACCAAAAGTCAAATCTATTTAATAATAAATAAACAATTTCTTTGATGTGAATTAAACTTTATTTTTGTCAAACTTATTTTATGTAGTAAGCACAATCACAGTCACACATTCCAGAAATACTAACACCTCCAGAGGCGGGTACTGCACCGCAATAGTTGACAGTACCCATAATCGGTACTTGTCCAGCAATGGCAGCATCACCAGCTACTGGAATTTGACCGGCTACTGCTACATTTCCTTCCCCAATGCCTCCGTATGCATTCTCTCCAAATCCAAAATGTCCAAACTGAGACGCTGTACCATACTTCATAGCGTTTCGGTAGTCGAATCCAGAAGAATACATTTCTGGAATAATGCCTGAATTGCTCAAACGTCCAAAAGGCATATTTGTTATTCTGGCAGGGCCATTACCGCAAGCATGATTGACAATACCCATACCCGCAGAAGGAACCGTTCCCTTCAAGCCTACTGTCCCAATAAATGGTAATTCACCAGCCACTGACAGAGTGCCTTCATATTCATTGTCAGATGCTAATTTAAGTTCTGGGGAAAAAGCAGAGGCACTGGTGACTGGTAGAAGGCCTCCACTAGTAGGAGTAACTTCAACTTCAATGGCCGAAGATGCTAATGCGGGGTATTTCTGAAGATAAGAGGTTTCAAAAAATGGACTACTTAAGGTAGAAGCTGCTATAGAAGCGCTGCAAGGAGTGGCAAGAGCAGGAGCATTGCGGCTCATATACTGGCTGAACGCTACCTGTAAATCAACGATTTTTTATTTATATTTGATTACTTACATCATCACTGTTGAAATTACAACAATAACAAAAGCTTCGTGTTTCGATAGCCTTTTTATACATTTATCTAAAATAGCTGGTAAATGTGCTTTTTTTACATTTTGTCAAGAAACAAAATTGATAGATTTATGCTCGTATTACCTGAATCAGGATAGCTTGAGCTAAAAACACGCAGCTCACTTTTGAAGTCATGTTTATCCAATTCTTGAACTCTCGAGAATAAATGATTACTGTATTTTTTTCTCGTTGACCATACTTTTTATAGGAGTATTTGCTTAGGCTTTCATAATTTTCGTTTGCTCCATATCAAGAGGTGTAACGCACATGTAAAACGCAAATTTCGTAAGTCTGCGTGCTATTATTTAGTAATGAGTTGTATTTTTGTAATGCCCGTTAGCAGAAGCTGATCGTTTTTATTACTAAGTTGGTTATGATGAGTTCCTGGATTGAAAAGTCCGAATTGTGAGTCAAACATTAAACCTAGATAATCTTAATCATACAAGAGTAATATTAATACATTATAAAGCTAAAGGGTTGATTTGTTTGTTTGAACACGCTAATTTCAGGAACTACTGGTACAAATTGAAAATATATTTTAGGGTTGGATGGCCCATTTATCGAGGAAGGCTATATAACAGCACGCTATAACCAATAGGACCTGAGCATTAATAAAAGAAGTCGTGTGGTATCGTGGGACACCCCAATAGAAACGAATTCCCCTATGCTATTTGACAAAAAAAAGAAAAAAAAATTTAGTCAAGGTATACATTAGTAAAAAAATGCATTTTTTTTTTTATATATAAACAAAAAATATATATTTGCTAATGAACTACAGCTAATTGCTTTAAGAAACGCATCAGTTTTTTATTAAAAAATTGAATAACTCGAAAACTATTGATTGTAGGGAAACAAGACTGGTTTCATTTCATTTCTATTTAAATTTAAAAAAACAACAACTACCCAGATATTACGTAGATTTTCGCGAAAATTTGTAAGTACCAAAATTTTTCTTAATTTTCATTTTTTTTTATTTTTTGGAATTATTCCTTTATTTGTGCTGTAAGACGTTTCTTTTTACCAAATTTCGTGATTCTAATCAACGGGAACTACCATATAGGTTTTTGACCCAAAACCTATAGGGTATTCCGGTGGACTTAGAATTGACAATTTTGGTTAAAAGCAAGGTCTTACAGCACAAGTAATGAGAAAATTCTGAAAAATAAAGAGAGTTGAAAATTAAGATAAATTTTGGTACCTACAAGTTTTTGCGAAAATCGAAATTTGGCCATATCTTTTTATATTGGCCATTGATTTTTATAAACCTATTATAGAAAATCGGTGGTGACACACGGACAGACGGACAGACCGACAAGAAAATGATCTTATAAGGGTTCCCTTTTTACCTTTTGTAAACATTGTATACTCTGCTGTATACATAGGTAGGTAGGGTACACTGATATGTGAAAAGCATTCTGCTGTATACATAGGTAGGTAGGGTACACTTATATGTGAAAAGCATTCTGCTGTACAGTTAGGTAGGGTACACTGATATGTGAAAAGCATTCTGCTGTATAGGTAGGTATGGTACACTGATATGTGAAAAGCATTCTGCTGTATACATAGGTAGGTAGGGTACACTGATATGTGAAAAGCATTCTGCTGTATACATAGGTAGGTAGGGTACATTGATATGTGAAAAGCATTCTGCTGTATACATAGGTAGGTAGGGTACACTGATATGTGAAAAGCATTCTGCTGTATACATAGGTAGGTAGGGTACATTGATATGTGAAAAGCATTCTGCTGTATACATAGGTAGGTAGGGTACATTGATATGTGAAAAGCATTCTGCTGTATACATAGGTAGGTAGGGTACACTGATATGTGAAAAGCATTCTGCTGTATAGGTAGGTATGGTACACTGATATGTGAAAAGCATTCTGCTGTATACATAGGTAGGTAGGGTACATTGATATGTGAAAAGCATTCTGCTGTATACATAGGTAGGTAGGGTACATTGATATGTGAAAAGCATTCTGCTGTATACATAGGTAGGTAGGGTACACTGATATGTGAAAAGCATTCTGCTGTATACATAGGTAGGTAGGGTACATTGATATGTGAAAAGCATTCTGCTGTATACATAGGTAGGTAGGGTACACTGATATGTGAAAAGCATTCTGCTGTATACATAGGTAGGTAGGGTACACTGATATGCGAAAAGCATTCGGCTGTATAGTTAGGTAGGGTACACTAATATGTGAGGTGTTACAGCATGAAGTAGTAGTAGTAGAGCGCTATGTTTTGCCATATGGAGTAAAAATATTATTAATTAAAAATACCTAACATTTCGAACAAAAATCATAGCGTAACTTTTTTTTAATGGCTCTTAAAAAATAACGAACATTTAAGTAACTAATGTACACATACCCTTTTTGCTCTCAATTTTTTTTTAAAAGACAACAGATCACACAAAGTGTCGTCCCATGTGGGGTTTGAACCCACAACACTCGACGTAGTAGGAAGCGGCGTGGCGACCGCTTTAACCACTACGCCATCCGTGCTGTCAAAGTCCGTGTCTTTATATGATGTACAGATTACTAATCATATTTTTTTTTGATGTTTGTTGCTGGTCAATAAAAAAAAAATTGACCAAATGTCAAAACTTTTAATTTGCCTTCTTATTATGGCAAATGACTTCTGCTAGACATGCTAGTTGTAAGTTTTCCAAAACCATAAATTAAAAGAAATGAGACGAAGAATCCCCAATCAGTAGCTGTTCACAGTTGCCTTGTGATGTCACTGTGCGTGCAGTATTTTCAAAATTGAACTGGAAAAGTACCTGGCTAAAACACACGTGTTTTTACAAAAACTCTAAGGTGGTTTGATAGCAGCCTTTCGAAATTTTGCGTAGTTTATTGCGTTTTTTCACGTAATATTTGATAAATCCAGTAAACGCATAGGCTAGTTTTGTAATGAAATCTTTTTATAGTTCTTATAATTTATATTTTATACAAATAAATAAAATGGAAGTGTCTATTTGTAATGTCAAAATAAAGCTCACACGGTTATTTGCACGATACCTATGGCTAAAAACCAGTTGAAATTGTTTCGTCTGTCTGTTTCTTTTTTTATGTTATGGTGGAGGGGGGGGGGGGGGGTCGGACCAAATGTGTTTTTTTATGTTAGTGGGGTCAGACAAGCAGACCGGTCACCTGATGGGAACACTGATATGTGAACCATGAACGTCTGCAACTCAGGAGTCACAAACGCGTTGCTGCCTTAGGAAGGAGTACGCTCTTTTCTTGAAGGTTTGAAGGTCGTATCGGTCAGGAAATACCGTAATCACCTGTTCCAGAGATTGGTTTTGAGGGGCAAAAAGTGTCTCGAAAAGCGCACAGTAGTGGAGCGCCAACTATCGAGGGGATGAGGATGAAAATTTTACCGTGTGGAACGATGGCGGAAAGTTGCGGCTGGTATTATTTCGAATAACTCCTCGGAGCACACCTCTTGATATGTGCGTTAGAGAATGCAGAGTGAAGCCACATCTCTACGTAACGGTAAGGGATCGAGCCAATCGGACATGTTTGGGATATCGACGATTCGAATCGCTGTTCGTTGGATGCGGTCCAGAGGGAGAAGCTGTAACTGAGGTGCCTCTGAATAGAGATGAGAACAGTATTCCATATGCGGCCGGACTTGCGCCTAATAATCTTCTAAACGGCTAAACCAATTTTGATAATACTTTACTACCAAGTAGCTGTCTATATAAGGAGTAACTTAGGCTATTGTTCCTCTCAGAAAAAACCTACAAAATTTATCTATAATATGTATAATATCTATAATATATAAATATGTTTATCAGCAGTCTGATTACAATAGTCCTACATGTTAATGAAACTGAAATTTCTTGGAAATACAATATTATCCTCTAGACATAAAAAATTACTTACCCTGACTGATTCATTAACGCAGAGTTTGGCAGCTGAGTTTTTAATGTTGTAAGCACCTACTAAGAAAGGGTTATGGCCATCCGGACATCTGATCCCAAACCAGGCTGAGATTTTTAAGGTCATTATTATTTTTTATCCCCTTAGAGGTGAAATTCCCATCAGTCATAAATTTCAAGTTTATAGGCCCCTCTGGAATATAATCCGCTATAAACGGCCCATAAATTATATCCGCTGATTAGGCTCTGCGTTAAAGAATCAGTCAGTCAGTAAGGGTAAATAATTTTATCTGTTTATAGGATAATATTGTATTTTAAATAAATTTCAGTTCGTATTTCGGTTTTGGGAAGCCCAGAAGTCTATTAAGCATGCCAGTAAAAGCGATTTTGTTATTCTGAACTCAAACTGTTTTGAATCATTTAATTTGTTTGTTTTTTTACCAACATAATGTTATATCCCAATCTTCTAAGTTACAGAACTGTATTTTTTCTTCCATGGAATGCTTATTTCTTCCTTTATTTTTCATTGCACTCAATTGCGCTAAATTTACGATCATCATAAACAGCCTAGAATAGTCCACTGTTGGACATAGGCCACTCCATAGAATGGAGGTTTTGGCCTACTACACCACGCTGGCCAGACAGGTTGGTATAGAGTTTGTTTCAAGTTTTCCTTTTTTTTGCAGTGCTGTTGTCCTATGCAGTTTGTTACCTTAGTCGGCTTTTACTACACCCACGGGATGAATAGGGGTAGTGACATTCCGTATTCTTAATCCATCACCACACGGATTTACGACAGTATTTATATAAATACGTTCATCAGTAGCCCAGTTTGACACTCACGATCAGCCAATGTCCTTTCAATAATGCTCCGACGACATTCGGACCATCGGAAGCCTTTAAAGGTAGGCATCGCCTGGTTTATCTCAATATTTATCGTATAAAAAACTTATAGAAACTACCATACAGGCAGTTTCGGTAAGTATTATTTCTTAAAAATATTTGACTTCTACTCAAATCTTCTGAAATCTTCTCTTAAATTTGTAATAGAACATGAGAAATTTTACTATTTAAAGAAGATGTAAAAATTATTTTGTCCCGGTATTTTTTTAAGGAAAGGTACCCTATTTTTTATTTTGTTTCTGACAAAATTTATTTATTTATTTACTACTAGTACTACATTATTACGTTTACATTATTACATAATGCTTATTATAGATAAAGTTATATTCAATTACAAGCAAACACTATACAACCCTGAATTAATAATTGAATTTATGTGTTAAGTAGTTTATGTTAACGTAACAAACTGATGTGCAAGCCAACCTAGTGATGTGAAGCGAGTGAGACACAAAGATAGACTTAATCTCAGCCTCCCAACTGGAAATGCACTCATAGAACCCATTTGTAATGTCCATAAAAATATACAATAAGTTTTTAAGCTATTGCATAGCTTCTATCGCGGGCCTTGAGCGTGGAGACTGAATCCAGAAATTCCGTAACGAAAATAACCTAACACCCCCCCACGCCGACCGGCACTGCGGTGATAATTTTTAGTTTTGCCATCTATCGATGAATGGCAGAACTTTTAATGATTTTTTTGAAATATCACGCTTGTCTCTTTAGTTCAGCAACTCGCCTCTAGGTGGTATCGGCGTTACTGCGCATGCGTAATCCCCCTCTTCGCCCCGCAATCTGGTGACTCATGCCTGCTTAGAGTTTCGGCGTTAGGGCACCTCTTTGTATTTACTTCATGGTACGTCTCTACGAAGCTCGCACGAATCAAGACGAGCTGCTCCGAAATCGGACGAATACGTAATCAGCTATTTGTGAGAAAGTATATAGGTGTATAGGTATTTAATAATAATAATGTTACTAATGTTATGACTCCGAATATTGAAATATATATTGCACACGTTAGCGATGTTAATGTTAGGAGCTCATTTGTTGGAGATATTTGTGCGTGCTTATGCAAACTTAGAAATGGCCTACACATAGTCATGGTAGCAATTTACATTTCTCCGAATCCAAAATTGGACGAGGTAGAGCTTTTTATTCATCGCACTTTACTGTACTGTACTCCAGGTACACTGAAGAAGGGTCGAAAATACTTGGTACAAATGGTAATAAATTTCCACTTATCTTGGCTGGCGATTTCAACATCAACTTCGCTGATAAAAAATCAGAGCCGTTGACAACTTTTCTTTCGAAAATATTGAATTTGAAAATGAATAATAATCCACAAGAATCCACAACAAAATATGGGAATACCATTGACGCCGTATTTTTCAGATATTTAGAAGATATCAAGTCTCAGACTTATGTTTCTTATTTCAGTTACCATAAACCTATAGTTTCAATGATAAATATTCCTGAATAACCTACATGTATTGTAAGATAATAAAAATATTTTGAACTCATTTATTTAATAAAAGAAAAAAAAATGTTTTCTTATCGGTCACAACGCTCAAAAAGTGACTTCAATTAATATCAAAGAAAAAAAAACAAAGGAAAAAAAAAACTGCATAAATAAAATAAATAAATAATTATAATTGCATAAGTTGATAAAAAATGCTATGCAATAGCTTTACCGCGGCGTCTTTTTTTTTTCATGATATAGTGGTAAGTATGTATGTATGTGTAGTATGATGGTACGCAACTACCGCGCCCATGGACACTATAATTTTTTTATTCTTATTTTAGCTACTTAAGACCTCTCAAAAGTTGCGCTGTTAGACGTAGATTAGCGTAAAAATAATTCAAAAAATATTTAAAAATATCCTTAGGGCTCTACCAGCATTTTTATTTACTGAAAATTCGCAAAAACAACCTTGTAGTCAATGTCGTATATTCTATGTTTTATGAATCAATCCTGTTTTGTCTTGTAATTTTATCAATAAGAAAAGCCTCGGCTATGATTTGCAAGTATCGACAGGTTGTTTTAGCGATCAATCGGTTTGGATCGGACTTGCAAAATTCCTACAAAATTCATGTTTTGACTTAATTTTCGTACGTGCGCTACTTCTACAACAAGACAGTTCGTCTCATTTCTATTTCGATTTTACTCTTGTAAGGAGTTGTTCTATTCTTCTTTGAAAGAAAAACGTAATTTGCGTTACTTAATCATAAAAATGTGTTCAAGGCGAAGTGAGACTACTTGTACTATATTGGGACCTTATAAAGAACTTGACGATCGCCAATTACCTGTTATAAAAGACGTTATTAAGTGCATTTTATTTACTAAAAGTGAATTAAAACTACAGAAAAACGGAAAAGATCCATCGAACACAGAAGTCTTTTCAATAGTTTCTAGAAAACTTAACACAATTTGGACCAAAGCTTCAATTATCATCGTTTCTAACGTACGGTTTACTCAACTGCTAACCGCCTATTTTAACAAATATTTATCACTAATAAGATATCCTAAAAGTAAGAGAAACGATAGCTATGACAACAAAGTTAAGTGCTTTTTGGAATCGTCAAATAAGCTTTTTGACATCGCTGCTTGTAAGTGCACTTCGTTTGAAAATTGTTCCTGCACTAAACCCAAGAAAGTTCCCATTTCTGAAAGAGATTTTTTACTGGACCAAAGAAATGATAGGAAAATGGCAATAAGCGGCGTAGACGCAAAAGAAACTGCAAGGCTTTTAAAGAAACATCAAAGACAAGAAAATTTGAAGCGGACAGAGCAAGCATGTTTTCCGAGTACTTCACAAACCGATACTGTACCGGTACGCGTGTTGCCGCCTCGTTCACAGTCGCTTTCAATAGAAACTTCTACTAAAAGTGACTTAAAGGAGACTCTATCTAATTCATTTAGTCGGAACACTCTGACGCTGCCAACAGTAGCTAAGGTATGTGATCGATACGGACTATCAACGCGTTCGGCAGCTGCAGTCGCTTCAGCAGTCTTAGTTGACGTAGGAATGGTGTCTTCCGAAGATCTAAACCTTGTGATTGATAAAAATAAGATTCACAGAGCTGTTTCAAAGTCACGTACCCAAGCCAGCAAAGACATCGATAAAATTATTATAAAGAGTATCTACTTCGATGGGCGAAAAGATAAAACTCTCAAGATCAATAAAATAGACAGCCGGTACCACCGAAAAGAAGTCTTAGAAGAACACATTTCAGTTCTTACAGAGCCGGGATCTATTTACTTGGGACATACGACGCCGAGTCGAGGTACTGCGAAAGGGATTGTCACTTCTATTATAGAATTGTTAGAAAATCAAGGATGGAACTTAGAAGAAGTAAGTTGTGTGGGTTGCGATGGCACTCCTACAAATACAGGTTGGAAAGGAGGTGTCATTAAATACCTGGAAGACTATTTGAAGAGACCGTTACAATGGTGTGTGTGTATGCTTCACACAAATGAATTACCGCTTCGCCATTTGTTTATGTCTCTAGATGGTAGCACATCTGGGCCGAAAGAATACTCAGGACCTATTGGAAAACAGCTAAATGTTTGTGAAAGTAAACCACTAGTGTCTTTTTGTGCAGTGGCTGGCAATTTGCTCGAATTACCTGATGACATTGTGAAGGAACTAAGTACGGATCAAAAGTATCTGTATGAAATGTGTCATGCTGTGACGACTGGTTCTTGTTCCCCTGAGTTAGCGAGCCGCCAACCTGGAAAAATGGCGCATTCAAGATGGCTAACTACTGCCAATCGCATACTCAGACTTTATGTAAGTACTGTTTCGCCATCAAATAATTTAAAGCTGCTTGTCAATTATGTGGTCAAAGTTTATGCTCCAGTTTGGTTCCTCATTAAGAAAAACTCATCATTCAAAGATGGAGCCAATCATATTTTTCAAATGGTTACATACTCCCGATTTTTGCCTGATAAGCAAAGATCTATTGTGAATTCAGTGATCGAGAGAAACGCTTTTTTTGCTCACCCTTAAAACTTACTTGTTACCATGCTATTCGACGACAGAGAGCATATTCGAGAGCTTGCAGCTCGCAAAATATTAAAGGCAAGAGAAGCAGAAATAAGCAATACTCGCAGGGTATTTAAAGTACCAAAACTTAACTTCGATGCGCGATATTACATCGATTTGATATTTTGGCAAGAGTGTGAGATATCCGCTCCACCGATTTTCCGACAGATGTCCGACGACGAACTGAGAATTAAGGCTAAAGAACAAAGCTTCAATGTTATTGATTTCCCCTGTCATACACAATCAGTGGAAAGATGTGTAAAGCTAGTGACGGAGGCTTCTCTAAGTGTCACGGACGCTACAGCTCGGGATGGTTTAATCAGAAACAGATTAAAATCTCGCGCGGAAATGCCTAATTTTGGCCACAAGAACCAATTTCGTATTTGAAATAAGCACTAATTATAAGTATTTAAACTTTACTGAACATTACCTTATGTCTTTGTAGTACCTATAAATTTGATTAAAACCTTTAAAACATTATTTTTGTATCATTTATAGTTTATGTTCGAAACCTTTAAAAATGGCAAATTTGAAAAACTTCTAGGATCGGTAGAGGCCTAAAAATGACAAATATTTAATTAAATTTTGTTATATTTGTAATCTATTCACAAAAACGCAACTTTTGATACCTCTTGCGTAGCCATCGCTTTAAAAAAAAAAAAAACCCATACATTGACGGGACACCCTAATGGACACCTGCAACTCAAAAGTGCAAGTGCGTTTCCGCCCTTGGAGTCCCTCCCGCTGACCCGATTATGCGATTTGGGCTCCGGTAACCTCACTCACTTAGTGAAAGGCAACGAAAGAATTGCTTAACACCGGTTTTCTGTGAGGCCGCGGTATAACTCCAGTTGAGCCGGCCCATTCGTGCCGAAGCATGGCTCTCCCAAGGTTATAAAAGTTACCCAAAATCATAAAACAAGAAGATAAATATAACAGTTTCACAAATAATTTAAAACTCTTTCTACTAAGTTAAAGCTACTACTACAGTTGAAGGGAATATTTTCAAGATAAATTATATATTCTAAAATAATAAAATTCATAAATTATGTAATTATTATGATAAAAAACCAAAAAAACCTCTCTCCCAAACAAACTGTGCTGCGCTCGTCAGGGTCCAGTTTGTGTGTTACGCTTTCACACCTACCTAAACCACTAAACCGCTTTTCAATTCCGTAGTACATTATTTGAAAACATCTCGAAAGTTTTTGCCAGCGTTTGCAATTGGAACATCCAAAAAATATATCAACACACAATAAAATATATATTTTTTAAAACACAACTCCCGCATTAGGAGTCCTCCTACATCCTGTGTCGCGGGACTTTACAAACATACATGAAATGGACACAAAGAACACCCATACTTGGAACGACAATTTGTGGATCACACAAAGAGTCCATGTGGGGTTTGAACCCACAACACTCGGCGTAGTAGGAAGCGGCGTGGCGACCGCTTAAACCACTACGCCATCCGTGCAGTCAAAGTTCGTGCCTTTATATGATGTACAGATATATCACAGTTGTATTTTAAGATCAATGAACTTCATCAATGACAAATGGTAGAGCTGACTAAGCTGAAAGCCACGTCAGGCCGAAGGCGTTATCATACTGTTGTTACATAACAAACGTAACACTGAACTTAGCAATAGAAACATTTTAAATGAAAATAATAATCATAGACTAAAAATATTTCTATTAAAGACATTATGAAAACTTAATGCAATTTTTTTTCAATAGGCTAACAGCATAGGAGGTTAGCCAGCTGTGTGTAGGTCCTTATATAATAATAATATTTTCGGACACAACGCCATCTGGATTCAAATTAAGCAGAGCTTGTACTAAGTAAGCTAGATTAACTGAAAGAATACTTTTCTTGTAAATACATACATATTACACTTAGAAAATCTAATAATATTAAAAAAAACTGTCAGAACAAACTTTGTAAGTCACACCTTAAATTACTTTTCACCGTTTTTACCTTTGATTGTGACGTTCCTTGTCAAGAAGGGTCAAAATAAGGAGTGTAT
Source organism: Arctia plantaginis (assembly GCA_902825455.1). Lineage (NCBI taxonomy): Eukaryota > Metazoa > Arthropoda > Insecta > Lepidoptera > Erebidae > Arctia > Arctia plantaginis. The sequence goes on along the minus strand of CADEBD010001048.1, from coordinate 67,818 downwards.
AATTCTATTAAAGGTCCTAATAACCATTGACTAGTCCCTATTTAACGTCAAAATCTTAATTATCACATTTAAACTAAAGTTATTAATAGGTATAACATACCTGTGAACTGCCTGGCATTTAAACTGGCCATAATTCGACACTAGCTGACACATATTGAATGATTATGCCTATGTCATCGTTTATGTTATAATCAGTTTATTCTGTCTGATTTCAATTTAAAAATAAATATAAAAATATCAAAGCTGTGATAATAGAGCAAAAAAATTCTCAACTGCAAGCATTCCTTCTAATATCCACAGTTTATAAGACTGTTTCTCGTTTTAAAATGGTAAAAAATGCGATAAAATATTATTTATGGCTATAATAACCAAAGGATAAAATAGAGCAAACCTTTTTAAGGGATATTTTATAGTAATATGAATACACATCTCTTACAATGCCTGTCTGGCCCCAAATTAGGTAGAACCAGTGCTATAGTAACCAGACTTCTGATAAACATACTTATAAATTTTAAAATACATTCATATTGTAGATAAATTACATTCATACACAGAACAAATGGCCGTGCTTATCACACAATAAGGTGCATCAACCTGGGTGGAAATCGAACCCACGAACTCCGGCTTAGCGCTAGAACCAAAAGCCACTAGACCAGAAGCCGCTATACTATAATACACATACTATAGTACACAAAACCAAATGTAAATGTAGGCAGAAAAGTTCAACAAGTGGCTAAATTTTTTTACCTACTGTTCGTTCTGTTTCAAAATGATGTTATATGTTCTATAAGATTTGTATTGTCATGTAAAAATAACTCTGTCAAGTCGGCAAGGTCGTCATTGTTTAGCTTACTAAGTAAGTTACGTACAATAATTTAATTTGTATGCACATTCCTTTAATATACTTTTGCATTCGTAAGGTAGTAAACAAGTATTGAATTCAACCTTTATTTTTATTCAAAAAACTTCAGCTGCTTGGCTGCAGACCCAGACCCAGAAGACATTTTTTGTGATGATATTTGAGGTTAAGTTGTTTTTGGAAAGAAGTTTCTTATCTCGCGTTACACGCTCTGAGCGAGACCGAAAAATGTGTAACAAGACTTTTTTTCCGACACTCCTTGAGGAAATTCGTTTTGACCGGGTTTCCATACACCCCTTTTTTTCTATATTACCCACCGGGGTGATTATGTCGGATTCGAACCGATCAAAAACCGCACGCCTCGGGTACCAGTAGCCGGGGAACCAGGTGTACCCTAGAAAGGAAATCCCTGGTACCCCCACGTACGTAAATGAGGAGGTCCATCTGCGACCTCCGGCGCCCGAGTCGTCTGCGGTACCTGGTCCATTCCCGGGCCTGGCGGGCCGGGAGAGTTCTAAACCTCTCCCGGTCCCGCTTCGCCATCTCCTTCTCACGCACTCTCGCTCCGTACCATGGCGGCAATCATACTACCGAGCGAGAGGACTCCCACCACGAGGTCACGACTCTGCTCCACCCACGCTGGGCATTCTGCCAACGTGTGGAGGGCCGTGTCCACGGTCCGGCCATCGCAGTGGCACACTCAGGCGTTGGCTCCTTGCGGATCAGACACAAGTGATCTCCGAAACAACCTTTCCCGGTGACCACCTGCGTTAGTCGGTGTGAGAGGGTTCCGTGACGCCTCTCGAGCTAATTCTCCATAACAGGTCTTACCGCCGCAACGCAATAACGCCATATACCCTTCACGCCGTTTTTTGGTATAGGGCGGCAAACAAGCAGGCGAGTCATCTAACAGTAAGCGACTACCGCTGCTTATGCACATCTGCAACTCAAGACTGACAGAGTGCGTTGACGCCCTACGAAGCCCCCTAATCGAACCCGAAGACCTCTTTCTTAGCCCGTTGGCCTAGTGGTCAGTATCATTACCCAAATGATACTGACCACTAGGCCAACGGGCTAGTCAAAAAAAAATCATCAAAATCGATCCAGCGTTTAGGAGGAGTTCAGTCACATACACACGCACAGAAGAATTATATATAAAAAGATATATGCAGGCAATCTGTCCATAAAAGGTTGCCTAGAAGACATCGCCTACAATATGTAATATAAAACTTCATGATGATTGAATTAACGCTACGGCAGTCGTAAATAAAAATAAAAACAAGCATCCATGATTTTATGAGTTTATATTTTACGAAAAGATAAACAACTATTTCATATGATATTATGATTTTACCCAACTACAAAATTAATTAGAAAAACTGTGTTATTCTTACATTTTTTTTATCGACACAATGTAATGTTTTTGATAAGACAATTGTATATAAGACTAATATCTAAAGAGCTAAATACCATTCTTGAGTTATTATACGTTTTAATTAATACAATAAACCCAGACAAATAATATGTCTTCCAAAGTATTCGTCGGTCTCTGCACACAAGCACTCCTAATCCAGGTATGTACTAAATTTTGGGTGGACGGGCTCAACCAGAGGCCAACCATGTGTGAGTTTATTTCACATCTACTAGCTCTAGATGGTGAATGTTGTGATTGGTGAAGAGTTTAGTTCGGGCGAATCGCAACGTCACCGTGTTGATCGAGTACATTTGAAATAAACTCGCACTTGGCCCTCAGAGTGATACCACGGCCTCACGGAAAACGGATGTTAAGTAATTCTTTCGTTCTTTTTACCTAGTGGTTGAAGTTACCGGAACCCAAACCCCTCTACTCCCTAATTCTGGGTGAAGGTCTTGTGATAACTCCTACATACAAAGAAATAGAAACATATTACAGCGCCATCTAACGACGATACACCGAGCTATGCAGGAGGTACCTGAATGAGAATTCCTAATCCTGTATCGCGATATTAAGAATTCAATTTGTTCACACTTTAAACACCGAACCGATATCATGTATTTAAAAAAAACTCATTGGCAATGGATGAGAAAAGGATGCACCTTGGGGCTGTGGACTAGTGGTTAGTGACCCTGACTGCAAAGCCGGAGGTCGTGAATTCGGTTCCTACCCAGCAAAGAATTGTTTGATGAGCATAATCATTTTTTCTGTGTCTGTGTGTAATTTGACTATAAATGTAGGTATTTAGAAATTTATTACTCGTAGTACATAAATATCAGCAGTCTGGTTACCATATCACAGGCTCTGCCTAGTTTAGGATCAGACTGCCGTATGTGAGATGTGTGATGTTATTATCAGTTATGTAAAGTTACATTTTATCCAGATGCGTCCAGAAAAAATAACTGGCCTCATTTGATATCTGCTAAAGCAAGTGTTTCATAAATTCATTAATTTATTTTCAGTTCGTGCTCAGTCAATGTACCAGCCGTGCCGCCATTGAAGCATCGGGATTTCCTGGCCCTTACGGACGAGTTGGTGCCAATCTAGCCACTCCAGCATATGCTTACAATAGTATAGCAGCACCTTTAGCATACGACGGCCTGAATTGGGCAGGCAGAGCTTATGATGGCATGTACCCATCTATGGAATATTCTCCAACGAGCGGTGGTGGTCTACCAGTAACTAGTATGTCTCCTATTTCTCCTACGGGAATTTCCGTTGTATCGGACAATGCCTATGAAGGTCCTTTAACTGTCGTGGGTGAACTACCGTTCTTGGGTGCAGTTTCTATGGAAGGTATGTTGCCTACTGCCGGAGCTGGTGCCATCAGCCATGGCTGCGGTAATGGTGTAACTGCTATGATCACTGAAGGTATAGCCTCTACTGTCGCTCCAGCAACTGCTGCCTTTGGACCGGGTTTGGGTTCGGGATTCGGTGCTATGGGATATGGGGGTGCTAATTTTGCCCCTGCTGTGGGCCCGGGAGCATACGGATATGGTGGATGTAATCGTGGTTTATTATATTAATATTGAGTAATGTTAACGTTTCTTAATATTGTTAAAAGATGTTTAAAATTGTTTAAACTCGTAATGAAGATTGATTACTTTTTAGCTGTATCCTAAGATTAAGGTCTCAGTAAGTTATCTAAGACATTAAGTTTAAAGTATTTAACAGAAGAAGATATTTGTTTTTGATTTTTTAATTTTATACTGAAATGTAATTCGAACCAATTTTCAATAATATCAATATTTCAAACTATAATTATAATTATAGCTTAAAGACCTTTAAAAATTCTTAACTATTTTAATCCTAATAAAAATCTATCCGAACCTCCTGTCTCAGGAAAGGCCTATCTCCAGTAATGAACTACTAAAGGATATTGATAAAGATAAAGAACTAGTGGTTCTGCCGCCTAACATAACAACTTTTTTGGTTTATGCATAAAAATGTTTGTATAAGAGTGGGACTACGAGTATAATTAGTCATCAAAATGAGACTCGTTCGTATACGCTTAAGTATGTGTATAGATATAATAATATGCAAATATAAGAAATAAATGCAATGAAATATCGTATCGACAACTCAAAAGAATAATATCTGTCGCTTTTTTATTTAGTATTAGCTGTACCCTGACACTGACCCATTTGGTTGCATTGAGGAGGAGAAGAAGAGAGAATTAAAGTAGATATGTATAGTACATGTAGTACACGGAGGCCTTTGAGCACACAGGGTTGATAGAGTTGAGTTTTTGGATGAATATTAAATGTGGCTATGAAATTTAAGATAGAAGACAATATTATATTATTATATGCATATTTTTTTATGTTAGAGGGGGCACACGAGCAGACGGGTCACTTGATACAAAGTGACCATCGCCGCCCATGAGCGTCTGCAACTCAGGAGTCACAAAAGAATTGCTGGCCTTTTTGAAAGGCGCGGCAGCCTCCTGCCTCAGGGTGACAGTTACCCTGGGATTTGCCTCAGACATGGGGTACGGCAGGGAGGACTCTAGAAGCCGCCGATGCGTTCCTGGAGCTCCTTCTGACTGCCGAGGTAGGGCACCACGGGGTTTAGTGGGTAAACCGGTTCTCCGGGAGTCACACACACGCCCTGCGTTTCCCCAACGGAGGGTATGGTGCGAAAAGCATTCGAAAAGCATTTAAAAAAAAAAGAGAGTACGCTCTTTTCTTGAAGGCTTAAAGGAGTATCGGTCCGGAAATACCGCAGACGATAACCCGTTTCACAAATTGGATGTGCGAGGCAAGAAGTGTCTCGAAAAGAGCACAGTGGTGGAGCGCCAACTATCCAGGGATGAAAAATTTGCGTGTGAAACGATGACGGAAAGTAGAGAATGCAGAGTGAAGCCATATCTCTACGTAACGCCACGCATTATGAATTAAATTTAATTCTAGACAGTCACTTTAGATTATTCCATTTGGAAAGCTTTAAATTTTTGTATCGTTAATATAGCTTTGGTTTGACATAATACAGGTCTTGCATAATGTCTAAACTAATGGTCAACAGTAAAAGTGACCTACCTGGGTTTCAATGGGCAGGAAGGTTCTCGCTGCTGAGTACGTCGGAAGGGCGCACGTGGCTTCAAACCCCTCCAACAATTCTCCTTTTTTGGAGCTGGTTTTTTTTTGTGTTCTTTATTGTCAGCACAAGGTTTGTATGCAAGAAAATTTTAAAAGAATAGTTTTTTTTTAAATCTCAATGAATGAGACAAGAATGTGAGAGATCCATACTAATACTAGCCGACACGGCAAATGTTGTTTTGCCAAATAAATAATTTCGGAGGAGTTCGATAACAAACACAGTGACACGAGATTTTTATATAATAGGTCTTTACATATGAAATTGCCGTTTTGTATGCAATTAGTGAAAGTACTTATATTTTCAAACTTTTTATTTCTGTTATTCGAAGTAATCACCCATGAAATCGACGCATCTTTGCCACCGCATTGGCAGTTTATTGATGCCCTTCTTGTAAAAATCAGCTGGACGGGAGGCAACAAACTCTTCAAAGGCATTTTGTACTGCCTCTCGGGAATTGAATTTTTTACCCACTAAAAAGTTGTCTAAATTTTGGAAAAAGTAATAGTCGGTAGGTGCAAGGTCTGGTAAGTACCAAGCAACCAGCTTTGGTCAATCGGTCGTCCCCACTGCTCCTTCACGACAACGCGCGACCCCATACTGCGCAACAGACAGTCTCCAAGCTGCAAGCGCTGGGGTCAGAAGCTCTCCCTCATCTGCCATACTCACCAGACCTTGCACCTACCGACTATTACTTTTTCCAAAATTTAGACAACTTTCACAATAAACTGCCAATGCGTTGGCAAAGATGCGTCGATTGCATGGGTGATTACTTCGAATAACAGAAATAAAAAAGTTTGAAAAAATAAGTACTTTCACTTATTGCATACAAAACGGCAATTTCATAGGTAAAGACCTATTATTAGAAGGGAGATATAAGATTTGACGGGCCTGTTGGCCTAGTGGTTAGTGGCCCTGACTCCTAAGCCGGAGGTCGTGGGTTCGATTCCCACCCAGGACAAATATTATGTGATGAGCACGGTCATATGTTCTGTGTCTGGTTGTAATTTATCTATAATATGTATGTATTTAAAAATATATGAGTGTGTTTATCAGCAGTATGATTACCATCGTACAGGCTCTGTCTAGTTTGGGATCAGACAGCCGTGTGTGAGATGTGTGAAGTTATTATTATTATATTTTACACAGGTAAAGTTTGTGAGTTTGTATGTTTAGGGTAATTTTAGGAACTACGGGTTCGAATTGAAAATTCTTTTACTGTTGGATAGCCCTTTCATCGAAGAAGGATGTAGGCTAGATAACATCATGCTAAGACCAATAGGAGCCGGGTATCAATGAAAAATGTTACGAAAACGGTGATTTTTTTTCTCTCTCTTTCTCGTCACGGAACACTTTACACGATTAAGATCCAATTTGTGTCCAACTAGTTGTGCTTTCAAACAGACTATTACTTAACACTGTGTCATATGTCAAAACAAAAGACTTTATCATAAGAGTTAAGTATTTTACAACTTAATACTAAGCTAAGGTCATATTATACACCTGTGATTGTAGAGTGCTACAAATATCATTAAAAAGTCACGTCGTGACTTACACCAATAGATCTTACAACAATAGATCTTGACTGATTTCGTTTTATTTGTACACAATATTTAATGTAAAAGATTAATGAGACAAGAAGATACTATTGTCTCATACTCAATACTTTATTGCTTCCATAATGTGAATACATGAGTGACAACAATTCAAGCGGCAACAATTATGGACCCTGTCGGGCGCAGGACAGTTTGTTTAGGTGAGAGGAAGATAACACAACCACATATACAGTAGAATATTTTGTTTAATATTTTTGTTGTCGTTGAATATTTTTTGAAAATTAAAAGCAACAACACGCAACAACAACGCGACGAAATTTAAGATAAATCTTAGGGCGTTTCTTGTTGGGCCGCAGGCTGCCAGAGAGTGGGCACCTCTAGTGGCAGATTAATTGCTGCGGTAGACGATAGAATGGCGGTCTGGAAAATGCGATCGGGTTGCATCATATCTTAATGATTGGGCCGATAGGCGGGGGAAGCCTGCGGCTTCCCCGGGATAGGGCAAATACAAGACATGGTCTGGGTTCTCTTCGGAGTAGGGCGCCTGAGTCCGGCCATCGTGTTGGCTTTTAGTGGAAACACCACATACTCCTGGCTCCTATATCTCCAAGGAGCCGGACATCCGAACTAATTTTAAACCCTGTCACCAAAAAAAAAAAAGCTTGTCTTGTTGATGGGTGTTTCTATTCATTCGATGATTATATGAAATGACTGATTTTATGAGATGATTATATGAGATGACATTCTTTATTTATTTTCTTATTTTGTTCAATTTTTTTGATAGATTTTTGATATAACATTGTTTTTTTAATTTGGGTATTTGAATTTGATTATGAATTGCATGACGTTATTTGGTGACGTATTTTTTTATTTTGTAAAGTATTTATATTGATTAGACCAATTACACATTAAATTTATAATTTCAACACAATAATTATTGTTTATAAAATATATAAATAAAATAAATGAAAATGAAATATTGACTGGTCTGTTGGCTTAGTGTGACCCATGTCAGAGGTCCTGGTTTTGATTCCCATTCAGGACAAGTAATTGTGAAATGGGCACCAAAAACAGGAACACGACTTAAACACTTCGCAGTACTATTTCAGGCCTGCTTTGCCAGTCATCAATCCCACCCACTACTCCTGGGTCAGTGTTCATGGAAGTCGGAGATAATTTTGGACTTGTACTTTAAGTGGTGTTTATTGGAATGCCTTATAATATCAACTAGAAATTAAGTCTACAATACTTTGAAACTATAAAAATATAAGGCATCTAATTTAACATGTTAATAACAATACATATATTAAGAACTAGATTTTGCCCTCGGCTCCACCCTCGTGTAAGTTGGTTTTATGTAAATTTCATATAAATCGCTTTAGCTGTTTAAGCGTGAAGAGCTAACAGACATGCCGACATATAAACAGATAGACAGACATATAGACATATGTACTTTCGCATTTATAACATTAGTATGGATAAATTCCACAAATTAAAATCATTCAAAGCTGTTTATTATCTAACACAAATTCAAATTAGGATAACATGATGGAAAGTGAATATAAACGCCTACAGGTCACCAAAAAAATCTATTCATTTAAAGTGTAAATAATCGTATAATTGAGTAGGTTTGCAGCTTAAAAGAAATATACATAAAATTATCCTCGTTCTAAAGAGAGACCTATGTCCAACAGTGAACTATTTAAGACTGTTGTTGATGATGAACCTGTAGCAAGTAAATTTTCGGCATTTCAAAGTATGTAACAAGGCCTACTTTTTACCTCTCGAATGAACGCTCAAGAATGAATGATGTACAGTAACCAAATTCCTATTTATATATCACACAATTCTTTACACAAAGTCAGTCTTATCACACTGCCAGATTACGTAACATTTTTGCAAACTAACTGTAATTTTTATCGCAAATTTCTTAATTGTATTTCTTAGATTAGTGCAATTAATAATTATCGGTAATAACTTATATAAAATCAAGATTTCCACTGTAAGATATCATTCTAGTTATGTCAGAAACGGGGCGCGTGTGTGGGACTCACGGAGAACCGGTCTACCAACCAAAACTCGCGGCGACCTACCTCGGCAGACGGGAGAAGCTCCAGAAACGCATCAGCGGCTGTGGGCGTCCTACACTACGTTTAAAGAACTTGTTTACCCCAAAGGTTGTCGGTTCTGCATCTAATTATAGTATCGACATAGCCCACCGGATTAGCAAGCTAAAGTAGCAGTAGGCTGGCCATATAAGACATTGCAACGGTTCCTAATAAGTCCTTTTAGTAATTTTTACTAAACGGATTGTGTGCTTGTTAGTTAATTTGGTTTTATATAATAAAGGTTACAAACTTTCTTCTTTATCAAGTATAATATCGAAGGCTTACCTACAAAAATATTTCCTCACCTTTTTATCGATAGTTTTACATTACAATTGTTTGCATCACTAGTTGTTTTGTTTTATTACGTTAAAATAAAAATTGTAATAGAAATATTATTGCTACATAATATTAGATAACTTTAACGCTCAGAAATTAATTAAATATTACAAAATTGAATGGTTTTTTAATAGATTCATGGGAGACGGTTCAAACTTGAAAGCCATGCTTTCGCATAAATGAGTTAGTGTGATACCACGGCCACACCGCTTGCTTTTCATCGAGTGGGTGAAGTGACCCGACCTCCCTCCTCCTGGTTGAGGGTAGAGGTAACGCACTTGAGACTCTTGAATCGCAGGTGTCTATGGAGGGTGGTAGCCACTTACCATCAGATGAATTAATCAGAAGAGAGACTTTCCGACAATAGCCACTTCTATAAGTATACGACCCTATCCTGGGCTATTGCATCTTTCAATACTTCGATAAAAGTGAGATCGGTCTCCCTTGATACTCCCAATTCCTATTTAGTTCCTAATCGTCACATTAACACATCACATCAACAGCCTTTAATAGTCCACTGCTGGACATAGCCCTCTCATTAAAAAAGGAGGTTTTTACCTGCTATACCACGCTGGCCAGACGGGTTGGTATAGTGTTTGTGTCAAGGTTTGCTTTTCTTTGCAGTGCTGTTCTTGCGTAGTTTGCTCCCTTAGTCTTACGTCACCCATGGGATTAATAAGTATTCTTAACCCGTCACCACACGGATATTACGTGATTGAGACTAAAATTATATTCGGAAAAGGGTTTTAAAAATCTCTGTTTACCCCTTAAGGGATATAGGCATAAGTGTATGTAATATGTATGTTTATACATATAGATAAAACATGCTTCATTTAAGAACTACCATACCATATTGTATTTACTGATATTTGCGTCGCGCAAAAAGAGATTTTAAATTTATGATTCTGTTAATACATTTTTAACAGACTTCAAAAAGGAGGAGGTTATCAATTCGGATGTTTAAAAGCGCTAATTTCAGCAACTATTATTGTTCGATAGCCCATTTATCGAGGAAGGTTATATAAATTCACGCTGCTAAAAATAGGAGCCGAGCATCAATGAAAAACGTTTCAAAAACGCTGAATATTTACTCCTTTAAAGGGAGGGTCATAAAAATAAGGTATAATTATTATAAAAACTATAAAAATGGTCTAGAACTGGCCTATTGGTCTAGCAGTTGGATATCTATATAACAGGTATATATTTTCATTGATTATTTAGTATTTTATGACGTAACCTCTGTGCACCCACCTAAAAAGATTTCTAAACCACCCGAAGGTTGACTGGAAGAGAATGCCCTGAGCATTAAGTCCGCCGCTGTACAAAAGTGCATAAAGTTAAATAAATAAATGAAATATCCTGACTGTTGAGCCAGAGGTTTTGGATTCGATTCCACTCCAGGACAAATATTGTGTGTTGATCACGATCATTTGTTCTGTGTCTGGGTAAAATTTATTTATAATATGTATGTGTTTAGAAATGCAATTACTTGGTTGATGGGAATAGGTTTGGACCAAATTACGTAAGTGGATCTAAAGTTGTAGTCAGCCAAATGTGGGCAATAATGCCTGGTAAAGGTGACTACACACAACCCAAATCACACCGACCTATCAGTCTCACGTCTTTCCTACTAAAGGTTCTCGAGAGGCTAATAGATAGGGAAATCAGGGAAACTGCGTTAGTCAGTCACCCTCTACACCTCAATCAACACGCATACTCGATGGGTAAATCAACAGAATCTGCCCTACATCGAGTTGTTTCACATATAGAAGACAATCTAAATCACAAAAGGTCAACACTGGCCACCTTTATCGATATCGAGGGAGCCTTTGACAAGACCAACTTCACCAGCATTAGCCAAGCAAGGGTATAAACCCTTTAAGGGTAAAAGACATGCTAGTATGTATAATGTAGTATGTCTGTATGTATGTCCATCTGGTGACGGATTAAGAATACGGGGAGCCAACACCCCTATTAAACAAACAAACCCTATACCAACCCGTCTGGCCAGCGTGGTATAGTAGACCAAAACCTCCTTTCTGAGAAGAGGCCTATGTCCAGCAGTGGACTAGTAAAGGCGGTTGATGGTGATGATGAACACCCCTATTCATCCCGTGGTTGTCGCAAGAGCCGACTAAGGGACAAAACTACGCAGGACAACAGCACTGTCCAACCCGTCGTGGCATAGTAGGCCTAAACCTAATTTCTTATCAGAGGCCTATGTCTAAGCTCTAGTGGACTCTATCTGCTGATGAAAATATATAAAAAATGCGTATTATTTTTGTACCTTTTTAATTGGAATATAATATATTGTATTACTCAGTACATATAAGGTAGACCACAACCACAAGCGCATTGACCAGTAATGGTCACGGCACCAGCTGCTGGTAAAACTCCCCCGAAGTTCACAGCACCCATGATTGGGACTTGACCAGTAATGGCTGTAGAACCAGCCACTGGTAGCTCACCAGCGACAGCTACATTTCCTTCACCAGCACCACCGTAAGGTGCCAAACCAGGTGCAGGGTAAGCGATATCAGAGTATCCACCACGGTAACCGAAGGGAGCAGCAGGAGCCATAGCAGGCGCAGATGGAGCGAAAGGTGCCCAACCGTTATAAGCGGCAATACCAGCGGTTTCTACAGCGGCACGGCTGGTACACTGGCTGTATACATTCTGAAAATAAAATAAATTTATTGTAAGGCCAAGGAAATATATTTTTTATGGGGTGGGGGAAATTATTTTATACATATAAGAGGTTGATACGCCACCAACGTACAAAATGAGAGGGTCCTAATTAGGACCACAAAAAGGGCGCGCACGTACTAATTAATTCGAAAAAAATCGTAAAATGCCTTCTGTTGCTGTACTGATTGCCAATAGCTTTCTCTTTCACTGTTATGCTATTCCTATTTCCTTTCGCACTTGTAGCGTATGTTTTGTTCTAAAATGCATTAATAGATGTGATGTTACAGATGAACCATTTCGTGCGTATAGTACGAATATAACGTATCGTCCTTAAAATATTATTGGGTGGGAGGCAAACGAACAGATGAATCGCCTGATGGTGAGTATGGTAAGTTGTTTGAGTGCCCACCCCGGTTATCTTACTTACTCTGTGAAAACAACAAAAAATTGCTTAACAGCGACTTTCTCCGAGATCATGGTATCATTCCGGTGGAACCGACCTAAGTACTCCGAAGGATGACTCATCATCATCATCAACAGCCTATACTAGTCCACTGCTGGACATAGGCCTCTCCTTAGAAAGGAGGTTTTGGCCTACTATACCACGCTGGCCAGACGGGTTGGTATAGGGTTTGTTTCAAGTTTTCCTTCTCTTTGCAGTGCTGTTGTCCTGCTTAGTTTGCTCCCTTAGTCGGCTCTTACGACACCCACTAGATGAACAGGGGCGGTGACACTCCACCACACGGATAATACCATCAACATTATTTTTCTGTAATTTTACCAACTTTATCTGAGGTCGGTGCAAAGTGTAACATTGCAAGAGGTTAGGGCTGTTTTCTTTTATAGCTAACTTCATTCCTGAGGCCCAGAGCAGATAAAAGAAAAACTTATAGCTTAAGGTTAGGAATACCGCCGACTAAGGTGGTGACAATTTGTATTCTTAATCCGTCACCACACGGACTGGAGGATGACTCTCCCTCGTATATACTCTAAATATTAAGTAATCAACAATAACAAATTAAGTATTTTTATTTAGAAGGCAATCAACATAGGAAGCCTGTCTTAATCTTTTCTAGAACCCTTTATAGAAGGCCACCAATCAATTCTTAAGGGCTCTAGGGGGAAAATAACTCTAATATGTAGATGGACAGAAGGACAGTGAAGTGAACTTTCGTTATTAGGTTCTGATCGTTCGATTGGATACGGAACCATTTAAATGTTTTTGTTTAGTTGCGTTTAGTGGTGTTAAGTTCAGTGTTACAGCTTTTCGTTTAGTGATACTAATTGACATTTAGTACCATAATTCATCTATACATTTAAAATTACTTATTTTTTTAATATTTTTCGGACATCTGACACACAACGCCATTCAAACTAATCAAAGCTTATACTATGAGAGTTACATTGACTGATAGAATACTTTTATTCTTGTTTCACATACTTACTATTGGTATTGCACACAACTTCATTTAAGTGATTATTTCTTCTTTGTCTTAATAATAGTAATATTTCGGACATCTGACACACAATGCCATCTAGCTTCAAACTAAGCAAAGCTTGTACTATGAAAGCTAAATGACTGATAGAATAGTTATATACTTACTTTTCTTTTGTAAATACATACATATAATATATAGAAAACACCCAAACTCCGAAACAAATATTTGCAGATCATAAAAACATTTGGATCGACCCGGGATTCGAACCCGATACCTCAGTACAGCTGTCGCAAACGTTACCACTGCACCACCAAGGCAGTCAGTAAAGGCTTGTCCTGACTTACTGATTCATCAATGCAGAGCCTTAACCGCTGGGGGTCTAAACTTGAAATATTGGCTACTGACGCATTTTATGTTTATGTTAAAATAAGAGATGAACGGTTGTATGGAAGTTCGTTATTTTCAAAGTTAGAAACAGGAAATAGGAATTAATCAAGTAATCAATTAAATCAATCAATATCAATCAATCAATTATTATGAGCCTCACCTGTACCAAGAAACCTTGAACGCAGAGAAACAATACAGTAAAAATGTTCATGGTTGATATCGGAATTTTGTTGAAAATTAAAGGCGGAATGATAACATGGGCCTATATTTACAGTTTTATATAAAAGAAAAAAACCTTTCATCACCAATTACAAATGTATTTCAAAATTCCAAATGTCATAATATTGTTTCAAAGTTCAAAGGAAAATACTTGTCTTATCTCTTTTACTTCATATATTTTTAGTTACCTATATACTAACAGTTATAATTGATAATTGTGGGGATGATTTAGTATAAAACCTGCTATAATTCTACCAGATATCATTCTCGTATCATCACTTGCATAGACAACTGATTCCAATATTAACATGTCTGCCAAGACTATTCTGATTCTTTGCGCTCAGGCGCTTCTGGCTCAGGTGAGGATATCAATTGTTATGTTATCATTAAAGTTTGTACTTAAGTTATTTGGCTATTCTTCAGAAAAGGTATACTACTTACTGTACAAAATGTACTATGTTTTGTAACCATGAACACGTGTTTACAAAATACCATGCTTTTCGGTCGAGGATGTAAAATGTAAAGCCTAACAGATAGATAACTTTCCTTTTCGTTGCTTTTCACCGAGTGAGTGAGATTACCGGAGCCTCCCTTGATTGAATCTGGGGAGGGGAACTCATCATCATGAGCCTATCGCAGTCCACTGCTGGACATAGGTCTCTCCCATAGCACAGATCGTCACTTCACCTGGCCTGTGAGGGCGGGGAGGGGCACTTAAAGGGTGGTAAAGCACTTGAGACTTTTGAGTTGCAGGGGTCCACTGACGGCGGTAGTCACTTACCATCAGGTGACCCGTCTGCTCGTTTGTCCCCCTATGTCTTAAAAACAGATAGAGAGAGCTATTTTTATTCAGATCCTATATGTACGAGTATTATAGATTTTTATAAGTAGCGAATTCTATGTGTGTGTCCCGATCATTAAATTCAATATGTTAACAATTATTTCAATAGAGACAAAATACGCGTGTAGTAGTCTCGTTGATTCTCAAATTGAGGAATCAGTTACCCCTTCAGAAAACTCTAATTCATCACTGGTGAAGTGGTGCTACTGATGTAAAGTTACAGGATTAGGGTATCGGGATGTCTATTACTATGGTGGGTACAAACGAACTGAACAATTTGGTTTTAAATTGTATTTCTATCGTAAGAAACAGTTGAGTTATTGAAAATTGAAAAAAGAGCTGAGGTTCATTTACGGCTTGAGAATCTAAAAAAATCTTTGGCTTTTGACTTTGCAGTGTGTATTCAGTCAGTGCACCAGCCGTGCTGCGGTTGATGCTTCTGGAATTGCTGGACCTTTTGGCTGGGCTGGTCCTGGCTTAGCTGGTCCCGGCTTAGCTGGTCCTGCATATGGATCAGCTTTGGCACATGATGGACTTGCTGCACCTTTCGGATACGGCGGTCGTTGGATGGGCGAGGGAATGTACCCAGCCATGCTATCTGCCTTGGAATTCACTCCTACAAGTGGTGGCGCACTTCCCGTTTCTAGTGCTTCTCCAGTACCTCCCACTGGTATATCTATAGTCTCGGAGAACGCTTATGAAGGTGTACTTGAAGTAGTTGGTGAGCTGCCGTTCGTGGGTACTACTGTTGTGGACGGTGTATTGCCAACTTATGGTGCTGGTGCCATTAATCATGGTTGCGGAAACGGTTTCAATGCTATGGTGAGCTCATCAAATAAACTTTATCTCATAAATAATATCTCATTATAACTGTTTAAACTATTTAATTATTTTTCAGACTGCTCTGAGTGAAACATCGTCTCCTGCATCAGTGGCTACCCCATCTAGTTTTGGTGTTGATGCGTATGCTGTACCAGCTGCTGCCGCACCCGCCCTGGCTTACGGTACTCCTTGCGGTACAGGCTACGCATATGATGGTCTGGCATACGCTGCACCAATTGAAGGGCTTGAAATAACCGGTACTAGCGGTGGATCTCTTCCTGTGTCAAGCGCTTCAGCTGTTCCTCCAACTGGTATTATTGTCAGCTCTGAAACAGCGTTTGAAGGTCCACTAGCCATCACTGGTGAGCTGCCTTTCGTAGGTACTGTAGGCATGGATGGCGTCGTACCTACTGCTGGTACTGGTGCTGTCAATCATGCCTGCGGTAATGGCATCAACGCCATGGCCAGCGAGACTACGGCCTTCGGTCCCGGTCACGTTTCTGGCTTTTACGGTCCAGCTGCAGGAATAGGTCCAGCAGCTGCCATTGCTCCAGGTGTTGGTTGTGCCAATAGATGGGCCGGCAGAGGTTTTGGACGTGCTTTCTAAGCGTGCTAAGATTTTGAATAACTTTTTATAGATGTTTTATATTGAATAAAGGTTTTTATTATATATTTCTTTATTGTATTCATTGCTAACCTTTATAAACGAAAACTCCAAAGATAAATTTCTATTACAATTTTGTTCATTACAATTTCTGGCAAGTAATTTCGCACTGCATAAGTCTGACAAAGACCTAATTTAGTTACAAACATTTCTTTTTCCTAAAAACTCCATAGAAATAATAATCACTTCACACATCTCACACACGGCTGTCTGATCCTAAACTAGGCAGAGCCTGTACTATGATCACCAAACTGCTGATAAACATAATAATAATAATATCTTTATTCATTTTTTAAACATCTTACAATCTAGTGGCTGCGGTCTCCTTTTAAGTAATGAGAAGCCTGTGTTAGGAAATTCCATACTTATACATAATTCTAAATATACCTACTCGTATAGATATTATGGATAAATTACAGCCAGACCCTGAAGAAATGATCGTGCTCATCACACAATAAATTATTTGTCCTGGGTTTAGTCTGGAATCCGAGGACCACTAAAGCAAGAGGTCCGTCATAATCAAACCACTCTGCAAAAAAAACGATTGAAGGGGGAAGTGTTCTCCCCTGGGATAGGGCCTGATTAGGCATGGTGTCAATTCGGGGAGGACCTGAAATAACATGGTCCGAGTCCTCCCCAGAGTAGGACACCTAAGGCCGGCCGTCGGGGTGGTTTTTAGTGGAATCACCACATACTCCTGCCGCCTGAGTCCCCGAGGAGCAGGAGATCCGAAGGAATTTCCACCCCGCCAACAAAAAAAAGCCTTTAACAGACTGCATGAGTCATTTAAAGGAAATGACTCATGCAGTCTGTTATAGCCCTAATCTAATAAAACTTAGCATAAGATTACTCTTTTTATGGAGCTTATGTGAAGCCGTTCAATGCCCCCACCGTGTCTAAAATGGTAATTTTAGATTATAAACCATATATATTGACGACCGGATGGCGTAGTGGTTTGTGTAGCGGACTGCTATTCCAGAGGTCACGGGTTCGATTTCCTCTTAAGTCAAACATTTGTGTGCATGAACATTTATAATATGTATGTATTTACAAAAAAAAAATATATGTATGTATATGAGTTGTCTAGTAGCCAGAGTACAAGCTCTGCTTAGTTTGGGATTAGATAGCGTTGTGTAAATGTGTATTATTATATATTTTAATCTCGGAATCTACTAATTTAAATGTCAATGATTCCATTCGATAATTACACGCTTTATATTAGCTTCACTTGTATGTTTGTTTGTATGTTTGTAACCGACTCCTTTGGGCGTGATTTTGACTGACTTTAAACGGTCCGAATTCGTTAAAACTTTGTAGATATATCGAGGACCAATGACGCGACTTAAAAGCAATTTCTTGCAGTGTTTTTGTGTATATAATACAGAATATTTTTTTTTAATTGTTTGAGTTCGTCTCTTGTGTAGACCCTTTTTTTTTTTTTTTTTTTTTTTTTTTTTCCGTGCGGAAATCCCCTCGGATACCACCTATCGGTGGCATGTCGGACTCGAACCGACTAAAACCGCACGCCTTCGCCGGGTACTAATAGCCGGGGAACCAGGTATACCCTAGAAAGGAAGGCCCTGGTGCCCCGACATACCTCGGGTCATCTACAGACGAGTAGACGACCCCCGCCCCGTGTGGGAACCCCATGTTCCCTGTGCTCCCTGAAAGCGAGCGCGCTTCGCAACGCGCTCGCCGCCACCCCGGCCTGCTTCTGCTAGGGTGACAGATGGCCTCACCTGTCACCCCCAGGCCTGCGCTTATGGAGGACGGAGGTCGTTCTGCGACCTCCGGCGCCTGAGTCGCCTGCGCTGCCTGGCCCGTGCCCGGGCCTGGCGGGCCGGGAGAGTTCTAAACCTCTCCCGGTCCCGCTCCGCCGTCTCCTTCGCGAGCATAACTTGCTCGCAGAAGGAGACGGCAGAGTTCCACGCACTCTCGCTCCGCACGATAGCCGCAATCAGGCTATCGAGCGAGAGAACTCCCACTCCGATGGCCGCCACGAGGTCTCGCCTCTGCTCAACCCACGCCGGGCACTCTGCCAGCGTGTCCACGGTCTGGCCATCGCAGTGGTGGCACTCAGGCGTTGGCTCCTTGCGGATCAGACACAGGTGATCTCCGAAACATTCTTGTGTAGACCCTAAAGTCATAGATTAACACACACATAGCAACAATCTCTGTTTTGTCAAATATTTGGCAAAATAAATACATACGTATCAAAAATCTATTATATGTCTGTGCCGATCTACAACTGCCGGTTTCCAAGTGGTTGAGCCTTATGAGAAGTTAGTGTTGTTACTAAAGAAGTTACATAGTACAAGCTCTGCTTAGTTTAAAACTAGATGGGGTTGTGTGTCATATGTCCGAAAATTATTATCATTAAGTTGTGGACTCTGAAGGATGTTTGTTTTTTTTAATACCTGAATTGCAATAAATATAACCTCAAACATCTTACACATGGCCTCTGAGACCAAACTAAGCAGAACCTTTACAATGGTATCCAGACTGCTGATAAACGTACTTACATATTTCCAAATACATACATAACATAGTATGGATAAACTATACCCAGACACAGCACAAATGATTGTGCTCATGACAAAATAATTTGTCCTCGGTAGATATCGAATCCACTAGATCTAGTTTAGCAGTCTGGATCACTTACCACTGGACCAACAGGGCCATCTTTCTTCTCTTGTAGGTATATGATTTAAAAAAAAAAGAATGCATTCATCGTCAAGAAAAATTGTTTTAAATAATAACAGAATCATTTCTTTCATGGTCACAGTTTTTTAAAATGTAATAATTAGCAACCGAGCAGACATGTCACCGGACCGGATCGGGTCCGAGTGGAGGTCGTCCTCCCGGGCCCTCTCCGCCGCCTCCTTCCGCGAGATTACTACCTCGCAGAAGGTTGCGACCGCGGTAAAACAACTGTCGCTACCGGCCATGGAGCCTATACCAACCCATTTGTCTAGCGTGGTATAGTAGGAAAAAACCTCCTTTCTAAGGAGAGGCCTATGTCCAGCAGTAGACTAGTAAAGGCTGTTGATGAAATGTGCGGACGGGTCTTTACATACTCGTAGTAAATGACTGCGGCTTCCATTGACACTTACAACACAAGTCCTGCACTCCTTGCGGTACAGGCTACGCATATGATGCTCTTTCACATAGGCATCTCCTTAGAAAGGAGAAGTTTTACTATTAGAAAGAAATTCAGATAGAAATGTAAAAGGGTGTGCAGAGAGGCGAAATAAGTATTAAAAGTATAAAATAAAATTTTGTACATTTTACATTAAAAAATACCTCTTTATTAATAAAAATATTAGACTAGTCATATTGTAAGTTAATGTTTACAGAGCATAGGCACCACATCCCGCACGGTAGCCAAATCCGGGAGCAGCAAACGCAGCAGGAGCGATAGCAGCAGTCGCAGGGGCAATAGCAGCAGTAACCATTTCAGGAACAAAAGCAGTGGTCTCGCTAACCATAGCGTTGATGCCATTGCCACAGGCATGGTTGATGGCACCAGCACCAGCACTGGGCAATACACCTTCCATAGCCGCAGTACCTACAAAGGGTAGCTCACCAGCCACAGTCAAAGGACCTTCGAACACGTTCTCAGATACTACAGATATACCAGTAGGAGGGACAGCAGAAGCACTAGTGACGGGCAGACCTCCTCCGAAGGTTGGGGTAAAGTCCATGGCTGTACCCGTTACTGGGTAGATTCCATCGTAACCTAAACTTCTTCCAGCATAGTTGGTAAGTCCGTCATAAGCAAAAGGTGTAGCCAAACCTTCGTAAGCCAAAGCGGGAGCTCCCATTCCGTAAGGAATACCAAAATTGGTGGCAGTGGGGCTTATGATTCTTGGATCAGCTGCTACTGCAGCGCGGCTGGTGCACTGGCTAAATGCGTTCTGGAAAAACAAATTGTAAACTTAGTCATTCATCGTTAAGCCTTCTTTTCTGATAAATAATCTTTGGAAAGGAGATGTCTACTTTGATTTCGTCTATACTATTCAACTAGTTACGAATATACCTGTGTGATTATTGCCCTTATAGCAACAAAAGCAAAAAAAAAAAAAAAACTTTGGTTAAATTGTTATAAATTAAAAAAAATGAACTTCAAAATATTCGAATCTATTTAATTTTTGAGCACTGTTACAGAAATGATTAACCTTTGGTTTCTAGATCTTTCTTAATCTGGAGGTAGCTTTATAGGCACCGGAAAAAAACAGGTTCAAGAACATACCTGGATTGTAAGCGCCATAGCGCAAATAAGGATAGACTTAGCAGACATGTTACAAGTTCAGGTGCTGACTCGATAATGATATTTACCAGGCCTACTTCTAATTTTATACTTCTCCATTTCATGAATTTCTATTAATTCTAAATGATACGTCACATAAAATGCTTTAATAATTCTGATTAATTTATTATTAACCAATGTTCTATTTTATCAATGACTTATAGTAAACTATGTTTAGTAATAGGTTTATAATAGTAATATGTAATTGTTATCTTAGTGCATTTCTAATACCTGTTAAACTGAAAAACTGCTAGGCCCTTATTTCTTTGTGTAAAGATTAAGTTGTTTGTTCTTAAAATTTCGCACGATACTATTTGTTCCATACGGGTCACTCGATGGTAGAATGTGATCGTTTGCTCCCTTTTTTTTAGTGACGGGATGGAAAATCCCTTCGTATCCCCGTCTCCTTGGATATTCAGGAGCTAGGAGTATGTGATGCTTCCACTAAAAACTACCCGACCGTGGGAAGGACCCCCCCCAGATCGACGCCGCATCTTATTAGGCCCTATCGCTAGTCGTATTCTACTATCAATTTATATTGTAATCCATCAGTTAGAAAATACCACAGTTATGTAAAATTTTATGTTATAATTACAGAGTCGGTCAGAAATTAAATAATTATTACACATATTGTATTGATAAGAATTATGTCAATATTAAACCATTAGTCCATAATAGTTTTGTTGTTGCATAAGTTTCTGATATTACTGACACATTTAAAGAACTTAAATACCCGGATTGGTATAAAATCAGAAGTATTGCTTCTAAACATCATTATCGAATCGGTAATTGAATTGAGAGCATGTCTCCTAAAACTGTTTTCTTTCTTTGCGCTCTAGCGCTTACAATCCAGGTAAGATCGATTAATAATAATTAAAGATTAATGATTAACTACTAACAACTATATTGCAGGGATGATTGAGTGGTTTTTAGGTCTAGTATGAGTTTATTTTACATTAACTCGATCGTCACGAGCGTCGAGAGCGACTTGATGTGAAATAAACTCACACTAAGATGGGGGCCATTTATAACGGAGAAAATGTGTCCTACGTTTCGGTTGGAAATGCGTCATCCCGACCAATTTGACGGGCCTGTTGGTCTAGGTGTTAGTGACCCTGACTGCTAGGCCGAAGGTCGTGGGTTCGATTCCCACCCAAGACAAATATTTATGTGATGAGCACGATCGTTTGTTCTGTGTCTGGGTTTTATTTGTCTATAATATCTATGTATTTAGAAATATATAAGTATGTTTATCAGCAGTCTGGTTACCATAGTACAGGCTCTGCCTACTTTGGGATCAGACGGCCGTGTGTGTGATGTGTGAGGTTATAATTTTTTTTTGTACACCGAAAGTAGTCGGGTTTCAAGTTGATTACATGCTACAATTTATGGTTATTACATTTCAGTTAACTATATGATAGTGTCAGATGTTAACGCGATATAGCATAGTGAGAATATTGGAAGAATTAAGTTTACTGACTTTATTTACGATGCCTTGTTTTTCTTCGGCTTTGTGTATCTGTAGATTTCAATTCTAATGTAGGACCTAAGTAGTAATTACGTTTTTCTACTTTCGTTGCCGTTTTTTCAAAGACAACTCTCGCACTACGAATATAGCTTATAATATAACTTTACAAACATACATGAAACAAGAACAATAATTTGAGGTTCCTACAAAGTGGGGATCGAACTCACAACAGTTACACTACGCTATCCGTGCAATCAAAGTTTTTCTAGTTAGCATGTTATAGTGTAACAAAAGCACTGAGCTGCGGAAAACTATCTAGTTTTACTGAAGAATCCAAATAGATAATGTAAATTCACAGACCAAAGAAGATCAATTATCCATAAAAAAGATAAATTAATAAATTCCTTGTATTTTCAGTCTGCAGTTAGCCAGTGCACCAGTCGCGCTGCAGTAGCCGCAGATCCCCGAGTTATCCCTAGCGCTTTAGCTGCTCCTTATACAATAGGCACTCCCACGTATGCTTACGAAGGCCTGGCTTCACCTTTGGATTATGACGGACTTTATGGATGTGCTGGAAGAGGTATAGCTTACGATGGGCTTTACCCGGCCATGGCACCAGCTATGGACTTCACCCCAACTAGTGGAGGAGGTTTACCCGTTATCAGCGCTTCTGCTATTCCTCCCACTGGAATCTCTGTCATCTCTGAGAATGTGTTCGAAGGTCCTCTAGCCGTGTCCGCTGAGCTTCCTTTTGTAGGTACTGCGGCCATGGGAGGTGTGGTGCCTAGCACCGGAGCTGGAGGCATCAACCATGCCTGTGGCAATGGCATCAACGCTATGGTTAGCGAGACTACTGCTTTTGTTCCTGAAATTGTTACTGCTGCTATTGCCCCTGCGGCTGCTGCTATCACTCCTGCTGCGTTTGCTGCTCCCGGATTTGGCTACCGTGCGGGATGTGGTACCTATGCTCTGTAAACATTACTGGGTGGGGTGGTTGTACACTGTAAAGACTACAGAGGAAAGTTCCAAGAACATAAAAAAATGATGATAAACTTATGTGAATTAGAATCACAGAGCCTTTGGTCTTAGTGTTGTACGATTAATTTTTGTGTTGAGTATAAATCAGCAAGACTGCTTTTTGTTTTTATTTACATCAATTTTGTTTTTCAATATAAATTTATTTTAAATATGATTTTACAAATGCATAACTCTAATTTGGTAATTCGTGATAATATATATTTGTTTGTAATAAGTTTATGTTATGATGATATAAAAATTATAATTATTTTAAATTTATTTAGTTTTTATTTTATTAATGGTTACAAGATATTTTTAGACTTTGAGCATTTCCTAGTTATCAAAAACTTCTGAGTGCAATAAAAGACAGGCTGTTCTTTTGAAGTGAATGATTGATGAGTGATGAAGTGATTATGTCAGAGTGGAATTGATATAATTATTCTCGTACCATGCAGTATTTCAGATGTCCGTCGACCTTTTTTAACTGAAATGAAGTTAACAAGTAGACTTAAACAGGTCACTCAGTCAACACAATTTATAATTCTACGAAGGCATTTTAAAACCTCCTTTCTAAGAAAAGGCTTATGTCCAGTTGATGATGATGATTTATCACTGTCGTTAATCCCCTCCAAGAACAATTATTTGGTAAATTTTTACAATGAAGATTATGGTTCTAGGTGTATTTTTATTTTGTTGTTTATCTTTATATATATAATTCTTCTGTGAGTGTGTATGTCACTGAACTTCTCTCAAACGACTGGACCGATTTTGATGAAATTTTTTGTGTGTGTTCAAGGGGATCTGGGAATGGTTTAGATTCACAATTTTGTCCGCTGGACAATGTTTTTTTAATTAATTTTTAATTTATTAGTAGTTGTTGATTTTGGAATGTTTTACATTGGATCAGACAGACGGCGCTACCATCGCAGTGTCAAATTTGACAGGACAACGTCTGTCGGGTCCGCTAGTTAAATTATAAATTATTTTCATACATTTTAATAATTAATTTAAAAAAAAATCTATTCATTTAAAACACTTATTTTACTAATTTGTTTAATTTTAAGAACTTTACTATAAAGTAATAATGCTTTGTGTCGAAAACGGAAACTAAATTTTAAATATGATCTTATTAATACAGCGTTTTAAAGTCTCCTACAAAACCAATGAGGCAACCAAAGGCAAAAAAAAATCAATGAGGCAACTTAACCTCTTTTGAACGAGGAACAACAAACAAAATGATGCTACTATAGCATCATTTTGTTTGTTGCCCCGTTCAAAGGAGGTTAAGTTGCCTCATTGATTTTTAGAAATGAACTTAGGTGCTTCTGGAAAACCTGAAAATAAACAGAAATTACACACACACACAAGCAGACACACGCATATACAGTCGCATACGTACACGAACTCATGCACACATTTACCTGTTTATTTTCTGTTCTGAATAGCAAAATTTCTGTAAGATTCTCAGTCAATAAAATGCTTGCGACATCCCCTTCCAGATAAAGTATGTTTCAATCCGATCTAGTTCAGAAAAGCTGAAATTCAAATATTAAAAAAAAGTCTGTTTAATGCCATTTAAATTCTATCATATCTAACAGTGATTGATGTTTTTAAAGAAGCTATAAAGTTCATATAGAGTTTATTCTAAAAATACTTGTTTTTTTGCTCTCCAAATGAATTTATTCCCTAATATGAAACTTATGTTCGTGTGGTGACCTGTCCGTGTGATGACGTTTTAAGAATACGAAGTGTCGCCGGCCCTATTTATCCCGTGGGTGTCGTAAGAGCCGACTAAGGGAGTAAACTACAACAGCACTGCAAAGAGAAGAAAAACTTGAAACAGACCTTAAACCAACCTGTCTGGCCAGCGTGGTATAGTAGGTTCTAAGGATAGGCCTAATGTCCAGCAGTGGACTATTACAGGCTGTTGGTGGGTGGTGCTGATGAAACGTAAAACTTTAACACTATTATCATTTTAGATTATGTTAGAGAGAAAAAATATATTTAGGAGTTTTTTATTATTTTAAAGTTATATGAATTTAGGCTTTTTAAGTTAAGGTGGGGCTGTAAGTCATTCAATAACAAATTTTAGTCCAATTAACCTCTTTCTTTTTAGTGTTTGTCTAACTTTTCTACGGGCTTACTGTTTTATTTGTATCGCAAGCACACAATCACCAACGTGCTGTGCAGCCGCCCCCAGTGGCTCCTCCTGATCAACAATACGTCTGTCCAAACTGTGGCCGAGATTGCCGCTCTCGAATCGGACTTACTAGCCATATTCGTAAGTGCCGAATATCCAAAATGGACGCCGTATAATTACTCTTTTGTAGATTGTATTAGGCCTATGACAGTTATTGGCATATGATCAGTAATAACCTGAGTATATGTTTTACTAAAGTTTGCAAGTCACAAATACATATAAAAAAATTGCCCTGACTGATTCATCAACGCAGAGCCTTCAGCAGCTGATACATTCAGCAGATGCTTCTTATGTTAGAAGCAATCGTCAAGAAAGGATTTTTTTTTAATTTACCGCCTCCTTTTTCTATGTCGTGTAGATGACCCCCTCTTGTGTGAAAACCCCTATGTCCCTTTGTGCTCCCGAAAGGGTGCGCGCGCTCCACAGCGCATCTCACCTCCGCTTCGGCCTGCTTCTGCTAGGATGACAGATGGCCCAAAATTTCACCATAAAGTGGAAATATAAGGGATGAACGGTGGTATAGTTGTTCACCAGCTAGTTGATATGATTATAAAAGAAAGATCATTAACATAAGAATACTTCCCTGAGGTACTCCTGGTCTATAATATGATCTACGGAATGTTGAAATACTCGTAAGTTATTTATTTAACTGAACTATTTCTACACATTTTCTTTGACTGAACTAACTTTATGTCCATTCCACAGAAAGTCTACTTATACCATTATTTATTGAAATTTGTTGACATCGACCGATGTTGTATGATTCATATGTATATATCTTTTAAATCCTAACTTTTTTAACCATCGTAAAGTAGTTCATATCTCTCTCTCTCTCACACACACACACACATATACACACCAAAAACATGCACATACACACACTCACACACACACGCACAAACACACGCATATACAGTCGCATACGTACACAAACTCATGCACACATTTATACATTTATTTTCTAATCATTGTTTTTTATTTCTGTGTTTAATTATGTTGTCTAATTGAAACCTCAAACGCGGGTGAGTGTCCTGGAGGCCTGAAATACAGGGTTTTCCTAGTTTAGGCTACAGTCCACCAAAAAATCTACTAAATAAAATGTAGACACTGTTACATTTAATCTGTATATATCAGTTATACACATTGTGGTGGAAATTTAAAATACTTATTATTATTATTAATACATAATTAAAGGTCTTACACACTATCGCAGTACCAACTATAACACCTTAGTTATATTCCATAACGAAGTCGATAATTTTAAGTATTATTTTAGAAATTTTCTGGTCCATATGTATTTCATTAAGTTTTTGTATGAATTCCTTTCCTACTAAGTTTTATTTGGATAAATAAATACTAGAATTTTATGAAGGGACTTACTTTACACGATGACTGTAATGTAATATATATATATTCTAACGGAATAATGACAATTATTATTTTTTGCAACGAAATTAAATAAGTAGGAACTATAGATAATTGTCTTGTGCATGACTCTTACTTTTATAAACAACATTTTGCACCCAAATACTTTTATGATGAACCATTTGCATGACACGTTAGTACACACAGGTATTATTTGGATATGCTTGTTAATTAGATGTAAGTAAAAAACTCGTTATAGTATGCACACTAAAAAATGTTTATTTTTTGAAATAGTTCTTTCATAAATCTGCTTGTTTCATCTGTGTTTTACAGACCACAACCACAACCTCTGCCGGCCCAGCCAGCACGGTAGCCTATACCGGGAGCAAGGGCAGCAGCGGGAGCGATAGCAGCGCCATAGTATTCAGGAGCAAATGCAGTGTTCTCACTGACCATAGCGTTGATGCCGTTTCCGCAAGCGTGATTGACGGCGCCCATACCAGCGGTAGGAAGGACTCCTTCCAAGCCAACAGTACCGACGAAGGGCAGTTCACCAGCTACTGCAAGAGCGCCCTCATAAACATTCTCAGAAGCTACTGAGATGCCGACGGGAGAAAGAGCAGAGGCACTGGAGACTGGCAGCAATCCACCGCTGGTAGGGGTAAAGTCCATGGCGGGGGCGATGGCAGGGTAGAGTCCATCGTAAGCCAGACCTCTGCCGGCAAGCCCAGCGAGACCATCATAAGCCAGAGGACTGGCTAAGCCATCATAAGCTAGACCTCTGCCGGCACAACCTGCGCGACCATCATAGGCAAAAGGAGCAGCCAGGCCATCGTATCCCAATCCGAAAGGAGCAGCCAAACCGGGAGCGCCGATGCATTGGCTCAATGCAGACTAAAATAAATATACAATAATTAATAGAGTATAACTAATAAAATAAGTAAAATAGTTTTAATATTGTTTAACTTGTCGTGTATTTTCTTTTGTTAAAAAGGATTCAAACTATAGTAACAGAAGGAAAATATGCCGAAAAATTAAATATGATGATGTGATGATGTGAATTAATTAGTTTAACCATTTTTTCACATAATTGAACTGCTGACTCATGTACAGTACAATCAAGAACTGTCATAAAGGTATTTTCTTTTTGGAAAATACAACTCCCACATTATGAATATCATGTGTCGCGGAGAACTTTACAAACACACTTGAAACGGACACAAAGAACACCCAGACTCAGAACAACAATTTGTGGATGACATAAAGTGGTGTCCCACTACCTTACCACTTAAATCACTACGCCATCTGTGTAGTCAATTTTATGGAGGTAGATACATTAATGAATTAATTTTAAAGTATAGAATAAATCTGGACTGAAAGGGCTTGAATCAGAACCTATTTCTATGAAATATGCAATCATCGTCAACAGCTTTTAATAGTCCACTGTTGGACATAGGCTTCTCCTTAGAAAAGAGGTTTAAAAATATGCAAACCAGGCCTATTTCTATAATATATGCATCAAGGCTTAAGTATCAGTGATAATTTATTAGTGTGCTCGAAAATAACAAAATAGATGAATTAACACACAGCTTACCTTGACGAGAAGCGCCTGAGCGCAAAGGATGAGGACAGCTTTGGCAGACATGTTGCTTGTTCAAGTGTGAGTTCTGACACAAGGATAATGTTTAGTGTCAACGCTGTCGCTTTTATACTTAAATGTGTTATCAAATTCCGAGTGCACTTTGTCAATAAATAGGTAAGTACTTGAAGGCTTTGGTAATTTTGATAAGCCTACGAAACAAACAGAAAAAAGTGGAATTTATTACTGAAACGTGTTAAAATGGCGAAATAAAGAATTTTGTCTTTGTAAATGTTGTATATAAAGAATCCGTAATGAGTTTTAACACACTGTATTCAGCTTTCCGTTGAACTGTAACAATCACCAAACATGAACACCTTCACCGTTGTAATCCTCTGCATCCAAGCTTGCTTGGTACAGGTATGTGTAACATTTGAAATTGTGAGAGCATAACCGTTTTAAAATTCAATGGAGATATATATATACATAGTTTAAGTTATTTTTGAAAAAGATGGCCAAATGTCAAAAATGTTATATTTGAGACAGAAAAATTACTGTGTGATTCCTGTTTCAGAATGTATTCGGCCAGTGCACCAGCCGCGCCGCTGTAGCCGCTGAGCCCGGACTTATCGCTCCCGGTTACGCTGCTCCTTACGGTCTTGGTGCTCCCTACGGTCTAGGTGCACCTTTCGCATACGACGGTCTGGCTGGTTTTGGAGCCCCTTTCGGATACCGCGCTGGACTTGGTGAGTTCGGTTACCCTGCTGCCGGACTTGGCCTGTACGGTGATATTGCCTACCCTGCTGCTGGTTGCGCCGCTCCTTATGGTGGTGTTGGTGAAGGAAATGTAGCTGTTGCCGGTGAGCTCCCCGTGGCTGGTACTACCGCTGTCGCTGGTCAGGTTCCCATTATGGGTGCTGTAAGCTTCGGTGGCGCTGTCCCCGCTGCTGGTTCTGTGTCCATCACTGGTAAATGTGCCTGTGGCTGCGACGCTCCTTACGGATACCTGTACTAAATAACGATATCCTTGATCAGATCAAAGTTTGACAATAAATACCATTGAAAATGCAATTAGTTTTGATTTATTTTGTTATCAAACTATCGAAAAGCTTACAATCTTTTATGCTCACATTATGTAGTAGATATCAAACTGATGATAATATAATGTTTAAACGTTGTAATGTTTTACGAGCCACCTGACGTATGAATACATTATTTTACTGCAGTTTATGGAAATGAAAGAATGATTAGTACAGCTGGCAGAATCATTGTTAATGTTATCATAATATGAGCACCTCCTGAATAATAATAACTAATAGTACACTAGTCACAATTTAAAGAAAACAAATAAAAATCGTAACTTCTACAACTAGCAGCTTTATTCAATATTGCTATCTTTATCAAAGCAACATTTTAGGGCTATAAATAATGTTTTTTTCTTTTATAAAAGACAACTCCTGCATTAGGAATATATCCTGTGTCGCGGGGAACTTTACAAACATACATGAAACGGACACAAAGAACACCCAGACTCAGAACAACAATTTGTGGATCACACTAAGTGTTGTCCCATGTAGGGATCGGACCCACAACACTCAGAGTAGTAGTAAGCGGCGAGGTAACCGCCTAAACCACTACGCCATACGTGCAGTCAGTTGCTCACTCAGTACATTATTAGGTAACATAAGTAACATAACGTAATTCGTGCAAGCAATACCTGCAAGACAAAAAGGGAAATTACACGGTATATCATCTCCGCGTCACTCTAGACTACAGACTTCGGATTAAAAGCGTTCCTCGGAAAGCGTATAGAGTATAGCGTAGGTAGGAAATTTTGTACAGAACCAGTCTCCAAGGTCATTTGCGAGATTCATTATCTCGGCTCTGGTCTCCGAACTAAGAAGAAAAACTTCACTACTTAATTATTCAAATAACATAAACTAAAAACTAAAAGATTGATCAGCCGATTCTCTAACATGTTACTTTTAAAAGATCACACTATCTCATTTAATCTAAAACAAAAATAAATAAGATGATCCTACTACACTTCTATTGCAATTTTCATAATATATTCACAATCTACTTCAGAGCAATTTAAATACTCCAAAGATGAAACTGGACTTGCAACTTGAAAAACTTATGAAAAACGTAAAAAAAACATATCGACACACTCCTGCAACGTGAAGGCCAACTCTCGTAATAAAAGTTTCGACCTCACAACTGTCTTGAAAATACCTTTTATGACAGTTGTGAGTTGAAAAGTTGATTTGGAACTTTTATTACGAGAATTGACCCACTGATGAATAAAACCATTACTACTTTTTACAACAAAATTAAAGAAAAGCTCAAGAAAATAACATACAACAAAACATCTTGACAATATAACGAAATGCATCCATTACTCATAATTTTGTAAGTCAGAAGCATCTTTGGGCATACATTTCATATCCATAATATATTTAAAAAGTAGAACCATAATATCGCAGTTACAATATGTTTAGCTTTATTACATATGTTCTTATTACAACTACTGACACGAGAATACTTTGACTACACGGATGGCGTAGTGGTTTAAGCGACTGCCATGCCGCTTCCTACCACACTGTGTTGCGGATTCCATCCCCACATGGGACGACACTTTGTATGATACACAAATTGTCGTTCTGAGTCTGGGTGTTCTTTGTGTCTGTTTCGTGTATGTTTTGTAAGGTCCTCGACACAGGATGTATTACTAGTGTGTGCGTTGTCTTAAAAAAAAAAAACGAACAATACTTCTAATTTTATACTAAGTCTTTAAGTTCTTTTAAAATGTGTCAGTGATATCAAAAGCTTATGCAACTACGACATTGACTAATAGTGACGTTATTGACATAATCATCTATGTATACATAGGTTGACATAATAATTTATGTAATGTGTAATCTACAATTATATAATATGGTAACGAAAATTCATTGTAACACATACGTCATGGAATACCTTCCAAACTAACCATAGACGATCTTGCAATCTATACTATTCTGGCGCATCGTAGAATAGTGTCGGATCTGACATTTATTGAACTTTACAGTGCATAAAAGCTATAAAGCATATAAAGCTGTATAAAGGTCACCATGACCAGCACCTCCTCTACTCGGTGTCCACTCGGAGTACCTAGCTTGGGATCCTGGAACATTGGAGTCAAACAGTCTACAAATTTTGCAGGACTTCAACTGAGGTGAAAATTTGGACCCACTGTTATCTGCAGTTACAATATTATTAAGATATTGAGCGTTGAATGAAAATTTTTAGACTGTATAACTCCAATGTTCCAGGATCCCAAGTTAGGTACTCCGAGTGGACACCGAGTAGAGGAGGTGCTGGTCGTGGTGACCTTTATACAGCTTTATAATCGTCATGACCGTAGAATAATGTTGATTTTGAAAAAAAACTAAATTTAGTTTTTAACATATTTGGATATTACATTGTCTAAATATTGTTACTACATTCAAGGAAAAATTATATGTATTTTAGATTTTCAATTATTCAGTGTTTGTTTGATAGGCGCTCAAAGTAAAATACAGCATGTGATTTTTTTAGAAAATTGTGTAATCATTAGCTGTTACTTTTCTTGCATTTTAAAACAAAGCCTGTTTGTCACTTGTACGCCAATTTTCATAATTACAAATTTACAATTAAACAAGTTATGTCAAAAAACTAACATAATTATTTGAAATGGCTGATCCGACACTATTCTAAGATACGCCATAATAGTATAGATTTCAAGATCGTCTATGGTTAGTTTGTAAGGTATTCCATGACGTATGTGTTACAAACCATTTTCTTTACAATCTATATATATAAAAGAAAGTCGTGTTAGTTACACTATTTATAACTCAAGAACGGCTTTACCGATATGGCTGAAAATTGGTGAGGAGGTAGCTTAGAGCCAGGAGACGGACATAGGATACTATTTATTCCGTATTTTTTTTTTTTTGTATCGGCGTCGATCACCAGATGACAACGGTGGAACTGTCACAACAAAAGTGAAAAGAATGGATTTCGTTGTCGACAACAGTTGGATTGTTCCATATTCGCCACTTATTTCTAAAACGTTCAAGACACATTGCAACGTTGAGTATTGGTCGGAAGACCATCTGCGTTGTTTGTTTTTGCGCCTGATAAGAAAAGAAAAAATGTCGTGTATCACAAGGTACTTAAGTGAAGAGCAACCTATGTACTGAAATGCAGAAACTATAATAAATGATTAATGTACTTAATTTTTTTTTCTAAGAAATAAATTAACTTACTAAATTCGAAAATCGGCTTATTTATGGCCTTTAAGGCGGAACAGAGTTCGCCGGGTCAGCTAGTATTATATAATTGTAGATTACACATTACATAAATAATTATGTCAACCTATGTATACATAGATGATTATGTCAATAACGTCACTATTAGTCAATGTCGTAGTTGCATAAGCTTTTGATATCACTGACACATTTTAAAAGAACTTAAAGACATATATATACTCGTATATTAGTGCAAAATTGTTCATTTTTTTTTTAAAAGACAACTCCCGCACTTCAATATATCCTGTGTCGCCGAGGACTTTACAAAACATACATGAAGCAGACACAAAGAACACCCAGACTCAGAACGACAATTTAGGAACCACAAAAAGTGTGTACAATGAAAAGAGAAATAAATACATAAATAAATAATAGAGATTTCTGAGATAGTGCTGTATACATACACTTAGTAGACTTAGTAGACTTAGTTTATATACAATTTTTTTAAGTACAAAGTACAAAGTTAAGTTTAGTACAAAGTTTAAATTGTATTATTATTAGTCAGTATGTCAGTGAAATATAAAAAAAAATCCTTGTAGTTTGCTAAATCACTTTTATTCTTTTAAATCGTTTTTACGTATGTCTGCAGGTCGCATTTAAAATTTACAGAGCACAGCCACATCCTCTGCCAGCCCATCCAGCGCGGTAGCCAAGACCGGGAGCAATGGCAGCAGCGGGAGCGATAGCAGCGCCATAGTATTCAGGAGCAAAGGCAGTGTTCTCACTGACCATAGCGTTGATGCCGTTTCCGCAAGCGTGATTGACGGCACCCATACCAGCGGTAGGGAGGACTCCTTCCAAGCCAACAGTACCGACGAAGGGCAGCTCACCAGCTACGGCAAGAGCACCGTCGTAAACATTCTCAGACGCTACGGAGATTCCGACGGGAGCAATAGCAGAGGCGCTGGAGACTGGCAGTGCACCACCGCTGGTAGGCGTGAAGTCGACGGCGGGGTAAAGTCCATCGTAAGCCAAACCTCTGCCGGCGCACCCAGCGAAACCATCATAGGCCAAAGGAGTAGCCAAACCATCATAAGCCAGACCTCTGCCGGCCCAACCAGCGAAACCATCGTAGGCAAAGGGAGCAGCTAAACCGTTAGCGCCTATGCATTGGCTCAATGCAGACTAAAAGAAAAATAAAAAATACAGTAAAACAAAATGAGAAGTGATTAAAAAGATTCATCAAACGCAAAATAGTCATTTGTAGATTAGGACAAATCCCATCTATAATTTAACTGTTGAATAATGTGCAGCAGAATTAGGAACAGATAAAAACACGGAAAATAACAATTGACTAATTACGTGTCAAGACAAACTGTTTAAAAAATCACTAAGTTATACAGAATCATATCTCTTCCAAGCTTTTTTTTTATGTGTGAAACCCCCTCGGGCTGTCACCCCACCGGGATTTGCGGCAGGGTGGTAAGTCGGAATTGAACCGACTAAAACCACATGGTGTACCACTGAAATAGGAGCGATCCGTGAACTGCTGTAATTAAAACACCCTTACCCCTCCTGGTGCCTGCCCGCAACATCACAGGCACCAGCTTTGGGTGAATTCTCCATTTAGACAACGTCCGCAACCCACGGCGGGTGGCCATTATAGTGGATAGAGGGGAAAACAAGTTACATCCACCCACGGCCATACTAAGGGCGGCAAGAGGCACTGGTAAGCTTGCCTTCGCCTCCCGGTTCGCTGGCGACGAATTGGGTCCGAGTGGAGGTTGTCCTCCCAGGCCCTCCTCGTCGCCTCCTTCTTCGAGATAACGTCTACGCAGAAGGATGCGACAGCGGTAAAACATCAATAACAGTAGTGGGATAAAACATATTTTTTATGATTTACTAGCTTTTACCAGCGGCTCCGCCCGCGTATAAGTTGGTTTTGACAGTAAGTAGTATAGGTCTATGGCCTTTTCAAGAATTAAACTATCTCCATACCAAATTTCATCTAAATAGGTTCAGCGCTTATTGATTCCCTTAAAGGATGATTGCTGGGATAAAAACTATCCTATGTCCTTTTCCGGGACTCAAACTATCTCTATACCAAATTTCAGCAGTTTTAGCGTGAAGAGGTGACAGACAGACAGTCAGACAGACACACTTTCGAATTTATAATATCAGTATCGATAGTACCCGAACATAAAGGTAAATTTGTTGAAACAATTTAAAAAAACCTTACCTTGGCGAGAATCGCCTGAGCGCAAAGGATGAGGATAGCTTTGGCAGACATGTTACTTGTTCAAGTGTAAGTTTTGAAATAAGAATAATGTTTAGTGTCAACACAGTTGCTTTTATACTTAATTTATTTCATCAAATGCTAACAATACTTAACCAATATGTAGGTAAGTATTTTAAGGCTTGAGTAATACCGATAAGCCTACGAAATAAATAGAAATAGGTCGAACTGATTATTGAAGCGTGTCAAAATTACGAAATTAATGATTTAGTTTTGGAAATTCTAAAAATATATAAAGTCGCCAAAATTAGACAAGAGACACTGTCTTCAGCTTTCCGTTGAACTGTAACCATCACCAAACATGAACACCTTCGCCGTTGTAATCCTCTGCATCCAAGCTTGCTTGGTACAGGTATGTGTAACATTTGAAATTGTGAGAGCATAACTGTTTTAAAATTCAATATAGATATATATATTTATATATATATAGATGGCCAAATGTCAAAAATGTTATATTTGAGACAGAAAAATTACTGTGTGATTCCTGTTTCAGAATGTATTCGGCCAGTGCACCAGCCGCGCTGCTGTAGCCGCTGAGCCCGGACTCATCGCTCCCGGTCTCGCTGCTCCTTACGGTCTAGGTGCTCCCTTCGGTGTAGGTGCACCTTTCGCATACGACGGTCTGGCTGGTTTGGGAGCTCCTTTCGGATACCGCGCTGGACTTGGTGAGTTCGGTTACCCTGCTGCCGGACTTGGCCTGTACGGTGATATTGCCTACCCTGGTGCTGGACTTGGTCTGTGCGGTGATATTGCCTACCCTGCTGCTCCTTACGGTGGAGTCGGTGAAGGAAATGTAGCTGTTGCTGGTGAGCTGCCCGTGGCTGGTACTACCGCTGTCGCTGGTCAGGTTCCCATTATGGGTGCTGTGAGCTTTGGTGGCGCTGTCCCCGCTGCTGGTTCTGTGTCCATCACTGGTAGATGTGCCTGCGGATGCGACGCTCCTTACGGATACGTGTACTAAGTAATGATGTCTTCGATCAGATCAAAAATTGACAATAAATGCTATTGATTATGCAATCACTTTATTATTATTTTTTATTCTATAACAGAAGGGAAGTTTCAACCATTTTATAAATACATATTTCCTGATGAAGAACATGGCAACTGTGTTGCTTTAGTTCATCGAAATGACATAAATCGTTTAGTTCCTTGTGTCACTTCAAAATCACACGAATATGTCTGATAATGTAATCAAATTTTATTTAAAAAACAAAAAATGTACATATCTTTTAATTATACATACAGACCTATAAATCCCGATGGGTCAGGTTTGGGTACCATGAGGCCGAGGAAATAGAGCTGCCTCTAGATTGGAAGAGGCGGTCCTCATGATGCCATGAGTTTGGAAAAATAAAAATAAATAATTTTTTTTTTTTATTTAACACAAAGTAAATACACACACGTTCTTTCACTGGAGACACATTGTTGTTAAGACATTTAAAGATGTATAAATCTAATGGCATTGTGAACTGTTTTCTAAACTAGGCTATTGCCTGTATGTTGGGAGACAGCGTTCAGTCGTGGGGTTTTGATACCATGGCCTTGAAAGTCCAGGGACGTGAAAACTTCCGTGAGGTCATGAAAGGCATTACTTTTATGTATATTCTAGTTTGTTCAGTTGGTCGTGTGCCGGAAGTGTTTAAGCGATTTAAGATTAACGAGCATTACATGATAAGCAATACATGCTAATACAAGTCAGACAGAAACCCAAAATATACCTATAACATCCTGATTATCCGTGGAAGGGTGTTTCAGAGGAGGACAGACTGAATAGTGGAAGAAGGATTAACGAAAGCTGAAGAATGACTGGGGCATCAGAGATTTTTATTGTGATTAGAGGCAAGGTATGTGTGTGGTTTTATCATATTTATGTTTCTTTGTATAAATATGTATTACGATGAAAAATACACTAAAATAGCGGTAAGAGATAGATGCGAATGGCACAGAAACGCCCCACTTAGCGAGGTCATGAAAAGGCTTATGTACAACAAAGGCTGGGGAAAGACTGAAGAATAAAACGATACAGATTTTTTAAATCTTGCTGTATTCGTATGAATACTTAGGGACATGGTTCACATCAATATTTCATTCCTTGTGATGGCGGATTAAGAATGTGGCGTGTCACCACCTTCTTAATCTGTCTCACCAAGGGCCTTCAAAGGGAGCAAACTAAGCAGGAACACAGCACTGCAAAGTGAAGGAAAACTTGACATAAATCTATACCAACCCGTCTGGCCAGCGTGGTATAGATTCAGTCAAAAAAGTATCGGGAATGGATGATTTGTTTATGGTTCCAAATTCAAATTTTTGTTGTTTTTTGTTCCATTTTGGCCCGGAGTTTGAGTTGCATCTGTTATTTATATTAAATACAGTGCTGGTTTTAGTTATATCATATCTAGTGTGTATTGCGAATTTCACAATGAACAAAAACATCGAACAAAGAGTTTGTCTTAAATTTTGCATCGCCAATGGAATGCCGTGTTCGGAGTCACTGAAAATGTTACAGAATGCTTACGGTGAATCGACTTTAACAAAAACACGTGCTTATGCTTACGTGGTAAAAAGCATTCAAAAGCGGTCAAGATATGATGGAAGATTTGCCTCGCTCTGGTAGGCCATCAACGTCTGCAACTGAAGTTAACATCGCAAAAATGAAGGAAATAGTGACTGAAAATCCTCATTCAACTTTGAGAGAGATAGCCGCCGATAGATAACTTTCTGCATTTCACGAGTCGATCCGTACCATTTAAACTAATCATTTGGTTATGAAACATGTTACCGCTCGGCTAGTAACCGAACCAAATCCGAAAACCATACCACGCCAAAGTCGGTCAAAAGTCATCGATCAAGTCATGTTGACTGTTTTCTTTGACTATCGCGGTGTTGTGCACTCGGAACTCATGCCGGAAGGTCAAACGGTAAATAAAGAATATTTTTTGGCGTTATGCGGTATTTAAGAGGAGCAAACTCGACGAAAAAGGCCAGATTTGTGAAAAATAAATTCTTGGATTTTGCATCACGATATTGCGCCTTCGCACAAGACCATCATTGTGAACGAATTTTTGACCAAACACTCAACAAATACCATCGAGCAACCACCATATTCACCAGATATAGCTCCAGCCGACTTCTTTCTTTTTCCTAAACTCAAATTACAACTTCGTGGCACCCATTTTCAATCGGTAGAAGACATAAATTCAGGAAACAGCGCTTAGAAAATGTTTTGATGATTGGATCGTATCGTATCGTTTCTGAAGGAGCATACTTTGAAGGTGATAAAATAAATTTGGATGAATAACAATCATTTTTTGTATTATTGATTTTTTCCCGGTACTTTCTTCACAGAGTAGTAGTAGGCCAAAACCTCCTTTGTGTAGAGAGGCATATGCCCAGCAGTGGACTATTAAAGGCTTACATACAAAATCCATATTTACAGCAGCAGTACGTCCAGAAACCACATGTTTATTACGTTAAGAAAGGTCATTAACAGATCATGGTTAATTTGATGTCAGTAAAATTAAAAAAATCCTTGTAGTTTGCTAAATCATTTTTATTTTTTTCAATCGTATGTTCGTGAATCTATTTGTTTCATTCATATTTTACAGAGCACAGCCACATCCTCTGCCAGCCCATCCACCGCGGTAGCCAAGACCGGGAGCGAAGGCAGCAGCGGGAGCGATAGCAGCGCCATAGTATTCAGGAGCAAAGGCAGTGTTCTCACTGACCATAGCGTTGATGCCATTTCCGCAAGCGTGATTGACGGCACCCATACCAGCGGTAGGGAGGACTCCCTCCAAGCCAACAGTACCAACGAAGGGCAGCTCACCAGCCACGGCAAGAGCACCGTCGTAAACATTCTCAGACGCTACGGAGATTCCGACGGGAGCAATGGCAGAGGCGCTGGAAACTGGCAGTGCACCACCGCTGGTAGGAGTAAAGTCGACGGCGGGGTAAATTCCATCGTAAGCCAAACCTCTGCCAGCGCACCCAGCGAGACCATCATATGCGAAAGGACCAGCCAAACCATCATAAGCCAAACCTCTGCCGGCCCAACCAGCGAGACCATCATAGGCAAAAGGAGCAGCCAAGCCATCGTATCCCAATCCGAAAGGAGCAGCCAAACCGGGAGCGCCAATGCATTGGCTCAATGCAGACTAAAAGAAAAACAAAAAATACAATAAAATTAAATCAGATATGATAAAAGTTGTTTTAAATATAATTAAAATAATTGTGTATTGTTATTTTTTAAAGTGATATCATCAAATGCAAAATAGACATTTACAGATTAGAAAAAATTCCACCAATCATTTATTTGTTGTAAATAGTGTATAGCAGAATCAAGAACCTTTTTTTTTTTTTTTTTTTTTTTTTTTTTTTTAACGGGGGGAGATCCTCATGGATGTCCTCCGCCCAGGGGAAAGGGCGGAGGGGTCTGTCAGACTCCTACTGACTAAAACCCCCCGGTGTTCCGTCTCTCACCTACGCCGGGGATCGCGGGAACTGAGGTGACTTCCGCAATCCCCGACTGGTGCCGGCCCGCCGCTGCGGGCCACATCGCGTCAGCGAGGGGAGTGAGGTGTTTGACTCCCCTCGCGACTACACAGAGGGGCGCACGGGAACACAACGCGCCGCCACCTCGGGTCCAGATGGGGCGACGAACATCCCCAAGTCCGTCGCCCCTGGACCCAGCTAGGGGGGCCGGTGGAGGGCAGCATATGCCCTCCTCCGACGCCCGGTGCGCCTGCTGCGGATCGGGAGAGAGGTCAGGATCTCCCTCTCCCTCTCCGCAGCCTCCTTCTGCGAGATAACCGTTTCGCAGAAGGACGCCACCGCGTCCCAGGACTCCTCGCTGTCGACCATAGAACGAACTACGGCCGGCAGCGAGAGGTCACTGCCTACTACAGATATGAGGGCACGGCGCGGCTCCTCCCAGGCGGCACACTCTGCCAGCGTATGCCGCGCTGTGTCCTCCCGACAATCGACGCAGTGGTGACACCGAGCGTCCGGCTCCCTGCCCAAGCGACACAGGAACCTCCCGAAGCAGCCATGCCCAGAGAGGACCTGCGTCACACGGAACGACAGGGAGCCGTGCCTTCTGTCGAGCCAGAGGTCGAGCACTGGCCGGATGGCCTCGATAGTGACAAGGCCGGCGGAAGGGCGTGAAAGCCTGTCCCGCCATTCCACCACCAGGACCTCGCGCAGCTGTGACCGACGCAGCTCGATGTCTCGCTGCGCCAGTCCCTCACCGCGAGTCCGCGCGTCCTCACGCCATCGATGCAGTGACGCGAGGACTTTTGCCTCCAGGTCCCAGGGCGGAGATCCGGCCAGTACGCAAGCCGCCTCGTGGGAGATCGTGCGATAACCCCTAACAACTCTGACGGCCATCACCCTCTGCGGCTTCCGCAGAACGGTGATAGTGCCGGCCGTCAGGTCAGCCGCCCAGATAGGGGCCCCATATAGGGCCATCGATCGCACTATCCCCTCGTACAGCCGCCTGCAGGCGGCTCTCGGGTCCGACCTATTGGGAAGCAGCGTTGACAGCGCCCCAGCCGCGCCCAACAACTTGGGCGCCAGCCGCCGGAAGTGGGGGCCAGGATCCCACCGGCTGTCGAGCACCAATCCTAG
Source organism: Arctia plantaginis (assembly GCA_902825455.1). Classification (NCBI taxonomy): domain Eukaryota; kingdom Metazoa; phylum Arthropoda; class Insecta; order Lepidoptera; family Erebidae; genus Arctia; species Arctia plantaginis. The sequence goes on along the minus strand of CADEBD010001048.1, from coordinate 27,199 downwards.
ATATTTTAGGGTGGACTCGACAGCGATTCGAGCCCCCCCAACCACCATGTGCAATCCCGGCGGCGGCGTCCGTCGGGGGCAATGAAAAGCTATGGCCTCCGACTTGTTGAGGGCCACCTCCAGGCCAAGGCGCCGTATGCGGCTCACCACTTGTGAAACCGCCGCCGTCGCTAGCAACGCTGCCTCCCTGTACGAGCTCCCCCGGGCAGTGACCAACGTGTCGTCAGCGTAACACGTCAGGTCTACCCCCGGTTGGAGCTCGCCCCTCAGCACCCAGTCGTAACCGATGTCCCACAGGAGCGGGCCTAGGACTGACCCCTGCGGAACACCGCACGACATTAGGCGCTGATGTTTGCCATCACGTCCCAGATAGGTGACACACCTCTCCGATAAATACGCCCCAACGATGCGGCGGAGGTGGGGAGGCACTTGATGGTAGCGCATTGCCTCCCGAATACAACTCCAGGGCAGGGTGTTGAAGGCGTTGGAGATGTCCAAGGACACCGCCAACATCACCCCGCCGCGGGACACCGCTTCCTCCGCCAGGACTCTCACTCGCGAAATCGCCGTAATAGTCGAGCGCCCATGCCGAAACCCGAACTGGTACTCGGCCAGGTCCGGCCCCTCCTCAGAATCAAGAACCTAAGTCAATCTGTATAAGAAACCATTATGTTATTCAAAATCAACCACATTCATCAATTAATCAAGGTCCTTAGTAACATCCAGCAGAAGTACAAGGTTTAGCTCGAAATTAATTGCTGTAGTATCTTAAAACATCGTTACAGTTACAGTTCTCGGTGATACTTAAGTGTAATCATCAAAACATATCAACAGCCTATAACAGTCCACTGCTTGACATAGGCCTCTCCTTAGAAAGGAGGTTTTGGTCTACTACACCACGCTGGCCAGACGGGTTGGTATAGGGTTTGTTTCAAGTTTTCTTTCTCTTTGCAGTGCTGTTGTTCTGCGAAGTTTGCTCCCTTAGTATCCGTTTTCTTATTCCGTCCCCACACGGACAAGAGTAATATTAGTGTTAAATTGATCGTAATTGTAACACAAATTTAAAACAAAAATTTTGATCAATTTTAAGAAACTTACCGAGACGAGAAGCGCCTGAGCGCAAAGGATGAGGACAGCTTTGGCAGACATGTTGCTTGTTCAAGTGTAAGTTCTGACACAAGGATAACTATTAGTGAGAACGCAGTTCCTTTTATACTTAAATATGTTATCAAATGCCAAGAATACTTAGCCAATATGTAGGTAAGTATTATAAGACTTGAGTAATAACGATATGCCTACGAAACAAATAGAAACAGGTCGAACTGATTACTGAAACGTGTCAAAATTACGAAAGTGATGATTTAGTTTTAGAAATCCTAATATATAAAGTCCCCAAAATTAAAATTTAGACACAGTTTTCAGCTTTCCGTTAGTGTGAAACAATCACCAAACATGAACACCTTCACCGTTGTATTCCTCTGCATTCAAGCTTGCTTGCTCCAGGTATGTGTGACGGTTACAATTCTCAGAGCTTATTGTTCTTCCTTTTAACGTAAGCATGAAAATATTTTTGCCCGATTTATTTCGGAGGTACTATTAATGAGAAATTAGCTTTTGTTTTAAGAAATACTTTGTAGAGGCATGCTTTTTCGTAGTAAATTCGTATATATTTACATATTTTTTTTTGGTATTTTTTTCTTCTACTACATATCGTTTTATACTATTCATTTATATTATACCTCCTTATCTGCTTAGCTTAATTTTGAAATAGTTAAGAACAGCTGCTTTAAAATATAGTTGCAAGTTTTGACCAGATCAAATACGCAGACAAGTACTGTATGCAAGCCAAATAAATTTTGGAGTTACCATTAATTAACTTTTTGCTTTAAGAAATACTTTGTAGAGCCATGCTTTTTCGTATTATTTTATAGATATTAATTTTTTTTTTCTTCTACTAACATATCGTTTTATACCATTTATTTAAATTATACTTATCAGCTTAGCTAAATTTTAAATCATTTAAGAATAGCTGCTTCAAAATATAGTTACAAGTTTTGACCCGATTAAATACACATACAAGCACTGTATGCAAGTTAAATAAATGATTGTAAACTACGACCAAATGCATACGAGCAAATTTAAAAATTAACGTTTGAATCCTATTTCAGAATGCCTTCGGCCAGTGCACCAGCCGCGCCGCTGTAGCTGCTGAGCCTGGACTTATCGCTCCCGGTTACGCTGCTCCTTACGGTATTGGTGCTGCCTACGGTCTAGGTGCACCTTTCGCATACGATGGTCTGGCTGGTTTGGGAGCTCCTTGCGGATACCGCGCTGGACTCGGTGAGCTCGCTTACCCTGGCGCTGGACTTGGCATGTACGGTGATATTGCCTACCCTGGTGCTGGACTTGGCCTGTACGGTGATATTGCCTACCCAGCTGCACCTTATGGTGGTGTTGGTGAAGGAAATGTAGCTGTTGCTGGTGAGCTGCCCGTGGCTGGTTCTACCGCTGTCGCTGGTCAGGTCCCGATCATGGGTGCCGTAAACTTCGGTGGCGCTGTTCCCGCTGCTGGTTCCGTGTCTATCACTGGTAGATGTGCCTGCGGCTGCGATGCTCCTTACGGATATTTCTACTAAGTAATGATGTCTTCGATTAGACCAAAGTTTGACAATAAATGACACTGATTGTGAAATAACTTTATAGTTTTATCTTCCACAATTACTGAGAATTCTCAAAAAATGTATAGTTACACTAGCTGACCCGGCAAACGTTGTATTGCAAAACAAAAAAAAATTAGGAATGGGTCATCCTTACCATTTAGGGGTATGAAAAATAGATGTTGGCCGATTCTCAGACCTACCCGATGTGCACACAAAATTTCATGAGAATCGGTCAAGCCGTTTCGGAGGAGTACGGGAACGAACATTGTGACACCAGAATTTTATAAATAAGATAAATATGTACCGGAAATCGAACTGTTCACACATATAAGTATAATATATATACCTTAATTTTGATTCCGATGAATAACATGGCGACTGTGGTTCTATAGTTAAACGAAATAAAATAAATAACACAGTTCATTTTGTAATTTCAAATTAAAGACGTAAATGTCTAATGATGTAATTAACTGTTATGTGAATGATAATATATGTTTATATCCTTTCATTGTACGAGTACGTACAGACGTAAAGATCCATAGGCGTCAGGTTTGGCAACCGTGTGGGCGAAGGAATAGGGCCGCCTGGCCTTCTTGATGCCAAGAGTTTGGAGAGGCATTATTTATATGTACGCTCTCGCACGTTCAGTTAGTCGTGTGCCGGAAGTGTTTAAGTGATTTAAGGTTAATGAGCATTACATGATAGGCAGCACATCCAAATACAAACTCCACCGAAACCCAAAATATACCTATATCATCCTGATTATCCATGGAAGGGTGTTTTAGAAGAGGACAGACTGAATAGTGGAAGAAAAAGTTACGAAAGCTGAAGAATAACTGTGGCATAATGGAGGAAGATTATTTGAAGATCAGAGATTTTCATTGTGATTAGAGGTAAGGTGTGTTGTTTTATCATATTTATGTTCCTTTACATAAATATGTAATACAAAGAAAAAATACGCGAAAATAGCGGGCAGCGGCTGGATGCGCTTGGAACAGAAAAGCCGTACTTGGCGAGATCATGAAAGGACTTACATCTAACAACAAGTAATATTTCATTGAGTGTGGTGCCGGATTAAGAATACGGAGTGTCACCACTCCTCTTCATCCAGTGGGTGTCTTCAGTCTTTTAAAGGAGTAAACTACGCAGCACAACAGCACTGCAAAGTGAAGGAAAACTTGACACAAATTGTATACACAGTATACAGTGGACAATTAAAGGCTGTTGATAATGATGATGAGTCTTCAGCTCTGATGAAGTCAGAAACGTTTATTTCTAAAAACGTATGGATCGATTTGACGGGCCTGTTAGTCTAGTGGTTAGTAACCCTCACCTCACCTCAAACCGGAAGTCGTGGGTTCGATTCCCATCCAGGACAATTTCTGCGTGATGAGCGCGGTCATTTGTTCTATGTCTGGGTGTAATTTATCTATAAAATGTAAGTATTTAAAAATATAAAAGTATGTTTATCAGTAGTCTGGTTACCATAGCACAGGTTCTGGCTATTTTGGGATAAGACGGCCGTGTGTGAGATGTGTGAGTGACTCCTTGACAGCTAACACCCCACTGAACAATCACTGGAGTTGGATAATGCGAACATTGTACAGTGTACACTGATGACTTATTGGAAAGCTTCTATAGAGCTTTGATTACAAACTCTGTCATTTTTCTTTTAAAACGGTGCATAGTGGAAAAAAAACATCTGTAAATAAAAAAAATCTTTGACTTCCCTTTGCTTACCGGTTACCAAGTTGTGACAACTTCCGCATTAGGAATATAACTTGAGTCGCGGGGAATATACAAACATACATGTAACGGACATAAAGAACATCCACACTCAGAACAACAATTTGTGGATCACAAAAAGTGTCGTCCTATGTGGGGTTTGAACACACAACACTCGGCTTAGAAGGAAGCGGCGTGGCAACCGCTTCAACCACTTCGCCATCCTTGCAGTCAATTTATAAGTTGAAGTAAAAGTAAAAGTCTGAAGTCATTTATTAAAATACGCAACAAGGTTCTAGGTGCTCCATCCATTTCCCAAGAGCTGTCCAAATCCTGTTCGAAAGCAAAAGAAAATTATTTTGCTTTCGTACAGGATTTCTTTGAACTCTTTCCTTCCGTGTTTTGATCGCGTCTTTCGTACGAACACAACGTGGACATCTAAATCTTTTTCTGTCACAAACAGAGGACGCTAGATGGTATCTATCAACAGTTCGGTATACAAACATTCAACTAATAACATACAACAAGCGGATGGAGAGTTTCAAAAATTGCATCTGGCTCCATCCCTACTTTGTGTAATGATAACCGAACAATTCGGTTCTCTGTGTCACCCCATTCCATTTTAATATCACTGTAATATTTAATACCGATTGGCGCGAATGTGAGAAAACACAATAAATCTTCTAATAAGAATGTGAGATTCCAAATGTATTAATATGATTTTTTATTGTAACAGTATATGGCGAGACCAAGTAGTTACACAAATTTACGTAGTATTATAATAACTAGAGATTGAATCCTGTAGGGTCTTAACTACGCCTCCTGTGGCTTTTCTTCTTCTCGTTAAAGCGCTGCAAAATAAAATTAAATTCCACGTACTTTAAATGTGCTCAACTAAATACCAAATTCATTTTTACCGTTCATCAACCGTTCACATATACTGTAATTTATAGCCTGTGGCACGGTAATACTGACATGTTTGTAAAGTAGAATTTTACTATTTTAGTATTCTATAAACTTAAATAACTGTAATACAGAAATGTAACTTAGTGCAAATTACTAATAATACATGTAAAGAGTATGAAGACATTACTTATCATTTTTCAATCAAATTCTTTTGTATCTAAGCGAGGGAATTTCACGGAGCAAAATGACGCACGTCCAACTTCAATCAAAGCTCAGTGAGCACAGACTATCTAATAATATTACTATACTCTGTGCAACTGAACAACGAACTTCGCCGCCGTAAGTAAGCGCATCACCATATTTTTTGTTTCTTTTTTTAACAGTATCATCATCAACAGCTTTTAAAAGTCCTTTGCAGGACACAGGCCTCTCCTTAGAAAGGAGGTTTTGGCCTACTATACCACGCTGGCTAGACGGGTTGGTATAGGGTTCGTGTCAAGTTTACCTTCTTTTTGAGGTGCTGGAGTTCTACGTTGTTTTGCGCCCTAAATCGGCTCTTACGACACCCATGGTATGAATTGGGGTAGTGGTATTCCGTATTCTTAATCCGTCACTACTCGGACCAACAGTATAACTAAGTATATGTAAGTGTTTCTTTACCAATCGGTTAAAATAAAAAAGCTCTAACTTTTGGTATAACTATTACTTGTATTTCATAGCAATATCCGTTTGAAATCGTGAGTTAGTGTTGTTTTTAATTTTTTTATCATGTTTCTATCTTAACTGGTCGTGGGATAATACGTTTTTATTAAGAAAAAAATATATTCACAATAAATTCATATTAGTGAATTAATTTCTGTTCAAAAAAAATCACAGGTTCACGGTTCACACGAAAATACTATTAAACTTTATGCTTTCGAACCACATATAAATAAAAACCACCAAATAAATTGGGGCAGTACGTCCAGACACCAGATGTTAATTATGTTTAGTAACGTCGCTAACACATCATGGTTAGTTTAATATCAATAAAACGTAAAAAAAATCCTTATAGTTAGCTAAATCATTTTTATTTTTTGGAATCGCATGTTCGTGAATCTATTTGTTTCATTCATATTTTACAGAGCACAGCCACATCCTCTGCCAGCCCATCCAGCGCGGTAGCCAAGACCGGGAGCGAAGGCAGCGCCATAGTATTCAGGAGCAAAGGCAGTGTTCTCACTGACCATAGCGTTGATGCCGTTGCCGCAAGCGTGATTGACGGCACCCATACCAGCGGTAGGGAGGACTCCTTCCAAGCCAACAGTACCAACGAAGGGCAGCTCACCAGCTACGGCAAGAGCACCGTCGTAAACATTCTCAGACGCTACGGAGATTCCGACGGGAGCAATGGCAGAGGCGCTGGAGACTGGTAGAGCACCACCGCTGGTAGGGGTGAAGTCGACGGCGGGGTAAAGTCCATTGTAAGCCAAACCTCTGCCGGCGCACCCAGCGAGACCATCATAGCCCAAAGGAGCAGCCAAACCATCATAAGCCAGACCTCTGCCGGCCCAACCACCGAGACCATCGTAGGCGAAAGGAGCAGCCAAACCATCATAAGCCAGACCTCTGCCGGCCCAACCACCGAGACCATCATAGGCGAAAGGAGCAGCCAAGCCATCGTATGCCAATCCAAAAGGAGCAGCCAAACCGGGAGCGCCGATGCATTGGCTCACTGCAGACTAAAAGAAAAATAAAAAATAAAATAAATTAAGGGAGAAATTTTAAAAAATGTTTTTAATATAATTAAAATAATCGTGTATTTTTGTGTGTTATAAATATTGTACAGAAGAATCAAGAATCCTTTTTTTACGTGTGGAAACCCCTTCGTGCCGTCGTCGCAATGGGACCGACTAAAACCACACGGTGTGCCACCCTGTGCCTGCTGCTGTTATTAAGACATCCGGACATCGTTATGGCGGGTGGAGAGTAAAACCCGTCCCGTCCAACGAGGGCCACATTATGGGCCGGCATGAGGCGCCTCCGCCGCCCGGTTCGTCGGCAGCGCATTGGGTCCGAATGGACCTTCTGCGAGATGACGTGTTCGCAGAAGGATGCGACCACAGTAAAACAACTATCACTACCGGCCATGGAGCGTATGACGGCTGGTAGCGAGAGATCTCCTCCGATGACTGCAGTGAGGACCCGACGCTGCGACGAGCCGTGTGTTGAGCCGAGGCCTCAGTGCAATCGCAGTGGTGATAGGCGGGACTCAATTCTCTCCTAGCGACTTCTATTTAAGAAATTATTATGTTATTCAGAATCAATCACATCCATAAATAATTCAAGGTCCTTAGTAACATCTAGCAGAAGTACAAGGTTTTGCTCGAAATTAGTTTCTGGATCATCTGAAACATGCCCGTCACAGTTCTCGGTAATACTTAAGTGTAATATTAGTGTTAAATTAATCACAATTTCTACCTCACAAATTTAAAACTAAATCTTTTTAACAATTTTAAGTAACTTACCTTGATGAGAAGCGCCTGAGCGCAAAGGATGAGGACAGCTTTGGCAGACATGTTGCTTGTTCAAGTGTAAGTTCTGACACAAGGATAACTATTAGTGTGAACGCAGTTCCTTTTATACTTAAATATGTTATCAAATGCCAAGAATTCTTAGCCAATATGTAGGTAAGTATTATACGACTTGAGTAATAACGATATGCCTACGAAACAAATAGAAACAGGTCGAACTGATTACTGAAACGTGTCAAAATTACGAAAGTGATGATTTAATATTAGAAATCGTAATATATAAAGTCCCCAAATTAGACTCTAGACACAGTTTTCAGCTTTCCGTTAAAGTGAAACAATCACCAAACATGAACACATTCACCGTTGTATTCTTCTGCATTCAAGCTTGCTTGCTCCAGGTATGTGTGACTCCCTCGTAACGTAAGCACGAAATTATTTTTGTCCGATTTATTTCGGAGGAACTATTAATTAGAAGTTACCTTTTGTTTAAAGAAATACTTTGTAGAGGCATGCTTTTTCGTAGTCATTTATATATTTTTTTAATATTTTTTTCTTCTACTGACATATTGTTTTACAATATTCAATTAAATTATACCTACTTATCTGTTTGGCTAAATTTTGACGTAGTTAAGAATAGCTGCTTTGAAATATAGTTGCAAGTTTTGACCAGATCAAATACACAGACAAGTACTGTATGCATGGCAAATAAATTGTGGAGTTACCATTAATGAGAAATAACTTTTTGCTTTAAGAAATACTTTGTAGAGCCATGCTTTTTTGTATTATTTTATAGATATTTAAATATTTTATTCATATTTTTTAGTTCTTATACTATTTATTTATATTATACTGATCTGCTTAGCTAAATTTTAAATCAGTTCAGAATATCTGCTTCAAAATACAGTTACAAGTTTTGACCCGATCAAATACACATACAAGCACTGTATGCAATGCAGACCGCCTTTTTTTTTCCGTGCGTAAATCCCCTCAGATAGTACCTCTCGGTGGCATGTCGGACTCGAACCCTCAAAAACCGCACGCTGTCTCGGGTACTAATAGCCGGAGAATCAGGTATACCCTACAAAGGAAGTCCCTGGTGCCCCGACATACCTCGGGCCATCTATAGACGAGTAGACGACCTCCCCCCGTGTAGGAACCCCATGTTCCCTCTGCTCCCTGGAAAGCCTGCTTGGGTGACAGATGGCCTCACCTGTCACCCCAGGCCTGCGCTTATGGAGGACGAAGGTCGTTCTGCGACCTCCGGCGCCTGAGTCGCCTGCGGTACCTGGCCCGTTCCCGGGCCTGGCGGGCCGGGAGAGTTCTAAACCTCTCCTGGTTCCCCTCCGCCGTGTCCTTCATGGGATGACCCCCTTAAATAAAAGATTGTAAAATACGACCAAATGCATACGAGCAAATTTGAAAATTAACGTTTGAATCCTATTTCAGAATGCCTTCGGCCAGTGCACCAGCCGCGCCGCTGTAGCCGCTGAGCCCGGACTTATCGCTCCCGGTTACGCTGCTCCTTACGGTTATGGTGCTCCCTACGGTCTAGGTGCACCTTTCGCATACGACGGTCTGGCTGGATATGGAGCTCCTTGCGGATACCGCGCTGGACTCGGTGAGCTCGCTTACCCTGCCGCTGGACTTGGCATGTACGGTGATATTGCCTACCCTGGTGCTGGACTTGGCCTGTACGGTGATATTGCCTACCCAGCTGCTCCTTATGGTGGTGTTGGTGAAGGAAATGTAGCTGTTGCTGGTGAGCTGCCCGTGGCTGGTTCTACCGCTGTCGCTGGTCAGGTTCCGATTATGGGTGCCGTAAACTTCGGTGGCGCTGTTCCCGCTGCTGGTTCCGTGTCTATCACTGGTAGATGTGCCTGCGGCTGCGATGCTCCTTACGGATATTTCTACTAAGTAATGATGTCTTCGATTAGACCAAAGTTTGACAATAAATGACATTGATTGTGCAATAACTTTATAGTTTTTTCTTCTACAATTGCTGAGAATTCTCAAAAAATGTAAAGTTACATAAATATGTAGTGGAAATCGAACTGTTCACACATATAAGTATAATATATATACCATAAGTTTTATTCTGATGAATAATATGGCGACTGTGTTGCTATAGTTCATCGAAATAAAATAAAAAATACAGTTCATTTCGTAATTTCACAAATAAACACGTAAATGTCTATTAATGTAATTAACTGTTATGTGAATAATAATAAATGTTTATTCCTTTCATTGTATGTACAGACGTAAAAATCCAGAAGCGTCAGGTTTGGTAACCGTGTGAGCGAAGGAATAGGGTCGCCTCTACATTGGTAGAGGTGGTCTTCTTGATGCCAAGAGTTTGGAGAGGCATTATTTATATGTACGCTCTCGCACGTTCAGTTGGTCGTGTGCCGCAAGGGTTCAAGTGATTTAAGGTTAACGAGCACTACATGATAGGCAACACATCCAAATACAAACTCCACCGAAACCCAAAATATACCTTTATCATCCTGTTTATCCATGGAAGGGTGTTTTAGAGGAGGACAGACTGAATAGTGGAAGAAAAATTTACGAAAGCTGAAGAATAAATGTGGCATAATGGAGGAAGATTATTTGAAGATCAGAGATTTTCATTGTGATTAGAGGTAAGGTGTGTTGTTTTATCATATTTTTGTTTCTTTACATAAATATGTAATACGAAGAAAAAATACGCGAAAATTGCGGGCAGCGGCTGGATGCGCTTGGAACAGAAAAGCCGTACTTGGCGAGATCATGAAAGGACTTACATCTAACAACAAGTGACAAAAGGCTGAAAACACAGATTTTTTATATCTTGCTGTATGCGGATGCATGCTTATGGACGTAGTTTAAATTAATATATCATTGAGGATGCAGGATTAAGAATACGGAGTGTCACCACCCCTTTTCATCACGTCTTCAGCCTTTTAAGGGAGTAAACTCCGCACACAACAGCACTGCAAAGTGAAGGAAAACTTTACACAAATCGTATACCAACCCGTCTGGCCAGCGTGGTATAGTAGGCCAAAACCTCATTAGTAAGAAGATACCTATGTCCAGCAGTGGTTAATTATAGGCTGATGATGATGATGATGAGTCATCACGGAACCTTCCTGCTTGTCAATCCTCCATAACGGGTCTTACCTCCGCGATAACGGCGTGCCTAGCGCTCGGTTGCCCAAGTTGATCCTTCCACTCCTCCACGAGGACCTGGCGGAGTTGGGATTTCTGATCCTCGATTTCTCGAGACTCAGGACACGGACCATACTCCCCCCCTTCCTTGCGTTACTGATACAGAGCCGCAAGGGCGTGGAGTTCCGGCCAGGACAATCGCTGCCTCAAAGGAGATCGTGCGGTATTTTATTACCCTGATGCCCAGCACTCGCTGCGGTCGTCGCAGTAGTGCGATGTTGCTGGCCTTCAAGGTCTCGCAGTAGTGCGATGTTGCTGGCCTTCAGGGTCTCCGCCCATACTGGGGCGCCATAAAAGGCCATGGACCGCACAACCCCCGAGAACAACACCACAATGTTGGGCAGCAGCCGCTCCAATTCACGCGCTGCTCCAACCAGCTTGGGGACCAGACCTCGGAAATGGTGTCCGAAGTCCCGTCGGCTATCAAGTACGAGCCCCAGATACCTCATCGAGGGCTCGATGCTGATGCGAGTGCCTCCTACTATAAGGCTGGATCCCTCAGGAGGCTTCCTCCTAGGCCCGTGAAAGAACAAGGCGTCAGATTTTTGCAGAGCCACCTCAAGACCCAGCCGCCGGATCCGCTCCACGACTTTGGCATCCCCCACTGTGGCTCTCAGGGTTGCCTCACAATGCGTTCTGCCGCACGACGTTACGAGCGTGTCGTCCGCGTAGCACGTGACGGCGACACAATCCAGAAAGGCACCACGAAGCATCCAGTCATAGCCGATGTTCCATAAGAGTGGTCCTAATACCGACCCCTGTGGGACACCGCACGACATTTCACGTCTACCGAGACCGGTCCTACTTGGGTAGACGACGGCTCTTTCTGATAAATACGTCTATACGGCGGAGGTAGAGAGGCACTTCGTGATACACGAGCGCCTCCCTGATGCAACTCCAGGGCAAAGTGTTGAACGCATGGGCAATGTCATAGGACACCGCCATCGTCACTTCGCCCCGGGAAACCGCTTCCTCCGCCAGAGCCCTAACGCGCATGTTCGCATCCACGGTGGAGCGCCCCTGATGGAAAACGTACATGTTGATCCGGCCCCACTATGACAAGATGCTTGATGAGGCACCTTGCACTCTTTCGAGGAGTTTGCACACGTCGTTAAGCAACACTATGTCTAACGTCTTCCACAATTTCGGAAACTGGCCCCGCTCGAAGCATGCCCTAAAGAACCCTCTCAGTCGGGGCTCGAGAGCTACGTCATCTGAGGCCAGGACCCACACTCGGCCTGAAATGCTATCAGGTCCTGGGGCGGTGATATTGCTTTAAGTCGTAGCACCGCCACCCTTAGTTCTGCCCAAGTGATCTCAGGCACGTCGTCGTCATCCACGTTAGGCGCCTCGAGCACCGAAGGCGGAGCCATCTGTGATGGGGTGTGCCGGGATGGGAATACCACCACTTGCGATGGGAATAGGGAGGCGACAACCCTTCAAGCAGTTCTGGCTGAAGACACCGGGTCAGCGGCGTGGCCCAAGGGCGCATCTTGCCCCTAACCATACGGAAGGGGCTTCCCCACAGATCCCGCTCGAGTATCTCCAGTAACTCGCGGCGGGCCTCGCTCTGGGCCCGCTTTATTGTTGCCTGAAGGGTTCACTTGGAAACCCTGTTACCGCTAATAGCACCGCCTCTCGTGTCGCGACCTAAGGGGCGGCGACGCCTTCTGCGGAACCTGGACCTGGATTCTTTTAAATTAAAAAAGCTCTAATTTTTGGTATAACTATGACATGTAATTTCATTTCCGTTTGAAATTGTGAGTTAGTGTTATGTTTGTGATTTTTTTATATCATGTTTCTTTCTAACTGGTCGTGGGATAATAAGTTTTTATTTTTTTTAAAATGCACAAAATGTTCATATTAGTGAATTAATTTCTGTTCAAAAAAGTTCACAGGTTCACGGTTCACACGCAAATACTATTAAACTGTATGCTTTATGTTACTGTAGATGAATTTTTTTTTCAGCTTGCATAGTGTCTTTAGATGACACAATACAACTCGTAGAACTTAAAGGAGATTTTAATACCTACATTTCTAGTCAAAAATACATATGTTGGTAGTAATAAATGCAAATAGTTGTGAGTAACGATCGGAATGTTCAGCTGACTTAATATGTACAAATTTCATTTCTTCTTGCAAATAAATAGGAGCAGTACATCCAGACACCAGATGGTTGTTTATTACGTTTAGTAACGTCACTAACACATCATGGTTAGTTTGATATCAGTAAAACGTAAAAAAAACCCTTGAAGTTTGCTAAATCACTTTTATTATTTGGAATTGCATGTTCGTTAATCTATTTGTTTCATTCATATTTTACAGAGCACAGCCACATCCTCTGCCAGCCCATCCAGCGCGGTAGCCAAGACCGGGAGCAATGGCAGCAGCGGGAGCGATAGCAGCGCCATAGTATTCAGGAGCAAAGGCAGTGTTCTCACTGACCATAGCGTTGATGCCGTTTCCGCAAGCGTGATTGACGGCACCCATACCAGCGGTAGGGAGGACTCCTTCCAAGCCAACAGTACCGACGAAGGGCAGCTCACCAGCTACGGCAAGAGCACCGTCGTAAACATTCTCAGACGCTACGGAGATTCCGACGGGAGCAATGGCAGAGGCGCTGGAGACTGGCAGTGCACCACCGCTGGTAGGGGTGAAGTCGACGGCGGGGTAAAGTCCATCGTAAGCCAAACCTCTGCCAGCGCACCCAGCGAGACCATCATAGGCGAAAGGAGCAGCCAAACCATCATAAGCCAGACCTCTGCCGGCCCAACCACCGAGACCCTCATAGGCGAAAGGAGCAGCCAAACCATCATAAGCCAGACCTCTGCCGGCCCAACCACCGAGACCATCATAGGCGAAAGGAGCAGCCAAGCCATCGTATGCCAATCCGAAAGGAGCAGCCAAACCGGGAGCGCCGATGCATTGGCTCAATGCAGACTAAAAGAAAAATAACAAATACAATAAAATTAAAGGAGAAATAATAAGAAAATGTTTTCAATTAAATTTAAAAAATCGTGTATAGTTGTGTGTCATAAATATTGTACAGCAGAATCAAGATCCCTTTTTTTTACGTGTGGAAACCCCTTCGTGCCGTCCTCGCAATTGGACCGACTAAAACCACACGGTGTGCCACCCTGTGCCTGTAATAAGTAGGAAGACTCCGGGAACTGCTGTTATTAAGATATCTGGACCCAGCCTAGCGCCTGCTCGCAACCGCGAGGGCACCACCTTCGGGTATATTCTCGTATATGGTCGTTATGGCGGGTGGAAAACCCGTCCCGTCCACCCGCGGCCACACTAAGGGCGGCATGAGGCGTCTCCGCCGCCCGATTCGTCGGCAGCGCAAATCCGGTCCGAATGCAAATCATCCCCCCGGGCCCTCTCCGCCGCCACCTTCTGCGAGATGACGTGTTCGCAGAAGGATGCGACCTCAGTAAAACAACTATCACTACTGGCCATTTAGCGTATGACAGCCAGTAGCGAGAGAACTCCATCGATGACTGCAGTGAGGACCCGACGCTGCGACGCCCAAGGCGAGCGAATTGCCAGCGTGTGCTGAGCCGAGTCCTTACTGCAATCGCAGTGGTGTTAGGTGGGACTCAATTCTCTCTTAGCGACATCTGTTTAAGAAATTATTATGTTATGCAGAATCAATCACATCCATAAATAAATCAAGGTCCTTAGTAACATCTAGCAGAAGTACAAGGTTTTGCTCGAAATTAATTTCTGGATCATCTGAAACGTCACAGTTCTCGGTAATACTTAAGTGTAATATTAGTGTTAAATTAATCATAATTTCTGCTGCACAAATTCAAAACTAAAATTTCAAACAATTTTAAGTAATTTACCTTGATGAGAAGCGCCTGAGCGCAAAGGATGAGGACAGCTTTAGCAGACATGTTACTTGTTCAAGTGTAAGTTCTGACACAAGGATAACTATTGGTCTGATCGTAGATCCTTTTATACTTAAATATGTTATCAAATGTCAAGAATACTTAGCCAATATGTAGGTAAGTATTTTAATGCTTGAGTAATAACGATATGCCTACGAAACAAATAGAAACAGGTCGAACTGATTACTGAAACGTGTCAAAATTACGAAAGTGATGATTTAATTTTAGAAATTGTAATATATAAAGTCCCCAAATTAGACTCTAGACACAGTTTTCAGCTTTCCGTTAAAGTGAAACAATCACCAAACATGAACACCTTCACCGTTGTATTCCTCTGCATTCAAGCTTGCTTGCTCCAGGTATGTGTGACGGTTACAATTCTCAGAGCTTACTGCTCTTCCTTGTAACGTAAGCACGAAAATATTTTTGTCCGATTTATTTCGGAGGTACTATTAATGAGAAATAACTTTTTGGTTTAAGAAATACTTTGTAGAGGCATGTTTTTTTTTGTATTATTTTGTATATATTTATTATTTTTATATTCATTTATATTATACTCATCTGATTAGCTAAATTTTAAATCAGTTAAGAATAGATGCTTTAAAATAGAGTTGCAAGTTTTGACCCGATCAAATGCTCATATAAGCACTGTATGCAAGTTAAATAAAACGATTGTAAACTATAACCGTATGCATACGAGCAAATTAAAAAAATTAACGTTTGAATTCTATTTCAGAATGCCTTCGGCCAGTGCACCAGCCGTGCCGCTGTAGCCGCTGAGCCCGGACTTATCGCTCCCGGTTACGCTGCTCCTTACGGTTTTGGTGCTCCCTACGGTCTAGGTGCACCTTTCGCATACGACGGTCTGGCTGGTTTGGGAGCTCCTTGCGGATACCGCGCTGGACTCGGTGAGCTCGCTTACCCTGCCGCTGGACTTGGCATGTACGGTGATATTGCCTACCCTGGTGCTGGACTTGGCCTGTACGGTGATATTGCCTACCCAGCTGCTCCTTATGGTGGTGTTGGTGAAGGAAATGTAGCAGTTGCTGGTGAGCTGCCCGTGGCTGGTTCTACCGCTGTCGCTGGTCAGGTCCCGATCATGGGTGCCGTAAACTTTGGTGGCGCTGTCCCCGCTGCTGGTTCCGTGTCTATCACTGGTAGATGTGCCTGCGGCTGCGATGCTCCTTACGGATATTTCTACTAAGTAATTATGTCTTCGATCAGATCAAACTTTAACAATAAATGACCTTGATTATGCAATCACTGTGACTTATGTGTGTACATAGGCAGTATCCGTAACAAATCAGAATATCAGCATATTCCTCGTTCGCATAGTTCGTCATCTGTAACAGTATCAGAAGCACAAACCAAGTCCAGTTAGCAATAGGTAATCACGATTTGAAAAGCTTTGTCAAAAAATACAAGCAAAGTTTTTTACTTGGTACTACGAATTACGCTAATTCTTAATATTCTCTATCATTCATCTAAGTTTTTTTCTATGAATTTTGATACTATCTTAGACTATTATATCTTGTTAGATAACTGACAATACGTGTATGTTTTTTAATATATCTGCAATCTTTTGAAAAAACATTTTTGCTATTATTAACCAACTACTTCGGCCCGGTTTGTTAAGTTCACCACAATTTTGGTCATAGAAATTATAAAACAACGTATCACGTATCACAAAAATTAAGTAAATAAATACTAAAAAAAATGTATCAGTCGAAATTTGGTCAAGTTTAAAAAAAAAACTTAAAAGTCCAATATCTTGAAAATGGTTAGGTTTGGGAAATAGTATTTCATAGTGAAACCTATCAAAAATGATGGCAACAACACCTTAAAGTATCTAGGTCAACATAACCAGTAAACCTGTATACTTACACTTACATCTAACACACTGTAACTGCTATGTTTCTAGTGCAGCAGGATTAAGAAACCATAAAAACATGGAAAGCAGTACTCGACGAGCCGGAGGGAAAGTAAATTGTATAAAGTAATTTTGAAACCCATACTCACCTGAAATGCAACCTTCCAAGCGAAACTATTTTTTTTTACCAGACGGAAACAAATATGGTTAAAAAGAGTTATATTTTTACTACCGAAATAAATAAATTACTAAAAGCGCCTGAGCGCAAAGGACGAGGACAGCTTTGCCAGATGTGTTACCTGTTCAAGTCTTCTTTTGACACAATAGTCTAAGTGAATGCTTTTATACTCAAATATTTTATTAGATACATTGTCTTCTTTGTTAATAAGTAGGTAAAAAATGTAGGCTCGAGTAATAACGATAAGCCTACGAAATAAATAAAAATAAGTCGAATTGATAACTGGTACGTGTCAAAATTAAGAAATTAAAAACTTGGTTTTTGAAACTATTACTTTATAAAGTCCCTAAAATTAAACTAGGCACACTATATTCAGCTTTCCCTTGAATTAAAACAACCAGTAAATATGAACACCTTGACTGTTGTATTGAGCGACAGAATTCCCACTCTGATGGCCGCCACGAGGCAACGCCTCTTCTCCACCCACGCTGGGCATCTGCCGGGGTGTGAAGCGCAGTGGCCATCGCAGTGATGGCACTCAGGCGTTGGCTCCTTGGATCAGACACAGGTGATCTCCGAAGTATTCTTTCGAGGTGATCACCCTCGTCAACCGGTATGAGAGGATCCCGTGATGCCTCTCGAGCTATTCCTCCATAAAATGTCTTACCAAGTCGTTCCTTGCAATAATCCGCAAGGAGTTAGGATTTCTGATCCTCGATTTCTCGAGACTCAGGCACCGACCCAACTCCCGCGCCTCCTTGCGCTACTGATAAAAAGCCGCAAAGGCTCTCGTCTTAAGGTCCCCGGCCCGGAAACTCGCCGCCTCAAAGGATATCGTGCGGTACCCCCTTATGACCCATTGGCAGCACAACGCCCGATTAGAGTCTGATCATTTTGGGAATTTTTTATTGGGACTAATCCCACCCACACGCCCACCACTGTAAATATGTAAGTATGAATAAAGCTTGCTCTTAAAGTTACCATGACCCGTAAGAAATTGAGCGACACAGTGATCCACCTCAAGCCATATCCTCGACAACCGTTCGCGAACAGATGGAACGAATTGGTAAAGATGGCGCCCCTTGGATGATTCATCCCAGCGTTGTTGCCATTCGTCTATGAGGTCATTATAGACATTGGGCTGCTGTTGAAGCAATCTTGTAATTTTACCGCGATTCCGCGCGCCCAAAAAATCGCATTCCATGTTTTGTTGTCTTGAATAGTACATGGCTGCACGTTGCGCTTCTAATAGCATATTATTTAAAGTGGTTGATAAAAAAACTTTATTAGAAAAACAAAATTAAAAAAAATGACTATTTTTAAAAACATTCAAAATGGAACTCTAAACGCAGAGAGGAACGTGGAAGTGATCCTCAATGAACATGTAGGTCCTTTCATGGCCAGGATGGACCGGCATGGCATATTAATGCATGATAATGCGCGTCCCCATACCGCCAGAATTGTACATGACTACCTTGAAGAGGTCGGTATCGAACTCATGCAGTGGCCAGCGCGAAGCCCGGACTTAAACCCCATCGAGCACGCCTGGGACGAGCTTCAGAGATGCGTGAAAGGTCGAAACCTCCCACCAATCACGCTTCCCGAGCTCAAACAAGCACTGGTGGAGGAATGGGAAGGTATTCCTCAGCACCGGCTCCGAAATTTGGTGTACAGCATGCCTAATCGCCTGGAAGCTGTCAGAAGAGCTCGTGGAGGCAATACAAAGTATTTAATGAAGAAAGTGATGAAAAACAGCAAAAAAACAATCATAAAAAAATGTAATCTTAAGAAAAATATGACTACTTTAGATTTTTTTTTAATTTAGAGATAAGTTAAGAGTTAGAGAGTTTAGATTAAAGTTTTATTTTATTTTTTATCTGTATAATTAAATTCTCAATTGAACAGTCTTCGTTTCATTAGGATGGCATACGTAGTTCGGGAGATATTCGGGTTTATGTGACTGACCCGTTATTTTTGGAACCGAGTTTATTAAACAAAACGACTTTGCAATTAATAAATGACTAAAAACAGATAAATTACCTCATAAATATACATTTTGAGTTCAAAAAAACAATTTAACATAATTTTTTTATTGTTTATAAAACTCTAACTACCGCCTTAGAAATATATCCTGCGTCACGGGAGACTTCTCAGAACAAACATTTGTGAATCACACAAAGTGTCGTCTCATGTGAGGATCGAACCCACAACACTCAACGGGTGGAAAGTCATCCGTGCAGTTAATTTATATTATTATTTTCTTTAAAAAAAGACAACACCCGCATTAGGAATATATCCTGTGTCACGGGGGACTTTACAAACATACATGAAACGGACTCAAAGAACGCCCAGACTCAGAACAACAATTTCTGGAAAACACAAAGGGGATCGGACCCACAACACTCAGGGTAGTAGTGAGCGGCGTGGCGACCTCTTAAACCACTACGCTATCCGTGCACTCTATTCTATCTATTTAAACTTTGTTTGAACCGGTGGTTGTAGTGAAATCATCAACAGCCTTTACTAAGAATCGTAGTCCACATCTGGTCTAGGCCTCTCCTTAGAAATAACGTTTTGTCCTACTATACCACGCTGGCCAGATGGGTTGGTATAGTGTTTAATTCAAGTTTTACTTCTCTTTGGTCCGGTCCGGTCCGGGAATCGAACCCGAGGCCTCAATGACTGCAGTCGCTGATTTTACTGCAACACTAAGGCAGCGCTTTCAAATTTCTCAGGACAAAGTCGCTAGTCGATAATTTAATAAGTCATCTAATTTGACGCTAACGCCATCTATCGCTAACGAAAAATATATGTCCTACTAAAAACAGTGAATTTGTCGGCAGCTTTTTGCAGAAGCAAATTTTTAGGACGCCTTAGGATGACTCCATGATGATGCAATAAAATAAACAAAGATGTTCAAAATGCTTTATTTATCCTTGAGAATCGATTGTTTAAATCATGTCCTTACAGACCACAGCCACAACCTCTACCAGCCCATCCAGCACGGTAGCCTAGACCGGGTGCAATGGCAGCAGCGGGAGCGATACCAGCTCCAAAGTACTCAGGAGCAAAGGCAGTGTTCTCACTGACCATAGCATTGATACCATTACCGCAAGCATGATTGACAGCACCAATACCAGCAGTAGGGAGTACTCCCTCTAAACCGACAGTTCCGACGAAGGGCAGCTCACCAGCAACGGCAAGAGGACCCTCGTAAATATTCTCAGAAGCTACAGAGATTCCGACGGGAGCAAAAGCAGAAGCGCTGGAGACGGGCAGTAAACCACCGCTGGTAGGGGTGAAGTCGACGGCGGGATAAAGGCCATCGTAAGCCAAACCTCTGCCGGCGCACCCAGCGAGACCATCATAAGCCAGACCTCTGCCGGCCCAACCACCGAGACCATCATAGGCAAAAGGAGCAGCCAAGCCGTCGTATGCCAGACCTCTGCCAGCCCAACCAGCGAGACCATCATAGGCTAAACCAGGACCGCCGATGCACTGGCTCAATGCGGACTAAAAGAAAAGTAAGAAATACAATAAAGTGATTGCCTGTGATATACGAGCAAAATTTAATGTTAAGGTATATGATTTCGGAGTATTTTTGAGTATTTTGTCTGAACCTATGTCAAACGCAACTATTGTACTATATAAATGTATAAACAAGTTAGTTAATATATAATTCAGATAACAAGTTTTATAAGGTTTTAAGCTTATTTGTATTATGTATAAGGCGTTTATGGCAGTTACTGACATAGTCAATTCAAAAAAATATAATACTTTTGACCTAAGACTGCAATAGGCAAAACTTGCATAATCATAGCGGCTAGACTAAATATACACATTTTATAAATTAACATTTGTTTTAACCTTACCTTGACGAGAAGCGCCTGAGCGCAAAGGATGAGGACAGCTTTGGCAGACATGTTGCTTGTTCAAGTGTGAGTTCTGTCACAAGAATGATGCTCAGTATCAATACAGCTGCTTTTATACTCAATATTTGTTATCAAAATCCAAGTATACTTTGTCAATAAGTGGGTAAGTAATTGAAGGCTTGGGTAATTTCGATAAGCCTACGAAACAAACAGAAACAAGTCGAATTGATTACTAAAACGTGTCAAAGTGACGAAATTAACAATTTTTTTTTTTTGACCGCCATATATAAGTGTCCGAAATTCAGATCATCACACAGCATTCAGTTTTCGTTGAACTAAAACCAACAACAAACATGAACACTTTCGCCGTTGTATTCCTCTGCATCCAAGCTTGCTTGGTCCAGGTAAGTGTGACTTTCAGGCTTATTTGCTTTTAAGTGTAAAATACAAGCGCGAATTCTTATTGAATAATTGTGTAAATCATATCGCATTATATTGAACACTTCTCTGTTCGTACCATGGGTTTGAGTCGCCGTTTTTAACCTGTAAATGCCTTGATAAATATAGCGTAGCGTGAGTAGAATGTTATTCTGAAAACTAAATACTACTAATTAGCTAATTCCATTGAAAGTAAGTTTCATTTGAAGATGGTCGAGGAGGTAAAAGTACTAATATGTTACAGTCTCGTGTTCTCTACACGAGACTGTAACGAATAAGTACTCTAACGTTTAATGTGAAGGAAACAGATCACTTATTTGAAAAGAAGTTCTTACGACCCATCAATGTTCTTAAAAAGACTTGTAAACAATACGATAAAGGATGATCCACGCCACTTTATGTTTAGGCGAAGGTAACCTAAATGTCAAACGAACACTTAAATATGTTATTCCCGTTTTTCTAGAACGTCTTCAGCCAGTGCACCAGCCGCGCCGCTGTAGCCGCTGAGCCCGGACTTATCGCTCCCGGTCTCGCTGCTCCTTACGGCTTTGGTGCTCCCTACGGTCTAGGTGCACCTTTCGCATATGACGGTCTGGCTGGTTTGGGAGCTCCTTTCGGATACCGCGCTGGACTTGGTGACCTCGCCTACCCTGCCGCTGGATTTGGCATGTACGGTGATGTTGCCTACCCTGCTGCTGGTTGCGCCGCTCCTTATGGTGGTGTTGGTGAAGGAAATGTAGCTGTTGCTGGTGAGCTGCCCGTGGCTGGTACTACCGCTGTTGCTGGTCAGGTCCCCATCATGGGCGCTGTAAACTTCGGTGGCGCTGTCCCCGCTGCTGGTTCCGTGTCCATCGCTGGTCAATGTGCCTGCGGTTGCAACGCTCCTTACGGCTACATGTACTAATCAAAACAAAGTTTGTAAATAAACTTTGTTCATTGAGCAATTACCTAATAGTTTTATTCAATCGATATTATTGTACCCCCTATTTATCGTACGGAAATCTCTTCGGAAGCTCACCACCGGACGACCGGTGGGATGATTAAGTCGGACTCAAACCGTTAATTTTTAGCAAAGAGGTGAGGTTAATGGAGAACGACCCCTTCTTTCGTAATTCTGGTGGCATTCAGAGGGTAGCAGCTCATTTACATCGTTTGAGTAGCAAATATCCAAGGGCGGCGATAATCTCTTACCATCGTGTGATCCATCAGCTCGTTCGCTTCCTTTATAAAAAACAATTAAATTAAAAATGTCTTCACAGGTCCACATTACAGGTAAACGTAAAACTTTATAGGTTAACTTTTTTTTTTTAAAAAATTGTGAAAAGTACGCTGCGAATCACGGACTGACCTATAATGTAAACCAAACAGAGGTTATGATTTTTAGACACGACAGAGCTGACAGGTTTAACCCAGTAATTACTGTGGGCGGGACACAACTAAAAATAGTAACCACTTTCAAATATCTGGAGCACGTAATAAGGGATAACCTTAGGGACGATGATGACATGGAGAGGAAGAGGAAGTCAAACAATAATATGTTAGCACACCGTTTCGCTCGGTGCGATAGGGATGTTAAAGTCATCCTGGTCACGGCGTACTGTCAGTCCTTCTATATCTGTAGCTTATGGAGGAATTATACGCAAAGAACGTACCACGATCTGCGAGTGCAATACGAGTATAATCACGCTTTTATAACCATGCTCAACCTGCCGCAGTAGTGTAGTGCTTCTAGCATGTTTACCGAGAATAGGGGAGACGACTTCTTTGCAGTGCTGCAACAGAGGGCTGCTTCATTTATGGATAGAATTAGAAGTGCATCAAACTCAATTGTCCAAGCGGTTTATCATTGTTGTCGTTACAGCATATGTGATATTTAATGGTAAATGAATGATTTTATTATACTTATTCGGGTTAAGAAAATATGATCACGTTTCTGAATGCCGCCAAAAGCTCAAGTGGCTTCGCTTCGCTCTGCTACTTTACTCATATGCTCACTTTTCTTTATAACATCTTGGTCAATCCTAGAGCCCCCTTCTACCTCAAAAAACGGTTCAAGTTCTTTAATGGCACACATGAATAATATCTGAGGTCATCCGAGGGTTTGAGGCTGGAGATGCCTCTGCATCCCACAAAATTTATAACCACACTTTTACTGTTGAAGCTGTACGCTTGTATAACATCTTGTTCAATCCTAGAGCCCCCTTTTACCTCAAACACAGGGTTCAAGTTTCTTAATGACACATATGAAAAATGTCTGAGGTCATCCGAGGATTTGAGTTTGGATGCCTCTACATTCTACAATATTTTATGACCATTATTTTACTGTTGAAGTTGTACGCTTGTGGAATGCACTACCGATAAACATCAGGCGAGCGGAAACGATAAACAGCTTTAAGAAAATGGTTCAAGAATTTTATGTATCTCGATGATAAGAATGTTCCTTTTCGATTTTTTTATACTATACTTATTATAGTACATATTATATTCTTAATTAGTTATGTAAATATAAATATATGTATTCGTATGTATATCGTATCTATATGTGTATATGTATGTACATTGTATATGTGTTTTATGTGTAAATATTTGTTTAATTTTACCATTGCACCTTTAACTACTACTGTCTCTCTAAAATATTTTAATCCATCCTAAGGTTGCCTGGAAGAGATTACTCTTAGCAATAGCACGGTACAATTATAATACAGTAGTGTAACTCGGCCGCATGATAGAAATAAATGCCTACAGCCGCGCGGTACGTAAACATGCGTTAGGGCTGCCCGTCTCCAGCATTTTAATTATATTTGCCTACTTTCTGTTTCTATTTAGATTTGTGATTGTAAATATCCTTTTTATATAAATAAATGAAATACTTTGTATATTGAATAGGAAGTGTTCAATAAAAATGCGTGTTGTTTTTTGATTCACTCCCTATACATTTTGATACACTACCTATTTCACTCGTCTCAATAACTTTCCGATACTCTATTTGCTTTATTTATTAATCCAAACACCTTTTTTTTCGTGAGATAAAAGGAAATACTTATCCATTAAAAAGACACAATTTATGTACCTACCTACTAGTAAGTAAAATTATTTTATAGTCTTACCTTTCAGAGTTTCCAGGTAATTTAAAAAAACTTATGTCTGAATGCGTTATTGACGAATTCAAAAACAGCACAATATTTCCTACTCGTCATATTAACTGATTTTTAGAGAAAAAATCGCGCGGTTATTGTTAAAAAAATAACACACAGTTCGTTCGACACTGCGGTACAGCCGTGACTGTCTGCGCCCCGAGCGCACCCTGAGATCGAGGCGCGTAGGTATAGCTCGCGTTTCGTCCGTTTGTATGAAGTTGGAGTACTGTATTATAAAGTACCGTGGCAATAGGGCCGCGCTTTGTACATTACATGTCCGATATTTTTATGTACCATACTATTTGTAAAACGTTGTACAAATAAAGAGTTTTCTATCTATCTATCTTATTGTTAATTTTTTTGTAATGTTGTGATTCAGGCATATTGTAATTGTGTATTTTTTAAGATTTTGTAATTTTGTCTATGAGTATACCTGAAACAAATGATTATTATAATTATATATTAATCCTAATAAATGTAGTAATAGTACTGGAATATGTTTGATCTGACCACTGTGAAAATTCTATCTTACTTGAATAATACCTAACCACACCGTCATAAACAAAGTTTATAAAAATGAATAAAATTATAAAAACGACTTCTCAAATAAATAAATAACTAAAAACAGCTAAGTTACATCAAAAGTCAAAACAAATTAAAATGATCAGAAATTATGACTCATGACACCCACGGCATCAATACGGGTGCTGACACTTCCTGTTTTAGATCACTTACCACAACTGTATGACTGAGACAATCATTGGTAAGCCCTTGAGTTTTGCATATACTTTGCAAACACATCATGTAATTTAAAGTTTTAAGTTTTATAGGAGTTATTAGGACGCCTATATGTAGGTACCATAATCCATTCGAAATAAGTTTTCGTTTGATGTCAAAATAATAGGGTTTTTTCATACTCATACGTTATTAGCACGATATCTATGACTTAAAATCCGTTTTAATATTTTGTATCTTTCTGTCTGGCAGAAAAACATTTCTGTCTGTTTGTTCCGGGTCATTCTAACACGAATCGACCTATTTTGATAATATTTTAATACCAGGTAGCTGTCTATATAAGGAGTAATTTAGGCTATTATTCCTTACAGAGGACACCTATAAAATTTGCCCGGTCCGGGAATCGAACCCGAGGCCTCTTGAACTGTAGTCGCGTATTTTACTACAAGACTAAGGCATCACTTTCAAATTCCCCAGTACAAAGTCGCTGGTACCAGTTAGTATATAATATCTAAATTGACGCTAACTCCATCTATCGCTAATGCCATCTATAGCTAAACGAAAAACTTGTAAAAACAAGTTTTTAGAACGCCTTAGGCATTATTAGCATGACTGTAATAAAATAATAAAAGATGTTCAAAATGCTTTATTTATCCTTGAGAATCGGTTGTTTAAATCATGTCCTTACAGACCACAGCCACAACCTCTACCAGCCCATCCAGCACGGTAGCCTAGACCGGGTGCAATGGCAGC
Source organism: Arctia plantaginis (assembly GCA_902825455.1). Taxonomy (NCBI): domain Eukaryota; kingdom Metazoa; phylum Arthropoda; class Insecta; order Lepidoptera; family Erebidae; genus Arctia; species Arctia plantaginis. The sequence goes on along the minus strand of CADEBD010001048.1, from coordinate 1,312 downwards.
AGCGGGAGCGATACCAGCTCCAAAGTACTCAGGAGCAAAGGCAGTGTTCTCACTGACCATAGCATTGATACCATTACCGCAAGCATGATTGACAGCACCAATACCAGCAGTAGGGAGTACTCCCTCTAAACCGACAGTTCCGACGAAGGGCAGCTCACCAGCAACGGCAAGAGGACCCTCGTAAATATTCTCAGAAGCTACAGAGATTCCGACGGGAGCAAAAGCAGAAGCGCTGGAGACGGGCAGTAAACCACCGCTGGTAGGGGTGAAGTCGACGGCGGGATAAAGGCCATCGTAAGCCAAACCTCTGCCGGCGCACCCAGCGAGACCATCATAAGCCAGACCTCTGCCGGCCCAACCACCGAGACCATCATAGGCAAAAGGAGCAGCCAAGCCGTCGTATGCCAGACCTCTGCCAGCCCAACCAGCGAGACCATCATAGGCTAAACCAGGACCGCCGATGCACTGGCTCAATGCGGACTAAAAGAAAAGTAAGAAATACAATAAAGTGATTGCCTGTAATATACGAGCAAAATTTAATGTTAAGGTATATGATTTCGGAGTATTTTTGAGTATTTTGTCTGAACCTATGTCAAACGCAATTATTGTACTATATAAATGTATAAACAAGTTAGTTAATATATAATTCAGATAACAAGTTTTATAAGGTTTTAAGCTTATTGGTATTATGTATAAGGTGTTTATGGCAGTTACTGACATAGTCAATTCAAAAAAAATTAATACTTTTTGACCTAAGACTGCAATAGGCAAAACTTGTATAATGATAGCGGCTAGACTAAATATACACATTTTATAAATTAACATTTGTTTTAACCTTACCTTGACGAGAAGCGCCTGAGCGCAAAGGATGAGGACAGCTTTGGCAGACATGTTGCTTGTTCAAGTGTGAGTTCTGTCACTAGAATGATGCTCAGTATCAATACAGCTCCTTTTATACTCAATATTTGTTATCAAAATCCAAGTATACTTTGTCAATAAGTGGGTAAGTAATTGAAGTCTTGGGTAATTTCGATAAGCCTACGAAACAAACAGAAACCAGTCGAATTGATTACTAAAACGTGTCAAAGTGACGAAATTAACCATTTTTTTTGACCTCCATATATAAGTGTCCGAAATTCAGATCATCATACATCATTCAGTTTTCGTTGAACTAAAACCAACAGCAAACATGAACACTTTCGCCGTTGTATTCCTCTGCATCCAAGCTTGCTTGGTCCAGGTAAGTGTGACTTTTAGGCTTATTCGCTTTTAAGTGTAAAATACAAGCGCGAATTCTTGTTGAATAATTTTG